>JAWPNB010000003.1:21180000-22430000 GCA_033996785.1 Trichosanthes truncata | reverse complement strand
TGCTGGCTGTAAGAACTTCCACAATCGTGCTTTTTCTTCTATTTACAGCCATAATTCTATGAAAAAAAGAAGAATTACCATCACCCTCCAATAACCATCTGGTTTTACAACTCTGATACCACATGGCTTCCTCATTAGCAGAAACAAAAATCAAATCCCCTTTTATGGAAAGTCTTCGTTGTAAGTCAATACTAGATAAGTGTGCAGTCTCCTCTTTCTCATCAATGATCTTGAGTTCTCTGTGAAGGCTAACTTTGAGTTCCTTTTGGTGATCAAAGGCAACCTGATTCCTTTCAGTTTTTGGATGAATCCATGATTGGCCATCCAAGGATTGGGGTTGCCGACCACCAAGTATTAATCAACTTAGCAAAAGAATGATGATTCATCCAAGCATTGATAAATCTGAATGGAGTGGGGCCCATGATTCCTTACCCAACATGAGGCAAATAGGGTAGAGGTCAGAGGTAATTCTCTCTAATTTAAGGGCAATGGCAAGGACTACCATCTTTGATTAAAAATCTGTCTATAAGGGTCATAGTGGCATCTGCACGCATATTGGACCAGGTAAACTTACCATTTCTAAGGGGTATGTCCCAACAGCTCAGTGGATTCAATCAATCTATTGAATCTTTTCATTCCATGGGTAGGAGCAGAACATGTAGACTTCTCCCAAGACCATCTAGTAATGTTGAAATCTCCTCCCAAAATCCAATAAGGATGGCAAAGTGCATATAAGCCATTTAGCTCTTTCCAAAAGAACTTCCTATCTGATGATGAATTTGGGCCATAAACCCCTATGATCCAAAAGGAGAAACCATTAGCAAGAGAGAGATGGAGAAATAGAGAATAAATACCTTCAACAACTTCAAGGACATTGAAGAACGGTTCTTTCAAAAGGATGGAAATCCCTCTGAAAGCACCAACCGCATCAATCGATTCCCAAGCAATATCACGGGGAGCTCCTTATCAATTTAATAAACCTCCTATCCATGGCTTGAGTTTCCATTTCTTGGAGAATGATGAGAGCCGAATTATGTAGCCAAAGGAAATCTTTGATGAGGGCTCTCTTTTTCCAAGAGCCAAGACCTCTAACATTCCAAGTGATAAAAATCATCTAGGTGAAGATGACCCCTCAGTCGTGTTAATGCGGCTGCTACTAGACTTATTGTAATTGATAGAGGATGGTAAATTCTTAACCTCCCTTTTCCATTTAAGGCACTTCTTTGCGACTGTAGGGTTCTTTTTTTGGCAGGAAGAGGCATGATACACATCCCATTTTCAACTAGCCAAGGGAAGATGATAGGTAGATACATTGGCGGATCCCAAATTGTGATCCCTCCCCTTTATCCACATCACTAACATTTTCAGCAATGGAATTCTCCCGAGAGTATTCAATAATACAAAGAGGATGATTCGTCTCCATAGGTTCCATGTGCAATGGAGCAGAATTATCAATATGCAAAGGTAAAGGGTTTGGGATAGGAG
Source organism: Trichosanthes truncata (assembly GCA_033996785.1). Taxonomy (NCBI): domain Eukaryota; kingdom Viridiplantae; phylum Streptophyta; class Magnoliopsida; order Cucurbitales; family Cucurbitaceae; genus Trichosanthes; species Trichosanthes truncata. Next base: position 22,428,515 of record JAWPNB010000003.1, on the reverse strand, counting down.
GCTGGTGCTCAAGGGGTAGAACAAAAAGGCTAAAAATATTTGGAGGGGATTTTGTGGGAGAGTTTGGTAAGGACCGGTGTAAAGAGAGGGAGTCTTCAATGGATTGGGAGTAAGGTGAGGAAAGAAAGCCTTCCGAATCTGATAAGATTGGTTCTCAGTTTGTAGAGAATTTGGTCCCAATGATGAGCATGGTTTGTTTGTTATTTATGGTGATGAGTATTTTAGAATATGGTTGTGTGGGGAGAGTAGGAATTGGTGAAAGGCCTAATGAAACAGGCGTGGAGGGGGTAGATTTGGATATGTTTAATGGTCTGATTTGTGGCTGGGGAAGGAGCTTTTTGGGAGATGTGTTGGTGGCAGGAAGAGTCAGTTTTTGTGGTCTGAGAGAGAAATGGAGTGTGGGGCCCGATTTGATTGACAACCTGTAAGTTAGAAGAGGATAAAGATTGCGTATGGGATTAGGTAATGTGTGAGCTTGGTTCAAGATAAGACAGAGAGGGAGAAGGTTGAATTAAAGGTTTTGTCATCTATACCTTTGATTCTAATGTGGGTTGCTCGATGGTACAATGCTTTGGGATCATCCAAACTCATCTCCAAAGTGGCACATGACTTCTCCTTCTCCTTCACCGATGGAATTTTTCCATGGATTCCGGTAGAATACCCAATGTAGTAGTCTTCCACAAAGAAGGGATCAATTTTTACAATCAATGGAGAGGATGATGAAGATAGTAAGTGTTTTTCTGCTTGTATGAAACCATTATGATTTTCCTTCACCATAATGCTCACCTCCATCATATCCATTCTAGATAAAGTCTTATTTGCTGTCTCCAAATACCCTCCACATTCATCTCCTATTTTCATAAAGGTTTCAATAGACCACTTGTCTAAAGGTAGGTTTCTAACCTTTATCCGGCCCCCATATTACGGCACCTTTGGATCAGCAAGCACATTTACATCACTCCATGGATAAAACCGAACTTTGAATTTACCAACCTTGTACCAACCCTTGATATTTGCAGTTACTCAAGCTTGTTCTGCGTCTTCACAAGAAAGAAGAGACTTATACGGCTGTAAGGGACTGACAGAAGAGAAGGCTGAGAAATTTTGCTGAAAGGCCCGCATTATATCATGTCAATTGTCATGGAAGTGTTCACGTTGAATGATGATTGTGGATGAAAGCTTAAGGGTTGCAAATGGTGATGGGGTGAGTTCTGTGACATTCTCATTCAATGGGGCCTAGTCAATGGTGATGTTTGGCTCTTTAATGCTCTTCTTTAATGCATCCTTATAGGTAGATGCTCCATTATTGACGGGCGGCTTTTTGTTGGAGAATGAGTTAATGATAGAGAGGAAGTTGTGCCAACCTTTTCTATTTTCACACCAGAGAGAACAAGCTTATTTAAGCCTCCAGTAACACCAAGCTTTGCGATTTCAACACAATGATTTCAACACAATGACTTTTCTTGTTGGTTATTTTCTCAACCCAAAAAACAGTTTCCCTAACTCTCGTTTCATTAAAGAACTTTTGAGTCAATGGGAGCTCACACAATCTGATGAAACATTCGTGGAGCCAAGATAATGTTTCATGAGCAAAGGTTAGGGAAAAGCTCCAATCATTTGTAGTTTCAGTGAGGCTAAAGGAGCTCTGTTTTCTGGAATCACTGGATATAGAAAAGGTCTTTCTTTCAATCTTGATGGAAAGGGGCTGAGCTATGCCAAAGAAACCAATCAGATCACCTAGCCAAACAATTTCTATATCTGATTCTTTTCTTGTTTTAGGGAATGTATTTTGGTCTTAGGATTTTCTAGATGTATTTTTGGACTAAATTTCTTAGAATATTTTAGGCTAAATTATACAAAATACCCTTGAACTGTGGCCCTTGTTTCAATAATACCCCTGACTTTAAAAAGTTACATTTTATTTCTAACAAAAAAACGAAACTTTTCAGTGATGAAATGAAAAGAGACTAATGTTCAAAGATACAAACTTCAAAAGGAGGGCTTCCATCCAATCGGTATGTGCAAACAACCTAGTGACCACCAAAATTTTACGAAAATCCAAATTGATAACCTCCTGGTTTTTTCTAACCCAATATGAGTGTGAGGAAGAAAATTTTTCCAGGATTTTTGGAAAATTCTCTGAGACCTTACCAACTGGAGCCGTTGAAGTCTGATGGCTTTTCAAATTCTTCAACACAGAATTCACATAGCTTCCAGAAGGATGAACAGAAGTTTTTGTTACTGACTTCCGAATCTACTACATCAGTACGCTTTTTCTCATGACTTTTAAGATAATCATGAAGCATATCCCAAAAGACGAACCATCCTGTCTTGTTAAAGCCCACAGGAACTCGTAAAATTTTCTCCCTCCCAAGACTGGCCAAACAGTACACTCAATAATCCATCCTGATACAAATCTTCTTTTTTCCAAACGAATCATGCCACTGTCATTACGAATTTGTTTGGAAAAAGGCATCTGCACAGGAAGATGCAAAATATCCACAAACATGCTTTCAGCCCAATTTAAATGGGAAAATGACAGAGGAAGTAGTACCTTAATTTTCATATCTTCAACAAAAAACAAATTTCTTTGAACCAGATACCAAAATATCTATTGTTGACACAACAACTACGTACCTCCATGTTAAACCAAAAGCCAAATATCTAAATGAAGAGCAAAAGATAACTAATCTTATTGATCCAAAGCGGAGAGTGATTTAACCTGACCAACTGAGAAATCTGGAGCTAAACGAACGAAAACGGTTGAGGTATTGAGAATGGAGGGTTGGGAAGGGAGGAGAGAGGAGACAGCATTTTTGATGAAGTGATCCTAACACATTAAACATTTCTTCTTCTAACTAGGCTTAGAGCACACTTAAAAAGTTACATAAGTTACGTTAATACCCTTGACTTTTCAAAAAGTTTCAAAACTACCCCGTCATTAACAACACAAACGGAATGCAGCAACCTGTATTACATGGAAAAAAGAGAAAATGTAGAAAATCTGGACAAAACAGTGTAAAATATTCCTAGAAAAAATGGTTTCATCCTTTTAAAAGGGGGAATAGAGCCAAAAAAAGGTTTATTTGTGTTGTTAATTATAGTCAAAGTTAGGGCAATATTGTATTTTTGTATCTTAGGTTATTATCTCCTCTTTTAATTTATATTCCTTTAAGTTTATTTAAGATTTGATTAGGGCAGAATATTCTTTCCTTTTTTAAGTTTTGTGTTGTATATTGTATTTATTCTAATGTTTTATAGAGTTATGAATGAAATCATTAGAAAACTTCATGGTATCAGAGCATAAATAAAACCCTAGTTTTTTTTTTTTTTCCGCCACCGCCGTCGCCATCACCACCGCCGGAGCTCTAACCGCCTCAACCTCTCCGACGGTCTCTCTCCCTCCGACTGTACCCTCACAACGACCGTCTCCTTCCAAAGCTCAGATCGTGAAACCGCAAGCCCTCGCCAAATCGCGAAATCGCGAACTGAGAAATCGCGAATGCTTCAGTCTCTTTGCGATCTCGCCGTCATCACCACCGTCGGTCTCCTCGACGGCGACTTCGACTTGAGACTTCAACGGGCGACTCCGACTGACCCATCTTCGAAATCGTCCGTCATGGTTGATTAATTCCATGACCAATGAGATAGGTGAAAATTTTCTGTTGTATGGAACAACACATCAGATTTGAGACGCTGTCAAGGAAACTTACTCTAGTAAGGAGAACACTTCAAAATTGTTTCGAATAGAATCAATTCTTCATGATATTCACCAAGGTGATCAATCTGTCACTGAGTACTTTAATACTCTCTCTCGTTATTGGCAACAACTGGATTTGTTTGAAGTCCATATCTGGAAGTGTGCCGACGATACAGCCCAATACATGAAAATTCTTGAGCAAAAGAGGACATTCAAATTCCTTCTTGGCCTTAATCACAATCTTGATGAAGTTCGAGGTCGAATCATGGGAACCAATCCGTTGCCAACTCTCCGTGAAGTCGTCTCTCAGGTAAGGCGAGAAGAAAGTAGGAAAAGTATAATGATAGGCAAATCAGACTCAGTCTCTACTGTTTTGGAAACATCTGCACTTGTTACTCGTAGTTTTAACCCAACAGTGCCTGGTGACAATAAGCAGAAACGAGAAAGACCTGGGTGTGAACATTGTAAAAGGGTGGGTCATATAAAAGACACGTGCTGGAAGATTTATGGGAAGCCTGCTGATTGGAAACCTAAGCATCGCAATGATCGTGATGGTAGGGTATATGTTGCTACTGTCGCTCCTGATAATTCTGTTAGTTCAGAGGCAACACCATTTAGCAAAGAACAAATAGATGCACTGCAAAAGATCATCGGTCACACAATTCAGGGCGCAAGACTGGTGGCACAGAAAGTTATACCTACTGCCTTGACAGCTAGTAAAGGAGGGATAAAACACTGGATTGTAGACACTGGAGCTTCAGATCATATGACAGGAAATGCATCTCTGTTTCAAAAATATCAAGTTGACACCTCCAGCTCCTCTGTAAAAATTGCAGATGGGTCATACTCCAAAGTGGCTGGGACAGGTTCAATTCGGGTTACTCAAAATTTATATCTAGACTCTGTCTTTCATGTGCCAGATTTGGATTGTAATTTACTTTCTATAAGTAAATTGACTCGTGATCTTAAATGTGTGACTAAATTTTATCCAAACTTATGTGTTTTTCAGGATTTGGAATCGGGGAAGACGATTGGCAGTGCTAAACTTTGCTCTAGACTCTATCTTCTCAACTATGATCAAGGCTCACTAGCAATTGGAGACAAGTCTTCGTTTATTTCTTCTTTTGCTTCTAGTAGTAGTCAGTTTTATTCCTTTGCTTCTAGTAGTAGTCCTCAGTCTTCTTCTTCCGTCAACAAAGATAGTGAAATTATGTTATTACACTATCAGTTAGGTCATCCGAATTTTTTGTATCTCTCCAAATTGTTTCCAAATTTTTTTTATAATAAAAATCCTGCATTGTTCAATTGTGAGATTTGTCAGATTGCCAAGCATACTCGAAACCCCTATCCTTGCATTGCTTATAAACCGTCAAGTCCGTTTCTTTGATTCATAATGATGTGTAGGGCCCTTCAAAAATAAAAAACACCTCTGGGGCTCGATGGTTTGTCTCCTTTGTTGATGATCATACACGGGTTACATGGATCTTTCTTATGAAAGAAAAATCTGAAGTTCACCAACGTTTCAAATACTTCCATAATATGATTCAAACTCAATACCAAACCCAAATTCGTGTCCTCAAAACAGACAATGCGAAAGAATTCTTTAGTTCGTGTCTTGGGGAGTACTTATCAGCTCAAGGGATTCTCCATCTTAGCACTTGTGTTGACACTCCCCAACAAAATGGAGTGGCTGAACGCAAGAATCATCATCTCCTTGAAGTCACTCGGTGTTTGATGTTTTCTACTCATGTTTCAAAATTTTATTGGGGTGAAGCCATTCTCACTGCCACATACTTGATCAATCGTATGCCCTCTCGGGTTCTTGGATTCTCTACTCCTCGTCAAGTCTTCCTCCAATCATTTCCTCACCTTCGTGTTCAGTCTCTTGATTTGGTCCCTAAAGTTTTCGGGTGTAGTGCCTTTGTCCACATCTATTCCCAACATCGTAGCAAATTGGATCCTCGAGCCCATAAATGCATTTTCTTGGGATACTCACCAAATCAAAGGGATTACAAATGCTACTCTCCTCTCACAAAACGGGTATATGTCACTATGGATGTCACATTCTTTGAACATCTACCATACTATACCAAAGCTTCTTGTCAGGGGGAGAACATGAGTGACAATCAGTTGTGGACCTCATTACTTGAAACTAAACCCGAATCCGTACTTCACCCTCATCCTCAAGTCACGATTTCAACTACACAAGTTGTCCCTGTGTCTCTTCCAGTATCTCCTGAAAAAAATCCAAGTGTCGTCCCTCCAATTGCTAGTGAAAGTCTCCTCACATATACAAGGAGAAACAAACAAGTTGAGAAAATAGATTCTAGAACAAATCAACTCTCCCAAACGTCTGAACCGGTTCTTACTTCCAATGAATCCATAAGTGAGGCTAAAGGTGAGCCAAAAGAAGTTGTAATTCCAGAAGTTGATGATTTAGACTTACCAATTGCAGTAAGGAAAGAAGTTAGGAGTTGCACCATTCACCCTATAGGGAACTATGTGTCATATGATGGGTTATCTGAATCATATCGAGCATTTGTTTCTATTCTTGATAATGTTCAAATACCAAACAATATTCATGAAGCACTGAAGCATCCTGGTTGGAGAAAAGCTGTACAAGATGAGATTGAAGCTCTTGAGAAAAATGGCACATGGACAGTGACAAATCTACCTAGTGGAAAACAAACTGTTGGATGTAAGTGGATATTTACAGTGAAACATAAGGCAGATGGTAGCATTGAGAGATTGAAGGCTAGACTTGTTGCTAGAGGATTCACTCAATCTTATGGGATTGACTACCAGGAAACCTTTGCACCGGTTGCTAAACTCAACACCATAAGAATTATCTTATCTCTAGCGGCCAATCTTGATTGGGGTCTCCAACAGTTAGATATTAAAAATGTTTTTCTGAATGGTGACCTAATAGAAGAAGTATACATGGATATTCCTCCTGGATGTAAAGAGAATGTTAATCCAACAAAGGTTTGTAAATTGAAAAAATCTCTCTATGGGCTTAAGCAATCCCCTCATGCTTGGTTTGGTAGATTTACAAATTTTATTCTCAGTCTTGGATACTCACAATGCCAGTTAGACCATACACTGTTTGTCAAAAGGAAGTCTGGAAATTTACTTGCCCTCTTAATAGTGTACATTGATGATATCATTCTTTCAGGAAATGATGAACTAGAATTACAAATGCTGAAAAAGCACTTGGCTCAAGAATTCGAAGTCAAAGATCTAGGAAATCTCAAATATTTTCTAGGTATGGAGGTTGCTCAATCGAAAAAGGGTATAGTTGTATCTCAGAGGAAGTACGTGTTAGATCTTCTCAAGAAGACTAGCATGTTAGGATGTAAACCAACAAATTCTCCCATGGACCCTCAAAAGAAATTTGGACTTAATCTTGAGGGCACACCAGTGGATAGGGGGAGATACCAACGTCTTGTAGGGCGTCTTATATATCTTTCTCATACACGTCATGATATTGGATTTGTTGTCAGCATGGTTACCCAGTTTATGCATAGTCCCAATGAAGAACATATGGATGCTGTGTACCGAATCCTCACATATCTAAAAATGACTCCTGGAAAAGGACTGTTATTTCAGAAAACCGACAAGAAAAACATTGAGGTATATTCTGATGCAGATTGGGCAAGTGACATTACAGATAGAAGATCTACCTCAGGTTATTGTTCATTTGTATGGGGTAATCTTGTTACATGGAGAAGCAAAAAGCAGTATGTAGTTGCAAGAAGTAGTGCAGAAGCTGAATTTAGAACACTTGCTCATGGCATGTGTGAAGGCATATGGATTAAGAGAGTCCTATGTGAATTAGGAAAGGATTGTTCATCCCCAATACAGATGATGTGTGATAATGAAGCCGCAATAAGTATTGCCAAGAATCCAGTTCATCACGATAGGACAAAACATGTTGAAATTGATCGACACTTTATCTCAGAAAAAGTCAATAATGAAGTGGTTCAACTCAACTATGTACCTACCAAACAACAGTTAGCAGATATCCTTACCAAGCCTTTATCGAGACCTAACTTTGAAGATTTGAATTACAAGTTGGGATTGTATAATATATACAACCCACCTTGAGGGGGAGTGTTGTTAATTATAGTCAAAGTTAGGGCAATATTGTATTTTTGTATCTTAGGTTTATTATCTCCTCTTTTAATTTATATTCCTTTAAGTTTATGTAAGATTTGATTAGGGCAGAATATTCTTTCCTTTTTTAAGTTTTGTGTTGTATATTGTATTTATTCTAATGTTTTATAGAGTTGAGACATGAATGAAATCATTAGAAAACTTCAATTTGTGTTTCAATTTATGTGTGTAAACTTGTTGTCAATTACTTCCAAGTGCTTTGGAGCGGTTGTCAATTTCTTCAAGTTTCGTGGCTGTTGAAAATTTACTTTGTTGTTGGTTTTTGGGTTGTGATGTTCATTAAAATGTTGGTTCTTGGTTTCTAATGTTCCTTGTACTGCTACAATATTGTAAATTTGGGGCTCTTGTAAATTTTTTGCTTCAAAGCTAAGGCTTTTGGTGTTGTTGGTTTTACATACTGCTGGTTTGTGATGTTCACTAAAATGCTGATTGTTGGGGTTGGTTTTGGTTTAACTTTGTTGGTGTTGGTTTTGATTTGTTTCTGATATTGCTTCTAGTTTGTGTTGGTTTTGGTTGCTTTGCTTCTGGTTTTAAAATCATAACTATGAGTTTTGTTTGGTTAACTATGCTCATTAAATTTCGCAGAGAAAAATCCAATCTCTTCTACCAGAGTTCCAACTGGAATTTCAATCAACACTATATCAACTGGGCAAAGAGAAAAACTACCCATAAAGGAAAAATTGAAGAAGAAAGTCAGTAGTGTTTACAACGTCATGCAGAAATTTACAACAGCCCCATAACTTGAAGAAATTGATAGCAACCCCAAAACTTGAAGTAATTGACAGCAACCCCAAGTTACACAAATAAATTGAAGTTTACAGCATGAAGAAATGGAGAGGGGCAGCAAGTTTATACAAATAAATGAAACACAAATAAACCTTTTTTTGGCCTTCATCCCCCTTTTAAATGATGAAACCATTTTTTCCATGAATATTTTACACTGTTTTGCCTGGATTTTCCTCATTTTCTCTTTTTTTCCACGTAATACAGACTGCTGTTGAAATTTTAATCAAGGTTGTTAACTCGTGAAACGAAACGAGTATCGAAATTAAATTTTAGTGTATCGTGTATCGTAACGTATCGTGTATCGTAAGTTTCAATTTGATAAATATTATTGAAATATAAATACAAATAGAAAATATTAAAATAGAGAAATAAATAGTCAAATATTAAATAACTCCAAAATAAGTATCAAAACTTAAGTTAAGTTAATTTCAAAGTTCAAAACATCCAAGAAAAGAAAACATCATCTACTTCAAAATAAGTATGGAAAACATTAAAAACAACTACCCACGTTAGTGAAGAGATAAAAAACCATTTGAAAAGATAATAATAAACAATTTAATACAAAAGGTGAAAATTCAAAAGAATTGAAAAGTCACTATAAAAGATATTTTAGTTATATTAATTTTTTTATTCTTCCAAAATCACAACTTACAAGGCTAATCATTTCATTTTCTTTTCATTCTCTTTCTTCTTACTTATTCAACACACTTTTCTCCAACCTTCTTCTTCATCTTCCCGAGGTCCTCATCTCTTTATGTTTTATGTTTTCTTTTCATTCTCCTTCTTCTTTCTTCTTCAACACACAACATGAAGGCTTCTTCTCCGGCTAGCTCCACGAAGTCTTCTTCTCCGGCTAACACGCCGGCAACGCACAACGCACGGTATTTTTCCATTTTCATTTGTTTTAGTTTTGATTTTTGAATCGTACCGTTTCGATTCAAGCCGATACGTACGATTCAATATTCCGAATCGTACGATACCTCTCATTTCTGATTCAAAACCACGATCTGTATCGATTTCTATTAATTTCGAGTTGAATCATACGATACAACTCGTGTATCGTACGAGTTTAATAACACTGATTTTAATAGCCACGTGGGCATTCCGTTTGTGTTGTTAACGGCAAGGATAGTTTTGAAACATTTTAAAAGGTCAAAAGTATTAATGCAACTTTTTAAAGTTCAAGGGTATCATTGAAACAAGGCCAAAGTTGAGGAATATTTTGTATAATTTAGCCAATATTTTATTTTAGACTTTATATTTCAAATTTTAGGCTAGAATATATTTTTCCCTAATTGTCTTGAAAATTATATTTGATTTTATCCCAAGGTCTCGTATTTTCAATTACTTCAAGGCTAAATAGCCAACTTATGCCCCATTGTAAGACAATCAATTTTCAATTATATGAGATTCCTTTGAATTAAGTCTTTGACTTGTCTATAGCCCTTGAACATAGAAAACCCACCCTTGCAATTCTTGTGCATAGCTTAGAATTTGCATGTTTAGAAGCATTCAAGGTTGATTGGTCATCAAACTTGTGGAGTGTTTTGGCCTTGGAGTTAAAGGATTTTGGTTCTTGCTTAGACCTAAAGGTAATCCGACTCTAACTTGCTTCTAGGTGTTTGTGTGCTAGAGGTCCACATAGCCAAGGAGTTCTTAGGACAATTTACTAGGATTTTTGTATCAGAAACAATTAAAGCTCTTCCAGCGTCGAGGTGTTGGAGTTTTGTTAAGGAACCTAAGAACTTGTGGCATAAGATTGTGTCCAATGTTTATGAGGTTGAAAATTCTGGGTGGCTTACAAAAGGAAAAAGTACAGGGGTGAAAATAGAACTACATTTTTTGAGAACTATCTTCATCCCTCAGTTTTGGTCACCTGTAAATCCTTTTTGGGTTTTCAATTGACAGGGTATTGAGAGCATACAAAGCCCTTCCTATATTAACTCCAACTAGAGTGGCAAGCTGGAAGCTCCTTGAGAGTTTGAGTTGCCTTTCTATTCATTCATTAATCAAATTTGATTCTGATTAGGTAATTAAAAAATAAAAACAAAAAAACAAAAGATCATTTGATCTCTTCCCTTTAGGAGGACTAACAACATCAGTAAAATTGGGAATGGCATACAATATCAGCTTCTAGCGTGATAGGTGGTTATCAAACTCACCTTTGGCCGCTGAATTTTCTAGTCTCTACTCATAATCCTTAAAATAGAATGCTCAAATTCGGGAATCTTGGTCCACAACGACAAACTCTTGGGATTATTATTTTTGCAAACCTGACAAAGAAGATGAAATCTCCAAGTGGATGGTTCTCTCTCACAAGCCCTCATTGACAGCACTATTCTGCACAGAAGATAAATGGGTATGGCTTGGTGATCCTTCTAACAACTTGGTGAGGTCGTTATGCCAGGATCTTATTTACAGCCACAATACGGCTCCAACATTCCATATAACAAAATTTGGAAGGACAAATACCCTCTAGAATATCAATTTTTTCTGCTGGGAATCAAGCCATAACTCCATCAGCACACATGATTTTGCATTAGAATCAAAATCTGAAGTTTAGGTATTAGATATATAATTTAACCTTTATTTAATTTTTTTTTTAAAAAAACTAAAATGGGTATAGAACGCTTAAGAAAGTAATTATAATAAATGAATAAAAAAAAGGGGGGAATGGTTTTTTCCTTGTTGACATATAAATATATATATATATACATATATATGTGTGTATATTGTATAGATCTACAAGGATATATAGAGGGCACAATAGTAAAGTGCAGGCATGACTAGGTCTATGAACAAGAAAAATAAACACACATAATCGGGCATGACAAAGGAGAACTTTCGTTCTGGGGAGGTAAAAACCTTCGGGCAGTTCTTAGTTGGCCTCGGTGCTCAGCAGTGCTACCTACAGCATAACAACCAAGCAAAAATTCCCATACTTCTGCCCTAATAGACGGATCCACACCCTGCCATACCATACCACAATTAAACTTCACTGTTTTATGCACAGTAAGACAATGAAGCATCAATAAAACTACCTGTTTTGTGATCAGATATAAAGAAAAGAAGAAAGTAATTGTCTTTTTTATGTCTCTTTGGTCTTTAAAATCGAAGTTTTTTTTTTTGTAATTATTCCCTCATAATTTTGTTGACTAGCTGGAGATCATTTTTGTAACTCTGGGGTTTACATTTTCTTTCTTAATGAAACTTGCTTTTTATCAAAAACAAAATATATACAAAGAACAAATAACTAGAAAATAAAATGAAAAGCAAATAACCAAACACATACTCATGTAAAAACTATTAGGTGTCAGGTGACAATGGGTAGTCATGTACTTGGGGGCCTGTGGGCATTATAAAGAGTCTATTGGCTACCAATCCTACACTTGACAAGGATTTGATTAAAGCAATTTGGAAGGCATCAACTCCCAAGGCAGTGGAATTCTTTATCAGAACTTTAGCATTGAAGAGACCACCATAAATTAGATGCAAAAAAGGAACTGCCTCTTGGCTCAAAGCTGGTGTATGCTTTGCAAAATTCCACAGAATATCTGGTATATGCTGTTTTAGCCTTTGCTTGGAAGTCTACTCTTTGTAGTCTTTGAAAGCTTGTACTTTTATTCTCTTTTCATTTATCAACGAAATCTTGTTTCTTGTTAAAAAAAAACAAAAGAATTTCACACAATATCAGATCATCTTTTCATCCATTGTGCTTTTGTTTCCAAATGCTGGAGTGAATTCTTAATTATTTGCCGGAGAAGTTGCTAAATCTGCTCCATTTCCTCTTCAAGTATGGTTACTGATGCTACGGAGGGCCCTATCCTACAGACATATGGTTTCTCCTGATGTTTTCCAAAAAGCGGTAAGGCACTCTGCTCCAACTTCTTAAGGAGAAAAGCTAAAATCTTGTGTCAACTTCTTCTCCACATCCCAGAATATTGAAAAGCTAGCCCAAGGCTTCATTTGGGAAGGACCACAAAATGGGAGGAGGAAGTCACCTTGTCAAGAGAAAATGTCTCCTTCCACAAACTTTAGGTGCCTCACATTAGAAACAGCTAACAGGAACACAATTTTCTTTCTAAGTTGGCTGTGGATATTTTTTAGTAAGAGGGAAGCTTCATGGCAGCAGCGCATACGTAGTAGTAAGCAATGATGAAAATATCAATGCCGATATCAATGACTCAAATTTACTGGATATTGACCGATAGTCCAGAGAAAATCATGTATATCACAGAAAAGGACACTTGAGAGGAATAAAAGGCCTATATCTAGACAAATGGTCCACAACCACTAGAATCGCATTGTAACCTTGAGATTTAGGTACCCCTTAATAAAATCCATCTATACATCCTTCATACTCAATCCAGAATGGGTAAAGGCTATAATAGGCCAGCTGGTGCAAGAGACAAATATTTCACCTGTTGGCGTAATACAGCGCATTCACTCGCAACAATTTGAATTTGATTTCTCATCCCTCGCCAATACACCTCATATGACACCCAGTGTAATGTTTTCAGAAATCCTCCATACCCACCCGTTGGAGAGTTTTGAAACTCTGGCGAAATTAAAGGAATTGAGGGGGAATTCGAAGGAAGCACCAACTGGCCTTTATAATAAAGTAGATCCCGCTTAACAGAATACCCATCATGGTTACCTTTCCCTTCAGCAATTTCCAGCGTGATTTTCGACAATTTCAGATCCTCGTTCAGTTGCTCCACGGTTACAACCGTATTAAGTCCCCCTTACCAAACAAATATTTCCCAATTCAGTCATGGCCGAATGATGCAAAAGAGCATCTGCAGCTTTGTTTTCTAGACCTGGCTTGTATTCAATGTCAAAGTCATAGCCCATAAGTTTAGTGATCCACCTTTGATACTCCCCTGGAATAGCCTGCTGATCAGCAAAAATTTCTATGCTTTTTGATCTGATCGAACAATAAATCAGTGACCCAGAAAATATGATCTCCACTTCTAAACAACTATCGAAATTCCCTATTAGAGTGTTAATATAATTAAGCCCACAAGTGAGGAGGAGTGTTAGAGTGTTGATATAATTAAGTTTACCATAACCCATCAGCTTATGCCTTTATGTTGATTGGTGATTTAACATCTTAAATTTGAGAGCATAAAAATATTTATTGCATATGTATTATGTGCAATTTAGGTCCTCTTATATAGAAGAAAGACCTATTACAAATATGGAAAAGAATAAATGCAATAAAGACCAAATATTTTACAATTAAGATTTACACACTAATATTGGAAATTCCAACACTCCCCCTCAAGCTGGTTTAAAGATGTCTTCCATAGCCAGCTTGTCAATCAATTTGTCGAATTGCTTCTTTGGAAGTCCCTTAGTTAGTACATCAACGATTTGCTCTGATGTAGGAAGATAAGGAATACATATTGCATTTGCTTCAATATTCTCCTTAATAAAATGCTTATCAACCTCAATGTGTTTTGTTCTGTCATGTAGAACTAGGTTATGGGCTATAGAGATGGCAGCTTTATTATCACAATAAATCTGCATAGGTGTATTCAAAGGAATCTTCAATTCTTCAAGTATCCTTTTGATCCATATATCCTCACAAATTCCATGCGCTAAAGCTCTAAACTCTGCTTCAGCACTACTCTTGGCTACCACATTTTGTTTTTTACTTCTCCAAGTAACCAGGATCCCTCCAACAAAGGAACAATAACCAAAGGTAGATCTTCTATATGTAGTACTTCCTGCCCAATCTCCATCAGTATAAACTTCTATTTGGAAGTGATTATGTCTTTGGAATAAGATACCTTTTTTAGGAGTTCCTTTTAGATACCTCAAAATTTTGTAAACAGCTTCAAAATGAGTCAGTCCTGGTGTATGCATAAATTGACTGACCATGCTTACGACATATGCAATATCAGGACTTGTATGAGATAGATAAATTAATCTTCCAGCAAGTCCTAGTATCGTTCCTTGTCCTTTATTTCTTCTACTTTTGCTACTTGTAACTTTAAATTGGGTTCAATAGGAGTTTCTGCGACCTTGCAACCAAGTAATCTAGTTTCTTCAAGTAAGTCAAGAACGTACTTTCTTTGATTAACAAAGATACCCTTCTTCAATCTTGCAAATTCCATCCCTAGAAAATATTTCAACAACCCCAGGTCCTTGATTTGAAACTCACTTGCAAGATTTTTCTTGAGATCAACTAGACCGGCTTCATCATCACCTGTGAGAATAATATCATCTACATAGACAATCTAAGTTGAGATTTTATTATCATGTTTATAAAATATAGTATGATCTGCTTGACTCTGAAGAAATCCATAGCTAAACACAACTTTTTCAAAACGCTCAAACCAAGCTCTCGGAGACTGTTTAAGACCATAAAGGAATTCATTTAATTCGCAAATTTTACTACATCCAAGTTCGTTTTCAAAACCTGGTGGTAAGCTCATAAAAACCTATTCTTCAAGATCACCATTCAAAAAGGCATTTTTCACGTCAAGTTGGTACAATGGTCAATCTGAGTTGACTGCAAGAGACAAAAGAACTCTAATAGAGTTAATTTTAGCAACAGGGGCAAACATTTCTTGATAATCAATCCCATATGTTTGAGTGAAATCTTTAGCTACCAGTCTGGCCTTGTATCTCTCAATACTACCATCTGCATTGCATTTTATAGTGAACACTCATTTATAGCCTAGTGAGCCCACTAATTTCTTATCTTTTGGCAACTCTACTATTTCCCAAGTCCCATTCTGTTTTAGAGCATCCATCTCCTCCATATCTACTACTTTCCAATTTGGATCTTGTAAGGCTTCATGTATATTCTTTGGAACAAACAAATCATTTATCCTAGATGTGAAAGCTTTATGACTATTTGACAAATTTTGATATGACATGTAGTTTGCAATAGGATATTTGGTACAACTTCGAGTACCTTTTCTAATGGCTATGGGAATATCAAGATCAAACACAATGGGCAAAGTATTTTGAATAGTTGAAGAAGTAGGAATGGAAGGAGGATTACCAAGTTTTTCAGTTTCATTCGTCGGAGTCTCAAATTGGCTCTGTGAAGGATCAACTATCTGGTCTTGGTTCCTCTTATTTAATTTTCTTCTAGTATAAAACTTAAACTCAGGAACTTGATCGATAGGATCATTCTGTAGTATTTCTCCCTCTGATTGAGAAGTTATTACATTTGGCATCGATAGGATCAAGTTTTGATCGAATGTGACTAGGTATGTGAACATAAGCAGTACACCCAAAAACTTTGAGAGGTAAATCAGAATATGTGCGCGCTGTTGGAAAAACATTTTTAAAACAATCATTAGGAGTTTTGAAATTCAAGATCTTACTAGGCATCCTAAGGCAAGCAGCTGTGAGAATTGCTTCACCCCATAAATATTTTGGGATGTTCATGGAAATCATTATAGCACGAGCTACTTCAAGTAAAAGCCTATTTTTTCTTTCAGCAATCCCATTGTTGAGGAGTATCTTGACAAGTAAACTGATGAACAATACCTTAATCTTTCAAAAACTCACCAAAAAATTCATTCAAATACTCTGTTCCATTATCATAATGTAAAATGCAAATTTTGGTTTGAAATTGAGTTTCAATCAGTGTAAAAAAAAATTAAAATGTCTTTCATCTCAGATTTTTTTTCCATTAAACAAACCCAAGATAGACGAGTATGGTCGTCAATAAAAGTAACAAACCATCTTTTCCCACTATGAGTCCTAATTTTAGAAGCACCCCAAACATCACAATGAATTAAATAAAAAGGTTTGGAAGCTTTGTAAGGTTTTGGTAAATATGTGGAACGGTGATTTTTTGCTAAAATGCAACTTCACAATCAAAAGAAGAACAATCAATTTCCTTAAATAAATTTGGAAATAAATACTTGAAATAAGGAAAACTAGGATGTCCTAGCCTAAGATGCCAAAACATAATTAGTTCTTTACCAAAAAAAGAACTAATACTACTGAGACCTTGAGTTATTTTATTGCTATAAGAACCTTCATCAAAGTAGTAGAGACCATCAAGCATCCTAGCACTCCCAATCATCTTCTCCAATTCCTAATCCTGAAGAATACATTGAGATTCAAAGAATATAACATGACAATTAGAATCTCTAGAAAGTTTGCTGACAGGTAAAAGGTTACAAGCTAATTTTGGAACATGTAAGACAAACTATAGAGAGATTTTTCCAGTCAATTTAAGAGTTCCTTTTCTTGCAATGGAAGAAAAACTGTCATCTGCAATTCAAATTTTTTCATTAGAATACGAAGGAGAGTATGAGTTAAAAAAATGAGAAGAACTAGTCATATGATCAGAAGCTCCAGAATCGATAATCCACAAAGAAGAAGTGCCACAAGAGAAAGCTCAAGGATAACTACCTGTTTGTGCCAATGGAACACAAGAATTATTAGATGATAAGTTTGTTGGTAGCAGTTTTAAGATTTGATGAACTTGCTCTTTTGAAACGATATCAAGTAATGAGTTAATGGGAAATAATAGAATCTAAACCAGATCAAACAAACTAGAACTGAACCAGACCAAATAAATAACCACTGAACCAAAAGGTTGGCTAGACCATACCAAAATTAATGAACCGAACCGGATATAAACCGAACTAGGAAACCAAACCCAACTGTACTGTGAACCCAAGATCTTGAACTTATCGTGAAACCTCCAACTGTGAACACGAAAACGAAGACTTCTTCACTTGTGAACACGAAGACTTAGACCGGAAGTAGAGTGCGCCATTTGAAGTCGACGACGAGGGTTCCGATCGGCGGTAGGCGAAAAATCTCAAAGATGGGTGATGAACAGCGGTGGGCAGTGAAGTGACGAACAACGCGGTAGTGGGCTGAGCAAATGGTGGCGCGGCTTACTGACAGTGCAATCAGCAATGATCGATGGCACAGACGGCAACAGTGGACATTGCAGACGGCAAAGGAAGTGCGTGTTCGTGTGCAGGCAACCTCAGATGGCAACTCGTGGTCGAGAAAGTGAATGCCCAAGGTGATCCGACTATGTTTGAGGGTGGCGCTGGTAGACACGAGCGGTCGACGGCAATCAAAAGGCAGCACACTGCAACGGCGGTTACAGCTAGGGTTGTGGTTAGTTTTAGGGTTTCTAGAAGATTAGGGTTAGCTCTGATACCATCTTAAATTTGAGAGCATAAAAATATTTATTGCATAAATATTATGTGCAATTTAGGTCCTCTTATATAGAAGAAAGACCCATTACAAACATGGAAAAGAATAAATGCAATAAAGATCAAATATTTTACAATTAAGATTTACACACAAATATTGGAAATTCCAACATTCCCTCTAAGTCATCTTTTGCCTTAGCAACACAAACTTGCCACAAAACGCCCATCCTTAGACGACAGGAATATTTTGAGGATCAATAGTTTAAACTCCTCTCGGGTTTGAATCAGTCACCTCTTCTCTTCCCATTGATGCCAAGCTAATGCCTCTTCGTTCAAACACAAGATTGTCGCCTCCAACTTTTCTTTATTGTTGAGATGATTGACAACAAAATATACCTTGCTACTCGATACAACATACAACCACCCGTCAGGATTGACCCCTTGAAATATCGGTGCTTCAAACTCCCTCATACATAAATCAAATACCAATGCTAGCACGTTAAGCTTTTCTGACAATTTTTTTGAGGCGTCGCTCGAATCACCCCCTAGATGAGAGTCACCCTCCGATATTGGTAATGGCTCCATCACCAGAGCTTTCCCGTGCTCTTGTCTCAAGTTTTCAGTCACTTTTAGTTTCTGCACTGTCTTCATCAACCACATCTCCTCTTTAAACAAGGCATTATCCTTTTACATCTCCCCTTGTCTCTCCTCTACGACACTCAACAGTCCAGTCATCTTTTGCTTTAATACCTCGATTCTACTCTCCATTTTTTTTACCAACAACCATTCCTCATAGTAGCTTTGATACCACTGTTGATAGAACTCATCAGTATTATTTATATTCAAGAAGGATACAAGGACCAAGGTAGAATTTGAGAGCTCCCCAATCTCTCCAAAAACCATCTATTCACAGATTTCACAAAAGATGCACCGGTCCCTCCTTCTCTCTTGCTTATATTTACAAAATACATTCCTCTAACGACTTGCTAACTAACTAGGCCCCACTTCCATGACCATAACTCTCAGCCCTTTCCTCAATTATATCTCTCATACACCTTAACTACTGGAGGTCTATTACACTCTTTATTGAAAGAAACGGCCAAATAAAAAGCTTCCTTGATGCAACCAAGCATCAAAGGAGAAAATCTCCAAGAACACACACAAGATTATTTTATTATGAATCAATAAGTATGATAATACATTGGATTAATGGGTTAACCTACAACCTACAAACCAGGTAAACAACTAGCTTACTACAAACTAAAACAATTAGCTTAAACAAAATTACAAAATAACCTAGTACTCTTCGTCAAGTTTACAAGATATTGAAGTCAGGAATGTTGCTCCCAAACCACTTCTTTCAATGGTTAGAGAAAACCCAAATGTGATATATTGTTTTCAACCCATCAAAACTCCAATGCAACAACTTATCGAACTTCCAAAGAATTATAAATCTGTAAAGTTGATCTTGATGATCTTGATGATCATGAATTCTTTTAAGTACAACAACATGTGGGGGAAGGGATTCAAAGATTTGACCTTTTGGTCAATGATACAATATCTTAACCAGTTGAGCTAATATTTAAGAGTAGACATAACAGGACATAACAGCAACTCAAAGCACCCCTCACCGAGACCCCTCCCCAAAACCCTAGCCACCGTCATCACCAGAACCCTACCAGCTGTCATCAAATTTGCCTTCTTTTTGCAATCTCTCCGTTTCAGTCCTCATGGGTTTCTGTTCTTTAAAGATTTCAAGCATCTCCGACGAAGCTTCTTCTGTTCATCGCTTTACCACCGTCCCCACATCTCTGTTCGTCGTCGTGCCTCCTTCTCTCGCCTCCTTCAGTCTCCGCACTTTTTTGCCGCCATTTGTTCGTTGTGCGTCTCTCATCTGGATGCATTTCATCTCTTTTTTAACACATTTCGGTTTTCTTCTTCATTTGTTTTCATAAGCTTCTCGACCTGGGTTTTTACGCCTCTCTTCTTGGGTCTCGCAATGGACGATAGAAGTTGTTGTATCACTAATGAATATTTTAGTATCTGGATGAAAAATAACATCCTTTTCATTGAAGATATGAGATATAAGTTGAAGATTCACTTTCCATTGATCATTTGAGATGGTTTGAATCCTCTTTCGTTGAATTGTTGCATCAACCGGAGAGTTATTTCTTCTATAAGAGACATAGAGACGAGCAAGGAACTATCAGCCTGTCAAAATTTCGATTCAAATCTGGCTGGAAAGCAGATTGTACCATTTGGCCTCCTACGAATGGTCGAAAAGTCATTCAGATTCCCATGGGAGTTCATAAGAAGGGTTGGGTTGTTTTCTAGGAAATGATTTCGGACTTTCTCAAGGGGTATGAGTTGAAACTTCACATCAAAAGGGATTCTAAAACAGAGATTGCATAAAGAAAATGCTTCTTCAGAAAGTTGCGTGTCAATTGTTAAAAAGACCTCGTTTGGCTCTCAGATTTAAAATTCTCAGGCTAGGACTGTTCCTCATTCTTTTGGGTCAGAAAACCTCTTGATGTGGTCAGTGTGGATTTTGAGAATTTGTTGTTGATAACTCGTCTGCTTGCTCACATTTCTTGGAAGGTTATTTTTTTTTTGAGAATAAACCGAGCTTTCATTGAGAAAAAATGAAAGAATACAAGGGCAAACAAAAAGAAGAGCCCACAAAAAAGGGAGAAGGCCTACAAGAAGGGCCTCCAGTCAAGCAAAATAAGACTAACAGTATAATTACAAAAAGGCTTGGTCACAGAAGCCCAAAGAGAAACATAAAATCCTATTTCCATATTAAAGTGCAGATCAATCCTTTCATGGCCGATAAGGCTTTAATTTTGGTGGAAGGAAGTGTCAATGATACTATTCTGAGCCAAATTGGAAAGTGGCAAATGATTCAAGACTTAAATCTGAAAATTGAGAAATGATCTAATGACAAGCATAGCCATCCGGAGTTCATCAATGGATATGGGGGCTGGATTTTGATTAAAAATTTACCATTAAAGTATTGGAAAAGAAGTTCTTTAGAAGCAATTGGACATCATTTTGGTGGTTTAATTAATATCTCCTCCGACACTCTTTAACTTTATCGATTGTTCGGCGGCTTGTATTCAAGTTAAGAGGAATCTTTGCGGTTTTCTTCCTACAACTATTGAGATTAAGGATCACAAATGTGGCAATTTTTCCCTTAATTTTGGAGATATAGTTTCTTGGACCCTTCCGGTGTTGTGTATGGTGAATTACGCTTGAATAATTTCTCAAATCCAGTGGATTTATCTCATATTCACCAAGTAATGGAAGATGAAAGAGTGTTGGAGGATGAATTTCAACCAAATACAGTAGATGACGATTCAAATTCAAATCCAATGGTTTTAGCCATCAATCCATTGGAGATATCCTCGAATAAGGATGCTTTAAATGAGAAGAATGTTGATGGTGTCATTTTTAACAGCTTGGAAGTTGAAGATTCTTTACAGAACCTTTTCTCCAATCAGATTTCTCAAGAGGAGTCTTTTTTGAATGAGCCTAGTATTCTACGGAAAACAAATATGACGGCTATTGAGAATGATTTTAATAATGTCAAAGCACCCCACAAATTGACAGTTGGCATTCTTCCAATGATAGTGTAAAAGAAGTCAAGGACCATTTTTGTGAAACTCATGCGAAATACTATACAAGGAAAAAGGATAGTGACTTTTTGATTGCCAATTGTCCAGTTACTTCTCTCTTTAATGCTGATAATTTTGAAAAGTCAATCTCAAGGCTTCTAATCCCCAATGAAGTTTCAATTTCAGTTCAAGAGGAAATTCTAAAGGAATCTGATATAATCACCCTTTGGTTATTGATCTTTTTTTTTTTTTTTTTTGATAAGAAACCAAGAAGGAAATAAATCACATTCCAAAATGAAGAGAGCAACAGCCTAAGGGCTGGGGGAAGAGAGAACCCCCACCCAAGGAACTACATACACAAAGCTTTCCAGTCATTCAGAAGCATAGAAAAAGGGTAGTTACAAAAGAATTTGTTATAACTATGGCACCACCAAGCCCTGGTTATTGATCAATGTCACATAAGTCCTGCAGGTTCTGGTTTTTTTAAAGTCGTTCTTCCCTCTTCTTCAGTTAATCCAATGGCTAATTCTTCCCTCCCATCTTATGTTGAAGATTCGGACGTTGATTCTGAGGTAAGTTAAAGCAGTCCAGAATGTGATCATCAGCCAAAGTATAGTCAAATTGATGAGACAGTCATGGAAGACTCTCTAATAGCTTATTTGGATTCTTTGTTTCAATCGCCTAGTAAAGAGCTTAATTCAAACAAGATTTGTCTATAAGGTAATCTAAATTCTTTTAATGAGACAGTTACTAAGCCAACTTCAGAATTGGATAAACTCTCTTTTTTAATCAAGGCTAGTGGTCTTCAATTTCATGAAATTCTACCTACTTTCTTGGAAGGTACTGATAAAAGTTCTTAATTTTCAGTCTTTTTTTCTCCTTTATGAAGATCATTTTGTGGATTACCAGAGGGTTGGTTGATGTTTCATGCGAGTTTGTTTGAAGATTCTTATGCCGCATTTGTGTTCCGTTGTAGTGCTGGTACAAGAACAACTTTGTTGGATTTCAGATGTTTATAGCCCTTGTGTATTAAGAGAAAGGATTCTTCTTTGGCTTGAAAGAGCTTCAATGCAATACTTTACAAAGTTGTGGTTTTTTTGTTGCTTGAAGATGGACTCTACAACGTAAAATTAGCTTTTGTTCTGTAGTCTCCGGAAGAGAGCTTTGTTTCCTCGTCAATGAAAGCATTTTGTCTACCATGAAGAGTTGTTGAGCTTTTTGTGTTTCACTTGGATGGTGTTATTTTTTGGCTGTTTTTTATGGCTCCCCTGGCATTTGTTCTTTCCCCCAACATCTGTTTCTTCATTGGTTTGCATGAGGCTATCGCTTTTTTTGTCATTCTTGGAGTTCCAAGTTATTTTAGGTTTTTCTTGGTTGGAGAGCATCGAATTTTTCCGACGTTTGAGCATGGGTAGCATTCATTGGCCGTTTTTGTGGTCTAGTCTGGGTTTTGGTGTGAGTGTTCTCTTTTCATCGTCTTTTGAGGGGTTTTCTCCATACATAGATTTTATGTTTATATGTCTATTGTGGCCTGTTTTTATTTCTTAACCAATTGAGCTACACTTAGGTTGGCTTGAGGATGATGGATTCTTGAAAAAACAAAACATCTAAACTAAATCTACTTTGCTTAAATCCTCACCAAAGCCATCAATAAAACTAGACAGAAATCCTTCCTCCAGCTTGGTTAAACACATTTGAGAAGAATCTTGGCCTTTATTTGATTCAGATTGCATTACCGCCTCTTCCAGCTCTTCTTCCAATAATTCAACAATTTCAGCAAGTAAAGCAAGAGTTCATCTTCTTCATTGAAATAATCATCAAAAGCCAAAGACAAATTCCTCCTCTATAGTTTTTGGCACTGTCAGATCATTCTCAACATTCAAGTAATCATTAAAACCATGAAAATTTTCTTCTTCCCTAGTTTTCGATGCTGTCTGAAGAGGTTCTTCAAAAAATTTGTCAAAACCTTCTTCTGGCACGGTTGATTCACTTTGAAGAAGTTCTTTACTCCAAGAACCATCATCGATAATGTTGTCATTGTCAATTAAAGAAAAATCTTCATAATAAATACTAAATTAGTAAGAAAAATCTGTCAAACCAAATCTTAGAAATGATAACCTTCAGTGTTAACCCAAATTTTAAAGTATAAATGTATAATTATACTAAAATTAAATTTACTTAGATTATATTTATAAATAAATAATAATAATGAAGTTAAGTTGATATATCAATTAAATTTAAACTAAACAAATAAATTATTTACTTTGCACTAAACTTGATATAATTAAATATATAATTCATAATAAATACTAAAGTAATAAGAATTAATTAAACATTAAAATTAATAAAGTTTAGTGTATTCACATATAATTATACTGCATTTTCATACAAAAATCTTGCAAAACAAATATAGTTATTCAAATATTCTCAGGCATCCACATAAATTTCTTTTTTCCAAACAAACACAACCATCCAAGGATGTCGAGCGTCCAATTCCCTAACATTTGGATATCAAGCATCTCTCAATTCCATAGAAACAAATAACCACAGATGGTTAACTAGTTTTTCCATACTTACCTCACCCTTTTCAAACCTCTCCTTAAAAAAAAGTTATTTAAAAAAAATAAAAAATGCATTTTGAAGGAAGTTGAAAAAGTCAACACTAGACATTGCAAGCCATTGTAACTTATTCCACTACCTACCATCAAATATAGAAAGAAGAGAGATCCCTCTTTTCTTCCAAATTGAACCCAAAACCTCAAGAACTGTCAAACAAAAACTAAACTTCAAGCTAAACTATACATAATTTCCTTACTAACTAAACTTTAAGCTAATGAAAACCTCCAAGGTTTTAAAGACTCTTCGAAGAAAAGTATCTCCCTTGGTTGATCGGTTTGATTCCGCAAGATTACAAGTCTCAACATGGCGCTCTCTCCAAGCCCTTTGTTGATTTTTCCTACTATGATTTATGTCTTATTTGGGATGCTTTCATATTTCCTTTGTGTTTTCTTTTATTTATTGTCTTTTGTTTTCACTCCCTTGTGGAGTTTGTATCTTTTGAGCATAAGTCTCTTTTCATTTTTTCAATGAAAAGTTTTGTTTCTTGTTCAAAAATAAAACTTCCAAGGTTAACACAGATGTTGAACTTCAGGTGGTGCTCAAATTTCTCGTAGTGTTTCAAGACATTGTTCATCAAAGTCTACGCTATAAGAGATCCATAGGAGCTTATATGAAAATTATGCATGCATTATACCTTAAGATCGAAAAGGAGGTAATGAAATGAGCATTAGACCAAAAATCTTCCCAAAATTTAAAGCTATTGTAATTCTTCTTTTAACTTTTTTTTTTTTAATGTGAATTCTTCTTTTAACTTTTATACTCACTAATTGGATAGTCTTTAAGTAAATCCTTTAGTGCTCTTTTTAATTTCATTTATGTCAATGAAATTGTCTCTTATCTGAAAAAATTAGGTCCACCTTCAAAAATTTGCACTAGTTAGCAAGTGGAGAAACATGCCGGCTATTTTCCACTCCTGTTGTATTTTTTTCACTTGGTTTATTTGCAACATCATATGTAATTAATTAATGCCAATTTGTGAATCAAAAAAATATATTAATGCCAATTTGTGTATCAAAAAAAATATATTAATGCCAATTTGCCTTCTCATTAAGTTTAAACTTTTACAAGAAATCCAAATTGCTAATCATGAAACCAAGAAAAAAAAAAGGACGATGCTGCCTGTAAAGAGCAAGAGAAATTCAAGATAATTATAGAACGTAATAGAGCTTTCTCTTGACCATAAAATGTGAGTTTAAAAAAAGACGAAAAAACCTAATATATGACTTTTAAGATAAAATCTCGTCATCTTTCATGGTAAGACAACATACCCCCAAAACTATTGATTTGAGTGCCTTCTGAAAGCCAAAAGCCTTTCCATCACTATCAAATGCTGCCTGCCACTTGTCTGGCTTAAGCATTCTGTTTACCTGCACCATGGAAACAGCACCCCAAATTTTGTATAAACACATAAAAAAAATGTCGTCATTCAAACTGCATTAAAAAATCATGCAGAAAAAAATAGTCACAGTAACCATATATCTTAACAAATTCATGTTTTTTTTTTTTATGAAAGCAATAAATTCACGTTTTTGATATGCTACAAACAACAACCAAAAGAAATTAAAAAAATGTCGAACAAAAATAATATTAGGAATATTTTAAATACTTAAGTACTTCAATTCAAGGACAAAGTGTAACTGTGCAGAGTAAAAGTACGACTACAGTTCTTGATCTAATCTAACCATCCGTAAACCATAACTAAATCCAGTATCCAATGCCAATTGTACATTTGTATGGCTAGGGACTTAGACAGAAGAAACTGGCCACTCCTCTCATTTATAGAACCTAATATAAGTTTGCTGGATCAGAAATATATACAGACCTCATCAAAAGTTTTCAGCCTACAAATGTCAAATTTCAAGGTGCAACATAGTGAGACCATAATTTTTTTGACAAGAAACGAAACTTTTCATTGATAAAATGAAATGAGTCTAATGCTCAAAGGATACAAACTCCACAAAGGAGTGAGACCATAATTTTTTGACCAAAATCCACTTTTGATCCTTAAAGTTTGGCGTTGGTATCGATTTGGACCTGAAGTTTCAAAAGGGACACTTTTAGTCTCTTAAAGTTTGATAAATGGTTAGAAATGGTCCTTGAGCTCTTTGATCGTTAGTTGACTAATGGTAAAATGATTTGGCAGGACGGTACTAGCTGATTTGGAAATATTATATCAATTTAATAATGTTTTTTTGGTGACTGGACATGTGATTGGGCAATTTTCTTTTTCCAAATCAAAAGAGCTCAGGGACCATTTCAAACCATTTTCCAAACTTCAAGGAATATGAGTGTCCCTTTCGAAATTTTTTTTTTTTTTAACTAGAAACAAAACTTTTCATTGAATAAATGAAAAGAGACTAATGCTCAAGAGATACAAACTCCACAAAGGGGTGAAAAAAGAACAAAATGAATTATAAATAGAACAAAAACAAGCTCAAAAAAGAACTAAGAATCTAAGAAGAACAAGCTTGCAGAGAACTTGAGTTTGAAAGAACCAACCAAAGAGAACGCTTGCAAAGAAAGAAACTCCTGAAGCCAAACATGAAGGAGAGCCTGTTAAAACACCACAAAACGGCCACCAAAGACCCAAAAAAAACCTCCAAAACATCAGGAAAGCTCTGAAAACGAAAATTAAACTCTGGACTGGAGAAAACCCATAAAACAAAGAAAGCCACAAAATTCCAAGAGCTTATTAATGAACTCAACAACAACTTCTCCTAATGCAACCAGCTTTGAATGAAGAAAACAAAAAAAGAAAAAAAGCCAAGCTCAAAACACAAAAAACTGCCACTGGAAAATGCACAAAAGGCCGAAAAAAGCAACACCAATGCACTAAGGAGTTGAAAACGAAGACCCCAAAAGCTCAAAAAAAAACAATCGAGAATTAAGCTGATGAAAATCTGCAACCAAAGCTCTCTTGAAGCAGAAACACTTACAGCAACCTAGCACAACCTTTACACCGAACCTTTTGAATTCAAAGGAGGGATTTCACAAATCTCAAGACCACAAGGAGAAGCAGAGGATGGAGGAGGAGGAATCACCTTTTCATTTTCCTAAAATAATAGACCAAATGCTTCCCTAAAAGAATCCTCAAGCTCAACATCATCAAAGTGATTTTCCATAGGCTGCACTAAAGATTCCACACTACTTATACTAACATCAGAGTCTTCACCACGAGAGGGATAAAGAGAAGATGGAGGATCCTTAGTCGTGTGTATGACTTCTTTGAAGAAAACCGGACCATCTGGAAAGGAAACAAGTTGGCAGCAAAGTTTGGGAGATAGAGGCCGTGAAGGAGCTACTGCTGAAGAGTTCTGGATGCCCACATGCTTAGGAGAGGAAACCAAGAGACGAGAACAATTTTCTTCAATTAAATCAGGATCCAAAGTATCAATCTCTTTGCATGGAAGAGAAGAAATGAGAGACTCTTCTTCGAGTATAGGACAAGGGATAAGCTGCAGTAAAACTATTTTTTACCTCTTTAACACTCAAGGGTTTTGAAGACTCTAATGCTTTAATGGAAGCCTCAAAAGTTGTCTCTATGAAATCAAAAGGCGCCACCTGAGGAGGAATGAAGGGCAAAGTAGCAAATGAAGAGTCATTAAAAGGCTCATTAAAAGGGACAGATGATCCAATTGGTGGGATGGACAGGTCATCAAAGCTCGGGGGAGGGCTAACAAGAAGGGATTTTTTGGGAGGAACAAAGGGAATGAGGCTTAATGAAGGTTCTGAAACTACAGTGAGCTTAATTAAAGGTGGGAGTTTGGAGGCATTAATACCAATTAATGTCCCAAAGGCTTCCAACGGATGATGCTGATCATGCAGGCTAGGATGAATTAAATCTTCAACAACTGGCAGAATTAATTCGTAATCCTTGGAAAGAGATTGTGTCTTGGAAGGAACCCCAATTTCAATTATAGCTTGAATGTGTCCAAACACATCTCCTATAGCTTTGAATGTGTCCAAACTCCACAAATGTAGAGGAATATTTCAAAATTTTAACCAACCTCCATAAGAGGGAACACTGTTCATTCTTCCATGCAGCTCCTCATTCCAAAATTCAAGCTTAACTGTGAAGTTACAAATAATTGTCCACCCTTTGTTTTGTGCTACTATTATTGCAAAATCTGCATCTGAGCACTTTAGGAGGGCCTTATATGGATGAAAAGGATTAATGATCTAGACTTCTTTGGAAGGCATCACATAATGTTTCATAGATTTTAATCCACTCGTCATGAAACATCTCCTTGTGACAACTAAGGTTTCTTCTTTTACTTTGTCTCCTTCTTAGTATGTTACTAACATCATTCCTTCCCCGTCTCATCTCTTTCTTCTTCTCAACCCATTGCCCCTAGCCACCTCCACATAGGATTTATTTCCTCTTCGGCCTTTTCTCGCTTCCTTTGTATTCCTTCATCCCCGAGAAAAAGTCATTTATCATATTTAAGCACTCCCTCCATCCAAATGAGCTTTCACCTTGGGGATGATCAACTCTCTTTCTTCCCAAAGTAAAAAACCTTGGAGATTTCTACAAACCATCCTCTTTTGTTCTAGACTTTTTGAATCCAAATAAATCCATTTTCATAGTGAGTCTTTCTAAAAAACTTTTGATTAATCAGTGTGATGAGAAGATCATCAAAAGCATCAGCTAGCCAAACAACAAACTTAGATTCCAAAGCAATCTCAAAGGACAAAGAGAAATTTTTCTCCGTAAGCACCAACAAACTTCTTTTCTTTTCTTTGCTAAAATCAATCGAAAACACCTTCGTTTCAACACTGCACTTACGAGCAGACTTGGATGACATGACTACCTGGGTAACTTTCCTTCTACTGGCTTCTACCATGTTCGAGAACACAGTTACAACGGCAGATGGAAAGGACCTGAGGCTTTGGGCTAACGTAAAGGAGAGATCGAGAGAGAGCGCTTCATCACCGTCCTCAACAGTAATACCATCGTCCCTTTTGAAACCTCAAGGACTAAATCGACACCAACTCCAAATTTCAGGGACCAAAAGTGTATTTTTGCCCTAATTTTTTTATATAGAAATCAAATATTTCATTGATGGTATAAAATATTACAAAAGATAATCCTATACAGGATGCCTATCAAAGAGAAAAAGGGAGGTAAAACCAAACCCCAACCAGGAGGTAAGAAAAAGCTCCTCCTATTGTTTAAATGAGAAGATAAGCTATAATTATGAAAGTGGGAATAACATTTACACCAAGAAAGTGCCAAGAAAGATAGATTATCGTAGATGGGGTCAAAAGGGTGCTCGATATCTTTAAAAATCCAGTTCCTCTCCTTATGTAGTGTCTAGTGATAGGCTTTGATGAAATCAAACCAAAGAACCTTCTTTTCAAGCTTAAAAGGGTGACCTGTGAACATGAAGAAAAATATAGTATGGAAATCCTTTGGAACAGTAGAGTACCAATCAAAGAACGCGATAATCCAACTATTGTGAGATAACAATTGGCAAGGAAAAGAGAGCCCCATTACGTATTTCTATATGAAAACACTACATAAAGAGAGAACACAAATTGTAGGATAATAAGAAATCTGCCTCGATACTACTCGACCCAGGGATTCTCAATGCAGATTAAGATCATTGCACTGATTAGCATTTGAATGATAAATTGTAATCTACTAAACTCCACTTGCATTATACAGATCACTGAAAGTTGGACTAAAGCTTTTGAAGAAATTCGGGCCAAATACCAGGGGTCCTTGACCAATATAATTTAGAAACTTTAACTATAAATTCAAAGCGTAAATAAACCAAATAAATAAGGTAAGAAACAGGACAACATTCAAAAGCGTTCAGTCACATGCATACTCATAGTTGATGAGAGTCTTACAGCTATAACAACCTTTATGGGCGATTGTGAAAGGCATGGCTCGCCAATGTCTCGCACAATCAAACCCACTTTCTGCAAACTGGCAACACCGGCTTTTGCACAAGTCCATTGCTTATCAGCTTCTCCACCACAAGACATCACAATCCAGAAAACCAAAAATCACCCTTCTTCCTTGCCTCCACAACCTCTGCTACCATTGCTCGAGAAAAATCAGATCAATAAACGTCAATACTGCAGCACGGGACGAGTTAAATCAGGACTCTAACTGCCCCAGAAGAAATAACCGACTCCACAAACAGATAAACAGTAATCACGACAAAAATGATAACCTGGGTTGTAGTCTTGTGTTGAAGATATCTCGTGCAAGCAAAAAGAAGTAGAATAAACACTTGCAAGTACAATAAAAGATGAAGAAAACAAATGCGGCATGGCATGAAATAAGGGAATGGAATAAGCAATCAGTGGATGATTGGGATCATTGATAGAACTCCAAATTGAATCACATGAAAGGGAGAGTGAGGAATTGTCTGGAAAGCTAAAGATTGAATAAGAAAGAGCTGAAGAGATCTCTGAAATTCACAAATAGGTTTAAAGTTAGGTTTGGGTAGAGGTTGGGGAAGAGAATCTACCTCGCCATTTACGCAAGAGACCGTTTCCGTTCATTTCTCTCTCTCTCTCTCGTCTTTTTTTTCTTATTTTTTTCCTTGTTTTCAAACAAAACTCAGAAGCAATAGCAAAGCAACAACCTTGAGCATTGTCTTTCTTTTTTAAATATAAAAGGAGACCTTGACAAAATCGATGGCATACTAATTTAGCAGAAATGCGAACTCGAAATGGAAAAAGGGAAAAAATGTGTGCTTTTTTACTTGAAAAAAAGGGAAACAAAAGTAGAGATGCTCTTTTTGGGTAAATTATATAAAATAATACTTTATGTTTCAATTTTACCTCTATTGTTTCAAATAACTTTTGATGGTAAAATTTTTAAAAATAAGGGGAAATGATTGTAAGGAATTAAGACGTAAACAAAAGAAAATAATGTCAAGGAGTTCATGTAGTGGTGTTGACATGTCCGATCCAATGTCACAAAAACACAATACAACAATTTTCAAGCACCTTGCCTATCGAGGACTCAAAGTCACGCTATTCTCATCTTTACCAACATCATTAACTTTAGACATTTTTCATTCACCACAAAATAAGTCTCTCACTTGTCATAAAAAGCACAAAGCCAAGAGCATCCATGCCTGATGAGATAGCCACCAAACTTCCATCTATTAACATCTCGTAAAGCGTATGGCTCATCATGAAAGCATTGATGACTTAGTTGCTTGCAACGTGAACAATTCTATAATGCCTTGAATTTTTTACACTGCCAATCAAAATGGTTTGTAATGCTAGGTGATGACTGAAATGTGTGTGAGTTGTTTGGTTTAAAGCTTTTTTGGATAAGAATGGTCAAGTGCAAGTGCATACTATTAAGATGGAAAGTATTCCAAGTATTGTATCCCAAGAGACTGTTTGCAAAATTCAGAATTACATATAAAAGTGTTTCTCAATTGCAACCGAAGATAACCAAAAGTAAGTTGAAGATTGTTTGGCAATAGTGAAATAACAAATAACAATGAAAACATAAGATTTAATTTAGTTTCTACCCTAAGTAGAGAAGCTACTGGTATGCACCCGCATTGCTCACCGTATTTTAACTTGTGCAATGAGTCAAATTTATCTCCTATTCAGCCTTTGTATCTGATAACGCTCGTTTTATGAGTGTTATTTAGCTCTAAAACTATGCTTTTTGCTTAGAAAGTGAGCGTTTATTGTCATATTATATGTCATTTAGAGTGAATTTAAATAAAAACAAGCTTAGCATGTGTTTGAGATCATGATTTTGTAAAAATAAGTAAATAGGTGTAAAAAGAGTCATTTTTGTAAAGAATTTGCTAAGTTGTGTTACTTTTGTGTAGAAATGTATAAAAAGGATCCCAAATGCTCTAGCATTGCTATAGCATTTGGAGAGCAAAAGCAAAAATTTGGCTAAGTGTAAAGTCATGTAAAATGCGCTAACATTGCGACCACATTTGAAGAGCAAAGGCAGAAAGTGCATAAACATGTGAAATGCACCCAGCATGCAGTTGCATTTAGACCTAATCGGTAGATTCTCCCAAATTCGCGGATTTGACAGATTTTCATACAGATTCTTCATCAAATCTCCTCAAATCAAGAGATATTGTCAACCATACCTTCTCACATTGATCTCGACAACAAACCCTAGACCTTTAGGTCTATAAAAGGCGGCTTAAGCTTCATTACCAAGGGAGCTCGAATTTCTACATCTACACTATGTCATTTTCTCTTTACAGTCACCACACCGAGTCTCTCCCAAGTTTTGTTCAAACTCCATTCGGACACTAACTTTGAAAGAAATAGGTGTAAGTACTATTTTCTTTGAAAAAGGTTGAACAAGTTAGAAAGGATGAACAAACTTAGAGTTTCTAGCTTTTCATTCAAGTTTGTATTTTATGTTTTCTTAAGTCTTGTTAGTTGTTGTTTTTGTTCTCTATAAGAGTTTTAAGTTTCTGTTTTCATTTGAATTCAAGTTTCTAGTTGTATTTCCAGTTTTGTTCTTAGTACAAGTTATTGTTTCTTTGTTTCTATACATCAAAGTGTATTAAAGTTTATCTCTTTCAATAAAGTTTTATTCTTGTTGATTTTTCTCTTAATTGGACATGTTTTTCTCGCATTTAAAGTTGGGCTGAAGAAACTTTAAGCTATTGGACTTTTGGGCCAATTTTATGAGATGGCAACTTAATGTGGTCCACAATGCTACAACATCGCAAACTACATTTCTGGAAATGAAATTTTACGCAAAATCTAGATATTACATCTCTTGGGATTTATGCCCTAAAGCCTCGTAATTAATGATTTGTTTAATTTAATAATTAATAATAATTTTGATTATTTTATTTGCAATATAATATTATCCATTATATGAAAAATTCAAGGTTATTAGTGTAATATTGAACAGTATGTGGTGGACATACGAGAGGATCATGTTCAAGAAATAACCTAAAGGGTCATAGTATATTGATAAGATTGGATACCTTATCCTGGTAACACTATTGATACGGCCCACTTTGTAATAGTTACAAATGATTTGATCCAAATCGTTCATGTGGAGACATGTGAGTGGAGGTATCTTATACAATGAGTTTATGTAAGACTGGACCACGAAATATTTAATCTCTCTTTATAAATTCGTTAATTGAGAAGATTAATATTTCATCAGGATGATCATATGCAACTCGATCTTAATCCTGAGTGAGTTATGAACTTCTGCTTGTGAGGGCTTTTTCTTTGATTTGCATGGGTGAGAGTGACTTTTGTAGCTGATTCAATATGCCTACCATTTTAGGGACTTGATCAAATAGGGAGCTGGGAACATAATCTCACAAGATGGAATTCACTCATCCCATATAGGGTAAGTAGATGAGTAGTTCCCTTAAATGTTGATTTCGGGACTTGAACAATGGGGCCCCACCCTCTCACTGGCCCGAGAGGGATTTAGTTTATAATTAGATTATAAATAAATTGTTTATTATAGGATTAGTGGTACTTAAGGTGCAAGATGTAATTATAAGGGTAAAACAGACTTTTGACCCAATTGTAAACGAACAACTCGTGAAGGATCGACTTGCATGTAATGATTATATCTATGGACACAACTTGTCATACAGTGCATAAGAGTGCAACTCCATGTCTATAATGGAGTGACCTATAGTTAATGAATGAAAATTAATTAATTGATTTTGTATCATTGGAACTTATAATCTGTAGGTCCATAAGGTCCTCTTGCTAGCTCATAGTAACACTAAAAGATCAATTTAGTTGAAAGAAAATTTTGAAATGTTCAAATTAATATTTAATATATTAGATATATTAAATATATAAGAGGAAAATATATTTATTGTATTTGATACATTAAATAATAAAATAATTAATGTATATTAGATACATTAAATAAAAGATATTTATAGAATTTGAATAAGATTCAAATAAATAAATATCGTAGGAGATTTGAATGAGATTCAAATAAATATAAGAAATATTTTAATATATTAGATATTAAAATATAATGTTTTAATTATGACAAAGATTTTTTCTTGGTCTTTATAAATAAGACTGTTGGATTTAGCCATTTGACATAACACATATATCCTCAATAGAGAATTAGAGAATTCTCTCTAGACATTTTCCTCTCCAATCCCATGTGAATTTTCTTTCAAGAGGCTCCACAAGCCTTGGTTTTGTGTTCAAGTCATAGCCAGAAAAATTTTATGGATGAGATAAAGATTCGCTAGAAATATTTCCATATTTACTCCAAGTAAGTTTGTTTAATCTTAATTTTTAGTTTAATTTTAAATAAAATCAAAGACGATCTAATGCTTCCGTTACGAAGTGAAACATTCATTCTTTCAACATCAACATGTGAGTAAGCAAATGTTAAAAAAAGGTCAATAGTCAGCAGCCACTTAGAGAGAAAGAGCCAAATAACCCCTTAAAAGGAAAGAAAAGAAAAAGTCATTGTAAAAAGGGGGAGGAATTCAAAAAAGAAGAAAAACCCAAAAAAGGGAAAAGGAAGAAGGAGAGAGTTGGAATTTTCAAGCTATTTTTCAGAAGAAGATGCTCCATCATCCTCTACTTTTTCTTCCTCATTTTCTTTCTAGTTTTATATTCTAGCTTGTTGATTTTGTATTGACCTTAGTTGTTCTTAAGCTTTGAGCTAGGTTAGCATACTTTTGTGGCTATTTTGGTATAACTCTTAGATTATTCTCAAGAATGAGAACCAAAATTAAACTAGTGACAATCTCTTGGAAGAGAAATAAACACTCAAAAGGTTTTTCTCTAGCTCTATTCCACCTTTGTCAAGGAGAATGAGAACCAAAATTAAACTAGTGACAATCTCTTGGAAGAGAAATAAACACTCAAAAGGTTTTTCTCTAGCTCAATTCCACCTTTGTCAAGGAGAATTGAGCTTTACAATCCTAACTCTTGGTTAAAGGATTAAAATAAGGAGCTATTTGACAGAAGTTTTGACTCTTCATGGGTATTGTATTTAGTTCTTTATAAGAGGTTGTCCCCCAATTTGGTGAATTAAAATGCCTTTTATAGGCTCCAAATGGGTTGGTTGTTCTTTAGTTTAGTTTTGCATTGGCGAGTTTGTGCTTATTTTCAACAAATTTGCATACATTAGTTCTCATGAGATCGACCTTGGTTACCATTTACTACCTACGATTGCGTATGCTTGCATAATGAGTTTTTGTACAACAACTATAAAACTAACTCATTCTTTAAGGGCATCCACTAAATTGAATCCCATCAAAAATTTAACTCATGATGAAATGGATAATAACGAAATACTTCATCGAGATGCAATTCATAAGTACAAGACAATTAAGAAAACAAATGAAGTAAGAACGAGAACCAAAATTAAACTAGTGACAATCTCTTGGAAGAGAAATAAACACTCAAAAGGTTTTTCTCTAGCTCAATTCCACCTTTGTCAAGGAGAATTGAGCTTTACAATCCTAACTCTTGGTTAAAGGATTAAAATAAGGAGCTATTTGACAGAAGTTTTGACTCTTCATGGGTATTGTATTTAGTTCTTTATAAGAGGTTGTCCCCCAATTTGGTGAATTAAAATGCCTTTTATAGGCTCCAAATGGGTTGGTTGTTCTTTAGTTTAGTTTTGCATTGGCGAGTTTGTGCTTATTTTCAACAAATTTGCATACATTAGTTCTCATGAGATCGACCTTGGTTACCATTTACTACCTACGATTGCGTATGCTTGCATAATGAGTTTTTGTACAACAACTATAAAACTAACTCATTCTTTAAGGGCATCCACTAAATTGAATCCCATCAAAAATTTAACTCATGATGAAATGGATAATAACGAAATACTTCATCGAGATGCAATTCATAAGTACAAGACAATTAAGAAAACAAATGAAGTAAGAACGAGAACCAAAATTAAACTAGTGACAATCTCTTGGAAGAGAAATAAACACTCAAAAGGTTTCTCTCTAGCTCAATTCCACCTTTGTCAAGGAGAATTGAGCTTTACAATCCTAACTCTTGGTTAAAGGATTAAAATAAGGATCTATTTGACAGAAGTTTTGACTCTTCATGGGTATTGTATTTAGTTCTTTATAAGAGGTTGTCCCCCAATTTGGTGAATTAAAATGCCTTTTATAGGCTCCAAATGGGTTGATTGTTCTTTAGTTTAGTTTTTCATTGGCGAGTTTGTGCTTATTTTCAACAAATTTGCATACATTAGTTCTTATGGGATCGACCTTGTTTACCATTTACTACCTATGATTGTGTATGCTTGCATAGTGAGTTTTTATACAACAACTATAAAACTAACTCATTCTTTAAGGGCATCCACTAAATTGAATCTCATCAGAAATTTAACTCATGATGAAATGGATAATAATAAAATACTTCACCGAGATGCAATTCATAAGTACAAGACAATTAAGAAAACAAATGAAGTAAGAACGAGAACCAAAAGTAAACTAATGACAATCTCTTGGAAGAGAAATAAACACTCAAAAGGTTTCTCTCTAGCTCAATTCCACCTTTGTCAAGGAGAATTGAGCTTTACAATCCTAACTCTTGGTTAAAGGATTAAAATAAGGATCTATTTGACAGAAGTTTTGACTCTTCATGGGTATTGTATTTAGTTCTTTATAAGAGGTTTGTCCCCCAATTTGGTGAATTAAAATGCCTTTTATAGGCTCCAAATGGGTTGGTTGTTGCCAAATTTGATGCACCAAACTTGACCATGGACTCTCGGAGTCAAAGTAGATAAGAGGTTGCAAAACTAGCTCAAACAATTTTGACTCGTGAAATCCATATTGAAGTAGTCTAAGGCATTATGCAACAACATAGCTTTTATGCCTCGAAGACTTTGCAAGCGCATTTGGAGCTATTTCATAATTTATTGTAAAACAACAATAAATTATCAATTCTCACAAAAAATGACTCTTTTACCTTCAAACTAGTTTAGTTAGCATAATATGACTAATACCCAATGTTTTTAAAGCGCAAGGCGCACTTTAAGGCACCAAGTTTCGTAATTGCCTCAAGGATAGAGACAACAAAAAAGCCTCGCCCCTGAGTGAAGCAAGGTGCATTAAATAAAATAATAAATAAATAGATAGTATATATAAAGTATTAGTAAAACTATTTACTGAATAACTTAAATAATTGAAAAAATAAAGATATAAACATTTAAATATATGGTGAAAAAATTAGTGGTTAAATAAAAGTTTACATAATCCCTTGACAAAAATTAATCAAAAACTGTTTTAAATAAATATATCACATTAACCGAAATTAAAAAAAAAACTACTTTAAATATAGCACTAACAGGAATTAGAATTTATAATATTTCCATTCGAGAATTTTACTACCAGATGGCATTTTACTTGTAAACATGCATCATGTATGTGATGTTACTAATTCTGTACTCTATACTATTCTTCTTTATTGCTACATTTCATATTAAAAATGGGAAGACTGATAGGAATGAACACTTCACCCCGCAGCAGAAGACTATGATTTCTAAATAATTTAGAAATCAATTTGGGACCGACTTTGATTTATTTAGAATTAAACTAAAAAATAAGTTAAACAAACATACCTTTGAATTAATATGAAGATAATTTTGGTGGTTTTTACTTCGTGTTCCAGCGAATATCGAATTTCCACAAGATCTTACTTGTTATGATTCAAACACATGACCAAGGCTTGTGGAAACCTCTTGAAAGAAATTTGTAGAGAATTTTATGTGTAGAGAGCTTATTCTTTGGCTCAACCAAGAGTCCTATTTATATAAGAACTTAGAATAAGATATTTGCCAAATTTAAATTATAATATTTAATATATTTGAATCTCATTCAAATATCTCCTATAACATATATTATCCATTTGAATCTTATTCAAATTTAATATATAATTTATTTAATAATGTATTATTATCTTGTAAATTTGATATATCACATATATTAAATATTAATTTGAACATTTTAAAATTTTCTTTCAACTCAAATTGATTCTTTTAGTATTACTATGAGCTAGCAAGGGGACCTTATGCACCTATATATTATAAGCTCCAATGATATAAAATTTATTAATTAAACTCTTTGATTAATCAATTTTCATTCATTAACTCTAGGTTGATAACACTAATTTAGTGCTATATTTATGCTTATAATTAGCTAGTATTATAGTGTAAATGTGAGCTTTTATGTGGATTATTTGTGTATTTCAGGAAACCGAGCAATTGGGAGCGAATTTGATGGATTTGGATCTTTAAATGGCTTATGGAGCTTAAATAGATCAATTTTGGAGGCTAAGTATGGAGAATGACATTGCATTAGATGTTGGAGCCAAGAGGATAGCGTCGAGATGCCCAAAATGGCGTAAAGACACTATCTTTATTGTTGCAAACCCGAGAGCTAGAATGCTAGAGTGAGGCGCGTGCAACGTTCTCCGTCCAAAGCGTCGCTGACAATGAGGGCGAGTGTGTTAATTATAGGGCAACGTCGAGATGTTGTCCCTAGCGTCTCGACACTATGTCGACAACAACTATAAATTTATCATTTCGTGGCCGAATTAAGGGAGACACTTTTAGGATTTTAGCCCCTATTTTCGATTTCTTACCTCTTTGGGACTCGAGGGTGACGAATTGAGATGTTCAAGAGTTTATTTCAAGACTCAAGAGCACGAGAATTGAGGCAAGAGTCAAGATTACGGCGTCAACGGGTTTTCTTCTATTTTTCATCTCTTTTCTATGTATCTTAGGGCTGTATAACAAAGGTTTATATACTATTTTATTAGTATGTTGGGCTAAATTTAGTTGTTTTGGGGTAAGAGCGCATTTAGACTTGTAATTATGGGTTAATTTGATACCATTGCCATTAATTGCCTTGTGTGATTTCATTTGGTTAAGTTGAGCTTAATGCTTCTTATTAACTGGCCATTAATGAGTTGATTTCAGTTTTGAATTGAGCTTGAAAGAAAGAATTTAAGATAGACTTAATTCAATCAACATCCCTAATTTGCCTAAGTGGCATAGGAGTAACAAATGACGAGTGAGGCTTAATATGAGCGGACTTAATTTTAATTAATTAATTAATTAACGCTAAGGACACTTAGGTTAGTGATTAATTAAGCGTGTTCGAATGAGACCGATAGGAGATTTCGACCAATTTAGCTCTAGGCTTATGAAATTAGCAAGATTCAATTAATTGGCATGATCGGTTTTCCATAATTGCAACCTAATTTGTGCTCGATCTCCTAAACACCACTTAAATTGTTGTCTCCATCATCTTTTAAATTGCTTTCTAGAATAGATTTTAATTTTAAGCATCCTTTTACCTTGGGTTTTGCCCTAAATAATTATGAACACAATTACTCTTATTAATTAATTAATTCGAAAGAGCTTCAATTCTAGCTTCCTTGTGGGATACAGTACTCAGTACTCTTGTGCCGTTTTATTATTACTTTTATCATGTGCGCTTGTGTGCAAGAAGTGAAACATAGGTCACTGCACTATAGACCTAGAGTTACACTCTTATGCATTGTAGGACAAGTGGTGTCCATATATGTAACCATTACATGCAAGTCGATCATTCACGAGTTATAAATAATTACGGTTGGGTCAAGTTTGTTTTACCCCTATAATTACATCTTATACCTTAAGTATCACTGATCCTCTAATGAACAATTTTTTTATAATCCAATTATAAACTAAGTCTCTATCGAGCTAGTGAGAGGGTAGAGCCTTATTGTTCAAGTCTTGAAATCAGCACTTAAGGGAACTACTCATCTACTTATCTTATGTGGAAATGAGTGAATTCCATATAGTGAAACTTATGTTCCTAGCTCTCTATTTGGTAAAGTCCCCAAAATAGTAAGTTTATTGCATCAGCGACAAAAGTCACTCTCACCCATGCAAATCAAAGGATAAGCCCTCATAGGCAGGAGTTCATAACTCACTCAGGAGTAAGATCAAGTTGCATATGATCATTCTATTGAAATATTAATCTTCTCAATTAACAGATTTATAAAGAGAGATTAAATATTTCGTGGTTCAATCTTATATAAACTCATTATATATGATACTCCCACTCGCATGTCTCCACATGAACCATTTGTATCAAATCATTTGTAACTATTTCAAAATGAGTCGTATCAATAGTGTTACTAGAATAAGGCACTCAATCTTATCTATATACTATAGACCCTTTAGGTTATTTCTTGAACATGATCCTCCCGTATGTCAACCACATCTTGTTCAAGATTACACTAATAACCTTGGATTTTTATATATAATGGATATTATAAATTGCAAAATGCAAATAATAAAATAATTATCAAATAATTATTAAATATTAAAAATATTAATTACGAGACTTTAGGGCATAAATCCCAACAAAGACATATCTGGTGATTGAAGATAACACATACAGGTTACGTTCTTCGTTTTTTCTTTCTTTTTTTTTTTTTTTAAACTTTGATTTTTCTTCTTCATCTTTAATTTTTATTCTTTAATCATATTTGATTCTTGAACCCCTAAAAAAAACTAAAACTACTAAATAATTATCAGGCGCTCGCCTTCAGCATGGTGAAGCCTCAAGAAGACGACCAAAGGCACCATCAGTGCAA
Organism: Trichosanthes truncata; assembly: GCA_033996785.1. NCBI lineage: Eukaryota > Viridiplantae > Streptophyta > Magnoliopsida > Cucurbitales > Cucurbitaceae > Trichosanthes > Trichosanthes truncata. Next base: position 22,387,875 of record JAWPNB010000003.1, on the reverse strand, counting down.
GCGCCTGGTTGAAGGAGCTCATCTTGGCTTCCTTCAAGGCGCAACAACCCCATGTCACCTCGCCTCTTGACATAGGCGCACGCTTGGGGTCGCCTTGAAAACAATGTTAAAACCATATGAATCTCTTATTTTGCATGCTTAAGACCAATAAAACACAAGCATTAATTAAAATACATTCATTTGATCAAGAAATAATCTTGAATTTAGGGCCAAATAATTATTGTAAACACGGTTCATCATTAGGTTTAGTCTTTTCATATTCTAACATTTCAAATAACTATAAGATTTTGTTCACATAAGATTTCTGGAGAAATTTAGTTTGTGGAACTTGAAAGTGAACTTGAATTTGCATTGCTTCTTGTATAGTGGTAGTATAGTCTCTAATATATAGTTGATAAAGAGCATGTCGAAGGCTTTATAAAATATATTTATATATCGGACATCTAAAATTTATAGTAATAGTGGCTAGGGTCAATCACAAGGATTGAGTTTTTAAGATTAATTAAGTACCATAGTTACTCACACCTGATTTTATCTAGAGAACCTAACTTAAAGGGAAACAAAAGTAAATTAAACTATCATTTGCAAGGTTGGAGTCCTTTGGAGAGAAGATTGGAGAGAACTAACATGAAGCGCAACTTGAATTGATTAAGAAATTGTATTAACATGTAGTGAACATGAGTCAAAAATTACTAGATTATTTGTTTGACTCTCTCGAGCTCAAACAAATTCATGCATAGATATAAATCAACCTCTTGCTCTATTTCTACAACTAAGCATGACATTAACAGTATTCTTTTAACAACTTCTAACAATATCCCATTCATTCTCATGCAATAGATTATTATTAGTCCTGCATCCAAGTTTTAAAACCAAGTTTACTTTCTCAAGCTAAACTCAATTTAACAAATGTAAGCCACTGCCAAAAGCTTAAACATAACACACAAGATGTATAAATCCTCATTACGATATACCACAATTCAAAATCAAAACAAGTCTAACAATAAAAATCTCCAAGAGTCTAATTACTGATAATTACATCAAATTTAGTTCATAGAATCCTAAAAACAACAAAAACAAAGTAAGGAAAAAAAGAGGAAAAACTGGTAACCGCGTGCCAACACTCGTTCTTGTCGTGATGTCCTACGATCTCGAGCTTTGAGTCTCCTCCTTAGCTCTCCAAAGTGTCCTATAGGTCCCAAAACAATGCTTCAATCGAAATCAAGGTATTCCTTTCTAAAAAACGACTCCCTTTTTACGAAATAAAAATTTCCTTTTATACTATCGTGACAGTATTGCAACGCTGTCCCTTAGAATGAGATAAATTAGGAAAAAATCATGATTCTGGCATTGCAACGATCTGCATGCAGAATTCTGGATTTGGAGGGCTTCACATGTGGCATCACAATGCTATACATAGTGTTGCAATGCTATGTAATAACCACTTTCTTTTTCAACACTATACATAGCCATATTGAGTACCATGGTGAAGCAGGCAAAGTAGAAAGTTCACATGTATCATTATTCTTTATGGATTTTATCTCTTCATCCATAACAGTCTTCTATTTTTCATCTTGTAAAGCTTCTTCAAAATTTAAAGATTCACTGTCACCAAAAAGACAAAAAAAAGTAAGATCACTGAAACTTCGACTCAACTCTTCACATCATATATGTCTCGCAAATTTCTCATGCGACGAGGCCCTTCACTTGAACTTGTAGATGATGAAGGTGTGCTTTGTTGTGGAGTGATTGGTGATGTAGGTGATGTTGATGGAGAACCAATGTTACTACACTCATCATCATCTTCGGGAAAAAATAAAAACTTGTAGTCTTTTGGTTTATCATTCCAATTCCATGTTGCTTCCTCATCGAACACAACATCTTTACTTACCACCATCTTCTCTGTAGCAGGATTATAAAGCTTGTAGCCTTTTGAGCTTGCATCATATCCAATGAAAACGTGTTGCTCACTTTTATCATCGAACTTACTATGATTTTGATCTGGTACATGTGCATAAGCTATACTCCCAAATACTCTCAGATGAGCAATAGATGGCTTTCTTTCTGTCCATGCTTGTTGAAAAGTTTTGTTCCACAAACTTTTAGTAGGGGAACGATTTGACAAGTAAAAACACATTCAACTGCTTATGTCCAAAATTCGTCTGGCATCTTCTTACTCTTCAACATGCTTCGAGCCATATTGAGTACCGTTTTGTTCTTCTCAACAACACCGTTTTGTTGTGGAGTCCATGGAAATGTCATAGGCCGACGAATTCCATTTTCTTCATAAAAATCTCTGAATTCATTTGAAGTGAATTCTTCTCCTCTGTCTGATCTCAAAGCTTTTATGTAATAACCACTTTCTTTTTCAACAAGAGCTTTAAATCTCTTGAACATGCCAAATACCTCTAATTTCTCCTTGACAAAATAAACCCAAGTTTTTTGGTTAAAATCATCAATAAACAATAGAAATAATTATTCTTGGCCAAAAGAACTTGGCTTGATCGATCCACAAAGATCAGTGTGAACAAGCTCTAGTGGTCTCCTTGCTCTTGGAGAAGATTATTGTGGAAAATTCTTTCTCGATTGCTTGCCATAAAGACAACCTTCACAAAATTGATTTGGATGTTTTACAAATGGCAATCCTTTCACCATGTCCTTCCTGGCTAATAATCTCAAGCTATCAAAGTTAAAATGCCCAAATCTCAAGTGGCAAATCTAAGATGGATCTTTCAAACATTTTGCAACATCAGTTTGAATGTTTAATAAAAACATTCTATTATTTGTCATTTGCACTTTAGCAATCATATTATCACGATGATCCTTTATTGAAAAACTATAATTCTTCATCAAAATATTATAGCCTTTCTCTAGGAGTTGTCCTAAACTCAAAATATTGTTCTTGATATTTGGTACATAATAGAGATTAGAGATAAACTCATGCTTTCCATTCTTCAAGTTGATTAAAATATTACCTTTTCCTTATATAGAAATTTTTGTAGTATCACCAAATACAATATTTCCACCAACAGATTCATCAAGTTATACGAACATTGATGTACTTCCACATATGTGATTGCTTGCACCACTATCAAGATACCACGAATTATTTCCACATGTCTCTTCACCTTTGCATGCTAGAAGCAAAGATGACTCACCTCTTTTAACGTCTTGCTCTACATAGTTGGCATTTTCTTGGACTTTATTTATGCATTCCCAAGAATAATGGCCAAATTTATGATAATTATAATATTCCACTTGACTTTTGTTATACCTCCTGTCATTATCTGATCTTTCTCCATATGGCCTTAAATAATTTTGTCTTCCACGACCTATTGAGGAATTAGTATTTGAATTACTCTCATCAAAATTTCTCTGGCTGAAATTTCCTCGATCTCGTCCTCTAAAGTCACCACGTCCTCGACATCGATTTCCTTTTTCTTGGCTATCTTCTTTATCTTTCAAATGCAACTTTGACTGAAAAAGTTGCTCAATTGTCTGTTTGTTCTTCTTGAAAAGCTTCTTTTCATGGGCTTGTAAAGTACCCACAAGTTGATCAACGGACACTGTACTTAAGTCATTTTATTCTTCAATAGCTACAACGATGAAATTGATTTTTTCATCTAATAAGCGAAGTATCTTTTCAACTACTTGCTCATAATTTATTGTCTCACCATATCTCTTCTTTTCATTTACCACTGCTGGCAATCTTGAAGTATAATCTGAAATCGATTTAGACTCCTTCATGTGTAATGATTCATAATCACATCTTAATTTTTGGAGGCGAACCTTCTTAACTTGATCTACTCCTTTATAAGTATTCTCGAAAATTTACCATGCTTGCCTCGCAGTAGTTGCTCCAAAAATTTTCTCAAAATTTGTATCATCAATTGCTTGATGAATAATGGTGAGTGCCTTCTGGTCTTTCTTTCTAGTATTTTGCAAAGCTTCTCGTTGAGCTTGGTTGAAAGTCACGTCATTCTCTGGTTTGTCATAGCTTGTATCAACAATATCTCATGCATCTTGTGAACCAAGTAGAGCTTTCATACGAATTAACCAACTGCTATAATTTTCTTTTTTAAGTCGAGGCACTTGGAAAGGAACTAAATTGTTGTTTGCCATTTGCAAAAACAATTCTCTTTTTTCAAACTCAAGCTCTGATACCACTTTGTTGGAAGTGTGTGTTGGACACTCACAAATAAATAATCAAACAATGAATATTTAAGAAAAATAACTCATCCTAAACAGCCAATTAAAATACAAAAACGTACTTAATTAACTACAACTAACTCATATGAATATGTATAACGTAGTTTTAAAACTTGTTTAACTTTCAACACACATGTGGTGTCGCAACGCTATGCTCTCGGGTCTCTAAGCTTTTGCAACTCTTCTCTTTGTCTCTTTTGTCCAAAATCTTTCCTTTAAGCTCCTTTTGGTCTACAATCCACTCCAATTCACTGGTTTGGCTCCAGTTGCTCGAATTCTACAAATCACATAATAAAAGCATCAAAGTCCACTAAAAATAGCACAAAACTAACCTAAATCTAATCCTAGAAATAGCACACTTTTGTGTGCTATCAATAGTCCTCTAACTTTTCTCTTGAACGTGTACATGACTCAAGAGTTGCTTGTTCTTGATGTTAAATCTTCAGCTTCACACTTGTTGATCTTCTTGGGTCAGTATTTGGCTTGTTGATCTTCTTAGATTGACCTCGACTTGTTGATCTTCTTAGGTTGGCCTTTGACTTGTTGATATTCTTGGATTGGCCTTAGCATCTTGATCTTCTTGAAAAATCGATGAAAGTCTTAAAGTTTTGTACACTTCTAATATCTTTAACTTGTCTTCAAAGAGATTTCAGTCTTCAAAGTCTCTAAGTCTTTGGTCTTTGAGAGTTCTCAATCTTTTGGGAGTCTTCTTAATTCTCTAACATTTCTCCTTTCTAAATGCCTTGAAATTAAATGGAGGGTGACTATTCTATTTATAGAGATTTTTATGGACATTGTGTGGTTTTGGGCTTAATTGGCTTTGAACCTAACCCTTTTAGCTTTAGGTTTTGGGCTGAATTGTCATTTAATGAACTTTTGAACTTACTTGATATTGGGCTCAATTGTTCTGTGACCTAATTTAACTAGGTAAATCTTGTATGATCAAATGACTTTAGTGAAGATGTTAGGATTTATGCCCTAAAAACTCATAGTTCCTAAACATTTTCGCATTTATGAATAAAATAATTTATTATTATATTGTGTGTAACATTATCCAAAATTTGTAAGAATCTAAGGTTATTAGTGTAAACTCAAACAATATTTAGTTGACATACAAGGGGATTGTGTTCAAGTAATAACCTAAAGAGTCTAAGTATATGGATAAAGTTTGGTGGATTATCATGGTAACACTATTAATACGACCCACTTTATAATAGCTACAAATGATTTGATCCAAATTGTTCATGTAGAGACATCTGGGTGGTGGTATCATATATAATGAGTTTGTATAAGAGTGGATTACAAAATATTTAATCTTTTATTTATAAATTCGTTAATTGAGAAGATAAATATTTTACAGGATGATCATTGATGGATGTTGAAACGAATGTGGGGTTTTGGAAAAATAGTTTAAAAGTGATTTCAACGCTAGTGCAAGTATACATTGTTGATAAGTTGTAATAGCAAGCTATTTAAGCGCCCGAATGAGGGTGTTATTTACCTTGATGCACTAAAAGAATGCTTAAATAAAACAAAATTGGGGAATATTTGTGTAAGTGCATGCGATGGGCACATTACATGTTTAACACGTAGATTCTATTGAAAACATTTGAAATGTCTTTATTAGTGTGTCATTAATAACAAGTGTTGTATCATGTGAATATTAATTCGCATTTGCTGGAAGCTTGCTGTACTGAAGAGAGAGAGAGGAAAGAGCCAAGCGAGAGAGACGTTTGTAGCCCCTTGTTAGAAAAAGCATAGTGGAGCAGTGATATAGTATAATTGAAGGAATTAAGGTCGACCAAAAAACAGAAAAAGGACAAGGACCATTTTTCGCCACACCAAATTGTACCTAAGTGAGAAAGACATCTCTAACACTATGGTCCCAATCAATCGTGCAAATTCCTCCCTATATAAAGGCTCCATGATGTACCCAACCCTATCACAAGTGACTTAGAAAACCTTTGTATGAACAAGAACCTCTTAAATACACATGGTAACACCTAGTACACACAAAGAATCACTCAAGGGAAAGAAGAAAGGATTAACCTTGATAGTCAATCCTTTGGAAAGGAAAACTCGTTCTCAATCTAAAGTTGAAGGACATCACAAGTTTGATGACCAATCAAACTTGAATGTTTCTAAGGAACATTCAAACCTAAGCTAGGATGCAACATGCTCTCGGTTTGGAGCAAAGATAGGAACTCGCAACATTTTCATTCACTAAAATGTCTAACCCCTTCACATTTACAAATAAGGACTTTAAATAGTCTCATGTGGTTGGAAAACTAAAGAAACTAAAAACAAATAAACTAAACCCTAAATCTAACCTAACATGAATAGTGTTTAGTTACAAGCTGTATGAGGATTTCCCAAATGGGCCAATTAAACACCTTTAGCTCCACTTTTGGCCTAAGAGCTTAACAACATATTGTCAATATGGTACAAGTAAGGTTGAAGGGATATTTTACAAGAGGAACAACCAAATAACCCCTAAACCTTAAATAACCCCTAAATTGAAGCATTTAAGATTTGATGTCTTCATGTTGCCTTGAAGCTTCTTTCTCCACTTGTTATCCTTCCTTATGAATCTCAATACTCTAAAGGTTGAAGTGAAGATCTCTTTCTTTTTTGGTTGACCCATGTTGCATGATGTGTCTTCTTTGAAGCATATCATCATCTCCCTCTTTGACCTCGAATCCAAGCCTACATTTAAAATAAATAAATAAATACATTAGTAACATCAAGGATGAACTAACTTTAACTTACCTTGTAGACTACTCTTGTAGTCATGAGAAGTGAAGGTTTTTGCTCTCCTAATTTTGATCTTTGCAACACTTGGATAAGTGTTCATTTCTTTCCGAAGGTGTCTCCAACTCCTTCCATCTTTCTTCATAAGAAAAGCTTTAATTTCTTGCAAAAATACATAAGAAAGAATAGGCATACATGGTTTAAGTTCTCCCGTTAGATAACACTCTTTGAGTTGCAACATTTTAAGAATGTGGTGTTTTGTGAGTGTGATAGCATAGACCTTAAAATACCTAACATCAAGCTCTTCTTGTTTATCATTAGGCCAATTTTCATACAAGTCATGGTTGAGTAATTCAATCTCTAAGTGCTTGGCACTAGATTCTTTTGATGTAATACATGGATTAACACTTATTTCATATTGACAAGGAAGCCAATAGAAGGAATAATATTAGGGTCATGCGCTTCTAGGTTATCAATTGTAGAAATGGATAAGTGGTCATCACATGAAAGTACACAATGAGATGGTAAGGTATAGTGCAATGATTCATCAATAGGTGTCAACACATCACCATTCTCACTATTAGTTTTTTTTCTTGAATATCAAAATGTTTAATTGATTCAATTTCTAAGCTTTCGATTTTATTCCTATGTATTTCTAACATGCTTGACTCCACACATGCTTCTTTAGGAACATTATGCACAAAAGAATTAGTAAGCACGACATCATGGTATGTAATGGTGGCACTAGCAAGCAATGTTTTTCTAAGCCCCCTATTTTCTAACCTAACAACATTATCATCAATATTAAGATTAGGATTTGCATACCTTAGGCTTTTCTTAAATAGTTTCCCCTCAACCTTGAGAACTAAGTGCAACATTTCTCTCAAAGTGTAGCAAGGTTGAAGAGCAACTCTCTTGTCTTCTCTAATCCTCTTGTGCTTCATCTTCTTTATAAACACAAAGTTCTTCCACTAGTGCTACCAACTTGAGGTTGTAAGATTTCATATCTTGGTCTCCTTGCTTCAACTTTTTTTTTTTTTTTTTTTTTTTAAAATTTGGAGTAAGCTTTTGTGACAAAGTGTGCATCCATGATCTTCTTGAATTCACTCCAAGTCTCAATCCTTGACAATTGGTTCCTATGCCTATACGACAATAATTTATTCAACCAAGTGAGAGCATAGTCGTGAAAGTGATATATAACAATACGTACCTTTCTTTCTTCATTCAAGTAGTTGTATTCAAAGAATATTTATGCTTGCTTCTTCCATTGAAGATACTCTTCTGGGTTGGTTGTGCCATGAAATGTAGGGAAATTGTTGCTTCCTTCTCTCTCTTGGCCTATCTTCCGTTTATGAGGAGTTTGTGGTACAAGTAGTACTTGAGGCCTCTCCATGGCTTCTAGACTTTTCTCCATTCTTTGGAGCATAGTTTTGATTAGGTCTAGGCTTTGATTCACACATTCTACTTGATTACCAACCATATTGTCACTAGCTTTTTCCTTCTTTATCCGGACTTCTTTTGTCGATGTTGACATGGCTACATGAAAATATTAGAGAAAACAAATATGGACTTTAATAATATGCTCTCCCTCACTTGTTCACTCATCCACTCGTGTTTAACACTCAATTTGGGAAGTCGCTTAACTCACATTCACATTGAGAAAATAAGTAGATGTAAAATCGAGAGTGTGCAAGCTAACTTAGTTAAGTGATTCCTTAGATGCACCGAGCTTGCTTGCTTGTGGCGAATCAACAATTGGACAAAGATCAAGCTAGAGTACAAAGATCAAGCTATAGTGTTTGGTTTTATGGTTGGTTTTAGCACAAATAAACTTGGATTGGGCTGAAATTAGTGTCAAATGAAAATAGACTCCCAAATGATTATTTATATGGTAATAGAATTTGGTATTTTGGTTTGGGCTCTAGACAACTTCAAAGTCAAATCAAGGGCTGGGAAAACAAAATTAATGAGAAATGTAAGTAGAAATCTCAAAGTTTAATACTTGGTAACTGCAAGTTTATTTGGATAAGTGGATAAAGAGGTACAAGATCTGAAAGTCAAGACAGGCAGCAGGTTGTACAGTTCATAGTCTATCAGTGCACTATTTGGAGTTAGCAATGATTTTTCAACGAAAATGAGAACTTACAAGAGTGAGATTGACACCAAATTGATTCTATAGGTATGAAATTGACCCTAAAATAAGGTAATTTAGATTTCACGAAATAAAATGAAGTAATGAGTTGGATTTGGCACCAGAAAGTTAGGGTAGTCACTGTTTTGCATTTTTTTTTTCCAGACAGCTTCTGCTTCCTCTTCGTTTTTCTTGCTTTAATGAGCTCGAAATTAGATTCAACTTTCTAGTCACAAAGAAGACTCAAAGAGATTCACAATGGGTAATGATTTGATGGCATTTGAGTTTTGGATCATCACGTTTCAACCAAAATAAGTTGACACAGTGTAGTCACACTCTCTGCTACAATGGTCTGGGACCAAGTTTGATTCCTCACCACTTTTGCTTAATTGAATGAACACCAAAAATTTTGAAACTTTTCAGATCAAAAGTAGACTTGAAGAGCTTTATTTTAGATACAAGTTAGAGAGCATTTGAGTCTCGAAGCATAAAGTTATAGCCAATAAAATTTAAAGTAGAAAATTTTCAATTATGTAGAAACAAACTTATTTTCTTTTGATTTCTCTTTTGATTTTTTTTTGTTTTCTTTCTTTATTTTTTTTAATAACAACAAACTTGAGATAAAACAAGTTACAAGAAAGCAAGTAACATAGACGCTTCAACAATCAACTTTGGAAATACAAGCAATGGTTGGAGCATGAAAAAAACAAGATGAAAAGAAAGTAAAGATAGATGGATAGATGAAAATATGTTCGATCTCGAGCTTAAGCTCTGATACCAAATGATGTACTCAGGCAATCTTGGTATGAACATGCACCTCCTAAACACAAACGGTAACACCTAGAACACACACAAAGAATCGCTCAAGGAAAAAAAGAAAGAACTAACCTTGATAATCAAGCCTTTGGAAAGGAAAACTCGTCCTCAATCTAAAGTCGAAACACTCCGCAAGTTTGATGACCAATCAAACTTGAATGTTTCTAAGGAACATGCAAACCTAAGCTAGGATGCAACATGCTCTCGATTTGGAGCAAAGAGAGGAACTCGCAACATTTTCATTCACCAAAATGTCTAACCCCTTCATATTTACAAATAAGGACTTTAAATAGTCTCATGTGGTTGGAAAACTAAAGAAACTAAAAACAAATAAACTAAACCTAAATCTAACCTAACATGAATAATGTTTAGTTATAAGTTGTATGAGGATTTTTCAAATGGGCCAATTAAACACATTTAGCTCCACTTTTGGCCTAAGAGCTTAACAACATATTGTCAATAAGGTACAAGTAAGGTTGAAGGGATAGTTTAAAAGAGGAACAACTAAATAACCCCTAAACCTTAAATAACCCCTAAATTGAAGCTTTTAAGATTTGATGTCTTCATTTTACCTTGAAGCTTCTTTCTCCAATTGTTATCATTCCTTATGAAGCTCAATACTCTAAAAGTTGAAGTGAAGATCTCTTTCTTCTTTGGTTGACCCATGTGGCATGATGTGTCTTCTTTGAAGCATATCACTCCCTATTGTGAATTTTAGGGCATGATAACCACCACACAACATCATTTTGACGACCACTTCAGGCATCCATCATTCCATCTTCTTCTTCAACCTCTGAAGGTTCCTGACACGTGGAGTGACAGTTCAACATTAGAGAGCTAAAGGAAGCAGAGAAGGAGCTCTATTCATCGTGCCATCCATCTTCCTCTTTAGTTTTTCTATTGCCTTAGTTTTTTTCTTTGTTTTTGTTGTATTTACTTTCAATATGTTTACATTCCAAAGTGTAGTGTCATTTATTTACATCATGAGCTAATTTTCCATTCAATACTTGGCTTAGGCTCTTTAGTTGTAACTACTTTCACGAGTTAGTATAAAATTTAATGAAGTAATCCTTTGAATCTTTTTCTTGAGGGTGTTTATTTAAGTTTCTTGTGTCCATTTGGCCAACCAATAATAAGTAGTAGTATCATTTAGGCACTAGAAGGGTCAAGGCGTGTGGAAAAACTCAAGAAGAGCAAGAGTAAACATAGTTTACCAGGTTGTTTTAGGGATTATCCAACCACTTGGAAGCTAAAAAGAGGTGTAAAAATGAACAAGCGTAGCACGTAGGAATATAATTGTTTGTTTGCAAGGCATTGAACCAAGAGGATAACGGAGCGTCGCTCTTCCTGCTTAGATTCATTACGATGCTTCATTGCTTTGCTTGTTCAACGCTTGGAAATAAGTGTGACATTAGGTAGCCGATAGCCAAGTATTGACCTTTTACCATTAATATTTCTTTTTACTGCCTTGCTTTATTTATTTTCACAACATCATTTTACTTTCTTCACCTAAACTAAACATATTTTTGAGTGACCTGATTACCGTTGAAAGCATTTCGAGTAATTGCATGATTTATGAACCCATTGTTAGTAAACTCATATCCTTGAGGATTTAACCCTAGAATACTCCTAGTATTACTTGCTAGCATGTTGGTTTATACTTGAGCCAGCATGTTGAGTGACATTAAGATTGTGTGTGCACTTTTCTTTCCATCACCTCACATTACACTATTTATATCCATTTTCTATCCATTTCTCCTATATCTCACACATATTTGCATACCATTAAGTCACACTAAGTCAAGCTTTTGGCGCCGTTGACAGGGATATTTGTTTATGTTTATTATCATTGCTTTTATTTTGTTTGTGTGCTGTGAATATCTACTTTGGGTTAGGCCTGAAATTATTTTTGGCTATTTCAGGTACCATTGTGTATGCACGACGAGAGACATGCTGAAGTGATATTTGACCTAGAGATAGACAAAAATTTCTGATAATGCTCTTCGAACTATGCATCGCCCTTTGACCATTTGTACCCAAGGTGTACCGATGACTTAGCAATACATTAGTCCTTTCCCAGGCGTCCAACACATCTTTTTAGACTCATCACATCGGCTATTGACCTTTTGTACCCAAAGCATCGATGCTCCTCTTATTCCAATGGTGACAATACTACCCCTCAACTATTTATACCCGAGGTGCACTAGTACTCACCCTACAAACCTTAGCAAACTCACAAGGTCCGTTGACCTCCTCAAATCTCACCAAATGCATGTTACCTAAGTATGCTACTAGACCATGTCTCATGTCCAAACAAAACATGCTCATATATATACATTAAATTCAATAAGCCAACATGCTACATAACTTTATAAGTCAATATTTAGGCATGCTCGTCAAAGGTACAATAAGCATAAAATATATATAACGTGAATAAATCAAATAAGAAAATATAGAGCATGTTGCAGATAATCAAACAGACCCACAAAGTAGAAACTACTTACCTAAAGTGCTCCTAAAATATTTTAAGAGTTCCTAAACCAAGAGAACAATCTTTAAAGGCTATACTTTGTTCGAAAATCTTTAAGCAAACTACAACATGCTCAAAGAGGGATATACTTACTTAGGTTTCAGCCTTAAAAGGTAAATCAAGCACTCCAAAATCAACCTAAACTACAAATAGGATTAACTAAGGATTAGCAACTAATTTTCCAACACCTAACACTTGCTTGAAAAGGACCAAAACAAAGTCTTACCACTTAAACTTTACCAGAAACGACTTGGGTAGTTGTTGGGAGTGTTTGAACTACATACAAAGAGCATCCAAGGGTTGGATACTGATCTAAAGTAGTTTAATTTAGTTTGATAAAGCTTGAACAAAACTTTACTACCTTAAACTTACCAAAAACTAACTTAAGCACTTGCTGGTTCAAGTTCGAAAGTCTTCAAATTGATTTGAAACTACGATCGGAACACTCTAGGAGATTAGAGATTAAGCTATGACATTTAAATTGATTTGCAAAAGGTCTAAAAGGTGATAAAACTTATCGATCAGCACCAAAAGGATCGAAATGCTTGCTGGTTAGTGTTTGAACGAGTTTGATTTTGCCAAACCAAGCCCTACAGATTGTGGATACTCTAAATTAAGGCTAATTTGAGTATGGGTCACAAACCTAAGGTGATTTGAGGCTTGGTTATGAATGAGTCTTGTTGGAAATCCCATTTTTTGCACCAAAAAACCTCAAATGCGGCTGATCTGCGTCCAAACGAGCCTAAAATTGCATATCAAAGGCATTTACGGTATGGTTAATCCAAAACCAAGGTCGATTGGGCATGGGTATTTGTCAAGCCTCGTCGAGATGAAGGAAATTGCATGGGTCGGGTTCTTGGTTGCGCTTCATAGCCATGAGGGATGAGTCGTCGACCGTGAGTATCGACATTATTGGTTACGACAAAGGATGGAGTCACCCCGGTTGTCAAAGGTCGTCACTCATATGAGCGATGGAATTGCAGACCCCTTCACGAATCGGCCAACACGATCTCGTTGGATGGACGTTGTTGTTTGTGGACGTGCTTGTCAACAGGGAGATGCCACTCGTGTGATCTTATAGGAGAGGGATGAGAAACCATGAGAGTGAGAGAGAGAGAGAGAGAGTCACGAGAAGGAAAATGCAAGGAGATGCGGGATGCCTTGTGTGAGGGAGAGGGGAGAAGATGAAGAAGATGGAATAAGAAGGGGCTAGGGTTTGTCTTCCTTTTAACTAATTTCCTTAATCCTTTTCTTTTAACTAAACAAAAACCAAAATTTAAACTCCCCAAAACCTCCAAATAAGGGTCCTAAAAGATATGGAGAAAATATAATTGAAGGAGAATTTGAGTTCCTTTTTTAACTTGGAAAATCTTATCTAAAATTAAATCCTTAAACCTTTGAATTGAAGATTTAATGAAAAAATTATTTTCCTAAAATTATAGAACTTCAACGAATAGCTAAGTCCAAATAATCTATAATTAATGGACCAGAAGTGATTTAAGACAATAACCAACTCCAAAATAAGCTTAATTTTTTAACGTGAGGCATTACTAAAGATCAAAAGCAAAAGGTTTGCAAAATTATAAATTTTCATTTATGAAGTGAATTTGATCATTAGATCTTTGAATATAAAGTTTGATAAAAGTATCAAAACCTATGACTTCGCTTAACTATTAATGAAACTTGTATAGACAAGCACATCAGTAATTGGTTAGTGAAGTTTTCTCATATTTTATAATGATGAGATTTTGCTCATTGAGAATGATGTAAGATTTTGTCTAACATAAAAGATTGACTAGCTAACCAATTCTAAATGAATGAGTTGGAAGCATTTTGTATATTTTATATGTTCAAATGTAGATTTTAAGGACATAATGTTAACTTTGTCTCAAGTATCTTATATTGATAAAATTGTTGTCAAATATTTCATGCAGAACATCAAAAGAATGATAATATATCATTCTAACGTAAAGTTATTTTGTCGAAGGAGAAGTATCCTAAGACACCTCAAATGTTGAAAGCATATGATTAATTATCTATACTGAGTGAGAGACAATTAATATATAAATGAGACTTAACATATAATATATAGTTGGTTAACATATATCAGTTAAACGAACAGTATGACCATTGAGTAGAAAATTAAAAACTTTCTCAAATTATCTATGGATAATGATAAATTTTTGTGCATGGAGTAAAATATTTGATCTTTACAAGATACATCAGTTCTTACAAAGATTTAGGAAAATCTATGTTAAGATCAATTTTACCCTAGGTGGTGGAGTAAGGAATACAAGTTTAATATTTTTGTTTTTGAAGCAACAAAAGAACTTGTTTGACTATAATATCCTTAAAGATCTGAAAGATATTTCAAATATGATTTAGTCTATCACTCTTTATTATGATAATAGTGTGCAAAGACTAATATTAAGGAAATTATAAAATACCAATGTATAAGGAATCATATCGAGAGAGAGAAAACATCATGATAGTAACCAAGATGACTTTTAATGATAGTCGTTTTAATCTATATAAAAAGACTCTCTAGGCTAAAGTGTGTGAGGGTCAAATGGGAGAATACGTTGGGTATAGAGTATGCCCTCGGATACATGTCTCACAAACTTTAGTGCAAGTAGGAGATTGTTGGGATTTATGCCCTAAAACCTCGTAATTAATAATTTATTATTTAATAATTAATAATAATTTTGATTAGTTTATTTGCAATATAACATTATCCATTATATAAAAATCTAAGGTTATGAGTGTAATCTTGAACAATATGTGGTTGACATACGGGAAGATCATGTTCAAGAAATAACCTAAAGGGTGATAGTATATGGATAAGGTTGGGTGCCTTATCCTGGTAATACTATTGATACGGCCCACCTTGCAGTAGTTACAAGTGATTTGATCCAAATCGTTCATGTGGAGACATGCGAGTGACAATATCTTATATAATGAGTTTGTATAAGATTGAACCACAAAATATTTAATATTTCTTTATAAATTCGTTAATTGAGAAGATTAATATTTTATCAGGATGATCATATATGACTCGATCTTAATCTTGAGTGAGTTATGAGTATAATTTATATTTTAATATAGTAGATATTAAAATATAATATTTTAATTATGACAAAGATTTATCCAAGGTCTCTATAAATAGGATCCTTGGGTTGAGCCATTAGATAGATCTCTCCATATAAAGAATTGGAGAATTTTCTCTAAACTTCTCCTCAGCTAATCCCTTGAGGATTTTCTTTCAAGAGACTTGATAACACTAAATTAATGCTATATTTATACCTTATTTTAGCTAGTTTTACGTTATATTTGTGAGCTTTTACATGATTTATTGTTGATTTCATGAATCCGAGCATTTGAGATTGGAATTATGGATTTTGGAGCTTTATGGCGTTGCAATGCTACAAACACGCGTAAAAGGGGAGGCTTCGTCTGTAGCATTGCAATGCTACCTCTGTACATTCAAGGGAACGACAACGTTTTGGGACAGCATTGCAATGTTATCGCGACTGCAACCTATTAATTCATCATTTCGTTTTCAAATTAGGGGAGGCCATTTAGGGTTTTAGACCCCTAATTTCTATTCCTATACTCTTGACACCTATAGCTACGGATTGGAGGTGTTCGAGAGCGAAGTTCGAGGCTTGGGAGGGCGGATTTCAAGGCTGAAGTCGGGATTTTGGCATCAACAATCTTATCTCTATTTTTTTCCCTCTTTTCTTGTATCTATTTGCTATAATATAGAGGAATATGTGTTGTTATCTGAATATGTTGGGCTAAATTTGTATTTACGGATTAAAAGCACAATTAGGTTTGGTTTTATGTTGTAATTGACACTTTAGCCTTTTAATTCACTTGTTATGTTTCATTTAGTTGGGTTGTACTTAATGCTTCGTATTAACTGGCCATTAGTATGTTGATTTAGTCCTAAATTGAGCTCGACAGAGGATGTTTAGGATAGACTTAGTCTAATTAACGCCCCTAGATTGCCTAAGTGACATAGGAACAACAATTGAAGTGTGAGGCTAAAGATGAGTGGGCTTAATCCAATTAGCTAATCAATTAACGCTAAGGACACTTAGGTAAGTGATTAGTTAAGCGCGTTCAAATGAGACCGATAGGAGATTTCGACCGATTTAGCTGTAGGTCTATGAAATTGGCAAGGTGTAATTAAATGACGGGTTAAAATTCTCATAAAATCAAACTAAGAGTGCTTGATTTCCCTAAATTCCCCTTAATCGGTACCTCCTCCCATTTATCTTGCTTTCTAGGATTAGATTTTATTTCCTTGTTTTCCTCTTGCATTATATTCTCTAAATAAAGTAAAGTGAAATTATTTGCTGTATTTAATTGAATTAAAAACCATTCCCAGTGGACACGATACTCGGTATTTACTTACTGTTTTATTATTACTTCGATTGTGTGCACTTGCGTGTACTCCAATCAAGACTCCCACAAGCCTTGGTCCTGTGTTCGAGTCATAGCGAGGAAAACTTTGTGGAGATCAGGAATCAACCTTGTTGGAGTTGGAGGATAAGAAGTAAAGACAACCATAAAATATCTCCATTTATTTTAAGGTATTTATATGCTTAACCCTTGTACTTAGTTTAATTCTAAATAAGTCAAAGACGATCCAATACATTCGCTGCAGAGTGAAACATTCATTCCTATCAAACTCTTTTTCTTAAGGTTTGATGTAGTCGTTAGACTTGATGTTTTGATTAATTATATGCATTGATTGAATGCTTTTCTTCCATTCATACTTTTATGTGCTTAATGCTTGTAATCTTTTGGCCATGGAATATTTGTTTTATTGGTCTAAATTCATGCTTGAAAAATGAGTTTAGACTAGAATTTAATTGCATGACTAAGGGTAATTCTGGCATGACCATGATTAGGGCTCCTTTAGAGGTTGTTAGATGGAGAGTCTAAAAGCCATGCATGTTATTAAAAATCATAAAAAATGTAGGTTTTATAATAATGCATGATAATTATTTTTCTTCAAAAGGGTCATTCAAGATATAAGACTTCTAGACTTATAGAACATTTGCATGATCAATCTTTGTTGTTTAATTAATTTAATCATTAGTTTAATTGGTGAAATCAATTCCCTAAGGCGTATCTCTCCCGATTGTTTCTATATTTATCGCTTATGTTACTTTAGATTCCTCTTTTGATATCTTTCTCTAAATAAAATTGGGTGATTATATTCATGGTACTTAAGTGAATTAGAAAACCAATCCTGAGGATGATACTCTGTACTCACATCACTATATTAAAACTTGACCCATACACTTGAGATATTGCATTTTACACAACCTATGAATATAAATATATTTTTTAAAGAACTATGAATTCCGATTTGGTTTCTGTTGAACCATACCAAAATATTCCGAATCTGCGAACCAAACCAATTTTTTTGTTTTTCAAAAAATCAGCCCAACCCAAACAGAAAAAAATCCTAACCCAACCCAACCCTTACAGTTTGGGTTAGGTAGTCTAGGTTGTTTGGGTTACTAGGTTATTTGTACACCCTGTTTGAGTACTTTCTTTTATTGTTGAATATTTATTATTTAGATAATTAAGGCTTGAATTACTTTTATGCAACTATTGATTCACATATGGTTTTTATTTTATTTTGCTCGAAGACTAGCAAAAGCACAAGTTTAAGGGTATTTGATAGCACACCATTAGTGCTATCTTTAGGCTTTTTACTCTGCGAGTTTGGTGATAAATTGTGTGCTTTGACGCTTATTTATGTTTAATTTTTAGATTTCGAGCAATTGGACCAAAATTGAAGTGCTAGGGAGATTATTGATGAATTCAGGCATAATGGAGCATAAATTGAAAATCCAAATGAAGAAAAGAAGAAGTTCAAGTCAAATGACCTCAAGAGATAGCGTTAAGACGCTACGACCACGTCTGCAGCCTTCAAGCCTCACAAACCGTGAAGGTAGTGTCGAGACGCTATCTAAGGCATCTTGACACTATGATTTTGAGCATTTCGTCATTCATAAACACGCACGTGCCTTTCTCTTGTGACTTCCATTCTAAACGAATAGTGTCTCGACGCTTGGCCATTCGATTTAAGTAAACGCTGCATTTTGGTGACATCATTGAGACACTGTCTTAGCATCTCGACCCTACTTCAATAAAGGGTATAAATTCTTTCTTTTCCAGCTGCAAAAGGGGAGATAATTTGGAGATCTTAAACCCTAATTTCGATTCCTTACCAAAATTGGGGGTTTTTTAGAGAACTTGGAGCATTTGTTGAAGATTTGAAGCTCAGAGTTCATGGAAATTGTCACAAGAATGGAGGATCGACACATTGTTTGCATTTTTCTCATTTTCCTTCGAATTTGTAATTTGAATTATGGTTTTATTTCAAAGTTTGGATTGTGTTTTAGTGGTTATGAGTAGCTAAGCTTTTAATTCTAGGGATTGATGTAGCCATTGGGCCAATTTAGCTTAATTAATTGAACCTTTATATTGATTTGTATTAACTTCATTTATTCAATTTTATGCTTAATGTTTTTAATTTCTTGGCCATTGATTAATTTGTTTTGTGGTCTAAATTTATGCTTGAAAAAGGTAATTTAGATTATACCATATTTGCATAACTAATAGTTATTCTGACGGAAGAATGATTAGGGAGTTATTAGAGGTTGTTTAATGAAGGGAATTAATGTCATGCATGTCTTTAAAAATCAACAAAGATATAGGTTTTAATTTATTGCATGAGTTTTGAGGGCGCTCGAGAGAGACATTCTTGTTAAAATATTTCTAGACCTATGGGATAAATGTTTGATCAATCTTAGGCACTCAATTAATTAAGTTAACGGTCCAATTGGTGAAATCAAATCCCTAGAATGTTTTCTCCTCTGATTTGTCCCATCATTTAATTTTAGTATGTTAAATTTTGCTTTTTGTGCTCTGATTTGATTTTGGTCTCTAAGTAGAATCAAGTAAAATTATTCGCAGTACTTATATGAATTAAAAATGCCAGTCCCGATGGTGATACTAGTGAATCATAATCACTATTTTATAACTTGACTCGTGCATTTGCAGTGTTGCAAATTACACACAACAGTCATGAGGCACTTGTTTATCCCAGGCCCTTGACATCTTTGCCGTGGTGATGCTTGTTTATCCCTGGCCCCCAGAGTATTACTTTGCTGTGATGGCTCTTGTCTATCTCTGGCCTCTAGCTTTTTACCCATGTCATGAGGCGCATGTTTATCCCTAGCCCTTGACATCTTGGTTGTGGCGATGATTGTTTATCCCTAGTCCCCAACATATTACTTTGTTGCGATGGCGTGTATCCCTAACCTCCATCTTTTTAACTATCTCATTAGGTGCTTGTTTATCCTTGGCCCTTGACATCTTTGCTGTGGCAGTGCGTGTTTATTCCTAGCCTCTAGTGTATTACTTTGCTGCGATGAAGCTTGTCTATCCCTGACATATAGCTTTTTAATCATATCATGAGGCTCTTGTTTATCTCTGGCCCTTGACACCTTTGTCGCAATGATACTTGTTTATCCCTAGCCCCACAGTGTATTACTTTGCTATGATGGCGCTTGTCTATTCCTAGCCTCTAGCTTTTTACCATGTCATGTGGCGCTTGTTTATCCCTAGTCATTGACACCTTTGCTGCTATGGCACCTTGTTAATCTCTGGCCTCCATCCATTTACTTTAACCATGTCATGAGGTGCTCACCCCTAGCCTCCATCATATTACTTTGTTGTGATGATGTTTGCTTACTTTCGATCGTCTAAAAAAATATATATTGAACAAACTAAGGTCTTTGCCTTTGTCCATCCTTTTATTTTATGAGAATGAATGATAGCACGCAAAAGTGTGCTATTTCTATACTTGAATTAGTGCTAGTTTATGATTGTATAAGTGAGCAGCTTCCAGGAGTTATTTATGTATTTTGTTGATTTCGAGCAATTGGAGCTAAATCAGGTTTTTAGAGCTATTTGAAGCATAAATGAAGCTACATATGCACTTTGGAGCAAAAAGAGATATGGAGAAGAAATGCACAAGCAAAAGAACCCGAGGGCATAGTGTTAAGATGCCACCCAAGGCGTTGAGACGCTACATTTGAAGCTCATCAAGCACGAGGACCTGCCACAATAGCATCGAGACTCTACTTGAGGACATTGAGACGCTACCAAAAACATGTGTTGAAGATTTCCATCTATAGTGTTGAGACGTTGTGATATAGCGTCTCAATGCTACTTAAATTTCCTTAGTTATTCATGCGGTAAAGGGACAGTGGCGAGATGCTGCCCTAGCATCTCAACGTTGTTTCGATTCTATAAAAAAGAAAATTTGCTACAAAAAAATGGAGCCGAACTTCGATTGGAGCTTAGTTTTGAGACCTAGAGGACACTTTCAAGAGCTAAGGAGGAGACTCAAGGCTTGAGATCGCAGGACATCACTTCGGAAACGAGAGTTGGCACGAGTCTTCTAGTTTTATCTTTTCTTCCCTTACTTTAATTTTAGGATTTCTCGGACTGAATGTTGCTGTTTTGTTGAGTATTTTAGACTCTTGGGTGACTGTATACTTTGACCTTTTTTTTTTTGTCTTTTGAGTTATTGTATATTGCAACGAGGATTTATGCATCTTGTATGTTTTGTTTAAGCTTTTGGCCCTTGTCTATATTTGTTGAATTAAGTTTAGCTTGAGAAAGTAAACTTAGTTAAAGAACTTAGATGCATGGCTAATAATAATCTATTGCATGAGAATGAATATGTTATCATTAGATGCCGCTAAAAGAATACCGTTAATGCCATGCTTAGTTTAGAATTAGACCAAGAGGTTAATATATTTCTATGCATGAGTTTGTTTGAGCTCGAGAGAGTCAGATAGATAATTTAGTAATTCTTGGCTTATGTTCGTTGCATGTTATTACAATCTCTTAATAAATTCAAGTTGCGTTTAATGGTCATTCAATCTCCAATTTTTTCTCTAAATGGACTCCAACCTTGTATATAATTATTTTAGTTTGTATTTGCTTCTTTCCAAGTTTAGGTTCTCTAAATAAAATTAGGCATGAATAACTACAGTACTTAATTAATCTAATAAATCCAATCTTTGTGGAGAGGATACTCGATATTCATTATCATTATATTAAAACTTGACACTGTATACTTCCAGTTATTTGTGAGCACTTAAAATCACGCAACAATGAACAAATGGGGGGCAAACTGTAGAACCCTAAATTTGTCTGATACTTTAGGAGAAAATAAAAGAAAAAAGGAGTATTTCAGTAAGATTAATTAGCTAAATCAAATATTTAAAATTTTGGTAAATTAATTAAACCAAATATCTTCATAAGAATTTGACTAATTAATTGACTAAATCAAATATTTGAGTTTTGGAAAGTTTAATTGAACCACGTTTATTTGTTTCTTTTTAGTTTTATTTGATAATCATTTTATTTTACTGTATTCCTTTTTGGGTTTATTTTATTTTCTTTCCTTCATTGGAAGTGGAGCTTTCACTATAAAAAGGGGTTCCTTTCCCCCGACACTCAGGTTTTTTGACCAAAAAAATGGCTCTCTTTCTTTTCCAATCCCACGTTTTTACTCCCCACAAAATCTCCCTCTCTCTCACTCTCTCTCCATCAAAAACTCTAACCACCCCTATATCTCTCACTCTCTCAACCACTTACAAAATCTCATACATTTTTTTTCCCTATACCCATCCCTCAACATTTTTCCATTGTGCTTTTCTTTTTGGCAATTGGTGGTGCAAATACAATAACTTTTGGCCATCTCTTTTCTCCAATAATACTATTCTCTCACACACGGTAAGTACTTTTTTTTGGCATGTTTCCTTTTAAAAAAGATAAAATAAAGTTTTTTTATTCTAGTTTTTTATATGATATAAGACATGTTTAATACATTTTCTTTATTTGTTTCACTACAACAAATATCACCTTTAATTGCATTTCGGGATAGCTTTTTATATAAAAAGCTATAAAAAAAAGGAAAAAGAAGCGGGAATTAGGAAAAGTTGGCGCGCGGTAACACTTTGCGGAAAAAGACTCAAAATAACTGCGTTTCTTCTCTCTGCTTCATTCACACATTACGTCTTTCTTCTCTGCCCTAGCTTCATCTCCTTCTCTCCTTCGTCTTCTCCTTCATCGTCTCCTTTTTCATCTTTGTCTTCTTCTTTCCTTCATTAGCTCGTTTACTTCGTCTTCTCCTTCTCTCTGCCCTTTCGTTCTCTCTTTTGCCATTCACATTTTACATGTTTCTTCTCTGCCCTAGCGTTCATCTTCTTTGTCTCCGTCATTAGCTCGTCTTCTCAACGGTTCGTGCAGAGCCCTAACTTTTCTATCTCATTCCACTACAACAAATTTTGGATTTAATAGAAGGAAGGGAAACCATTTTATTTTATTAACTTGCTTTTCATTTCTCTTCTATGCCCTACCCTAACATACGTTTTCTCTGATGAAATTGCTTAGAAATTAGGGATTCGAGGAGCTATTTTTTCCCATTTCACAACAGCACATTCTGTTTTCAATATTAGTGAAAATAAGCTTAATGAAGACGGCATCATCGACAACGAAGGTGAATAGGTTCCTCTGTTCTTTTTTTTTTTTTTAACTCTTGATTTGTCTATGGTTGCTTTTTGTTCTTATCACTTGGATTTTGCAAGAGTTCCAATCAAAGAGCAAAGGATTCGACTGAAACCCAGAATTGCATACATGAACACAAGAGATCTTCCATGGATGTGCATTTCGATCAAATAGTCATAGAGGATTTTATTCGAACACTTGCTATGCATTCAGCGTGGGTACGAACAATCCAAACGGCTTCTCTTCAACACCACTTACAAATTGGAGCTCGAATTAGTGCTATTTTACCCCAAAATCCTCTATGTTGGCATTATGCATCTTTTATTTAAACATTTTTGTTTTCATCTCCTTTTTCATTGTTTTCCCTCGATTTCTCTTCATGATGGCAAAACTATGGTTTGTTGCTTACCTTATCATTCTTGGGCTAATTGTCCATTGCCTTTGAGCAAACACTTGTTGAGGTTAAGTTCTAGAATTTGATTCCTTATAACACCATCATTCTTAGTTTTTGCATTTCATTCTTTTTTTTTCTTCTTATAATTGAAAATTTTAAAGGCCTGAATAGAATTATATTCCAAATGTAGACTTATGTAATTCGGATTTTATGTTACATATCAATATTTACCAAGTTTTGAATTATCTTAATCTTTGCAGCTCAATATGTTGGTTGTTGACATGGAGAAGTTCATTTACCACAGTCGGGTACTTAATTATAAAACCCAATACAACTTGCAACTGTGGTCAAATGAAACTTTTGAAGAATGGTCAAACACAACCTAATGTATAGAAAGAATGCCATCTCTGGCAAATCCCATCTTCATGGTATTCTCTCTTTCTTAGATAAAAGGAATGTTCAGTACCCTTGCCTTTTTAGTTTTTAATATATTTTGACTATTTAAAGGTATCAAGGCTTTGTTTTTTAGTTTTTCTTCTGTAACCTGCTCTTGATTGTGTTTGGTTCCTTATCTTTATTCTTTGTTCAGTTTTCAAGTCCCTTGAGTAGAATAAATAATTAGTTTTTGCTAGTTCTTATTTAAATCAACGATTGAATGTCACTATAATGTATGTTTAATTATGTATTATTTTCAACTAAGTCAAGTTTGTCTTATTTTGATGCAACTATATTCTTTGTTTTTAAGTATGAATTTGATTTGTAAGTTGCCAACGACTCTTCTTCTTTATAATATATTTGCAGGTTGACTTTCCTTAAATTGAAGCTTAAATGTTGCTCAAATATGTCTAATTCTATAGATATCTGACATTCTACTTCTCTTGTTGAAATGTATGTTGAAATGTAGCCTATGTTGTTCTTTTTCCCTCTTTATCTTATGGTATTTTTTTTTGTTTCTTCTCCCTTTATTCTTCTCTTATCTTTCTTTTCTTACTGATCTTCTTCTTTTCTCTTCCTATCTTCACCCTTTCTTGTTCTCTTTTCTTTAATTGTATTATTGTATCTCAATAGTTTTCTCTTCCTGTTTTCTTCATCGTTTTCATTGATACTCCTTTCTTTTATTTCTTTTTCTTTTTTTATTTGTCCTTCTTTGTTAACATTTGATACTTTATGTACTATTATTCAGTTTAAGGCTTTAACTGTCACTGAAGCTAACATCTTGAAAAATTAGTTAAGTCAGTTGGCCATTAGTCTTGCCCTTGTATATCTGGGTCATTAGTCTTGCTTGTGTGTATCATTAGTCTTACCCATTTATATCTTGCTAAAATGTTTTGATATGTCAAGGTTATTTATGTTGCCCTTTTTTGACTCTCTAGCGTTTCTATCATTAGTTTTGAAGATCACTGAGAGAGGAAGTTATCATGACTCTTTTTATTCGGTGTTGTACAACTTTTGTTTGATAAAAGGTCTTACCGAAAGTTGAACTAGGAAATTATACTACTTTTTATACACATCATCATTTTATGGCAAACTATGAAAATTTCAAAGTTTAGGATCTAAAATAGCATATATTTTGACCCTTCTTGACTTATTTAAATGTTTTAATAGCTTTTTCCTATAGCATTTTCACAAAACTGCTATTAAAACACAAGCAAAAACATGCACGACTTTTCATTTTCAATTCCCGCTCAAGCATTTTTGTTAGTCACCTTGTGCTCTCTAATTTTTCCTCTCTTTTGTTCCGTCGTATTTATTTTGGCTTTCCCTAATTCTAATCACATTTCTTCTAGCTCGATAAACTTTTGTCTTTGCTATTATCATCAATGGATTCGGTAAGTTTCTCAGTGGGTGATGGTATGCTTGCCTCAGGAGGTGGACATTGATGGGTTTTCTAAGCTCTAGGGTTTTTGGTGAACAACTAAAGTTGGAGCACTAAAAGTCTCAACGTTCTTGTTCGATTTTGTTCAACTCAATTGGATAATCTCATAATGGGAAGTGAAAGCAGAACAATCGAGAAAACATAGAAGGTCCTTCATAAGGAGATCAATAAGCTTCGACGTCAACAATGAAAGGCCCTTCTCTTTTTCTTTTCTTTTTATAACACGACCTCTGTGTAGTGGGTTTTTTCCTCATCTCTTGTTTTCTCGGTTATTTAGTGATACATTAGTGCTGTTGTAGAGTACAAAATGACTTCGTGACCCTCATGCACTTTGGGAGGGGCTTTTTCAAGGCCTAGGCGTCACAACTTCGTTCCTAATAGATCTCGTTGGGGCTTTATTTGTAACGACCCAACTTTTCCTATTAGACTTTCTAGGGACGTTGCTACATGCATGCTGAAGAAATTTAAAAATCTTTGGTAAAAGACAGAAAGAATTAAACTTTTTGCTAAACAATCAAAAATATTTATGCTCGGGATCTCTTTAAAAATCATTTCAAAACATAATATGAATTATAACGTTCAATCAGTTGTAATAGTTTCACAATACATTGTTTACTAAACAAAATATGTTTTAACTAACACACTATCTAAATGCGGAAGTCATGATCCTCAAAGTCACCCATGACCCTTTCAGCAAACTGCCTTGTCAATTGCCTAAGATATGTCTTTGTTTTTGCATGAAAAGAAAAAATATTTTTGAAAAGGATGAGTATTTAAAGTACTTAGTAAGTGACCTCACTACTGGGGTCAGGATATGCAAACACATACAAAGTGATTTTTAAAACCTTTTTTCCTCTAGTGGGACCTAAAACATTTTCATAGTGGAAACATTTTCCTTTAACTTTTCTCTTCGGTTTAATGTGGACAATTATCCCAACCTAATCTTTCTTTTTCATTTAACCTTTCAGGTTTCTTTTCATTTAACCTTTTCAGGTTCATTTTCATTTAACCTTTTCAGGTTCCTTTTCATTTAGATGAACATCTATAATTTTAGGAGAGTAATTGCCACAGCCTTCGAAATTATTTCAGCATGAAAATACACATGTATGCATGAGGTCTCAAAGCATTTTAATTTTTCATTCAATGATGCAACACAAGGCAACATTCTCATATCATTCATCATAAATCATAAACCATAACTCATGCATCACATTCACAAAAATATTTGGCAATCAACAAGTGAAAATCCATTTTCATATATAATAAACCATTTTAAAATTCATAAAAAATCATAATAAAACATTTATAAAAGCTTTTCATTTCAAATGTAGTTTTTCAATTTAGTTCCTAACTTGCATTTAAGCATACCGGCATAAAGTCCCTTACCTTGGCTCAAATAGGTCGCTTCTTCCTTTTATGGAGATCTTTTCTCAACCTATAATGATTTCAAAAGAACTTATTACTTAACCAATTCAACTTATGAACCTTAGGCAAACTTATTCAAATTATTGTATATTCACATGAACCCACCGTGGGTTTACTACATTAAATTCTTCAACAAGAACATTCACATGCTTAGGTAACTAAGTTTTACCCACAAATAGTTACCATGATAACATAATTTCATCCCTTTACTATTTTAAGTAAGTTCTTTTAATAAAACACATGTTCCTCATAATAACTCCAATCCTTAAGCCCTCTATTCCAACATAGCCACAAACTTAGTCCAAATTTAATTCCAAATTGCCCATGGTAAGATTTCCCTAAACATAACATGCTTCATAATTATGAATTTCATGCTTACCTTCTAAAATTCATAATAATAACCAAGTCACAAGTAACTTAAAGGGCTTAATCCGAATTATTACTTACCTCAAACAGAATAATTATTCTTATTCTGGGCAGCAAAGTCTTTTCCAACTCTGGTTTCCTGCTTATCCCAAATCAGAACGCAATCGAGAGACGGCGACGCGAACAGTACTATAGAGTGAACAGTGCCCCCCCGGCGTGTGAACAGTGCCCCCAGGTGTGAATAGTCAGCGGTGTGAACAGTATCGCGACATGAACAGTGCGACGTGAACAGTCCCCCCCTCAGCAGAAACAGTATCGCGCGTGAACAGTGTCGGGGGTCGTGAACAATGTCGCTGCTTGAACAGTATCCCCCCGCAGCGTGAAGGACAAATCCGACGATGGATGCTTGTTGAAGAAGAAGAGACTTTTGAATGGATGAGTCTCTTGGTAGTGAAAGGGAGAGAGAAAGAGAGAGGGATTGATGGTGGAGGCTATTTTTCATGGAGGAAGAGGAGAAGGTTGGAGAAAATGACGGCTTGGCTTGACCTAGGGCTGCATGCAGTATAAAAATAATATAGAGGGATATTTGGGCTTGGCTTCTCCTTGGGCTTGGGCTTGGCTCAAAGTTACCTAATTAACAAAATTGCTCCCAAACCAATTAATTCCCTTTTTCCCTTCTTTCTTCCCAATTCTCCCTCCAATTTCTCAAATTTCAATTATGCAAATCTCTAAAATTAACTTTCAACACAACTTTAAACATGAAATTGGCCTTACAATTAATTCAAATCTCAAAATTAGAACTTTAATTAATACCTGAAAATGTCAGTTGTTACATTATTCAACATGTAATATATAACCCTTTTTTTTTTATGTTTTACACTTGCACTATCTTTCTAGTAAAAGTAATTGTCTTATTTTGCAGAGATAAACTATTGGTTTAGATGAAGTGTTCTTTTTCCTTTTGAAGTTTGGTTTTAATTGCATCTGTTAGTAATTTGGGTGGAAAACTAATGACTTTTGGAGGTTAATATACATTTTGGATCTTCTTATATAGTAGTAACATTGTTGGAGTTTGCTGTCGTTAGTTTGTAATTTTTATGGGTTCTCAAACTAATCTTATATTTAACTGATTTATTTTAATCTATACGTTAATGCTAAAATTATATTAGTTATTTTCTTGATTTTGTGTTTTCTTATGTTCATGAATTGGAGTCTTATGTGTGATTCTGTCATAAATAAATTGGAAAACCTTATTATGGGTACTAAACTCATGTTGACTGTGTGTATTGATGTTGAGACACATTTGACACTATTCTAGCTATGCTTCAAAGAGATTTTTTTTTTAATTGCTGGGGTTGTGGTTGGTTTAGGTGTTCCATGTTTTTGTGATAAACGTTAAGAGGCTGTAGACTACTATTTTTGGTGCAAGTTGTCATAAATATTCTTCTTGTTTCAATTTATTATAGTTAGATGTATGTGCGAAGAATAGAGGTGCTTGCTTGGTCCCTATCGTTGTTTGCACTTTGTTTTTCTATTTTTTATTGAAATTCTTATCCAGTCTCGTTTTTACCTTTTACTACAAGGAAAATGTCTTTTTATAGCTTTTGATTATAGCCTTTTCAAAAACTCTCTTCCCATTCAAATGTTTTGTGTTTCTGCCTCTGCCTTGCTTTGCTTTTTTTACCCTCATCACCCCTTCTTCTTTGTTTCTAGCATGGTGTGTGTAATGTATTTAAACTTCATTTAATTTTTTGTTGGTGCTAGTTTTTGTAGTATGATCTTTCTTGATGACCCCTTCTTAAAAAGTCAATAATTGAAATTATTTTGTTGAGCCTCAGAAGATGTCTAACTCAAAGTACATGTTTATGTAATTTGAAGGTAAAGAACTTAAACTTATGTTTACTGTTCACTATGATGGCTTTATTTCATGCTATGACCTATGAGAGTTTGCTAATCTTACAAATTACATAAATCTAAAGTACTGAAGAAACTAATTATTTTTATATTGTATATTAACTTGTACACAAATGTTGTGAGTCCGACCAATCAAACATAGGCTTATTTTTTTTATATGAAATTAATCAAACATAAGCTTATAAAGAGGATGTTTAGCTCATAGTTTTGATATATAGTTTTTGGTCTTTGGTCTTTAGTTTTTAGTCTATGTAACTTGGAACTTTAGATTTTCAACTAAGGTTTTCCCAACTCCTATGCAACATTTCAATTTGTGTAGAAAAATGACTCACAGAAACTAAAGCTTATATAATATTGTTTGATTTGTGAACTTATAATTTGTAAATATAAATGTGTAACTTTAAAAATAGATTTTAAAAGTTTATATTGATTTAACTTAAATCCAATTAACTAAAGTAAGCTCAACTTACGAACTGTAGGTTAGTATATATAAGTTTTCAAATTAAGATTGAGATGCGAAAAAATTTACAACGTGCTTTTGTACAAGTTAATAAACAATTATTACATCTACCTGATTTTTGTAGATTTTATCAAATTCCAATTATTACCTCTGCCTTGCTTTTGTAGTATGATCTTTCTACCTCTGCCTTGCTTTGCTTTTTTTTTTTTTTAATTACCTTGCACTGTAATCTAACTTTCACCCAATTTTTTGTTAGTGCTGGTTTTTGTGGTATGACCTTTCTATAAGATCATTCTAATAAACTTAGCATTTGATCGAATCCCACTTAGGTCCCTCATTTTGTAGAGTTTGACATCTTGAGAATTTTGGTTTCTTCTCGTCCTCCTTGATTCTCAGTAGTATCTAAATTTTGATGTATGAATGAAAATATGATATCAATCTTGACATAGGACCAATTTTATTTTCAATCTCAACTAGGTGGATAAGTAGTTTTTATTTGAAGTTGTGTTGTTCTGTGTTAAGTTTCAGGCAGACGGATAAAAACAAGTATGAAATCAATGTCTAGCACTAAATTAATTCCATTGAATCATCAGCTATGTGTTGGTTGTTTTATATTTCCCAGGCCATATGTTGATTGTTTGATATTCTCATTCTGTTTTGAACCAATATCTTGTGCCACCTTCGTAATTTTCTTGAAACATGTCTAATTAATCTTGGCATTAGAATAAGCAACAATTACGTGTAAATTCTCAAATCAAGCACATGGTATATTCTATACATTTAAATTTTGGATGACATGATTTCTATCAAAAAGAAAAAAGAGAGAGAAAAAAGAGAAAAAACATACATTAGATGATATTATGTTGCATGTTGTTTGCTTAGATAGGGGTTGTTTACTGTGTGTGTACAGAAGATATTGATGATCACTTGAATAAGTAATTGTATACCGTGTGGAAAAGATTGAAAATAGAACCAAAGCCTATGGAAAAGCTTAATACTACTAATATTTAGGAGACGACTCTTGTAACACCATTTAAAATGAAAATAGTTTCATTCTTTTTTGTTGACTTGAGATGCAGGGTCCCTCATTGTAGACTGATGTTAATCTACCAAATATTTTCTCACCAAGTGTTCATACCATAACCTAGAAATCTAAGGATAATAAAGTGGCTATTTCCATACATGTATAGCACGAGAATTTGCATTGTTGTTTTGATTTCACATAGCACAACGTGTATTGCCTTGATAATTCTATGATGCATGGTAGTGAGGTTAATTAGGGGGTGGGAGTCCTATTGCTTTGGGGGAAAGCCTACATTAATGTAGGAGAGATAGCTTTTTGACTTCAAAGATTTTGCTATGTTGGGGGGATGGGTGAAAACGTTTAGGAGATTTGTCTCTATGACTTTGTTGTGATCTTTTGCTTCATAGGATAGGTGAAATTTAGTTGAAAATGACTTTCAAGGATTTTTCTATGTTGGAGGGGTGAAAAAGTTTAGAAGAGTTGACTTTGTTGTGATCTTTTGCTTATAGAATAGGTGAAATTTGGTTGAAAATGACTTCATGGATTTTGCTTTGTTTGGAGGAGGGAGGGGTGGAAAAAGCTTAAGAGTTATCTTTGTAACTTTGTTGTGATCTATTGCTTATAGAATAGATGAAAAGGTTTTGAAAAGTTACATTTCTCTCTTTTGTACCGATTTGTATTATGTGTTTTGCATACTCGTTGCTAGGAATGCATTGAACAAACTGAGGTTGACTTTCAAGGATGGTGTGATATTTATTTCCCATTGATACTTGAACATGTTTTTGTTTTTGAATCCAATGGCATAAGGTTTGATTTAGAACACACTAATGTTTCTTCAAAATAGAGAGAGAATAACTAATGTTTTATTTTCTTTGGTCCTATAGTGTAACTCCTTGATAGTGTTCTAGATGGCTTCTTCCTTAAAGAGATCTAGAACTTCTTCCTTAAAGAGATGGATACCTTTGTTTTATTTATTTGTAAATTTTTAGGTGGTTATATTATTTATTTTCTTAGATTTTGTTTGGGCTAGTTTTCTTAGATTTTGCCACTGTGTTTGAATTTTCATAACATATGTACCCTTGTGCAGAATCTTGTAGATTGTTAACTAACAATGTTTGAATGGACATGTAGGTTTATAAGAATTTGAGCTTAAAATGAAATTACAAGCATATTTTGTGTATTTCCTTTTTTAAACCTTTATCTACTAGTGCCCTAATAGTCGTAATGTTGTAGCTATTACCTTGAGGCTTCAAAACTTCTCATATTTGTGGTCCCCTTCAATTTTTGACTAGGTGAATAATATCACATTGATACTTTAAAGATAGATCTGTTGTGTTTTTTTGCAAATAATTTTTTTCAAGTAACTAATGGATTTTAAATTTACGTTGTTTTTCTGCAAGTAACATGTAGTTTTTTTTAGGATTTATTATATCTGAGATTTTAGGAATTGATTTGCCTGAAAAATATGTACTTTATGTCTTTAAATATTAAATTTGTTGTATTTCCATTACTTAGCAGTTACCCCTTGATTCTATAACTTGTTATAATGCTTAAGTACTTCTATTATGTGAGTTTTACTTAGTTGTCATTCAAAATTACTCTTGACCATATGTAATAATTGGTTTTAGAATTGTATTTGTTAAAGGTTGGTGAGGATTTGATTGGACCCTAATGAATTTAGGGCTAAAGATGATTCTAGCATGCTTTTCTTTAATAAAAGTCAATAAAGTAGTTATAACTTGTCATAATGCTTGTGCACTTCTATTAGGGAAGTAACGAGCCATTCCCACATCCTATACCACTTGGTGAAACGGTTGATTTTCTTGTGGATTATGAGAGCAAGAGGGGCTGTATGATTGAGCATCATTTATGGAATGGAAGATATTTGAAGGTTAAGTTAGACTTTGGGAACTCTCTAAACTTGAAAAGGATTATTTGCAAGATTGAGCATTTTACAAACATTGCATGAGTGAGCATTTTATCTTTTTTATCAAGTATTGTATTCCAACATCTGAATATGGTCTAATAGCCTTCCTCTCACAGTTCAGTCAAAAAGATTTATTTGCTCTGTTTTTTGTCTACTAAATCTATTTAATTGCTTGGCATCTTATATCAATAATTGCTTTGCTGGTGTAAATTTAGCATTCAATTTTTTGTTTTCATCTCTGAATGATTTAGTTTGTCACATTAATGCTTGGTCGATCTTGACATCTTATTGTGACCATGCTCAAGGAATATTTTGATTGTATTTTGTAAATTTATTCTCTCATTCTGTTTATAGTTACTTTGTTTGTAAAGTATGTATATATATATATATATATATTTAGTCATTTTATTTTTGAAGAGCATCTAAGAGATTTAGAACATTGTAATGTTGTTTTCTCTTAAAATTGATTGATTGAATTGATAGTTAATTGGTCACATCTACTCTATTGCTATTATTAAGTCAAGTGATTTAGATTGTTGATTGTTTTGTTTGGCTTGTGGTATCTGTCATTGCTCTATCTTTGATTTTGATCTTTCTAGTGGTACTTGTTGGTCTTATGTTTGCTTTCAAAATGTTTGAAATTTATAGTGGCTTTATGTCTACAAAATCTTTCTTTTGAAATTTGTAGTGGATTGATTTGTGATTCTGAATTTTTTTATGGCCTTTGGAACTAAACTTGGCATGTTTTAAGCCCAAATAGTTACGGCAATATAGGCAGGTCAAGAGTATTACATTACTTAATTTTAATATTTGGGTCAAAGTCAAAGCTTTAGTTATGACTTGTTTATATTATTTAACATTTCTTTGGTAAAAGATTGTTACTATTTACGTTTCTTTCTTACTATTATAGCATTTATTTCAATTTTTTATGTCTTGTAGGAACCATGCCTTATTTCCTTGGTTTGTTGTTATGAGGTTAGTAATTTTACTTTTATTTTTGTATATTCAGCTATTACCGATAACTCAAATTTGAAGGATTTGGAATTTTGCTAACAATTGTTTAGAGTTGGGCCTTTAGATTTTTCATACGATGTAAAGTTCAATGTTTGTAAGGGATGACTGTAACGACCCGACTTTTCCTATTAGACTTTCTAGGGACGTTACTACATGCATGCCGAAGAAATTTTAAAATATTTGGTAAAAGACAGAAAGAATGAAACTTTTTGCTAAACAACCAAAAATCTTTATGCTCGGGATCCCTTTAAAAATCATTTCAAAACATAATATGAATTATAATGTTCAATCAGTTGAAATAGTTTCACAACACATTGTTTACTAAACAAAATATGTTTTAACTAACACACTATCTAAATGCAGAAGTCATGACCTTCAAAGTCACCCATGACCCTTTCAGCAAATTGCCTTGTCAATCGCCTATGATATGTCTTTGTATTTGCCTAAAAAGAAAAACATTTTTGAAAAGGGTGAGTATTTTACAATACTCAGTAAGTGACCTCACTACCGGGTCAGGATATGCATACACACACATAATGAGTTTTCGAAAACATTTTCTTTCTTTCCTTTGGTGGGACCTAAATTCCTTTCATAGCAGAAACGTTTCTCTTTCAACTTTTCTCTTCGGCTTAATGTGGACAATTAACCCAACCTCACATTTCCTTTTCATTTAACATTTTCAGGTTCCTTTCCATATAGCATTGTAAGGCTCCTTTTCATATAGATGTACATCAATAATGTTAGGGGGTAATTGTCACAGCCTTCGAAATCATTTTTATCATGAAAACATAATGTATGCATGAGGTCCCAAAGCATTTTCAATTTTTCATTTCATGATGCAACATAAAACAAAGTTCTCATGTCATTCATCATATCATAAATCATATAACATGCATCACACTCATAAGAACATACATGTGAGAATTATTTTTCATACATAGCATTTCAAAATTCATCAACAATCATAACTAAAACATTTATGAAAATCCTTTTATTTCAAAAGTAAATTCTTTTTTTTTTTCAATTCAGTTCCTGACTTGCATTTAAGCATACCGACATAAAGTCCCTTACCTTGGCTAAGCTCAATGAAGGGTCCTCAAACTCCTATTTTAGAAATCCCTTGGCACCTATAACAATTTTCAAAGATCAGGCTTAACATTCATAGTCTTTAAACTCCAATTCCAGAAACAACCCAGGACGTTGGTTTAGTAATCAACTTATTCCAAGAAACCCATAGTTAGTAGGAACTCATACTCATAATCACACATGTGTTCCAAGGCTCATACTTAAAATTCACTTAAAGTCCAATCTACCTAAAGTCCAAACTTGGAAAAAGAATTCGGATTTTACCTCCGTTCCTCTCCAAAACAGAATCGAGCTTTGTCGATTAATTCTATGGTTTGATTCGATTTTGTTAAACCAACCTCCACCTACAATGGGTATTTCAAAAATAAATCTCCAAAAATTAATGGGTAAATCTCCAAACTTCCATATCAATGCCCAAAAATCAGAATCCTATGTGAAAAACCATGAGTAACAACATGGGTAAGCTTACCCACGCGAAACGGAATCAACACACGGCTGTCCAGTGCCGAAACTCGCCGGAAAAATAGCCCCAAAATACAGAGGACCTCGCCGGAAATCGAACTGCAGCGGCGATCAGCGGCGGGGAGCGGCGGATCGCGGCGGCTTCTGCGCGGCGGCGTGGCTGCGACGTGGGCGTGTGGCGCTTGGCGTGCGGCGGATCTGAGCGTGCGGCGGCTTGAGAATTCGTGCGGCAACGGCGGTTCGGGTGGGTGGTATGTGCGGCGGTTCGGTCGACGGAGAGAGGCGGTTCGCAGCGGTTTGCAGCGGAGGCGATGATCGGCGGCATCCGGCGTGCGGTGGATCTGAGGTGGTGGTGAGAGGTGCTGGAAAAACTTCCTTAGGCTTCCATGGTGGCTGTCGAACAAGGAGGAAGAAGAAGGAGATGAAGATGAAGGCTTAGATGGCTTGAAGGCTTGGAGGCTTGGAGGCTTGCCTAGGGCTATGTGCCTTTTTAAAAATTAGAGAGAGATAATTGTGGGCTTGGCTTCTCTTGGGCTTAGCTTGGCTAAAAGTCCCTTAAATAACAAAAATATCCTCAATTCAATTAATTCCTTTATTTTCCTTCTTTCTTCCCAATTTACCCTCCAATTACTCCAATCTCAAACATACAAATCTCTAAAATTAAAAACCAACACAACTTTAAGCATGAAATTAACCTTACTACAAATTTTAAATTTAAAAAATTAAAGTCTTAATTAATACCTGAAGGTAATACCTGAAGGTGCTGGTCGTTACAATGACATCTTGTTTGAATTTTTGTAAGGTTAGTGTTTGGATGTTCTTTTGGTTCTCTATAGTGATTTGGGGTTTTCTTTTCCTTTGCTTAGGAGTTTTTCATGGTTTTCTTCATGTACCATACTTTAGCTTGAATTTCTTTTAACTGTTCATGGAATTTCTTGCTAGTAAATTTATTGTAGACTTTATTTATTTTTTTGATGCAAACACATATTTGATTGAGAAGTTTGAGGTGATTTTGATGGTAAATTTGTTCCTTTTGCAAAAGTCAAGGATAAATGACTAGTCATATAGAGAGTTACGTTGGATGTGAAGACTAAAGGATGCAACCTAAAGAAACTAGAGAGGTTACTTTTTTTTTCCGTTAACTATAATGTGATTTGAAAACAATGGCTATCCCACCCAAAAAATAGTGGTTATTTATGTCTATGGAGTGTTGTAGTGATTGAAGAATCACATTAATGCATTTAAACTCTTCAACAATTAATGTTAATTGTTTCGTGTATGGATTTAATTGTCTAAATCTTAAGTTTTCTGTTTCGTGTAATTAAATTAGTACAAAAGTTAAAGTAATTTTACCAATCTTATTTAATATGGTTTGATAGTTATTTAACAATCTTAAACTGTTACATACTACTTGAAAATTGTATAAATGTAAACAAAAAATAAAATTAAAAAAATACTAGTAAAAGTCACCTACGATCTATAACATCGACTACCACAGCAAGGCTAAAAATACTATGATATGTTTTTTATAGCATTTTTTCGCTGCTATAAAAAATGCTATTAAAGATCAATCATAACATTTTTTGTTAATGCTATGAAAAGTTTCCATAACATTAAAACTATGCAATCGAAAATAGACTTTTATATAGCTTTTTCTATAGTGTTGAAAAAATGCTATGAAAAGTTAGAGACTTTTAATAACATCGGCTATGACAGCGTGCTTAAAAATGCTATGATATGTTTTTTATAGCGTTTTATCACTGCTATAAATAATGCTATGAAAGAGAAATTATAGCATTTTTTGCCAACGCTATGAAATGTTTTCATAGCATTAAAATTACGCAATCGAAAATAGAATGTTTATAGCGTTTTTTATAACGTCGCAAAAACGCTATGACAAGTCAGAGACTTTCAATAACATCGGCTATGACCGCATTTTGAAAAATGCTATCGAAAGTCTACGATAGTGTTTTTCTAATGCTATTGTATGTGATATTTCTTGTAGTGTTTGTTGCAAGAATGCTAGTATCATTTTTAAAATTTTTTTAGCATTTAATGAGTTGTATGATTAAGTTTTATTTATTTTTAATTAGCATGACAATTGCAAGCATGTATTATGTCGATATTTTTTTTTTGCTTGCATGTTAGCTTAGCTAGAAATTTAGAGTAAATTGTCAAATAGGGTTGTCTTAGATTGTTATATCTTGTATCATTATTGCTTGAAATTTAGTAATGTAGTCTATTTGAATCAGTGGTGGATCCAGAACTTTAAGTCAGAGAGGACTTAAATTTGTATATATGAAGATTATTTTGAACACATTGGTTGATTCAAAATTTAAGCGCATCAATATATATATATCTATATCTATATATTAATGTTTTTTTTATATTAGCTTTTTTTGATTCATTTTGATATTAGTTTGTTGAATATAGAAAGTAAGATTGATTTTTTTTTATTATATAAATATATAAGAAAGATAATGTAACTTGAAATAATAAGTAGATTTTTTTTATATTTATGTACATTATAGTTTCTTCTTCAAAATAATTTACTAATAATTAAATTTTTTTTTATTAATTTTCATTTATATTTGATACAAAAAATTTAATTTGAATAATAAATTAAAACAAAAATTATAATATTTTTTATCATTTCATATATTTAGATAGTTGTATAAAGTTTTATTTTATGAGAAACATAGGACAAACAATCTGAAATTCTAAATTACTTATTAATTAGACTTTTAATTTCATTACATTGCATCTCAAACTTAAATAAGTGTTGCAATCTTAACATGTGTGGTAATTTTTACTCTAGGATAAGTTTTCATTTGAAAAATGGTTAAAAAACCATTCTCATAAGCTTTCAAATAATTATAAAACATATGCATGTTCTAAAAAATTGATAAAATTTGAAAGCAAAATGACATTAGAGCTAAATTTTTGTTAAAATTTGCAAGTTCTGACAATGTTATTCACTGGTTAATTTATGCATTAATCAAACTTAAATTTATGCAAAACTTTATATTATTGAAATTAGTGAGTTTATCGAAACTTTTACATTGTTCTTTTTTTTTTTTTGTTTAAATTTGATGGTAAATTAGAGAAAATTGAACATAGAAATTACAACACTTATCTAAGTCTAGGGTGCAAATTCATGAAATTCAAATTAAATGAAATTGATACAAGATAAACTTTAGGGTACAATTTGAGGCCCCGTTTGATAGCCATTTAGTTTTTGAAAATTAAGCTTGTTTTCTTCCAATTTCTGTACAATGGTTTTCATCTCTCTTAAGGAAACATTTGAATTCTTAGTCAAATTCCAAAAACAAAAAAAAGTTTTTGAAAACTACTATTGGAATAGAAATTTCAACCCATTAGAAATTGTCGTGTCATTACTTAAAATTAATGACAAAATTATTTATTTAATTAGGGATCAATTACAAATTTGCAGGAGTATCTAAATTAAATTATGGCAAATCCAAATATGTAGTATGTCCTCATTATAACCATTTGGTCAAATAAATTAAATTTAGGTCGGTCAAATTGAGTTATATGTAATTTGGGTTAATTTCAAACAAAACCCAAATAGGAGACTCTAATCAAAACAAAATCCGAGCTCAAAGGGCTAGGCTCAAATCTTGCAGAGCCCAAGTTTAGTGGTTGAGCCCAAAAGCCATAAAAGGGCCAAGCCCACATGCCCATGGAAACTTTATAGAAATAGGGTTCCCCCTCCATTTCAGGGCTTTAGAAATTTGACATCTTAGAGAGAATTTAGAAACAAAGATCAAAAGACTCCTTGAGCTCTTGAAGATCAAATACTTCCTGAACGCAGAACACTCCTTGAAGATCAAGAACACTTCAAGACTCCAAGACTTCATGACTCCATGAATCAATTGAGGCTTCAATCTCAAGAACAAGTTCTTCAGCCCTGGAGTGAAACATACAAACAGGAGAGAGAATCAGAGGATCAAATTCTATATATTGTATTCCCTTATATTCAAATCAATACAAAGTCAAGTTCAATTACACAAATTAAATTTCTATTTGAAATCTCGTGTGAACAAATTGGCACGTCCAGTGGGACCAACTTTACCTCTCATCTCTTTTTCTAAGTCAAGCAACGACACCAAAGAAGACTTCATCAAAGGTTATTGCTTCAAGCAACACTTACATGGGACCAGTTACCTATAGTCATTCCAAGGGGATTGCGATAAATGAAGATTGAACCTTTGACGCTATTGCAAGCATAAATGCAAAACTAATTGAGGAATTTTCCAAGGACAAGGTCATTGTTAAAGAGAACCCTTTGTTTGACCCATCCACTCTTTCTTTCGGTCAATTGAAGGAGACGTCAAATCCTGATGTGAAGCATGTGATGATGGCCGATGTAGACTCTGATGAGAGATGGCAGAGATGGAAAGGAAGATCAATCTCTTGATGAAAGCAGTCGAACAAAGAAACCAATAGATCGCCTACTTGAAGAATCAAATGCAAAAATCAGAAGTTGTTAAATCAAGTCAGACCCTTGCCACAAGAAAGAATGACAAGGGGAAAACTATGATCCAGGAGGATCAACCGCAACACTCGGCTTCGGTTGCTTCTTAGTCCATTCAGCAGCTGCAAGATATGATTATGAGCTCCATTAGAGCTCAATATGGCGAGCCTACTCAAAATTCTCTCATGTATTCCAAACCGTACACCAAGAGAATCGACAACTTAAGGATGCCTACCGAATACCAACCTCCAAAATTCTAATAGTTTGATGGGAAGGATAACCCTAAGCAACATCTAGCTCACTTTGTTGAGTCATGCGAGAATGCTGGAACTCATGGTGATCTTCTAGTCAAGTAGTTTGTTTGTACCTTGAAAGGGAATGCCTTTGATTGGTACACTGATTTAGAGCCTAAAACGATTGACAGTTGAGAGCAGTTTGAAAGAGAGTTTCTGAATCACTTCTACAGTACAAAGCATACTGTTAGCATGATGAAGCTCACAAATACAAAACAACGAAAGGGCAAGCCTATCGTCGACTATATCAATCGTTGGAGAGCTTTAAGTCTCGATTGCAAGACCGACTTACCGAACTATCTGTTGTAGAGATGTGCATCCAAGGCATGCACTGGGGATTGTTTTATATCTTGCAAGGCATAAAACCCTAAAGCTTCAAAGAGTTAGCAATTCGAGCTCATGACATGGACCCAAGCATTGCTGCCTGAGGAAGTAAAACTTTCTAGTCCCATATGTGAAAAAGGAAAAGAATGAAGTGAAGAGAACCGAGAAGGTTTTGAATGGTACTACTGCCAAAGAATCTATAGTCGTCAAATACGACCCCTTTAAAATTTACTCTAAAAGGAAAAGAAATCAAGATGGAGAACCGACAAGACGGGGGCGAGAGGCGTCGAGAGACATGAAAAGATTTACCCATTTCTAAACTCTGATCTTCCAGACATATTGGAGCAGTTGTTGGAAAACAACTTATTCAACTGCTTGAATGCAAATGACTAAAGGAGTTAGGAAAAGTGAATGATCTTAACTATTGCAAATGCCATCGAGTCGTTAGTCACCTAGTGGAGAAATGATTCGTGCTAAAAAGGATGGTTATGAGATTGGCTCGTGAGAAGAAAATTGAGTTAGATCTTGATGAAGTGGCTCAAGAAAATCATGCGGCTATAATGATTCTTCTTAGGATTTAGTCATCTACAAGACTACCTAATGAGCAAAAAGGAAGCATAATCCAATTTGGATCCTTTGAACCTATTATTGTTTGGTCTCAAGAGGATCCCTCAAGCAAGAACTCTCAAGAACGAGGCTTCCAGAAGGAGAATGATTGGACGTATAAAGTCCTATTTAATCACACTTATTTCTTGTTAATTAGAAGGATTTTATGTGTTTTATTATTATTATTTTAGGGATTCTAGCAATTCGCGTGTTTTAGAGAGTTTGCAACTTCTCGAAATTAATTCGAACATAATTGGAGGTGATTCGAGCAATTAAATTTCTATACTAAATTTGACCGATCATATCATGATATTTTGAGATGGAAATATATTCACATTTGATGTTAAATCGAAGCTTATTAAATTATCTTTCCAATGGTATAAGACTCATTGCATTCGACCAAGTATTATGAAAGTTATGACATTTTGAGTGATTTTTGCTCCTGCCGGAAGACTATCGTACCTGAGAATGCTTTGTGCCAACTTCTTTTTCCATTATCTTGTTGATCACGTTTGGGAATATAGCCCATTGTAAAGCTCTCTGAAAGATCTTTCCAGCCATATAAAGATCACATCGATCCAAGTTTTAGAGAAGGAGTTATTGGCAAAATACTGAAAACTGTGTAATCTAGAAACTTTCCTTATTTGCAACATTCTATGTTCGTTTTGAGAATTTAGGAAAGGATTTTCGATTTTTGGATGTATTTTCCAGCATTTTTCAAGATAGAAAATTATTTGCTTTGTTTTATTTTATTTTGAATATTATTCCCTAATTGTTTTGGGAAAATATCTTTCAAGAATTTAAGGTTTTTTATTTGTGCAAGTTGTCTACTTCAAGGCTATTTAAGGCTTCTTTTGGACAGCTGCATGGGTCTCCAAGTGTAATCTTTCTAGACAATAGTTTTTAGAGTTTTTCTCCTTTTTCCTTTACTTTTCTTTTGACATTATATCTAACCAATGACGAACCTTGGCTACATTATCACGATGAGCGGCTAAGGTAAGAGTTCCAATTCATAGGTCGGTTGCAACCAATTGCAATGTTGTAAGGCTTGTACTTTCATGTAGTTTTCTTATAATTGCAAGTATTCTTTGATTCCTGTGTTTATTTTATGAGCATGTATTTTTGATTGAATGGAAGCCTCGATTGCTTTATATGTTTGATTGCTAGTCATGATGCATGATCCGTAATTTTCATGTTGATTGAACCTTGTAGCAATAGGATTATTACATGTGTGTATTTTATGGGTTTCCATAATTGCATAGCTTGCATGTTTAATTCTAGGAATTAAAGAAGGATCTTGATTAGATTAAAGTTATTTTATCTAACTGGTTGTCTTAGTCCTTCCAAAGCACTTAATGCTTTTATCTAAATAATTTGGAAAGGTTTCGTCAAAATTGTTTAGGTAATTAGCATTAACTTTGGCGTTTGTTAGAGTTGATGACTTTAGGGAATTTGTTACTTTTTGGGGTTTCCTAATAAGTTGACTAAGTGCTTGCATAATTAAGTTAAAACGTTTTGTGTGCCTATGATCAATTTTGCAATTGGATAAAACTGTGCCTTTGAATTAGAATTTGGTAAGATTTGATCTATCTTTATTTTTATTTTCTTATATTTTATTTTATTTGCAAAAACTCAAAACCCCCATTTTTATTTGTTTTATCCTTTGTAAATTTAACTTGAGAAATTAATATTTGGTTCCCTGAGATCGACTTGGTCCACACAATGTTACAAGTAGCTTAGGATGGGTTTAGAAATTGTAATTTGACGAGCCTTGACAAGCTCGCGTCAAAGAACGGTCAAGAAAAGAGTGAACAAACTAAAGATGAAAATGAAGGCTGGACCGTCGTGACTCATTGAGAAAGGTGACAACAAAGTTACGCTCAGAAAGAATCTCGGTTATTTTGGGAACATAAAAGAAGAAGTAAGTTGTAAGCCCTAAACTCTCTTTTGATCATATTGTGCTCATATATGATGTTTTGACATATGCAAATTGATATAGGTTGCACTAAAAGATGTCGTGGTAGAATTTGGGAATCTCCTAAGTTGTGGATATTAACGTACACAAAGCTTCATAAGGAGACATGTTACGCATTGGGATAAGCATATTAAAAGTTGAGTTGAAGTAAGTTAAGGTCATGAGCAAGTTGGGTACACATTAGGTGTATGTTGTGTTGAATACAAAAGCTGTAATTTCTAATTAATTTAGTTAAAATTTCTTTACAATTTAGGTGGATTGAAAGGGACTTAAAGTCTAAAGAGAGAAGGAGGAGCTGGCCATTTTAGTTACATTTTCGCTGGAGTTTTTTTGTTATAGTGGAAGGATGAGCTGTCCAACACTTGTGACTGCAGTAGACAGCTGGAAGCTCTAGGAAGTGGATAAACTTAAAACAGTCATATCTCTCAATCCACTTGAGCAAATTCGATGATTCTTGAGCCAAAATCTCAGAAATTGAATGAAGATTAGGTCTGGAAAATTTTGTGAGAAAATATGAAGAAGAAGGTCGTGAAAATTTAAGAAAACCGAGAGGTGTTCCTAGTTTTTCGGCCAGCAGAACAGGGTGAAGAAATCTGGTGATTTTGAGCTCTTGAGGACGAATTAGAAGCTAAAATTTTGAGGTAAGTAAGTTTAGATGTTGTATTTGAGGGTTATCAAATAAAATTT
This sequence comes from Trichosanthes truncata, assembly GCA_033996785.1. Classification (NCBI taxonomy): domain Eukaryota; kingdom Viridiplantae; phylum Streptophyta; class Magnoliopsida; order Cucurbitales; family Cucurbitaceae; genus Trichosanthes; species Trichosanthes truncata. The sequence continues at coordinate 22,344,493 of JAWPNB010000003.1, read as the reverse complement.
TGTGTTTGTTTTGCTAAATTTTGAGAAAACCATGCTGGAAGTCGAATCTGTAATTTTTGGCTCAAAACAGAGGGGTCTAGAGAGCTTAAGGAAGTTGTGTTCCAATTTGTTATACCCTATTGCCAAGTGTGTGCAATTACTATCCTATGAGTTATGTGACTGAGTTAGATCAATTTTTGGGCCAAGTAGCAAAAGGGATTAATGTTATGGAATTCATTTTCAGGGCAAACGAAGATAGGAGAAGCTTATAAGCCTTGGGAGCCTTCCGGTGTTTGTGAGTAATTTTGTTTGAAAACCTATGCGTTGATCTTTATTTATTCAAAAGCTTACTAGTGATGGATATTGAAGCATGCTTAAACTAAGTTATATTCATTTTTCATTGAATTCCTACTAATAAATGTCGGTGTTGAAAGTTAAGCATAATTGTAACTAGTTTGTTACTCCGCGTTTAAGCATGAAACCTAAGTTTGGAAGTAGGGTTTTTCTTGGAAGTACCATGCATTAATCCACTCTAAAATATGTTTGAATTGCTTGAAACTTAAAGTATGATGGTTTGGCTATGTTAAAGAATTTATGCGTTGGGAACACGAAAAATGAGTTTGGTTAATGAGTTCTCTTTTAATCATACGATGAACTACACTTGAAGTTGGAAGCTTGTTTAATGATGAAAGTTTGTGTTTATGTTGAGAACTTGCTGAATGTGATTCCAAAACATGTTTCCTAACTATTTAAAGCATGCCCTTGTATATTATTAGTGAGAAGGTATTCGGGTGGTAGTTGGTCTGACCCCAATACTGAAGGACATGGAGAAGGTATTAGGGGAGACCAGTGAGCCTAAATGGCATACCACGTGCACGTGAGAGAGAGAGGTATTGAAGTTGTTGGTTAGAGAGGACTCTACCATAGCTAGGGTATCATGCTACAAGTTTTCTTTATCATGAGTTTTGATGCATTGATTATCGTGGTGCTTAAAGCCTATAATTTGGCGACATTGTTTAATTACTTTTGATACTTTACCTATGAACGCATAACTTATTAAATAGTCACTCACTGGGCTTCCCAGCTCACGTTTTCAACATGTTTTCTCTCCCCAGGTAGCAAACGAGTTCCCGGTGCTTAGCCTCGACAAGACCTGTTTGCCACCACGCCACTTAGCTCCTTGTATATATATACTTCCACCTGTATATAGTTTTGAAATAAAAGCATTCTAGTCGGGGTGTAATACTTAAGTATGTTATGACTTGTTATGAAAACCTAGTATGGAAAAATGATTGCATCTTATTCAGGTGTGCAACTGTGCGCTCAATTTTACTAGTTCATATATGCTTCGTTGTATACAATTTCAGGTTAATGTTAGGTTGGGCAGGGAGTGGCAGTAAGAGGGCTGCTATTCTCTGTCTTCGCATTCCTTCCTAGGATTAGGCAAGTGAGCTGGGAGGGGGTGTGACATAAGTTACAAAAGAAGAAAGAGAAAAAGACTACAATGAACCCATGTTGTGAAAGAGGACGAAGATCTTTTTCGTCCTCAATAACCAATAACTTTGGAGGAATTTTTTCCAAAGAACTTTCTAAGTGATAGCCAAGAAGAAGCACTTGACATGGTGACATGTCATGTTGTCAACACAAGCGAAGATCCTTCAAGCTCATCGGGGACGGTAACTGAGCTAGAAAACTTATCCTCCTTTAGCATAGAAGACTTGTTGTCACTTCCTCATATAGATAAAAGTGCTCTTATTGAGGCATTGATAGACTTTGATGGTGCAAGTGCCTTAACCTCTACGACACGTACATGGACGTCATGTTGCATGTCGATAGGTTTTACGGATAAGGACCTACTGTTGGGGTCAAAGCCTCACAATAAACCTTTGTTTGTCTCAGGGTACATTTGAGAACAAAGGGTCGGTCGAATCCCTATCGATGATGGATGAGTTGTCAATATAATGCCTAAGTCGACCATGAAACAATTAGACATCTTGATGGAAGAGTTATCAAGCAGAAAATAAGTGATCAAAGGTTTCAACCAAGGAGGGGAACGACTGATTAGCATGGTATGCTCAAAGCTCATCATTGTGGACCTAAAGGTCGATACCTTGTTTCATGTCATACGCTCCAAGACCACCTACAAGTTGCTACTAGGTCACCCTTGGATTCATAGAAATGGGGTGGTAACTTCTATGTTGCATCAGTGGTTCAAGTTTTATCAAGATGACATCAAGAAAGTGGAGGCGGATACTAATCCATTTTTGCTTGAAAGATGAATGAAGGACGAATTCAATCAAAAAGCATATAAAATTTTAGCTAAAGAAGGTTATGATTTTACGACTCACACTGAATTTAAAGGTCTAAAAATCTTTGATGAAAGACCTGAGCTTTCTTTAACATAGAAGAAACTTTTAAATGAGGGTTACACTCTACTTGTATCAAGGAAAGGACTTGGTTATAAGTCTTTGGAGCCAGTTCACATAACAAGAAAATGGAAAGTGAAGGTGGCAGACGTAAATCACATAACAGTAGAGTAAGTGGGTGGTTCAAATAAAAAGGAAAACGTCAACTGAAGGACTTTTATTTTTAGACGCGTCAAGCCACCAGTGGCGCGACCTTCAACCTTTCAGAGGTTAAGTATGCCCACAGAGGAAGGAGAAAGTACTCTATCACCTCAAACTTCTAACTCCACTCGCCTTCAGCTCTTCAGAGGTTGAGTATCCCCACAAAAGAAGGAGAAGGTACCCTATTACCTTCAACTTCTAGCTCCACTTGACCTTCAGCTCTTCAGAGGTTGAGTATGGCCACGGAGAAGGAGAATATACCTTATCACCTCTAACTTCTAGCTCCACTCGACCTTCAGCTCTTCAGAGGTTGAGTATGCCCACGGAGGAAGTAGAAGATACCTTATCACATCCAACTTCTAATTCCACTCGACCTTCAGCCCTTTAGAGGTTGAGTATGCCCGAGAATAAAGGAGTAAGTACCTAATCAACTTCTACTGTGACGAGACCTTCAATTTCTCAAAGGTTAAGTGTAACCACGATGAGAAAAAAGGAGCCTGCCATGTCAGTCTTTGGTCTATGTCAACATAAAAGCTCGGTAGAGACTTCAAAAGATAGGTCATTTAGTGAGATGAAAAGTGATGGAGAATTTTGTAGTGTTTTTCCTTCCCGAATGAAGGGAAAAACCTTTGTTACAGTCAACACAGAGGGATCGTTAAAGGTAAAGCAATATGATGTCGTCATCACCAACCCTTCAAGAGAGGATTTAGAACAAGAAGAATGTGAGACCTCCTGTCACCATATAACTGTTGAAGAAGAAACATTGGCTGAAATGTCTTAAGAATATATAGACGAGGCTCGACTTCCACTTGAAGATGGCAGCCAATCAACAATGGATGAGTGTAAGAGGTGAACTTCGGCACGACAAAAGAGTCGCGCCCAACTTTTATAAGTGCATCCCTTATTTGTGAAAAAAGAGGGCAAATATATGAGTATGCTCACTTCATATAGAGATATCTCTGCTTGGTCGTATAAAGAGATGCTAGGACTTGATCTAAAAGTAGTTGTCCATCATTTCGCCATCAGATAGGGGTATCGACCAGTCAACCAAGCTCAACGACGTTTTCGATTAAAGCTTATTCCCCAAATTGAAATGGAGGTCAATAAGTTGATAGAGGAAGGATTCATCCATGAGGTAAAATATCTGATGTGGATAGTCAACATCGTTCATGTTAGAAAGAAGAATGGACATCTGCATTGACTTTCGCGACTTGAATAATGTATGTCCAAAGGATGACTTTCCATTGCCTATCACTGAGATCATGGTCGATGCCACTGCAGGACATAAAGCTCTGTCTTTTATGGACGAATTGTTAGAGTATAACCAAATTCAAATGGCTCTTGCAGATGAAAAGACGATAGCCTTTCGAACTCCAAAGGGGATATATTGTTACAAGGTGATGTCCTTTGGACTGAAAAACGCTGGTACTACTTATCATCGTGCCATGCAAAAGGTTTTCGATGATAGGCTGCATAAACATGTCAAGTGCTATGTCAACAATCTCATGGTTAAGTCCAAGAAGCGGCAAGATCACTTGAAGGATTTAAAAGTGGTCTTCGATCGTTTAAGAAAATATTAGTTAAGGATGAACCCCCTCAAGTGTGCATTTGGTGTGAATTCGAGAAAATTCTCGGGTTCATTGTAAGACATTGAGGGATCGAAATAGACTAGTCAAAGATTGACGTCATTCAAAAGATGTCAAGGCCGAGAAACTTACATGAATTGAGAAGTCTTCAAGGTCGTTTAGCCTACATCCGAAGGTTCATCTCCAATTTAGCCAATCGATGTCAACCTTTCCAAAGGAAAATGAAGAAGGGAGAAGACTTTGAGTGGGATGAAGCATGTCGAACGCTTTTGAAAGCATTAAGAAGTACTTTCTTAATCTCCTTGTATTAGTTGCCCTTATAGCAGGAAATCTGCTAATACTGTACATCGCCAGGCAAGAAAGGTCGCTTGGAGAGTTGCTAGCGCAAGAAAGAGAAAATGGAAGGAATGAGCTATTTGTTACCTGAGCAGGACTCTGAATGGAGCTGAGATAAATTACTCTCCAATAAAAAAGATGTGTCTTGCTCTTTTCTTCGCTATTGAAAAATTAAGGCACTACATGCAAGCTTTCACAATGCATTTAGTAGCGAAAGCCAACCTTATAAAATACGTCTTATCAAGACCGATTATTTATGGATGCCTAGCCCAATGGGTAATCTTACTCCAGCAATATGACATCATCTATGTACCTCAAAAGGCAATAAGAGGACATGCATTAGCATATTTTTTGGTGAATCAATTCAATTCCATCATATTGGAAATTATGTGAAGACTTGTTTGATGAAGAAGTCTTCTATGTTGAAATCACGGAGCCTTGGACCATGGACTTCGACGGTGTAGCACGAAGGAATGGAACAGGGGCAAGCAATGTCCTTATTTTGCCCAAGAAACACACGCTCCCTTACAGGTTCACACTCAGTGAGTTATGCTCGAACAATGTTGCTAAATATCGAGCACTAATAATTGGTCTTCAAATGGCTATAGAGATCAGAATAACATACAAAGAAATCTATAGCAACTCAAAGTTGATTATTAGTCAACTTTTACTCCAATATGAGGTAAAACATGAAGACTTGAAGCCCTATATTGGCTATGCAAGGCAACTGTTAGAAAAGTTCGACAGAGTAATAATGGAACATGTTTCCAGGTCAAAAAATAAGACGACAGATGCGCTAACAAACTTGGCTACTGCCCTAACAATCTTGGAGGATGTAACGGTGAACATCTCACTTTATCAGAAGTAGATCATGCCGTCAATCAAAGATGAACATGAAGAAATAAACTCGATCTCCATGTATGCCATTGAGGAAGAAAACTGGCGACAGTCTATTATAAACTATCTTCAACATGGGAAGCTTCCCATAGATCTTCGACGTAAGGCTGATGTACGAAGAATGGCCTCCCGATTCATCTATTATAAAAGAGATCCTTTATCGTCGTTCTTATGAAGGACTATTCCTTTGATGCCTTGGAAAAGAAGAGTCGATCAAGGCATTAGAGAATGTGCATTCAAGCGTTTGTGGGGCACACCAATCAGGTCAAAAACTTCATTATTAGTAAAAAAAAGGATGGGTTACTGCTGGCTCACAATCGTTCGAGACTGGAGTATGCAAAGAAGTGCGAAGCTTGTAAATTTCACACAAACTACATAAATTAACCACCAGAACCTCTCCATCCAACTGTTGCTTCATTGCCTTTTGAAGCTTGGGCGCTTGATCTTATTAGTCCAATAATACCTAAGTCGTCTGCAAGACACTCTTATATCCTTGAAGCGATGGATTACTTTTCAAGGTGGTTGCACTAAGAGAAGACAAAAAAGAAAACGTCATGGACTTAATCAAACTCATATCGTCTACTGATACAACATCCCACATCGTATCATGATGGATAACGAAAGATAGTTTTCCAATAGCTTAATGGACAAGTTTTGTGAGAAGTTTAACTTCTAGCAGTACAAGTCATCCATGTATAACGCTGCAGTATTCAACAAGACATTGTTTAACTTGTTGAAGAAAGTAGTCTCCAAGACAACAAGAGACTGTTAGGAAAAGATTGGTGAAGCGTTATGGGCTTACCGAACTACTCATTAGACTCCTACAGGAGTCACACCTTATTCCCTTGTCTATGGAGTAGAAGTTGTGCTCCCATTGGAAAGAGAAATTCTATCACTAAGGATGGTTGTATAAGAAGGGTTAACTATAGAGGATAATGCAAGACTGCGTCTGCAAGAATTAGAAGCATTGGATGAGAGAAGATTTGATGCTTAACAAGTGCTAGAGTGTTGCCAGGCACAAATGACCAAAGCGTTCAATAAGAATTTTAGGCCTCGGTCATTTCAAGTAGGTGATCTAGTACTCGTTGTTCGAAGACCCATTATCACGACGCGACATATGGAAAACAAGTTCATACATAAATGGAATGGACCATAAATCATCAAGGAAGTCTACACAAATGGAGCATACAAAATCGTGGATAACAATGGCTTAAGGATCAATCCTATCAACAAAAAGATTCTTAAAAAGTTTTATGCTTGAAGTATAAACACTCCTTATCGTAAGAGTATAAACTACATGGTGCTCCTGGCCTGCATGAGCTTAACAGGTCAACGGCTCAAAAAAAATGATTTGAACTACGTTATAATTTGATCCCTTATGTTCAAAAGGTACGTAGGCAGCTTAAAGAACAAAAAACTTTAAGTTCAGTCAAAGCAATAAATAAAAAAATCAAGTTATGAATAGAATTCTAATATTTTATTATAGCTTAAATAAATGAAGAAGGAAATGGTCCAACTAAGTCAACGAGACATCAATGAGATGATAATGAAAAAAATATCTAAAAAAGAAAGAAAAGTTAAAGTGTCCATCTAAAGTCTCGAAACACCTGACGTGCGCTCTCTAGAACTTCGCAAGTTGCTTTTAAGCTCTGCTAAATCATGGTCCTTGCCGGCCAAAACATGTTGGAAGGAAAATGTATGTTGTAGTTCATCCTACATTTTAAAAGTATTTGCTCACCAACCCCCAAAGGGGCACCAAGTTAGGTGCATCAATTGTCGAGATAGCACGAAATATCTTATCCACCTTTGATTCAAGAGAAGGTACCTTCTCGAAGGGAGTACGTGCAAGTTTCTTTTGAGCAGCCTCCCTCATAGCTAAGGCGATCTGACGCTACAAGGTGGAGATTACATTTTTCAGCATTAAAAGTTGAAATTTCAGGAGCAGTGGTTTTTGTTCCCCCATGCTCTCATTGATGCTCTGCATTAATGGCAGTATGACATGTGGGGCTCATCGATTTATTAGCCTGGTGCTGCAAACTCTCCAAGCCTTGCGACAACTGAAACAAAAACATTAGGACTCGTCAATGATTGATTCCTCAAGAACATCTGCAAAAGAGAAAAGGGCATATAAGTCAATAGACAGAAATCTAGATGATTAAAGAAAAGAAATCACTAATTGAAGATCTAGTAAACTTGGAGCACTACGAAGCCCCTGAGGTGCCATCAAGAAGATTGTCGTCGACATCTGTTGACTTCTTTATTTTTTAGGCCTTTTTCAATGGCAATCGTCATTGCTGTGTAGCTCCCTCATTATCATCAAAGGTACGCACAGGATGGGTTAGAGCCTTGTTTGCTAACAAACTAGCACTCTTGCCTATCTCATTAGCATGCGGGTCTTTGTGTGGTTTAAGCTTGGTTGGGCCAGGAGTAAAGCCATCCACTAGGAGTTGAATGCCTTCTTCAAGATAATTCTCATGCTTTTACGACCACTAATTCTTGTAGGACTGAGTAATCTAGTCATGAGGATTTAACTTTGCGCTGGGAGATACACTTGGGATGAAGTTAAAGTTTCAATGTAGAGTTTCTAGGAATGAAAAACATTGTCCAGGTGGATATGAGGAGGATCTTCATGTAAGTCATCTGGTATATCCCAGTGAAAGCCAATTTGTCAGCTGAATCAATAGGGGTTATAGGCTTCGATGGTCATTAATTTCCCCTGGCTAGAAGATAAATAACACGATTGGAGGCTTGTGAAGTATGTAAAGGACGAAAATGATAAACCTTTAACATCCTCTAGGATTTTAGCTTTATTCCTGGATGAAAGATTTACGTGCCACATCATAGATATACCTTTGTGGATCAATTTGCAAGCTTCAAAGCTATTAAAGTACATAGCACCACCTTCTCTAGAGAAATCAATCATTAAGGGACCCTTTACTTATGAGGTGATTTTGAAATGTGTGTCGAAGTAATGTGCAAGCATCTATGAACGTAATGTGTGTGAAAACAAATATCAGAGTGCCTGGTAGAATAAGATGTGTTGTAAATTTAGCCAAGGCCATGATAGATGTTGGATAGAACATGGACTACAAGGTTGAAGAGTTTGCCTTCAGCCATGAGAGCTGCAACCTTGAACACACCAAGGCGAAGAAGGTTTACGTTCTTATAAGGAAACACAAAGACGCACAACCAACAAGAAAGTAAGGCGGCCAAAAAACGTCTGGTCCTTCTATTTCTCTTCTACACCAAGTTCTTGAAATACCTCTTGTTCTTTATCAGACCAGTCTCGTGCCTCAGGAATTGATCCATCGGGGTTATGAGTTGAGCGAGGGCAAGAAGTTTTTTTGGTCTACGAGCAAAAGGTTTCACATCCTTTAAATCGCCTTTAAGCCAGAAAGAGATCCACTTATTAACTGAAATTTGTAGTTTTTCTATTTGTTGGGATAAAATACGATGGTAGGCACCAAAAAGATAACCATAGCTTTTTGAAAGGCGATTGATGCGAGTTTATGATCCTATCAACTCCTTATAATACGGAATGACTTCATCGTAAAATTTTTCCTTGACGGGAAAACCACCAAACTTTCACATGTCCCATAAAGAAAGGGATACTTTTCCAAAGGAAGTGTGAAGGGTGTTGGTTGAGGGACACCAGGCTTCACAAAAAGCTCATATCACATCGTTATTATGATCATAAGAGTATAAAAAGGCAGTTACAGCTGCTAATAATCTGAAACATTGTAGCACTACCTAATTTCGAGCAACAACAAGTTCTAGCCACTCCTAGTAATAAGCAGTGTAGGTGAACTCGCCTTTTAATTTTAATATAGGGCCCCAATGAACTCGATCTTTGATAATTCGACATCCCAATGTCTATTTCGAATTGACATTCAGCTTCTTTCTGTGTAGAGAAGATTGTAGGATCCACATCGTTGCAGAAGAATATTGATGTTTAGGGTTTTCTACAGACCACTCATATAGAAAATGTGATATGTCTAATTCATATCTCAGCTCACTAATTGGATCCTCTATTGGGAGAATAGTTCCCCTACGATAAGTTGGTCCCTGTCGTTTAAAATAACGAGGTTCTTCTTTCCGTGGTCCGAAAGCTCTGCAAAATATACCATTATCCTACAAAAAGACAAAAAAGAGAAAATTAAATATAAATGCTGACAACGATGAACTTTGAGAATGAAAAAGAAAGTCATTCTTGGTCACCCCCCTCAAAGGAACTGGCAATGACGAACTCTAAGAATGAAAAAGATGATCATTCTTGGTCACCCCCCTCTGAGGAATTGGCAATGATGAACTCTAAGAATGAAAAAAAAATGACCATTCCTGGTCACTGCCCTCAAAGGAAATGGCAATGATGAAATATGAGAATGAAAAAGATGACCATTTTTTGCCACCCCTTCAGAGGAACTAGAAATGATGAACTCTGAGAATGAAAAAAGAGGACCATTCTTGGTCACCCCCCTCAGAGGAACTGGCAATGATGAACTCTAAGAAGGAAAAAAGATGACCATTCCTGGTCACTCCCCTTAGAGGAGCTGGAAAAGATGAACTCCGAGGATGAACTGTGGGAAGAAGAGGACCAGGAGTTGGTCACCCCTACACTTGATGTACAAATTTCACTGGGAGCATCCTTGCTAAAAAAAATAATAATAAAGGAAATTCACAAAGGAAATAAAAACAGTTTAAGTCTTTATTTACCTAAGTTGTGGATGAGAACATTTTGGAGAAGTTGTGAAATAAAGTTCCCTAAAAAATAAAAAGAAAGAAGGAAAAAGTTAGCAAAAAAAAAAAAAAAGAAATAATAAAAAAAGAAAGTGTTGTAAAAGAATTTGCAAAAAAAAAAAAAAAAGAAGAAGAAAAAGGTTTGCAAAAAATAAAAAAAAAGAAAGTGTTGTAAACAATTTTGTAAAACAAACAGAAAAAAGGTTTGCAAAAGAAAAAAAAAAGAAAGTGTTGTCAACAATTTTGCAAAAAAAGAAAAAGGAAAAAAAAAAGAGGGGTTTGCAAAGAAAAAAAAAATTGTTGTAAACAATTTTGAAAAAAAAATATTTGTAAAAAAGCATTTATAAAAAAAAATAAAAGAAAACCCTAAACCCTTTGTCTTTCTCTCTCTATCTCCCTCATTCACACCGCCCTCCCCATTCTCTCTCCCTCTTTCTCTCCATCTCCTACAAACTTTTCTCTCTCACAGACGATTGATCAGACGCGACTCAAGGCAAGCGGCAAGCCACGACAACCTACCTTGCAGATCTAGCAACGACAGCTCGATTAAGCGGCACATAAACAGATGGGCGCAAATTTGACGACGGTGTTCAGTACAATGACTCCGGCGCTAGTGGTCAACAAGAAGGAAAAAAGAAAGACTGTTGATGTCAAAAGAAGAAGAATAAGATTAAAGAGGAGAAGGAAGAAGAAAGAAGAAGAGGAGGGCGATACCCCCAACAAAAATTGGAATAAAATTTGTTGTCAAAGTTTGGGCATAATCCAAATTTTATCCCTACTCAAAATTTTGATAAAATTAATTCTACCTAAATCAAAATCATAGTAGAATTTCAATTTTATCTCAAAAAGCAAAGTTTCAGTATAATCCAAATTTTATCCAAACTCAAAATTAGAGTAAATTTCAAATTTTATGCCAAGTTCAAATAAAATTGGGTGAACACTAAATTATATTCCAAGTTCTAATAAAAAATTGGGTAGAATTTTAATCTTGCCCCAAATTCAAATTTTGAATTAAGGTAGAACATAATGTCTACTAAATTCAAATTGAAAATTTATGCCAAGTAAGAAAAAATTTTAAAAACAAATTTGACCAAAGTTCAAATTTTGATTAATTGGCATGAAAAAGTGTCAAAAAAATAAAATCAAAATTTTGAGCCAAATTCATATTTTGATTCAGTTGACATATAGAATGGAGTCAAAATTAGGAACAAATACCTCACATTTTGACATAAAATTATCATTTATGAAATTCATCCATGTATTATCGTGCATAAATCTTGAAAATGGGCATTTGTTGGAATAGAAATTTCGACCATTTAGAAATTGTCATGTCATACTTAAAATTAATGACAAAATTATTTATCTAATTAGGGATCAATTACAAATTGTATGAGTCCCTAAATTAAATTATGGCAAATCCAAATATATCGTATGTCCTCATTATAACCATTCGGTCAAATAAATTAAATTTAGGTCGATCAAATTGAGTTATATGTAATTTGGGTTAATTTCAGGCAAAACCCAAATAGAAGACTCTAATCTAACAAAATTCAAGCCCAAAAGGCTGAGCCCAAATCTTGCAGAGCCCAAGTTTAGTGGTTAGGCCCAAAAGCCATAAAAGGGCCAAGCCCACATGCCCATGGAAGCACTATTAATAGAGGATTCCCCCTCCATTTTAGGGGTTCAAAAACTTGAGATCTTAGAGAGAATTCAGAAACAAAGATCAGAAGACTCTTTGAGCTCTTGAAGATCAAATACTTCCTGAATGCAAAACACTCCTTGAAGATCAAGAACACCTCAAGACTCGAAGACTTCAAAAAAAGAGAAGATAATCTTTTAAGAGTTTTAATTAGAGTTCTTTACGAAAGATTTTTTAAGCCCTAACTTTTTGACTAAACATTTTGACAACAAAAAGAGAGAAAAGAAGAAGACGTTATGCAGTTTCCTCACCAAAGAAAAAGCAGCGAGTTTTATTCCCTTCTATTCTTGAGTTTTGTTTTCTTTCTTTCTTGATTATTGAACTTTTATTGAAAAAAATTTTAGGTTTTGATTATTGTTTTGTCCTTTTCTTGATTGATTAGGATGAAATTTATTTTGGAATTTTTTACCCTAAAAAGTTTTTAGGTTATTGGTTTGCTTAATTTTCATCAATGTTTTTCCTCTTATGGCTTTTGGATTAAATTGAAGGATTTAATAATTGATAAATTTTCAGAATTTTTCAGCTTTAATTTTCTTCAATTTTGGGACTGTTTTTAGTGGTTTTGGGCTCTTTTTGCATAAAAAGTTTTCCAAATGATTGCTTCTTTGAAATGTGATTTATAGCTTTGATTTCTACATGAAAAAGGTATGTTTTTAATATTTTTACAGCAGTTTTATGGCCTTTTTCAGATCTGGTTGTTGGTGTTAAAAAGTGACAAATCTTAAATCTTTTACTGTTAAACTCTTAAAGAGTTTTGTTTTATGAAACATAAAATTTTTTGGGTTATTTATCTATAATTTATGAAAGTTTTGAAGGTTTTAAAAGTTGTAGAATTGAAAAATTGTTTGATATTTTATTATGTATTGAAGCAAGAACCCTAATTCTTAGCCCAAAGATCCAAGCTTATGTTGAAGCAAGAACCCTCGAATCAAAGAAATCAACACCTCCTTATACAAATTTTAGATCAACCAAGAGACAAGGCTAGAAATAGATTTTCTCTTATGATCAAAGATCTAGAAGCAAGATTTGGAAATCTTGTTCTAGATTGAGTCACTCCACAATCAAACTTGATCAAGGCTTGCAGGAAAAGGGTCTCAAATTTGAGAGTTCATCTCATTCAATTATCATCATTTCTAATTACAAGACAAATCCCATAGGTATCTATAGGCTCCTCACAAAAGTAACCCACAACCCTTTAAATGCCCAAAAAACAGTTACAAAAGTAGTGGCCATGTTTGACATGTTTAGTAACTCCCTTTCTTAACTATCTAAACTTGAAGCTGACATTTAAAAGCTCAAAAATTAGACTCAAGAGTATATGAAACTAAAATGACAAATGAAGTCTTCAAAATGATTGCAAATTCAAGTGTTATTTGTGGCAACTCCATGGTCAACTTCAATCTTGCACACATTGACCTCCAAAGCTCCAAATGGTCATTCGTCCCTCATAATAGTTTTTAGCACATGAAATAGAGGTTGAATCGTGATCCTCATCATTCTCCTCTTCTTCGAGAAGATTTGTCCTCAAATATAAAGGATCCCCTTGCAAAATAGCTTTGTAGTCATCATCTCGAGCTCGTTCAAACACTTGGATTGGAACCTCTTCTCTTGGATCATAGACGAACTTTTTGACGAACCATAAAAAACACTAGGAAGATATTAGAAGAAAAAATTAGTAAAACAAACCTCACTCTCATGATTTTTTTTCTCTTAAACACTTTTTTTCACATTCACTCTTTTGTTTTTCATTTTCTTCTTTTCTTTCTATCGTCTCACTTTTCACACTCTCTTCTCTTTTCTCTATTTTGTTACTCTCCTCACTCTCCTTGCTTTTCTCTAATGATTTTGTCTCTGCCTCATTCGTAACACATACTTTCAATATCCCCTCATCCACCTCAACAACCTCACCATTCAAACCTTCATTTTGGGCTTGTGGTTGATATTCGTTATTTTGAATAGGTTGGACATCTTGAGGTATTTGACAATCTTCCTCATCTCGAATTGATTGTATAGATTTTTGCTCCATGGCTTGATCTCGCAAATTTATCTCTTGACCCAATTCAGCCATGTAATTTATGGATTGGCATATCTCAACTAAATTCTTTCGAAAATTCTTCCAAAAATGATCGTCATTATTGTAGATCTCATAATGTTTTCATTGTTTGGTGAAACATGTTTAAAACAATGTAAAGTGACAAGAAATGAACCTCACACACTCAACTCACTGATTTTGCACTCGAAACACTCGTGTTTATCACACACAAAAGAAGGCTATTTGGAAAAAGTGGCTAAATGATGAATTTGGGTAGGCTAATATGGATCAAGCAATTTTTATAATAGTGAGCTATTCAAGGCAACCAATACAAGATAATTATGAAATAACAACAATTTAGAACAAAGAAAACAAAGACGACAAAGAAAATAACAAATAAGAAAGTCGCCAGAATTTTCGGGTAAAACTTCACACATACTTGGAATTCCAAAACCCAATGTACTGCATTACAAATTTGATGAAACTCCCTTCTTAATGTTGAAAGATAACAATCAATTCCAACTTTTCACTTCAACACAATCAATTAAATTCAGACATTATCAAGGAGTTTATCACGCCATTAGGAGCATTAAGTGCAGCAGTTACAAAATTAGACAGTTTCAGCAAAATGTGTTTGGAAGCTAATTACACCTTTAAATAAAAGTGCAATTAGTCTAATAATTGATAGAAAATCATGATAACTAATGTTATATCACAATTATCTCATATTGGTTCAGATTTCAAAGATCAAACACAAAACTTGCATGAACAATTCAAGATCTCAACATGAACAATTTCTGGATGCAGGTGACTTAGCACCACACTGGTGCATAATCCTATCTTTTCTTTATAGGGCACCCGTTCAATCCCCACTCCATATAAATTCACTATTGAACCAAATTTAGGTAGCAACAGTTGGTGTCGTCTATGTGAATAAACTAATTGTGCTTTACCAAAGACCGTGAATCAGGAATCATGAGCAAAGAAGTGAGCAGAAACAATAGGGCTGTAAAGGAAGATAAATCTGACCGAGATCAACACCTTAAGCGTGTAGCAATTCGGGGGCAAAGTGTCCATAATGAAAATGCCAATCCTTCAGTGGAGCCCCCTCGACCTATGACAAAGAAGATGAAACCGAAGAATAAGTATACTGCACTTGGGGAGCATGTCTTGGGAATGAATCATAGTATAGTTTAGATCCTCGAAATCCTACGTTGGCCAAACCCAATCGTCAAGGTACTGTGTAAGGATCCCCAAGACTGACAGAGAGGCAATAGACTAAGGGATAGACTTAAACAGTCAGACATCGACCTCACACATCCACCCTCGATTGAGAAGCTATGCTTAAGAGGAAACGACATGAGATCAATTCATCATGAACCTAGAAGACAATTATCCCATGCCAACAACCATCGATCTCACACAAGGATTGTCCACCATAGTGAAGTCAGAAATGTAGCTCAAAGTGAATATACCCACCATACCTATTCCGCAACCAGAAACGTTAACAAGCCTGAGGAAATTGACCTAAGATCAGACTTATGAGACCTCATTAACAGGAAGAGAAATGAGCTAAAGGATGAGGAGTCCAACCCTAGGCACACAAGTTGCAAATGATCCAAAGTCAACTAGGTGACATGAATAAGGCACAAGATAATGACGGGCTGAATCTAGAAAACCTTCTAAAACAAGTTGACCCCCCATTCACCAACGAGATAATGCAAGAAGAAGTCCCCCCAAAATTCAAGCTACCAACAATGAAAGCCTACTGTGGATCGAAGGATCCCATTGAACACCTTAATACATTTCGGTCATGGATGGAGCTCCATGGAGTTCGAGATTCGATCAAATGCAGATTCTTCTCATTGACTCTTATAGAGCCAGCACGAAAATGGTTCTAATAACTAAAAAGGAAGTCCATATCTTCTTTCAGGGAACTAGCTCGGGCCTTCTTCACTCAATTTCTTGGAGGATGAGATCATAAAAAGTCTCCTACTCATTTGCTTACAATAAAAGAGGGAAAGAGCGAAACATTGCAAGAGTATGTATTTCGATTTAACAGTGAAACACTCCAAATTGAGAGCTACACGGATGGAGTCACACTCACTACCATTGTTGCACGGCTCAGAGATGAAAACTTCCTGTGGTCACTAAGGAAAAAAGCACTTACCACTTATGTAGAGCTCCTCTCCAGAGTTTAAAAATACATGAGTGTAGGTGAGCTTCTTCACTCGAGGCATGCGCTGACATTAAAAGCAATAAACCAGATCGCCATAAAAGGAAAACCTAAAGAGATGAAGATTGACATGAAGCCAAGAAGAAGAGGATGATATTTAGATCGGTCAACATGCCAAGGACTTCCTCCCAGCAAGTTCGAATGCTACACCCCCACCATGGTCCCAGTTGAACAAATTCTAATGGAGATCAGAGATAAAAACGTATTGAAGTTGCTAGCCAAACTGAAAGCCAGGCCATATCAAAAGAACAAAGATAAGTACTTTATCTTCCATAGAGACCACAAACACTCAACTGTCGATTGCTATGACTTGAAGGAGGCTATCAAGGCCCTCATCTAAAGGGGGCAGCTGAAAGAGTGCGTGGGAGAAAGAAGCAACCAAGGGGTAGGTCAAGAGAAAAGAGACAATGATCAAAGAGGTGACAATTCAACTCCCCCACAGGAGATCAGAAGAAAATTTCGTGGACCAACGGTAGAAGAATCCAAGAGGAAGAAAAAGGCAAAAGCGCGCAAGTCAGCCATTAGCTACCCTTAGCTTCTCGATGCTGAGAGCGTGTGTAGAGATTGAAACGTTGCATTTTGCGCAGCGTCGAGATGCTAAAACCTAGTGTCTCCACGCTTTTTCAACAGATGGTATTTATTATTCACTTCATCTTTGCCCAAGGAAGACCATTTTTAGGGTTTTAGCCCCTTTTTGCAACTTCTCACCGTCTTGGGACATGTGGAGCATGAAACGGAGTGTTCATGAGCAAAAATTGAGGCTCGGGATTTCAAAATTCGAAGCGGGAGCGGAGATCTCGACGACGATAGTCTTTTTTATCATTGCCTTTCCTCTGTTTTATGTGTTATAGAGCTGTAGGGATGAGTTTCATGTGTTGTACAATGAGTCTTATGGGCTAATTTCAATTGTTTAGGGGTTAAGAGGACAATTAGGATTGAAATTATGGCTTAATTGTGTTTATTGGCATTTAATTACTTTTTTAATTGCATTTAATTGAGTTGCACTTACTGATTCTAATTAATTGATCACAATCCTTCATTGAGCTCGACATAGAGAATTTAGGACAGAATTAACTCAATTAACACCCTAAAATTGCCTAAGTGACATAGGATTAACAATTGATGGGTGAGACTTGATATGAGCAAACTTAATCCTAATTAATTAATAAATTAGCACTAAGGACACTTAGGCAAACAATTAATTAAGTGTGTTCGAATGAGACCGATAGGAGATTTCGATCGGTTTAGCTCTAGGTTTATGGAATTACCAAGATTAATTAATTGTTGTATCCAATTTTCGTAATTACAACCTAATTTGTGCTCGATCCCCTAAACTATCTCATTTAATTGGTATCTCCAATATTTTAATTGCTTTCTAGTTTAGATTTAATATGCAAGCCTCGGTTATTTTAGCTTTTGCCCTAAATAATTCCAATTGTGGGTTTTCTTAATAATTAATCGATTAAAGAAAAAACTTCCGTTTTCGCTTCCCTTAGGATTCGATACTTGATAATTCTTATTGTTTTATATTACTTGATCATGTGCACTTGCGTGTACCACGAACAATCACTGATTGTTGTGAATATTAAAGTCAAACGAATTCTAGTAGATTGAGGAAGCTTAGCTGACATACTCTCCCTTAATGCATTCGATGTCATGAAGTTGGGACAAGAATACTGATAGGAATGAACACTTCACCCAGTAGTGGAAGACTATGATTTCTAAACAATTTAGAAACTAATTTTGGGTCGACTTTGATTTATTTAGAATTAAACAAAAAATTAGGTTAAGTAATAAACACCTTGAAGTAATATGAAAAATAATTTTGGCGGGTCTTTACTTTGTGTTCCAGCAAATCTCGAATCTCCACAAGATCTTACTTGCTATGACTCGAATATAAGATCAAGGTTTATGAGAACCTCTTGAAATAAATTCAAGAGAATTTTAGGTAGAAAGCTTGTACTTTGGCTCAACCCAAGGGTCCTATTTGTATAGAAACTTAGGATAAGATATTTGCCAAATTAAAATTATAATATCTAATATATTATATATTTAATATATTTTAATCTCATTCAAATACCTCTTATACCATATATTATTCATTTGAATCTTATTCAAATTTTATATATAATTTATTTAATAATGCATTATTCTCTTGTAAATTTAATATATCAGATATATTAAATATTAATTTGAACATTTCAAATTTTTCTTTCAACTCTTGATCCTTTTAGTGTTACTATGAACTAGCAAGGGGACCTTATGAACCTACAGATTATAAGCTCTAATGACACAAAATTAATTAATTAAACTTTGTAATAAATTAATTTTCATTCATTAACTCTCGGTCACTCCACTATTAATCTAGAGTTGCACTCTTATGCACTGTAGGACAAGTTGTGTCCATGGATATAACCATTACATGTAAGTCGATCCTTCACGAGTTGTTCATAATTACAGTTGGGTCAAATGTTCATTTTATGTAATTACATCTTATACCTTAAGTACTATTGATCCTCTAATAAACAATTTGATTATAATTTAATTATAAACTAAGTCCCTCTAGAGCCAGTGAGAGGGTGGAGCCTCATTGTTCAAGTTCCAAAATCAGTACTTAAGGGAACTGCTCATCTACTTTTCTTATATAAGAATGAGTGAATTCCATCTTGCGAAACTTATGTTCCCAGCTCCCTATTTGTTCAAGTCTCCAAAATGGTAAGCGTATTGAATTGGCTACAAAAGTCACACTCACCCATGCAAATCAAAGGACAAGCTCTTACAGGCAGGAGTTCATAACTTACTTAGGATTAAGATCGAGTCGCTTATGACCATCCTGTTGAAATATTAATCTTCTCAATTAATGGATTTATAAAAAGAGATTAAATATTTTGTGGTCTAGTCTTACAAACTCATTGTATATGATACTCTCATTTGCATGTCTCCACATTAACGATTTGGATTAAATCATTTGTAACTATTATAAAGTGAGTCATATCAATAGTGTTATCAGGATAAGGTATCCAATGTTGCATGACTTTTTAGTTAAGCATTGCAAACCGCAAGTGTACGGTGTCAAGTTTTAGTATAGTGAATTTGAGTGTCGGGTATTGTCCTCAAGATTGGGTTTCCCATTTAATTATTTACCGTAGTTACTAACATTTGATTTTATCTAGAGAACCATCAAGTGAGATTGAGAAAATTAAAACTAAAATTATTTACAAAGTGGAGACAACCAGAGGGAACATTCTTAGAACTTAAATTTCTTTCATTAAATTCTATCTTAATTAATTAATTCAACTTTAACATGCAACAACTTATAAGTGATAAGGAGCTTGTCGAAGGCTTTATCAAATATATTTATAAACCTAGACCTCTAAAGTTTTACAATGATAGTGGCCAGGTCGATCATAGGGACTGGATTTCTTAATTTAACTATGTACCATTGTTACTACTGCTCAATTTTATTTAGAGAACCAGAACTCGAGATAAAGTCATATTAAAACCTAAAATACTATTTACAAAATTGGAGACAATATTGGAGAGGATACATGCAAGCAATGTTCAGCTATGACGCCCAACGTGATGTGATTACGATAAATAACATACGCAAAAATTATTAGCCAAAAGAATCACTAAATTAGTTATTTGGCTTTTCCAAACCTAAATAAGTTCATGCCAAAATGAGTCCTTAACCTTCCAGCCTAAATCTTCAATTAAGCATGCTAACAAAATAAATCTTTTACGACTTCTAATAATAAGTTATTCATTTCCATGCGATAATAAATTATTAGTCACACATCCACACTCGACTTAAGTTCTACTTTCCCAAGCTAAAACTTAAATTAGAGAAAACAACTAAACTTTGGTCACAAGCTCAGACATAGAAACATAGATGCATGAATAATGTTGCAATATGCTATAAATTGAAAATTCAGCCAAGTTTCCACCATTACAAGCTACAAGAGTCTAGTTACTCAAAATCTACTATAATAAAATCTAAACTCTAAGAAATAGTCCAAAAACAACAACAAAGTAGAATGGAAAGAGAGAGAAACTCTTAGGCGTGTGCCAATCCTCGTCCCCATCGTGATGTCCCGCAATCTCGAGCTTAGAATCCCTTCCTTGCTCTCAAAAGTGCTCTCTAGATCCCAAATCCTAGTTGTGAAACGAGACTAAGTTTAATTCTTTCCAAAAAGCCTCCTCGAATCCGCAACCAAAAAGATCTCTTTATACTCCTTGGCACAGCGTCGAGACACTATGACCTAATTCGCACAGTAAAGAAGGAAAATGGGGGTAGCGTTGAGACGCTACACGCAACGTCTCAACGCTACGGACGGAAGGAGCCTAGCGACATGTCTACAGCCTCTCAACGCCCTAAAGTAGCGTCTCGACTCTATGTGTGTGGAAATCCTGACTTGTGAGGCTGTGCATATAGCATCTTAATGCTCTCTAAAGCGTCTCGACGCTCTAGCCTCGGGTTCTCTACCTCAATTCTCTTCTCTTCTTCACTTGATAGCTCAAATTGAAGTCAAATTACTTTCTTTTTCATCCTAGCACTTGCCTTGTGCTCGGTTTTGTTTTGTTAGCTTAAAATCTACAAAATACACACAAAGAGCATCAACAACATATTTTAAAACCATAAACTAGCATTAATCTAAGTCCAAGAAATAGCTCACTTTCGTGCACTATCGATAAGCCAAGAAAATGATTATTATTAATTGACTTGTTCAACCCCAATTAATTCTCTTGCCTAATTATAAAATCAACATCCCTGTCTATTTTCTACAACAAAGCAAGGCATTAATGAAACTTCTTTTAATGGCTTCTATTAGAAAAAATTTCATTCTCATGCAAGATATTACTAACAGTCATGTATCCAAGTTCTAATCTAAATTTTACTCTCCCAAGCTAAAACTTAAATCAAGAAAACAATTAATCTTTGGCCAGAAGACTAAAAGCATTAAGTACAGAAATGCATGAATAACCTTGTTGTAATAAAAAGAAAAATTTCTAATTAAATAAAATATTCATGAATTCAACAAATAGCAACAAATTCTAAGAATAGAGTTTAGTCACTCAAAATTCACAATTAAAACTTAAACTCATCTAAAAAATCCATAAAAAAAAACTACAAAGAAGAAGAAAAAAGATAAAATCTCTCTGACTTGTGCCAATCCTCATCTCCGATGTGATGTGTCTCTATAACACCTCCAAATTTTAACCTAACTTAGGGAACGCCACTAAACTCACAACTAATATGCTCCGAAAATTTTGGCAGCATAACGACGTAACTACGAGCTACTCAAAACTTTTTCCTAGTACCTGTTAGAAAAGAAAACACACTTCCATATCCAAACACAACACGACGTCCCCTAAACTACAAGTATACAAGGGACCATCTCAAACTTCAAAACAAAATGTAACTTTATTAAACTTTCTAGTCAAAAACAACCTTAAGAATCAAATAATGAAACTACAACATCTAGAACACAACCTAAAACAATTAATGAAACTAAGCTCAACTTTTGATAAATAAAACAATTACTAAAGGAAATAGTCATTCTTACATACATAAGTTTCTAAACTAAACCATACTATCAGGAAGATAATGTGACTAGCTAAAAGAATAAAGGCTAGCTAAAAAGTACTAAAACTAGCTATAAGTAATGGTCTCCCTCCAACATCTCCTCTGCATCACTAAGGTCATAGAGACTTGAAACCTGCAAAACTAGTTGGTTGGGAGGGGGGAGTGAGTACAAAAGTACTTAATAAGTAGCTCACACCTAGTGAGTCACCAAACATCAAACAAACAAACAACATGTTGTTCACACGCATCCAAACATGCTTATCAACATTTATAACACAAGTCTCATGCTCAACCTACATAAGAAAGTAAAATAAACATAAGACTCACCCAACACATGAATTCTCGCTTCATGATATGCTACTAGCTCACGAATTCTCATATCATGCCATGCACGCTTAGTTTCCCACAACACATGTTTAGCCCTCATCAAAGCTCTCCAAGACTGACCCTTCAAATTACGTCGACCACTAACCTTTATATCCAAGGCCCACACTTCTCTACAGAGCTCGGCATTCGGGCCTTGGCCTTTATACCCAAAGTTTCGATGACTTAGCGACGTATTGTCCCTTGCCAAAGTTACCAAGGTTTCAATACTTGCCTCAAGACTCATCACATCGACCCTTTGACCTTTATACCCAAGGTCTCAATGCTCCTTTTATTCCTCTGTTGACAATACCACACCACGATCTTTATACCCGAGGCACTTGTATTCACCCTACAAGCCTTCCTCTGACCTCCACTAATCAGGCTCACGAACCATAATGCAATCTAAACATGCTTTCTAGACCATGCTTTCAGCACCAAAAACCACATGTTCATGCTTTCAACGTACACACAAAAACATCATATAATCTCAACATACATAACACATCAGAACATATAACACATAACAGCTCATGGAGATATGTATATATATATATATATATAGTGCAATAAAATCACAAGGAACCATACAACATGCTTCACACAATCAAACAGACCTACCAAGTAGAAGCTACTTATCTATAGCGCTCCTAAAAGTAACTCAAGGGGTTCCTAAACTAAGAAACAAGCTTTAGAGGCTAAACTTAGTTGAAAACCTTTGATTGAACTCCAAAATGCTCAAGAAGGTGTTAACTCACCTAGATATAGCCTATAAAGCTAATTCAAGCACTCAATAATCAATCTAAACTACAAAAATAAGTAACCAAGGATTAGCAACTAATTTTACAACCCCTAATACTTTTTTAAAAAGGCCCTAAACAAAGTTTCACCACTTAAGCCTTATCTAAAAGGACTTGGATAACTGCTAGAAGAGTCCAAAAAGACCCCGAATCGACTTGAAACTAGAAGTAAAGGGGTACCAAGCACTAGAAACTTATTTAAGGTACCTTAAACGAGTCTGAAAAGATAAAAGGGCTCTAAGACTTACCAAAAAGGACCCTCAACCTTGCTGGTTAGGGTTCAAGAGTGTTTGAACTCATTCGAAACTGGAATCAGAACACTTTCTGAGGTTATAGATTGAACTACGCCACTTAAAAAGTATTTGAAAATGATTTAGAGTGATTGTTACCTACTTATTCTCACTCAAACAACTCAAAACCTTGCTGAAAAGTGTTCTCATGGACTCCGAATTGGTTCAAACTACAAAGAAAGGGGGTTCCAAGCATAAGAAACTAATCAAAGGTACTCTAACTCAATCCAAATAGGTTTAAGGGATGCTAAACTTACCAACAAAAGTCCATGCCTTGCTAATTCGTGCTTGAGAGTGTTCAAATCAACCCCAAACTCCAAACCAGAGACTTCAACAAATTAGAACTTTAATTGTAGCACCTAAAGAGTATTCGAAGGGGACCAAAGTGTGCTGGAAATTACTGATCAATACCAAACAACCTTGATTATGTGTCGTTCCATGTTCGAAGAAGTTCAAAACCTCAAATTCAAACCTCACAACCTATGGGTAAATAGATTTGAGGCTAAATGGAGTGTGGGTCACCAAATCGAAGTGGTTCGAGGTCCAATTCGAATGGGTTTTTTTCGAGGAAACGTGAATCTTCACGTGGGTCACGGGGCATGAGACTCGAACTCGCGAATCGACTCCAAATAATCTCAAACAAGGGTTGGTTGATGTTCAAATGACTTTAAAAAGAAAAAAAGAGAAGATGTCATCGTGCGTGGTTTTGCACTGCTGCTGCAAGATGTAGCGCGCCCAAGGAGACTCGTCAGAGAGAGGAATCACCGACGTTCTCAAGAGAGGGAGAAAGAAATTTCCCAAAGAAGAAGAGGAATCGAGGATGTGGCTGGTGGTATACATGAAAAAGAAGGGGGAGCAAGTGATTGAATGGTGGCTAGGGTTTTCTTTTCTCATCTTTTAAATCCTCCAAAATATCAAATAGACAAAGGGAAAGAAAATCTAGGGCTTTTTAGATTCCAAAATTTTCTCTTTTCCAAACTTTAAACTCATCTTTAAATCCTAACGATTTGAGGAAAATTCAACTGATAAAAGATTCGGGTTCCTTTTGTAATTGGAGATGAAAGGCCTAAAATTAAACCACCAAACATTAGGAAATTAAATATTTAATTAAAAATCTCTTTTTCCAACATTAATAGAAACCTAATTTATCAAACTTAAGGGCTTCAAGGCATAACTTAATCTCTAAATAGCCTAATTCAGTAAAGCGGGGCATTACAATCACAATCTCAAGCCTTGAATTCCTTCCTTGGCTCTCAAAAGTGTCTTTTAAGTCCTAAAAGCTAAGTAGAAGTCGAAGTCTGGTTTGTCTCCCTCTAGTTGGTCTCCCAAAATTCGGAAGCAAAGAGGCCTTTTTATAATATAGAGCAGCGTCGAGACACTACAATTCCTATTCGATTTTAAAAATGAAAAATCAGGACAACGTCTCAATGCTGTCATTCCATTCCTTCTCACATTTGGAAAAATAGGTAGCGTCTCGTTGCTGCGAACGGAAATACTACTATGAGTGCATTTTTGGCATTGAGACGCCCAAAAGTGGCGTCTTAACGCCACCCTCTCGATTTTCTTTGCTCAATTCTTGATCTCTCCTTACTTGGTAGCTCCAATGATGCCAATTTACGTACTTTTCGTCCATAAGTTTCCCAAATGCTTGGTTTTACTCTAAATACTCGAAATCTATAAAATAACCAAATAAATATGTGAAAGCATTGAAATATAACACAAACTAGAAATAAAACAAGTCTTAAGAATAGCACATTTTGTGCGCTATCATCTAACCTTATCCATATACTATAGACTCTTTAGGTTATTTCTTAAACATGATCCTCTCGTATGTCGACCACATATTGTTCAAGATTACACTAATAACCTTGGATTTTTATATATAATGGATATTATAAATAACAAATAAAAATAATAAAATAATTATCAAATATTAAAATATTAATTACGAGGCATTATGGCATAAATCCTAACAATCTCCCACTTGTACTAATGCCGGTAAGGCATGTATACAACAACATACTCTACACCCAACAGATACTTGAAGAATAGCCCTACTTCCTTAGTGGGATTCGATGGCGGAAAGGATGATCCCTGAATGGAGCATTGAGCTATCAGTTACCTTCGGTGATACAACCACTTGTATAACGATGATGGTGGAGTTTCTAGTAGTAGACTACAAGTCGTTCTACAACGCCTGGGAAGACCAACCTTTCACAACTTGAAGGCAATACCATCCGCATATCACCAAATAATGATATTTTTTACTCCTAATGATATTGGCACAATGTGAGGCAAGAAACAAACATCAAGAGGATGTTATTTCACGGCTTGAAGGAAGTGAAATCCATACATGCAATTGATCAACCACAATGAACAATCGGTACAGTTTGCTACGATAGGAGAAAGGCCAAAGATGAACTGCTAACTTTGGCACCCCCAAGATCCTTCGCGTAAGCACCTGCAGCTTAACTGACTTGAGTGAAAACTAATGCCTCAGCCTTGAAGTGTCAAGCATTTAAAGTTTTATTTTAGTAATTTTGATAGACTGAAAACATGCGGGTTTAGTAGAAAACTTTTAATCAAAAAAAGTTCTCATTCTAATGCAAGTGCACACTGTCAAACAAGTAGTAAATGAAAATATTCCAAGTATCAAATCCCATGGAAACAAATATAACAAAATTCAAAAAGTGGCAAAGATGTTCACACAAAGAAAACTCGTTAGCCAATATAAATAAAATGGGGAAGGTTGTATGCTTACTAAAAACAATGATAAAAAGATGGGATTCAAACATGCTTTTGCCCCTTTAAATGGCATTGCGACCTAATATGAAATCGCAATTCTTACTCAATGCTAAAGCAATGTAAACCGGGTTCAACTCCTATTCGACCTTAATGGAAAGATCTTTAGAAGCCTAATCGATTAAACCAATATGTTGATAACTGTTAGAATAAAAGTTATAGGCTATCATTTTAGGAGTGATTTTTCATATCTTACCTCATATTATTATAGAAATCCCCTAGCTTTGATTTATTTTTCTCTTGGTTATTTTGATTTAGTAAAATTCATATTAGAGCATGATTTAAATAATTAATGAGCTTATTTGATTAATTCAGGGTATGCTTAAAGGTTGGATAATTATTGAGGAAGAAAGACTTTTGGGGGGCGTTTGGCCCATGGGTTTGGGTTGGAATGGGTTTGGGTTCCAAACCCAAAACCATGTTTGGCACAAGGTCTTCAAAACCCTTGGTTTTGAAACACAACCCCATGGGTTACAACAATGTAACCCCATGGGTTTGTGCCATGTTTTCCTCTTCCACTTGTCGTTCATAATTAACTATGGTTGAAACAATTGATCCACATAATTGGTTAAAATATTGATATGCAATTCAGTAAACAATTATCAAGTAAAAAAATGGATATGAAAAAGAAAACTTAAAAAAATTGTTTAAACAAACAGCCTAAACAAACCCAGTCCAGCCCAACCCAACCCTGCACTCCAAACACAGGTTTCAGCAAACCAGCCAAACTCAACCCTGCACCCCAAACACAGTAATCAGGAACCCCAGGGTTTATGATTCTAGCCAAGGATTCCCAGGGTTCCTGATTCCAAACCAGCGCGCCAAACAGCCCCTTGAAGAAAAGGGCAGCAGTTTATAATGTTTTGCTGGAGCAAATCTGGTAATTTAAGATGACACGAATTTCGCACGTGAGAAAGGTAGTTCATTAAATGAGTTGGAAGTTGTCAGATTACTCAGTCTGTTTCGGCCAACATAAGCTTACCACGTCGTGGGACTTGTCTAATTAGCTCTTATTTACACAAATTGTGAGATATTTAAGGATGGACAGCTGTTTTAGAAAATGAGATAAGAGGAGAGAAGAGAGGAACCTGAGAAAATAGAGAGAAAAGGAGAAGGGAGCTGTCTGAAAAGGGAGCTGCCATAATATTTTCAAAAAAGGAAGGGTCTTCCATTGGAGCTGGTGCCGAATGCTGCTTCAACCTTTTTAGGGCAACATTTCAGCTACTTCTCTTCTTCCTTCTAGTTTCTTAGCATTGTTTTACATTATGGCTATATTTCGATTTATTTTCTATTTTTTTTGCACTATGAACTAATCACCTTAAGGTGAGGATTATGGATTGGATGTTTTGATTTATTTTATATATAAGTACATTTCATTTAGCTCGATCTGGTTTTTAAGAGCTTTTATTTCTTTACCTCATTTTCGTTTGGCCAACTGATTTGTAGCAACGTTTCTCTGATTTCTGAGAAGAATAGGAGGGGCTAAAAGCTTAAAAATCACATTAGCCCCGTGTTAGGGTTAGTAACTATCTAAGTGAGGAGGTTAGGGATAATCACTCACCTAATGCACACACATTACAGTGGGTTTAATTTCGTTGTAGTAATGGGAATGAACCAACGTATTTCAAGTGATTCGGGAGAATGTCGTAAAGCTATAGTGGGTTAAGAGAAATGAACATATACTTAAGTTGTAGAATAGATTAAAACATAAATTACCCATAATCCAAGCCTTTTAATTAGTTCAAAGTATAGGTTAGTTGTCCTCTGTTTACTTACCTTTCCCTTGTTTCACACTGTTTTAGCAAGTATTTTGTTCCAGCATTATTATTTTATTTTATTTCAGTTCCTTGATGACTTTTATTTGTTGCAAATTGAGTTTATTGAGAGTTAATTTGTGGTAAAATAGAAGATTACTAGTCTATGTGGATACGATAATTTATTTAGCACTTGCTACAATTGTATGTGTACACTTGCACATAGACACCATATTATTGCTCAGATATTCACATTACTCTAGCACGTGTCATATGTCTATGGCCAATATAAATATATTTAAATAAAAACACAACCCTTTTGGTCTTAAAGGCTTTGCCCTATGTCTAGGGCGAAAAACAAAGGCATATATCTAAGCTCTTTTTCTCTATTGCTTTTATGAAAACCAAATCTTGCCTGAACCTTTTACTATTAAACATGATTTTTGTATGTTAACCTAGGTGATCAATCTAGACTCCTAATAAAAAAATTAAATCAATAAAAGCAAACAATGTTATGGTTTTAAGCAAAAGTTACTTTTACATATTAGGCCTTGCTTCCTTTCTCTGAGACATCCACATATTCGAATCCCAAAGATAGGTTTAGCTCATAATGAGAGAAGAAAATAATAGTACTTCAAAGAAAGAAAAATTCATATTAAACTTGAAAAGAAATACAACTTGTTCAACAACAGGAATCAAAACTAAATTGCAAGGAAGTAAAGAAGCTTGCTGAAAACGAAACTTGGATAAAAAAAATTTATTAAATCAAATACTGCAAAGTAAGAACGAAATACAAAGAACTCAAGTCTAAAATACATAAGCAAAACTGAAACTAAAGGGCAGTACAAAACTGAACTTGAAACTAAAAACAGAGAAGAACTAACGGGCACTAAAGTGCAAAAGATCAAAACTGAAATTTGACTACAAAAACAACAAAGAAATCCGAAACTTAAAGAAGGAACTCTGAACTAATCTCAATCTATCTCGATTCAACCTTTATCAAGGAGAATCGAGTTGTAACAGTCTCAGACTTTCGAATGGACTAGATCAGTACCAGTACAACAACTCGAAACTTCCTTGAATCGCCAACAAAATCGTAAAGAGCGATGAATTAGCATGGGGAACGGATCTCCTCTTCGTGGTGTGTTTCTCCTCTATTTATAGCCTTCAGCAATTAAGATTTGTATGAAATATGCCTAGGAATGATTAGAACCCTCAGAGCCTAGAATCATGGAGAAAATCTTCGAAATGTCTCTAAAAAATCGAATCTCCAAATTTCTAGAAATTCTATCTGCTGGGTAAAATTGCAATTTCAATTATGTTGCAATTGGTTTTTGCAATTCTAGGCAAATTGATAGTTTCTGCATAAAATCATCAAAAATCAGTAAATTTCAACTCGTTTCCACTCATTTCATAATTTTCATCACACAACAACAATTTTACTGATTTGGCTTATTCTTATATGAATTTGTTATTAATTATGGACATATAAGCATGAATTCCATGCTGTAAAAAAAAAACATGAATTCCAACCAATAACCTAAATTTAAAAGGCTAAAAATGCATAAATATGAGAATCATCAAATTTCGTTTACTATGGGTTCATTCCACTAGTTCGCGTTAATGAGAGCCTAAAGTGCCACGAACCGAAGACTACAGGAGTTTGGATATCTTAGGTTTATTGATCAAACACCTTAAGTGGTAGAAATCAAACTCCTTAGGTGCTTGATCAAATACCTCAAGTGGGATTAAATGCCTTAGGTGTTATTGATCAAATACCACAGGTGTTAGTGACTAAAAGTCGTAAGTGTCATTGATCAAGCACCACAGATGTTATTGATTAAAAGCCTTAAGAGCCATTAATCAAACACCACAGGTGCTAGTGATTAAAACACTTAAGTGCCATTGATCAGACACCATAAATGTTAGTGATTAAAAGCCTTAAGTGCCATTGATCAAGCACCACAGATGTTAGTGACCAAAAGCCTTAAGTGTCATTTATCAAACACCACTGGTGTTAGTGATTAAAAGTTGATAACTTATGGGAATACAAGTTATTATGTTTGAGAAATAGATTATTCTTGCTTTGAGAGCATCGTTTTATGTGTTTAAAGATCAATTTTGTATTAGTTTTTGCCAAGTAAAGAGAAAAGATCGTATGCACTGAACATTCTGAAAATTCAAGAATTTATACTTTTATGTTGTGAAAAGTAGTAATGTTTGTCTTTTGATCGCAAGACTATGTGTGCTAGAAGAATCCTTAAGCAAGGTCAAATGCACTTTGCAGCGATTGAAACCTAAGAGTTCAAAGATAGCATAAATACATGCTATCATTCAACGTATGAAGAGATGTTCTAGAAGAAGAAGTTATTACGTCTAGGACCACAATTAGTTAGATGGCATAACAAGTTCAATTTTCATAGACATGAACGAATCTAGATTGCCACATGGTTGAAATCTAATTGGTGGGAAGCTTCTATTTAAGAATAAGTTGCAGACGATTAAACTCTCTCTTCTTCGTCATTTTTACGCAATTTTTGGAGTTATTCTTTTGTTTTTCTCTCTTTAGTTTTCAGTTTTAGGAACCCTAGTTAGAGTTAGATTTTCAATTTTGCAAGTTTTTTCTTCTTCTCAAGATTAAGATCACCAGTTCATGGAAGAAGAAGAAAAGGCTATGGCAAACCCTCCCTCTTCGACAACTAGTCTTCAAATTTTAATTTCCGCATTTCTATTTTCCAGAATTCTTATGCAAGTTTTCTGTAATTTCATTTATGAGTTATGTTGTTCTGTTCAAGCTTTATTTCCATCTCATTTGCGTTTTTCACCACCACAAGTGGCTAGATCCTCATGGTTTGGCTTCAATGAACTCTATATTGTAACTTCTAATGGATTAATCAATAAATGATGGAGGATTTCTCAATTTCTTCTTGATTTCTTTAATTCTTTCATTACTTCTTTCTGTTTGGCCAACAAAAATGAAGTATTAGCATGTTTTAATATTGAAACAGTTAAAATATGTGGAAATCTTAAGAGGAACGAGGGTATTAAATTGCAATGATATTTTAGAAATAAAATCATCTACTCAAAGAATGAATAGATTGAATTTGATGTACTGATTATGTTGTAGAAATATACGGTTTCTTTGTTCTTAACACCCTCATCAAAAGATCTAGGGTAAGTAGGCATCTAGTTCTAATTGAGAAGAATCCAGAATTTTATTAAGTTTTCTAGAAAAAAGAATAGTATAGAGGGAATTGAAGCCAAGCCTATTTTGAATCTGTTTTAACATAGAATTATGTTTAATTTCTTGTTTGTCCCATTTCATCCAATCAAATCAAATTTGTGTAAGAATTCATTTTTCCTTGTGGATCGATCTCTGGAGTACTTCCATTGTATTACTTGCCTATTTTCAATGTATACTTGTACTGAAAGTAAGGGTAGATATTGTGTTTATGCTTGCGTTTAAAGTAGTTAAGCAATAATTGTAATCATAAGTTCAACGCATAGCACTGTTCTTTTATTTTACAAAAATTCACAAACAAAAGCCTTAAGTGTCATTGATCAAACACCACAGGTGTTAGTGATTAAAAGCCTTAAGCGTCATTAATCAAACACCACAGGTGTTATTGATTAAAAGCCTTAAGTGCCATTAATCAAACACCTCAGGTGATA
Organism: Trichosanthes truncata; assembly: GCA_033996785.1. NCBI lineage: Eukaryota > Viridiplantae > Streptophyta > Magnoliopsida > Cucurbitales > Cucurbitaceae > Trichosanthes > Trichosanthes truncata. Next base: position 22,313,156 of record JAWPNB010000003.1, on the reverse strand, counting down.
GTGATCAAGTGCCTTACATTGGTCAAAAACTCAAGTGATAATGATCAAATGCTTTAAGTATTATCGATCAAACACCATTGAGCTTAGCAATTAAAAGCCTGCAGTACTGGTTGAATGTTTTACGTGTTAACAAGTAAAGTGTCATGGACAAACATTGAAAAAGCCACAAGATGTAATTAAAAATAATCGACTTAGAATCAAAGCCAGAAAACATAACTACTTCATAAAAGAAACGAGATACAAATCGAACTTAGATTATTTGCAAGAATTAATGCTTATATGTCCATAAATTTTAGCAAATTAATAAGAAAATAGCCCAAATCAATAAAACTGTTGTTTTGTGATGAGAATTCTAAAATGAAGGGAAAAGAGTTGGAAATTACATATTTGGTATTTTTATGCAGAAAACTTCTGACTACCCAGAATTGCGAAAAGATTGAAATTGCAATTCTTGCTCAGCAGACAAAAAAAACAAGAATTTCAGATTTTATGCGATTTTGAAGATATACTTGAGATACCGCTTCTCAGCATTAATGGCAAGGATCTTTCCATACACTAAAGTGGACAAAAATCCTAGCATTTGGAGGCTATAAAAGGGAGGCTAACACACTCAAAAAGGGAAGATCGATTTTCTATGCCAATTTTTTACACTTTAAGTTCTTCATTGCCGATTCCAGAGGAGAAGAGTTGATGTACCTATATCAATCCAATCCAGTCGAAAGTCTTAGACTGTTACAACCCAACTCTCATTGACAAAGGTTGAATCGGGTTTCAGCATTCTTTATTGTTTTCTCCAAGTTTTCAGCATTCTTTATTGTTTTTGCCAATTCAATTTGCTTTGTTCTTTTCGTTCAATTCTTAATTTCCTGACTTGTAGTTCTTTTATTTCCATTCTAGTTTATGGTACTTTGAGTTTTTAGTTCCATCCTTGTTATTCCAAAATGTTATTTCTTTGTATTTCAATTTTTATACTTGATGCGTATAATTTACATTTCCACAAGCGTATGGGTCAAGTAATATAAAACGATATTCCTACCAAGTATCAAATCCACATAGATTGATTTTAATTCAATTAGGTATCGTGGTTACTCACTTAACTTTATTTAGAGAAAGCAACCGAAAGAAGATAAACTAACCTAAGCAACAAAAAATAAATGAAGTAAAATAAATAGGCTACATAAACGTACGAGATAAACTTGAAAAATGTATTAATTACTCAATTAAACATATAAATATAACTAAATCGATAGTGAACTCATAAGTCTAGAAACCTAAGAACATGGAATCTTCCGTCGGTCTCCTCCAATCTCAAGTACTAAATTAACTAACCTAGGTGTCCCTAGCGCTAGCTAATTAGCACAAGCATTAAGACTCTTCATTACAGACCTCTATTGTTTAATTATTAGTCCTGCTATCACTCAGGAAATTAACCAATAGTCATGCATTCAGTTCTCACCTAAGCTTCTCTCCATTGGTTTCCACTTAGAAAACAACTCAATTAAACAGTGCTCACTTAATTAACCTTCGACACCAGCTACAATTACTTAACTATTAATCTTGCTATCACTCGGGCAACTAACTAATTAAGCATAAAGCTAAACTAAGTATCCTCTATCGAGCTCAACTTAGATCTACCTCAATTAATTAAAGAACACTATTTAAAAGCCTTAAGCTCTAAATGCATGAATGATTCAAAGCCACAATAGTCACAAACAACCATAAACAAGCAATTAATCCAAAATAATCCTTAATTAAGCATTAAATTCAATACAACACAATAAATCCCAAGAAATTAAGGACTAGCTACTCTAAATCAATAAATACATACACTAAATTCCTAATTTACAACATCTACAAGTAGCTAAAGATAAAGAAAAAAGGAAGAAATTGGCAAATGTATGTCGATCCCATGTTTCCATCGTGATATCCACATCCCTTGAGCTCTGAATCTTTAATTTTGCTCAATTCTGCTCGACAATTGCTCCCAAAATCAGCTTGGAATCGAGATTAGGGCTAAAACCCTTGGTTTGGCCTCCTCTTGCTTGAAGTGAATGTGAAGAACTTATACCCTCTATCGAAGCAGCATCAAGACACTAGGGACAACGTTGAGACGCTGCACTCAAACAACATTGTTCTCCTTGTGCTTGCTCCTCTAGTGAGAGCATCTCGACACTCCGAATGGAAATGCTCAACTACACGTGTTTTGAGCGTCGAAAAGCCACGGGACAACGTCTCAATACTTGCTCTCGGGTTTGACACTCCAAATGTAGCATCTAGATGCCATTTTTAAGGTCTAGACGCTTTTCCCTCTGGTTGTTTTGCCAAAACTCCACTTCTTCTCTTCATGGATCTTCAATTAGGCTCAAATGAGATCCAAAATTACCAAAAGACCCTTGAACACTCCATTTTACTTCTCAAGCTTAGTTTCTACAAAATAAACATAAAAATACTTAAAAGCTCACAATTTCATACCAAAACTAGTATAAATCATAAGTAAAAGATAGCACTAAATGAGTGCTATCAATATTACAGCAAGTTTCTTCAATAAAGTTTGTTCTTCATTTAAATTTCCAGCACCTGTCTTATTTCTTTAAGTTTGGTTTTATTTTTTTTAATTGAGCAGTTTATAGTTTACTTAAGTTCAACATGCGTTTCTTTTATTTAAAGTTTTTTTTTTTATTTTCTCTTTTCATCATGAGCTAATCCTTTCTTTGGGATTCAAGAATGTGAATGCCCTAGAGAAAGGAATTGAGGCCTAAGTGTAAAAGCAACCTTGTTTAATTCTATAGCTTGTTTGCTTTTATTGATTAAAATGTTCATTGTGAGTCTAGATTGATCACCTAGTTTTGCATATACTACTTGAATCTAATACTGAAAGGGTTAGATAAAAGTGGTTTTCATAAAAACAATGGAGGAAAAAGCTTAGAAATAAGACTTTAACTTGACCCTAGACATAGGGCAAGACTCCAAAACCAATAGGATTGTGTTTTTATTTATCTAAGTTCGAATTAGCCATAGAAATATAGGTTTAATTGCTTAGTCTTCTAAAGATGTTTGTGATCAATGTTGAATAAGAGTTGAATCTAGTTTACATCTTTTATGTGTTAAGTTAACAATTGTGATCAAAGGGACATGATCATACTTGAATCCCTCTTTTCATTATCCTTGTTAATTCATTTTTATTTTCTAGCAAACAACCTTCCTAATTATTTTATATTGGTTACCAAGGTTGCGTTGTGAGCACTTTCTTGCTATTTCCTTGAATTTTGTTTCTATTCGTTCCCTTGGGACACGATATCTAGAAGATTTTCATTTACTACTTGTTTGATAGTGTGCACTTGCATTAGACTGAAGCTTTTCTTAAACCCAAAAGTTTCCTACCAAAGCCCACAGTTTCAGTAAATCAAGATACATGGAAGACAATGATTCCTAAATTAACCCTCGTCAAATCGACCTCTTAGAGGAAATTTTCGCCTAAAACCTAATCCTCCACTCCCAAAGTATGATCAAACTCAAAACCATGAGGTTTGCAATATTCACAAAATTCAGCGTCACAAACTTGAGGTCTAGATCTGGATAATGAGCTTAAATTGTGCAAGTGGTCCAAGTCAACCCACAGTGCATACAATTCTCCTCTAGAAGGATGAACTCCACAAACTTCTTGAAGTTCTTAGCCAAGAGCTCCAAATTGTTAAGATTAGCTTCAGTAACCAACAATCGAGCCAGAGTTTCAGCTAATTGGACCTGAAGGTCAGCCACCTAAGCATTAGCTTGAGTCTTTTAGGCATCAAATTGGGATTGAAGTGCAGATAAGCTCTCCTGCACACTGCACAAAGACTCCTTAACTCAAGCATGTGAAGTGTGAGTAGGATCCAAGTCTGCCCTAGGGACGTAATGTTGGCGAAGATAAGCCAATTCATTGGACATCTCCAAGAAGAAATCATTATATGGTCAAAAGCCTGTAAAAGATTAAAAAAAACAATGTAAGATTAAGAAAAAGCCATTAAGAATGCCTAAATAAAAAACATGGCGACCCACCTTCCATAAGTGGTCGACAATGTTGTACATGCCAAGCTGGGGATCGCTCGCACTTCGCTGAAGGTCAATGAACTTTTGAGGAGGTCTAATATCCGACAATCTACCCCACATTGAAAAAGCATGTGCAAGTTCAATCGCCTCATCAAAATGACTCATATGGTCCCTCGTAATCAAAAGAATACGTAGGAATGCGACTTGTCTCTTCTACAGAAGGGGGATAATAGACAACATTGGATCAACGAGACATAAGGGGTGGTGCCTCATGAGCCACTTGTAGGGCCAAACGTTGCAGGGACGCACGAAGACACTGCCTCTAAGCAGGCCTTTCCTCTCGACTCGCATTAATGGTGGGAATAATAACCTTAAGAGTAAGCTCACCCGAGTCAGCTTCAGACGACCCAGGGAGTTGATTAAGCCTGCGTTGATTTAACTGCTCTACCCCTGATACTCAACATTGTGAAGCCATCTCTGAGAAATCATGACATGTATCATAAAAAATGGTGAATGACAAAGAAAAGATACAACTTGAGTGACCAAACTATCAAAGTTAAGAGAATTTACCACAAATTTCACAGTCAAGGTCGTATTCTGCTAAATATTTTTGTTGCACGAAGAGTAAGCCTCGATGAAAATCTATAGGAATTGAAAGCGTGGTACTGTGGAATGCAAGCACTTCGGTAGAAGCTCTTGACCTCCTTTCAACTGAAACAAAAAAAAAAGATCAATCAAATAACACAAGAAGATGATTCCGATCGAGTAAAGGAACAAAGAATCGAGTAAAGGAACAAAGACCTACCCAACACCCTAAACTCAGTCATAACCGAAAAGACCAAACCCTGGTCGTTTGGAGCAAGTCATTCACCACTAACGAAAAACCAACTTAATCTCCAATCTTTAACTGAAGAAGGGCCCTTTATGACCACCTCGTATTGGTCTTGAGGCCTCAAATAAAAACACATGTTGACATCAAGGTGACTCTTTAAACAATGGAGGGACATGAAATCCTAAACCTCCATTTTAGTTGACCCCCCAACTTGAAGCCGCAAAATGTAACATCCAAGAAGAGTACTCCACTCATTGGGAGCCAACTGAGCTAGAGCGAGATTAACATAGATAAGGAAGTGTTGGAGCAAAGGGTTTAAGGGAAGCCGAACCCTGAATCTGAACATATGAAGGTGATAACTCTTATTTATGAGGGTTATTTAGCACTAAAACCTAAGTTTACTGTTTAGAAAGTATGTGTTTATTGTTGCAAATCATGTCATGATGAGAAAATTTAAGCTAAGCATTTGTTTTTAACCATGAGTTGTTAAATGAACTTAAAAAGGTATAGAAAACGTCATTGTTGAAAGAATTCATGTATTTTTATGCTTTTGTGCAAAAACTGTCAAATTGTCCATATTGCAATTGTGATTCCGATTGCAATTTCACCAGTGACGGAATGACATGAATTCTAAATTTGGTCGATTTTGAAGATATTTTCTGAAGATACTATCCTTGATTCTCGACATTGATAGCAAAAATCTTAGACTAATAAACTAAGTTAAAATTAGCCATAGAAATATAGGTTTAATTACTTAGGCTCCTAAAGATACTTTGATAAAAGGTCGAATAGGTGTTGAATCTGGTTCACTTTGTGTAAGTTTATAGTTAAAGTTGCAATTGCATATTAGACCGCAATTCTATTCAATGGAGCAGAAGCATGTTTGAATCCCTCTTTCATTATTTGCATTTCGTATTTCCAATGACAATAAACATCCCAACTATTGTTTTACACTAGTTATCTAGGTTGCACTCTTGAGGAGATCTTTGCTATTCCCTTGGGACACGATACTTGGAATATTTCTACTTTGTTACTTGTTTGACAGTGTGCACTTACACTAGATTGAAAGCTTTTTACATTTAAAGGTTTTCAACTAAAGGCATACAAATTTTCAGTCAATCCAGTTTTTGTAAAAAGCAACTTCACCAGATGGGGGATTATCAACACTTTCACCCGATAAAGGCACCCTCATATGAACAGAGTCAAGGACATGGCATTTCCTTCTATAGAAAAGTAACCTTTTGAGAGTTATAGAGAAAGAAGAGCTAGTTAAACCTAGTGCAGTTGGGTGACGTGTACCTCACCTACTCCGACACCTCAGAGCACGAGGCGAAGAAGATTATGCCTCAGAATTAAGAACCTATCTAGGTTGACCTCATCTACTTCGTAATCATTCAACATTCTATGGAAAGGTCTGAAGGTGGAATAAAGAAAGAAGAAATGTCCTACCTTGAGCAAAATGCACATTTGAACTCAAGAGAACTTGAAAAAAGCAATGAAAGGTGATGGGGAAAATAATTTACCACCACCACCATTTTATAGGAAAAATTGGCACAAAATGCGACAAGGGTAAAAGTCTTAAAGCAAATTTTCAACTTGGGACCAAGCGCGATGAACAACTGCACAACCAAAGGAATGATGTCATGCTTGACAATTAGGGATACCTATTAAGGGTGGATTTATTGATTGGTCTAAGGCTAAGGCCTATCAAGCCCAAGTCCAAGAATAGGCCTGAAGACCGAGAGACAAGCCACAATGGGCCAAAACTTAAGAGTGATGAGCCAAATGCCAAATTGGGCCTTGAGCAAAGCTAGGGGGGTCTGCCATTGCCAATGAGGCCAAGGTCCAAACAGGCATTAGCCAAGGCCAAAAGGCCAACCCCTAATGAGGCCAAGGCCCAAATGGCCAACCCCCATAGTCGATAAGGTCGAGGCCCAATTTGGCCTTAGTCGTAACCCTTATACAACCACTCCAGGCCCTAGCCCTAGCCCGATGAGATTTGGGCCATGAGTGTGAGGAATCTCTTTGCACAAAGCCCACGTGTATTAGCCAAAAGAAACCAACTAAAGAGTGTAAGTGCAAGCCCCACTCAATCCCCTAATTGAATAATCTCGAACATCTCACTATGATTTTCAACCTGAATCAAGCACTATCTTCCATTACTCTACCACTAACATTATAAATAATGAGGATGGTCATTTGAAAAGGTATGTTGAAAACAATCCTTAAATTCATTGGTCTAAGCTATTTGCAAGGCATTTTACTAGACTTAAGCATTGGAGTGCATTTAGCTTAGCATCACATCGATGCATAATCCTCTCTTTTCTTTGCAAGGCACTCATTTGATTTCCATTCCATATAAATTCATCATTGAACCTGATAATTCTCATTCCTGAGGATTATTTAGCCTTTAAACTTAGTTGTACTTGTGAATTTTTTTCATATTATTAGATGAAAATTAGGAAAATGATTGAATTTAATGACATTATTGTTGGAAGACCCTTAAATTAAGTAAGTTGAGAAAAGAGAACAAAAGAAGAAAAAAATTCATACTTACTTAATGTTTTGATGCAGGTTTTTTGTGGAATGCAATTGTATGGCAATTACATTTTCTGCAGATCTAGAAATTAAGAGAAATCCAAAAATCTAAGGATTTTAGCAAGAATATACCCACGAATTCAGCAAGATAATTAGTTTTGATTGCCCATCAACCAAGAAGGAAACCCTAGCACGAATTCCCTATAAAGATTGAAGAAGAAGTCGAGGGAGGGAAGCTCGATTTGGAAGAAGAATTTCGTTTATGTTTTTGGGTTTCATTGCCGACTGCAATTTTCTTTTATTTTTATTTTTTAGTTGCTATTTTGTAATAATTTCTTCTACATCTTAGCCCCTAAACTCTTCCTCAATCCCATCTCAACGTGATTTGAAGGTGGTCAAGAATGATCTTTTCTTCGATTGAGCCGAGAGGAACGGATTTTTAGTGTAGTTTGTTCTTCAAATTCACTTTCTGTAAGTTTAATTCTAAAGTTTAGCCACTATTTTGTTTTTTTCCCTTGGAATTTCATATTGAAGTTGTTAATTTGTTGGAATTTCTTCTGGGTATTAAATTAGCCACTGTTTTATTTTTTTTCCCTTAGAATTTCTTATTGAAATTGTTAATTTGTTGGAATTTCTTCTGGGTATTAAATCCAGATTAATCTTTGATAAATTGAGTATTTAAATCAATTTTAAATTGCTAGTTGTTTGCATATTCATCTTCTTTTTGTATCAATGAGTTTTAGCAATTTTAACTTACTATTTTTTGTTAGTTTTACGATGAAGAGCTAAATTTCCTTAGGGATTTAAGTTTGTCAATGCCCTAGAGGAAAAATGTAACGCTTGATAGAAAAAACAATCTAGCTAATTCTTGAACTATTGTTTGCTTTTGGTGAGTTCAATGTTGGGTAAACCCTAGTTGGCCATCTAGTGTTGTTTGCCAAGCTAAAATTAATACTGAAAGGGTTAAGGGAAGCGGATGTCGCAAAAGCAATGGAGGAAAAAGCTTAGACATTATTCCTGAAACATCAACTCTAGACATAGGGCAAGACTCCAAAATCACTAGAATTGTGCGCGAATATATCTAAGTTAGATTAGCCATAGAAATATAGGTTTAATCACTTAGCCTCCTAAAGATACTTCATAGAAGGTCAAATAGGAGTTGAATTCGGTTTACTTAGTTTCTTGTGTTGGCTACGATTGCAATTGTCTTCTTATTGCATTTTCTTTCCAAAGGGGCATTAGCATTCTTGAATCCCTTCTTCATTTCCATTGATTCTTCAAACAATTTTTCTTTTAGTCAAAACAGCTCATAAATCATTTACACCCACAGTTACTTTTAGTTGCAATTTGTCACGATTGTGTGCCATTTTAATACATTTTATTAAAACCCGTTCCCTTGGGTACGATACTCTGGAGTACTCTAGTTTCTTATTACTTCGATCACGTGCACTTGCGTGTAGCAAAGATTAGAACCACATTCAGGTATCAACAATATCCATTGACATAACTTGTTCTACAGTGCATAAGAGTGCAATTCTAAGTTTATAGTGGAGTGACCTAGTGTTAATGAATGAAAATCAATTGATTAAAGAGTTTAACTAATTAATTATGTATCATTGGAGCTTATAACCTGTAATTCCATAAGGTATCCTTGCTAGCTCATAGTAACACTAAAATGATCAATTTAGTTGAAAAAAAATTTTGAAATGTTGAAATTTAAATTTAATATATTGGATATATTAAATGAGAAAAAATATATTTATTGTATCTGATACATTAAATATTAAAGAAAATAATATTAATATATTAAATACATTAAAGGAAACAATATATATGAAATTTGAATAGGATTCAAATAGCTAAATATATATTATAGGAGACTTTAAAGGTTTGAATGAGATTCAAATATGTTATATATATATATATATATATACACACACACACTATAATATTAGTTATTATAATATATGGCAAAAATTAATTTATATCCTTGAACTTTGGGGGTCGTATCCATTAAAATCTTAAACTTTCGTAAGTGTATCAATTTACACCCTCCATATACCTTCTATTAAAAAATTGTTAGTTCACATGTGCAAAACTTATAATTATATCAATTTACACCCTTAAACTTTCATAAGTGAACCAATTTAGACCCTTCATTTGAAAATTGTTCATGCATCATTATTTTTGCTGCTTTGGTAAGATTTTTGGAGAAAAACAATATTATTTAGGTAAATTTGAGTTGATCTAAATTGAATTAAGTGAAAATAATTCTAGAGACATTTGTTCTATGGAAATGATAAACTATTTATGCAATTTGGATAACATCGACTAGTCTAAAAATATTATGGTTGTATTTTTGTAATTTATTATTACATTATTTTTTAATTATTCTATAATTTGAGTATTTTTTTTTACATTATGTATGGTAACTTTAAAAAAATATTTATAGTTTAGAAAGGAAATTAATGATGGAACAATTTTTGTTGGCTTGATTTGAAAGTGAAACCAAATTAAATTAATGATAATGTTGTGAATGACTAATTTATCTTGAAATTCTATTTAGCAAGTACAAATTAACTCAACTCTGTGCATTTATTAAAGTGACTTTATTTATTTTTCTCTATTTAAAATTTTCATACTCGAATTAGTTGATGTCATTCAAATTACACAAACATTTTATCATTTTCATAGAACAAATATCTCTAGAATTATTTTCACTTGATTCAATTTAAAATCAATTCAAATTTACCTAAATAACATTGTTTTTCTCCAAAAATCTTATCAAATAAGCAAAAAATGATGCATGAACAATTTTCAAATGGAATGTCTAAATTGATTCACTTAAGTAAATTTAGTGGTGTAAATTGATACAATTATAAGATTTTCACATGTGAACTAACGATTTTTTAAAGAAGGTACGAGGGTGTAAATTGATACGTACATTTACAAAAGTTTGGGGTTTTAATTAATACAAATATTAGTTTAGTATTTTAATTGATAGAACCCCAAAGTTCAGAAGTACAAATTGATTTTTGCTTTATAATATATAATTTGATTTTGACAAAGATTTTGCTCTAGTCCCTATAAATAGGACTCTTTGGTTGAGCCAAAAGATACATCTCCTCTGTAGAGAAAATTCAAAATTCTCTCTGAAATTTTTCTATTTTTTTCAAGAGGTTCCCACAAGCCTTGATCATGTGTTCGAGTCATAGCAAGGAATATTTTGTGGAAGTCTTAGAGATTCGACTTGTTTGAACACAAGAAGCCTTAAAGACCTACCATAAATTTATCTATATATTACAAAGGTATTTTTGCTTAACCTTGATTTTTAGTTTAATTCTAAATAATTCAAAGCCGATCCTAACTTAGATTTTACATATATTGCACATGTTTTTAACTAGTATATTATAATTTGGACAAGCAAGAGTATAAATAATAATTGGACTAGTGATTGTTTTCCTATTTTTATTTATTAATTAAAAAAAAGATTTAAAAAGTATTAAAAAAAAGTGGTAAAATTCAACCTTTCATTAAGTGGGCCTGACCCAATTTTCATAAGCTAAGCCCATGATGGATTGGGTTTTATAAGTTGGGCCTTTGGATTAAATCATTGAATAATAATTATTTTTATTTTTAAACTAAATTTTACTAAAATTTATTGAATTATTTTTTTCAATTGAATTTTATTTTAAACTTTTTTGTGATTTTTGCTACCTTTTTCCCTCAATAAAGTTATCAAAATTGATTAAGCTACTTGTATAAAAAGTTAAATTGAATTTTTTTAAAAAAAATTAAGCAACTTTTTCCTTGATTTATTAATTATTTGATTTTTTTAGTTCAACATCATGTGAAGGTAAGGATTCGAAAATTTAACTTTTAGTCAAGAGTATAAATTTGAATTTATTGTTTCTAAAAAGTAAATAATTAATCTTTATTTTTTTATGTAACATTGATGACTTATTTTATTTTAAAAATATAAATAATATATTTTTAAAAATTCTATGACAAATTAAACACCGATTTTTTTTAGCTCAACAACATGTGCGGGTGGAAGAATTTAAACGCCTGATCTCTTAGTCGATGGCATATACCTTAACTAGTTAAGCTATGCTCAGTTTGACAATTAAATTTTGATTTTAAGTTAAGTCTCTATTAGATTTAGATCAATCGTTGAACCATCATTCGTCATTTAATAATTTGGAGGTCTTTTTTTTTAGTTCATCAACATTTGAAGTTGAGGAGATTCGAACCTCTAATCTTTTAGTCGAGAGTATATGTCAATACAGTTGAGTCATGCTCGCTTGGGCAAATAATTTGGAGGTTAAATCTAAAAAGAAACACATTCATCATCTCATTTAGAAAATTAACAAAAAGAGTTGTGAATAAAATTAATTCCACCAAACAAAGGAATAGAATCTTTTTATCACATTTGGTTCTTTTTTCCACTCACATTACCAAATATAGTCCATTAATGGTTGGTTGTCAAATTTAATCTATATAAATTTTATGATATCCATTCAAATATCTCAACCTTGCCTTTGATTTTAAAAAAAATAATGATAATAACATAAACTAATATATACTTTTCCCATTCTATCACCATTGCTAGCTAAATTCAACTAATGAATCTTCAAATTTTATAAAAATCATATCATTGTCAATCTCTGTTGATATTTGTTGAGGTTTAAAAACCAAAACAAAGACAACTTTTTTTCATATTTGATTTTCTTTCTATTAATTAAATCTCATATTTCATATTTCATATTTATATTTTGTTATTCGAATTGATTTTTTATCCAAAACTTTAAAAAAATTTAGTTTTATTGTTATAGTATAGTTTATTCCTAACTATTATAGTTTATTCCCAACTATTAGCGTATCAACTTATGGTTGATGTCAAAAGCTCAAAATACACGATTAAATTTTCATCTATTTTATTTGTTTTTTCTTTTTTACCATGATGAACGTAGTTTAGTGATTAAGACATCTACTTTTCATTTTTCATATTTATATTTATATTTTGTTCTTCGAATTGATTTTTTCTCCAAAACTTTAAAAAAATTTAGTTTTATTGTTATAGTATAGTTTATTCCCAACTATTATAGTTTATTCCAAACTAATTAGCGTATCAACTTATGGTTGATGTCAAACGCTTAAAATACACGATTAAATTTGTGTCAATTGTATTTGTTTTTTCTTTTTTACCAAGATGAACGTAGTTTAGTGATTAAGACATATATTTCTTTTCTTAAAATCAAAAGTTCAAATCCCTATCCCACATTTGTTATACTAAAACTTTTTTTTTCTTATATTTAGTCTTAATCCTAAATTAGAACTTCCAAAATTATGGGGACATTACTAACATAATAATCCAAATCAAGAATAAAAATTTGTAATTTAACCTTCATTTTTATTTCAACAACCACATCCCATAACATTATAAGTTAATGATAATATATTTAGATAAATTATTTTTCTTATTTTTAAGTGTATTTTTACAAGCATACGACTTCACACATACAATCTTTAAAGGTCATTTTTTTTAGAGAATTGGGGTGTTCGACATCTTCAGATGCCCGAAATTTTACATGTCTGAAAATATAGATGTCTGGCATCTTTAGAAAATCATGTTTGTTTTGCAAAAAAAATTTATAAGGATGTCTGGAAATATTTAGATAGTCATGTTTGTTTTGCAGGATTTCTGTATGGAAATGTTTTAAAATTATGTATGGTTCCAAAACTACCCTTACTTATTTTTACATAATTTATATATTAATTTAATAAATTTTAGTGTATATAACATTTTTATCTTAAATTATTTAATCTTTTATTTTTATATATTTAGTTTATGTTAATTTATTTAATCTTTTATTTTTATATATTGAGTTTATGTTAATTTTATATGTTATTTTGTAAAATAAGTTAATTTATATTGATTTAATATTTTTATAAAAGATTTAGAATGAATATTAATTTCAATTTTAACTTGAAATACTTGAACTTATTTTGAGAAGATAATTAAATAGTTAATAGTGTTTTTTTAGTTAATTATATTTATACATTGTCAAAAAAGAGAAAATTTTGAGAGAAATAATATCGATTTGTGATTTTTTTTTTCTTTAAATATTGGATGATCGTCGTTGGAAAAGTAAAATAAATCAAGACCTTCACTTCAGATTTCAATTGAAAATAAATTGAGCCATATATTATTCTATTTAAATGTAGTTTATTTTATATGTAAATGAAACACATAAATATAGTTAATTTCATAGAGTTGTTTATTAGTGATCAAATTCACAAATTTCTTTTTATTATAAAATTAAAAATACAAAAATAAAGAAAATTGATGAAAGAAAAAATACGCAAGACAAAAACAAAGGGTAAAAACGTCAATAGGTGATTCTCTCAATAGGTAAAAACGTCTTAGAAACCTATGTATCAAAAGGGCATCAAAATCTTATCGGATGCCTCTCGTATAAGCATCCTAAGATGTTCGAGCATCTCAAGATGCCAGGACATTTTACATTACTGCAAAATAAATGGAGTAATTCAGATGCTCATCCTATGGAATCCTGAATTTCTACCAAACAGTCGGTCCAGAGAGGTTACTAATGCCTTAGCCAATTAAAATATGTTGAAATTAGCAAAATTATTCTATCACCTCATCACGATTTTCAAAAAATATTTTTTAAAAAAATATAAAGAAAAACGATTTTAAAAACAATTTCCCTGACAAAGCTCAAATTCTTTGCAATCCAATTCCCACAAATGAAAATAAATAATTAGGAGAATATTTTCAATCCAAACCAAGGAATCTTGATGGGGAATCAAAATCTGGGATAGGAATCATGATGGACGGCTGTGATTGTCCCAGATCCAGTTCCATTGGTAATGAAGCCCATGTTCATAAGATATTTAATTATAAAGCCCGAGATTGGTATCTTCATTTTTTATTATATAGTTTGATTCACAGTCCACACGCTTTGCAAGTTTTCCCCACTCCCACACTTTTTGACTAATTTTTTTAAAATTTATATTATACACTGGGATCATATTCTTAGTCAAATTATGTTGAATTTTCTTTTTGTGATTTGACAGCAACATGTAAAATTAATTCATACCTAATTCAATTTGTCTACTTCAAATCTCGAGTTGGGTTGGGATGAATCTATTTTAATTCATTTGAGTAACACGATTGTGTTTGACCATTAAAAATATCTTTCTTATAATATGTTATTTACATTTAATATTATAAAATATAAGATTAGACTTTATAAAATATTGTGTTTGGTTCTAAACTTCTAAAATGAATTTAATATGTGAGATTTTTACTTGATATATAAGTATTTCACCCACTGTTGATTTTAAAGGGTATAACTAAGTTTAAATTGAGAAAAAATGTTTTTGTTATACAAATTACAAATTCTCTAAAATTTGATTGGTTGTGTCTACTTAATCCCTAAATTTTAGAAACTTGTGCTTATGTCCCTATATTAGTTTATTGACGAAAAAAAAAAACTAAAAAATTTAACCAGACCTCTTTTAGACTCTGTCTAATATAAGAACCCACATTCACTTCAGAGAAAAGCAACCCTTCGAATATTCAAAACGATGTCTCTTACTCTTGATTAATTGAGAGTTGTCACATGCTAACCACATTTTTCAACTCGTTAACTACTCACCACTAGCATCTACCTGAAGATTATCAAGGGTTTCTACAACTACTACTTTGACCATTCATCGTATCTTTTAAAGAAAAATTGAAACTACCAACTAACCACTATATAAGGATAAGAATCAATTCACTTCTCAATAAAAAAAAAACATTAAAAAGAAGTATGCAAACCTTTTACTCTTAATTTTATATCTTTCCACGCTAATTCTTACTCCTAATTGACTTGGCCATCACTGCTTCTTAAGTTAGTAATATTATAATCTTTATTGTTAAGCCAACTTAAGCATAACTTAACTTGTTAAGACATATATCATCAACTAAAATGTTAGAGTTTTGAATCATTATCCGCAGATGTTGTTAAACTCAAAATATAACATGCTTATTCGATACCATGTTAAAAAACTATCATTAAAAAAATAAAAACTCTCCCCCAAATGGACCATAATTTGGGAATCAATAGGGGAATAACAACAGTCTTTAAGTATTTGAGGAGGAATAATTCTTTCATATTGCAAGGTGCTCATGGTTTGGGTTGGCAATTTAGATATAGAAGAGAGAATTAAATTACAGGTTGTGTTGGTCAGCTCAAATTTGTCCTGTTTCAATTACAACTTGTGGTTGTTTATTTGTTTCAGAAAAAGGTAAGCTGTCTTTGAAAGCAAAGTTGTACTTGTTGTTCCACTTGTTTATGTATAGCCATAAGAATTACAATCACTTGATTATGATTGATATAATATTTGAACATATATAATATAAATGTAACACCATTCCCAAACTTAGTTTAAAAACAAAATGATTAGAATATATTTCCATTTCCGTACTTTGAAAAGTTTTTGGATTATACAAAATTTTAGTAACGTCCCCAAAATTTTTAATTGTTATCATTTTTAATACTTGATTAATGGAATCAAGACATAACATTTTATTTAAGTTTAAATGATGTGGTATGTGACCCAGCTATATGGATAAATTAAAAATGAACATACACGTACGATTAGCGTTTAATTGTAACATTTATTTATTTTTTAAATTTAAAAATAGGTGAAGGTGGAGATTCAAACATTTGATCTTTTTGTCGACAATATAATACCTTGATTAGATGAGCTATGCTTAAGTTTAACTCAATTATTAGGTCAAAGATATTATCTTAATCTATTTGAGTTAGTACCAATATTTTAGTTAATTAACTTAAGCATAGTTTACCTGGTCAAAACTTTAGAAACTTCTTTTACTATTGTAGGTTGGAACCTTTACCTTTTGTTTAAATTCTAAAGAAAGGAGTTTTTTTTTTTTTTTTTTTTTTTTTTTTAATATTGTATTTTTTTAAAATTAAAATATATTAATTTTCAAACTATTTATTTAAATATTATAATTTTAAATTATCGGCCCCACCCCACCCACGCAGTTACGTATCGTCTCTTGCATTTGCCAAGTTGGATGTCGTCTCCAATTGAACGTACATCCTGTGTTGGCATGGTGGTTGCTAGGTCAACCAAGCAAACATCAATGCCTGAGTTGGAATAAAAAGGTGGGGCGTTTTTGCTCCCTTTTTTTTTTCTTTTTTTTTTTTTTCCGTTTTGCACTTTTTTTTTTAAATTTTAATTTTCTATTTTCTTTCTTCTTGTTCAATTTTTGTTTTTTTTTCTTTTTTAAATAAATAGAATATTAAATTGCAAATTTTCTCATTTCTTTAAAAAAATTAAATTTAAATAAGTATTAATTATTTAAACATTTTCCATTCTTTTTGCAAAATAAAATAATTATTATTCTAAAAAATTATAATTAATGCACTTGGTCATTTTATGATTTTTATTTAATATTATAATAGTTAAATTACAATTAATTAAGTTAAATTTTAATTTATAGAAAAATTGCAATCTAATATTCCATTTATTTAAAAAAAAGAAAAAAAAACAAAAATTGCAAAGAAGGAAAAAAACAGACCTGAAAAAAAAAGATACGAAATGAAGAAATTAAAAAAATATATAAAATTAAAAATGATATAATTAGGCTTATTTTTGTTATTGTATTGGTGGCAGAGATGTTTATTTTTTCCGTGGGAGCAAGGCCCCGAAATCTCCATTTAGGCAGAGAATGGAAGAAATAGTGGGGGAAAAAATCATCACTAGCTAAATGGGAATGGAGACGGGGAATGTTCTCATTCCTCGTTCCCCACCCTGTTTACTTTTATTATTATTTTTAATAAAATTATATATATATATACACACACAAGAATATGTATATGTTTGAATCACTTTTGATCGTGAATTGTAATATTTAAATTTAAGGTTTTATTAATTGTTTAATGACCTATGAGATATTGTATGAATAATTTGATATGTTTGAACCATTTTAATTAAACTCATATGTATGGATAATTAAATAACTTAATATGAAATATTATTTTGTTTCATTTAAGAAGTTTAAGAATTTTGCATGAGGAATTAACCATTTAAATGAGGATTTATAGTGGAGAATTAACTACTTAATTAAAAATTTTCTTTAAAAAATTATTTAATTAATTTTTTTCTAAAAAAAATTAAACGGAGAATAATTTTCTGTAAGGAACTCTACCCCACAAATTTCCAGTTGAAAATTCCGTCCCAAACCCTACAAAATTTCATGGAGAATTTTATCAAGATAGATAATAAAATGAGGGATGGAGATGGCCAGACGGGGATGGAAAAGTCATCTCGTCTCCATCCCACTTTATGGACATCTCTAGTTGGTGGTGGTATGGTGATTATTATAAGATATTGCGCAATTACGACAACATTGACAGAAAAAGAAGTAATAATACGCAAACCTTTGTCTGTTGATGAAAAAGAAATTCAAAGACCAAAACAGAAAGCTACAAAAAGAAATTGTCAAAATTTGAATGTAGTTTTCAATGGCTTTTCAATCCACGGGGACTGTCCCTTTTGCACTTTGAATTTTGGAAGAGGAATCTCAAATACAGAGATTCCAAACTTTACAATAATTATCAACACTTTTTTTTCCATGATTGGCTGGTTAGGTTAGGATTTATTTTGTAATTTGCACGTTATATATTTGTCTAATTCAATCTGAATTCTATTTAATTATGTGTGACATTTGAGTTGAAATTTTGAAAAAAAAGACATTTGAGTTGAATTGAGTAGATTGTTTGAATTATTTATTTTAAAATTTTATTTTATAAAATGTATTAACTCTATTGTATTTGAAGTGTTTGTTTAGCTTCATACATTGAATTGAAATGGGTAATTCAATATATCTTAGGTGCCGTTTGATAACAATTTTATTTTTAAGTTTTTGTTTTTAAATTGTGTTGGTTTCAACTTTCTTAAGGAAACATTAAAATTCTTAGCTAAATTCCAAAATCAAAAACAAGTTTTTAAAAACTTTTTTTTAGGCATTTTAGGTCAAATTTGATTTTTGAAAATTAAGTTTATAAACACTACTTCTACCTATAAGTTTCTTTAATTTGTTATCTACTTTTGACAAATGTTTTCAAAACTAGCTTTTAAAAATTTGTTTTTGTAGTTGGAATTTGACTAAGAATTCAAATGTTTCCTTAAGAAATTTAAAATCATTTTAAAAAAATTGTGAGAAAATAAGCTTAGTTTTCAAAAACTAAAAATCAAGGTCCCGTTTGATAACCATTTGGTTTATGAGATTCTTTGTTTTGTTATCTACTTTCTACCTATGTCTTCAAAAACCAAATCAAGTTTTGAAAACTAAAAAAGTAGTTTTTAAAAATTTATTTTTGTTTTTGGAATTTAGTTAAGAATTCAAATATTTTCTTCAGAAAAATGAAATTCATTATAGAGAAATAGTGAGAAAACAAGCACAATTTTAAAAAACAACAAAAAAACCAAATGGTTATCAAACGGGCTTTAGTTTTCAAATTGTGGTTTGGATTTTAAAAACATGTTACTAATTAATGAAGAAAATATTGCAGAATCAAAAGTGCCTCATGTTCCGGTCATGGAACAAAATAAAGAAACTCATAGGTAGAAGTGGTATTTGTAGGCTTAATTTTCAAAAATTAAAAACTAAAAACTAAAAACCAATGGTTATCAAATGGGTCTTAATTTTTTTTTTCCTTGAAAAAAAAAAGTTGGAAATTTAGTAACAAAGGTTAAAATACTTTTTCTTTTTTTGGAAAAAAATTAATGATAAAAAGTATAGAACATTTCAAAGAATAATATAAAAAATAGAATAAATATCAAATTTGAAGCATAAAAAATAAGAATGAAAATCATAAATAAATTTTAAATATAATGATACGTGTTGTTTGAAATTTGAAGGTTTGAATGAACTTAAAAAAAATTATATTAAATTATATTAAATTAAAATTACGCGAGAGATTCATAGAAGAACAGCTTGAGCTTTAACAAGGTTGCCTTGCAAATTCTACCTACTAGATTTTACTACAAGAATGGAATATTCCAGCGATAGAATAGTATACCTATTTTTATTTGCTCATAACTAACTTAGTCTAAAGTTAGTATAGCGTAGCGATAATTGACATGTATCACGATCAAAAGGTAAGATGTTCGAATCTCCCACTCTAAATATTGTTGAACTAAAAAAAATAGCTTAGCTTGAATGCTCTTGATCTCGTTGATAATGCTCTTAAAAAAATGGAAAAATCAAATTATACTCTTATTGATAATTAAATAAATATTTCAATATTTATAAATTTCAACAAAAATCTAGAATTAGTATTGTTTTTTTTTTTGAAACTTTATTAATTTCGTGGTAGACTGGACATCTATTAAACATTTATTAAATGCACATATGAAAAAATTTCAATAACAATTTTTTTAAATGAAAGTTTATCGTAAGGTAAAAACTGCATTATTTATTTTGAATAGCTCTTAAACTGATTTCTCAAACAAGTGCATACAATCTTTCTCACAAAAATTTGGCCCTGTTTGATAACATTTGATTTTTTAAAATTAAGTTTATAAACACTACTTCCACCTATGAATTTATTCTCCCTATGAGCTTATTTGTTTTGTTATCTTTTATTATTATTTTTTTTATTTTGTTGTCTACTTTCTAAAAATGTTTTCAAAATCCAATCCATGTTTTGAAAACTTTAAAAAAATAATAATTGTTCTTAAAAAGTTATTTCTGTTTTTAGAATTTGACTAAGAATACAAATGTTTCTTTAAGAAATGTGAAGATCATAGTAAATACATTGTAAATAAATAAGCATAAATTTCAAAAACAGAAAACTAAATAAAAAATTGTTATCTAACGGGCTTCTATATTAAGGGTATGTTTGAAATACTTTCAAGTTTAAGCACCTTTCTAAGAAATATTTTCAATAAAAATGCTTTTATATCTTAAATTTTTTTTTAAAAGTATCTTAAATAACTAATTTATTTAGTTGCACTATATCCAAAAGCGATTCTATTAATTATAACTATGCTTTTTTTCTTACTTTATATTTTGAAGATTTTCTGTTAATCACTTTAAAGTCATTTTTGATAAATAATATCTCAAGTTTTTCTTCAAAAATAGTTTTTAGATTAACACAATTTTTAAAATTATTCTACTTATTAAGATTTACAAAAAAAAATATTTTTGATCATCTAAAATCACTCAAGAGACTATATTAAAAGAACTTCAAATTATTAATTTTTTAAAGGTACTGATAGCACACAAAATGTGATATTCTTAGGCTTTAGTTATTGTTTGTTTCTTGGTTTAAATGTATGTTTTCACTATCATATTCCGTAATTTTGTAGATTTCGAGCATTTGGAGAAAAATTGAGTATTTAGAAAATATTGTTGCGAAAAATAGAGCTAATAGAGCATCATTTGAAGTGATCAGGTCAAAAGGAGAAGTAATTGAGCCAAAAATCTCGAAGGGACAACGTTGAGATGCCTAACGCTCCAAAATACTCCAAACAAGCCATGAGATCCGCACATGTAGTGTTGAGATGCTACCCAGAGCGTCTCAACACTACACTCGACGCCCCTCGACACCACTCAATGCTCAAAACACGAGCGCCTTGCAACTTTTGTCCATACCGTCAAGACGCTGTGGGTAGCGTCGATTTTTCATTTTTAACATGCAAATTAGGGTACAGTGTCTCAATGTTGCCGTATTTTCTATATATACAACATTTTGCTTACGGAAAAGGAGAGCTCATTTGGAGAAACACAACCCTATTTTTGATTTCTACACTATTTGGAGAGTAAGAGGAGCTTGGTGGAGTACGAGAAAGATATTTTGAAGCTCGAGTTTGTGGAGATTGCAATGGGGACGGGAGATCGACATGTGACATTAGTTCTATTTTTCTTTCCCTTTATTTTGTAGTTTGTATTATGAAGTTGTTGTTGAGTTTAGGATTGGTAATAGTGAATATGAGTGATTAAACTCTTTTGTCTTAGAGTTTGGAATAGCCGTTAGATTTGATGTTTTGATTAATTAGATGTTTTGATTGATTGCTTTTCTTCCATTTATGTTTTTATGTGCTTAATGCCTATAATCTTTTGGCCATTGATAATTTGCTTTGTTGATCTGAATTTCCACTTGCAAAATGATAGTTTAAATTAGACCTTAATTGCATGACTAAGGGTAATTCTGACATGACCATGATTATGGCCATTTAGAGGTTGTTTAATGAAGGGTCTTAATGTCATGCATGTTATTAAAAATCAACAGGGATGTAGGTTTTATAATTTTGCATGAGAATTGTCTTCGAAATGGTCATTCATGATATAAGACTTATAGACCTATAGAATATTTGCATGATCAATCTTGGTTGTTTGATTAACTGAATCATTGGTCTAATTGATGAAATTAATTCCCTAAGATAAATCTCTACTAATTTGTTTTGTTTTATTTTAGTTTTAATCCTATCTTTCTCTAAATAAAATTGAATGATAATATTCATGGTATTTAAGTGAACTAGAAAATCAACTCTATGGACAATATTTTGAATACTCAATCGCTATATTAAAACTTGACTTACACACTTATTGTATTGTATTTTATTCAACATGTGCTTATAAAAAAAATTAATTTTATTTTAAAAGAATTGGTTTCTCAAGCGATTTCAAATATACTATTAGAAATTTAGACTTGAATTGGATTCTGGCATGGATGATTTAGACTCCAAAATATTTTGCATACGGGTAAAAATAAATTAAAAATTATAAAAAAATAATAATAAAATTGAAGAGATTTGATTTTGGGGACACGTTGGAGGAGAGAAAGGACACGTGTATAGATAAAAAAAGGATTAAAAAAAAAAAAAAGAGGAGTTTTTGGGTGACGTAAGATATGGGAATCAGAGTATCGCCTCGGATTCCAACAAACCCAACTTTACTTTCTCGTTTGGAAATCGGAATCTGATCCCTTTTTTTCCTCTTCTCTCTCTCACCGAATCTGATCAAACTCCCCCAAAATCCTCTTCCACCTCATCTTCCACGTGTCATCAAACTACTCCCCACTTTCACCTCCTCTCCAAATGACTCTTTTACCCTCTCCATTTTTTCATTTCAAATCTCTTCCCCATTTTTCTTTGGGTCAATAATTATACCAACACAGAATTAAATTCAACTGAGATGTATCTTAGGGCATACTCTATACCCGACATTATGTACTTTCTTTGTAGGGATTTTCTTTGAATAGCATAGATAAGATTCTAGTTGTTTGGAATAAGTGTTTGGTATAGGCCTTCTTATTCTTTATTGTTTCTTTCATTTGTTTTCTAAAGTGTAGATAGGTTCTTTGAGTAGAAATTAAGTTAAGAAATAAGAGCTTGAGTTTAGAAACATCTTTTTGCTCCTGCTAATTTATTTGAATTAAGTATGCCTTGTGTTGATGTGACTCTGTTTATTCTGGGAGTTTGAGAGTGTTGTGTTGCTGCCAGGAGGTGTGGAGTTTGTTGTTGTGTTGTTACTGGTTATAAAAGTGTGATCCTTTGCCTAACAAGTGCTAGCAAATTTTTTGTTAGCTTGTAGTTATGCCGTTATGCTGCCGAAATTTTTGGGGCATATTGGTTGTAAGTTTAGTAATGTCCCTAAGTTAGGTTAAAATTTGGGGGCGTTACATCAACAATTATTTTAAAAGCTACCACAATCTCAAACTAAACCTTAAATTTATGTAAAACTTCATATTATTAATATTAGTGAGTTTATGGAGGTTTTCACATTGCTTTGTGTTAAAATTAGTGAGTGAATTAGCGAAACTTGAACAGATGATATAAATTGCAACACTTATCTAAGTTTGTAATGTAATTTGATGAAATTAAAATTTTAGGGTGAAAATTGATACAACTTGACAAGTTTAGGGGTAAGAATTGATTTTTTTCCATAAAATATTATATTACATAATTCAAAATACCTAAAATAGAGAGTGTGGAAAAATATCTTAATTTTTTTAGATGGTAAAGATATCTCTTCAATTGACCCAAACAATTTTGAGAATTAAAAAAATTCAGGGGGTATTTGATAACCAATTTATTTTCTATTTTCAGTTTTTAAAAATCAAGATTGTTTGGTAACCAATTTAGTTTATAATTTTTTAGGCTCCATTTGATAACCATTTAGGCCCCATTTGATAACCATTTGGTTTTTAATTTTTGGTTTTTGAAAATTAAGCCTATAAATACTACTCTCACCCATAGATTTACTTGTTTTATTATCTACCTTTTACCTATGTTTTAAAAACCAAACCATGTTTTGAAAACTAAAAAAAATAGTTTTCAAAAACTTGTTTTTGTTTTTAGAATTTAGCTAAGAATTCAAATGCTTCTTTAAGAGAGATGAAAACTATGGTAGAGAAATTGGGAGAAAACAAGCATAATTTTCAAAAATCAAAAACAAAAAACCAAATGGTTATCAAACGGGGCCGTTTTTGGCTTTTTGGTTTTTGGTTTTTTAAAATTAAGCTTATAAATACTATTTCCACCCATGAGTTTCCTTGTTTTGTTATCTACTTTTTACATATGTTTTCAAAAATCAAGCCAAGTTTGGAAAAATAAAAAAAGTAGTTTTCAAAACTTTATTTTTTTTCTTTTAATTTGGCTAAGAATTCAAATGTTTTCTTAAGAAAGATGAAACCTATTGTAGAGAAATGATTAAAAACAATCACAATTTTCAAAAACTAAAAATCAAATGATTATTAAACGAGATCTTAACTTTCAAGAATTTAGAGGAAGACAACCACAATGTGATAGTTACGTTGAACAATATCTTGAGATTTTGAAGTTCAAAGGTACCCTAAGGGAGATGTAAAGTAGTGGGAATGATGGTTAGAGAGATTGGAGAATGATATCAAGCTTTTCTTTACTCAAAATAATTGAAAACTAATTGATAGAATTTTATAAAAAGAACCATTTGGTCAAATATGATCTCTGGAAGTTTTAATTTAATTTAGGTTAAAAAACACTTTGCCTCCTAAACTTTTATGATAGTAAGAATTTAGTCTCTAAACTTTAGTATGTAATAATTTAGGCCATGTTTGATAATCATTTAAGCCCCGTTTGATAACCATTTGGTTTTTGGTTTTTAGTTTTTGAAAATTAAGCCTATAAATACTACTCCCACTGTGGTTTTACTTGTTTTGTCATCTACTTTTTGCCTATGTTTTCAAAAACCAAGCCATGTTTTGAAAACTAAAAAAAAATAATTTTCAAAAACTTGTTTTTGTTTTTAGAATTTGGCGAAGATTTCAAATACTTCCTTAAGGGAGATGAAAACCATTGTAGAGAAATTTGGGAAAAACAAGCTTAATTTTCAAAAACCAAAAACTAAAAACCAAATGGTTATCAAACGGGACCTTAGTTTTTTGTTTTTGATTTTTGAAAATTAAGCCTATAAATACTACTTACACCTATGAGTTTTCTTGTTTTGTTGTCTACTTTTTACCTATGTTTTAAAAAACAAAGCCAAATTTTAAAAACTAAAAAAATATAGTTTTCAAAAACTTGCTTTTGTTTTTGGAATTTGGCTAAGAATTCAAATGTTTTCTTAAGAAAGATGAAATCCATTGTAGAGGATTGACGTGAAAACAAGCACAATTTTTAAAAACCAAAAATCAAATGGTTATCAAACGGGGCTTTAGTTCTTATATTTTAAATTTTTTAACAAGTTAATCCCTACTGTGGCAAATTGAGCAATAATTGGCATGACCAAGAGGTCAGAGGTTCGAATCTCCCAACCTTAAATGTTGTTGAACTAAAAAAAAAAATCCTACTGTGAAGAATTCATTAAAATTGTGTGTCAATTTTTATTATGTAACAAATTAGTCATTGTAGTTAATAGACACATTTGGTCCATAATCAGTTTATTAATCTACATGGTAAGAAATTTCATTAAATTTTAACAATATTTTTTTATAATAAGAACTAAATCATTACAAATTTTAAATATAAAGACTGAATTGTTACATATTAATGTTCAAACTAAATTGTTATAAAATTGAAACTACATGGACTAAATTGTTACGACTAAATTGTTATTTTTATAAAAGTTTAAGGGACCAAAAGTATTTTTTAACCTTTGATTTATGTTTTTGAATTTTAATTCGCATATGATTTTAAATGGGTTATTTAAATAAAACTTTAGTTAACCAATGATGGTACTTAGGAAAATATCAGCTTGAAGGTTGGAAACAGGAAAATATTAGCTTGAAGGTTGGAAACCCTTTTTTTTATCATGTACAAACTTTTTTTATTTCAAGATATTTGAACCTTTAATCTTTAAAGAGGTAAATAATGATTTAATTTAAACACTTTTCGACTTTTGTTTTAATTATTTTGTTACTAGGGAGATTCATGAGAATTTTCAAGTTTAGTTTTGATGAAGTATTAATTTTACCAATTTTTTTTTTCAAATTTAAGGTTTAATTTGATTAAATTGATAGTTTAAAGATAAAACTAAAGAAAAAAAGAAGCTAAAACTAGTTACTAGACTAAGGTACCGTTAGAGATTGCGTTTGCAAGTGTAAAAAGAAATTATGGAAGAATCTTAATCGTTGTTTGGTAAAATAAATTATTTATTAATTTATCAAAAATCACTTCTGAAATTTACTCTGACGTGCAAAAGCTAATAGATACCAACTTTTAAATTTAGCTTTTCTAAATTTAACTTATATATATATACATACATACATATATATATACATATATATTCAAATCTATTCTCCCTTACATCAACAAAATTTTGATTGATTCAATTTTTATAACAGTTATTTTTCTTAAACTTTTATCAAATAATTTAGATTAAACAAAATTACATGCAATTTAAATCATATAATTTTTTAAATACTGATCTTATAATAAATTATAAATTAAATATCAATACAAAAATAATTGAAATAATATACCTACTTTGGTCATTATAACTAAATCACAACAATTTATTATTAATTTACCAAACACCATAACTTGTTTTTTCTAATTTGAAATTAAAATTTACCAAACACTATTTTACTTCATTTCATAGTTGATTTTTCTAAAAGTACAGTTGCTAGTAATTATTTCAAAAGTTACAACAATCCTGAACTATGCCTAAGAATAGGGATGAAAATGATTTTTTTCCTCAAATATTTATCATTTTTTCTATATTAAAAATATGAGAAAAATATCAATTTTACCTAAATATGATAAAGTGTATCAATATTTACTTTAAAATTATAATTCCTACAAATTGCTCCTTAAACTTAGATAAGTTTTGTAGTCATTACCTTAAACTTGCATAAGTATTGCAATTTTTACCTTATGATAAGTTTTCGTTGCGCAAAACGTTAAAAACATATTCTCAAGTGCGTTCAATAAACTATAAAACAAATATATAGTAGAAAATTTATAGGATTTCAAAGAAAAACGACATTAGAACTATATATATTTTTAAATTGTGAGTTTTGACAAAGTTAGTTAACTGTTTATTTGTGCAAAACTTAATTTCATTCAAATGAATGAGTTTTAAGAGATTTTTATGTCGCCTTTTGTTATAATTAGTGGGTGAGTTTCCAGAAATTGAATTGAGGGTTAATATTACAATAAATTTATCTAAGTCTAGGATTTAATTAGATAAAACTGAAAGTTTAGGATGAAAATTAATACAACATGACAAATTTAAGGATAAAAGATTGATTTTTTTCCTCCTAAAAAGTTTCCTTGGATTGATTTGATGTCTAGTTCAATCACAATAATTTAAAATCCAAAATATCAAACAAATAATTAAAAAAATCCATCCCTTGTGTTGTTTAAAGAGGATGGAAAGAACATCAACTTCATTTGGTTAATTTACAATTGGTTTCTTGTTCAGAATGGTTAATTTACTATTGGTTACTGTTGATACTAGAATTTGAATTGACGAATCAACAATGAATTTGTATTATAAGGAATCAGAATGTACTTGCAAAATAAAAGAAATGAACATCGGTGTGGTGCTAAACCACCTACACTCCAACACTCAAGTCAGTAATCGATTTTATAAGAAACTTAGAGAGTAATATGTGTGTATTTTTTGGACATACCTCTTAATTGATAGAAATGAACACTTCATCCCGCAGCGAAAGACTATAATTTCTAAACAATTTAGAAATCAATTTGGGATCGGCTTTGAATTTATTTAGAATTAAACAAAAAACAAGAGTTAAGCAATAAATAACTTGAATAAATAATTGAGAAATATCTTAAGGGTCTTTACTTCTTATGTTCCAGCGAATCTTGAATCTCTACATAATCTTTCTCGTTATGACTCGAATATAAGACCAAGGTTTGTGGGAACCTCTTGAAAGAAAATTCATGGGGAGGAAAAAATTCGTAGAGAATTATGTGTTTTGGAGATCTCTCGAATTGGCTCAACCCAAGGGTTTATAGGTACTTATGGTAGAATCTTTGCCATAAAATCAAATAATATATTTTAATATCATTATATTAAAATATGTGTATTTAACATATTTGAATCTCATTCAAACCTCCTACAATATATATTTACCTATTTGAATCACATTTAAATTTTTTATATATTGTTTCCTTTAATGTATCTAATACATCAATATATTATTCTCTTTGGTATTAATTGTATCATATACAATAAATATATTTTTCCTTATTTAATATATCCAATATATATT
This sequence comes from Trichosanthes truncata, assembly GCA_033996785.1. NCBI lineage: Eukaryota > Viridiplantae > Streptophyta > Magnoliopsida > Cucurbitales > Cucurbitaceae > Trichosanthes > Trichosanthes truncata. The sequence continues at coordinate 22,284,986 of JAWPNB010000003.1, read as the reverse complement.
AAACTTTAATTTGAATATTTCAAATTTTCTTTCAACTAAATTGATTCTTTTAGTGTTACTATGAGCTAATAAGGAGACCTCATGGACCTACAGATTATAAGCTCCAATGATCTAGGTCACTCCACTATAGACCTAGAGTTGTACTCTTATGTACTGTAGGACAAGTTGTGTCTATAGATATAACTATTACATGCAAGTTGATCTTTCACGAGTTGTTCGTAATTACAGTTGGGTCAAAAGTTCATTTTACTCCTATAATTACATCTTATACCTTAAGAACCAATGATTCTCTAATGAACAATTTGTTTATGATCCAATTATAAACTAAGTCCCTCTTGGGTCAATGAGAGGGCAGGGGCCCATTGTACAAGTCTTGAAATCAGCACTTAAGGGAATTACTCATCTACTTACCCTATATGGGAATGATTGAATTCCATCTTGTGAGATTATGTTCCCATCTTCCTATTTGGTCAAGTCTTCAAAATGGTAAGTTTATTGAATCAGCTACAAAAGTCACTCTCACTCATGCAAATCAAAAGATAAGCCCTCACAGGCAGAAGTTCATAACTCACTCAGGATTAAGATCGAGTCACATATGATCATCCTATGAAATATTAATCTTCTCAATTAATAGATTTATGAAGAGAGATTAAATATTTTGTGGTCCAATCTTATACAAATTCATTGTATATGATACCCCCACTCACATATTTCCATATGAACGATTTAGATCAAATCATTTGTAAACATTACAAAGTGGGTCGTATCAATAGTGTTACCAGGATATGGAACCCAACCTTATCCATATATTATAGGCCTTTTAGGTTATTTCTTGAATATGATCCGTCCGTATGTCAACCACATACTCTTCAAGATTATCCTAATAACCTTGCATTTTTATATAATGGATAATGTTATATTGTAAATAAAATAATCAAAATAATTATTAATTATTAAATAATAAATCATTAATTATGAGGCTTTAGAGCATAAATCCCCAACATTCATATTGTTGTATCTCTATACTTATAGGGAGGTTTAGTGTAACTGAAATTGTAGTTGTAATTGAGGGTTAAAGTCTCGTTGGGATTTTTGGGATGTTTTAACCATGAGAAACGGTTACAAGGTTGGATCGTTACTTCATCGAATCGTTTCTCATTTAGGACTTCGACTTTTAGCCTTTGACCATGGCCGAGACACGAATGGGATTCGGCCTCATGGCTCGTGGGTGTCCCCCGAGGGGTCGACATCATTCATAGTGGCCAAGGCCAAGGCTTAGGCCTTAGGGGTTAGCTTTCAAGGATTTGGGCCGATCCTTTTAGGAGGCTGGCCCTGAACCTCTAGACCTTTGTATAGTCGGCCTATTCTCATCTCTGGGCCATAAGTTTGTCAATAATTGCATCTCCAATAGTTGTCTTAGGCCTTATGCCTTATGCCTTAGGCTTCATTTTTGAGCCATAGGCCTTTTGTGAGCTTTGGGTATGACTTAGTTGATAATTTCACCTTCAACAGTTTCCCCCAATCGCGAGCTTAACCTTGTCAGTTTGGTGGCATATTATTCACCTAACCACTTGCTCGGTCCCAGGTCAAGAGTTCATTCGTGGTGAAACTTTAGGTGGCCTATTTGGCTCAAGTCTCATTTGTGGTGACATGTCGGCACAGGGTTTTGGTGCCAAGATGCTTGCTTAAGCATATGCTTAGGTCATAGGCTTAGGCCACATGCGTTGTTAGTCAAGTGGTTCACCATAGGCGTTGTTGATTATTACGCCATAGGCGCTCTTGATATTATGCCATAGGTGCAATAGATCATTGCCACAAGTGCTTCAGATCATTAGGCTCAAGCGCTCTTGATCATTACGGCTGGTCAGCTTGGGTAACTAAGGCTAAGCCAAGAGAGAACTCGTAGTTTTTGTTTTTGTTTTAAACTTTTTCAACCTATGTAGACTAAGGGGTTGGCCCTTTAGGTTCCTCTCGAGAGGGGGGGGGTTAATCTTTTTTACTCCCCCAAGGGGGTCGGCCCTTTTTGCCCTCCTCTTGAGGGGGTTAATCTTTTAGCTTCCTTCAAAGGGAGTCGACCTTTTTGGCTTCCTCCTAAGGAGGTCAATTTTTTAGCTTCCTCCCATGTTAACCACCAAACTTAAATCATTGCTCGTCCTCAAGTAATGCCCAAAATCATGATGCACTCATGCATAATTATTTGCATTTTTACAGTTGCCTTAATCTTTGAGCGTAAGAAGAGATGTTCCTTAGCTCGACGCATTTACTTATAGTTAGCTTTCTAGACTCTAAATTCAACTTTTCCTTTCAACCTTCCAGGTGCCAAATTCAACTTATAGTGAGCTTGTCGAAGGCTCAATCAAATACAATTTATAATTACCGATATAAAATTAACTACTTGTAGTAATTAATAATAGATCGGGTTTAACCACAAGGACACAAATAAATTGAATTTCTATTAGGATTCTTAATGACACGGATTGACATGGATTGGAAGGAGTTAAACATGAAAGAGACAGAAAGACTGAAAGTAGTAAAGATAAAGACAACGATCTCACCTCAGGCATCGATTCGGGGTAAAACCAAGCAACAATGTAATTTTCGATCACAAATAACCTGCTATGCTAGAGCTTTATTGTTGATGGAAGGTCAAGCTTGTTGGAGCAATTGTTGTGTTTTGATGAAGCATTAGCAAAGCTAGAGCATTTATTTGGGATCAGTTACACAAAAAGCACGTGGGAGTTATTTAATTAATTGACGTGGACAATTTATAACACTTGTACTGATTTAAACCAATGAGGGGCTACCATTAGTCTTCAAATGTCCACTCAGCCCTAATTTCAAAGAAGGGGAGAGGTTTAAAGCCCTTGCTTGCCGTTTTTGGTAGGGGAGCTTGGAGATTAGACATTTGAGGGGGAGGATTTCGAGAAGAAGAAGAAGAATCCTGAGAATCCTTAGAATCCTTTTTAGGAGGTGATCCACTTCTGGAAAGGAGGGGAATCTGCCATAAAGAAGCTGCCCAACATCCATTTCTTATCATTTCTCCTAGTTTCTACAGTATTCTTTATTTTTCAGCATTTTGATATTAAGGACAAGTTTTAGAATGTTATTTGAGACTTTTCTTACTGTTATGTTACTGTCTTTTCCTTTAATTATGAACTAATCACCCCTTAGGTGAGGGATTAGGGGATTTATTGTTGATTCTTGCTGAATGAAATAGTAGACTTGCATATTCTTCACTCATATGCCTTGTGTGCTTAATTTTTAGCTTGGATTTGTCTGGCCAACTCATCTAGGCTGTGTTTATCTTGACTTTGGGAAGAGAAGGGATAAACTGAAAGTATGACATAGCATTAGTTCTAATTAGGAGCATGCTCTAAGGTAGTTGAGGACACTAGAGATGGTAACCCACCTAATGTTTGCAGTTAAGGGCTTAATTTCAGAGGGTAATGGGAGTTAATCATTGATTCTTTGGGAATTCTAGAAAGAATCCGCGAATTAGCATGCATTGAGTGTTGAAGCATGATCTATGCTGTAGCATTTAGTTTGATGAAGCAAAATTTTACTCCTAATCCTGATCCATTTTCACAAAATTTGTTTAGTTCCATTTTATTCACTATTTTTCTGTTATTCTAGCATTCTAGCACCATTTTTATCTTGTTCCTTAGTTTCTTTTAATTTCATTGCACCAATCGATGTTGATTTCTTATTACCTAACTAAAATCAGCTTAGGCATTGCAAAAATCCACTTAACTAGTCCATGAGAAAAACGATATAAAAATACTTATCACTTGCTGCATTAGGTTGTGTATACTTGCACATTTAGGGTGTTTTCATTCTGAAATTGCATACACTCTTTTAAGCAACACTAATCGACTTGTCGGAATAGCCGAACAAGATTATAAGCAAGCTTAGATCCTCTAATCTTAATTAACCCAACCTAGCATCAAGTTAACAACCTAACTAGCCGCAATTAGCTGGGGATGATAACGTTCCATACTAATGTTACTAACTGCTTTAAGTTATAGGGATTGATTTGGACAAATTAATTAAACTAGACATGCATTCCTAATTTGATTAATTAGTTCTCTTGATTCTTAGGTCCTATCGTGTAAGCTACACGGGGAGGAAACTCCTTACTATGCAAACACAAGTCGATCCTATTGCTACCTTAAACTAGCGATTACAAACACATTCAATGTGAATAGATTGTCAGACTATCTATGAACATGCTCATACTATAGTCGTTAAAGCAAGAATCAAGAGATAATAAGCATACTAATCGATATTCAAGTATGGCTTGATGTATGAAATCGTTGCTTGATTTAAGGAGAAATAAATGCTAGAATCTTTTAAATTTGACAAATCTCGAAAATCTCATTTTCTGCTTTTCGTGGCATTGCAATTGCAATTGTACTGCAATCATCCCCTTTTTGCTAGTCTGCACAATAACCAACTAAATAAGCCAAATTTCAATATTTTCATCTATTTTTCTCAATCTTAAGGGTTCTCATAATGCTCAAGGATTTCTTAACACTTTGCTCAAATTCAAGAGATTTTTGGGGTTCACAAATGATAAAATTACAAGAATAACCTTTGTTTGTGAGCTAAATAATTCTAAAAAATGAGAATTATCATACCCCCAAACTTGAGTTATTGCTTGTCCTCAAGCAATTTGAAGCAAACAATTTACAAAATGCCTTCCAAATGGTGTTTTGAAAAAAATGTTGCATTTCGGGGGAGGTCTCAAACTAATTAGTACTTTACACAACTCCAAGATTTTCTCACAAAAACCTTTACTTTTCTTTTTCAAGATAAAGCATTCTTATGCAAACCCACCTATTATGCTTACACTACCTACGTTTTAGTCATAAAGTCTAGGGTGATCTTCTTTGTTCAACAAATTAAGCTCACTCACATTACATACATTCTTCCTTCCCCCAAAAACTTATTAAAAGCTGCTGCTAGGCCTCATTTTCTTTTTTTTTTTCTTTTGATTTTTTTTAGAGAGAGTCTTACTATCACTTGTACCTTCGTTCCAACTTACTAACACTTTGTGGTGAAAGTAGTTGACTACGAGCATAAGTCGCTGCTAAGACTGTTTTTATATACTCACTTTCTAAGTTAACCTTTCATGCAAAGAAAATTATGGTTGTCATGACTACCCCTGGTTACTTAGTTAATTTTGAAAGAAGTATTATTTTTTTTGAGTCCTAGCAGCTGTTACAACAACATAGTATTACTATAACATAATATTACAACAACATACTATTACAATAATAGGATTACAACACTCACTCCCCAAACTTAAATGGGTTAATGTCCCCATTGACTAAGAACTAGGAAGAACAAGGGGTTGGGGTACATATTTGAGTTACTAAACTTAAGTATCAAAGCTAAACTCTTCTATGTGAATTAGATATGATCAACACAAAGGGAGTTTGGGTTCGAATGTTTAATGGAGAAAAAGAATTTATCAAGTTTTATGATTTTGAAAATTCAAAGCTGTGTAAAAGCACTTGAAAGTTGAGAAAGCTCTAGGTATCATCATCAAGGGTTTTTTTTAACAAAACACCAAGGAAAACAATTTGCAAACTTGTTTTTGAAACATGAAGCTTGTAAGAGGTGTATATATATATATATATATTTGAAAGTGTGCTCAAAAGAAATAACAAACAAACAATAACAAACAGGACTAGGAAAATAATAAATTCCATCCTAACAAAACAAACTAAAGAAAGCAAATAAATCTAATCTAATCAAAAGCAAGTAAAGATAGGGTTGAAGAAAGAACTTCCCCTAGGCCTCAGAAGCAATGTCCTCACTAAGAAAACTTTTCTCATCCCACTCACGAACGTACACTTGACACCTGTTTCTTTATGTGGGAGAGCTTAGCTTTGAATTATACAAAGGAGGCGACAGATGGGTTATATGCAGATTGTGATGGAGATGCAACTGCAATTTCCAATGATACCTTAGCTGGCCTTTCTTCAATTATTGGTGGGGTGGTGAGAACTAGTCAGATTGTGTCCCATATGCGGGTGCATTTTCTTTTGGCTCTAATGTTGCGGCCGCAAACTAGGTTACAACTTCCTCTTTTCTTTTTTTACTTACTCTTTTTCCTAAAACTCAAAATTAAATCATCAAAAAGTTCATGCACTTTAAGTAAATAAGAAAGTTAATGAATTTCAAATTAAAAGCTTGATCAATTCAACTCCCAAGTAAGTCTCCAGGTAGAGGTGTTCCCTAACGATCAACTTAAGTACCTCAACCTAGATTGAACCTGCCTTAGACAAAGTTCCCTCTTGATCAAAAACTTTTTATTTGAATTCGTGCCCCATCATCCACATCAAAATATTTTTATTTATTATTTTTTTATTCTTTTATTTTTTTATTTTAAAGAAAAAGAAAAGATAAACTTATCATATTCCAGTACGGAGACTGCAACCGTGTTCCTTCATTTTGCACCTAGGTCTCGATGATGGACGAAATTTCAATCTTAGTTGAGGTGCTTTAATCACAACGGGTCTTGCATGCTCAAGAGATTTACATATACCTCTGAAAGTAGAAATTCTAGTTGCAACTTGTGTCACATACTGTAAATTGTCATTCTTCATGCTCTCCTCTTTGCATTCTTCTTCATTTAGCATTGCATGCAAGCTACAATAAGTGAAAGCAAGGCATTCTAGTATTGGGAGCACTTTGGATGTCATTTGCTATAAAATTGCAATTGCTTGGCTCACTGCAACTTCCTTTGGTGGCTCATTCTCTTCTTGAGGTGGTTATTCTTCAATCTCTTCTCTTCCTTCTGGCTCCTTAATGTTTTCAAGTGTTCGAGCATTTTCTACTTCTACTGGGAGTTTAAGGTCTTCAAATTCCAATTCAGTTCTAATTGTCACCACCTCGCATTGTTCTTTTTCTTCTTGTTTGGAAGTCTCTATGTTGTCGAGCAAGATTCCTTGGGACATGTTCTTCAATTTATTTGCAATTTGTTCCACCTGGATCTCCAAATTTCATAGAGATATAACTTGACTTTGCATCACAACATCATTCTTTGCTCTATATTTCCTTACGAGTTCTTCGATGCTTGACTCTTTTGGAATCATCTTCCCTTGCTGGAAATACTGGTATTGATGTTGATTTGCAAAGCTGAGTAGAAATCCATAACATAAAGAATCAGGATTATAAGGACAATTTTCAAATAAATGATTTCCTTTACAAGAAATAGAAGAGATAGGGTTAACAGGAGTTATAAGATTTTCCATCATCAAAGTTTCCATCATGTAGCTTAATGATGAAACTTGTGAGCTCAATGCTGCAATGATGTCTACTTCCATCTTATGGATTATCTGAAGCAATTAAACCCTATGTTGTGCCTTTCTCCTCTCACAATTACTCACCCTTAACTTGCAAAACAAGGTAAACAAGAATTGGAGTTTCTCTTGGAAAGATGTTAATTGCAGTTGCAATCTGATTGCAATCTATACTACAAGTATTGCAAGTGAAATCTAGCTCCTCTTGCAATAGAAGAAATTACAGTTGCAATCTTCTCACATTTTGCAATAGAAAAGAATTATTGTTGCAATCTTCTCACAATCTGTGCTAAAAAGAAAATTTTGTTAGTAATCTCATTCTCTGGCAATGGTGCCAAAAACTTGATCGGATGAAACTTGTGGGTTAAAAATAAAAGAAAGAACTTTAGCCCAGTGCAAGTGCAATCGCACCTTAACACAAAATAATTGTAAACCGAATTGACTCCTATTCAATTTTGATTCGAAATCCTTAGGAGGCTAAGTGATTGGACCTATATGTCTATGATCAATCGAACTTAGATAATTTTAGATCGCATTCTAATGGTTTTGGGGGCTCGTCCTATGTCTAGGATTAAGCTCTGCTTATGTCTAAGCTTTTTATCCCATTGCTTTTGCGAGATCCGCCCTCATCTAACCCTTTTAGTATTAGGGTTAGGCTAGCAAGCAACCCTAGTTGATCAATCCAATTTTACTAAAAATAAATATATCAATAAAAGCAAACAATATTTGTGATTTGGATTGCCCTTACATATAAGTTTCACATTCTCATCTCTAGGGCATTCATACACTTCAACTCCTAAGAGAGATTTAGCTCATAATGATGAAATAAAATAAAAAAGCAATAAAGTAAAGTCTTGTAACAACCATAAGAAATTGAATTGAAAAGTTCACAACCGAGGCTAAGAAATATTTTTTTTTCTTCTCCAAAACACCCATTGAACTTGCAATAATAAAGAAAAAAAAAGAAAATCCAAATGAATTAATATAGAATTCTTATTGCAAAAGCTCTCGGCCAACACTTATTTAAGACAAAAATTCAAGGAACAAAGTGAAGGGGTTAATATTAAGAAAGCGGAAGCAATTTTGGATCTTGAGCACTCTAATTTGATCAATTTTATCAAACAAAAAACATGCTCAAAACTGGAAAAACAGAGAATAAGAACACAAACCTTTGTAGCTCAATATTCTCTTGATCCTTTGCAAATCTTGGATCACCAACACTACTTGGACCACCACTAGAGTCTTCCCTACTATTCTCAGCCCTTGGAATGGATTGTGGGATCTTTGATTGAGAGAAATTGGGAGAAGAATGAGCAAAGATCTAAAAAAAAACTAGAGAGTTTTCTACAAAAATCTCTTGTTTTTCTAATCTCTTCACCTATTGTGTTTCTTCTCTATTTATAGAAAGCCACAAGCTTAGTGAAGAAGCTAATTGAACGAAGATAAACTTCAAACAAGAAGCTTTGTGAAGAAGCCAATTGAAAGAAGATATGCTTCAAACAATAAATTTGGTGAAGAAGTTATGAACTTGGTCCATATTTCATTTCCAAATGAATTTGAATTCTTTTTTAATTTTAATTCAAAATTAATATAAAATTAATTTTAAATTAAAATCAATTTTTAATTAATTAAACAATTTAATTAATTTTAAATAAATATTTAATTTAATATCAAATATCAAATTAAATAATTGGACCAATCCTAATTTCTCAAAACGAACGTTCGAACATGAATCCCTATTCATGTTTTAAACCGAACGAATATTTAAATCATATTTAAATATTTCCACTTCTTTATCATAGTTTAATTCATAATTAAGCTATGAAACGTTAAGTATATCGCATATAATTAACTTTTTCTCCCAAATTCGAATTTGAAAATTCAAATTCTTTTCTCTCAAATTATTCCAAGGCTTAGTCTGAGCTAGTAAGGGGACCTAATGGACCTACAGATCATGAGCTCCAACGATACGAGATTAACCGGTCAAATTCTTTAGCCTAGCTAATCAACATTCGTTAACCATCGGGACACTCCACTAAAGCCCAGTGGCTGCACTCTCCTCACTGTAGATATATTTCTGTCCACTCGATATAACCATGATTAGTAAGTCGATCCTTCACAGGTTGTTCGTAATTACAGCTGGGTCAAATAAACCGTTTTACCCCTGTAATTACTTCTTGTTCCTTAAGTCCCACTGATCCTCTAATGAACAATTTGGTTTGTGGTTCAACCAACAAACCGTATCCCTCTCGGGCCAACGAGAGGGTGGGCCCATTGTTCAAGACCTAGAGTCAGTACTTAAGGGAACAACCTCTCTACTAAACCCTAAAGCGGGTAGGAGTGAATTCCATCTCGCATGACTATGTTCCCAACTATCTATCCGGTCTTATCCCCAAAATGGGAGGCTTATTGAGTCGGCGATCTCGGGCCACTCTCACCCATGCAAATCTAAGGATAATCTCGAATAAACAGGAGTTCATAGCACGCTCAGGATTAAGATCGAGTTACCTAGGTCATCGTATGAATATAGTCAGTTAAAACAGTAAACGGAGTTAAAAAGTCTAAGTGACTATTTCGCGGTCCAGTCTTATGCAAACTCATTGCATAGGACGCCCCCACTCGCATGTTTCCACATGAACGATTTAGGATCACATCGTTAGTACTATACAAAGTGGGCCGCGTCCATAATGTCCCCAGAATAAGGTACCCAGCCTTATCCATATACTATAGACCGTTTTGGCTATTACTCGAACTTGATCCACTTTTATGTCACACATAAAGTTCAAGTATACATTTTATAGTCAAGGGTTCTTAATTCATTGGATTTGGGTTATAGAATACACAATTCACTTTATTCAATAACACATTTACTGAATAAACCTCAATAACATCTTTATTGTAAAATAGAATATACATTCAGTTTACAAAACCATGAGTTTTAGGACATAAAACCCAACACAAAGAACTAACATAATCTATTGGAAATTCAACAAAAACAGACCAAAAAAAGCTACTGTGATAAGTCTAACAAAGTAGAAATAAAAGAAAAAAATTCTCTCAACCTATCATTCTTCCTTTTAATCAATTCTTCCTAAATCTCTTTCAAGTTGAGTTGAATCTTTACAACCAAAGAGATCTCCTAGGTTGGAGTAAGATGGAGGAATAACAGAAGCTGAAGAAGTCGACATAAAATAAAAGAAGACAGTAGAAAATTAAAGGCAAAAAAATGGATTTTCTTCTAAGGAGGAATTTCACTCTGTCTTCATTTCCCTCCATTTCATAGCCCTAAATTTCATACATCATACATGGCTTGATGTATGAAATCGTTGCTTGATTTAAGGAGAAATAAATGCTAGAATCTTCTAAATTTGGCCAATCCTAAAAATCTCGTTTTCTGCCTTTCATGGTACAATTGCAGTTGCATTACAATTGCAATTGTACTGCAATCGTTTTCTTTTTGCTAATCTGCACAATAACCAACTAAATAAGCCAAATTTCAATATTTTTATCTATTTCTCCTAATGTTAAGGTTCTCATCATGCTAAAAAATTTATTAACACTTTGCTCAACTTCAAGAGATTTTTGGGATTCACAAAGGATAAAGTTACAAGAATAACCTTTATTTGTGAGCTAAATAATTCTAAAAATGAGAATTATCAATATTCATCAAGGTGATGGGGGCACAACTTCACCAATTGCGTCTTGCAATGTTGGAGATTTTGCCAAACCTGAAAAGGCCTGACTTTTGTGTGGCAAACACAATCTTTGGATGTTGGGGGATGAGAATGGCTAGCTTTTGGTTGCTTCATCGCAATGGCATCCTCCACAGTAGGTTCTTCTGATGCACAACAGTCAAGAGCATCATTCTCTTCTGGCACATGGCTGGTTGGAGAAGGGTCGTTCGGCGCATCTTCTTCTATCAACAATTGCACTTGGATAGCTTGTTTTTCAGTTTTCTTAGGTGCAAGTTGTTGTTCTTCCGTGATCGCATATTTTGGCGTTTCTTCTGTTGCTCCCAAATCCTCGTCCCACATAACTTGGAATTCATTGAAGCTTGCGTCGGCTTTTCTAATCTTTAACTCGTATGCAAGCTGATTGATTTGGACTTTTAGGTTCTAGGGGGATGATGCTTGGCTTTGGAGAACAACATCAATCTTCGCCATGTACTCTTTCAGTAGCACCTCCAGGGCGATGGAAGCTTCTTCATTATGCATCGATTGGTCTTCTTTAGCATATTCCAACACAACATGGGGATGCCACCCTTCGGGGTAATATGGCTCTAAACTTGATGCGATTTCCTTTCATAATATATTACGACTAGAATCACTGGGCAAACCTCAATGTTATGACCACCCCCACAGTGAGTGCATGAAATTTTCCATTGGATGAATGATCTGAACTATTGTGGGTTGTTTCTTTGCTCCATTATGTCATGCAACATGCTTGACATTGATGTCGCTTTGGCTGATAACTCAGCTAGAGCTTCTAACACTCCAACGCGAGCCATTGCCTACATCATGTGATTATGTTGGACAACATAGCTCTGTCTTGTGTTGACCTCATGCTCTGCGTTAAATGGCTCACCTTCAGTTGAAGGTACTTTCGCTCTTTAGGGTTGGCTGGACTAAAGATTCCTTCACTCCAACGCAAGCTGGCCCCTGCACGAGCCTTAGAAGTGTTGGGATTTATGCCCTAAAGCCTCGTAATTAATAATTTATTTAATAATTAATAATAATTTTGATTATTTTATTTGCAATATAATATTATCCATTATATGAAAAATCTAAGGTTATTAGTGTAATCTTGAATAGTATGTGGTTGACATACGAGAGGATCATGTTCAAAAAATAACCTAAAGGGTCATAGTATATGGATAAGGTTGGGTGCCTTATCCTGGTAACACTATTGATACGGCCCACTTTGTAATAGTTACAAATGATTTGATCCAAATCATTCATGTGGAGACATGTGAGTGGGGGTATCTTATACAATGAGTTTGTATAAGACTGGACCACGAAATATTTAATCTCTCTTTATAAATCCGTTAATTTAGAAGATTAATATTTCTTCAGGATGATCATATGTGACTCGATCTTAATCTTGAGTGAGTTATGAACTCCTGCCTGTGAGGGCTTGTCCTTTGATTTGCATGGGTGAGAGTGGCTTTTGTAGCCGATTCAATATGCCTACCATTTTGGGGACTTGACCAAATAGGGAGCTGGGAACATAATCTCACAAGATGGAATTCACTCATTCCCATATAGGATAAGTAGATGAGTAGTTCCCTTAAGTACTGATTTCGGGACTTGAACAATGGGGCCCCACCCTCTCATTGGCCCGAGAGGGACTTAGTTTATAATTATATTATAAACAAATTGTTCATTAGAGGATCAATGGTACTTAAGGTGCAAGATGTAATTATAGGGGTAAAACGGACTTTTGACCCAGCTGTAATTACGAACAACTAGTGAAGGATCGACTTGCATGTAGTGATTATATCAATGGACACAACTTGTCCTACAGTGCATAAGAATGCAACTTTAGGTCTATAGTGGAGTGACCCTAGAGTTAATGAATGAAAATTGATTAATTAAAGAGTTTAATTAATTAATTTTGTATCATTGGAGCTTATAATCTGTAGGTCCATAAGGTCCCCTTGCTAGCTCATAGTAACACTAAAAGATCAATTTAGTTGAAAGAAAATTTTGAAATGTTCAAATTAATATTAATTTGAAGTGTTCAAATTAATATTTAATATAAAAGAGAAAAATATATTTATTGTATTTGATACATTAAATATTAAAAGTTGAAATGTTCAAATTTAATATTTAATTTGAAGTGTTCAAATTAATATAAAAGAGAAAAATATATTTATTGTATTTGATACATAAAATATTAAAATAATTAATGTATATTTGATATATTAAATAAAAGATATTTATAGAATTTGAATAAGATTCAAATAAATTAATATTGTAGGAGATTTGAATGAGATTCAAATAAATACAAGATATATTTTAATATATTAGATATTAAAATATAATATTTTAATTATGGCAAAGATTTTTCCTTGGTCACTATAAATAGGACCCTTGGGTTGAGCCATTCTGTACAACACACATCTCCTCAATAGAGAGAATTCTCTAGACATCTTCCTCTCCAATCCCTTGGGGATTTTCTTTCAAGAGGCTCCCACAAGCGCCTTGATCCTGTGTTCGAGTGATAGCCAGGAAGACTTTGTGTAAAAGATAAAGATCCGCCAGAATATTCTCCATAATATTATTTTCAAGGTATTTATTGCTTAACCTTTGTATTTTAGTTTAATTCTAAATAAATCAAAGACGTTTCCTATGCTTTCGCTGTGGGTTTAATTCGATTATTCCCTTCAAGAAGAACAAGTGATACACCCAACAGACGAAACTTCTACGGCCAAAAATTAAAGCTAAAAATGAAAGTGTGAATGCCAAGTCTCCGACAACGTGGGCCAAAAATTTGCTTGTCGGGATTTGGGATTATAGAAATATAAAACTTTTACCAACCCTGCATTGAGTGTAAGTGCATACCCAACACAAGCAAGTAATACTTGGAAGTATTCCAAGGTCGAATCTACAAAGACTTGGTTTTACACTTTATTTTCTACTAAAATTCATGAGTGTAGGGGACAAAACTTAAATTAAATAAAAGGGAAAAGGAAAAGGAGTAAAAGGTAAAAGGTGAAAAGAAAGCGAGTTTGGCTCATGATTCCTCTTGGCATACATGTAATTCTTCTCAACTAAGCATAGGTTCCTACTTATCCTAACTCTCTCAAAAAGGATGTTAAGCACATTGTACCCACATATGTCTATGCTTGATACAATGGTATGTGGCCCGACCTATTCTGGCTTGCAAGTGGTTGTTTTATGTCTAAAATCCCCCAGTAAACAAATTCACTCTTACTCTCCTTAGAATTTCTACACACCCTTACCCTTTTGGTGCTCGAACGTGCTACTACCTTACCTAGTGAGCTAGACGGAAGATGGCAATGGAAGAATAATAAAACCTAGGAAAAGCTGGGTTTTCATACATGCGCACCGTTGCAAATTAAAAGATTTACATAATAGATTCCTCTTTAAGCTAACCTAAAACTAACTAAGCATGCATAAAAGTAAAAGAAAGAAAGAACGAAGGGAAATAGAACTTCATTGCATTAAAGTAAAGAAAGAAAAAAATACGAGAAAGTGCCAGAAAAAAATAAAGCAATAAAACTACAACATAAAATACACTATTACGGTGACAGGAAAAGAGTTGTCAACTTCCCCTCTGGCGAATGCAATAATAAATACTAGGAAGAAGAAGATGAATAGGAGCTAAATGTAAAAATGGAGAAAGAAAATGAACAAGAATGGTGTTTGGACTGAAAAGAAGGAGGAAGCCCTTTCTTCATGGCTAAGCACTCCTATTTATACAACTTTTCTTCAACTAAAATGCTGCCACAAATCCACTGTTGAGCACTCATACCTTCTTTTGGCTTCTTTCAAGCATGCTCTGGTAGTTGTTCCATGCATTTCCTCTTACGTTGGGTCTTATTCTCTGCACACTTAACACAACAGTTTAATATATTCAACATAAATTAGGCTTAATAGCATAGATTCCTACAAATTGAGTGTTGTTCGTGGTCAGCAAGTGTACACGATCAAGTAATATAAAACAATAAATATTACCGAGTATCGAATCCATAGGGAGGAAAAATGAGGTTTCTTTTTTAGTTGATTAATTATTAAGGTTACCGATGATTGCAATTATTTAGGGAAAGAAACTGAATGCCAGATAAATGCGTGGAATTAAAATCTAAACTAGAAAGCAAATAAGATAGCAGTCGAGACAACAATTAAGGAAAACTTTAGGGGAGCACACATTCGGACACAGTTATGGTTAATTGAAATTGCCAATTAACTTACTCTATGAAATTCATATGCCTCGAGCAAAAACGGTCAAAATCTCCTATCGATCTCAATCAAACATGCAAATTAATAACCTAAGTGTCCTTAATGTTAATTAAATTAATCGAATTGAATTAAGTCTGCTCGTCATTAGCCTTACCTGTCATTTGTTATTTCTTTGTCACTTAGGCAAATTAAGAATGAATTAATTCGATCCTAAATTTCCTCTGTCGAGCTCAATTCAAGACTAGAATCAATTAATTAATGACCAATTAATTAGAAGCATTAATCACACAACATTCAAATGAATTCAAATAGAGAAATTATTTGAAATAGTAACAATCAATCCATAAAAATAATCCTAAATGTGCTCTTAGCCCCTAAACAACTAAATTCAACCCATTATCAAATCAGAACAGTATATTAAGTTCATCATTACAACCCTATGAACTACAAAACAGAGGAAGAAAACATATACGAAACCTATTGTTGCCAAATTTCCAACTCTCTCCTCGAAATTCGTGCTTCCAACCCTCGAGATCCACTCTCGAACACTTCCAATCCTCCTCCACAAGGCTCAAGAAGGTAGAAAATCAAAAAGGGGTCTGAAAATCCTAAATTGGTCTCCCTAAAATCGGTCTCAAAATGATGATTATATAATAGGCCTTGTCACAGCGTTGAGACGCTGGGGACAGCATCCTCACCATTTCATTAAGTGCGAGCGCCCTTAGCGTCGAGATGGCATTGCGCATCTGTTTCTAGCATTGAGACGCCACAAGATAGCGTCTCAATGTTAGCTCTCGGGTTTGCATCAATAAATATAACGTCTCAACACTATCCTCTCGGCTCCAACAACTCATGCAGCGCTTTTCTTCATACTTAGCCTCCAAAATTGATCCCTTTAAGCTCCAAAATTAATACATAGCTCCAAATTCATTCGTTCCGCTCCCAATTGATCGATTTCTTGAAATACATGAATAATCCACATAAAACCTCTAATTTATACCACAACTAGCTAGAATTTAAGACTAAATTATAGCACTAAATTAATGATATCAAGTGCAAGCATGCTAAATATGTAAACTTGAAAAAAATGATGTAAAATTGTCCATTAAACGCATACTTGTGCACTCTCAAACCAACGATGACTTAGTTTTATGTAGTATATAACTTGTATTTCTACAAGTTATCAGAGGATCGACCTTTTTGGCCTCATCCCAAGGTGGTTGGCCTCTTGTTGCTCATTTACTTCTTTGAAATTGAATTTGCACGACCCTTACTCCAAATGCAGGTTGGACTTTTTTACTTGCATATGACAATCTGCTTGAGTAACATTATGTGATGTAGAAGAAATTATCATTAAATGAAAACTGAAAGCAAATGAGCATTACATAATTCGACTTAACATAAATAAATTACTGAAAATTTTAAAGTGTTCAACATTCCATGGCTGAAGCATCAAATTCTGCATTGCCTAGAGCATCAAATTTTACTCTTAGAAGAGTTATCATGGCACGGGGGTCAATCTCAACCTTTTCTTCAATAGGGTCAATCATTATGAATATTCGACTAACTAATTGAACATGCTTTGTTTCTTTCATCGTCGTACAGTAGCACTCTCGGAGTTGGAAATTTCATTACCTTATGGTAGGTAGACAATATTGCTTTCAAGCCATGAAGGGTTTGTCTTCCTAGAATTGCATTGTAGAAGAATTTGTAATCTACGACGAGGAATTCAACCATCATCGTTATGTAGCTCATTGCGTCACCAAATGTTACTTGTAGTTCAATGCTTCCTTTGAAATTTATTCTTTCTCCACTAAACCCGACAAGAGGGGTAATGAAGGAATGAACTTTTCATCCCGCAGCAGAAGCATTGGATCGTCTTTGATTTATTTAGAATTAAACACAAAATATATAAGGTTAAGCAAAAACTTACATTGAAATAAACATGGAGATTCTTCTGGCAGGTCTTTATCTCCTCCACAAAATCTTCCTTGCTATGACTCTAACACAGGACCAAGGCTTGTGGGAGCCTCTTGAAAGAAAATCCCCAAGGGATTGGAGAGGAAGAGGTCTAGAGAGAATTCTCTAATTCTCTCTATTGAGGAGATGTGTGTTGTATAGAATACTTCAACCCAAGGGTTCTATTTATAGAGACCAAGGGAAGATCTTTGCCATTATTAAAATATTATATTTTAATATCTAATATATTAAAATATATCTTTTATTTATTTGAATCTCATTCAAATCTCCTACGATATTTATTTATTTGAATCTTATTCAAATTCTATAAATATCTTTTATTTAATATATCAAATATATATTAATTATTTTAATATTTAATGTATCAAATACAATAAATATATTTTCCTCTTTTATATTTAATATATCTAATATATTAAATATTAATTTGAACACTTCAAATTAAATATTAAATTTGAACATTTCAAATTTTAATATTTAATGTATCAAATACAATAAATATATTTTCCTCTTTTATATTTAATATATCTAATATATTAAATATTAATTTGAACACTTCAAATTAAATATTAATTTGAACATTTCAATTTTTTCTTTCAACTAAATTGATCTTTTAGTGTTACTATGAGCTAGCAAGGGGACCTTATGGACCTACAGATTATAAGCTCCAATGATACAAAATTAATTAATTAAACTCTTTAATTAATTAATTTTCATTCATTAACTATAGGTCACTCCACTATAGACCTAGAGTTGCACTCTTATGCACTGTAGGACAAGTTGTGTTCACAGATATAATCATTACATGCAAGTCGATCCTTCACAAGTTGTTCGTAATTACAGCTGGGTCAAAAGTCCGTTTTACCCCTGTAATTACATCTTGCACCTTAAGTACCACTGATCCTCTAATGAACAATATGTTTATAATCTAATTATAAACTAAGTCCCTCTCTGGCCAATGAGAGGGTGGGGCCCCATTGTTCAAGTCCCGAAATCAGCACTTAAGGGAACTACTCATCTGCTTACCCTATATGGGAAGGAGTGAATTCCATCTTGTGAGATTATGTTCCCAGCTCCCTATTTGGTCAAGTCCCCAAAATGGTAGGCATATTGAATCGGCTACAAAAGCCACTCTCACCCATGCAAATCAAAGGACAAGCCCTCACAGGTAGGAGTTCATAACTCACTCAGGATTAAGATCGAGTCGCATATGATCATCCTGATGAAATATTAATCTTCTCAATTAACGGATTTATAAAGAGAGATTAAATATTTCGTGGTCCAGTCTTATACAAACTCATTGTATAAGATACCCCCACTCACATGTCTCCACATGAATGATTTGGATCAAATCATTTGTAACTATTACAAAGTGGGCCGTATCAATAGTGTTACCAGGATAAGGCACCCAACCTTATCATATACTATGACCCTTTAGGTTATTTCTTGAACATGATCCTCTCGTATGTCAACCACATACTGTTCAAGATTACACTAATAACCTTTGATTTTTCATATAATGGATAATATTATATTGCAAATAAAATAATCAAAATTATTATTTATTATTAAATAAATTATTAATTACGAGGCTTTAGGGCATAAATCCCAACAAGTAAGACGTCTCCTTAGGCCATCTTGCTCGAGTCTCATGCCGTTAAACGTGTCGAAGGAAAGCACGTCGACTGAGCTTCCTCCATCTACTATAATGCGTTGGACCTTAATGTTCGCAATCTTCAGTGCTATGACTAGAGAATCGTTATGAGGCTGGTGTAGACGCATTGCCACTTCCTTTGTAAAGTTGATGCTTCACTTGGTCAAGGTAAGGGAGCATACCTCTCAGGCCTCCAGGACAACCCGTGCTTCGGGTGCTATGGCTTTTTGTTTCTTTCATGATTTTCCTCTTGTCGAGCCACCAAACATTGTTATAATCTCTCCTGGGGGTGATGAATCGTCATCTCTTCTACATGGTCGTTCTTGACTAGCACCTCGATCACTACTCTCACCCACATACTCTTTCAATCGTCCCCTCTAGACAAGAGCTTCAATGGCCTCCTTCAAGTGGAAGCACTTTGGAGTAGAATGGTCATGATCACGGTGAAAAAGACAATACTTGTCTTTTACTCCTATTTAACCAGTTTTTAACTTTGCTGGCAATTTTTGCTCATTCTTGTCTCAAATTTCCATTAAGATCTATTCAACCGAAACAATTGTAAAAGTATAACATTCAAACTTGCTCGAAGGGAGACCTTGGTGTGTTGGCCAATTCAGTTGATCTTCTTCTTTCCTCTTTTTGAGCTTGTGTCGATCCTCCTCGTTCTGACTTCTCCTCTTGTGGTGATCAAATTGATTGTCTATTTCTTTAGGACCTCGTCTCGAGAAAAGCAATTCTTCAGTGCTCATGTACTTTTGATCTTTTTAAAGGAGCTCTACATATGTCGTCAGGGCCTTCTTTCCTAGTAACCATAGGAAGTTTTCATCTTTAAATCCAGCTACGATGGTCGTAAGGGCCCGTGTAGCCTTCGATTTGTAATGCTTCTCTATTGAATCGGGATACATATTCTCATAGTGTTTCATTTTTTCCCTACTTGATGGTGAGAATGTAGGTTGGCAACTTCTTTTGGTCTCGACGTCTTAGAACTGGGTAATGAAGACTCCTACAAATTTGCAGAAAAAGGAGATGGACTTCCTTTTTAAATAGTGAAACCACTTTCGAGCTGGTCCCATGAGAGTGAATGAGAATGACTGGCATTTGATGGCATCTCGGACTCCATGGAGCTCCATCCATGAACGAAACGTATTAAAGTGCTTCATAGGATCCTCCATCCCGTCATATGCCTTTCATTATTGTTAGCTTGAACTTTGGAAGAACCTCCTCTTGCATTATTTCGTCGATGAATGGTGGATCAGCCTATTCAAGGAGATTCTCCAAATTCAATCCATCACTACAATATGCCTTTTGCATGTCGCCTAGTTGACTTTGGATCCTCCACAGTTCGAGTTTCCATGGCTGACTTTCTACTTCTCCATTTTTGAGTTCCTTCCACTTTTGGTTGATTAGATCTCATAGGCCTGGCCCAACATCCGTCTCTTCTAGCTGGTCAACCTTCCTAGTTTGTGTATGGTGAGTTCACTCATCTCGGCTAAGCTTCTAATGTCATTGTGATGCACTTTCTTAGTACACAATCAATGACTGTTGGTCTGAGAAATATGTCCTCTGAGGTCGAGACGAACTGATCTTCGATCATTTCCTCCAAGTCGTAATCTCTCAACTGGGCGATAGTTCCTAACTTGTGATTCTCCTTCTCCTTCAACCATCGAGTTTTTAACTTCGGTCAAGTCTCAAATCAAGGGAGGTGAGTCTTAAGCCACGGATTGTTGATCTTGTCTTGGTCAGTTCTCTGGTCTACTGCCATTCGGTCGGTCTTAGGGGACCTTTGACAGTACTTCAACAATCGAATTTGGTTGACCTAAGAGTTATAGGATTTGGGCTATGCTTTGATCCATCCCTTGAACCTTCTCTTCAAGCGCTGCATACTTGTTCTTCGCCTTCACCTTCTTGGGACCAAGTCGACTAGGCTCCATTGAAGGGTTAACCTCAACATTCTAGTTGGGCTTAACGTTTGGGACACTTTGCCTTAGAGTTACGATACGCCTTGGGTGTTGATCATGATCAGACTTGTCTCTTTTTGCACCCTGGTTGTTTTCACTCATCTCTTTGCTCATAATTTTAGGTGCACAATTCCTTGGTAAAGTGCAAGCTCGTCCCTATAGACGACGCCAACTGTTGATACTGGAATTTGGATCGGCAAATCAACAGTGAATATATATTATAGGGAACCAGAATATGCCTACAAAAAAAATGAACATCGATGTGGTGCTAAGCCACTTACACTCCGACACTCAAGTTAATAATCGAGTTTGTAAGAAGCTTAGAGAGCAATATGTGTGTGTTTTTTTGGTGTACCTCTCTGTATTGTTGTATCTCTATACTTATAGGGAGGTTTAGCATAACTGAAACCGTAGTTGTAATTTAGGGAATGCTTTAACTATGAGAAACGGTTACAAGGTTGAACCGTTACTTCGTTGAACCGTTTTTCATTTAGTACTCCGACTTTTAGCCTTTGACCATGGCCAAGACTCGAATGGGATTCGACTTCATGGCTCGTGGTCGACCCCCAAGGGGTCGGCTTCCTTCATGGTGGCCAAGGCCAAGGCGTAGGCCTTGGCCAACCCCTAGCCTATGTGTGTTGCCCATCATGGCCTTGAGGGGGTCGGCTTTCAAGGCTTTAGGTCGGTCCTTACAGGGCTCGATCTTGAACCCTGGGCCCTTTGTATGGTTGGTCTATCCTTGTCTTTGGACCTTGGGTTCTTCAACAATCTCATCTCCAACAATTGTCTTAGGCCTTACCCCTTATGCCTTAGGCTTCACTTTTGAGCCTTAAGCCTCTTGTGAGATTCAGGTATGACTTGGTTGATAATTTCACCCTCAACATTTACATTCAATCTATGTGATGTGATTAGAATAATCATTCATAGCTTTTTAAATAACAAACCTTAATCCTTTAATTGGATGGTAAGCAAGGAATAAAGTATTTATTTATTGACTTGTCAATATATTCGTAAATTGGAGGGATTCGCCATCAATATTAAGAGTCATTTAATATTTTCAATATATAGTACAAAATATTAGTGAAATATAAAAATATTAACAAAAAAAATTAAGAATATAAATATAGATACGAATAAAATTTTATAGTTTATTTTAAAAATATAAAATACTTATTATCAATTGAAATAATTTTAATGTTTTTTATTTCCATAATTTGATATTTCTATCCACATCTACATTTTCATTTTTGATGATCAGCTATAAAGAGAGGGAATGATTCTCATTGGCATAAGCATTGTTTTTTTTATCGATTGGACTTGGCAAAAACCAATGTTTCATTTAATATATAAGAGGAGATTCTTTAAGTTGGTTTCTTTATGTTTTTCAAAAAAAAAAAAAAAAAAAAAAACAGTTGGTTTCTTTATAGTACGTCCTTTGATTTACCATTTTGTCCATGCATCAACAACTATGAACATGAAAATTCTAGGGTAAGTGGGTCCCTATATTTATCTAGTAATTGTTTCGATTCGTTTCTAAATTTAATATTTTTGTATAAAGATTTTATTTTTTAAAGTTTAAGCTTGTGTACTCGCTTTCTTTTGTTTCTTACTTTTTTAAAAATGTTATTCGAATTTTAGCCCTTTTTTAAAAAAAAAAATTGAAAGTTTTTGTTTTCAGCCATCCGATATATTTAAGGATGTTTTTAAAAAGAACAAAAAAATTGAAATGAAGTAAATAAAAACAGATTTTTTGTACATAAGGAACGAAAAAAAAAACAGAATTACTATCCTATGATACCCTTAATTATGACTTTGTTTTTAGTTTTTTCAGGTTGAAAATGAGCTATTTAATTTAATTTTTTATGTTTCAAAAACGTTTTGAAATCTTCAACTTTCGTAAGTGGGAAAGGATGGTTTTTAAATTACATATTTATTCTGAAATTTAGTCAAGAATTTAAAGACATTTTTATTTTTTGGTTTATTATAAGGAAATAATTAGCTCAATGCAAAATGGGTGAAGGTGATATGGAATGAAATTGTAGATTTTTTGTTCTTCTTTTTTCAATTATTGACAAGAATATTTTTTTTTTGTTTAATTTTACCAGAGTATGATCCTTATGGAGATTGGATATGGCTTAAAAAGATAATGTTGTACTTTTTTTTAATATCAAAATTCTAACTGGTTTAGTTTCTATGTTTAAAAAGAAATTGGACTTTGTACCTCCATCGAAGTAACAATTTAATCCGTAAATTTAATAGATAACAATTTGTTCCTTTTACTTTTAGTTTGTAATGATTTAATATCTCAATTTTAATAATTTAAAATAAGATTCTTTGGATAAGAATTAAGAAATCTATGCATGTCTCAAGAAAACCTAGAGTACAGTACTCTGTTTCTAAGGCTAAAGGTCTATTATCTAGATATGACTATTAGTCTATAGACTATATTTATATAAAATATAGAAAGTGTAAATAGTCTCTAGTTTTATATTGTAGCTGTAGACTCTAGTTTCTAACACAACAATGTAAGTTTAATTTGAGTCCTACCACTAAGAGGAGACCAACTTTTATACGTATACAAAATTGGGCAAAAATCAATTTATACTCCTAAACTTTGAGAGTTATATAAATTAAAATCCTAAAATAATGATTGTATATCATGTAAAACCCTGAACTTTTATAATTGTATCAATTTACATCTTTCATTACATTTTGTTTGAAAACTGTTAGTTCACATGTATGGGAACTTGTAATTGTGTCAATTAAACTCATAAACTTTCATAAGCGAATCAATTTAGACCATATATTTGGAAATCGTTTGTGCATCAATTTTCACATTTGTTTACTTCTTCAAATATCATATTAATGAAATGAGAAATTTTTTATCTTCTCTTCTTCCTCTATTTTTCTCTACGAATTTAGAAAGACTTACTTCTTTTTTTTCGTTATTTCGGTAAGATTTTTGGAGAAGAACAATGCTATTTAAGTAAATTTGAGTTGATTTTAAATTAAATCAGGTGAAAATAGTTGTAGAGACATTTGTTCGACGAAAATGATAAAATATTTGTTCAATTTGGATGACATTGACAAATTCGCCGATAAAATTACAAAAAAAAAAAAACCAACTGTAACAACCCTAACCCACACGACTCTCTAAACGCGGAAGCATGACTTAGTTACCCTGCTCATGAAGGGAATAATCGAATTAAACCCACAGCGGAAGCATAGGAATCGTCTTTGATTTATTTAGAATTAAACTAAAATACAAGGGTTAAGCAATAAATACCTTGAAAATAATATTATGGAGATTCTTCTGGCGGATCTTTATCTCTTCCACAAAGTCTTCCTAGCTATGACTCGAACACATGACCAAGGATTGTGGGAGTCTCTTAAAAGAAAATCCACAAGGGATTGGAGAGGAAGAAGTCTAGAGAGAATTCTCTAATTCTCTCTATTGAGGAGTGTGTTGTGAAGAATGACTCAACCCAATGGTCCTATTTATAGTGGCCAAGGGAAAATCTTTGCCATAATTAAAATATTATATTTTAATATCTAATATATTAAAATATATCTTGTATTTATTTGAATCTCATTCAAATCTCCTACAATATTTATTTATTTGAATCTTATTCAAATTCTATAAATATCTTTTATTTAATATATCAAATATACATTAATTATTTTAAAATTTAATGTATCAAATACAATAAATATATTTTCCTCTTTTATATTAAATATTAATTTGAACACTTCAAATTAATATTAATTTGAACATTTCAAAATTTTCTTTCAACTAAATTGATCTTTTAGTGTTACTATGAGCTAACAAGGGGACCTTATGGACCTACAGATTATAAGCTCCAATGATACAAAATTAATTAATTAAACTCTTTAATTAATTAATTTTCATTCATTAACTATAGGTCATTCCACTATAGACCTAGAGTTGCACTCTTATGCACTGTAGGACAAGTTGTGTCCATTGATATAATCATTACATGCAAGTCGATCCTTCACGAGTTGTTCGTAATTACAGCTGGGTCAAAGTCTGTTTTACCCCTATAATTACATCTTGCACCTTAAGTACCACTGATTCTCTAATGAACAATATGTTTATAATCTAATTATAAACTAAGTTCCTCTCGGGCCAATGAGAGGGTGGGGCCCCATTGTTCAAGTCCTGAAATCAGCACTTAAGGGAACTACTCATCTACTTACCCTATATGGGAAGGAGTGAATTCTATCTTGTGAGATTATGTTCCCAGCTCCCTATTTGGTCAAGTCTCTAAAATGGTAGGCATATTGAATCGGCTACAAAAGCCACTCTCCCCCATGCAAATCAAAGGACAAACCCTCACAGGCAGGAGTTCATAACTCACTCAGGATTAAGATCGAGTCGTATATGATCATCTTGATGAAATATTAATCTTCTCAATTAACGGATTTATAAAGAGAGATTAAATATTTCGTGGTCCAGTCTTATACAAACTCATTGTATAAGATACCCCCACTCACATGTCTCCACATGAATGATTTGGATCAAATCATTTGTAACTATTACAAAGTGGGTCGTATCAATAGTGTTACCAGGATAAAGCACCCAACCTTATCCATATACTATGACCCTTTAGGTTATTTCTTGAACATGATCCTCTCGTATGTCAACCACATACTGTTCAAGATTACACTAATAACCTTGGATTTTTCATATAATGGATAATATTATATTGCAAATAAAATAATCAAAATTATTATTCATTATTAAATAAATTATTAATTACGAGGCTTTAGGGCATAAATCCCTACAATCTCCCACTTGCACTAAAGCCGGCGAGACTGGTATCAACTCCCTATTTGGTCAAGTCCCCAAAATGGTAGGCATATTGAATCGGCTACAAAAGTCACTCTCACCCATGAAAATTAAAGGACAAGCCCTCACAGGCAGGAGTTCATAACTCACTCAAGATTAAGATCGAGTAGCATATGATCATCCTGATGAAATATTAATCTTCTCAATTAACGGATTTATAAAGAGAGATTAAATATTTCGTGGTTCAGTCTTATACAAACTCATTGTTTAAGATACCCCCACTCACATGTCTCCACATGAATGATTTGGATCAAATCATTTGTAACTATTACAAAGTGGGTCGTATCAATAGTGTTACCAGGATAAGGCACCCAACCTTATCCATATACTATGACCCTTTAGGTTATTTCTTGAACATGATCCTCTCGTATGTCAACCACATACTGTTCAAGATTACACTAATAACCTTGAATTTTTCATATAATGGATAATATTATATTGCAAATAAAATAATCAAAATTATTATTCATTATTAAATAAATTATTAATTACGAGGCTTTAGGGCATAAATCCCAACAATCTCCCACTTGCACTAAAGTCGGCGAGACATGTATCTTAGGGCATACTCTATACCCAACATGTTCTCCCACTTGCCCTAGCAAAGATGAGACATGTCTCGTAATCCTAGACATTCTAGGTGACCCTCAAACACTTTAGCTTGGAGAGTCTCTTTATATAGATCCAAAGGACTGCCATTAAAAAACCATCTTAGTCACTACCATGATGCTTTCTCTCTCTCGATATGATTCCCTATACATTGGTGTTTTGTAATTTCCTTAATATTAGTCTTTGCACTGCTATTATCATAATACAGAGGATAGACTAAATCATATATGAAACACTTTTTAGATATTCAAGGAACTATTTGAGTCAGACAAGTCTTTTTGTTGCTTCACAAGCAAAATAATTTAACTTGTATACCATACTCCACCACTTAGGGTAAAATTTATCCTTATATAGATTTCCTAAATCTTTGTAAGAACCAATGTATCTTGTAAAGATCAAATTTTTAACTCTATACACAAAAATTTCTCATCATCCATAGATAATTTGAGAAAGTTTTTAATTTTCTACTAAATGGTCATATCATTCGTGTAACTGTTTAGTCTCATTTATGCATATCATATACTTTCAACATTTGAGGTGTCTTAGGATACACTTCCTTAGACATAAATATCAAATATTTGACAACCATTTTGTCAATATAAGATGTTTGAGACAAAGTTAACATTTTATCCTTAAAATCTTCATTTTGGACATGTAAAATATACTGAGTCATTCAAATCACTTATTTGAAATTGGTTACTTACTCAACGTTTTATGTTAGACATCTTACATCATTCATAATGAGTAAAAATATCACTAACATAAAAATGAGAAAAATCCACTAAGCAATTAATGATTTTCTTGTCTATACAAGCTTCATTAATATTTATCCAAAGTCATAGATTTTGATACTTTTATCAAACCTTATATTCACATATCTAATGGTAAAATTCATTTCATAAATGAACCTTTACTATTTCGCAAACCTTTTGCTTTTGATCTGTGAAAATAAACATATCTGATTGATTTGTGTAGATGCATTATCTAAGATTTCTTTTCATAAAAGAATTCTAAACATTCTTTTTTTTTAATATCACATATGCAACAGTGAATTATATAATGCTTACAGACTTCAGTATGGCAACAAGTGAGAAAATTTACTCGCAGTCTACTTTCTCCTATTAGGTTTAACCCTTTGCCATTAGTCTCACTTTGCAAGTAATAAGCCTTCAACTTTGTCATCTAACATGAAATTTTGGGCTTCAATTAAGTCCTTGTAAGGGTTGAGTCATCTCATAACTCTCCCACTACGATGAGGCTTATCCAATTCATGACTAGGATCCATTTGACTTTCAAATATAATTAAATTGTTAACAACTTTTGTTAACTATTTAGTGGCTTCACTTGGAACCAATTTATTAATACTATCTCACCTTATTAAAGGTTTGTAGTCTTTTGTTTGACATTTCTTATAAAATTGATTTAAAGTTACGAACCATCATACAATAAAGAACAAAGATATAACACTAAAAGCTAAGACATGGAAAATGAATTTGGTGGAGTCTCCATAGCTTCGTCAAGTCATCACCTTCGTCACCCGAATCGAAAATGTGCACAATCTGCAAAGACAAACATAATAGCACGAGTGAGTATAAATATACTCAGTAAATAGCCCACTAAAGGGTCAAAAGTCCAAAACTATAAACAAACGTGTTCCGCCTTAACTCATAGACTCCTGCTCAAATTCAAACTCAATATTCACTTCAGTTAGCTATGTGCCTACTTACCTTACTATAGGCTCAACCCCTCTGGTATTACACGTGCTATACCTGCGAGTCATGTATCCTAGGTTGGTCTAATGTAGAGAAGGAGAACAACTCTCACGCTCAACACTCTGGAGACATGCCCCTATGCTAGCATCAACATCACTCTCATCGCTCTAGCATACGCTCACCCCTCAGCCTCACGCTCATCTCTCTGCCTCAACCTCCTAAGAATACATGCTCGCAAGGAAAGGTAGATGGCACTAGCCTAACAGTCTCTCGCTTAGCCACAACGCACTTAGATCATCTAAGGATTCATCACCCAAGAGATCATAAACATCAATCTCACCTCGACTCATAGGCCTTATGCATAAATACAAACACGAACTCAGTCGGAGACCCAAACTCATCGTCAAAAAATAAGTTTAGGTAAAGCGATTCAAGTATAAACTCAAGCAAATCACATATCACCCAAGTCTCATCCCCATTCAAGCAAAACACAAATCACTGAAATTCCAGCAAATTTGCTTCTCAAACTAGCTTGACTTGATTTACACTCATTCTTTGCATACAAGATCTTAACAAGCAAGTCCGAATGTCTACTTATTTCTTAGGCCAAGATAGAGACAACCAACTCATCCCTAACACACTAGAAACCACAACTGCTGTTATCCTCCCGTCCACATCCAGACTCATCTAAAACACATTATAAATGCTCAACCATCAGTGATATTCTGAACACACGAAACCTGAACCAACAAACCAAGAGAAACAAACCCCAGCCGACCATTCAAGAAATTCAGGCATACTAAGTAAAACAATAACCCATGCGTACGAACTTTTAGAGAACTACAATAAGCCCATAAACATTGCAAGCCAATCACAATCACCAATCATAACTCTCAAGCACAAACTAATTCAAGGTTCTACACACTGATCACAAAGACCAACCATTAGTTTGCAACTTTGAATCTTTAACAACAATAGCCATGTGATTAGACAACTTTTAGGCCATCACGATAAATCTCGGATTACTTTAGTCAACCACACCATAACCCACATACACATAAATTAAGCACGAATGTTTATTCACAGTTCTCCATAAACATAACCCAAACTTGTCCAATTACATCCTTAGGCAAATCCTTAAGGTGCCACACCAACTAACCACATTTAGTATCGAAACGTAAGCCCCTTTTTCCATACTAGCTACATACTAAGGCCATTTTTAGCTCAAACAACCTCACACCAAATCCACTAAATAAAAACATGCTTCATAAACACAAATATTCAATTATACTTTCACATTTGACAACATCTCAAACATACATTAAAGTCAAAATAAGGAACTTTTAGAGGCTTAAATCCAAATGACTACTTACATGTTTAAGTAACAATAATAGGCACTTCCAAAGCTTCCAAATCGCCAAAAGAAGTCCTAACAATGATCAACAAACCATGCTAAGATTTGACTATGAGTTCAAACAGGCTGAGACAAAAAATCACCCAAGTAAACTTACCCAAACAGCACATTTACTTGCTGAAATGATGTCGAATTGATCCGAACTCGACAACCCGGCCTCCAAACATAATTGTTGTCCTTTAATTAATTCTAAAAAATTAAATGGGTAAGCTTAACAATATCAAGATGGTCCCTCAACTGCACAAGAAAGGTCTAAAAACACCACCAATTAATTTCAACTCAAGCATACTCTTTACCGTATTGATCAAACTCCAAGATCTAAATAATTCATACCCAAACAGTGCCCACGCTTGCTGGATAGCAGCTTTATTTGCCTAAAAACGTCCCAATGGCCTCCAAAAATGGATGTGTATCCTATAAAAATTAATTTGATGCACAAGGTCACTTTAAATGACCATTTAAAAACCAAAACAGCTCATACAACTCCATATTCTCCCCCTAAAACAATAGTGAAATCTCACCTCATTAAATTTTCTCAATTATAAATGCATCCAACCTTAGTCGAACTCGAATCGACGTTGAATTTTAACTCCAAAAGATTTAATTTCATGAATCCGAGATCCAAATATCATGGGTAATCTAAAATTAAAACAAAAACTTTATGGGTAATCTCCAAATCACAAACTTAGCCAACCATTAATTTGAAATCCAACCTCGGAATGCTTACCCACTACGAATCAAGGTCGTATACAGTTGTACGATCACCGAGCTTGCCAAAAAATCAACCCCAAAACAGCACCCACTTGCCGTATGTACAAAAAATAGAGGGAGGTGGTGGAGATGGCATGCGGCCTCAGGCGAAGAGTTGCGGTGGCGTATTGAAGGAGCTGGGAGGTAGTGCGATGGAGCTAGGCGTGCGAGTGGCAGAGTTGCGAGGTGGGACGGGCTGGAGTGCGATTCAGTCAGCAGCGTGCTCGTGCTATTGCAGGCGACGTGCGGAGAGACGAAGAAGAAGATGGGGGCATGTTGCTTTCGGCGAGAAGATGGAGGCGGCGGCGTGCTACGCGAGGGGAGGAAGCCCGGCGATCTGTAGTTAGGCGTGCAGCGGTCCAATGGGGGAGAGAGAGAGAGTGGATAAGGATGAAGGAGAATAAGGAGATAAGGAAGAAGTAGAAGGAGTTTGTCTCTTTTTTTTAAAAAAAAAAAAATGCCAATTGCCCAACCCTTTTTCTTTCCAAATTTGCCCCTTTTTAACTCTCAAATTTTCAAATTAATCCCCAATATCAAAATACTTATTTGAGAATTAAATTCAACTTAATTTCCAAAATTTTAAAAATAACGCCTCTGAATAAGCCTGACGTTACACCAAACATAAAATTTTAAGACTCAACGTAGTTGATGTCATCCAAATTGAACAAACATTTTATTATTTTCATGGAACAAATGTCTCTAAAACTATTTTTACTTGATTCCATTAAAAATCAACTTAAATTTACTTAAATAACATTGTTCTTCTCCAAAAATCTTACTGATATAGCAAGAAAAAGTTACGTAATTCTTTTTCTTTTTAAATTGATAGAGAAAAAATAGAGGAAGAAGAGGAGATGAAAAATTGCTCATTTCGTTAATCTGACATTTAAAGAAGTCTTCACATGTGTAAGAATTGTTGCATGGACAATTTTCAAATGCAAGGTCTAAATTGGTTCACTTCTGAAAGTTTAGGGGTTTAATTGATACAATTACAAGCCTCCACATGTGTGAACTAACAATTTTCAAACGAAATGTAACAAAATGTGTAAATTGATATACTTATGAAAGTTCAAAGTTTTAATTAATACAATTATTAGTTTACGGATTTAATTGATACAACCCCAAAGCTCACAAGTATAAATTGATTTTTTCTCTAAATATTTTTATCAAAATTTTAAAAGTATTATTGAAAAGAAAAACCATTACTAAATAAACACACACATATATTTTTAATATCATTATTAAACTAGATTTTTTTTTAAAGAATTATTAAACTAGATTTGAAAATTAAAAATTTTAAATGAAAACTAGATAAGAGAGTTCCTTCTTAGTAATTTAGTATAAGAAATTGGAGAAGATATATTTTGAAATTTTCTTAAATAAGTTTTTAAAAGAAGCGCCCTAAAAAATTATGTATTTTTCCAATTATATTTCTTTTTACCTTATTTTGTTTTAAAGCAAAAAAAAAAATTAACAAGGTCTTTATTTAATAGCATAAAAAAATAATATGATTTTAAATATTTTAGAAATTTGAAGTGAGCATTCCCAATTGGACCATAGATGTGGTTAAGTATGATGTAAAATACATTCATGGGTAAATACCTGATATTCATTTTTTTTTTAAATCTCTTATTCCTTTTCAAATATTTTTCCACTTAGATAAAGATAATGCACACACACAATGCACATGTTCAAACAATCTTATTATATTATTTCGGGCTCTCTCTTTTCTCTTGTTTGGAAGAGGAAGGGATGGGCGAAAGGGCAACCACTAGTGTTGTGTAAGGGTCTTTTGTGATTCTCTTTGGGAGAGGGTCTCTTGCTGGCTATTTTCGCAAGAATGGATGAAGAAAGCTTCAATTGACATATGGCAAAGCTAAAACTCTCAAAGGGAGAGAAAGTTGTGGCGGACATTGCAGACGAAGCGGGGAAAAACTCCAGTGCACACTGCCATGCAAAATAGTCACATCGAAACCCATAAGAATCAATTTATTCAAAACTCTAATGCCACATATGTGGGATATTGCAGACAGAGTCGAAATCAAGCGAGTGGGACGGAATCTATACATGTGCTACTTTAAGGATGAAAAGGAGAAGAGGAAAGTATTATAGTACTGCCCCTGGTTTTTTGACAAAGCAATGCTTGTGTTTGAAGAGTAAAGGGTCAATCGTGCCTCTCATCCTTGGATTTCAAGTATGTCTCTTTCTGGGTTCATTTTCATAATCTTTCTTTCTCATGTTACACTATGAAGTTGGCTGAGGTGCTGGGAAACCTGGTGGGAGCTTTTGAGAGAATGGATGTAGCGGAATCTGGTAGAAGATGGAATAAGACTTTTTGAGTAAGAGTTCAGGTGGACATCCTTAAACTGCTTCGATTGGCAGTCAGAGTAAAAAACGAGTCAATGGCTGACGAGAAATGGATTCCAGTGTCCTACGAAAAGTTGGGCGATTTTTGCTATGGATGTGGATTAATCGGAGAGACACACCGGAGGAAGAGCTAAGGTATGGCCCATTGTTGAGACACAAGGGTTCAATCAAATGTGGGGGAGAAGGGCAGGAAAGTCAGAAAGGGAAAGTGAATCAAAAGAAGACATATGGAACTCCAAGCTTCAGAGCTAGTCACCCGATTGTTATGTGATTTTAATTCGCTCGGGCAAATAATCACAAGTGTACGGTGTCAAGTTTTAATATAGTAGTAAGTATAGAGTATCGTCTCCACAAGGATTAGTTTTCTTTAGACCTTAATTAAGTATCGTAGTTACTTTTACTCAATTTTATTTAGAGAACCAAACTTTGGAATCAAGGAAAAATAAAATCTTATCTAATATACATGCTTTGGAGTTCAATTTTTGAGAAACGTGAATAGTTGATTAAATTAAGAACAACTTTGATTGATTAGAAAATTGAGTTACAAACCAACAATCCTAAGCCAAGAATTTCTAATGTAATCAATTGATTCTCTCAAGCCCAATTGAACTCATGCAAAGAAATAAATCAACCTCTTAATCTATTTCTATTACTTTGCATTGCATTAAGTTATTCTCTTAAGGATTCTAGAATTAACCTACTCATTCTCATGCAATAAATTAATCCTAGTCATGCATCTAGTGTTCTTAGTCTAACATGCAAAACCATGGCCAAAGGTTTAGACAATATAAACGAGATACATAAAAGACGTCAATATATAAACTACAATTAGAAATCGACCAAGTATCCAACAATACAACCAAACTAATGTCTAAAACATAGATTTGCAACATCAATACAATTCACAAAAACTCTTAAATTCAAAAGAAAAGGAAAGGAAATAGAGAATAAACTTAGGTCGCGTGCCAACACTTGTTCTCGACGTGATGTCCATGATCTCGAGCTTTGAGTCTCCTCTTTATCTCTCCAAAGGTCTCCTCTAGGTCTTTAGACAGTGCTTGAATCAAGTTTAAGGTTTTTGGTCTCTCAAAACGGCTCCCTTAGCTCAAAAGAAAAACTTCCTTTTATAGACATCAAGACATCGTTGCAATGCTAGGAATAACATTGAATGCTACCCCTTCAAATTTTATAAAAAAGGAAAATTTTGATTTGGCTGGCAGCGTACAACGCTCTGGACAGCGTTGCAACGCTATGCATACTGGTCTTCAAGGCTGAATGGCTACTGATAGGGTGTTGCAATGCTATACTCTCAGGCTCACAAGCCTTGTTCTTCCTCTTCAACACTTGGATTCTCAAATATAGCTTCTTTTTACTCCAAATTCGTCTAAATACTCCATAATGCTCCAATTTTTCTCCAATTGCTCGGTTTCTACAAAATATACATAAAAACACATGAAAGCACACATAATTATAGAAAAACTAACATCAAACTAAGCCTATAAATAACACTATTTTGTGTGATATCACTGGTAAATGATCGTTTGGGGCACGACAAACTAGGAACGATATTTGGGGTAGACGAGCTGATTTCCGTGAAGAAAGCGATGGCTAGTGAAGAGGGTCCAAGGAGATCGGCAGAAAAGGATGGAGTTAGAGGTAAACATGTGATGGATAGCTCAGAGGAACATGAGTCAGTGACTCTGTTGTCGATGAGTGTCAAAATGGACAATGGACAGTCGGGAAGGGGCACGATGGTCTTTTCACCAAAAAATGGTTCAAGTGTTGGATCCTCTATTGCACAAGAGGGGAATTGGGCTGAGGAAAAAGAAAATCTAGGGGTATTGGGCTATATTCCTTCAAAAGAGACAGGGCCTTTAAAAACTGCCAAAGGGCCTGATATGGTTTTGATGGGCCTAAAAGAATTGGGCAATGGGCTAAAGTTTAAAAAAAGGTTGTCAAGTTAATGAAGGAAGACAAAAACTTCCCTTCGAAACAGAGTTAGAATGCATGTGAGTCCATAAACCAGGAAGCTTCAAGGGATTCGGTCGATATGAAAAAGGCAAAATCTTTGAAGTCATGGAAACAAATTACTAGAAAGGACAAATCTGAGAGGGGTGGCAAAGAGTTTAGTATGACAAGTCAAAAGCATGGTCTAGACTCATCTAATTTTCTTGTTATCTCAAAAAGGATTTGCACAAAGGAGGGTTCCCAATTCTTACTATCAATGAAGGTTGGATTCCAACCCCGTCGGTTGCCATGAAAACCCTTTTGGAATGTCTAGGGGCTAGGGAACCCACAGGCAATTTGCAAACTTTGATAGCTCATTACGGGTGTGAATCCCCAAGTTGTTTTTCTTTCGAAGATTAAGATTATGAAAAAGGTTGAGGACAATTTCAAGTCTGATTTGGGTATGGAAGACTGCTTTTGTGTTTCAAGTCAAGGGAGGAGCAGAGGTCTTATCCTCCTCTAGCAAAGTAAATTAAAAATGGAGATTCGCTCTTTCTTTATTGGCCACATAGACTCTTTTGTTATGAGCGAGGAAGGCAGGTGGAAATTTACGGACTTTTGTGGGAACCCAGAGATAGAAGAGAGGGTCGAATCTTAGAAGCTCCTTAGGCGTTTAGGGGAGATGGATAATTTTCCTTGGTTGGTTGGAGGCGATTTTAATGAGCTCTTGTTTTAGGCAGAGAAGAGAGGGGGTAATATAAAAAAAGAGAGTCAAATGATCTCCTTTAGGGAAACGGTTAATGCTTGTAATCTTCTAGACATTGGCTTCACCAGGGACCTTTTTACTTGGACTAACATGAATTCTAAGGGGATGCTGATCTAGGAAAGACTAGACAGGTTTTTTGTGGAGTTGTTGAATTTCCAACCTTCCATCCGAGTAGAGCATCTAAACTTCCAACGATCAAATCATCATCCAGTTCTAGCCATTTGGGACTCAATCAACAAGAGGAAGCAGGGCTTAAGGGTTAAAAGATGGCGAATACATTGAATTGAGGAGAGATGTAGTAGCCTCGAGGAATGCAAGTTGGTTATTGAGAGCAAGTGGAGAGAGAGGCCCCCTATCAATGTTGACTCATTCCAATTGAAAATTTTGCAGTGTCTCAAAGGCCTGAAAGCTTGGGACAAAGAAATGCTTAATGGCTCCGTTCAAGGGGTGTAAAGATCAACTCTCTAGAAAAGGGCAACCAAGTAGGCTGGAGATGGGAATGGGTAAGGTTGGAGAAAGGTCTTGAAGGGTTGTTAGATGAAGAGGAAAGACATTAGAAAGCTACATCTTGAGAAGATGGGCTGAATTGGGGAGATCGAAACATAAAGTGGTTTCACCATAAAGCCTTGTATTGATCGAAGATTAATGCGCTCACTGGTCTGTTCGATAATGTGGGGTGTTGAAAAGAGGAGTTTGAAGAGTTAGAAGATATTGCAACTAATTTCTTCAAAAAGTTATTTACCACTTCCAACCCTAGCGACGAAGACATACTTAGAGTGACTGATTGCATTGAGAATAGAGTCTCTGAGATCTAGAATGAGGAGTTGTGTAAACCTTTCACGAAGGTAGAGATTGAGGTGGCTTTAAAGGAGATGCACCCAACAAAGGTTCTTGGTCTGGATGGTATGCACGTGCTCTTCTATCAGCAATACTGGAAAATTGTTAGGAAGGAAACTGTGGAAGTCTGTTTGAAGGTCCTAAACGAAGGGGTGGCTTTTGGGAATCTAAATAGCAGTCTTATATCATTGGTTCCTAAGACCAAAAACCTAAAACAAATGTATGAGTTTAGGCCCATTAGCCTCTGTAATATGGTCTATAAGCTTATTGAGAAGACGGTGGCTACTAGGCTGAAGAAGGTACTTGAAGAGACAATTTTTCCTTATCAATCGGCTTTTGTTCCTAGTCGTCATATTACTGATAATGCCCTCATAGGGTTTGAATGTTGTCATGCTTTCCACTCGAGAAGAAAAGGGAAGACGGGGTGGGTGACTCTGAAGACTAATATTAGCAAAGCCTATGACCGGGTTGAATTGAAATATCTACAAGAGGTCATGAGGGCAATGGGTTTTAGCCAAGGTGGATCTCTTTGGTTATGAACTGTGTGGAGTCGGACACTTTTTATATTCTCCTAAACGGGATCTCGAGTGAAGTGTTTAAACTTTCGAGAAGGTTGAGACAAGGAGATTCTTTGTCCCCTTATCTCTTCCTTCTTTGCGCGGAAGGTCTCACGACTCACCTAATTAGGGAAGTTTCTCACTCTACAATCTCTGGCTTTCAAATTTCAAAGTTTTGTCTTGTTATCTCCCATTTGTTTTTTGCTGACAATAGTGTTTTCTTTTTCAAAGACTCTTTGCATGAATGTCAGAAGTTAATTGAAATGTTAAAGGATTACGAGCTTGAGTTAGGTCAGATGATAAATAAGGAAAAGTCAGCTTTCATGGCCAGTGAAAATGTGAAAGAGGGTAGGTTGGAGGATATCAGTAGAGGGTTAGGAATCAGGAATGTGAAGTCGTTTGGTCTTTACCTCAAGATCCTTTCCCAAAATGAACGAAATAAATCGAGCATTTTCAAAGATCTAAATAGCATAGTTTGGAAAGTCATTCAAAGCTGGAAGGACAAGTTTTTCTCTTTAGGCAAGATAGAGGTGGTCCTTAAAGTGGTTGCCCAGGCTATTCCAGGCTATACGATGAGCTGTTTCAAGCTAACAGCTCCCCAAGGGTTGCTACAACGACTTGGACGCGATGTGTAGCTGCTTTTGGTGGGATTCGATAGAGGCAAAAAGGAAGGTTCACTAGAGAAGTTGGAATAAGGTGTGCTTGAGTACAAAGGAGGGAGGTATGGGGGTTAGGGATTTTAAAATTTTCAACCAAGACCTTGTAGCGAAACATAACTAGAATTTAGTGCGAAACCCCAATAGTCTGCTAGCTAGGGTCCTCAAGGGTAGATACTTTAATAATAGTGAATGTTTAAAGCCGAGCTCGGATTAAATCCATCTCTCATTTGGAGAAGTATTCTTTGGGGTAGGGACCTTTTTAAGAGAAGCTACTGATGGAAAGTGGAAAATGGGCGACGTATCTATGTGGGTGAAGACTCGTGGGTGCCCAATGAAGGAAACTTCCATCCTAGTATGGTCCCAATTGAGCTAAAGCATAAGCGGGTGGCAAATTTGATGGATGCCAAGGGTGGGTGGAGAGAAAGTCTAGTGAGAGAAGCTTTCCTTCTCCATGATGCTAAGGACATTCTTAATATTCCTTTGGAAAGGAGAGGGAGAGAAGATGAGATCATCTAGAATTTTGATAAAAAAAAAAAAAAAAAGGCTTCTTCTCGGTTCAAAGCATGTATCACGTGGGTTTTAGAAACCTTTTGATGCATGCCATGTCCCAATCTAGCAAGTGTGAGCTAAATAGTATGTGGAGAGCTTTATGGAGGGTGAATGTCCTTTCTAAGGAAAAAATCGTAGTTTGAAAAATGATAAACGATATTATTCCCACAACGTACAATCTTTCTAAGAAACGAATTTTCACTGATTTGAATTGTTCTTTTTGCAAGTCCTCCTTAAAGACGACGAGCCACGTTTTATGGGAGTGTAAGTTGGCAAAGAAGTTATGATGTGAGTTCTTTCCTTCTTATTTAGATCTCTTTTCTATAGGCAGGGAAAGATGGGTTGCGGTTGACTACTGGGATTGCATGAGGAAGGCGGCTCCTAGTGAGAAGCTGGGCAGGTTGATTTTACTTCTTTGGAGCATCTGGAATCCGAGAAATGTTGTCTGCTTCAACAAAGCTCCTACTAATTTCAAGTCAATTTTCCTCCATTTGGAGAACTTGTTGGACTCGTACCCTTAGAAGGAAGCTTAGCTCCGGGGCAACACCTCGAGTCTCCCTTTGGTGAGAATTCATTCCCCTTTCTTGGCTACAAGGTTTCCAGATCAATCCTTGAGAAGTAGCATTTGGAAGCCCCCGATGCTCAGACGGTGGATGGTTAATGTCGATGAGGTTGGAGAATCTCAAGCTAGGGGTTGTCGATTGATTGGTGAGGGACAATAGAGATTGCCCCATTCTGCCAGGTGTAAATCGTTCTCTTCCAAGTGGTTGATCGAGGTTTTTGAAGCTAAAGTTGTGATTGAAGGCTTGGAAAATGTTCTTCATCTTGCGAAAGGTTCTAATCCCCCTATCGAAGAAGAGTCGAATTCACTTGAAGTGGTCAAGCTCTTAAATGGATCTGAGTCGAACCTTTCACAAGTGAGTTCGTTCATTGAAGAAGTTCTTCATCTCTCTACTTCTGTTAAAGTTATGTAATTTTTGTAAAATCTTTAGAGATGAGAACAAAGTAGCTCATGAGTTTGCAACTTTGGCTTCTTCTTTAGAGATTTCTTTGGTTTGGAATGAGCTCTTTCCAGCGTCTGTTTTATCCCTCATTCATGAGGAGAATTAGTTTGATTGGTTTGTTGGTTTCTTTATGCATTTTCAGATTCAAAAAAAAAAAAAACAATCTTATTATATTTATACCTATTTTTATACTCTTGTTGCTTTTTTTAAAAAGTTTATTGTCTCGATTGATAATACATACATACATACATACATACATATATACATACATACATACATACATATATATATATAGTTTTTTGTTTTTAAAAAATAAATTTTGTGGTGTCTTTCAGTTTTTTTGTAACAACCCGAATTTTCCAATACGGTCATTCTAACAATAATGCGGAAGCGTAACAATCAAAACTAAAATAGATTTAAACAAATTCAGCTGAAGTAATTTCTTACAAAGGTTTTCTAAAAGAAACTATTGAATCCATAACAACAACTTTCTAAGTCTTGTGCCAGAGTGCTAAACTTCACTTCTTTCGAGACTATCACTTGGTCCTTCGTCTAAAAACATTTTGTAAAAACAAAAATGAGTACATAAATAATACTCAATAAGCAATTTCAACATCAAGTTCAGAAATTCATTTTCTTCAAAACAAAACATAGAAATTTAGTTTAACAAATCATTTCAATAGTTGAATCAAAAATCAAATATTCATTCGGTCATTTTCTTTTAAAACAATCGTAATCAAAATACAAATATCATTGCAAAACTTTTAATACAACTATAAAAACGTTCGGCCAAAACTTTCAAAAAACAAAAATCTTTCAATTGAACAAAACTTTCATTTAACCAAACTTTCAAGTATCGAAACTTTCAATTCAAATAGTACTTTCAATCAATCATTACTTTCAAATATCATAGTGGGAATATGCATTATTTGGGTAGCCTTTAGAACATATATGATGGTTACCCGTCGGTAACACCAATCAATCAATCAAAACATTCAATCAGAGTTGTCGATAAAAATCGACTAGAACATTCAATTCAATTACTTAATTGTGAGGCCATGTGAGTGAAACACACACATGAATCTTCATTCCGAATGAATGCCAAACCACAAACTGTGCCTTCCCACAAATAAGCTTCAATCAGTCAGAGATGTCAATAAAATCGACCAGAACAATCAATATAATTACTTAAGTGTGAGGCCACGTGAGTGAATAACACACACATGAATCTTCATTCCAAAGGAATGCCAAACCACAAATGTGTCTTCCCACAAATGTGTCTTCTCACAAATAAGCTAGAACAATTTCATCAATTCCAATTTAGGCTACTACCACAAATAAGCAAAGTATTCCCAAAACAAAAAATTGGCATATCCAGGTAGCCCTTATCAAATCGTTCAAAAATTCTTTTGAAAACATTTGAAACAAAACATGTAATTTTAAATAAACAATTTCAATAAAGATTCATCAAATCAACCGTTCAAACTCAAAACCAAAACAAACTTACTTTCATTTTAAAATCAATCAAAACACATTTATTTCAAATTACCCAAAACAGCAAACATACTTTTAAATAGAAAAACACTTTAAAGCATACAAAACAATTTTGATCAATTTCAAATCATACAAAACATACTTTCAAACATTTGTCAAATAAACAATATTCAAAACATAATTGTACCAAAATTGCTATTTTGGAAGGGATGTGAAAACTACTTACCTCGATCGATAATCCTACAATTCTCAATCTTAATCTCAATTCCAAATCTTGTCCACTTTCTTGAACAATCATCAACTTTTCCTAGAAGTCCAAACATATCCAATACTACACTGATCAAAACCAAAATTCTATCTTAAAGGTCCAAAAGCTTATCTAAAATATAGACAATCTTATCTACCCAATTTTTCCCATTCAAAACAATTTTCTGCATAAAAAGTTAGGGAAAGTATGGTTCTTGGACCAAAAAAATAGCACTGAAAAACTGGGTTAAAAGCAATTTAAAGCCCAATTAAAAACGTATTAAAATCGGTAAGATCAATACTTTTCAATACAATATAAAATACCAAACAAATTTTCAATCCTACAACTTTTAAAACCTTCAAAACTATCATAAATTATAGACAAATAACCCAGAAAAATTTATGTTTCATAAAACAAATTTCTTCAAGATTTTAACATTAAAAGAATCAAGATTTGCCACTTTTTAACATCAAAATCAGATCTGAAAAATCTAGATAAAATTCTGTAAAAACCTTTAAAACATACTCTTTTTCATTTAGAAATCAAAGGTATAAATTACACTTCAAAAACAAACATTTGGTAAACTTTCTTGTACAAAAAGAACCCAAAAACATTACAAAAACAATCCCAAATTTGAAGAAAATAAAGGCTGAAAAATTCTGAAAAATTTTCCTTTATCAAACCTTTAGTTTAATCCAAAATCCATAAGATGAAAAACTTTGATAAAGAATTAAGAAAACCAAAAACCTAAAAACTTTTTAGGGCAAAAGATTTTAAGAATCTTTTCATTCTAAACAATCAAGAATGAAAACAAAACCCAAAATTTTCCAAGAAAGATTCAATCAAGAAAGAAAACAAACTTGAAAATAGAAGGGAAGAAAACTTACTGTTTTTTCTTTAGAGAGGAAACTATAGAACGTCTTTTTTTTTTCTCTCTTTTTTGCCGTCAATAGGTTTTGTCAAAAATGTTAATGCTTAAGAGACCATTTTTAAAAGAACTCTAATCAAAACCCTTAAAAGATTATCTTCTCTCTTTTTTTTTTTAGGAAATAAATTTATCTCCTAATTTAAAAAAAAATCCTAATTCAAAAAGGTTTTAAAAAAAACCAATAAAATAAATAAAATAAAAATTCTTTTTTTTTTCTTCGGTTGTTACATTTTTTTTTTTTTAATTTTTTTAAAATACATTTGAAATTCTAGTCAATTTTTTTAAAATAAAAATTTATTCCTAGAAAATACTTTGCAGCATCTATAATTAGGCTAGGATTTAAAAACCTTTAGAAAAATATGTTAGAAAACAATGAAATCATGAACAAGTTTAATTTTTTAATTAGAGAAATAAATACAAAATTAGATCGATATATTTTTTTTAGTTGAATAATATGGAGATGTGAGAGATTCAAACATCTGACCTCTTGGTTGAGAGCATATGCATTAACTAGTTGAGCTATATATACTCAAGTTAGTAATTAGATCAATAGTTTGTTTAAGCGTGTTTGGTTGATGATTTGCAATCATTTCCTTTGTTAATGTTTTCTATTGTATAGACACTTTAGAACATTTCACCTTTTGATCAAAGTTATGATGTCTATTGAGCTATGTTTAAGTTGACTAACCACAAAACTTATATTAATAAAAAAAATATTTATTAGTACTCATAATATAAAACAAAATACTATTAATTATGGATAAATACAATCAATATTTGAATAAATACGAGAATGACAACATACTTTTTCTAAGATTTAGAAATATTCATACATAATATATGTTTTAATCTTTAATAAAATTGGCAATACAACTAATATCATTAGTAAACTAATAAACAAGTAATAAATTGATAAGTAAAATTGAACTAAAATAAGGTAAATAATATATAAATAATTAGATTAAATGATATATTTAGAATTGTAGAATTAGATATTTGGACGAAATTATTTTATGTTATTCTTCTTTTTCAATATGGTAAACATTTTTAGATTTTAGTAGTATGATTTTTTTTTTTTTTGTAATAATATGTAAACCTCTTAGTCGAAGATAGATACTTTATATCAATTGAGTTATATTCATGTGGACAATATGATATATTTATTACCTTGATCTATTGAATTTGGAAGTTAGAATTATGAAAAATTAAATATATAGAATTATTTCATGACAATTTTGTTTTCAATTTTTAAAAAATAAAAGTTCTTTACTGATAAATTATTTGCTTCATTCTTCAAAACACTAATGTAATTTAAGTTTAAAAAAAATATATGACTCGAATGCATTTTTTCCCTTTTTTTTTAGAATAAAAGTCTTGGTGAAAACATGTTTGGACAAATTGTATTTAAAAAAAAAGTTCTTTTTTCTATTTAGTGCATTTTCAATACTGGTTTTTAGAATAGTGGCACGTAGAGATGAAGAGGGTGGAGAGTGATTGCTAGTACGATATCAAGGAAGCAAGAAAGGACTTTTGAATAGGCTTCCAAGCAAAGAGACGTAAAATTGGACAATTGAGAGAGATTTTGAGACTTGAGAAAATATAGTTAAAGAAAGCTTAATAGAATTGATAGCTACTCACTATACCAATAATTACATCTTTTTTTCTAATAGTTTATTTACTATTAACATCATAACTATGTGTTCTTAGTTTTGAGTAAGTTTTGATTGAGTGACCTTTTAAAAATATTTTATAAAAAGTATGTTAAAAAGACTTGTGTTGATTTGTAGTATAAGTGTGTGCATGTAATAACAAATGAATGGTTGCCAACTTGAGCTTGGCTCTTGGTTAAGACACATACCTTCAATCAAGAGGTAAGAGGTTTGAATTCTCCCACCCTCACATTTTGTTGAACTAAAAAGAAAGAATGATTAAGTTACTATATTGATTATTGTACTTCGAAACTTGTTCTATTTGAGTTCATTGTACTTTCAATAAATCGAATTTTGGAAACATATTTTCAATGTATTGTACTTAAATAAAAATTATTATTATTATTATTTTACCAAATGAATCGAACCAAACCAGGTAAAAAAATAAGGGCAGTTTGCCCTCCCCCAATTAATTATGATGTCTAATCAAATTTAATATAAAATACATTATTTTATATTGATAGCACCTTATTTGTGCTATTTATTCTCTCTATTTCCTGCTAGTTTCACTACTTTCACGAGCTTAATTGTCTGTTTTGTAGAGTTTGAGCAACTTAGAGCTATTCAAGACACTTTGGATGAATCAGGATCAAATAGAAGCAATTCAGGCTTAAATCAAGTAACTAGTGAACATAAATTGAAGATAAAGTCATTTGACCTGAGAGGATGGCGTTGAGACCCTACTTTGAGCGTCTCGACACTGTTGCAGTAAGCAATCAAGCAAGAAAGACCGAAGGAGTAGCGTCTAGATTCCAGTTCAATATAACTCAATGAGGCTCGCTCAACGCTGCAGGGAGGCCTTGCTCAATGTTGGTAGCATCGAGACACTACTTGATATGCAGAGATACATTCCTTATTAACGAGAGCAGCATCTCGATGCTACCCTTGGCGTCTCAACGCTACCTCGATGACTATATAAAGATCTTTTTCCCTAGGGCAAATGTGTTGGGATTTATGCCCTAAAGCCTCGTAATTAATAATTTATTTAATAATGAATAATAATTTTGATTATTTTATTTGCAATATAATATTATCCATTATATGAAAAATCCAAGGTTATCAGTGTAATCTTGAACAGTATGTGGTTGACATACGAGAGGATCATGTTCAAAAAATAACCTAAAGGGTCATAGTATATGGATAAGGTTGGGTGCCTTATCCTGGTAACACTATTGATACGGCCCACTTTGTAATAGTTACAAATGATTTGATCTAAATCATTCATGTAGAGACATGTGAGTGGGAGTATCTTATACAATGAGTTTGTATAAGACTGGACCACGAAATATTTAATCTCTCTTTATAAATCCGTTAATTGAGAAGATTAATATTTCATCAGGATGATCATATGTGACTCGATCTTAATCTTGAGTGAGTTATGAACTCCTGTCTGTGAGGGTTTGTCCTTTGATTTGCATGGGTGAGAGTGGCTTTTGTAGCCGATTCAATATGCCTACCATTTTGGGGACTTGACCAAATAGGGAGCTGGGAACATAATCTCACAAGATGGAATTCACTCCTTCCCATATAGGGTAAGTAGATGAGTAGTTCCCTTAAGTGCTGATTTCGGGACTTAAACA
The DNA here is from genome assembly GCA_033996785.1 of Trichosanthes truncata. NCBI lineage: Eukaryota > Viridiplantae > Streptophyta > Magnoliopsida > Cucurbitales > Cucurbitaceae > Trichosanthes > Trichosanthes truncata. The sequence goes on along the minus strand of JAWPNB010000003.1, from coordinate 22,240,163 downwards.
ATGGGGCCCCACCCTCTCATTGGCCCGAGAGGGACTTAGTTTATAATTATATTATAAACAAATTGTTCATTAGAGGATCAATGGTACTTAAGGTGCAAGATGTAATTATAGGGGTAAAACGGACTTTTGACACAGTTGTAATTACAAACAACTCGTGAAGGATCGACTTGCATGTAGTGATTATATCAATGGACACAACTTGTCCTACAGTGCATAAGAGTGCAACTTTAGGTCTATAGTGGAGTGACCCTAGAGTTAATTAATGAAAATTGATTAATTAAATAGTTTAATTAATTAATTTTGTATCATTGGAGCTTATAATCTATAGGTCCATAAGGTCCCCTTGCTAGCTCATAGTAACACTAAAAGATCAATTTAGTTGAAAGAAAATTTTGAAATGTTCAAATTAATATTAATTTGAAGTGTTCAAATTAATATTTAATATAAAAGAGGAAAATATATTTATTGTATTTGATGCATTAAATATTAAAAGTTGAAATGTTCAAATTTAATATTTAATTTGAAGTGTTCAAATTAATATTTAATATATTAGATATATTAAATATAAAAGAGGAAAATATATTTATTGTATTTGATACATTAAATATTAAAATAATTAATGTATATTTGATATATTAAATAAAATATATTTATAGAATTTGAATAAGATTCAAATAAATAAATATCGTAGGAGATTTGAATGAGATTCAAATAAATACAAGATATATTTTAATATATTAGATATTAAAATATAATATTTTAATTATGGCAAAGATTTTCCCTTGGTCACTATAAATAGGACCCTTGGGTTGAGTCATTCTGTACAACACACATCTCCTCAATAGAGAGAATTAGAGAATTCTCTCTAGACCTCTTCCTCTCCAATCCCTTGGGGATTTTCTTTCAAGAGGCTCCCACAAGCCTTGGTCATGTGTTCGAGTCATAGCCAGGAAGACTTTGTAGAAAAGATAAAGATCCGCCAGAATATTCTCCATAATATTATTTTCAAGGTATTTATTGCTTAACCTTTGTATTTTAGTTTAATTCTAAATAAATCAAAGACAATTCCTATGCTTCCGCTGTAGGTTTAATTCGATTATTCGCTTCAAAATATGTGTTATTTTTTAGGTGGATTATTAGACACTCTCATGAAGGTTTTCCTTGTACTTTTCAATTCTACTTTGCAAACATCGAACCATGGTGAATTCTTGCTACATTGTCATGAGTGGCTAGAGTTCATGTTTCCGATTCGAGGATCAGTTTGAGTCCAATTGTAGACTGTGAGGCTTCGAACTAAGTTTATTTCAATTATTTCATCTATGTATTTCTTTGTTCCTTGTATTAATTTATATGAGCTTTCTTTGATTGAATTGACGTCTCAATTGTATGGATTGCTTGTATGCTTACTATGTATATTTTTCGTGATCCATAATTGTCATGGATGCATGCTTAATTTCAGTAGCAATAAGATCATCTCATGTATGTGTAGTTTAGGCTTTCCCTCAAATTACATAACTTGCATGATAGACTCTAAAGAATAAAAAAACATATTGATTAGGTGTAGCTATCTCGCTTAATCAAGTTTGCCTTAGTCGTCTCATCGTCCTCAATGTTGTTGTTCGAGTTAATATGGAACACCATTGTGCCCAGTTAATTAGACAATAAGAATTGGTTTAATGCTTTGTTACAACCAGTTAGACTAGGAGAGTAATAACTATCACGACTTTTCCAAATAAGTAAACTAAGTACTTAGGTGTTTAATTGAGTTACCTTTGGTAAGCCTGAGATCAGTAAACAATTGGATAAGACTCCCTTAAATTGGAAACTTTGGTAAGATCAATTTTTCTTCTTCTTGTACTCACTTGTCTTTATTCTCAATTGCAAATAAAAAAATACCCCTCTGTTTTATTTCTTTTGCAACTTAACTGAGAGAAATTAATATATTGGTTCCTTTGAGATTTGACCCACTACCACTTTCTCTACAAGCTTGTGAGATCGATTTTATTTTGGCAGGCTTCGACAACCCAACCATATATATATACCAATTAATTTAATCATTAAATAAGGGCATATTTTTTGTCCTAAGTTTGCTCTAGAATTTTTTTAATTTTTATTTATTTTTTAAGTTCAACAAAAAATAAGGGTGGAAAAATTCGAACCAATAATCTATTGATCAAATACATATGTCTTAACAAATTGAGCTAAGCTGAGGTTGGTAGTTTTCTTTAGAAATAAAATATAGAGAAATAAAAGCTTTTTTTTGTTCAATGATGAGCAGAAAGTCAAATCTCTAACATTAAGAGGCTGTTTAGGGCACTAAGTGAGTTATAATAATCTGTTGAGTTATATAATATGTGTTTAGAATGCAGAGTTATTTAGTCCGGGTTATAATAATATGTGTTTGGGGTGCAAAGTACTCCACAGACTATTATAACCCACGCCCCAAACAGCCCCTAAGGAGTGTTTGAGGTGAGAGCTTGGTATCCTTGTATGCTCGTAAGTTTGATAGCCTTGAGTTTGTTGGACAAACTCGTAAGTTTCAATAGTACCCAAAACTCACGCCTTTCAAATTCATTTTTTCATGTGATTGTTCTAAACCTGCATCTCAAAGATAGATTTTTTAAACTCAAATTTTCAAAACCCCTCACTTCGATCCTCAAGATCAACATTTTCAAGTTTAAGATCCAAACCCGCACTCCACCCTTGAAGGACCGTTGCTAATTCAAGAGATATATTAGTCAATAGTGATGGAACTATTTACCAAAGTTACCAAATGAGGCTAAGCTAACACAAAAATAGTATGAAAAAGGAAATTGAAAATGATGGGAAGATCTCTTAGGAGTCATTTGTTTTTAGGGAATCAGGATATCCGGCATCTTCAGATGTCCAGAATCTTAGATGTCCAAAATTTTAGATGTCCTGCATCTTTAGATTATTATATTTGTTTTTCAGGAAAATTTATAAGGATGTTCGAGAATATTTAGATAGTCATGTTTGTTTTGTAGGATTTATGTATGAGAATGTCTTAAGATTATGTGTTATACCAATAATACCCTTGCTAACCTTTACATAATTTACTTATTAGTTTAATTAATTAAATTGATATCACAGACATTTTGGTGTTTGTTAATTTAATATTATATTTGTATATCAATTTATTTTATACTAATATTTATGTGTTATTTTGTAGAACAAATTAATTTATATTAGTTTGATATTTTTATAAAATATTTAATATTAAATATTACTGCAATTTTAAATCAGATTTATTTTATATCTAAGTGTAAAATATAAATATAACTAACTACATATGATCGTTTATTAGTGCATAAATACATTAATTTATTTTTAAATAAAAATAAAAATGTAAAATAAAGAAAATTGATAAGGGGTAAATATGTCATTAGCGGATATCCTCAACATAAGAATTTTAAAAACCCATATTTCAAACGGGCATCCAAATTTAATTAGATGCCTCCCGAATACGCATCATAGAATACCTAAGCATCTTCATATGTTAAGATATTTTACATTTCTACAAAACAAACGAAATAATCCAAATACTTATTCTATAGAATTCTTGAATTACCACAAAACAAACGACACCTTAAAACGTCTCCTTAAACCATTAAAGAGAAAAGAAAAGTAGAGGACATAATTGTAATCTCGAGGTGAAAAGTAAGCTGAAAGCCAAAGCTTCCAATTTTACTTTGCCAATTCCCCTTCTTTCTCTATTTATCTCTGTATCTCTCTGATTGTCTCTGCAAATCCTTTTGCATCTGTAGCTCAAAAAGGTTCTTTTTAAGCCCTTCACTGTTTCCTTCCGAAAGGAAAACAACTAGAAAATTTGCCAAAAAAGCGGCTTCAATGGCGACAAAACTTTCTGTTTTCAGTAACCCAACTCCAAGAGAATCGCTCTGATGCTATAGTCCACGTCGCAATGTTGCCCACTATCTCTCTCTTTAGGGTTTTTTCGTTTTTTTTCTTTTAGGGAGGAGAATCCCCTCTCTCTCAGTCTCACATCACGCACCGTCATCGACCTTCTCAATCCCCATCTCTATCTCTAATTCCTGGAATTCTGTGCGCTTCTGCTAAGGTTAAGATTGCTCGGGTTTGAGCAATTTCTCATACGGTAACCGACTCTCTTCTGCCCATTTTCTTTTTAATTGCTCTTAACTCACTTCTCTGGCTGCTTTCGTCAGGGATTGGCGGTCGCATCCGTCGTCTTTTCAATGCTCTGATATTGTATTTAATTTCCCTTTTCCTCGAATTCTGCTGATTTGAGATAAGGGTGTTGGTGCGGTGGAACTCTGGTTCTTCGATTTATGGCATTTCTTTGTTTTTTTTGTCGGTATTTGGTGAATCTTTACAAAAGTGTGGTTTTGTAATTGTGTGCCCGGCGGTTACTTTTAGGGTGTGAGAACTTGCCAGGGGATATAATGGATATTTTTCTCAACTTTATAATGGCGGGGAAGGATAGTAAGCGTAGGAGTATTAGTTTTGGCCGCTGTCGTTGGATGGAGTTCTAGCATAAGTTGCCATTTGATTTCTGAAATTGATCTTCATTAACCAATATGGAAAATCCCTTTTCGTCCAAGGAGGAAGGAATGGGGGGGTATTGGGGGCCTTCGAGAACTCAGGCTGAAACTATGACTTCTACTGACGCTGGAATGAGGATTTTGAGTCCTGAAGATGTGCTCCACAGCTTCTCAGAGATGATGAATTTTGATTCTTATGCCGGATGGGGCAACAACGGGGCAACAATTGATCAGATTTTCACTTCTTGTGGCTTTTCGTCGATACCCCTGATGAGTACTTGCGGTTCTATGGAGGGCTCGACTTTCCCAGAAGGGGGGAGCCATGAAGGATTCCCTCTGATCGAACATGGTGGAGCTTCCATTTCCATGGGGAATTCTTTTACCTGTGGGGACAAGGCTATGTTTCAGCAGCCAGACACTGAATTTGGGGTATCTAATGTTTCGGACAATGCAAACAAAGAAGGTTCGAAATCAAATGACGTCCTGCTAGACATGGATAGCTGTCTGATCTCTAGGCCGCTTGGTTGGTCACTTGATGAGAGAATGCTGAGGGCATTGTCCTTGTTTAAAGAGTCTTCACCCGGAGGTATTTTGGCTCAAGTATGGGTTCCTGTGAAGCATGGAGACCAATTCTTCTTGAGCACCAGCGAGCAGCCATATTTGCTTGATCAAATGCTCACAGGGTACCGTGAAGTGTCAAGGTCGTTTACATTCTCAGCAGAAGGAAAACTGGGTTCTCTCCTTGGGCTTCCTGGTCGTGTTTTCACTTCCAAACTTCCAGAATGGACATCAAATGTTAGATATTACAGTGAGAATGAGTATCTGAGAATGAAACATGCAATCGGTCATGAGGTTTATGGATCGATTGCCTTACCAGTATTCAATAACGAACTTGAAAAGTCATGCTGTGCTGTACTTGAAGTTGTTACTACAAAGGAGAATCCCAATTTTGATGCAGAGATCGACATTGTTTCCCAAGCTCTAGAGGTTAGTTCTCTTTATGCACTAGTTTACTGTAACTTCCTGATATAAAATAGTTTTTTTTTTTTTTTTTTTTTTTTGATGAAAAACCAAACTTTCATTGAGAATAAATGAAAGAATACACGGGCGTACAAAAAAGAAGCCCACAAAAAGGGGAGCCAACTAATAGTCCTGATATAAAATAGTTACAAATGATCTCGTTTCTGTTTGTTTTAAGTTAACTTCTTGGTGGTAAAGACTATAGCGTTGCACCATCCTTCCTGTTAAACTGAATGGAAATGACCGATTTTTTGGTTTGTAATTATTCTATTTGGGTTTTGACATACATCACCATGATAATAAGAACTGTTTTTTGGCTTTTAATTTTTTTTTTGAATTTTAATTTTTTTTTAAATTTTCATTGATAAATATCATGTGGAGTAGTTTTGTGTTTTTAAGTTTTGATCACGTGGTTCCTTTTCTTTTTTTTGACAAAATTTCCTACTACTGGTTAAAGTTTCTTTCGGTATCTTAAATGTGAGGCATATCATGCCAATATGAATAGGCATGTTTGGTACGGATAGGTTTGAGAACTCATTTATGAGCGTATGAAATGGTTCTCAAAAATTCATAAATGATTATAAGCAGTAATTAATGTATTCAATTTAAACAAATAATCTTCTATGGAATTTGCTGTTGTCTGGTGATATTTTTCTTGCAGTCCACTTTTACTGAGCTTTATGAATAATTATATCATAAGGATCTATTGACCATATTGTTGACATCTCTTTGGACCATGATCGTTACAGACTGTTAGCTTGAGCACGGTTGCACCTCCTCGACTATACCCTCAGGTATTATTATGCTGCAATATTATTTGTTGGTTTTTTCTGCACTTTCCTTTTAGTGATATGTAATAACTCTTTAAGTGATTAATTAGGCTAAGTATAAAGATTGATCTTTAATGTTTACGATATTTTTCTATTTTATCTTAGTTCTCTTAAACTTTTACTTTTAATACTCAATTTATCAATTGATTTCAATGAAGTCTTTCCATAAAAAAGTAGAAATATGTTAATGGGAACACGGCAACGTAAACACTAAGATATGAATTAATTATCTGAGGTGGACATGTGGACATATTGATCTATGGACCTACTCCTATGGTATGCTTAATGAACAATCTGATTCACATGATATCGAGGGATTGAGAGAGGTTGAAGGAGTTGGGGGGGGGGGGGGGGGGGGATTGAGACACTGGGAGAGAGTGAGTGAGAGGGTACGAGAGGAGGGATAGAGAGAGTAAAAGAGGGAGATGGGAGGGGGGGGTCTCATATTGATGGAAAAGGGAGATGAATTTTTGGTGGTTAGAGAAGCAAGAAAAAAAAAAGAGGAGGAGATTTCTGCTTTATTGTTTTATTTTTTGAACACTTGGATAATTTATATGACAATATTTCTTATAAAAAAATTACATGACAATATTAGTGGTCTTCTTTTTAAGTCTTTTTTAAATTCTACATCTTTACCGCTTTAGTTATATCAATGGAATATTTGTTACAGTGCTTGAAGAAGAACCAGAGAGCTGCATTGGCAGAGATAATGGATGTACTACGTGCTGTATGTCATGCACATAGACTTCCTCTGGCGCTAACCTGGATTCCTTGTTGTTATTCTTTGGATGCTGTTGATGAGGCTGCAAGAGTTCGTGTTAAGGAGAACAACATTAGCCCAAAGGAGAAATTTGTATTATGTATTGAGGAGACAGCGTGTTATGTGAATGACAAAGTAACTCAAGGATTTGTGCATGCGTGTCTGGAGCATCATCTTGAAGAAGGGCAAGGGATAGCTGGGAAAGCTCTTCAATCTAATCATCCTTTCTTTTATCCTGACGTGAAGACATATGATATTAATAAATATCCGCTGGTCCACCATGCACGCAAGTTTGGTTTGAATGCTGCAGTTGCAATCAGGCTGAGAAGCATGTACACTGGTGACGATGATTATATACTAGAATTCTTTCTACCTGTCAATATGAAAGGAAACTCAGAACAACAACTTTTGTTAAACAATCTCTCCGTTACCATGCAAAGAATGTGCAGGTTTTTGAGGACAGTTTCAAAGGAAGAATTAATAGGGGCCGAGGATCCTGTTGTTGGATTTCAGAGTGGATTAATTGGGAAGTTTGCAACTACATCAAGGAGAAACTCACAATCCACGGTAACAGACAGTGAAACAAGGGTATCTAACTCAATAAATGATGGAACTGAAGCAGAATGTCCTAAGAAGCAGGTTATTTATTCCTGAAATCCTGTGTGTTGTTCTATTGTTTCTTTTGTTCTTTCCGTTTTCCCTTTTGTTTATTAATCATCTCATTCTATCATTTCAATCTTTCATTTTTTATGGTATTGATTACCCTCTAAAGAAGGCATAAGATTGTTGTTTATTTAATTGCATAAAAATGTCTGAAATCTCCTCTACATGAATAATGAATTAGTTTGCAACAGCTAATAGTTTTGGGTCTTCCTAGATCTGTTTAGACCATTTTAAAGAGGAATGGATCCAGTTTTGATGATCGATTGTGATTAGTGTAAATTTGTGGGTGGTGTTAAATAGAAAAGGAAGCATCAGACGTGGACGTTGAGTCTGATTGTATGTATAGTTTGGACTTATCATGAAACGTCTGTCTAATTATTGCACTAGTCCTATACAAAAGGATGAAGGTGTATGGCATATCTGTCATAGTAATATTATCCGCTGAGTGTGTCGTTGAATGTCTAGATCATCTGTAGCTGTACAATCTTCTTTGTGGTTGGATCCTCTGGGTGGAAGAGGTGTGGGGATCACTCAATTTACTGGTTACCAATCTATGGTCTGTTTATTCTTTGATTGTTTCTAGTATAACTGCTTATTGTACTCAATTTAGAGTATAGCAGTGTGGTAAGCTGAGGAGACAATATGCAGTTTTAAAGCTTATTACGAAATACAGATATTGAGATGGATAGCAATGTCTAGATAGGAGTGTATTATAGGTTGCTGCATTCCCTTGTCATTGAAGTGGCAGATTGGAATTGGATTTCAAATTTAACTAGCGCATGGCTGTACCTTGTTTTGATTTGTCTTCCACGTTGTGTTGTGCATTTTCCATCTGGGCCCATAACCAGTATATTTTAATTTATGGGTGAAATTTTTTAAACTTTTTTCCTTCCATTGTTGGTGCTCGTTTATGAACAGGTAATGGATTGATCTTTAACAGTTTCTTATGCACCTTATCTTGCAGATGACTAATGGATCACGGAAGCAGGGGGAGAAAAAACGTAGCACTGCTGAAAAAAACGTGAGCTTGGGTGTTCTTCAGCAATATTTTTCTGGGAGTCTCAAGGATGCAGCAAAGAGCATTGGTGGTGAGCTGCAAATTTTTTTTCCTTTCCTTTTCTTTTTTTAATTTTTTTTCATAAACAACCATATTTTATTGAAATAAATCAAAATATAGAAAAAAGGCCACACAAAAAAAATCCAATGGCCAACAAATGCCGGACAACAGAACAGAACTAAAAAAATGATCCCAGCTATTTGTGATAAAAAAACAATGGGCATTGGGTAACAACCGAAGAGTTTTGGAGTATGAACTACAGATGTAGAAATCCATTAACCTGAAACCTCCTCTCATGACTTATATAGATCAAAAAGGTTCTGGTTTCTTTCTTAACCAAATACTCTATAAAACACACATACTTGAGCTTTGAACTATAGACTAGCCAAAAGTTTCCCATAGACAACACCTATGTCTCTGTAGTAAAAGAGAAAAGCCACAAAAGGTGGTTTAAATTTTTCGAAGTTTACTTGCACTAGTTTGGGCCTAGGACAAAGGTAGATGCTCTCCAGACAATGATAATTTCTAAGGTGTTAATCCTCTTAAGGGCAACAATCTAGGTTAATAACAGAAGACCGCAAGTTACATCTATATATTTTAGTCATTGGTTGTGAAATCCCTCTGCTTTAAAAGGTGACAGTTTAATCCTGTACAATTAAAGTATGCAACGTTCAGTCATGTATATCCCCATTGATCATTAATGGATTTAGCCATATGTTTGGGAAAGGGTTCAGGGTGTTGTGCCCCTAATGACTCTAATTGTTCGATTATGGATTAGCCATCTGTATCTCTCATAAATTAAATGAGTGGCAGGCAGTGACCTTTCTATATGGTAGAAGCATATTCTTAGTTATGCGTCCCTGTAGATCGTTGGATTTTCCGTTAAAAATAAAGGAGAGTTCATTTTAGGGCATATAAATGTGTACGTGTACTTTTCTCAATGAAGATTCTATTTTTTATGGAAAAGAATGCCATTGGTTGAATAAAAGAAATTGGTTTATTTGAATATGATATGAAAGAGGGTGTGTCATTCTTTCACTTGGTACTCCTCATGGCTGTGAGTTTAAAAATCGACTGACTGACTATAATATTGTCGAGAGCTAGATTGAGGAAGAGAAGAAGAGAAGGGATAGGAAGGAACTTAAATAATCTTTACTAATGTCAACACCTCCACAGAAGCATAGTCATCATCATAAGGATTTAGAAGAAACTTTATATGTTCCATTTAACTGGTTTTGATTTTTTAAACAAAAATTTGATTTCAATAGATTCATTCTAAAATAGGTTCCACTTTTTCAATGGATTTATTATTATTATTTTTTTGGCATTTTCAGTTTGTCCAACAACATTGAAAAGAATATGCAGACAACATGGGATTTTGAGGTGGCCATCTCGTAAAATAAATAAGGTAAACCGTTCGTTAAGAAAAATACAAACCGTTCTTGATTCTGTCAAGGGGGTGGAGGGCGGACTGAAGTTTGACCCAACTACAGGGGGTCTTATGGCCGGCTCTCTTATTCCAGAATTCAATGGACAGAATAGTCTTCTCTTCTCTGATAAAAACCCATCTATAAGAAACCTCGAGCCGCTCCTTCAGGAGGTAAGTTCAGTTCCTTCTGTCCCTTTCAATAGTCAGAATTCTGCCATGAAATTGGAAATGGACGAGTCTTTCGTTGCTATATCCCAAAGAAGGTCGTCAAGGAGTGTTCTCATTCATGAAAAGGAACCCAACGTTTGCCAGCTTGATTGTAGTGAAGGTTCGAAGTCCACTGGGGTAGATGTTGTTTCATGCCAGCTTGCTGACTTGGATATGATGAGTTGGGATGCCCCAGGGAATGCCTCAGTTTCTATTATTGCTCAAAAAAGTAACATATTAGATTTTGTTGAGAGTGATTTGAGATCAGGTGATGCTAACTGCCAATTTATGGCCAAGAGCTCGAGCTCTTTTGCAGCCGCTGATGAAGTGGGTGTTGTGTTGCAAGGGGATGATGGAATGAATGAACATTACCAGCCAACTACTTCGAGCATGACAGACTCATCAAATGGCTCTGGCTTATTGATCCATGGCAGTTCATCCAGCTCTCAGAGCGTTGAGGAGAGGAAGCATTTGCAAGAAAAAGTTGGCTCTGTTGACAGTGCTTCCAAGATTATTGTAAAAGCTTCATACAAAGAAGACACAGTTCGATTCAAGTTTGATCCTTCTTTAGGATATCTCCAGCTCTACGAAGAAATTGGCACGAGATTTAAGTTAAACCAAGGGACATTTCAGCTAAAGTACCTAGACGATGAAAAAGAATGGGTAATGCTAGTAAGCAATTCAGACTTGCAAGAATGTCTTGAAGTGATGGATGAAATTGGCACCAGAAATGTGAAGTTTCTCGTCCGTGATATCGTGTGTGCTGTGGGCAGTTCAGGCAGTAGTAGTTGCTTCCTATCTAGAGGTTCATAACAAGTATTGGATGCCTCGATAGATGGATAAAACTCAACCACACTTCAACAGTATTCTCCTCAACATGTCACTATGAAAGGAAGGTTGATCATGCTGCTATGCTCGAGATCATCACAGTTCTCTTGAGAAAGAGTATCTTCATTTACACTCTCTCTCTTCCACACATTTTGACCTCTTTTTCTGTTTTCAGGCCTCCCAAAGGCTCTGAAAGTTGAGAGCACACAAATATTTGGGTCAAGTCGAGGTGCAACTTAGAGTCGCGCCAAGTAAGTACGTTCATGTTGTTTTATGCTAGGGGATCAGGAATTGTAGGAAGGGGAAATAAGTTTTACTTATATGTTGAATAGCTTTGTAAATGATAAATTAGGGAGTAAGCTGTTTGATTTAGAGGGGGAATGAAAGCATCCTGTTTCAAAATGCCTAGTTCCTATACTTTGTAATCATAAGGTAGAAATTACTTTATATTCAATGTGATGATTTTTTTCTGTAATATAAGTTATAAATAAAGTTTGTTATTGCTTATTGGTACTTGTGATATCTGGACAAGGAAAATAATGTAAAATAGTCCATTTTGGAGAGCACATAGACGGATTCTTACCCATCATTGTTCATTGTTCATTGTTCCGTCAAAATATTTGTTTTAGTAATTACTATTATTTTACTCCTATATTATTTAATAAATTACTATTAAATTTAACTTTTACTTGTCATTTCTTCTGTTAATTATTGTGTAAATTATATCTTAGGAAGTATTGAGCCTTTTTTTTTTCTCTTTTTATTTTTACTTCCCCTCTTTCGTTAGATCTCCCATTTTTGTTGATATAGAATCAACATTAATTACTTTAATTGAAACCTTTATCTTTTCAGCAACAATGGGATTATATATGAAACTCAATATCTGTTGCTGTTAGTCTATGTTACTTTAAACATAATCATGTTAGCATGTTGATATATCTATTTAAAGTTAGGTTGCTAAATAATTGACGGCAAGATAATGATTGATATCGTTGATTTTTTAAAGTTTGAAGATTATAGTATACCTTTTGAAAATTTGAGAACTAAAATGGAAAAGGTTTAAGAGTTTTAATGACTAAAATGAGAGTTAAATCTTAAAAGAATAAAAGTTTAATGTCATTTGGTCCTATGAAACTTTGAGATTATATTATTTTGGAATCTGAAACTTTTAAAATATTTCTTTTTTATTTATTAAATTTTAATAATTATTTGTTTTGGTCTTTTTAACTCTTTTATCTACATGATGTCTTTAAACATTAAATAATATATATATTTTATTTTTGTCATTGATGTGCATAATTGAAGCCACATAGAGTGACTGGTTGAGTATTGGACTGATGAATATATGTGTATATATATTTTATGGTTCAACAAGATCCGAGTTTGGAGATTCGAACTTCTAACATCTTGATCGAAGATACACGCTAATTATCGTTGAGCTATGCTCACTTTAACTTTGAACTGATGAATATTAAGTTGTAAAATTTTCGTTGAGCTGTGCTTACTTTGAATTTGAATTAATGAATATTAGGTGGTAAAATAACGAGAATCAAAATGATTGTTTCCTTAAAGAATAAAATAATTTAAACTAAGAAAATGACAAACACATCAAAAAGAAAAAAAAAAACTAAATGGATGAAAATAATAATTCATCAAGAAAATGACAACATGGTTGAATGCAATTGCCGATGAGGAGGACATTAAAGAGATTATCTTCGCAGATGTCACCACTTGCTTCTTGGGAACTGCCGTGGTAGAAGGGATCCTTCTTTCTTTCAACTTTCAAGTAGTTGGTCAAACAAAAAAAAAAAGAAAAGAAAAAGACCAAAAATGTTATTCACTTATTTAATAAAGATGCACTTGCCATAATCATGAGCTCAGGTTCTACTTACCTTTTTTTTTTCCATATTATTAAGTAATGTAGTTTCTGACAATAATGGTTTTTCAAATTTTTAAAAAAAAAAAATGATTTCAAGCTTTAAAAAGTTTTAAATTGTTATAAATATACTATTGTATATGGTAGATATCCATTGGATTATTTAGAGCCTACTCACTTGGATTACTTGGAGCCTACTTAGATTACTTGGAGCCTACTTGAATTACTTAGGGCCTACTCACTTAGATTATTTGGATCTTACTCACTTGAAACATTATAAATATGTGTAATATGAAGGTTTTAAACAAGAGAGATATACCTAAAAGAAAAAATTCACTTGCCAATAAGAAATCTATCTACTTTGCTCTCTTTTCTCCATTGTGTTATTGTGTTTCTTAAGTTGTTCATGTTCACAACATAAATAAAATAATAACAAATTCCTAAATTTTCAAGATTGTGTGGAGGTGTCTTTGAACTTTAAAAAATGTTTAATGAGTTCAAGTTTATAACTTAAAAGGGGCTGTTTGGGCGCTGAGTGGGTCAAAATAGTATGTGGAGTTAGATAATCTATGTTTGCGGTACAAAGTTCTTTAGTCTGGATTAAGTAAGTCTGTATTTGGGGTGCAGAGTTGTTGAGTCTGAGTTTAGGAAGCTTGTGTTTGGGGTGCAGATTTCTTTAACATGGAGTTCTGAAGCCTATGTTTATGCTGGCTGTTTTTTTTTTTTTTTTTTTTTTTTTTTTTTTTTTTTAAAACATTTTTTGTTCTATTATACATTTAAATCTGTATTAGATATTAATTTTTCAAAACTTACATAATAAACATTTATTTCCATTAATTCTAGCATTTTTTAGATTTTAGGTTATATTATTCTACGTACATTTGACCATTTTGGGATGCATCAATATTGTTTAAGATGCACAAAATAATTGAGATTCAGAAAGCATTTCATTCATTCATCATCTAAACCTCCATACTTGGAGATGTACAATGGGCAAATAATTGGCAACTCCATTTTACAATAAAAAAAATATATTTTGAAGTTGTATTTGCCAATTTTGGGCTACAGCCATAATTGTACAACAAATAATTCAGAAAATTTACAAAGTTTCCAAAAGTATAGTGTAGTGTGGTATAATAAAAAAAAAAGCCTGAGAAGAAGGTTGATTAGCTGTGTTTGCTGAGGAGGAACATACAATATTTCCATTTCAATTGCATGGAGATGGATAGGAAGCTCTTGGTCTCTGGGACATTAGTGAAGATGATATTCATAAGGCGTGCTATGTCGGCATTGTCCAACTCTAGAACCTGGTACAGTTGGTCCACAACTTGTTGCCGTTGCTCGAGTACACACAAGTGAAAATTAGTACTCATATTTAATTATACTATAAATAAACTAGTAGAAAAAGAAAATATCTCACTTTAGTAAGAGGAAATAGGCAAGTGGGGGGAGAAGGTGCTGGATTTCTAAGGAATCCAACCCTATAGCAGTGAGAGAGAATGCATTAGTAAGAGAAGAAAAAAAAAACAATAAAGCATGTATGTATATATCAATGAAGGAAATAAAAGATGTAGGAGGGGACTCACCAATTGCATTAGAGAGAAGTAGTGGGAGTGGGGTTGTCCTCAAACCTTTTTAAAATGTGAGAACATATATAAAGAGAAGATGGGGATGGTAGTTGGCAAAGGTATTGATGCGCTTATTATCATAAATGCACTTAACCACATTTATTTCAAATGAACAGTGGGCAATTATGAAGAACAAGTGGAAAAAGACATGGGCATTAATAAGACATTACCAAATATTTTTTTAAAAAAAGGTTGTAAGTACAAACACCATTTAATACAAACCAACACACAATTTAATACACACATCAACCACCTTCCATCCTAATTTATATCACAACAGAACTCTAATTTATAACACAACAGATGTTAAGAATTGTGAAGCCAAAATAACATACGACATTTGACTGACGCAACTCTAAACCAAAGACGCATGCTGGAATTTTCTTTATGCTGAAACTCACTTGCCTTAAGGCCCATTATGGTCTCAAAAGCCTAATTGAATTTTAATTTAGGTCTCACGTTGCGGCAGCATATACACACACACATATATATGCAATTTTGACTTAGTGTGAACCTTTGCGCAGTTGTGTTGAGGAATCGGTTCAGCCCTTTTTTGATTGTTTTGTGTAGCTGGAAATTCTTGTGCAGCTAATTTTCGAATGGTGTGGCACAATGATGCTTTATGAGAGAAAAGAGAGTTTTTTAAAAAAGGTTGTAAGTACAAACACCATTTAATACAAACCAACACACAATTTAATACACACATCAACCACCTTCCATCCTAATTTATATCACAACAGAACTCTAATTTATAACACAACAGATGTTAAGAATTGTGAAGCGAAAATAACATATGACATTTGACTGACGCAACTCTAAACCAAAGACGCATGCTGGAATTTTCTTTATGCTTAAACTCACTTGCCTTAAGGCCCATTATGGTCTCAAAAGCCTAATTGAATTTTAATTTAGGTCTCACGTTGCGGCAGCATATACACACACATATATATGCAATTTTGACTTAGTGTGAACCTTTGCGCAGTTGTGTTGAGGAATCGGTTCAGCCCTTTTTTGATTGTTTTGTGTAGCTGGAAATTCTTGTGCAGCTAATTTTTGAATGGTGTGGCACAGTGATGCTTTATGAGAGAAAAGAGAGTTTTCTCTTGTGGGTTTGAGAGTATTTCCTTTGTTGTTGATCCCAAGCTATCAAGTTGTGATACTTGGAGGTCAATAGTCATTGTTGGACTATTGAGGATTAGTTTGTAGCATAGAGTTGAGGGCTTCTTGTAATCTCTCATTATAGTAGAACTTGCAGTTGCAAAAAACTGGATGTAGTCCCGAGTTTAGGGTGAACCAGTATAGATTTTAGTATTCTTCTTTTCCCTATCTCTTTTATATTTTTGTTGTGACTCTAACTTGTGTGGTTTGTCATGTGGAAGAGGAGAATTGATATTGTAGTAGTTTTATTGTTATTATATTAATTTTTCTCCCAACAATAGAAACTCAATCAGAGACAATATATGGTGAGATTTAGGAGCAAATAGAACAAGAAATAATGCATAGACAGACCGGCCTCAGAGATATAAAATTCATTCACTGGAAGTATTTGAATTTCATATAATAACATGCATATCATTACATAGCAAACTAATGTAAAAACAGAACCCCAATTTATAACACAACAGAAACTCAATCAGAGACAAGATATAATGAGATTTAGGAGCAAACAAAATAAGGAATAAAGGATAGATAGACTGGCCTCAGGGATGGAAATTTCATTCATTGAAAGCATTTAAATTTCACATAAAGAACCCAAAGTAATATAAAAACAGAACCCAATATATAACAGATACCCAGTCATGTACAACAAATTTGATTGATGAAGTAGCAACAGAACAAAATAGATTGATACAAAATGCAAGTGTAGAATATTCACATAACATAATTCTCACACAAACATTAATCCAATACAAAATACAACAAATTGATAACAAAACATATAGTAAAATAGGGTTAGAATCAAATATGGAATTGTCCAAAATAGAAAGCACAACGAAAAATTAGAGAGCACAAGGGAGATAAAATGAAATAAGAAAAAACAGGGCATTTTTTCTTTTTTAGACTCATTATCGGCTGGCAAAAAGGGATAGAAGGCAAACTTTCGCAGTCGACTCCTCCCACCAAGCTCCAAAAGAGAGTTTCGTCCGTCTCCTACCAAACAACCCCATGCCTCATTCCATCGAATGAAACATGCAGCTTTACAGACCCAAAGAAACCATGGAAAAGTTACAAATGATAAGGGAATGGCAAGGAAGCGGCAAGGAATTATCGTTCTTTTGAAGCGGCGAGGGGAGTGAGGTGGGTACTGATGGTGGATTTAGAAAAGGAAAGATGGAGTTTATTGGTTTCAGATTTGGTAAAAAATACAGATCTGGAATCCTATAAAATCCTAGATTTAGAGATCGTTGGATGAAAAATGGATGAAAATAAATGGATGGGGACTCGGTTTAGGGTTAGAGTTTGTTTTAGGGTTAGGGTTTCAGGCGAGAAATGGATGAAAGTAAAGAAATCTGGAAAAAGGGAGAAAATTTTTCAAACTAACCTGAAGTGGAACGACCAAAGGATGCAAGGAATGCGTGAGAGAGCATTTGGGGAGACATATCTCACAGACAACACAAAGAGTGCATTCGAGAAGATGAAACTAGGGAATTGGATTTGAAAAGGTTAATTTAAGACAACACGGATCTCCATATTCCTTTTTAGATAAGAATGTGAAAGGTTTCCCCTTCTATCTAGGAATTGGATTTGAAAATATTAATTTAAGACTTTATGGTTCTCTTGAACCTATTTCTCCTTGAACCTATTTCTCCTTTTGCCTCCTATCCTTTTTACTTTTATCCAAATTTCACCCATAACATTAGCCCCCAGTCCCTAGTTGAGATTCATAGTTTATTATTATAGGCTAATTGCATGGAATCCAATTTGGGAGTATAACATTTTTAAATTAAATTTACCTTTTTTGAGACATTCTTCATCAAGCCTCGTTGGGTTGCTTTCCTTTAGGTTTATGTACTTCAGAAGCTTTGGCTTCAGGTACCTTTGTGATCCAGAATTTAAAGTCTAATGTTTACTTTTTTGTTTGATAGAGAGGCATATCCCATTTTCTTGCCTTTTGTTTGATAGGGAGACATATCCATTTTCTTGCTTTTTCCTTGTGCATGTGTATTTTTTGATAGGTGGAATCTGGAATGTTTCACATAAGAACTAGAACTTTGCAATTCTGTAGAGGTCTTCATGTTTGATTGTTTAACCCTTTGATTTCCACAAAGCTCTTGTTCAACAATTCCTTTTTTTTTAATCTTCTTTTGTTGATCCAATTTAAGCCCCCATGTCTTCATAGCTTTGATTTTCTCAATTCAGGTATGCAAGGTAATGGACTCTCATCTCCATAGACGGTGCCAACTATTAATGCACAAATTCAGGCCAAGGAAACGCACCTGATCTGCATGTGAATCCAACAGTAAATTTGTATTTGTGAGGGGAAAGAGTGTAGGGAATAATCGAATTAAACCTATAGCGGAAGCGTTGGAATCGACTTTGATTTTATTTTAGAATTAAACAAAAAATATTTTAGGCTAAGCAAAACATAAATTTGAGATAAATATGGAGATATTTTAGGTGGGTCTTTAATCTCATGCTCTAACTCCAACAAGGTTGAAATTCCAATTCCATAAAGCCTACTTGTTATGACTCGAATACATGATCAAGGCTTGTGGGAGCCTCTTGAAAGAAAATGAGAGAGAAGAAGTTCAAAGAGAATTCCACAATTCTCTGTAGAGAAGATGTGTTTCTTATGAAGAATACACACAATGGCTCGTCCATAGGGTCCTATTTATAGTGGCCTAGGAAAAATAATTAAATAATATATTTTAATATCTAATATATTAAAATATATCTATCTAATCAATTTGAATCTTATTCAAACCTTTTAAAATTCTCATACGACATCTATTTCCTAATTTGAAGCTAATTCAAATTTAATAAATATATTTTCTTTAATGTATCTTAATACATTAATAATTTCTTTGATTTTTAATATATCATATACATTAAATATGTTTTCCCTCATTTAATATATCAAATATATTCAATTTTAATTTGAACATTTCAAAAAAAGTTCTCTCAACAAAATTAATCCATATTTGTTCATATGAGCTAGCAAGGGAAACTTATGGATCCACAGATTATAAGCTCCAATGATACAAAATTAATTAATTAAACTCTTTAATTAATCAATTTTCATTCATTAACTCTAGGGTCACTCCACTATAGACCTAGAGTTGCACTCTTTACAAAGAGAGATTAAATATTTCATGGTCTAGTCTTATACAAATTCATTGTATAAAATACTCTCACTCACATGTCTCCAAATGAACGATTTGGATCAAATAGTGTTACTAGGATAAGGCACCAAATTTTACCCATATACTATGACCCTTTAAGTTATTTCTTGAACACAATCCTCTCGTATGTCAACCACATACTGTTCGAGATTACACTAATAACCTTAGATTTTTCTTATAATGGATAATATTATATTGCAAATAAAATAATCAAAATTATTATTAATTATTAAATAAATCATTAATTACGAGGCTTTAGGGCATAAATCCCAACAAAGAGGTGGCTTGCAAAATAAAGAAAACCTGCACACCGTGTGTGGTACTTGCCACAACCACTCCGATGCTTAAGTTAGAGAGGAAAGAAGTGTAGCAAGCTAGTAAAGAGTGAAGACTGAGAATTAGTTACCTCCAAAGTAGTTATAATGTAGTATTTATATGAAAATGACATAGAGTCTTCCGTTTTACTAATTGGATTAGGTTTAGGATCGAAGTGGAAACCTCAGAGAGTCTCGGGCTACGGAATCGCAGAGCACACGTGAGGCTTGATTGAACAGGGTCGGCCAGTTCAGCTTGGGCCAAGCCAGGGCCTTTTGGCCATTTTCCTCATTTTCCCAAGCCCAAATTCGCCCTAGACCTTGGGATTGATCTTATTTGGCCTATTTGTCTTTTATTCTCTTGGGTTTGATCCGGTTGTCCAAATTTACCCATAATACATTGCCAGTCTAATTTTTAGCATTGTTTTTTTTTTTTTTTTTATCAATTTTAAAAAAGATAGATACTCTCATACTTTATTTACTTTTTAAAAATTAATTGTATTCATATCAATTCATATTATATTTATTTATATTTTTAATTAAGAAATATAATACATTATTAAAGCTTAATTTACTAAATAGAATATTATAAAATTATAAAATTAAATAATAATATTATATTATACTAACTTTTATGATATATATTTTTGGTCTACTTTTAAACTTAGTACATTATTGCATCAATTTTAAAAAAAAATTATAAATTTATAATTAATGAGGGAAACAACACTTTAGAATTTAAATTAGTAAATCATTAATTCTAATTAAATATAAAATCATATATGTTTATAATGAATAAGTTGCAAAGATTTTGGAATTTCAACAGCTTGAAGTCTCATTATTAATTCTAATTAAACGTGAAATCATAAATTTTTATAATTAATTTATAGAATTATACAAAACTTTTCATATTCAAGTTCTTTAAATTTCTAACGTTTTATATTCTTCTTAATATTAATGAAAGTTATAAAAACTAAAAATGGCATGCTTTAGTAAATAAAACATAGTCTTTATAATAATTTAAAATGAATAAAATATAATTTGTAATTTGCAGTATGTAAAATTTCAAGTAATTATCTTATAATAAATTAAAATAAACAAAATCTAAATCTCAAAATCACAACCATATGTCTGATTGAAATATCAGGTATATTTTTGTTGCCTCCTTCCACCCATTTTAGATTAGATAGGTTGCTCAATTTTTCTCCCTTTTTGTTTCAGATCTTGAGTTCCAATTCTGGAGGTAGAATTGGTGTAGTATTTGGTGTAGTATTGATCTTGAGCCCTTCCCATATACTTTACTAAAAGAATAGAAACACATTGAAAAAAATATAGTTTATGAAGTTGACTCATTCTTCACATATATCAATATCCACAAGCATACTGCATCGAACTTTTAATCAAAACACCTTCTCATTTCGGTATGAAAGAAGAAATGAACACAAAAACAACTATATTCACAATGTGTAATCAAGATTGGCATAAATTAAATTTCAGTAGCCAGACTAATTATCCATGGTGGGTTTAGAGTTTAGATCATTAATCCATCTTCATTTGGTGTTGCAATGTAAACAACATATAAGTATATCAATCATCTTTTGCTGAATGCACAAATGGAGAAAAATTATTAATGGTTAGTCTTACCTTCTATTTTGAGAAGAGTAGATGGGGATAATCTTCTATACACCGACGCGATTTGGTTATTGTCTCTCTTCTTCCCTCTCGATCCGTTTCGATAGACTTTGTGTGCATACTTGAGATGTATGAGAGGGAAGATTTATTATACATCATAAAATGGAATTAAATGGACTAACTGTTTTCCTTTTTCTTTATTGATATTAACTTTTTTATGAATCAATTATCAAGTTCTTTTATGACTTAAATTGAATAAAATTGACAAAGTTTTGTTGAAGTTTAATAAAACGGTAGTTTTATTACGTTTTTTTTTAATGTAACACCATTAGTTTTTTTTTTTTTTTTTTTGGCAAAAGAACATCGTTAGTTTTTTAATGTAATTTTTTTGACAATTTTTTTATGAGTCTGTTTTTTAATGTAATTTTTTTTTTTTGGCAAAAGAACATCGTTAGTTTTTGGGGTGCAGGGTTGGGTTGGAATGAGTCTGTTTATGTTTTTTAAAGACATTTTTTAGCTTCTTTTTTAAATCCCATTTTTTTTTTGTACTTAATAATTGTTTGTATAATTAAAATAGTTCACAACGAAGGTTTGAAGTTAATAACATCATACAACATAACATCATATAACATAGTAGAATTGAGTCTGTTTGGTTTGCTAAAACCTTGTTTGGGGTACAAGATTGGGTTGGGTCTGTTTATGTTGTTTCTTTAAAACATTTTTTATGCTATATTTTTTTAATTTCCATTTATTGTGACCTAATAATTTGTTTTTGAATTGTATAGCAATATTTTGACAAAATTTGTGTGAAAATTTGCGTATCAATATTTAAAAGAATTTGTCCCAATCACATATTTAAATTGGAATTATACTATGTGTAGTCTCTATAACTCTGATCTATGTCATTCACTCCACTCATGGTGATGTTAATTTAAATAACATTATCAAAAGCATAGAATGAATAAGTTAAAAGTAAGAAGGGTATTGCTAAAGTTTTGAAATTTTGAAAGTATATTTTACAAAGTAGTTTGACAAAAAGTTCAAACATTGAGAAATGAACTTTTTTTTTCATGTACTTTTTCAAATTTTTTTATAAATTTTGGTAGGTGTCATAAGTTAAAGTAGTTAATGAGAAAAAAAAATTACATGGTTCATGGAAAAAGTGAAATTAGTATATAGAATTACATATAGGGAAAAATGTACATAGTTTCTCTAATTTTAATTTGATTAAATTAAGATAAAATACATTCTATATGTTATTTTAAAATGACTAAATTAAAACTAAAATAACATATATTTAAGTTATTTTAATATAACTAAGTTCAAAATTAATATCATACATATACTTTCGTTTTTTATGTGTATCTAATTTGAAAATTAAATATTTTCTTTACTATAACTAATTTAAAATTAAATATTATTTATTTTATTTTAATAAATTCAAAATAAAATTCAATTTATTTTTGTTACATTGAATATTGTTAATATGGAAATAAAATATAGGCTTAAATTTTAATATGTTGACTTAAAATTAAATGTTCTTTTTAAAAATATTAATGTAAGTAAGTCGTCTAAAATATATTTTTTTATCTTAAAATTAAAAAATTATACATATTGTTCACACGAGATTTCGATAAAGAAATGTCACACGTGTAATGAACTTGTGTTGTATTAATTTGAGTATAGTGAGTACAATCTCTAGTATTTAATCATCTAATTCTCTCTCATGTTTATATGTTCACTTGAGTCCTGAAGAGCTTGTTCTTGAGATTGAAGCTTTAATTGATTCTTGGGGTCTTAAAGTCTTCGAGTCTTGAAGTATTCTTGATCTTCAAGGAGTGTTCTTTGTTCCAGAGGTATTTGATCTTCAAGAGCTTAAAATTTTTTCTTGTCTTTGTTTCTAAATTCTCATTGAGATCTCAAATTTCTAAACCCCTGAAATGAAGGAGGAAGCCTTCTATTTATAGAGTTCCTCAAGGCCGCTTGGGCCTGTTAAACTAGGCCCGATTGATTTTGGACCAGCCCTTTTGGACTGGGCTTGGTTGACTCTAGGCCTAGCCATTTGGACTGAGCCTGGACTTTGTTAATTGGGACCTTCAATTCGGGCTTTTATCTAGAATCAATCCAAATTTCAAATAACTCAATTGTGTACTTGGATTTGCCATAATTTATTTTAGGGATCCTTGCAAATTTAATTAATCCCTAATTCAATATAATTTTGTCATCAATGTTGGGTAATGACGTGGCTATTTTGTCATCAATGTTGGGTAAACTTAGGGCAAGGTTAAAATTCTACCCAAATTTTATTAGATGAGGATTTGGAACTCTATCCAATTTTTGTTTCAATTTGGAATAAAAATTGAAACTTACTCCAATTTTGATTTGGGACAAAATTTAGACTATACCCAAATTTGAATGAAACAATCCCAACATTAATGTTGGTGAGTCGCCGCCGCTATGCTTGCTGGAGGGGAGGAAGTGAGAGTGAGATGGAGGGAGTTGCAGAGAGAGAAGGGGACAGAGAGAGATAGAAGAAGAACAAAAAAATGGGTGGGGGGTTTCGGTGAGAGCAAGAGAGAAGGAGAGAGAGAGAGAGAAAAGGTGTTTCGATGAGAGAAAGAATGATAAGAAGAAACTGACCCCCTGTTAATTTATTTTTTATTTTTATTTATTTATTTTTGCTGAATTTTTTCCTTTTTTTTTTTTTTCAGGAAACTTGTTTTCATCCACCACTCAGGTAAACAAAGATTTTTTTTTTTTGGATTTACTTTTTTTTTGGTATTTTCCTTGCAGCCAGAATGTCCCTAGTGAAACTTTGTAAAGCAAGTACCAGGGTGACACTAATAGTAGGGCCAACACGAGTAACAGTGCTTGTGCGCTCAGTGTTTTCATCCTCTACTTTGCAATGGAAAATTTTGCAGCCTTCGACTTGAAGATGGAATGAAGTAAGTACAGGGGTGACACTTTAGTAGGGCCAACACAAGTAACGGTGATTGTGCCTTCAGTATTCATCCCTTACTTCGCAACAGAAAATTATGCCACCTCCGACTTGAAGATGGAACGAAGCAAGTACAGGATGACACTTAAGTAGGGCCAACACAAGTAACGTTGATTGTGCTCTCAGTGTTCATCCTTTACTTCGCAACAGAAAATTATGTCGCCTCCGACTTGAAGATGGAACAAAGCAAGTACAGGGGTAACACTTTAGTAGGGCCAACACGAGTAACAGTGATTGTGCCCTCAGTATTTATCCCTTACTTCGCAACAAAAAATTATGTCGCCTCCGACTTGAAGTGTAACGCTCCGCGTTATAAAATTAGGCTATTTTAGAATATTTAGACTTAGTTATTCGTTACAGTTCTAATTTTAAAAATTAGAATTTTATTAGTTTATCCTTTAAGTTGGTAAATTAAAATTTCTAATAGTTTTAGGGAAAATAGATTTTTAGTTAAATCTTTAATTCCTAAAGTTTGGAAGTTTAATTTTAGATTCTATCTATAAAATTCAAGAGAAACCCAAATCCTCAATCATTAAGGATCTTTTTCAAATCTTTAAGAGTTTAAAATTAGGAATTCCTGAATTTTAGAATGTTTCCTTTTACTTATTATCTTTTTACTTTTGGGGAATTAAAAGATATAAGGAATTAAAAATCAAAACAAAGAGGAAAAAAAAAAAAAAAAAAACCCTAAGACCTTCATCTTCTTCTTCTTTTTTCTTCCTCCCCTCTCCCTCACGTTGAAGCTGCTGGTCACCTCTCCTTTTCGTTTCTCCTTCTTCGACCAACACTCTCTCTCCAGCGATCTTCCACGTAACAGCGGCGGCTCAAGCATATCCATTTTGCAGCAGCAGCACGAAACCCACACGTTCTCCTTCAATTTGATGAGGTATAACTCATACCCTTGCTAAATAAACTTTAGTTTTGGATTACCCATACCCTAAACACCTTTGATTTTTAATTCTATCTTGTTTTGGACTCAAAACAGCCCACATTCGAAGTAGTTTTCTGCAAAAAACGGGAATTACAGCAGACCAATGTGAGTTCTCTCTTGTTTGACGAGGTTTGTCACTTACCCATGCCTAATCGACTTTAGTTTTGGATTACCCATGCCTTAAACATCTCTTATTTGCGATTTTAGCTTGTTTGAACTCCGAATAGTCCACATTCGAAGCCATTTACTGTCAAAAAACGGGATTTACTGCAGAGTTTTAGTCGGTTTGGCATTGTTGGGTAAGTTTTAACATGTTTTGGACTTTTCACAAATCACTTTAAGTGTTATGGCTTAGGTCCTAACGTGTAGGAACCTTGCGTTGCAGTTTTAGGTTGATTCGAACACTCTCGAACACCAACCAACAGTAATTCGAGCTCGTTTGGATTAGTTCAGTCAGTTCCAATAAGTTTCAGCAAGTCTTTAAATCCTTCGAACTAAAATAAGATGCATTAGATTAATTTCTAATTCTTGTAAACTTGCGTTCGTAGATTGGGCTTAATTTGGAGTATTCGAGTAAGGCTCAAAGTTCTCTTTAGGTAAGAAAATTCTTCCAAACACTTCTTTAGTTTTAATCTAGGCTTTGGAGTTGTTTTCTAACTTCTAAATTTTAACTTATCGTGTAGGAATACCTTGGAATATCCTAGGAACGTGGTAAGTAGAATTCTACCTGTGGGGTTGTTTGCTTGTGTGCTAGCATGATGTGTGCCAAATTTCGTTATATTATGATTTATATGATTATTTCACTTGAACCTCCATATGTTCTAAGATTTTATTGTGCTTAGTTGATACTTGGGATGTTGTGATGTTTAGTATGTTGCAATGACCTTTTGTGATGAGCATGTTGTCTTGTGGGGATTTGTTTGATCTTGTGATATGTATGTACGATGAGTTGTTGGCTTGGGTTTCCAAAGAATGTTATGGATGTGTCTATAGTTTTTGCATGGTTTAAGAAGCATAATGTAGGAGTCATAAATTCTGATGAGTTTTAAAGGTTAGGTAACCTTGTGTGTGAAAAAGGAAAGTTGGGTGAGTACCAGGTGCCTCGGGTAAAAATGGTCGAGGGGTGGTATGTCACAATAAGACTTAGAGTAGCATCGATGGCCTTGTTTTAAGATAGTTAAGGTCGGTGCGCTGATTCTAGAAAGGCAAGTATGTGAGATCCTTGAGAACTTTGATGGCCTTTGATGAAAAATCAGTTGGGGCCGACGGAGAATGTCGGTGGCCCTGGATAGCATCAGTTGGGGCTAGCGGAGCACGTCGGTGGACTTGGATGTAAATAGTTGGGGCCGACAGAGAATGTCGGTGGCCCTGAATAAAATCAACAAGGATCAACGTGTGTCTCGAAGGAGTCAACCTTAGAAAACTTTATGTGAGTTATAGTATGAGCATGGAGTGAACTCAAGGTTTGAGATTAGGTTGACTTGACTTTGCTTGAGATGTTGATTTATGGGTCTAGTATGTTGTGATCGCTACTTACTTTCCATGTATGATGAGCATGCCTAAGTTTATAATTATTATATATAACATGATGTTTTGCCTTGTATATTGGTTGGTGGCTCCTCAGGTGTGAGCTACTTACCAGTATAGTTGTGTACTGACCCACCACAGATTTTGTAGGTGATGATGATTATGACGAGCCTGGTGGTGCTGAGGAGGAGACTTGAGAATAGAAAGACCCTAATCATATGTTACTCAATTAGTGTTGCATTTGTTGGACTTAGTTTAGTTTTATCTTGTTAGTAGTTGGACCTAGTTAATCGGGATATCATTATCTCTTTTTTGCTGTCCAAAGAGTTAAATTTCGGTTCATTTGGCTTGTGACTCTAGTATTTAAATTATAGATGAAGTTTTGTTAGGTTTAATAGTTGTTTGTCCCTTAGGTTGGGCATTTGTAGTGGACTTTGAGTTGTTTACCTTAGTTGGAGTTTCATCTTGAGCTTGACTTTGAATTTAAAAACATGTTGTGCTTTTCATATGTTTAGAATGTTGGTGGTTCTGATTCCTAATGGTTCTTGGGTTGGAAATTTGGAGTTTGGAGTGATCCTTGGTGATTATGAATATAGAAGTGCATTTTGTTGTCTAACAGGTACTAGAAAAATTTTGGTATTGTTGTAGTTACGTCGTTATGCTGTCGAAATTTTTGGGGCATAATGGTTGTTGGTTTAGTAATATCCCTTAAGTTAGGTTAAAATTTGTGGGCGTTACATGAAGATGGAATGAAGCAAGTACAATGGTGACACTTTAGTAGGGCCAACATGAGTAACAGTGATTGTGCCCTCAGTGTTCATCCTTTACTTCTCAACAAAACATTATGCAACCTCCGACTCGAAGACAGAAGCAAGTGTAGGGGTGACACATGGTAGGGCCAATACGAGTAACAATGATTGTGCCCTCATTGTTCATCCCTTACTTCGCAACAGAACATTATGAAACCTCTGATTCGAAGACAGAAGCAAGTGTAGGGGTGACACATAGTAGGGCCAACACGAGTAACGGTGATTGTACTCTCAGTGTTCATCCCTTACTTCGCAATAGAATATTATGCAGCCTTTGACTCAAAGACAAGCAAGTGTAAGGGTGACACATAGTAGGGCCAACACGAGTAACGATGATTGTGCCTTCAGTGTTCATCCCTTACTTTGCAATAGAACATTATCAGCCTTCGACTCGAAGGCAAAAGCAAATGTAAGGGTGACACATAGTAGGGCTATCATGAGTAACGGTGATTATGCCCTCAATCTTCATCCCTTACTTCACAACAGAACATTATGCAACCTCCGATTCGAAGATGGAAGCAAGTGTAAGGGTGACACATAGTAGGGCCAACATGAGTAACGATGATTGTGCCCTCAGTGTCACCCCTTTCTTCGCAACAGAACATTATGCAGCCTTCAACTCAAAGACAGAAGCAAGTGTAGGGGTGACATTTATAGTAAGGCCAACACAAGTAACAGTGATTGTGCCCTCAGTGCTCATCTCTTACTTTGCATCAAAATGGAACTCTCTCATTTTTTTTTGTTTCTCTCTCTTCTTTTTTTCTTATGGTCCACTTATAATTTTATTTCTTCCTTTGTATGGCTAAACTTGTCTCTCTCTCTCTTTTTTTTAGAATCATGGTGCACTTTGTCAAACACATCTCTTTAGGGAAAAAAACACCTTGTCATTTTAAAGGATAAGGATCAACCGATTAAAATGGGCTTACTCTCTTTGTTGAGGAGCCAATGTTTGGTCATTTTTCACCTTTATGACCTAACTTGGGTGTTGTCTTTCCACCTGAACTATCAACAGAGAAGCCTTTAAATCCAAACAAAGTATGGATTTTGAAATCTTCCATCCACAAAAAAGGCTACAATCGAGGACCAGAGTTAAGCTTGGGGCGTCCCTTGATAGAAGGTCAATCTCTAGTATTTAATCCTCTAATTCTCTCTCCTGTTTGTATGTTCACTCGAGGGCTGAAGAGCTTGTTCTCAAGATTGAAGCTTCAATTGATTCTTGGGATCTTGAAGTGTTCTTGATCTTCAAGGAGTGCTTTTTGTTCATGAGGTATTTAATCTTCAAGAGCTCAAGGATTCTTCTGGTCTTTGTTTCTGAATTCTCTCTGAGATCTCAAATTTTTGAACCCTTGAAATGAAGGAGGAAACCCTCTATTTATACAGTTCCTCAAGGCCTCCATGTGGGCTTGGGCCTGTTAGACTGCGCCCGATTGATTTTGGGCCAGCCCTTTTGGACTGGGCTTGGTTGACTTTGGGCCTAGCCATTTGGAATGGGCCTGAACTTTGCTAATTGGGATCTTCAATTCGAGCTTTTGTCTAGAATCAGTCCAAATTTCAAAGAACTCAATTGTGTACTTGGATTTGCCATAATTTATTTTATGGATCCTTGCAAATTTAATTAATCCCTAATTAAATATAATTTCGTCATCAATGTTGGGTAATGATAATTCTAATTTATGAGGATTATTTGACCCTAAACTAGGTTTTTATTGTCATTTTTGTGTGTTTTATTGTATGACGAGCAAGCTAAAAATAGTGTTTATTAGATAAATTCATAAAAGCTTGTTGGAGTAATGAGAAAGAGGAAAGAAGTTGAAAAGAGGTTGAAAATTATACTAATTTGTTGTTTTTGTGTAGGTTTGGAGAAAGTACAAAAACTGCAATTGCATTTCTTCGGAAAAACAAGTTTGTGAACAAGCACAAAATGTAATTGAATTTCATTTTCGAAATGTAATTGCATTCATTCGGAAAACAAATCTGGAAAACAAGCACAAAATGCAATTGAATTCCAGAATGGAAATGCAATTGCATTTCTGGAAGATTTTGGCAGATTTGAAAAATAATGCAACATAAATGAATTAAAATGCAATTGCATTTTCTGAAAAATCTGGAAAATGTGAGATTGACGAAAATCATGAGATTCATGGTGATTTTTGCGAGATTTGGGATATTTTTCAGCCTGATTTCATGCCTACATGTTGACCCAAGGTTGTAGAAGAGCAAATATGGAAACCCTAGCCCTCAATGCCTATAAAAACGAAAAGAACAAAGAAAAAACGTGACTGGATTTTTCTGCTCGCCCACAATTCTTAGTTCTTCATTTTTCTTTCATTTTGTCAGTAGTTCGTGATTCGTGGTGCACAGTAATTTCTAAGTTTGATCCATCCTCGACAAAAGTTCGAGGAGGTGAAGATCTAATTACCTTTGAATGTGTATTTGGTTCGATCAAAGCAAGGAGAACACTGGTTTATTCTTGTTTTTATGTTTCTGTGCATTTTTATTTTCTAGCTAATCACTGTTTTAATCTTCAATCTTGTAATTTTGTTGAATTATAGTTAGGTGTTGAGTCCTTTGATTTTTTGTTATTCTCTTTAATAAAAAGACAGTTAGTTCATGGGGATTGCATCTCCATAAGATTATGAATTTTCTATTAAGTATTGCTACTGTCCTTGAACTTTTTTTTTGTGTGACTATTTTGAGTTTGCTGGATTGGTTTTACATCAAGCTTTCTTAATAAATTTTTAGATTGGTTTTCCTTCTTGTTTTGGAATTTTCTTCCCTCTTATTCAGCTATTTAATTATGACTTTTGTATCCATTCATTTGTTGTTTTTCATCCCCATCATAATGAGCTAAATTTTCTTTAGGGGTTCAAGTTGGTGAAAGTCCTAAGGAAAAATGTAAAAGCTCTAAAGCATAACCAATCTAGCTAGCATGTGAACTTAGTTTGTTTTTGTTGAGTTTAGATTTGGGTAAACCTAGTCGGCCAACTAGTGTTGCTTGTCAAGCTTGAACTTAATACTGAAAGGGTTAAGGAAAGGCGGATGTCACAAAAGCAATGAAGGAAAAGGCTTAGAAATAAGTTCTGAAACATCGACCCTAGACATAGAACGAGACTCCAAAACCACTAGAATTGTGTGCGAAAATATCTAACTTAGATTAGCCATAGACATATAGGTTTAATCACTTAGCCTCCTAAAAATTTTGAATCAAAATTGAATAGGAGTCGAATTCAGTTTACTTAGTTTTCACATGTTAGCTACGATTGCAATTACATTTTTGATAGCATTCTTCTAAAAGGTGCTTGAACCACTTGAAATCCCTTATTTTCACTCATTGATTTTTCACCCATTTTTCGATAACAAACCAACATCATACAATTTTATAACCTTGGTTACCAAAATTGTAATTTGAAAACAATTTTGGCTATATTTTGAATTTTATTGTGTCTATTCCCTGTGGGATCGATACTCTGAAATACTTTCAGTTTTATATTACTTGCATCGACAGTGTGCACTTGCACTGAACTAGAGCTTTGTTTTAAAATTAAAAATATTT
Organism: Trichosanthes truncata; assembly: GCA_033996785.1. Classification (NCBI taxonomy): domain Eukaryota; kingdom Viridiplantae; phylum Streptophyta; class Magnoliopsida; order Cucurbitales; family Cucurbitaceae; genus Trichosanthes; species Trichosanthes truncata. The sequence goes on along the minus strand of JAWPNB010000003.1, from coordinate 22,209,220 downwards.
TCTTAAAGCCCCCACGTTTCAGTTCTATCAGGTAATGACATGGCAATTTTTAGTTGGTCGAAATTTCAATTCCAACACATATTTTGAACTATTGTTAATTGAATTAAATATAAATAAACAAAAAAATAATTTTATTTAAATTAAGATAATGTAACTCTGCATTTTTTATTCAAGAAAAACTATATAATTGTAATTTAAAAGAATCTTTTAATAGAGAAAGATAGATAGGAAGGAAGAGAGAAATGGTGGGACCCACATAATTATGAGAAAAAATGAGAGAGAAGTGGTGGGACCCACCATAATTATTACAAAAGTAGAAAGAAAAGTGATGAGTCTCACTAACTTTTTTGTAATTTCAAGAGAACCATGGGTTTAGAGAAGGATCCAATGGGTTTGAATGAGATTTGTTGTTTGAACCCTAGGGATGAGAAACCTATCCCCCAAACATGGGCTTGGGTTTGGAAGTCGATCCAACCCAAACCCAAACTCATCCCCCAAACACCACCTAATTGAATAAAACTGACAAAGTTTTGTTGAAATTTAATAAATCAGTAAATTTTATTAAAAACCTTAAAATAAATACGTTTTTTTTTAATGTAACACCATTAGTTTTTTTTTTCCTTTTTTTTTTTTACAAAGGAACACCATCGGTTTTTTTATGTAATTTTTTTTGATAATTTTTTTGATGTAATTAATATATGTAAATTGAGGAAAAAAATCGTATTGTTGTCCTTTATGTGATTTTTTTATATTTCAAGACTCTTGACAATTTTTTTAATCAAAATAGATTAAATATAATTAAATTTTTTTAGTTCTAAATATAATTGAAGTTAGTAATTATGCAAATAAAGAGAAATCTTTTTATATGACAAAAAGTAAATATATAATTTAATGATTATCTAGTTGATTAGTTAATTAATTGTAATAATTTTATAATTTATGTTAAAAATAATTGTTAATTAATTTTATGTGAAATCCTTTGTAAATTTAAGATTTGACAAAGGGTAATTTAGTCCAAAAATATTTTTCAAAGATTGTGGTTTTTTAATATATTATAGATGGATTGAAATAAAAAATTATTATAAGACTTTCTTTTATTTGAAAACTATCCAAGGCAAAAGAATAATTAATGTGAGAGATATTGAAAAAGAATATGAAGTATTTTGTTCAAAATTCTTTTTTTTTCTTTAAAAAAATTTGTAAAATAGACACAAATTAATGAAAATAAAAAATCTCAATCTTAGAATTCATGGGAAAAAATTATTAATAATGAAATTTTGAAAAATTGTAGAAAAAAACTATAAATAAAAAAAAAACTAAAATCAACTTAGACTTTAGAACTCCAAGTTTAACAAATTTGCACCCAAACACAGACTTCCGAACTCCAGACTAAACAACTTCTTGCTCTAAACACAGACTTTCTAACTCTAGACTAAACAACTCTGCATCCCAAACATAGACTTTTTAACTTTGTAGACTTTTTAACTCTTACTCTCTGCAACTCTTTGCCCCAAACAACCCCTAAAAGAATTGATAGTTACTACATGTACCAACAAGGTGCATCTTCCTTTTTGGTGCCTCAATCATAGGAACTACTAGTTAAGTGTCATTGACTTGGAGCAATCTTATGTTGGGTGACCTCCTAGATGTAACAATGGAGAGTGATTTTGGAGATTTTTTGAAAAATGGATAGGGATTCAAATAGTTTAAAGAATTTTCAAATGGGAGGAAAGGAAACTGTTTTTTCCTTCTATGATTTTTGTTGTTTTTTAAATATAAAGTATATACAAATGGGCAGACATGTAATTGTACTAATGGGGAAACATGTAATTGCACACCTAATGTAACGACCCAACTTGGATCACTACTTAAAGCTTACTCAACATGCTCTTAACTATGAACAAGGAAGGTTTTAAAACACCTTTCAAACAATAACAACGGAAGATTTCACAAAAAATCACTTTATTTTGGGTTTTCGATTCAAAATAAAATAAACTTGCAAAAACATTTCAAATTAAAGACAAAATTCGCCAAAGTTTAAAAGTAACCAAGAACACAATTGAAACACAAGGGAAAGAATCAACATGAAACTGGACAACTCTTCTATACTAAGAAATAGGGAATACTTATATCTCCATAGCCTTGCCAAGCCAATGTCTTTGCTATTGGGATTTATGCCCTGAAGCCTCGTAATTAATGATTTATTTAATAATTAATAATAATTTTGATTATTTTATTTACAATATAATATTATTTATTATATGAAAAACCCAAGGTTATTAGTGTAATCTTGAACAGTATGTGATTGACATACGAGAAGATCATGTTCAAGAAATAACCTAAAGAGTCGTAGCATATGGATAAGGTTGGGTGCCTTATCATGGTAACAATATTGATACGACCCACTTTGTAATAGTTACAAATGATTTGATCCAAATCATTTATGTGGAGACATGTGAGCAATGATATCTTATACAATGAGTTTGTATAAGATTGGACCACGAAATATTTAATATCTCTTTATAAATCCGTTAATTGAGAAGATTAATATTTCATCAAGATGATCATATGCGACTCGATCTTAATCTTGAGTGAGTTATGAACTCTTGCCTATGAGAGCTTGTCCTTTGATTTGCATGGGTGAGAGTGGCTTTTGTAGCCGATTCAATATGCCTACCATTTTGGGGACTTGACCAAATAGGGAGCTAGGAACATAATCTCACAAGATGGAATTCACTCATTCTCATATAGGGTAAGTAGATGAGTAGTTCCCTTAAGTGCTGATTTTAGGACTTAAACAATGGGGCCCCACCCTCTCACTGGACCGAAAGGGATTTAGTTTATAATTAGATTATAAACAGATTGTTCATTAAAGGATCAGTGTACTTAAGGTGCAAGATGTAATTATAAGAGTCAAATGGACTTTTGACCCAACTGTAATTACGAAAAACTCATGAAGGATGGGCTTGCATATAATTATTATATCTATGGACACAACTTGTCCTACAGTGCATAAGAGTGCAACTCTAGGTCTATAGTGGGGTGACATATAGTTAATGAATAAAAATTAATTAATTAAAGAGTTTAATTAATTGATTTTGTATCATTGGAGCTTATAATCTGTAGGTCCATAAGGTCCCCTTGCTAGCTCATAGTAACACTAAAAGATCAATTTAGTTGAAAGAAATTTTTGAAATGTTCAAATTAATATTAATTTGAAGTGGTCAAATTAATATTTAATATATTAGATATATTAAATATAAAATAGGGAAATATATTTATTGTATTTGATATATTAAATATTAAAATTTGAAATGTTCAAATTAATATTTAATTTGAAATGTTCAAATTAATATTTAATTTGAAATGTTCAAATTAATATTTAATATATTATATATATTAAATATAAAAGAGAAAAATTGATACGGAGATTGTCGAATGCTCTATCAAATATATTTATAAATCTAAACCTCTAAAATTTGTAATAATAGTGGCCAGGGTCGATCACAAGGATTGGATTTCTTAGTTCATTTAAGTATCGTAATTACTCTCACTTAACTTTATTTAGAGAAAGAAATCAAATGCAAACAAGCTCAACTAAAGAGCTAACCTAGAAAGCAAAAGATAAATGGAGACACAATAGGAGATAGATATCCTAGGGAATCAATTTCACCAATTAGACTTACAGCGAAAACTACCAAGATTTGTCATGCAAATATTTCATAAGCCAATAAGTGAGGGTGTTAATTGACTCTTTCAAGCACAATTAACTCTCATGCAATGTTATAAACCTAATATCTCTATCTAGATTTTAATAACATGCAATGCTTTAAGCAACTTCTTTTAAGGGCTTCTAAGAGAATTCTTCACTTTCATGTAAGAATTTACAAATAGTCATGCAATTAAGTTCTAGCCTAAACCACACTTTTTCAAGCACAAATTCAGACCAATAAAGCAAATAATCTTTGATCAATAGATTATAAGCATTAAATACATAAAAGCATGAATGAAACAAAAATCATTCAATCAAGGTATTTAATCAATTAAAAAACTCAAGTCTAATGGCTGCATCAAAACTCCAAGTATTAGGAACAAAGATACTAATAATATTCATACAATTAAATCTTTAAGTTCCTAATTTACAGCCACAAAACAGAAACTAAAACTAAAGAAAAATGAAGAAATTAGCAAACAATGGTCGATCCCGCATTCCCGTCGTGATCTCCACGTCCCTCGAGCTTTGGATCTTCAAAAATGCTCCACAAACACTCTCAATTGCTCCCTAAACCTTCAATTTTAGCTTGGAATCGAGAATGGGGCTCCAACTCTCGGATTGGCCTCCCAAAACGGCGCAAAAAATGATGTTTTTATAGAAAATCTCAAGGCAGCGTCTCAACGCTACAAGAAAAATTGTTTCCACCCGTTTCTGTATGAAAATTAGCATTTTTTGCATTTTCGTAGCGTCAAGACGCTATGGACAACGTCGAGACGCTACCCTAGAGACAACACTTGTCATTTTTACTATATCTCTTCGCTCGGGTGTCCGAATGACCTCCGGTTCGATGCGTTGGAACCATGATTCGATGTAGAATCTCCCGGAATGTGCCTTATGCTCAAATAACATCTTTAATCTACCTAAATTTTCAATTAAGCTTCAAAATGCTCCAATATCCACCAAAATATTCTCAAATACTTGGTTTTACTCCTCAAGCTCGGTTTCTACAAAATTAAGAGAAATAGGCATAAAAGCTCAAAAAATAATCACAAAACTAGCATAAATAATAGGAAATAAGATAACATAAATACATGCTATCAAAATATATTTATTGTATTTGATACATTAAATATTAAAATAATTAATGTATATTTGATACATTAAATAAAAGATATTTATAAAATTTGAATAAGATTCAAATAAATAAATATCGTAGGAGATTTGAATGAGATTCAAATAAGTATAAGATATATTTTAATATATTAGGTATTAAAATATAATATTTTAATTCTGGCAAAGATTTACCCTTGGGTTGAACCATTAGACACAACACACATATCTTCAATAGAGAATTAGATCTCTAGACTCTTCCTCTCCAATCCTTTGTGGATTTTCTTTCAAAAGACTCCCACAAGCCTTGATTTTGTGTTCGAGTCATAGCTAGGAAGACTTTGTGAAGGAGATAAAAATATGTCATAAATATCTCCATACTTACTCCAAGTAAGTTTACTTAATCTTATTTTTTTAGTCTAATTTTAAATAAAATTAAAGACAATCAAATGCTTCCGCTGTGGAGTGAAACGTTCATTCCTTCATTTGCAACACACCTCCTGAGTCACTGACCACCTGAAAAGAGAAAAACATGTTGGGATTTATGCCCTAAAGCCTCGTAATTAATGATTTATTTAATAATTTATAATAATTTTGATTATTTTATTTGCAATATAATATTATCCATTGTATGAAAAATTCAAGGTTATTAGTGTAATCTTGAACAGTATGTGGTTGACATATGAGAGAATCATGTTCAAAAAATAACCTAAAGGGTCATAATATATGGATAAGGTTAGGTGTCTTATTCTGGTAACATTATTGATACGACCCACTTTGTAATAGTTACAAATGATTTGATACAAATCATTCATGTGGAGACATGTGAGTGGGGGAATCTTATAAAATGAGTTTGTATAAGACTGAACCACGAAATATTTCATCTCTCTTTATAAATCCGTTCATTGAGAAGATTAATATTTCATCAGGATGATCATAGGTGACTCGATCTTAATCCGGAGTGAGTTATGAACTCCTACCTGTGAGGGCTTATCCTTTGATTTGCATGGGTGAGAGTGACTTTTGTAGCCGATTCAATATGCCTACCATTTTGAAGACTTGACCAAATAGGGAGCTGGGAACATAATCTCACAAGATGGAATTCACTCCTTCTCATATAAGGTAAGTAGATGAGTAGTTCCCTTAAGTGTCGATTTCAGGACTTGAATAATGGAGCCTCGCCCTCTCACTGGCCCGAGAGGGATTTAGTTTATAATTAGATTATAAACAGATTGTTCATTAGAGGATCAATGGTACTTAAGGTGCAAGATGTAATTATAGGGGTAAAACGGACCTTTGACCCAGTTGTAGTTACGAACAACTCGTGAAGGATCAACTTGCATATACTGACTATATCTATGGACACAACTTGTCCTACAGTGTATAAGAGTTCAACTCCAGGTCTATAGTGGAGTGACCTATAGTTAATGAATGAAAATTAATTAATTAAAAAGTTTAATTAATTGATTTTGTATCATTGAAGCTTATAATTTGTAGGTCCATAAGGTCCATAAGCTTCCACTGTGGAGTGAAACGTTAATTCCTTTCAAAACAGTGTAGCATAGGATGAGTATAAAAATACTCAGTAAGTAGCCCACTTAATCCAAAGGTTCATAACACCACTGCAAAAGCCTACTAATAAACTTGAACACACAAACCACAAACCACAACATTCCCTTATCTTGCTCAAGTTCTACACTTTCCTTGCTAAGTGACCACCTAACCCACCCCCACCTACGATATTGCCTCATTGCTATATCCTAGAGCCATACTTCCTATTCATTGGGCTTCATCCCCACAATTAGCATACAACGTAAGAAGGATCACAATCCCTCAAGCCACACCTTGAAGGCCCACCGGCCCTCTGGCTAGCACATGTCGATTAGTGGAGCTTCATCCCCACAGCTAGCATACAACAAGAAGGTTCGCACCCTCAAGCCACACTGGCTAGCACCTACAATGAAGGACACACCCTCCATGCCATCACAAACACAAGGTACACAACCCAGTAGCTATCACATCACATAATCATCATAGGCAAGCATGCTCCAAGTGGGGTAGTAGATGTCATTAGCCTAAAGGTTCTAGGTTAGTCTAGGGCTTTCAAGACCATATCACCATAACACACAAGATCCGGATAGACATATCTTACAATTACAATCAACAACTACTCAGATCATGTCCTCTAATCATAAACACCATTCATGAACCTCAGACATAAACTCATCCAATGGTCTACACATGATTCACAAACACCAATCATGAACCTTGGGCACAAACTCATCTAAGGTTCTACACACGAATCACATATACCAACCATTAGTTTGTAACTTTGAATCCCTTAATAAGAATAGCCACATGTTTAGGCAACCTTAAGCTCATCACGATAAATCTCAGATCAATTCAACCAAACACCCCATGTCCCACATACACATATTTAAGCACGCATGTTTATTCACAATTCTCCACAAACATAAACTAAACTTATCCAATCACAAAGTTAGGCAATTTCTTAAGGTGCTACACATGCTAACCACAATTAACTCGAAAATTTAAGCCCCTATTTCCATGATAGCCACATATTTAGGCCACTTTTAGATCAAAAAACCTTCCGCACAAATCCACTAACCATCACATGGTTCATAAACACAAATTCAGGCATGCTTTCACCATTCACCAATTTCCAACATGATCCAAAATTTAATTAATAACTTAAAGGGGCTTAGTTCGAAAGCTACTTACCTCAAGGAAAAAATAAATAATTTTATTTTGAGCACCAAAAAATACGCTTTCTGAATTTATCTAGCACCACCTAACAATATATAAATGTTGGGATTTATGCCCTAAAGCCTCGTAATTAATGATTTATTTAATAATTAATAATAATTTTGATTATTTTATTTGCAATATAATATTATCTATTATACGAAAAATTTAAGGTTATTAGTGTAATCTTGAACAGTATGTGGTTAACATACGGGAGGATCATGTTCAAGAAATAACCTAAAGAGTCATAGTATATGGATAAAGTTGGGTGCCTTATCCTGGTAACACTATTGATACGACCCACTTTGTAATAGTTACAAATGATTTGATTCAAATCGTTCATGTAGAGACATGTGAGTGGAGGTATCTTATACAATTAGTTTATATAAGACTGGACCACGAAATATTTAATCTCTCTTTATAAATCCTTTGATTTGCATGGGTGAGAGTGAATTTTGTAGCCGATTCAATAAGCCTACCATTTTGGAAACTTGACCAAATAGGGAGCTGGGGACATAATTTTACAAGATGGAATTCACAAATTCCCATATAAGGTAAGTAGATGAGTAGTTCCTTTAAGTGTTGATTTTGGGACTTGAACAACGGGGTTTCACCCTCTCACTAGCCCGAGAGGGACTTAGTTTATGGTTGGATCATAAACAAATTGTTCATTAGAGGATCAGTGATACTTAAGGTGTAAGATGTAATTAACTCGAAAATTTAAGCCCCTATTTGTTAAAAGCAATGTAATTATAGGGAGTGCACGAGAGAGAGGGAGAGAAAAAATGGATGAGTTTTGACTTTCTATAAATAAAAACTCTCTTTTCAAATTATAACAACCCCATAATTAATTCCTCTTTTGTCTTTATCAAAAATCAAATCCAAACTAAAAATCAACTTAAATCCCACTTCAAAATTATCATATAGCACAAAATCATACAACCTTTAATTCCAAAATAGTACATAAAAATGTCGGGCATTACATCTAAATTAAATTTTAACCGGACTCATATTAGACAATCTTGCAAAAATTTAATAAAATCTAGACATTTATAAAATTGAGTTCTATAAAGAACTTATCTATGTAGTTCTCACATAATTTTATGTATAAGAGATCCATTAATTTTTTTAAAAATGTTAAATATGTCAATAACCTATTAGACACAAAATTGAAAATTTAAGAACCTATTAGATTACAAAATTCAAAATTTAGGAATTTATTAAACACTTTTTAAAGTTCAAAGACTGAACTTGTAATTTAAATTTAAATTTTCTATAATTAAACTTGACTAGATGTATCAATTTTTATATTAAATTTTCAATTTCAATAAATTGAACTTCCAACTTAAATAAATGTTCCAATTTTTACCTTAAACTTGATTAAATATTATAACTTTTCCTATATGGTAGACTTTCATTTGAAGAATAGTTAAAAAGAAAATCCTTATATGTTTAAGAAAAAAATACACTTTTAGTCATTGAAGTTTGGAATTGGTACAAGATTGATAGGACTTTAGAGAAACATAACAATAAAGCTAGATTATTGTTAAAAATTTTATGGGTTGACGACATTTATTCAATAGTTGATTATGTATATTTATTGGGTTTAATTTTGTGCAACATTTTTTTTATTGAAAGTAATAAGTTTTAGAAAATTTTTACATTGCTTTTAACAAATTGACTATTTAATATAATGTATTTGATAACTCCATATATTTGAGAGTCAAAAGAAACTTTGATTGTGCATCGTTCACAAATTTTGAAATCTCTCTCTTTCTTTTTATCTCATTATTCAATAACTTTTATGAGAACAAACCTAATTAAAGAATAACTGTTTCATAAATCTAATTCAATAGGCATATATAAGCTTGAAAAAGCTTAGCATTTATTTATTTATTTGTTTTGTCGAGTTCAACAATTGCGAGGTGGGAGATTGAACCATCGACTTTTAAAATGGTAATTGATGTCTTATACACTGAATTATGCTTGTATCAGCCAGAGCTTAGCATTTAGAAGTTGGGTTTTTTCACCTAAATCCAAACAATATTTTTAACTTTCTAGTCTGAGACTTTGAGTTTAGGTTGAACCGTGGTTGAGTTTATATTCTTTTGGCCAACCCAATAATAAGGATAAGCTCTTATGAATAAACGATTATGCATATGCCTCAAAGATTAGATATCTTGATTTTCTTTTTTTTTTTTTTTAACATCTCATATTTTTATCAAGTTTTTAGTTAAGTCTAAATATAATTGAAAAAAGAAAAAATAATTTTATTGAATTCAACTTTCAACTTACTTAGGTAATGTGACTAATATCCTCCTTAGTTGACTTTTTTTTTTTTCTATTATTTCAAAAATTGTGACTAGGTTATGGGTGTTTTTTTATAAAAATAAGTTATGAGTGTTTTTTTGTGGCTAGATAAAATTATTTTAGTAATTTCTTTTTGTTGGATAATATTATTAGTTAAATTTGGACAATATAGTGTTGACTTTGGGTTTTTTTTTATTTGCTTAATTTTGCGGTTGGATATTTTTTAGATGATTTTAGATATTTATGTGGTTTGATTTGGTGTTTTTTTTTGTTGAATTTTGAGTCATCTATGGTTAAAAAGTGAGTGGTTTATTGGTTGGTTCAAGGGATTTTTTTTTTGTTTGATTTTGAGGAGATAATGAAATTCTCTATTTATATAACTTTATAATTTAAGTTGATAGCTAAAGTGAGCATAACTCAATGGTAATTGGCATGTACCATCAACCAAGGTTAGAAATTTGAATCCCTCCCTCCTAAATGTTATTGAACTCAAAAAAATGAGTTTAATTTGATACATTTGAACATTCAAAGTTAGAGTTGACTTATTAACATAAGTGTAATTTTCTTTTCTCTAAAAACTTTTATACATTCTTTTTATAAATTTTATCTTGTTATTTCATTTCTTAAAAAGTAAGGGGGAAAAGAAAAAGGAAAAAAAAAATGATTTCATGCCATATTTTGATTCTTGCATTCTTATATTCTAGTTTTTGTACTTTCAAATATTCTATTTTAGTCTCATCGTTATCACTAAATTTATGTTTTTTTTTAGTTCAATAACATTTGAAAGTGAGGGATTCAAACCTTTGACCTCTTGATCGAGGGTACATGTCAATTATCGCTGAGCTATGCTCACTTTGACAAATTTATTTATTATTGTATATAAGAAAAATCTAAATCTTATAATATTATGCATTCCAGTTTCAAAGTCATATATGTTGAGTTGAGTCTAGTATTTTTTTTATAAAAGAAAGTCGAGTCTAATCTCAAAATTTTGAAAATGAACTATCAAAGATATTTTTATTAAATATAATATATAATATAAAGTTAAAAAAGATGGAAATAAATATTTATAAATATTAAAAACTAAAATAAAATGCTAAGGATAAATAAATGAAATATGTATTAAAATAACGAGATTAAAAAAAGTTAAATTATAAGTTTGGTGGTAGGATTTTTAAAATCGTGCAAATAGGTCTTTAAATTTTAAAGATGATCTAATAAATCTTAGACTTTCAATGTTATATTTAATAGACTCAACTTTTAAAAGTATCTTATACTTTTGAATTCTCAATATTGTTTTTTTTTTTTTTTTTTTTTTTTTGAACCTAATTCTCAATATTGTGTTCAATAGGTTCATGAACCTTTAATTTTGTATTTAACACATTTTTAATCTGACACGCCTTTTAAATATTTATTAAATATAAAATTAATAGTGAAAACACCTATTAAATACTTCTTAAAATTGGTTGACTTTCTAAAAAAATTAGGAATCAAAATCCAATAATTGAAATTTAATAGAAAAATTATAAGGCGGAAATGCCAAAAGTTCAATGGGACACTCCAAAAAGGAGGAAAGAGAGGGAGAGTCCAAGAATGAAAGGATAGGGAACGTTTTCCTCATTGGATTTATAAAAAAAAAAAATTGAAAAGTTGAAATGATAATCGAGGCATTTCCGCGAAGGCTGAGACCGACTCGGATATGGATCCTTCTTAGCAACAAATTTTTGCCCATAAGCTGACACTTTCCATTTTTGTTGTTCCAGACCTTCCTTGAGAGAGAGACTTTGATCTCTCCCCAATTCTGATGCAATTTCTCTGCGATTTCCATGGATTCTAAGCCGCCTCAGCCTGCAGGTTTGCGAGATTCATCCCTCTTCTTTTTCTGTTCATCACTTCGACTTTAACAATTGGGGTTTTTGAGGTCGGCTTGTGGTTATGGTTTTCTCTGCTTCAATTCTTGATTTCTTGTGGATTGTATTTTGGGTTTTTGAATTTGATGGGCTACTTATGGTTAATTGGGTTCTCGAAAGAGACTTCGGCGTTTTAATCACATACCCTTTTCTTTTTGGGTAATAAAACCCTAGTTCAGATTGTTCTTTCGTTCCTTCCCTTTGTTTCAGGGTTGAATTTTCTTGTTGGTTAATGTCCGAAAAGTTGTGGTGTGATCTTGCTTGCTTCCAGTTTTGGCGTCTGATGATGTGATATGTGGGTGCACTATTTTGATCTTTGCGTTCGATTGATTTTAATGGATGAACGAATTAGGTCCTGCTAGATTGTGTTGATATGGAGTAAGAGTACCGTTGACTCTGTAAAAATATGGGATTGGATAAACTATTGATGGATTTCTAGTGTATATGTGTCCCCCTTGGCTTTTATATTCGAAATTATGATCTGAATCAATCATGTTTTACGCACTAAGAGAAGGAGCAAAGTTACCTCGCCGCTAATGGCATCTGTTTCTCTCCTGTCAGTTAATTTCGTTTCTGTTGGATGATCTCGAAATGATGTTTGCTTTAAAAGTTCCTTTTATCTTCACTTTACTGATTTGTGATGGCCGTACTTTCCATTATTGCAGCTTCTAATCCTCCACCAAAACCTTGGGAACGAGTAGGGGGATCATCGGGTCCAGCACCGTTTAAACCCCCATCAGCTGGCAATACAAGTGATGTAGTAGAGGCTTCTGGGACTGCTAGACCTGGAGAAATCGTATCTAGTTCTGACAGGACTGCCACTGTTAATAGGAACTCACTTGGCAGGCCTGTTCCAACGAGGCCTTGGGAGCAAAACTATGGGAATAACAGCTATGGAGGAGGTTATGATTTGAATTTTTCATCTTCTTTACTACTGATGTACGCTTTCCCATGTACTATATGATATTCTTCTTTGGGTTCTGAGGTTACTTTTTGTTTTTCTTAATGCAGCTTATGGTTCAACTATGAATAATTCTCCTTACGGTTCTGGGATGTATGGTTCTTCTTCTTATGGCGGTGGAATGTATGGCGGTGGGATGTATGGGAACAGCATGCATAGAGGAGGTTATGGTGGACTTTATGGATCTTCTGGTATGTATGGAAATAGTGGTATGTATGGAGGTGGAATGTATAATAGTGGCTTTGGAGGTCCAATGGGTGGTTATGGAATGGGGATGGGTGGTCCTTATGGCGGTCAAGATCCAAATGATCCATATGGTCCTCCCTCCTCTCCTCCAGGATTTTGGATGTCATTTCTGCGAGTGGTAAGCTATTTACTCATCTCTGTTATCATCACCATTATTTATTTATTTTTGGTTGAGGGGACAGGGTTATAAGGTTTGGTTAGCTTTCAGTTATCGTTATCCATTGTTCTGATTTTTATTACCTTAGTATGTTCTTTTGTGTCAAGTTGACAGACAGTGCAATCTAATGAAACCATGAATCGGTTTTCGTACAAGGCAATACTGTTGTTCTGAGTAGTATTTTCCTAGATTGTGCTTTATTCTTTTGAAAGTGTTTATTTTTGTCTAATTGCTTCTTAAAATTTTATTTTCGTTGACTTTAAGAATCAAGGTTGAATTGACGGTAATATCTGGGTATTCTCTGCTGTTCCTCGAGGTTAATATGTATTTGAAGTAAAAAAGATATGTTCCCATGTTTTGTAATCCGTTATGTGACCAGGTTGAGAACAAATATGATGGTCCTCATTTGTATCTATTTTCTATTTCTAATTGCAAGTACTTGAGGTTCATGTATCAACTCCTGAATTCTCACCTTTTTATTTTGTGCAGATGCATGGTGTTGTGAACTTCTTCGGTCGAATATCTATTCTTATTGACCAAAACACACAGGCGTTCCATATGTTCATGACTGCACTACTTCAGGTGTGTGTGCCCTTTTGACTTACCACCCCTACTTTATAAATGTTTCATAGATTTGGCTGACTACCAACAAGAATGAATCCTATTTAAGATCCCCGAACTTAAAACTTGAAAGACTATAAAAGCAACATTAATGGTAGATGTTTCATTTTGAAAGCGGTGACATGAAAGTGAAAACTGAAACTTAAATCTACATTGATGGTTAGATGTTCAATTTTCAAAGTGGTGAGTGACATGACATGAAAGTGAAAACTGGAATTTAAATCTACATTAATGGTAGATCGTAGATGTTTAATTTTCAAAGTAGAAACATGAAAGTCGAAACTGGAATTTAATTCAAACTTCAATTTTTTTACTGTAATTTAAAAAAAAAAAAAACTCAAATCTCGAGACCTGTTACAGTTTTTTTGTGGTTGCCACACATAAACCTTCTGGATAATGGACATTACCGTGCTGAATTTTCCCTGGAGTACGTGATTTTTCTTCCCACCAAGATCCCAAACTAGGCCTGAACAAAAAAAATATTTTGGTACCCTAAGCTTTTTCTGGCTGCTGTCTTTCATGACACATTTTTTCTTTATAAGGAACTTTTTTTTTTTTAAATTTATGGTTGATAATAAGCACGACATTTCATGAGATCAATGAAATATGCAAAAGGAAGGGGGAAGAGAGCCACACAGCAACGGGAGATTGCAAGAAAGCCCCTCCAATCAGCCAAAATGTCAGTAACAGTGTAATTAGAAAATTGTTTACTAATCCTACTCCAAGAAGCTGGAAGCTGTAACAAGAAGTACCTGAATATTTGACAACAGTAATTGTGATATAGCTGCTACCTTGAGTGGTAGATGATGTAGATATATGGGTTTTTTTTCATAAAGAAATCGACATCTATTCTCTATTTATGATGAATTGTTTCTGTGACAGCTTTTTGACCGCTCGGGTATGTTATATGGAGAGCTTGCTAGATTCGTGTTGAGGCTGCTTGGGATTAAAACCAAACCTAGGAAGGTTCAACAAGTAGGCCCTGATGGGCTTCCGCTTCCTGGAGCCACCCATCCTTATCAAGGCCAGAACTTGATCGAGGGGCCGAAGACCGCTCCTGAAGGTCCGTGGGATAATGTTTGGCCAAATGATTCCCAGTGAATGAAAAATGTTACTTAATATTGAAGGTAACAAAGCTTCATTTCTTCCTTCCTCGAGGTTATATAATTAGTCAATACCTTCAAGAAATAACCATCTCTACAGCTTGTCGTGTTCGATTATTTCATTACAGGTTATTCTCAAAACAAGAAGGATACTGGAAGATTATGATAGAACATAGATGATAGAACTGAGATGTGATCCCAAGCTTGTATCAGCAGGATTCTGCAGAGATTCTTGGGTGAAACTGTTGGGCATCGACCTCGGTCTTGGCCACGGCTTCGGTTGTATTCTTTCTTCTGGAATCTGAGAAGACCATAATATGAAATTGTGAATTTAGCTGTCTTTGACCTGAAATAAAAGTTGGTTTTTACTGGTTCTTTTGGTGGTTGGGTTTAGTATTATTATTTTTTTGTGTTGTATGATTGATGAATTAAAACAAAGGAAAAATGACTTATGCAGAGTGAGCATTTTCTATACCTCTCCTTTCCTGTTTAATAGTTTTAGAGTTGACTCTCGTTTATATATAGATTTTTACAACTAGTATTACAATACTTTGGAATGACATGTATAATGATCAAATAAAGACTTTGGAGTTTAGGTTAAGGTGACATTCATTTCATTAGAAATAGACAGTCTTTTAACAATCTCTTTTTAAGGGATGGTTGGTCTAAGATGCTGAACAACGAACTTTGATTTTTAAAAAATGCCATCATTATAGAAATATACATGTAGTTGAAAAATACTAGCCCATGGAGATGTTATGATTGAGATATGCTTAAAGTGAATATTTGTGATAAGAAATGATTTTTAATTATAAGATGAATGACTCTCTTAATTCAGTTCGTATAATCTCTTTTGGATGTTCCAAGAAATGCATCTCAAGAACACAATTTAGTAGGTATGAGAGGATTAATATCAGATAAAGGATAAATGATTGATTTACCAATTTAAAGAAATTTACGTGATGAATTACATATATCATTTCTTGCAGTGAGCTCGTAAAGGAGTTGTGGATACTGCAGTGCGAACATCATATGCTAGATATCTTACATGCGGACTTTTGGAATAGTTCAACACATTGTTGTATATAGAATTTGTTTATGGAACCATCCAAGCGATTTCATTTAGTCTTGAAAAGGTTATTGATGTCTAGACAAGGTTATTAAGAGTTTGACTAGATGATTGTTGTTGACTTTTCGGGTATGTTTTGACTTTTATATAATAAATGAGTGATTAAATATTAAATTTTAACTTCTTTTTGCCAAAGTGAGCATAGCTCAGCGATAATTGACAACTATCTTCAACTAAGATGTTAGAGGTTCGAATATATTTTTAATTTATACTAAGGTTTTATTTAATGCAGTAGAGGACTTGACTATTGTTTCTTGTAATTAAGTATAAGTTTGTAAGCTTATACATGTATATTTTTAAAGATTTAATAAACTTATAATGATTTTTTACCTGATTTATAATATATACTTCTAATAACTGAAATTTTAATTAATAATTATTTTATTTTTTTTCATGTATCTAAAAGCTATTATTTTAAAGAGTAATTTTCTTTCTACCTTTCCTATATATTGAAACGGATTTGAGATTATACTCAAATAAAGAAAAACATTAATAATATAGGACAGTACTATGTTAAAGATATTGTAAAGAAATTTGATACAATAGTATAGTGATCAAAGAGAATGAATGTAATAGTAAGAATAAATTTTCAATTACAGATGATGAAATTACATGTTATGGAAAATTGAAACCAGTTAGAATTCAATTGAAGTATTCAATTTTGAGACATAAAATTAATAAATGATGAAAACAAATTAGTACAACCCATATTCAAATAAGCTCAAACTCATGTAGGGCTCATAAAAGAAATTAGAGGATATCTTATCTTTCACATTCGAGAGAATTCTATCGAGAGAATTCTAAAGGGATTTTGAAGACGAAAGAGAAATAGAAGACTTTTCGAAACCTACCTCCTGTTTGGGACCTGAATTTGGGAGGATTTTAAATCAATTATGATTTGAAATAATTCCACGCTGGATGAAAAAAGAAATAGAGAATTTGAAATAATTTGTGATTTCAATTTTTTTTAAAATTTCCTTCCAAATAGGTCGGATTTGATAGATCTTAAACTTTAAAAAAAATATTCTATATCCCCATGCATGCGAGTTCATCCTATCCATAGTTTCTTCTATATTCACACTCAACATTCAAGCAAACTCAAGGTTAGATTTCTATTTTGTTAGTCTATGTATTTTGCTTTTTTTTTTCTTAGAAAAAAAATTGATAACAATAATTTTCAATCCTCTTGCTTCATTCATCTTCTTAAAAGATCTTTTTATTTATTGATTTGGATGCAAATAATCTGTCTTTTTTTTTTGTTCATTTTCATATATTGATTCAATATGTTTTTTTCCCCTAATTTGTATGTATACCTTTTTAGTTTTACGTTTTCATACATTGGTTAGAAAAGGAAAAAAAATTTGCTTTTTTTGATTTAGGGTGAACATAACATTTTAAGTGCTTTCAACATGACCATATAGGAGCAAAGGTGAGCCTTGACAAAATGTAGTCATTCACTAGGTGTAAGTGGCATGCTTCAAACAATTATGGGTCGTTTGGTTGGCAAGTTTGGGTGGTTTGTTAAGCCTAGATTTATTAAGCATGGGGTTGTTAAGTCTGAGTTTGTTAAGTCTGTGTTTGGATGGTGTCAAGTCTGGGTTTGTTAAGTCTGTGTTTGGATGGTGTCAAGTTTGGGTTTGTTAAGTCTGTGTTTGGATGGTGTCAAGTCTGGATTTGTTAAGTCTGGGTTTGTTAAGTCTGGGTTTGAATTCTAATTTGTTAAACCTGAGTTTATTAAAAGTGTATTTGATTGGTACATTTAACATTTGTATAAATAATAGAAATTATTTAATTAAAGTAATAAAAACTATATATTAAATTATATATAAAATGTAACTTTTATGATGAAATTAGAGAGTATTATTTTAATAATAAATAAAATATTTTTAATACATTTGTCCACTCAATTTTCTTCCAATAATTATTTTATAGAATAAATATTTAATTGTTCATGAAAATATTTTCAGACTATTTACCAAAGTGTGAACAAATATAAACAAAAAATTTTATGCAAATATATCCGACATATAATTAACCACAATGATTTATAACTTGTTGTGCTAAGAAAAGTTATTTACTACTTATCATCAAAATTACTATTGAACTTAACTTTCTATATTTAACTAATACATAAGGTTAGAAAGTTAAAGTATTTTAAATAATATTATTTTAAAATCTATTAACCTCAAGATATACTAACCAAAATAGTTTAATTAATTAATTTTACAAATATTATGTCTTTAACTGACTATGATAACATGATTTTACATTTTCACAAGAAAATGAGTTTTGGAAAGTTGTGGATTTAGAGAAATTGACTTCTTTTTTTTTTTTTTTATCAAATGGAAATTGACTATTAAATTTAGGTTTATATAATGTGTGGTTTGAAATTTATAATAAAATAATTTTTATTATAATTTATATGTTAATAAAAATTTTAAAATATAATAATAAGTTTCTTATAAATTATGAACTATTACTTGGTAAATGAATATTTATTTTTTAATATTATTGTTAATCTGAACACTTTTTGAATCATTATTTTGTAAAACAAATATTTAGTTAGTTTTGTAATTTTTTTTCCTAATATTTGTCAATGTAGGAACAAAATACAAAGAAATTCATTCTTATAAATTTATCATTATAATTGCTCTAAAACATGAAGTATAAAGATTTAAAATGTCAATGTCGACGGAAATGTTGAAGTCTCAATTTTATGGAAATGTTGATAAAACGTTGATGTCGATGGATATTTCTGGAAAAATTTTAAAAAAAAAAATTAAAAAAAAATTAAATTAATAAATAAACATTTTACACTTTTTAAATGAGTTAAAATACTTGTTACAATATTATATTTACATTAAGTTACATTTTCTTGCTTTTTTTTTTAATATTTCATCAATTTTATACGGTATAGTTGAAATGTCGATTCCCCCTTATGTTGATGTCGAACCCATGGACACGTGGAAATGTTGATGGAAATGTCGACATGTCGATGGAAATTTAATACTATGAGTATAACAAAGCTGACATGTCGGTTTATAAATTAATTATTATTATTTGAAATTTGAACTAAATTTATTTATTATAAAGTTATCATTAATTAATTATTTTTATTTAACTAATATATTTATATTAAAAATTGTACTGTAGCAAACTTGGAGAGTATGAATAAAGTACTGTAGCAAACCTGGTGAGTAAGGTAAAGTACTGCAGCAAACCTGGAGGGTATAATAGTATGTACTGTAGCAACCCTGGGTTAACAAAACTGCCAACCAAACATGAGTTTGTTTAAACAAACTCATGCTCCTCACTTCCAAACAAGGAACCAAACACTCCCTTATTGGTTTCAGAATATGCTACCCTATTCAAACTTTTAGGATTTTTTAGAAAAATAGTGGTGTTTTCAAAACATATTACAAAAATGAGCTGATTGGAAAACTATTTACAAAATATGGGTGATTTTTCTGTCTTTATACGAGTGCGTCTCTTTGACAGACGCATTCCCTTTGCAATGCGTCTTTCAAACTGACGCATTGCTCTTAACATCCTTTCTCCAAACTTATTCGGCAAAGAGATGATGGATGGGGTACAGCAATGAGGATGCGTCTCTTAAAGAGACGCATTCTCATCAGAAAAACGCACCATAGAGATTCGCCTGCAACACCAACCGCTGACAAGACTGGACACTGATGACTGGTGAGGTGACTGGTTGATTGATCAGTGGGTTTAATGGGTTTGGTGAGAATGTGTTTTTAGCAAAAACGCATTCCTCCTTACAAAACCCCCTCTCCCATTTGTTTTTTTTTCCCACATATTCTCTCAAAATTTCCAATTTGTGCACATACGCTCTCCTTCCTTTCCATTTTTTCTCTCGGGTTTTCTCTTTCTAGCTTCCCCTCCGATTTTCTCCTTCTACCTTCCCCTCCGATTTACCTTAAAAAGGTTATGTTATTTATTTTTTTTATCCTTGTTTTATATTGAATTAGGGTTTATCTTTTTCTTACTATTTTTTTATTTTGACTAATGATTTGTTCTTATTTTTTACAGAAACAAAATTCATAGAAAGAAGTTGAAGAAAATAACTTTCTCCTCATTTTGTTTATTGGACTACTTGGAAAGGTTATAAGTTTTTTCTTGGTACTATTATTTTGCATTGGGCTCACCTTATATATATATATATATATATATATTACTCAGTTTTTCCTATAACTAATTAAATGTAAATTTGGACAGACAAAAAAGATATCAAAAGAAAGTTAGAGAAACAAGGTATGTAAAATTTATTTTTATGAATTATGTTGTTAATATGTTTGATTTTGTTAACATGCATGATTTAACTCAACTATTTTTATTCTTATGTTTATTTTATCTTCTATTCGTTGGCTTAAGATTCAACTATTTTTTTTCTTAATAACGAACACATAGAAACCAAATCTTCCAAAGAAGTAGTAATATAAAGTCTTTTTTTTTTTTATTCATCCCTTCAATGAGGTTTAGGGTAATATAAATAAATTTGGGAGGAGTCATACAGTTTGCTACCTAAGTGGACCAACATACTTGAAATGACTAATCCTGGTTCAAAAATTTTGTGGAGGCTACAAGAGGTGGAGGGGACCAAAAAGGAGATCATATTCCATAGTGTTTTTTTAGCATTCGGATATGTTATTGGGGATTCAAGCATTGCAGACCTCTGCTTCAGATAGACAATACCCACTTATATGGAAAAAATAAGGGAAAACTATTGATAGCTTCCTCCGTAGACGCGAATGGTGGCATATACTATGTTGCTTATGCGATTGTACCAGAAGAAAGCAATGATACATAGGGCTGATTTTTGTGCAACCTATGGACAGAGGTAATGCATAAGAGGGAGGGGATGTGTCTAATTTCATATAGGCACAAGGGTATCATATCTGCAATTCAAGACCTAGATAACGATTGGGCATATGCGCATCATCGATTCTTCTTGCAACATGTTGCAAGTAATTTTAACCAAAAATACAATGATAACTTCTTGAAGAATCTAGTGTACCGTGCAGGCTCAAAGTTTCGGGTTCGAAAGTATGAACTATGCATGCTCGAGCTCGAGGTAGCCAACAAGGAGTGGATGAGATTTTTTAATTCCTTGGATCCTACGCAATGGATGCAATCTCATAATGGTGGTCATCGTTACGGGTGGTTAACCACGAATGTGGCTAAATGCATAAATGGTGTGTTAAAATAAGCTAGGAGGTTACCCATATCTGCATTGGTTCAATCCACATTCTACCGAACTATGACCTACTTCACCAAGAGACGTCTTCGAGCAGAAGCTGCCATTGACAAAGGGAGGCACTTGACAATGTAACTTCTTCAATTGAAATCTAGTATGGATTTTAGGATGATCTAATATCAGTTGAACTACAACTTGTAGGTATGCTATTGATAATTCTCATTTATGAGAATTATTTAACCCTAACTAAGTTGTTCTTGTCATTTTTCTATGTTTTGTTGAATAACGAGCAAGCTAAAAATAGTGTTTATGAGATAAATTCATCAAAACTTGTCGGAGTATTGAAAAAGATGAAAGAAGTTGAAAAGAGAATGGAAATTAAGCTAATTTGTTGTTTTTGTATAGATTTGGAGCAAGTACGAAAATGCAATTGCATTCCACATTCGAAATGCAATTGCATTTTCATGGGAAAACAAGGTGGTGAACAAGGAAAAAATGCAATTGCATTTCACTTTTGAAATGCAATTGCATTTTCTG
This sequence comes from Trichosanthes truncata, assembly GCA_033996785.1. Lineage (NCBI taxonomy): Eukaryota > Viridiplantae > Streptophyta > Magnoliopsida > Cucurbitales > Cucurbitaceae > Trichosanthes > Trichosanthes truncata. The sequence goes on along the minus strand of JAWPNB010000003.1, from coordinate 22,187,440 downwards.
GAAATCTCAATTGCCGCGAGAATCACGGAAAACACCAAGATTTATGGAGATTATTCAATTTTTAGGAAATTCTTTAGCTCGATCTCATGCCTTAAGTTGACCCAAGATTGATGGAACACGAAGATGGAAACCCTAGCCCGCAATGCCTATAAAAACGGGGAGAACAAAGCAAAATGGATATGGGTTTTTTTTTCATTTTCGGACAGCAGCATTTGGTCCTCGCTTTTCTGTATTTCTTCCAACAGTTTGAGCTTTGTGGTTCTATAATTTCCGAGTTTGATCCCTCCTCAACGAAAGTTCGAGGAGGTAAGATCCAATTGCCCTTGAATGGTTCAATCAAAGCAAGGAAACAACCGTCCAGCATTGTTCTTGTGCTATGTTTTTATTCATTTTTATCTCTATAGCTAGGTTTTGTTTTAATCTCAATTTTGTAAGTTGTTTTTAACCATTGAGTCCTTTAATTTTATTTATTCTTAGTTATAAAAGGTCTGTTGATTAATTAGGATTGCATTTCCATAAGAGTTTGATTTTTCTTCAGTAAGTACTACCATTGAAATTCTGGGTTTAAGTTGTATCCTTGAATTTCGGCACTATTTTAATCTCCTTTGTGAGTATTTTGAGTTTTGGATTAATTTTACATCAAGGTATTCCTAATAAATTTCAGATTGGTTTGTCTTATTATTCTAAATTTTAATTCCCTTATTTTAGTTATTAAATATGAGTTTTATAGCAATTAAGTTGTGGTTTTTCATTTCTTCCATAATGAGCTAATTCCCCCTTAGGGATTTAGTGAATGCATTAGAGGAGAGATGTAAAGCTTAAAAACATATTCAATCTAGTTAACACTCGAGACTTTATTTGTTTTTGTTGAAATAACGTGGGTAACCCTAGCTGGCCAACTAGTGATTACTTGTCAAGCTTGAACTTAATACCGAAAGGGTTAAGAGAAAGCGGATGTCACAGAAGAAATGGAGGAAAATGCTTAGAAATAAGTTCTAAATATCGACCCTAGACATAGGTCGAGACTCCAAAACCACTAGAATTGTACGCCAAATTATCTAAGTTAGATTAGCCATAGAAATATAGGATTAATCACTTAGTTTCCTAAAAATTTTGAAGCAAAATTGAATAGCAGTCTAATTCGGTTTACTTAGTTCTCTTGTGTTGACTACGATTACAATTGCATTTTAGTAGCATTTCTTTCCAAAATTCCATAAGCAACTTGGATCCCATTTTTCTTAATTATTAACTTTCGTTTATTTCCCTTAGAAAAATCAACCTCTCAAGCATTTTTACACCCTTGGTTATTGCAATTACATTTTGTAAAAAAATTTGTGTCATCTTCATAGATTTTGTTAAAATCTGTTCTCTGGGTACGATACTTTGGAATACCCCAGATTTATTACTTGCAATCAACCGTATGCACTTGCACTAGACTAGAGCTTGTTTGGAATTATAAATCTTGTCTTTAAGTCCCATGTTTCAGTCCAATCAACTATTGAGAAATTATTGCCCTGGGAAGCACGTGCCAATGGGCACAAAGTTCATATATACAATGGTTGGGAAAATGTGATGTCACAACTGCGATTGATCCAATCGCTTTGAAGGGTGGAACAACACATTGGGTTAAGCTACGTGAGCGAACTTATGCTTGCAACAAGTGGCAGGCTTATGGGATTCCTTGCTCTCACGCCAACGCTACATGTAAGAAGCTTGGCATAGATTACTTGGATCTCTTAGAAGATTATTACAAGCTGCCAACTTACTTACTGCGCTACTCGCCAGAGTTTGAATCCATCCTTGATCAAAGTTGTTGGCCTGACCCTAACTTTACCAAAGTTTGTCCGGAAGAGACACTAATGAGGGCTAAGGGTCGTCCATGTACGTCTCATATACGAAATGAGATGGATTTGAGGGAGCCAACAGTCAAACAATATTGTGGCATTTGTGGACTGGAAGGACATAATCGATGGAAGTGTCCCAATCAATCGCCTAGTGTTTTGATTAGTTTCTAGCTTTTTGTGAACCTGGTGCTTCTGTAATGTAAAATAATAGCGTGTAACACAGTTTTTTCATTAATGTCAAACATATGACTCTCATATATATTCAATACAAACTTGTTATCATTTTTAAACTCTTTGAATTATTAATATTTATTTTTCTGTCTATTTAAATGTTATTAGATGGAAACAACAGTACTACAGGACCGTATGAACCATCCATTCTACACCTCCAGGCAAGCCAGCAATCCCAATTAGGCTGGGAAGACATTTTTTTCGGTACACTATTGCACTATAGGCATCGAGAAGCTGTATTAAGGAGGTTGGCTACACAACCAGACCCCCGCATCGAGCCATATTTACAAGTGTCTGGTTTCTATGAGGTTTCCTGCATCAAATTTATTCAATATGATTGGCACTTACTGACTGCATTAGTGGAGCGCTGGCAACATGAGACACATGTTCCACCTGCCGCACAGAGAGTGCACGATCACACAACAAGATGTAGCCGTCTAGTTTGGACTACCTATTAATGGGTGGGCATTGATTGGTTCGCTCAATCATAACTGGTCTAATGTCTATCGTAACCTATTGTAAGTTACGATAAATGATGATGTACTTAAAGGAGGTTGCCTTAGCCTGTCTTGGTTGGCTGCCCAGTTTAATAATTTTCCTCATCTACCAGAGGACGCTGATGAAGACGACCTCCAATGATTTGCCCGCGCATATATTTTGTCACTCATAGGAGGTGTGCTCTTCCCAGATAAGTCTAACAGTCGGGTTCACTTGATGTATAGCCCCTTACTAGCAGATTTGCATGATGCGGGGATGTATAGCTGGGGAGCAGGATGTCTTAGTTGGCTCTATAAATAGCTATTCAAAGCTACAATGATAGATGCGAAGGATTTGGGCAAGCCTCTTATACTTTTACAAGTCTGGGCATGGGATCGATTCCCTTTTCTGACACCTCGGCGACTACATCAATACAAGAATCAGTTGGGAGATAGACCACGGCAATACGGTAAGAAAATGAGTTTAACTATAGTCGTATATTTTACCTATGTTACACTAATATTCAATTTATTATATTTGTAGATGGAACAATGAATTTTCAGTTACTAGATCATCTACTCATGTATTGGTCCAATACATATATATGTTAGATACAATTACGCCTGATCATGTATCATTAAGTTCATTTATGTATTGTTTTTAATCAAATTGTTTTATTTTAGTTCATGTTGCTAAACTTATGTTTAAAAAATTATGCAGATAATTTGGGAGCCTGATAACCATTTGCTCCAAATCTTGCCAGAATATTGCCTTGTCGGTAGTCACGTATGGGTAGCTAGAGCTCCACTCATTTCTTTTTATGTAGTTGAGTGGCAGTTTCTGGAATGTGTGATGTGACAATTTGAGTGGGTGCAAGATTTTCCTATACCATGTAATACGGACATGTAATTACACTCATACGACCTACGAGGCAAACAAGAACGAGATTAGGTAGCATATTTAGCTCCTATTATAAAAATCTGAGAAGGTAGAGAAAATTTTCTTCGCGGACAATTAATCAATAGGAGAGCCGATGTTAGGCATAATAATGACCAATGGTATGCTGCAACTACAAGAAAATACATCACACAACCAGGAGCATCATATCATTATTTGGTAAGAATCTTGTTTAGGGTTGCCTAAATGATGTATATAATTATAAAATTGACTTGATTAAATTTGATTTCACTTGTTTGTTCTTTCAGCACAACTTACACCACATGACTCTACTTGGTAGAAGGTGTTTGGAGAATTTAACATTCATATATCGACTCCTAGATCTGAATGGATGTGGTCATTCAGATGGAAACGAAGATTGAGTCACTCCTCTATATTGCTCTGTAACTTTTTTAGAGGATGTTAATTTCTAGCACGTAAAGATCATCTAAATTAATGGATTTTTTTGGAATATATTGTCTTGATTTTCAATCAAAAACTCAAAATTGTTTAGTCTCAACAAACTTATCTAGCTCCAATATAAATGCTCATAAATAATATTAAGTATAAAGAACTCTTACTCTCCTAAGTTCATCTCAAGTCACAACCCTTTGGGGAATTGAAGAACTCAACTGCAATCAACTTTTTCAATTAATAATTTATAATTAACTAATTAAATATAAATTAAACATAAAACGTGGCAAAAATAAAATTAAAACGCCTTTACTTTTCAGATTATAAGAGGAATCAAATGACAAATTCATAAAACATAAAAAAAATTGGGCACATTTATACTTATATAAAGAGGGATGAGAAATTAATTAAATATATAAAAAGGTGGTGACACATGCTTCGTTTATAAATAAAAGTGACTTATATGTTGATCCAATTTCAAGTGAATATTTATAGTATATTTAATGTGTGTGAGAGAGGGTTTTTTAAACATATAATTTTAATATAAAGTAGCTAACAAATCAATTTGTTATTTAGGGAAAATTAAGAGTGAACTTTGTTAAAAATAATTTAAATTTGTAAATAAGTTTGTTAAAGCAAAGTGCACTTCTTCGAGTTTTAAAGCAAATTTTAAGTCCTTTTACACCACTTGTTTTAGGCTAACTTTTATCCTTTTTCTTGTATCTAATTATAGTTGTTAATTTTTATAGGAAAAAAATGAGTTCATATTAACAAATTTATTTGTATGAGTTTTTTAGCAGTGTTTAGTTTTTTCAATATGCATGATTTTAAGTTATATTTTTTATTTTTTTTTTCATTTTCTTTTGTCATATATGAAAATGCAGTGAAGATGATGTTTGATCGGGTAAACTTTGGGTGAAGAAAAGTAAATAAATACGTTCAATCCCAGTGCAAATATACACTGTCGATGCAAGTAATAAAACAAGAGTATTCCTAAGTATCGATCCCACAGGGAACGGTGTAACAAAAATATTGCAGAGAAAACTGTAAGGAGAATTGCAACTTGAAAACTAAAAATTGCAAAAACAAGGTTGGGATGATATGTTTGGTAAAAACAAAATAATTGCATAATCTAATTGCAAGTTAAAGTGACAAAAACATAAGTAAGGAAAACAAAGATTGCATAACTAAATTGCATAATCAAAAATTGCAAAAACAAGGTCGAGATGATGTGTTTGGTAAAAACAAAATAATTGCATAATCTAATTGCAAGTTAAAGTGACAAAAACGTAAGTAAGGAAAACAAATATTGCAGAACTAAATTGCATAATCAAAAATTGCAAGATTGAATAGCAAACTAAACATACTTGATAAAGAAATAAAAATTGCAAAAGAAATTCTTTAGAGAAAGGAGGCTCAAGAATGTCATTGCCCTAAGTTGTAATTGCAAACTAAAATTGCAATTCCAACTTATTCTACATTCAATTGTAAACCGAAATTACTACTCTTTTTTACCTTGAAATTAGGTTGACTAAGTGAGTGACCTATATGTCTATAGTCCCTCTATCTTAAGTAATTTTGGCTCAATAATTTCTTAGGTTTTGGAGTCTTTGATCCCTATATCTAGGGTAAAAAATTGACTTATGTCTAAGCTCTTGTCTCCATCACTTGTGCGAAATCCGCTTATCACTAACCCTGTCGGTATTAGATCTAAGCTTGAGTTGCTACCCTAGTTGATCAATCTAGGATCTCAACGGAATTTTATTCAACACAAGCAAACAATAGAGAAGTAGGCTTGGTCTTTGTTGGAATTTTGGCTACAATTACTTATTAGGGAATTCACATCCTTGAACCCCCTAAGAAGTTTAGCTCACATTAAAAGTAAAAATCCTACAACAAACTCTAGAAATTAATTTCATACTAGAAGAATAAATTAAAATGCTAATTGCAACCAAAATTTAAATGAATTAAAGACATCTTGCCATCCAAATTTGGATTGAAAAAATGAAATAATCAAAGCAATAGATAATCATTTAGCAAACCTCTAGACAATGTTGCTTAGCAGAGTGTATGCAATTTTAGAATGGAAACACCCTAAATGTGCAAGTATACACAGTCTAATGCAGCAAGTGATAAGTATATTTATATCGTTCTCCTCAGGGATTAGTCTATGAATTTTACCAAGCTTGAGCTTACTTTTAGTGATAAAAGGGGTAACCAAATAAAAACAACATTCAAGGGGTTTTTTAAAGAAATAAAACAAACCTAACTTAACCAATAACAAGCTTAGAATAACAGGCAAAAGAAGTAAAATTAGTAACAGTAGGTGAAATTACTTAGAGTTAAAAGCAGGCTTGAATTAGGGGTTTCTTATACTGTTTCAAGGACTCAATGTTGTAGCAAAACTTATGCTAAATCACACCACACAGCATTACAACACGGAATCTTCCCAAATTTCCTTAAATTGTAGCTAAATTCCCATTTAAACTACTCAAAATAAGCTCATTACTTGTGTGCACTAAGTGGGTGATTATCCCTAACCTACCCATTTCACTGCAAGCTTAACTTGTAATCAATCTTAGTGAGAATTGAAGCAATCAGTTTTCTATTCTTCTTCCCAAAAGTCAAGAAAATAATAGATGAAAAAGGTTAGCCAAACGTAATTCATCATAAACATTAAAAGCACTTTAAATCAGTGTTCAATAGCATAAAACCACATAGCTTGAACCTCTCTATAATATAAGAGTTCCCTAATCCTTGCCTTAAGCTAATTAGTTCATAATAACAGAAATAAAACTCCTAAAAGCTACTGGAAATTCCATTACAGTAATCAAGAAAAATGGAAAAGCAATAAAATGAAGAATAACAATAAGAAGATAAGAGAAATTCTCAGGTGAAGCTTCTAAAGGACTCCTCCTTCTTCCTTAGCTCCTTTCCCCAAGTAGATAGACTTCTTCTCAGCCCTTCCTCTTCCCCTTTTCGTAAAACCTCCCTTCTCCAACCTCCTCCTTTCAATTCCAACAAGCCACACTTAAATACTCCATCCTTTTCATCAAAATCAGGGCTGAATAGACACGGAATGAAATATGGCAGCATCTTATTGGTCCACATCTCTCCAGCTGTCTTAAATTAGACAGCTAAATTAATGAGAATATTCCTTACACGTGTGAGATTGGGAGCTGTACTGGGATAGATTGCTGCAGCATTTCAACTCAGAAGGCTTCATTGTATTTCCAGCTCTTCAATAATTAAGTCTGCATTCACCTGAGGCATAAATTGTAAGATTAAGCTCCCAATTAATTAGAATTAAGCCATTTATCAATATTGTTAGCTCAACCCAACCAAACAAGCAAAAGTACACTAACTTAGGGACTTGAACAACCAAAAAACTACCAAAATACCTTAAACAAGCAAGGTTTAGAAAGAGAAATCAAGTAAAAATAACTCTTCTATGAAGAGTTATCAGACAACCAATGAACAAAATAAAAGAAAGGCTCTTGGAAGTAATACCCATGAAGAAAAAATTCCAGAAAATTGCTTTTAATTGTTTCAACAATCTTAACTCAATTCCAAAAGCTTAATACAGTAGGTGAGGAACAAAAAAATATGAAAATTACAACCAAATGACTAAAACTGAAACTAAATTAAAAACAGAGCAATTACACAACCATTTAATAAATTGTTCATAAATCTTCCCTTAATCTCCAATCGACTCAATCCCTCAACTATTTCTAGAAAGAGGTTGAGTCTTAACAATCCAAGTTTTCACTTGAATTGGACTGGAAACATTGAGGAAAAACGGAACTAAACTTGCAGCAGAGTTTCGGTAAAAAGCATAGGAGAAATTTGCAGAAAAACATAGCATAAAAGGGAAGAAACCTATGAGCAAAACTCCATTAAAATGCCTCATAACCACCGCCGTTTTCCACTCCTCTTCTCTCCTTTTGTAGGCCTTCATTAGGGTTGAATAATGCCTAGAATTCGTGCTCAAAATCCCTCAAATCGTCAGCAAATGAAGATTTCTATATATGGGTCGAATGCAGATTTTTTTCTTTCTTGAATTTTTTTTCTGCTGCTCCAGAATTACAACTTCATCTTGCAATTTCGGTTATGCAATTTCCACAATTCCTACACACAAGTTTAGTTTTTAAGATTCTCACCCTAATTGCCTTCATTCTTCTTTCTTCCTTATTTTTAAGAATCTTTCAGCTATTTTCCAATGATTTTAAGACAAAACAAGAATATTTTAAATAATTAGAAGTTAAATAAGTCTTAATACTAAGGCTTATCACACCCCCAAACTTAAGATATTGCTTGTCCTCAAGCAATTAGAAAACAAATAGCAACATACACAAGCAAATACTTCACAAAATGATTTCAAATGGTGTTTTTGAAAAAACGAAAGAAAATGTTGTCTTTCAGTAGAGGTCTCAAACTCTTAGTACTTTACACAATTCCAAGATATTCTCGCATAAAACTTTTATTTTTCTTTTTCAAGATAAAACATTCTTATACAAACCCACCTATTATGCTTATTCTACCTAAGTCATAGTCATAAAGTTTAGGAGTGATCTTCTTTATTCAACAAGCTAAACTCACTCACATTACAAACATTTTTCTTTCTCTCCCAAACTTATATTAAGTTGCTGCTAGGCCTCATTTTCTTTTTCTTTTGATATTCTTTTTTTTTTATGAGAGTTTTACTGTCACTTGTACCTTCATTCCAACTTACTAACACTTTGTGGTTAAAGTAGTTGACTACGAGCACAAGTCACTACTAAGACCGTTTTCACATACTCACTTCCTAAGTTAACCTTTCATGCAAAGGAAATCATGGGTATCACGACTGCCCCTGGTTACTCATTTAACTCTAGAATGAGTATCTTTTTTTTTTTTTTTGAGTCCTAGCAGCTATTACAACGACATAATATTGCAACAACATACTATTACAACGGTAGTATTACAAAACTCACCCCCCCAAACTTAAGTGGGTCAATATCCCCATTGACTAAGAACTAGAAGAACAAGGGTTGGGGTACATAGTTTGGTCACTTAATATGCTAAGCATCGAAGCTAAACTCTCCTAAGTCTATTAGAGGGGATAAACACAAGGGAAGGTTGGGTTTGAATGTTTTATGGAGAAAACGAATTGATCAAGTTTTATGATCTTGAAAACTCGAAGTTATGTATAAAAGCACTTGAAAGTTGAGAAAGCTCTAGGTGTCATCATCAAGAGCTTTTTAATAGAACACCAAAGAAAATGATTTGCAAACTTGTTTGTGGAACATGATTTTAATAGCATGCTTGTGCGAGGTGTAGACTTCTTTTTTTTTTTTTTTCATTCAAAGTTCATGAAAGCAAATAAACTAAATAAGCATAAAAGAACTTAACTAAACCTCAAACCAAAAACATAACAATTAACAAAGCTAGAAAGATAGGTTAAAAAGAGACTCCTCTATGCAGAGAAAAATGTGTTGTTGTTGTCATTACTGTCCTCGAGGTTGTTGGGAGTCTTGACAAAGAATTCTGCTGAAACTGCAATTGCAATTTGATTTCGCGATTGTGACTGCAATTTCTTCCTCCAACTCTTTCTTCTTATATTTTCCTAACACTCAAAAGTAAGGCATCACAATGTTCACACAGTTTTTCTTAATGCAAAATTAACTTTTTGAAAATTCCAATTTTTGAACTTAAAGTTGATTCATCAAACTCCCAGGTGAATCCCCAGGTAGAGGTGTTCCCTTACTAGTCAACTTAAATACCTCAACCTTGACAGGATCCTCCTTAAACAAAGATTTTCCAAATCAAACTCCTTCATTCAGATTGGAATTTTAAAAGGTGAAAGTTTCTTTGTTTTTTTTAACATAAAAGAAAGACAAGGTAACTTATCCAATTTCAGTAGGGAACAGCAACTATGTTCCTTCATTTTGAACCTAGATCTCGATGTTGGACGAGATTTCAGTCGTAGTTGAGGTGCTTTGATCACAACGGGTCTTGCCTGCTCAAGAGATTTACATATGTTTATGAAAGTAGAGATTGCGTTACAATTTGTGTCACATACTGCATATTTCCATCCTTCATGCTCTCATTTCTACATTCTTCTTGATTTAGCATTTCCTGCAAACTGCAATAAGCGAAAGCAGGGCATTCTAGTATCGGGAGCACTTTGGATGTCAATTGCTGTGAAATTGCAATTGTATGACTCACTACAACTTCCTTTTTTTATTCATTTTCTTCTTGAGGTGGTTCTTTGATCTCCTCTCTCCCTTTTGGCTCCTTAACGTTGTCAAGTCTTGGAGCGCTTCTTGCTTCTATTGGGAGTTCAAGGTCTTTATGTTCCAATTCAGTTCTAAGTGACACCACCTCACATTCTTTTTCTTCTTCTTCTTGTTTTGAAGTCTCTCTATTCTCAAGCAAAATTCCTTGGGACCTGTTCTACAATTCATCTGCAATTTGTTCCACCTGGATTCTCAAACTCAGTAGATATGTGGTTTGTGATCTTTGCATCACAACATCGTTTTTTGTCCTATATTCTCTCACAAGCTCTTCAATGATAGGCTCTTTTGGAATCATTTTCCCTTGTTGGAAACACTGGTACTGATGTTGATTTGCAAAGCTGAGTAGAAATCCATAACACAAAGAATCAGGATTATAAGGACAATTATCAAATAAATGACTTCCTTTACAATAAACACAAGGAATAGAAGAAATAGGGTTAAAATGAGCTATAGGATTTCCCATCATCAAAGTTTCCATCATGTAGCTTAATGATGAAGCTTGTGCGCTCAATGCTGCAATGATGTCTTCTTCCATCTTATAGCTTTCTCAAGCAATCAACCCTATGTTATGTCTTTCTCCTCTTGCAATTTCTTTCCCTCAATAAGTGAAATCAAGCTCCTCCTGCAATAGGAGAAATTATTGCAATCTTCTTTTACAATTTTTGCTAAAATAAAATTTTTGTTAAAACTACCATTCCCCGACATTGGCACCAAAAACTTGATCGGGTGAACTTTGGGTGAAGAAAAGTAAATAAATACGTTCAACCCCAGTGCAAGTGCACATTGTCAATGCAAGTAATAAAACAAGAGTATTCATGAGTATCAATCCCATAGGGAACGGTGTAACAAAAATATTGTAGAGCAAAATGTAAGGAGAATTGCAACTTGGAAACTAAAAATTGCAAAAACAAGGTTGGAAGGATGTGTTTGGTTAAAAAACAAAATAATTGCATAATCTAATTACAAGTTAAAGTGACAAAAACGTAAGTAAGGAAAACAAAGATTGCATAATCAAAAATTGCAAGATTGAATAGCAAACTAAATAGACCTGATAAAAGAAATTCTTTAGAGAAAGGAGGGGCTCAAGAATGTCATTGCCCTAAGTTGTAATTGCAAACCAAAATTGTAATTCCAACCTATTCTACATTCAATTGTACACTGAAATTACTGCTCCTATTCACCTTGAAATTAGGTTGACTAAGTGAGTGACCTATATGTCTATAGTCCCTCTATCTTAGGTAATTTTGGCTCAATAATTTCTTAGGTTTTAGAGTCTTTGATCCCTATGTCTAGGGTAAAGAATTGACTTATGTCTAAGCTCTTGTCTCCATCACTTGTGTGAAATCTGCTTATCACTAACTCTGTCGGTATTAGATCTAAGCTTGAGTTGCTATGCTAGTTGATCAATCTAGGATCTCAACAGAATTTTATTCAGCACAAGCAAACAATTAATTGAGAAGTAGGCTTGGTCTTTGTTGGAATTTTGGCTACAATTACTTATTAGAGAATTCACATCCTTGAACCCCCTAAGAAGTTTAGCTCATATTAAAAGTAAAAATCCCACAACAAACTCTAGTAATTAATTTCATACTAGAAGAATAAATTAAAATGTTAATTACAACCAAAATTTAAAGGAATTAAAGACATCTTGCCATCCAAATTTGGATTGAAAAAAAAAATAAATAATCAAAGCAGTAGATAATCATTTACCAAACTTCTGGAAAACCAATAAACAAAAGAAAAGGCTCCTGGAAGGAATACCCATGAAGAAAAAATTTCCAGAAAATTGCTTTCAATTGTTTCAACAATCTTAACTCAATTTCAAAAGCTTAATACAATAGGTGAGGAACAAAAAAAAACATGAAAATTACAACCAAATGACTAAAACATAAATTGAATTAAAAACAGAGCACTTACACAACCATTCAATAAATTGTTCATAAATCTTCCCTTAATCTCCAATCGACTCAATCCCTTAACTATTTCTAGGAAGAGATTGAGTCTTAACAACCCAAGTTTTCACTTGAATTGGACTGGAAACATCGAGGAAAAATAGAACTAAACTTGCAGCAAAATTTCAATGAAAAACAAAGGAGAAAATTGCAGAAAAATATAGCAAAAAGGGGAAGAAACCCATGAGCAAAACTCCATTAAAACGCCTCAAAACCACCGCCGTTCTCCACTCCCCTTCTCTCCTTTTGTAGGCCTTCATTAGGGCTGAATAATGCCCAGGATTCGTGCTCAAAATCCCTCAAATAATGTAGCAAATGAAGATTTTCGTATGTGGGTCGAATGTATATTTTTTCCTTTTTTGAATTTTTTTTCTGTTGCTCTAGAATTGCAACTTCATCTTGCAATTTCTGTTCTACAATTTTCACAATTCATAATTTTTTCTACTGCTCTAAAATTGCAACTTCAGCTTGCAATTTCGGTTATGCAATTTCCATAATTCCTGCACACAAGTTTAGTTTTTAAGATTCTCACCCTAATTGCCTTCATTCTTCTTTCTTCCTTATTTTTAAGAATCTTTCAGCTATTTCCCAATGATTTCAAGAAAAAACAAGAATATTTTAAGTAATTGGGAATTAAATCTAAGACTTATCAATGTTTTTTTTTTTTCGTTTTTGGAAAAGGCAATGAAGATGATTTTTCTATTCAAACAAAATATACAAAATGAACAAAAAACTGAGATCTTTTATTCATCTGGATTAAAGATCTAAAGAACAAAAAAACATTCACTTCATGATTGCAGTTTATAAGCATATATAATTTATATCCTACAAAAGTGAAGTGTTTAGAAATATTTTTTAAAATAAAAATTAAAAAAATAATCAAATAAATAGAAAAAGAAAAAGGCTATAAAAATGAAATGTTTGGTTAATGTATTTGAAAAAAAATAATAATTAAAAAAAATAGGAGAAAGAAATATTTAAAAAAACATAATAAAAAATGATTGGTAAATGTATTTAAAAAATAATTAAAAAAATATTTTTTTTTTTAGTTATAATTAAAAAAAAATGATTGGTGAATGTGTTTAAACAAATAAACAAATAAACAAATGATTGGTGAATGATTGTATGTGGATAAATTAACCTTAAAAAAATTAAAGAAATGATTGGTAGATTTGATGGTTAGTTAAACATTTATTTTAAAGGAAAGAAAATTTAAATTTAAAAAAAAAAAAAAAAGAGTAGTAGATTTGATAGTTTGTTAAAAAAAAAAATTAAAAAGGTTCTGTTTGAAGTTGGCGTTTGAAGGGCATGGAATGCGTCTCCTCCACAGAAGCATTCAACGCTACTCCACAGGATACTGTTGAACGGCACACGATGCGTCTGGAATGCGTCTCTTCAAGAGACACATTCTAATAAGACAAAAAAAAATCAACCCATTTTTTGTAAATTGTTTTGCTTCTAACTCGTTTTTTGTAATAACTTTTCAAAATACCTCTAGTTTTTCAAAAAGTCCCAAAATTTCGTGTATCAAGTTAGATTTAGTGGGGCAAAGGTGTGCTTATAGTTTTTTTTTTTTTTTTTTTTTTTGCACGCGCGTGTTTATAGTTTTTTTTTTTAGTGGAGCAAAGGTGTGCTTATAGTTTTTTTGTGTGTGCGCTCACTTATATTGAGTGGAGCAAAGGGGGTGTGTGTGTGAGGTCGATTGAGAAAAACAATGTGAGCCATTGAGAATCATTTTCAATGAACTCCCTTCTAAGCATTCTTGTTTAATATTTGAAGTGCGACCAAAGTCTCACATTGGCTAGACAATGGGAAGATGCATGATATATAAGTAAAGGACAATATCTCTGTTTGTATGATGTCTTTTGGGTGAAACCAAAAACAAAACTCATGTGGTCTTCTGCCCAAAACAAACTATATCTTACCAATGTGAATATGTGGAGAGTCTATTGTGTCCTAACAAGTGGTATATAGTCATGCTTCAAACTCAGCTGTGTTGGTAGAATCCTTGAGCGACGAACTAAGAGTGTGGGTAACCTTAGGGGGCGTTTGGGGCCCCAATAATGGTGAGTTTGAGTGGGCTATTTTAGCCCACTCCTTGTTTAGCCCGACGGTTAAAATAAGAAGGGGTAATGGTTTTGATTACCCTCATTTTGCTATAGTAATACTATAGATAATCGATGGTGGGTTTTAGGGGTTTTGGATAGCTGTTTTCATTCCCACTTCCCAAATATGCTCTCCCTCTCCCTCGTCCCTTCCTCTTCCTCTACTGCCTTTTTGTTTCTCCTATTTCATCTTCTCCCTCATGCGTTCGTCTTCACCGTTTTTCTCTCTCCCTCATTCCTAACCTCTTCTGCTATATTGTTTCCCCGATTTCGTCTTCTCCCTCATGCTTTCCACTTCTCTATTTTGCTCTCCCTCATCACTGTTGTTTCTTCATTGGCGCAGGTCACTCAATGGTTTTCGTCCTTTCCATTTTACTTTCTAGATCTAAGCTTTTTAAGGTTTCCAAATCCGAATTTTTTAATAGATCAAAAAGGCTTCCCCCACCCCCCCCCCCCCCCTATTTTCATCAAACGATTTCTAGATCTGGGGCTTTTAGGTTTCCATATCTAAATTTTTTACCATATCTGAAAGCCCTTAAACTCCCTCTTTCCTCTCGTGGCTTCAAAAAGAGCATTCTTCAAATTTAATTTTAAGTTAACCATTTATATATTGTTTGAATAAAGTTAACCATGATTAATAAATCACTCCAACATGATAAAATGAACGAATCAACAGAAGGTTTGAATGAAAAGGAAAAAAAAAAACAATGTTTGAAGAGGAACAATCTTTTTTTTTTAAAGTAATATGTTGGTGCAATTTGTTTTTTTCTAAAATAAGCAAAATTAGGGGGGAAAAAATCAACTGTCTACTTAACGTTTTTAAATCAATGAACTAGCACAAAAGAGACCAACTTATTTATCTTAATTCAAGCAATACAATTTTCTTATAAAATAATATGATATACTTTTTATACAAGAGGGGAATGTTATTTAAGGGACATGTAATGACCAATTTTCAAGCTTTTGAAGTATAGATGAGAATTTTTTTTCAAGAATATTTTTTCAAGTATAAACAAGAGCGTTGATCGTTTATACTTTCAAGTATGGTGATGTCTATATTTTTTAAACAAGAGCGTTGGTTGTTTATACTTTCAAGTATGGGGATGTTTTCAAGTATATTTTTTCAAGTGCAAATCAAGTATGCTTTATTTCAAATTGATATCTAATATAGCTCCAATGGTATAGTAAAGCAAAAAAATTAAGAAAAAAAAAACAGTCACACTAAACATAACCTTCAGAACCCCCATGTTATAAAAACATGCACCCTAAACACATTATTATAACCCAGACTAAAATAGTTTGCACCCAAACACACATACTATTATAACCCAGACTAAAATAATCTGCACCCCAAACACAAACTATTTTAATCCACAGACTATTATAACCAACTTTATGCCCCAAACGCCCCCTTAGAGACATAATCATGTGAAATTGTTGATGAATATCCTTAGATACTAAACAAGTGTGGATTAGGGGGAAGTGGGATTATTGTTAAAGGTGCGACAATGTTAGTAAGCATTTGATTAACCTATTGTATCCTATTAAAATATAGTGTACTTTTATTTAACTCCATTAATAACTCAAAAAAAAATATCCAATGAATGAAATATACTTTTTATAGTACATCACTATTTATGAGTTAATTTTAACGTTTTATGACAATAAGAATCTAATTTTTAAAAAATAGTATATAGACGATAAAATTGAAGCTTTTAAAAGATTATGGACCAAAATTGAAAAACAGACAAACATTATGAACTAAAACATATATTTAGTATTTAGCATTAGAAATATTTATTTTACATTTTATGTATCAAAGATGATAAGACAATACTTTAAAAACAAAGAAATATGGAGCCAAATTTTATTTTTTCTAAAATTTATTTACAACTTTGGGAATAAAACTTCGTTTGGTTGATCACTTCCTTGAACTTATAGTTTCATTAAGCTTAACCTTTAACCTTTAACTGTGTCATAATTTTTACATTTTGTTCAACTTTTGCTAAATTCATCTGTTAACTCTAACATATAGTGTAAATCTCTCTGATAACTCTCAAAAACCAAATACTAACAAATTAATGCACAAAATTAAACCTAGACAACTCAATGCACAAAATTTACTGTTGATCCAAAACTAAAATTTCAACAAAAGTCCAATTTTAATTTTGTAATTACCTAAAGCCTCATGAATGTAGTATCAAACCTCTATTTTGTAATATGTTATGCATGCAAAAACATTTTATTAACAAATTTTCAAATAAAAACCTAATAGAAAGCAAAATTTGTTCACTTATTCAAGTATAAGATAAAAATTGCAACGCTCATCTAAATTTAAAATCCAATTTGATGACATTAAAAGTTTAGAATAGAACACGAACACTTATCCAAATTTAAAATCCAATTGATGACATTAAAAGTTTAGAATAGGACACGATTCACATCGCCAAGTTTAGGAGAAAACTTCCAACTTTTTTTCCAAACAAAAAAGAGAAAACGACTAACAAAAGCATTACTAAACAACATCTTAATTTCTTCACCTAAAAACATAAATTCCAAAAGTTAAAAAAAATCTAAGAACTATTAATGCATTAAATTAAATCTGCTGGACATCTATTTTACCAGAGGATGAGATTGAACTCTTCAAAAATGGATTATATTATAACCTGCAGTTGTAACATGCAACATAACTCTCCTCCTACGCTATGCAACAATAGAGAGGAAAAGAGAGAGAGAGAGAGGAAAGAGGGAAAAAAAAAAAAAAAAAAAAAAAAAAAAAAAAAAGGAGCTACTACTATACACAGACTCAAAATATACATACAAAAATCCACTGTAAAATTCCCAAGATGCCCCCAAACATTGAACAACACCATAGAACATCATCATCTAAATCTAACTCAGTACAAAAATGCACTGATCATAATAATAAATAAAAAAATGGGCATTGGGAAATCCAATCCTTCCTCACGCTGGCCTGCACATTATATCATTTCACACAAACAACTCAGCCATTACCTCAAATGTAAGCTAACGAACAGAAGAGAAATCAATCTTCAAATTCAGAACTACTAACATAGCACTAAACAGCAAATCTCAAGTCGGACATTGGCCATTAAATTGATAAGAACAGATACTACACTTGATCTAAGCCAAAAGGCCGAGAAACGTATCAGCCATTGCACATTATATCATTTCGAAAATTAATTTTGACGATACAACCAAATAACATGAAGAATATGAAAAGCACTTCTAACTGGCCAAGAGTATGTTTCACTATCCTAAAAAGGCATACCAAACTCATCCTAAATCCTAGTCAGATCTCTAATAAGCAAATGTATATAGGATCCTTGAAGACTAATGTAAGTTTGATATGATTTTTAGAAGGATGAAAAGTGATTTTGTTTTAGCCAATCAAATTACATGATATTTGACTACATGATTGAAAGTGATTTAAAAAATCCTAAAAGTACTTAAATTTTCTTTCAGCTTTAAAACTGAATTTTTTTCTTCCCAGAGTACTCCTAGAAAAACTCACTTAAGAAATACTACTCTCCAAACTTTTTGATACTGATTTTTAATTTTTCAAGTTATACTTTCTTAGGTTCAAAGCTTGAAAACATTTCTAGAGGAGAACCAGATAAATTTAAAATCAAGGCCTTTCCAATTTGATTGCTAGACAAAATAAGCTTCACATGCTTGTGTCAGAGCATGGTTGGAACTGCTTTTTATCCTATCCTTCTCATCATGATGAATATGTCATAAAGAAAATAATTCACAAAGAAAACTCCCTACAGCAATGGCACCCACCATGGTTTCTCTTAGTCTCTGATGTTGGCAGAGCAGGCAATGACATCTCTGTGCAAGAATATAATACAAGTCAAAGACAACATCAAACTGATCGATTAATAAAAATCTTATGTCAAACTTTAAGTGTAATAAGCAACAGAGTAAAATAAGTCTCTTTTTTGATCAATTACCAGGTGCACAAAGAGACAATGTCGAAATTGAGGACGATGAAGGCCACGGTGCAGCAATGTTATCGGTCAAATCACAAGTAAAACTAAAGCCTGTTGAGTTGTCAAATACCAAATCTGAAGGCAGGCTCCGAAGAAGACATCCTAAAATTTGGAAAAGAATGAAGACAGAAATTTTCAACAGACACATTTTTGTAATGCAATAATTCTTTATCACTGAAAAAGAAAACAAAACGAAGATAGTGACTCCATTGAAATGCACTGAAGCACAACCAAAAATTCCCTAGCATTAAATTCTTCTTATGTCATTAAATTTCTCAAATATTACTTCAGATGAGGA
Source organism: Trichosanthes truncata (assembly GCA_033996785.1). Lineage (NCBI taxonomy): Eukaryota > Viridiplantae > Streptophyta > Magnoliopsida > Cucurbitales > Cucurbitaceae > Trichosanthes > Trichosanthes truncata. Next base: position 22,168,889 of record JAWPNB010000003.1, on the reverse strand, counting down.
TGAGCAATGGTGCCCTACTACAAGCCTTTTATTAAGGGCACTTTCATCAATTGCATCTCATTCTTTTCCAATCTTTGGTGTAATTTCTCCTTTTTATGAAATTAATCTGCTCTCTATGATATTTTCAATTGATAAGCAAGAAAAGTTTTCAAGGAAATATTTATGGAATTCACATTTCCTGACCCCAGGCAATGGTAATGCATGTCAAAGGGAGGAGGTATAGCTAACTGCTATATCACAAATTTCCTGCCAAAGCTAAAGTGCAATAAGTTGAACTGAATAATGGAAACAACTAGAACAGGCCTTTACTCAAAGGTTCATTGATAGAGAGAGGGAGAGAGAGAAAGTATCAATCACTATAATAAAAGGGAAAAAGGTGCAAAACAGAGAAGAATATCAAACCTTGCTGTCCATAGGCTGTATTTCAGATGCCACACAGATGCACAAAATAAATCCGAATGTTAGATAAGATAGAAATGGTGACGATGGAGGAAAATCAGATTAACAATGCAATAAGCATCATTACCTTGAATGCTGAAATCTTTCAAGTCGAGATCACACAGCTCATAAACATTTGTCAGAACCCCACCTTTTCGCAACATGGATCCGAACATTGTTGCACAGATTATAGCTTGTTTGTTTGTAATTAACATCTGCTTTTGGATCCCCGCAATGTAAGTATTCAATGAGCTGCAGCATGAAGGACTAGGAGCAGCAACATTGCGGCAGTCTTTAATTACTTCTGAGGGCTGCTCAAAATCCAAAGGACAAACTGCACAGAAAATATTCATTTCAAATAAGAAAGCATGGAGTAGGAATAAGGGAGGGTAAAAAGTTATAGTTTAAATTTTGACAAGCACATTCTATGAGTAGGAAAGGGGAACAAGATTATAAGAAAAATGGTCAATCAGCTGAATCCAAAGACACATGACATGTTGCTTTAGGGATGTATGTTTACCTAAAAAACCAAACAATTATTCAGGCTCATGTTCTAATTGTGCTCATCTTTCTTTCTTTTTCTTCTTTCCTTCAAGAAGAGTTTAAGAACAATGAAAGAAATAATTGTGCAACCCATATATTTTATCAAAAGGAAGTAATAAACACATCAGACACGTTTCCCAATTTTTTTTAGCCACTAGAGATTCAACTCTCACTCGAATGTACAGAATTCCATATGTAAATTATATGTTAATGCTAGACACCTGACTGGTATAACAAAAAGCCATTGAATGCCCAAACTCATCCTCCTATTTCCAGTAGAAGGTTATATTCACGAAAAGGGAGTTTCTGCTTCAGATCATGTTTTAAGGGTCAAATTCTCATTGTTCTGTTTGATAGGCACCATTTAAGAATGCTATATCTAACAACGACTAGGTACAAAAGACAACCAAAAAATACTAGTTGATATTAATCATTTAAAAAATAAAGCCTAAAACTGGATTACCTGCATTGATCAAGTCAAATACAAGAAATACTTGATATAATACATTATGGTTCATTCCCAAGAAAGTTCTCGAAAATTTTGTTTAAATATGTTATCACCCAAAAAATGACAAATTGCCAGTGTGAAAAATGCAGAAACTTGCTCCTCTTACATCTACATCCCATATAATGGAATTCATATACATAAAAATTCATATTTTTCAATAAATATATATAAGCACTCCAGTGAAGATTAAAGATCAAATAGAAAACACTGATAAACACCAAACCTTTGTTCACTTTGCAGGCAGATAATATTCGAAATGCAGTGTTGGCAGCATCTGAGGAGAGTTTCCTAGAAATATATGAATAAACAACCCTTTTACAATCATTTATTGAGTCAATATGATTAGGCTCGCCTGCCACATTACTATTCGTATCCATAGAAAATTGCCTTCCAGATATCTGAAGTGCAGCCTCCATGATAGCAGGCTGACATATTGGTCTACAACACTCCTTAAGAGGATCAACAGTATCACATGCATCCAATAATTTGCTTACATTAACTGATTTTTCAAATGTTGCGACATCTGTCACTGGACATGACCCACCAGTAAGATTTGAAGATTTGACAGAACAAAGAGAGGGTATTGTCTGATTAGCTCCTCTGCTGGCTAAGATGCTAATGATATCTGAAAAACAATCATTAGCAACTGCCTCTTGCAAAACTAACCGATCAGAAGTTAAGCCGTAGAAACCCTGGAAGATATGGAGCAGGCTACTTAGTTGTGGACAGCAAATAACATTTCCTACAAGTGCTGCCATAGGCAGAGAACAATCTGATGCTGTTTTGTCCATAACATTTGATATAACAGAGAAATTTACAGGACATCTCCCAGTTAAAACTGGTTCATATCTGGTAGGAAAAGTTGGATACATTGGAGGCAAAGATTCATTGGGATAAGGGTATTGTGGGATAACTGCAGGTGATATCTCTATAGGATCGAAGACCACACTACTAGGTGACTGAGCCTGCTCTCTCGTAGAAGAAACAAGACCATGCTGAACCACAGTCGGTAAGGCAGCTCCATCATGAAAATTGGATATCCAGATGACAAACAATAGTAATCGGTGGCACATATTACCTGAAATAAGGTAATAACCAGCATTCAGTGTTGCATATGCCACTATCCTGAGGGTTTACGCATATGTTAACATAAGATGGAATCATGACATATTTAGATCGCTTTTTCTAGTGCAATATTTTATCACCACAAGATGCTTTATAATCTTAAAGCTTAAATTTATTGATTTTATGCAATTTAACAGTTTCAATAACATAATAAAGTATTAAAATGTTAAAGATAGTCTTGAGCATTTTTATCCTAAAAGAGATTAGGCATAAACCTCAAGGTGGTATGAGGCATAAGCCTCTAATTATATATATATATATATTTTTTTTTTTTTTTAAATCATAAAAATGTAGAATGGAAGTATTACAAACACAATGATTACATAAAAGTACAAAGGATATTCACATCTATCATTTGCCACTTTCTTTATTAAAGATTCTAAGAAGTCATTTAAATCTTTTTACTTTCAATGTTTTTTAATCCTTGGTGGAAAAAGTAGTAATAAGTTGAGACCACAACTTCTACTATATTAGCATTGCAAAAATGATATTTCTTCTTTTTGAAGAATAGACTGCAAATTAATATTATTCTTCTAACCATTATATTGTGTAAGCCTCTTATGATCCGAACTCCAAATAAGGTGCCCGATTTGGGGTTAAAAATTTGAACCTCATCCCAAGGTGAGCCTCAAGGTGTAAGAGTCAAAAACCTTTTAAACATTGATCATAATTGATTGAATGGTAACTACAAAAAAAGATTAAGAAATTCCTTCCAAACAATTATATATCAAACGTAGTTAACCAAATACCAAATCTTACTAAACTTCCAACTAGTTCATAGATTATCCACGTGCGTAGAAATTTTTTATAAAAGTCAATACTCAATTCAAGGAATCACAACATTTGGAACACAGAAGCATAAAAAATTCATAAATTAATAATTTAAACAGGTATAACATAAGATATAACAATTAGAAGTACTCCATTTTAGTACACCTGATCGCTAAGTCTCTTCATTGAATAATATTTTGAAGATAAGAGAAACAAATAGAAGTGCTTAATTATAATAACATAATAATAGAAGAGAAGTCCAGCCTTGGAAGGGAAAGCTGACCTACCATTCGGATAGCTTACAGTATAAAAGCAGTCCATCATTCCATTAGCCTCCAGGGGACATTGATGTATGTGAAATAATTCCCAATTGTAATTTGCTGAGTTTGTGGAAAAATGCTCTATAGCATATTAAATATGCCGATACCACCTTCAAGCACAGGTATCTAAATTTAGAAAAAACACCACACAAGATAAAGGCAACATAACTAAAAGGAAAAGGAATCACTTCATTTAAGCATGCTTTAAAGCAAATAACAGCCATTATAAATTCACCTACTGCCATATTTTGCAGAACGATCATAAATACTATCCTATATGCAATTCAACTGTCATATTCTCCAGCCTCAAATACCAATCTTTTTGCCGGAAACATCGAAGACCAATAACATGATTCTTTTTTCTTTAAAGTCTGAACTGATCTTGTGGAGTTCAACACAAGAACCAAAATATTAAGATACCATTCCAAACATCCCATCAGACAAAAGGGATAACTTCTTAATGAAACTGCAAAATCTAATGGAGAAGACTATTTGAAATCTTAAAGAAACGCCAAGTTTGATTAGTAACTATTCACATGCTACAAGTCAAGTATAGACTAAAATACAAAACCAAAATACACGCACTATGCAGTAACAATTTAATATCACCGTTCTCAATATGTCAAGACTAAACACAATCCCCGATCGACATAAACACACAACAATTTAGTGCAGAAAAATTACAATTCAGAAACCCTAAACAATCGGGACCTCTCTCCCAATACACAAACCAGCTATATGGCAACCTTTTCAGAGCTCTAGCGAATCCGCGTCCTAAGCATCTTCAAATGGCTAATCCATGACAAACAGGAATTCAACGCGTAAAATAACTCCAGAAAACAAAAAGAACAGCTCAACCAAACAGGACAACAACCACACAGCACCAAAACCGAACTTCACTAAAATGAAAAAAGAAGCCCATTAACACCTTTCACCTAGAAAGACAAACAGAAAATTACCCAGTTCAAAGGAAACACACCTGAAGAAGAAGAACCCATCGAACACCTCCGTGTACCGTACAATTAAACAAGCATGAGCTTCGGAATCAACAGCCCAAGCACCCGAAAATGGTTTTGGAAGCCGATCAGCTGGGAAATTGAAGGGGTTGGGGGCTCTGAATCGGAAAAAATGGCCGTGGCGGAGTCCCTTAAAGAGCCGGGAGGAGAATTACCGGCTCCCTGTAGGCGTAAAAGCGAGAGTAGGAACTGGAGAGAGTGGGGACTGGAAAAATGGGGGAAAAAAAAAGGCATAACTTTACCTTTGTTTCACCCATTCGGATCCGGGTCAAGGGGGAAAAAGCGGGTCTTGTCCGGACTTTGTTGGATCCGAATCCAATGAGAATCTTTCCTTGTTGGGGAGTGGGTAAGAACGTTTGACCTTTGTAACATATGAACTTTTGCTTTCCCAAATTTATTTGACTTTTTTTTTCTTTCCTAATTTGTTTATAATATTTGTTGAAGCTAAATTAGGGTAGGTTTAAAAATCGTTTTTTGTTGGCGGAATAAAAACAGAAAAAATTAGAAATGGTTTTTGCTTTTTTTTTAATTCGGTTAAATATATATAAAACAATACCTAATCTTTTAGGGCATTCCCACATTTATTTTTAATCTTTAAAAACTGGCGATTTTGTCTTTATTGTACTGGTTTTTTTTTCCAATGAATTCCTTGATCTTTAATGTAAATGAATTGTTTTGGAGGAAAGCTAAGAGTACAGGAACCAAAAAAGAAAAATGAGGAAATTTAAGATATCTTTGGAGGCCAAAAAAGAGTGATCAAAAGTGGCTAGATATCTTTGGAGAAGATAAAGAGTCACTCAATAGAATCATCAATTAGGAATACTATTTTTTTTTTTTATAGTTTAACAACATTTAGAGTGGAGGGATTCCAACATCTAACCTCTTGGTAGAGGTTACATACCAATTACTATTAAATTATGCTCACTTTGACAACTGATAGAATCAAGAGAGGAAATGAAGGATAAATCATTGAATTTTCCTAAAAAGAGATGCAGTGATAAAGTCATTATTAAATCTTTTATGCACCAGTAAAAAAGATGTAAACAAATTTGGGAAATCATATTTTGTTGAATAAGCCCCGTTAAAAGCAAAGATTATTTGTTGAAATCCTTGAGGGTTGGAGAACCCACACTAGGGATCCCAACATTTTATTTATTAGCAGAAAATGTAAAATAAAAAATGGAAGGTGTTTTTTTATTTTTTATTTTTTTTTAGAAGGTCCTGGGCTCAATAAGACAATGTTTATCATCAAGAGAAGTTGGAGTGTATTGTAAATATGGCACATGTAAATGCCCATTCCACATGCCCACTTAATATCCATACCAAGTAGCATTTTCTCCATAGCCAAAGTGCCTTCTATGTGTCCAACAAAGGTCATAGATTGGTGTCCAAATGTACCACATCATGCTCTCCAAATTGCCTATAAATAGTGGTTTTTGGTGGATAAATAAAAATATAGATATTTGAAAAGAAACCTCTCTAATTTCATTTGCTTTTAATTTGCCATAAATCCCTATTATTTGTTTATATTATATATATATACTCCACTTGTATTATTTGTTTATATTATATATATATACTCCACTTGTATTATTATTATTATTATTATTATTATTATTATTATTATTATTATTATTATTATTATTGTTATTATTATATTATTTGGTAAAGTTTTGGTGCCCGGTTTCGCCTCTCAATTTTACAACACGTTATCAGCACGAGACTCTGTCATTTTTCCCGCTAAAGGTAAGTCTTATAGGTAAGCCATTTTTACGCATTTGGTTTATGTTAAATTTCTAATATGAATATATTATTATTTTTGATAGTGTTATTATGACAAACCTTACAAAGCTAGAATTTGCGGCCCTGGATATTAATGGAAATAACTACTTGTCATGGGTCCTTGACGCTGAGATCCATTTAGATTCTATGAATCTTGGAGAAACAATTAAAGAAGGAAATGATGCATCAAATCAAGAAAAAGCAAAAGCCCTGATCTTCCTTCGCCATCATCTTCACGAGGGATTGAAAATGGAGTATCTTACAATAAAAAATCCCTACGTTCTATGGCAAGGTTTGAAAGAAAGGTACGATCATCAAAAAACGGTTATTCTTCCTAAAGCTCGTTATGATTGGATGCACCTGAGGTTGCAGGACTTTAAATCAGTAAGTGAATATAATTCCGCACTCTTCAGAATTAGTTCAAAATTAAAATTATGCGGAGAAAAGATTACTGATGTTGATATGTTAGAGAAGACATTTTCCACTTTTCATGTCTCGAATATGCTCCTGCAGCAGCAATATCGAGAGAAGGGTTTTGCAAAATATTCTGAACTTATCTCATGTCTTCTCGTTGCTGAACAAAATAACGAGTTATTGATGAAAAATCACGAATCCCGACCAACTGGAGCAACACCATTCCCTGAAGTGAATGCTGTGAATTTTAATAACCGTGGTCGAGGTCGTGGTCGTGGTCGAGGTCGGGACCGCGATAGAGGAAGAAATACCTATTTTCGTGGTGGGCATTATAATTTTAAGAAACCCACACAAAGTGATGATCATAAAGGAAAGACTCCACAAGATAGAAGTTCGAAAGGTGATGAACATAAATGTTTCCGGTGCGGAATGACTGGGCACTGGTCACGTACCTGTCGTACGTAAAAAACACCTTGTTGATCTCTATCAAGCTTCCCTGAAGGAAAAAGGAAAAGGAAAGAATGTGGAGGTAAATCTTGCCATTCAAGAAGATGATGTGTTTGACCCCTCCAATATGATGCATCTTGATGTAGCTGATTATTTTGAATCTCCTGGAGAGAGAATTGATGCAATCAAACAAGTAGAGGATGATTTGTATGAAAATATATAATTAAATACTGTTTAGTATGCTTTTGTTGTTGTTTTGTTTGTATATATATTTAAGACTCTTTGTAATCGTTTTTTCTTTTCTTTTCAATGAAGAAATATGAACAATTTCAATATGTTGAGTAACTCGAAAATGAGCAATGAGGATTTATGTCTGGCAGACTGCGCAACTACGCACACGATACTCATAAATAGAAAATATTTTTCTAGATTGACAATGCTAGAAGCAAAAGTCAATACTATATCAGGTTTTGCAAATCTGATTGAAGGTTTTGGAAAAGCAAACTTTATTTTGCCTAGAGGAACAAGATTTACAATTAATAATGCTCTGTTCTCTAGCAAATCGAAAAGAAACTTATTAAGTTTTAAAGATATACGTGAAAATAATTATCATGTTGAAACTGATTGTAAAAATAATATAGAGTGTCTCTATATAACATCTATTGTTTCACATGAAAAACGTATATTAGAAACACTGCCTGCTTTTTCTTCTGGATTATACTATACTCATATACGAGTAATCGAAAGTTATGCAATAATGAACCCGAAGTTCATGAATCCAGAAATATTCAGTGTTTGGCATGATCGATTGGGTCATCCAGGGTCAATAATGATGAGGAAAATTATTGAGAATTCACATGGACATCCTTTAAAGAGTCAGAAGATTCTTCAATCCAATGAGTTGTCATGTGATGCTTGTTCTCAAGGGAAATTAATTATTAGACCATCACCAGCTAAAGTGGGGATTGAATCACCTGCATTTTTAGAGCGAATTCAAGGTGATATTTGTGGACCTATTAACCCACCAAGTGGTCCATTTAGATATTTTATGGTATTAATTGACGCATCCAGCAGATGGTCACATGTATGCTTATTATCAAGTCGAAATCTTGCATTTGCAAGATTACTTGCTCAAATAATTAAGTTAAAAGCACAATTTCCTGATAATACAATTAAGACCATTCGACTTGATAATGCTGGTGAATTTACATCCCAAACTTTTAATAATTATTGTATGTCAATTGGGATAAGTGTTGAACATCCTGTAGCTCACGTTCATACACAAAATGGTCTAGCATAATCATTTATAAAACGTCTGCAACTAATTGCAAGACCATTTATGAGAGCTAAACTTCCTACATCGGTATGGGGTCATGCTATTTTGCATGCTGCATCACTGGCACGTATTAGGCCAGTAGCTTATAATAAATACTCCCCAATGCAATTAGCTTACGGCCAGCAGCCAAATATTTTCCATCTAAGAATTTTTGGATGTGCAGTATATGTACCGATTGCTCCACCACAACGTACTAAGATGGGTCCTCAAAGGAGGTTAGGAATATATGTTGGTTTTGATTCCCCATCAATTATTAAATATCTTGAATCCCTGACGGGTGATGTATTTACTGCACGATTTGCTGATTGTCATTTTAATGAGACAAATTTTCCAACATTAGGGGGAGGAATTAAGAAGTTGGAAAAAGAAATTACATGGAATGCATCGTTATTATCTCATTTAGATTCTCGTAGAAATCAATGTGAACTTGAAGTTCAAAATATAATTCATTTGCAAAATATAGCAAATCAACTACCAGATGCATTCACATATACTAAAAGTGTGACTAAATCATATATACCAGCTGCAAATGCTCCATCAAAAATTGATATCCTAAAGGAACAAGTTGTCAATAATGAGTCTGGAGCACGCCAGAAGCGTGGTAGACCAATAGGTTCTAAAGATAAAAATCCTCGAAAAAGAAAAGTAGTTGAGAATCAAAATGATTCAATAAAAGGTATGGATGTTCCAGAAGAAATCCAGAATACAACTACTCAAAAGAGTATTGGTGAAAATCAAACGCTTGAGGATAATAATGAAATTTCTATAAACTATGTTACAACAGGAAAGATATGGAACCGAAATGATATCATTATTGACAACATTTTTTCTTATAATGTTGCTCACGATATTATTCATGAAAGTGACGATTTTGACCCAAAATCTATCAAAGAATGTCAACGTAGAAAGGATTGGCCGAAGTGGAAAGAAGCAATCAAAGCAGAGTTGAACTCACTTTCAAAACGTGAGGTTTTTGGACCAGTAGTCCCAACACCGGAAAACGTCAAACCTGTGGGATATAAATGGGTATTTGTAAGGAAAAGAAATGAAAAGAATGAAGTCACAAGATATAAAGCGAGACTTGTTGCACAAGGATTCTCGCAAAGGCCTGGTATTGATTATGAGGAGACATATTCTCCTGTGGTGGATGCAATAACGCTAAGATATTTGATTGGTCTGACTGTATATGAAAAGCTTGATATGCATCTAATGGATGTAGTCACGGCGTATTTATATGGATCTCTCGATAATGACATTTATATGAAAATCCCGGAAGGATTTAAAATACCAGAAACATATGAATCAAGTTCTCGGGAATTGTATTCAATAAAGTTACAGAGATCATTATATGGATTAAAACAATCAGGACGAATGTGGTATAATCGCCTGAGTGAATATCTGTTGAAAGAAGGATACCAAAATAATCCAATATGTCCGTGCGTTTTTATAAAGAAATCTCAGTCAAGATTTGCTATTATAACTGTATATGTTGATGACTTAAATATAATTGGAACTCCTGAAGAGTTATCCAAGGCAATAGAATATCTTAAGAAAGAATTCGAGATGAAAGATCTTGGAAAAACAAAATTTTGCCTTGGTTTGCAAATTGAACATTTAGCATATGGGATATTTGTTCATCAATCAACTTATACAGAGAAAATCTTAAAAAGATTCTATATGGATAAAGCACATCCATTGAACATTCCAATGGAAGTTCGTTCACTGGATATAAAGAAAGATATATTTCGACCTCGAGATGACAATGAAGAACTACTTGGTCCTGAAGTACCATATCTTAGTGCAATTGGTGCACTTATGTATTTGGCTAATAACACAAGACCAGATATTGCATTTTCAGTAAATTTATTAGCTAGATATAGTTCATGTCCTACAAAAAGACATTGGAACGGAGTTAAGCATGTACTCCGATATCTTCGAGGGACAATTGATATGGGTTTATTTTATTCTAACAAATCAAAGTATGATCTAGTTGGTTATGCAGATTCTGGTTATCTATCTGATCCACACAAAGCTAGATCTCAGACAGGTTATCTATTCACATGTGGAGGAACTGTTATATCGTGGCGATCAGTGAAACAGACTATAACGGCCACTTCTTCAAATCATGCTGAAATCCTCGCTATTCATGAAGCAAGTCGAGAATGTGTATGGCTAAGATCGATGACACAACACATTCATGAGACATGTGGCTTGTCTTCAAGTAAACCTCTTCCAACGATGTTATACGAAGACAACACAACATGTATAGCTCAAATCAAGGGAGGATATATCAAAGGAGATAGAACAAAGCATATCTCACCAAAGCTCTTCTATACTCATGATCTTGAAGAAAATGGCGATATCACTGTACAACAAATTTGTTCAAAAGATAACCTGACTGACTTATTTACAAAGGCATTACCAACTGCAACCTTCGATAAATTAGTATATAGCATTGGAATGCGGCGACTCAAAGACTTTAAGTGATGTCTCCATGAGGGGGAGTAAATATATTATAGTAAACTATATAAAATATGTACTCTTTTTTCTTCACTAGGGTTTTTTTTCTCCCATTGGGTTTTTCCCTAGTAAGGTTTTAACGAGACATATTTTATATAAATGGGCATTTAAGGGGGAGTATTGTAAATATGGCACATGTAAATGCCCATTCCACATGCCCACTTAATATCCATGCCAAGTGGCATTTTCTCCATAGCCAAAGTGTCTTCTATGTGTCCAACAAAGGCCATAGATTGGTGTCCAAATGTACCACATCATGCTCTCCAAATTGCCTATAAATAGTGGTTTTTGGTGGATAAATAAAAATATAGATATTTGAAAAGAAACCTCTCTAATTTCATTTGCTTTTAATTTGCCATAAATCCCTATTATTTGTTTATATTATATATATATACTCCACTTGTATTATTTGTTTATATTATATATATATACTCCACTTGTATTATTATTATTATTATTATTATTATTATTATTATTATTATTATTATTATTGTTATTATTATATTATTTGGTAAAGTTTTGGTGCCCGGTTTCGCCTCTCAATTTTACAACAGAGTGATATTTTTTCATTATTTCTAACACAAATTTTAATATTACAAACAAGAAATAGTTTAGAAATATTATTCAACAATTTTTTTTTGAAAAATACACTAAAAAAGCCCCTAACATTTTTCAAAGAAATAAAATAGCCAAGGTTAAGCAAAGTACATAGGCTTTAATAATTTGAAAAATCAATTAGAGGTATAACAACTCCAATCTTTGTACTGAAAAAACAAGCCCCAATCTTCCGAAGATTCTATGGAATGAACTTTTCTTGCTATTTTTTGAGTTATCTGATTATCGTTTATGTTGATGTCTGGAGGACTCCACCTTCAACTGTGAGTGGTGTAGGCGAAGGGCATTAGGCACTCGCACAAGTAAGCACATCATGCAGTTGGCACACGCTAGGGTAGACGCTTGTGCACACAACGCAACTAGCATCATACACACGAGCTTGTTACACTTGTTGGACAACATTTGTCTGATGGCGTAGGTTTTTTATAGCACTAATTTAGTACTATATTTATATCTTTATTTAGCTAGCTTTATGGTTTAAATGTGAGCTTTCACGTTGATTATTTGCTTATTTCAGAAAACCAAGAAATTCCAAGAGAAATGGATGAAGTTGGAGCAAGATGTTGAAGATGGTGCTAATTTAGAGCCATTTGAGGAGCTCAAGAGTGGAAGAGATGAAATGCTAGCTGTTGGGGCCGTGAAGATGGCGTTGCAACGGCTCAATTTAGAAGACAAACCCGAGAGCTAGCGTTGTGATGCTAGAATCACCCGAGGATGAGGCATTCCGTCCGTAGCATTGCAACGCTACTATAATAGCGTTGCAACTCTGCCTTCATGTGCATAGTGAATACGACATCGTTTTGGATAGCGTTGCAATATTGTCGCGACAGCAACTTTAAGTATTTCGCTTCTTTGCTCGATTTAGAGGAGAACACTTAGGGTTTTAGAGCCCTTTTACGGATGTTGGGATTTATGCCCTAAAGCTCGTAATTAATGATTTATTTAATAATTTATAATAATTTTGATTATTTTATTTACAATATAATATTATCCATTATATGAAAAATCCAAGGTTATTAGTGTAATCTTGAATAGTATATGATTGACATACGAGAAGACCATGTTCAAGAAGTAACCTAAAAGGTCATGGTATATGGATAAGGTTGGGTGTCTTATCCTAGTAACACTATTAATACGACCCACTTTGTAATAGTTACAAATGATTTGATCCAAATCATTCATGTGGAGACATGTGAGTGGGGTATTTTATACAATGAGTTTGTATAAAATTGGACCACGAAATATTTAATCTCTCTTTATAAATTCGTTAATTGAGAAGATTAATATTTCATCATGATGATCATATGCGACTCAATCTTAATCCTGAGTGAGTTATGAACTTCTGTCTGTGAGAGCTTGTCCTTTGATTTGCATGGGTGAGAGTGGCTTTTATAGCCGATTCAATATGCCTACCATTTTGGAGACTTGACCAAATAGGGAGTTGGGAATATAATCTCACAAGGTGGAATTCACTTTTTCCCATATAAGATAAGTAGATGAGTAGTTCCGTTAAGTGCTGATTTCAAGATTTGAACAATGGGGCCCCATCCTCTCATTAGCCCTAGAGGGACTTAGTTTATAATTAGATTATAAACAAATTGTTAATTAGAGGATCAATGGTACTTAAGGTGCAAGATGTAATTACGAACAACTCGTGAATGATCGACTTGCATGTAGTGATTATATCCATGGACACAACTTGTTCTACAGTGCATAAGAGTGCAACTCTAGGTCTTTAGTGGAGTGACATATAGTTAATGAATGAAAATTAATTAATTAAAGAGTTTAATTAATTAATTTTGTATCATTGGAGCTTATAATATGTAGGTCTATAAGGTCCCCTTACTAGCTCATAGTAACACTAAAAGATCCATTTAGTTGAAAAAAAAATTTAAAATGTTCAAATTAATATTTAATATAAATATAAAAGAGGAAAATATATTTATTGTATTTGATACATTAAATATTAAAATAATTAATGTATAGATACATTAAATAAAAGATATTTATAGAATTTGAATAAGATTCAAATAAATAAATATTGTAGGAGATTTGAATGAGATTCAAATAAATATAAGATATATTTTAATATATTAGATATTAAAATATAATATTTTAATTATGGCAAAGATTTTTCCTTGGTCTCTATAAATATGACTCTTGGGTTGAGCCATTAGACATAACACATACCTCATCAATAGAGAATTAGAAAATTCTCTCTAGACCTCTTCCTCTCCAATTCCTTGTGGATTTTCTTTCAAGAGGCTCCCACAAGCCTTGGTCTTGTGTTCGAGTCATAGCCAGGAATATTTTATGGAGGAGATAAAGATCCACCAGAAATATCTCCATATTTACTCCAAGTAAGTTTGCTTAACCTTAATTTTTAATTTAATTTTAAATAAAATCAAAGACAATCCAATGCTTCTCCTGCGGAGTGAAATGTTCATTCCTTCAACGGAAACATACCAAATTGGGAGAGCTGGAGAGCTTTTAGAGGCTGTTCGGTGGAGGATCGAGGCTCGGGATCACAGAGATTGAGACAAAAGTCATGGATAGACGTGATTTTAGCTTTCTTCTCCTATTTTTCCATTTTAGTTGATGTAATTGGGTTGAAATGACTAATATTGGGACTGTTTTGACACTAGTACAAATTTGACTTTTAATGACAAGCAATGCGCGTCATTAAAAGGAAACGATGTCGGGCGCGCGTGCGTCATCTTTTCGAGTGTCATCGTAGGCTACGATGACGGACACCTTTTAATGACAGGCATTGCCCGTCATTAAAAAGTGTGCGTCATCCTAACCTACAATGTCGGTCAACTTTTAATGTCGGTCAATGCATGACATTAAAAGTCAATGTGCGTCATTAAAGGAATGTTTTAATGACGGTCATTGTCCGTCATTGTTTCATTAATAATTTAATAAAAAAAATTATATTGTTGGTTGCAATCATGACTAGCCACAATATTTCTCTCTCAATCTAATAAAAAATTCAAAATAATATTATACTTTTATACAACAATTAACTCAAAAAACAAAACTTCAATTAATTAAATATAACATTAACATATACTCCTAAGTTTTAAAATGTTAGGCATTACCTTAACAAAAATTAATTAACAATTTACAACATAGAAAGTAATAATTAATATATACGTAGAGCTTCGAAGTCTGAAGAATGAGAACTTGTTGCGTCTACCTCCTCATCGATCTATTTCAAACTCTTTATCAAACTCTTCCAAAACCTAAGAAACTCTTCCTATCTGATTAACAAAGAAAGACAACAAAATCAGCCAAAATTAATTTAAAGTCCTCAGCTACAAGGCAAATATGGAATGAGTGGAAAATCAAAGTCATGCAACTTTTCAAATAAAGGCTTTCAATTAACACAGTAAATTGCATATTTGGTCCATTTCCTATTTTCTTTAGATTTTGTTTTCTGCGCATAACGTGCTTTAGAGAGTACTCAATTTAACAACTTTATTTTCCTTTATATATAATCAGGCTGCTGTAGACAATGCATCCATACCTCTAGGATGAAACAATTGAAAGAAAGTGGAAACAAAGCAGATACTAGTCTTAGAATCATGTCACAATCCAATTCTCCAGAGAGTAGAGCCAAGCACATTAGACTTCTATGCACTGCAAAAATTTAGTATGAAGCAAAAATTTATTCAATGAAGACTACAAGTAACAAACAAAACATTGTAGGCATGCATTTAGATGGGGGAAAGATTTAGTGAAACAAAAAGCACTGGATTAAGAATACAAAGTCCTGAAAAATGTTACTATAACAGATTTCATAATCTAAAAGACTGATTGTTTAACTCATTCATTCATTTAGTCAGTAATAGAGATATGCAAAATCCAAATGCATCATATTGATTTACCTCACAATAACCCACATTTGTAACACTTAAAACACTAACAAGTAACCTCATTTTCATATTTTTTACTCACACCACCTTCAAAAACCATATTAAAAATGGTAGCTTTTTCTAGAATACATATGATATGAGGACTGCATGTGGCAAACCTGCATCACTACAGTGGTAACATAGTCAGCACAACTCTCAGCAAGTTTCCTTGACACGCAAGGTGGTGTTGCATATCCAATGGCAGATACAATATCAGAGCTAAATCCAAACTCCTTATTTGACTTTTTACGAAGCATTACATCTTACTCCGTTGGATACTTGCAATGATTTCTGAAACAGAACGACTTCTAGGTGGAATTTGATTTTGAATTTCATTCCATGTAAGACACAAAAACTTTATTAGCCTCAAAGACTATAACTTAGATACAGCCTGGAACTTTTAAAAAGAACATGAGAAAAGCAAAAATAAAATGCAGATAGTATATAGGCCACCATCTGTCCTAAGCAAACAGAAGCATATCAACAGAAATTTACAAGACAGTAAATTGTGTTTGTTAACCAATAACATATTTAATCTGTACATCTTTTCTTGGAAGCAAGTAATAATCAAATTAAAGAAATAATGATTGCCCACAAGAGAGATGAGAAGTCTACTAACATAAACAAACCTGATGACAGTGCCCACCTATACAATTGCGAAGCTAATTCGAGAGCTTTTGTCAGCCATGCAAGCTCTAACCTCCGTATACAAATAGAGGAGAGAGCTTTTGTTTATTTCCTCTTTGTTTTCTTTCTAATATCTAGCTCAAAAAAGTTTACTTCCTGCTATAGCATCAAACAATCCCAAATTACATTTATATTTGAAATACTCACAGGATAAAGAAATAGAAATATGATATCGATTGACCAAACTTATCTGTTATTCTTGGAGGAACCTTTGTGTTCGACATGTTTGGTTTGGTAGAATTTCTCAAGTGTCAATGTTATTTCATCTAGTTGGCCACTATATATCAACTTTTCTAATCTTTCATCAATGTGATGGACATGCTCCTTTCCGACGTATACAAAATAATCCAGAATATGAAGTCCAAGCAAGTATGCAACTAAATATTTAAAGAAGTTCATCATTAGATCCAAATGAAATAGGCACATCTCACGATAGTTATTACTTTTCTTTTCATACAAGACTTTACCCAAGAAATATGAAGCTTCTTATCCAACAATTATTTTCAACACACAAAATGTCATGTATTTAAAAATGCAAGTCATATTAAATAGGAAAACTACAAAAAAGAAAAAAAAAGTTTGTTACCATGACCTTGTTCTTGACTAAAATGAGCCTATAAACAAGAACTAGCAGGATTACCTCTACAAGCTTCACAATAGCATCATAATCAATCTTGCCATGCTTGGAAATTCCAGCTGCATGAATCTTAAATTTAAAATCTCACCTATTTCTAGCAAGGTGTTCAAACTAGTAACAAAGAACAAGGTTTTGATACCATTGGCCTTCACACCACCTTCAAAAATTAACTAATAAACAACATTGTAATTTTCAAGGAAGCTAAACTCAAAAAAAATGCAAGGAAGCCACTTACCATTGGCGTTAACAGTCAATCCTCAGCAATCTTTGAAAAGGTAACAAAAGCATTTGAAGATAAATCTCTGCACAGTCTGCCAATACTTGGTCAGTTAGCTATCAGATGAAAAATTATGTAGCAGCAGATTCCATTACATCACCAACAACCACTAATTTTGCAACAAACCAAACAAATAGAAATGAAGGTCACCCTAAAGTAGGTAAAACATAAAGACAAGAGCTACTAATAGCAGTTGGAATCTATTCTAAAGAAAATTAGTTTAGGGAGATTGGGATGCTTTTGTAAAGGAAACCTTGATGGTTGTGAAAAAAAAAATGTAGAGAATACAAATATCACTCAAGCCTATAGAATTTCTAGTTTTTAAAGAAAGTGTGTCTTTTAAGATACATTGTACATGGCCTACTTATCTGCATAGCAATAGCTAACCAGAAAATAAAAAAAAAGTTACTTTAGAAATTAATATGAGCGATAAGTTTATCCCAAACAATAGACTTATCAGTGTAAGGCCATTTTCTAGTTGGTATAATCAGAGCAGGGAAATCAACAAGGTATTCTGGGAGCTTTTTTGATAACGAAATGAGCAATCAGGGAGATCATGCGGGAAGTCTACAAGGAGAATACCAAGCTCAATCAGCTCAAGCAAGCTCAATTGAAGCTCATACTCAAAGTCAATGGAAGTCATCTCCTATTGAACCTAATCATGAGGCAATCATTATGCCACAAGGTCCAATGACAAGAGCTAGAGCTAAAAGTTTTCAAGAAGCATTGAATTCTCACCTCCAAGCTAAGGTGTCTACACAAAGTGAAGAGTTGCATCCTTTCAAGATGGATAAGGCACCTTTTCAACCAAGAGTCATGATGAATCTTAAAATCCAGATTCATTCACATCTTTAATGCATTATGTACCTATTAAATTCATGTATTTACATTTAATTTGGTTCATGTATGGATTTGAAAGGATAGAGGCTGAACTTAGACTACATAGGTGAAAGGATGTGTCCTTTCATGGTGTCTATTCCATTAGTATAAATAGGGCTATCATTTTGTCATTGGAACACAAGTTGAAGTTGAATGAAATCTCATATTTGAGTTTAGTATCTCTCAAGCTTTATGCTTTCTTTGTATTCTTGTGTTTAGAATGCATGTCTAGAACTTTCAATCTAGTTTGATCCATTAGATTGTGGAGAGTTCGAAATCTAGAAGATAGGAACAAGTTCTCCTTTCTTCTTGATCATCGATCACCTTTTCCAAGTAAAATCTGTTTAACTTTCTTGGGGTTGTTTATCATCTTGTTAATGGGGTTTTCTTATTATTGTTGTGGGGGTTCACTTTGAATAAGGGGAGTTCTCAAGCGTAATTGAGATAGTTCCTTTATCATTTTTATTTATCTTGTCCATTAAAGTTTTTGCACTGATAAAGCACTCCTGGTTGCAACTCCAATGGCACATGGCAAGCCTATCTTGCTAGCATATTTTTAAAATCTCAGAAATTAAAGATACGAACTAAAAGTCGTGGTGATTTAACAGGTAATGCAAGAACTCAAAACCAAGAACTAGTATGTGCAATCCCCTTACTTTATTTATTCCACTAAAATGTAGTCACTGCACCAAACAGTTGCACATCAATTTAAACTAAATCAACAAGTACGTCTTCCCAGGTTCTCCAAAAATGGATAACGATAACAAACAAAATTAGTACCTAAACTTATACAGCAAATTAACTCGCCTGGAACAAGAAGAAAGGTATTTGAAGCGTTTCTTCAAGATCATGTTGAAGTTGTTGCAAACCCCTAAGAAACCCTAATTGCCGAGATTTTGCCACCAAAAATTGATCGAATCAAGAAGTTGCAAGAACTGAAAAAAGCTAATCACACTGAAACCAACTAGATTCAGAAGAATGGGTAAAAAATGACCAGTGTTCTAAAATTAGAACTCAATTTTGAACGCTTCGAGAAAAAAAATGCAAAGAAGAGACTCACGCTTTGAGCTTGTGGCTGCTCAACTTTCAGTGTTGCATTTCTCTGCCATTAGAAAAAATTTTCAGAACCTCAATCTCTCCACCGCCTCAATAGCCTCTGCCTTGTACCTCTTTTGGATATTAAACTCAGCCATCGCATCAACAAAATCACGATTCAACTTCGACAGAGGGAGATAGGTCTCAGCGATGCAATTACAGATCTTGTAGGAGATCTTTGCCGCTACAGTTTGAAGGAGAGGTGCAATGGAGGTGAAAACAGCGAGATGACACATGACTGCAATGAGAACGACGATTCAACAACAGATTTTCGATTTTGCAAATTTAAGAAGCGAGCCAAGACAACGACGATGGGAGGAGCGAAGTAGACTGGGTTGAGAGAGGAAAGAGGCGTATGTGGTTTCTTGTAAGTATGAGACAAATTTATAAACGAAAGAAAATTAGGGCTAGACTCTTTTTTCCTTGACTGTCATTGTAGGTCATTCTTAAAATTTCCAATTTGAGCGCTCTTTTTTTCATCCATCTGTCATTGTATCCAATGCGTGAGATTTAGGTACCGTCATTAAAAGTCTGATTTGTTGTAGTGTGATTATGTGATTATGTTTAGTAGCTAATTATATTAGTTTGGGGAATTAATGTAGCTAATGGATCATTGTAGTTAATTAATTGACGTTTATTAATATCGTGTCTCTTCTTAATAGCTTTGTGCATTGGGTTCTTAATGCCTTTAACAAGCAATGAATAGGGTTAATTGATCATTAGTTTAATTGAGCTCAACAGAGTAGATTAAACTTAGAAAAATAATGTTTGACAACTAAATTATGCCTAAGTGACATAGAAACAACGGAAATTAATTGAGGCTTAAAATGAAGGTTCATAATGCCAAGTGAGGATTAATTAATGAGATGGACACGAGATTTAATTAATTGCCCCAGACAATAGGAGGAACTCGACAGAGGATTCCTCAGAATTAGACTTCTAGGCCTAGTAATTAAATGAGATAACAGTATTACTGGCCCAGTTAATTAATTACAAGATCCAATTAGTGAAATTAATTCCCTAAAAATCTTTAACCCTGTTGTTCTCAATTGTTAGCTTACTTTGCATGTTTTTATTTGTTTTAATCACATGCTTCTCAATTTATTTCTCTAAACATTATTAATTGTAAGTATTTTATGTACTTAATCAGCCATAACAATTCTCTGTGATACGATATCTTGTATACTCATACCACTTTATTACTTGGGCCTATGCACTTGCGATAACGCATAGTTGTGCTAGCAATAGTTTTCCATAAATATATGCAAGTTCTTGGATGGGATGATGACTGATCCAAAATAGACGGTTACTTGAAATTCAAGAACCACCAGGATCATGGGTGGTTAACTTAAGGCTTGTTTGGAATGACTTTTCAACTGCTTAAAAAATGGAGTATTAGGTGTTAAAAAAGTTTTTTTAAGCACTTATAAAGTCATTCCAAATAGACCCTTAGTGGATAGTTAATCCCGTAAATTGTGAAGTAGTACGCAGTTAGAAGAACCTTCTAGAAGACTATAGAGTGGTTGTAAGTTTTGTAATCCTAATAAAAAAAACAAAAATCAATAATTTTAGGTGGAATTAAGGCCATTGATTTACCTCCAGCCATTGTTGGTCAATAGAATCAAAACTTCACAACAAATAATTCAAGAAAGAAGCAACACTTGGTTCTTCTAAACCCTCACTATCTCTTTATACTATGGTGTATTTTTGTAGTTTTGAGAGTGTGGGCTTATGGCCTGAATGCTCATACGCCTCTATTTATAGCCTTAGTCTATCAAGAAGATTAATGATTGTTGTTAAAATCAAGAGAAGTTCATATTATGCAACAATCAAGGTAGTTAAGATTAAATAATTTGTTTCCTAAGAAAGGGATTTTGTTAGACCATTAGTTGGACTAACAAGGGGATTTTGTTAGACCATTAGTTAGACTAAAAAGAAAATCCAACATTCTCCTACTTGGTCTAAAAATTCAATTTCAACATCTTTTTATTCTATAATTCTAGTGCTATGAGATGGAAAATAGAATCTATAACCCTTGGACCTTTCGACATAACCAATGAAACACCCACTGATAGTCCTAGGGTCTAGCTTCTTTTCATGTGGATTATAAATCCTAGCTTTAGGCGGGCATCCCCAAACACGTATATGTCACAAACTGGGTTTCCAACCTTTGAATAACTCAAATGGTGTTTTAGAAACAACCTTGGTTGGAACTTGATTCAATATATACACGACCATCTTAAGTGCTTAGGTCCACAAGAATTGAGGAAGTTTTCTATTACTCTTCATACTCTCACCATGTCCATCAACATTCGTTTTTTCCTTTTCGCCACACCGTTTTGGTATGGAAAACCAGGCATAGTGTATTGGGCAACAATCCCATGCTCTTGGAGAAACTTCGTAAATGGTCAAGGTGCTTGTCCATTCTCAGTGTATCTACCATAATACTCTCCACCTCTATCTGATCTCACTATCTTAATTTATTTACCACATTGTTTCTCTACTTCAGCCTTAAAGATCTTAAAGGCGTCTAAAGCTTCATCCTTCGAATGAAGTAAATAGAGATACATATATCGTGAGTAATCATCTATAAAGGTGATAAAGTACTTCGGACTGCATGCCTCCATGTTAGGACAACAAATGTCTGTATGTATGATTTCTAACAAATCACTACTCCTCTTTTCACCTTTTTTAGACTTGTTGGTTTACTTTTCCTTTATAAAATCCACACAAGTCTCAAAATAAGCACTCCAGATAAAGTCTTTGATGATCTTCTCCA
Organism: Trichosanthes truncata; assembly: GCA_033996785.1. Lineage (NCBI taxonomy): Eukaryota > Viridiplantae > Streptophyta > Magnoliopsida > Cucurbitales > Cucurbitaceae > Trichosanthes > Trichosanthes truncata. Next base: position 22,146,783 of record JAWPNB010000003.1, on the reverse strand, counting down.
TAGTCTTAATAACCAACTTCGGAGCCTTCAAAAGCGAAAAGTAGTAAATAGGCAAGTTATTAAGAACTGATTGAGCAATGGTCACCCTCCCTCCTTTAGAAAGAAGGAAACATCTCCACACATCCAGCTTAACCCTGAGCTTATCAATCAACGAATCCCAAAAAGCTCTCCTATGATGGTTACCACCTAAGGGGAAGCCTAGATAATTTATAGACAATGACTCTGACTGGCAATGGAACTCAGCCGCCCAAACATCAACTTCCTCCTTACTCAGATTAATGCCAATTAACGAAGTTTTAGAAAGGTTTAACGAGAGCCCTGATCCTGTCAAAAACAACTCCAAGATATCCCACCAACTCTCTAAACACACTGGGCTCATCTAGGCAAAAGATAATCGAATCATCGGCATACTGAAGGATGGAAATTTCCATCATATTTTTACCCACAATAAAACCCTTTAGGATTCTTTTCTCGAGACAAAATTGTATTGTACGACTGAGAGCGTCCCCAACAATAGTGAAGAGGAAGGGGGATAGGGGATCTCCCTGCATTAAGCCTTTAGTAGCTATAAATTTCCCTCTTCGCCTTCCATGAATCAAGATAGACAAGTTAGTGGTCTTCAAACAGCCTTTTATCCACTTCCTCCACCTTCTGCCAAAGCCTTTTAGCTTTAAGATGGCCTCGAGGAAATCCCAATTCACTTTATTATATGCCTTCTCTAAATCAAGCTTCAAAAGGAAACCTCTTTTCTTACAATTTTCCACTCTTCTATCATCTTAAAGGCCACAAGGAAGGTATCCAAATTTCCCTCTCAGTCATCCATCGAACGATGTTGAAATCACTAGCCACACACCAAATACATTGACACAAACATGTAAAATCAAACTACTCTTGCCAAAACTCCTTTCTCCCATACGTAGAACACAACCCATACACCCCTAATATCTAGCCTTCCACATTGTCATTAAATCTACACTCAATTGAGATAGAGAAGGTGATGACTGCTAATGCAAAAGAGCGCAAGTGCACGCTGTCAAAATAAGTAATATATGGAAGTACTCCAAGTATCGAACCCAAGGGAACAAATGTAACAAGAACTCTCCAGTTAATAACACAGGCAACCAAGAAAATAAAGATATTTTGGTGCTTTTGTGAAAACAAGTAAAAACAAACTAAACTAAAAAGGAATGAAAAAACACTGATGAGAAAGCAGGGGATTCAATTTTGGTTCAACCCTAAGGAAATGCGCCCACCATGTGCCCGCATTATGCTTAACTAGGCGAAGAAAATTTGGCAATTGCTGTCCATTTGCGCTTGCAAACTGGTTCTTTCGAGCTCTGTACAGTACGAACAAAATGGTACTAAGATGTGCCTACAACCTATCCTAATTGACACTCAACACCTATTCAGCCCTTTTCTAAGTATTTTTAGGAGCCTAAGTAATTAAACACATATGTCTATGGCTAATTTTAACTTAGATAAATAAAGAACACAACTCAAAAGACTCTCCTAGATTGCTTTAATGAAAACACGTGCTTGATCCAACCTTTTTAGTATTGAATCTCACACAAACTATGTTAACTCAAGTGATCAGTTTAAGCTAACAATGAAACTTAAACTCAATAAAAGCGATCAGTGTTAAATGTTAAGCAAAGTTGTTAAATCACATGGTGAGGCTTACTTCCTTCTTAGGGTATCCAGTTCATTTTCCCTCGAAGGAGTTTATCTACTCATCGAAAATAAAACTAAAATGCAGAAAATAAAGAGAAAACAAAGATGAGGAAGAACACACTTCATTGAAATAAAGAACTTGAATACAATTTAAAGTTTAGAAACAAAGAAACAACAACTTGTATTAAGTACAAAACTGAAAATACAACTAGAAACTTGAATTCAAATGAAAAACATAAACTTACAACTCTTATAGAGAACCAAAACAACAACTAAAAAGCTTGAAACATAAATTACAGAACTTGAATGAAAGCTATAAGGAACCCGAAGCTTATTCCTCCTTTCTAACTTGTTCAACATTTTTCAAGAAGAACAAGTACTTACACTTCCTTCTTTCAAAGTTAGTGTCCGAATGGAGTATGAACAGAACTTGGGGGACACTCGGTGTGGCAGTTGTAAAGATGAAGAGAAAACGGTAGAACTTTGGGAAGTAGTAGAAATTCGAGCTCTCTTGAAAATGAAGCTTGAGCCGCCTTTTATAGACTTCAAATATAGGGTTTTTTGCCGAGGTCAGTTTGAAAAAGTGTAGTCAACCATAATTCCTTGATTTGAGGAGATTTGATGGAAAGTCTTGAGAAAATCTGTCAAATCCATGATTTCTGCACTTTTTGTTGATTGGATCAAGTTGTGGCAGCATCTTGGACGCAATTTCACAACTTTAGTTCTCTGGGTACTTTGCTACCGCAATCCGGTAGCATTTTTTTGACTCTATAGTTAGCCAAATTTCTGCTTTTGCTCTCCAAATGTTGTCATAATACTGGCGCATTTCACACTTAGTCAAATTTCCGTTTCTCCAAATGTTGTCGCAATGTTGGCACATTTGGGTCATTTTTATACTTATGCACAAAAACATCAAAATTAACATTTTCTGACCAAAAATGATTCTATTTACACCTATTTTCTTATTTTTACAAAGGCATGCTCTCAAACACATGTTAAGCTTGTTTTTACTTAAAGTCACTCTAAATGACATAAAGTATGACAATAAACGCTCGCTTTCTAAGCAATAAGCGTGGTTTCTAGAGCTAAATAACACTCATAAATGAGTGTTATTAGAAGGAACCCACAATCGAGTCTAGAACTTCTATACTATTCTCCTTCCACATGAAGAGGACGCCTCCTACTAAACCGACTACATTTAAAGCAATCCAACCCACATGTCTAGAGCTCCAAACAGACTTCACCAAATGTCTATCAACGTTGTCGAGCCTAGTTTCTTGCAATATAACTATATCCGAATTAGCTTTACTAATAAGATCTTTAATAAGAGCTCTTTTGGGTTGAGCCCCCAGACCCCTCACATTCCAAGAAATTATCTTCATAAAAGAACTTCACAAGCCCTATCAACACTATCAACTAACTCATCAATGCCCTCTACCGCTAAATCATTCACTTCCTCTTCTATTTTGTCTTCGTTTTTCTAAGTTTGAAGGAGACTTGTCACTTCTCTAGCCAATTTCTTTTATGCTGCACTTCCTTTTTTGCTTGAGTTCCCATTCAAAGTTCTGATACACAAATTATTCCACTTCAACGTCAATACCACATCTTTGATGATCAAAAATCCCTCTGGGATATTGAATTTCTTCAATTTTTTTGCATTCACCTTTAGGGAGACCATGGCTAGCACCGTTGGAATTTCTTCTGAGCTATTACTGGAAACAAGCATCTATTTACCATCTGGCAAGGGCTCAATCGCTAAAGAATTTTCCTCCTAAAAGCAACCTTAGAAATCCGTCTGGAAAATCTTCTGTAAAACCAACTTCGTTCTCATGGGTTTTAATAGTCTGGGTTGGACAACGAGAAATCTGAGCAAAGATCCCCCTCTCCATTCATGTTTAAAGAATCGATACCTTGGCTTGGCCTTCATTAGTGTTTGTGGATTGAATTGCTCCTTTTTTGAAAAACGTTAGAACCTAAGCTTCCTTTGCAAATGTGATACCTCTTTGTTTTTTTTTTTTTAAAAGTAAGTGAGCCTACTTTATCTTGGGCTTTTTCCTCTATCAAAGGTTTTTTTTTCCTCTGTTGTCTTAGGCTTCTATCGTGGGCTTTTTAATTTATTCAAACCCAACTTCTTGACCTGCAACATTATCCCTCACTTGGCGGGACAAATCAAAATCAAATTTGTCTTTTTGAGAAAACGTACCTAACACTTGTAATTCATTAAATATATTCTGCACATTGACTGCTCGATTTTGAGCACTATCCTCTATCCTCCATTTATCCATTGGCCCCTCATGAAAGGCATGAGTAGTGGATGGCGAAAAACTTCCATGAATTCTGGTGACTCTATCAACGAGCATATTTTTGTCCTGGTGTGCCCACCACTAGTAAATTAAACATATTCTCCCTATCCATTAAACTCAATTCTGCTGGAATAAACCCACAATAATTTCCCTTGATTTTAATACCCACGTCCACACAGTCAATGAGCAGAGAATTACTTTTTGCGTAACCTTTAAAACTACCAAGGCAATCACCAATATGTCCATTTCAATTATTTTATTCTATTTGCTTTTAACAACAAAACTTTCGGTCTGGGTTATTTAATTGATTACGAATTCTTTAATCCAATGAGACTCTCGGTCTGGGTTATTTGGCAAACTTTTGTACGCCCTCGATCTGGGTCCTTTTCGACACGCTATGTCCATTGCAATTTTTTTTTGTTTAACAACAAAACTCTCGAGCCTTTTCGACTCGTTAAAAAATACATGTATCTGCTTATTGTAGGCATTCGTAACCTCCCTCTCTTGGTCGTTTTCAGTCGTTGATAACCTCTTGCTCTTAGTCATTTTTGTATTTATTTTTTTCCTGTATGCGAAGGCTACTCTCGATGGTTAGTGTCACTTCGGACGTATATCACACTTATGATGGCAAACCAAAAAGAAAAATGGGGGCATAATTAGATTAGATTTGAGAGCACAATGACATTAAATTTCACACTCTAATTATTATGAGAAGGTTGGTTGTGGGCTAACTTTCTGAAAAATAGGAGTAAATAATGTGATGACATTTGAGAGGACCATCAAATTAATTCACATCCAACCAACCACCAATCAAATTAACTTCCCATTACACGTAGAACAGGTTAGATAAATTGTAGAGTAATTGAATCCAAGGTGAGAACGTGCAAACATTCTAGGAAGCAATATACAGAGCTGGAAACAAGATTTTTTCTTTTCTTCACTTCAAGGATGGAAAACAAGTGTATATTCATTCGTTACCGTGGTGTTTGGCACGAGGACTCATGTTCTTACACTGGAGGCGAAATTGTAGGGCTTGTGGTGCCAACCACAATGAGTTATGAATAATTTTGAAAGTCAAGTTTATTACGTTACACAAATTCATTCGACATAGTTTGACATTGAAATGAGGGTCAAATACAACATGGAATATGATTCTCCTTCAATGTACATACAGCACGATCGAGATGTGCGATTTTTGATACACCATCTAGATGTGTCAAGAGTTCAAGTTTGGGTAACGGCTTTACGAAAGCATGATGAAGAAGTGAATGATGAAGATAATGATGAAGAAGTGAATGATGAATATAATGATGAAGAATATGATCCAGAACATGAACCTGAGTATCAGGCAGAGAATGTAGTGGATCATGAAGATGTGAATGAGGAAGAGGAGGATGAAGATTATGAACCCGAATATGAAGAAGAAGAGGAAGATGAGATAGGGAATGAGGTAGGGTATGAAGTAGGGAATGAATTGCGGTTTAGTTCTCATAATGATGAGAGCTGTTTGGGGTTTGGTCACATGCAGGACACAAATTGGTTTGAGACAGAGATGAGTCATTTACCAAGTGTAATGTCATTAGGCATCGACAACACGGGCCTGTGGAGTTTTTTTCTTCATGACAGCCTGAAGTAGATGACGAATTAGATGAGAATCTATATGATTGGGGCGATTATGCACAAGACTTTGTCGAGGTGAAAAACATACACATAGAGATTCAAGTGGTGGATCATGAACAACACGTCCATGTGCATGAAAAAACAATGCCACTAATGGATGGGGAACATGGGATGAAAGTGAGTGGGATAAAAAGTGATCTCCAAGTCGTACAAGCTAGAGTAGCGGGTCCCTCGTCTGTAATTGATATTGGAACCATAGGGGACATAGTTATGCATGGATGTGGGGGTGACTTTGAGGTCGGCCAAATTTTCCTTGGTAAGAAGGACCTAAAAACGAGAATTTCAATATTTGCAATTAACAAAAACTTCAAGTTTAGGGTTTTGAAATCAACAAAGGATCTATACAGTGTGCGATGCGTTAATGAGGACTGCAAGTGGAGACTCCGCACAATTAAGATGCAGGGGAGTGATATCTTTAGGATCTCGAAGTACGTAAACACGCACACATGCTCTATAGAAATGTTGAATCATGACGATAAGCAAGCAAGTGCCGAAGTGATTGGACACTTGATCAAGAACAAATTCACTGGGGTTGGTTGTACGTATAAGCCTAAACATATTATTGAAGATGTTAGGCAAGATTATGATGTGAACATAAGCTATGGCAAGGCATGACGTGCGAGAGAAACGACACATGCAATAACGAAGGGTACTCCAAAAGAATCTTATGCTATGCTTCATGCTTATGGCGAAGCTCTAAAGATTGTAAACCCAGGTAAAATGTTCAAGATTGAGCTTGACAATCAATCCATGCACTTTAAGTACGTGTTCATGCCCTTAGGTCCTCCGATTAGGGGTTATACGAACTGTTGGCCCACGCTTATTATCGATGGGTCACACTTGAAGGGAAAATACAAAGGTTGCATGTTGGTCGCTGTGTCGATGGATGACAATCAACAACTATACCATATCACCTATTCTATTATGAACGGCGAGTACAATCACTCTTGGAATTGGTTTTTGTCAAAAGTCAAGAAGGCGATAGGAGAGGACGATAACATGGTGATTGTTTCAGATCGACACGCCAATGCAATCCAAGCTATATTTTTCAAGGCATTCCATGGGCTATGCACATACCATTTTGAGTTAAATCTCTATAAGCAGTTCAAGAATAAGGCGGTAATTGAACTATTTAGGAATGTCATGAGGGCACATTGGCAACCAGAGTTGAATAGGTATTGGGAGCAAATCTCTCAATTCAAAGGTGGTGTTGTAGCACGATACTTGGGGGAGGTTGGGGTGGAACGGTGAGCTCGATATTCTCAACAACATAGAATGTATGATAACATGACAAACAATTCTGCAGAATGCTTTAATTCCATAACCAAGGAAGCCAGATTTTTTCTAATCACTACAATGTTTGAGCACATCCAGAACAACATCCAACACTAGTATTATGATCAACGAGCCTTTTGGGACTCTCGCAATTCAGCTATGTCGGACTACGCTGGGGAGAAAATTGCCAAAGGGTGTGATATGGGTTGACGGTAGGGGTGTGCAAAAATCGAACAAAACCGATGAACCGATCCGAACTGAGTGAATCGATCCGGTTTTTTTACAATATTTGGTTTCTTCAGTTTATTATGTTAAAAAACCGAGTTTTTTGGTTCGATTCTCGGTTCAGGACTTAAAAAAACTTAATAAACCAAACCGAACTGAATCCTAATAACTTAAAAAGAACCAGCCCATTTTTATACTTTAGCCAAGCCCACTACAAAAAGCCCAACCCAAATAGTTAGGGTTTCCTTTCTAACCTATAAATTAAAACTTATAAACCCTAATCTCATTATCTCACAACAGTAGGTCTCCTCCAACTCTCCCTCTCTTTCTCTTTCCCTCACCGTCACCGTCTACCCCTCGCCGTCGAAGCCATCGTCGTCTTCCCCTCGCCGTCGAAGCCGTCGTCGTCTTCCCCTCACCGCGCCGTCTTCCTCTCACTGTTGAAGCCGTCACCACCTTTCCCTCCTGCCTCCTCGCCTTCCTCTTGATTTCGCCGTTCTTCCCCACTCTGTTAAAGCCATTACAGTCCGAAAGTCCAAAATGCCTGCCTACATCTCTATTCCTCTCATCTCTCTTTTATGTTGTCTTCTTTCTTTCTTGTCTTCTTCTTTTTCTTTTGCCTTTTTTTATTAAAGCAGTTAACCCTTGCAATAACCCCAACCATTACCATTAATCTCTTTCATGCAAGAAGGGGAAGAGAATCTGGAAAGGTGAATTTTTTTTTCTCTGTTGAAGAACAAACAAATATTGTTGCAGAAAAGAAAAATAAAAAACCGCTTAGAACCAAAATTAAATGGTTCGGTTTTAAACCGAAAACTGAAGTAAATTCTGTTTTTTCGATTTAAAACTTTTAGGAACCGTGAGGTTCGGTTCTGTCATTGGTTTTGGCCAAAACCGGACCAAACCGAACCGTGCACACCCCTAGTCGACGGTATCTAGTTGAACCCATAGACCATTATAGATTTAACGTCAGGGATGGAATGTTCAGCGACATTGTAGATCTGAACACGATTACATGCACTTGCATGGAGTTTCAGTGTTTTGAGATACTGTGTTCACATGCCATAATGGCAGCCAGACACCAGAACATCAACCCACATAATCTATGTAGCCCCAAGTATAGAATGAGCGTCGTCCGATCTATGTATGTGAAGCCTATCAACCCCGTTGGACATATAATCGAGCAGACGTCACCCCCATAGTATGTTTCGAACAACATTCTCCCACCAACCTGAGCACCCCGAGTTGGTTAGAGACGGGTGAACAGGATACCATCCGATGGAGAACGACGACCAACTCCCAAATGCGGCAAGTGTGGGAATACTAGGCATAACAGGAAAACGTGTAACCTCCCTCTCACAACGAGACAATTCAACCCTAAATCTTAATCTCTCTGTACGCATATTGTTTACATCTTCTATTTGTAAAATTCATGTGTACTTTATTATTTTAATCATTTATAAAATTCACGTGTACATTATTATTTTTTCTATTTGGGAAGTTAATGGTACATTACTGGGTAATTTCATGTATGTGTTACCGGTTGAAACACTGGTTGGATAAACTCACTGAGTTCGAATTGAATGAGATATTGTCAAAATGGGTCAATCTTAGTGAGAATCTCATTGCGTACACACCCAGATGATACTCTTATTAGACAATCTCAATGAATTCGAATCAGATGTGGTAAGGTCAAAATGGGGTCAATCTCGGTGAAAATCTCATTGCGTCCACTATCGGTTGATACTCTTGTTTAATAATCTCATTGAGTTTGAAATGAGTGTGGTCAGGTCAAAATGGGGTCTATCTCAGTGAAAATCTCATTGCGTTCACTACCAATTGATACTCTCGTTGAATAATCTCATTGAGTTCAAAACGAGTGTGGTCAAGTCAAAATGGGGTCAATCTCGGTGAGAATCTCATTACATCCTACTACCGGTTGATACTCTCGTTGAATAATCATAGTGAGTTCAAAACGAGTGTGGTCAGGTCAAAATGGGGTCAATCTCGGTGAAAATCTCATTGTTCCAATACCGGTTGATACTCATTGAATAATCTCATTAGTTCGAAACGAGTGTGGTCAGGTCAAAATGGGGTCAATTTCAATGAGAATCTCATCGGTTCCACTATAGGTTGATACTCTCATCGAATAATCTCAGTGAGTTCAAAACGAGTGTGGTCAGGTCAAAATGGGGTCAATCTCTGTGAGAATCTCATTGCGTATACACCTCCGGTTGAATCTCGGTGAAAATCTCATTGCGTACACTACCGGTTGATACTCTCGGTGAGAATCTCATTTTGTACACCATTTGTTGATACGCTCGGTGAGAATCTCATTGCGTATCTCGTACACTACCGGTTATTACTCTCGTTCTATAATTAGAAATCTGCTACGTGGATTTAATGCATGGCAATGAACCATGATGATTTGTTTAGGCAATCCCACTAATTATGGGCCGTCAATATATGAAATGGCGACTACCCAACTTCTCATTCTTAATTGCGATGGCAGAAAAATGATCATGAACGCCCATTAACTCCCATTTTCACTACTTTATATACCTATTCTTCATCGTCAATCTTTGTTAGCTCTTACAATCTTTCGTTTCCTACGTAACAATAACACTGAAATGACATTATCGGACGACAATTTCTTCAACCTTCCCAGCGAACCGCCATCAGATGACTCAGACGACGACGTCTCCTACTCCTATGGTGGGGTTCCCTCAAATCTCTGATCTAACATGACAGAACTTTCGAGTGAAGAAGACGGAGGAGAGTTCGTTCGTGAAGAAGTGAGTGTGGCCCTTCGTCTGACTCATTTATACGGTCCCCATTGAAGAAGAAGAGGAAACCAGCGGTGGAGGAGGACGATGAAGGCGATGACGATGATGTTGAGGAGGAGGACGACGATGACGATGACAACTACGACAGACTATCGTTGGTAGCCTCAAACACTGATCTGCCGCCTACTGACTGTGTCCGTAGTGATGTCAGGTCGGTGCATGGGACACATTTAGACACAACAGTGAACCAGACACTGTATCTGCCGCCTAGTGACTGTGTCCGTAGCGAGGTTAGGTCAGTGCATGGGACACATTCAAACATGACGGTGAACCAGACACTGTATCTGCCCGATGAGGATGAGGTCAGTAGACCGCGTGCCGGAACAGTTCCTCATCGGCCTGTTGAAGTGTCATTCGGGTTGGAGCCTAACTGATCATGCAATCAATCAACATTTTTTTCTTTTTTTTTTCAAGTGTAGTTTTTTTTGTTGTTGCAACTTTGTACTTAATTATTTTCTTTTGTCAATAAAATATAAATCTATTTTGTATATATTAATCTTCGTTCACTCTGTTTAAACATGATAATGGTATTGTTTATTATTTTCATTCAACAAAACATCCATCGACTGATAATGCATGCACGTGGATGTTGAATAATAAATTGTGGTATCTATTTTTGTCTTGTTTTCCTCGCTGCCAAATAATCCATGAAATCTAAAATCACATTTCTATTCAACATAATTGTGAGATATAATACAAAATAAATCAATTACTAATGTAACATATGAAGAAAAATCAACAACAAAATAGCTAGGTAGAAAAACAATTTTTTTTTTTTAAATGTGATGTAGAAGTGGGTTGCACGTTACTTGGGTGCAGCCCAGACCCGATAGAAAGATCGAGAACACGCACTTTGAGAAATTGTTTTAAGAAAAATTTTCTCTTGTTTTAATTGCAATGATAATGTTGTCTGGTAATGGGAAATGACTAAAATGCCCTTTAGTTTGAACGTTGATTTCTATTCCATTGGAACGTTAGAAAATCCATTGTTACCCATTTGAAAGAAAAATCCCTGAGGCATTAGAAAAATCATCTAGATTTCTCCTTTTCTTGGAGGTTTTCTCTGATTACTGTATTTCCTCCGATCAATGTTCATCATCTCTGGCGAAAAAGGGTAAGGATAACGTTTTATTGTTTAGGGTTTAGGATTTTTGTTCGAAAAGAGAGGGTCGTGGGTGAAAACAAAATTTTCATGGTTTAAGGGCATTAGAATATGAATTCGTAGTGATTTGTACTGGTTTTAGTAATGAGTTCATATGAAAATATATGATGCATTATGGGTGAGTTTAGTGGGTTAGAGGGGGAATCCACCGTTGCTGAAGGGAAAAAAGAAATGGATGTGGCAGTAAACATATCACCGAGCCATAAGGAAGTTGTAAGAATCCCGGTGAAAAGGGTCAAAATTCACCAGGTATGATGGGAAAAAAGCCACGGGCTGGGGCTGTTGGAAAGAAATCGGGATGCAAGGATTCTACTCATGTTCTCGGTGGTTGATGGTATATGCACACCCGGTGATTTTTTATCTTCACACCCAATGATTGTCAATTTTTTTCACTGGGATTTTATAATATTCCCCACTTTCGACTGCATGTGTACCTTCACACCCAGGTTTTCCCCTCCATAAGACCGGACATGTTGAAGTATTTCCACCGGACATAAAGGAAAGTATTTCCACCGGGCTTGTTGGGTTATGTCTGTTATAGTATTTTGGTCCTCAAAATCCCCCCTCTTATCACTTTCCTGTAGCCCTAATATGTTGCTCCCACTTAGGAAAGATCGTTAAAAACATTAAGAAGAAATTGACTCCAACCCAATTAGCATTGTTTAGGAAAACTTGTTTCTGCCACTTCCTTGATATGTCCCCTCATTTTTAACGGCCTGCTTATCCACTACTTTCTTCTTGGGGAGGTGAATGAAAGTAGACCTGATGTCATGAGTTTTGATATTCTAGGTAATAAGGTGTCATTTGAAAAAAGAGAGTTTGACCTCATTATTGGGCTTAGACACAACATACAATATGTGCATAGGAATGTGTCCAATGCTAGGCTTCGAGTGAAATATTTAAATGATACTAAGGGTATGAAAAGGATTAAATTGGACGTATTATTTTCCAGGCTCGAGTTTGAGAGTGACAAGGATGCGGTTAAGATTGCATTGTTTTATTTCATTGAACTTGCTATGATGGGGAAAGAGAGGAAACAACAAATGGACATGACCCTACTTAGTATCATTGATGATTGGGAGAAATTCTGCAATGAGAACTGAAGCAAATTCACATTTGAGAAGACCATGAAATGACTACGAAGAGCATTGACTGGTAAAGCGGAGACCCACAAAATGAAGACCATTAAGAGTCAAGAGACATATACTCTCTACGGGTTTCCGCAAGTGTTACAGGTTCGAGTTTCTAAACTATAATACGTTAATAATTTGCGGAGTTCCAGATGTGATAGTACTTGTTTTTTATGCAGGTATGGGCATATGAGTGAAGGGAATAATTGAATTAAACCCATAGCGGAAGCATAGGAATCGTCTTTGATTTATTTAGAATTAAACTAAAATACAAGGGTTAAGCAGTAAATACCTTCCAAATATGGAGATTCTTCGGGCGAATCTTTATCTCTTCCACAAAGTCTTCTTAGCTATGACTCAAACACAGGACCAAGGCTTGTGGGAGCCTCTTGAAAGAAAATTCACAAGGGATTGGAGAGAAAGAGGTCTAGAGAGAATTCTCTAATTCTCTCTTTTGAGGAGTGTGTTGTGTAGAATGCACAATGGCTCACCCCTAGGGTCCTATTTATAGTGGTCTAGGGAAAATAATTAAATAATATATTTTAATATCTAATATATTAAAATATATTTATCTAACCAATTTGAATCGTATTCAAACCGTTTAAAATTATCCTACGACATTTATTTCCTAATTTGAATCCAATTCAAATTTAATAAATATCTTTTATTTAATGTATCTAATATACATTAATTATTTTAATATTTAATGTATCAAATACAATAAATATATTTTCCTCTTTTATTTAATATATCTAATATATTAAATATTAATTTAAACACTTCAAATTAAATATTAATTTAAACACTTCAAATTAAATATTAATTTGAACATTTCAAATTTTAATATTTAATATACCAAATACAATAAATATATTTTCCTCTTTTATATTTAATATATCTAATATATTAAATATTAATTTGAACACTTCAAATTAAATATTAATTTGAACATTTCAAATTTTTCTTTCAACTAAATTGATCTTTTAGTGTTACTATGAGCTATCAAGGGGACCTTATGGACATACAGATTATAAGCTCCAATGATACAAAATTAATTAATTAAACTCTTTAATTAATTAATTTTCATTCATTAACTATAGGTCACTCCATTATAGACCTAGAATTGCACTCTTATGCACTGTAGGACAAGTTGTGTCTATAGATATAATCATTACATGCAAGTCGATCCTTCACGAGTTGTTCGTAATTACAGCTGGGTCAAAAGTCCGTTTTACCCCTATAATTACATCTTGCACCTTAAGTACCACTGATCCTCTAATGAACAATATGTTTATAATCTAATTATAAACTAAGTCCCTCTCGGGCCAATGAGAGGGTGGGGCCTCATTGTTCAAGTCCTGAAATTAGCACTTAAGGGAACTACTCATCTACTTACCCTATATGGGAAGGAGTGAATTCCATCTTGTGAGATTATGTTCCCAACTCCCTATTTGGTCAACTCCCCAAAATGGTAGGCATATTGAATCGGCTACAAAAGCCACTCTCACCCATGCAAATTAAAGGACAAGCCCTCACAAGCAGGAGTTTATAACTCACTCAGGATTAAGATTGAGTCGCATATGATCATCATGATGAAATATTAATCTTCTCAATTATCGGATTTATAAAGAGAGATTAAATATTTCGTGGTCCAGTCTTATACAAACTCATTGTATAAGATACCCCCACTCACATGTCTCCACATGAATGATTTGGATCAAATCATTTGTAACTATTACAAAGTGGGCCGTATCAATAGTGTTATCAGGATAAGGCACCCAACCTTATCCATATACTATGACCCTTTAGGTTATCTCTTGAACATGATCCTCTCGTATGTCAACCACATACTGTTCAAGATTACACTAATAACCTTGGATTTTTCATATAATGGATAATATTATATTGCAAATAAAATAATCAAAATTATTATTCATTATTAAATAAATTATTAATTACGAGGCTTTAGGGCATAAATCTCAACAATGAGATTGTGTCTTCATTGATTGGGCGCGTTACAGATCGATTGAATGATAATGCCATTCCACGGACATCGTACAAAGTGCTTGCTCGCGAAGTATTCGAGTCTTCTGTGGTATGTAATATTAATTAAGTATATACTTCTATGTGTATATGGTTTTTTGAATGAATGGTTAGATGCCCAATTTTCATACTAAGCGAGGGTTACGCTGGAACTAGTACCAAGTGATGAGAAAGTACAAATTAGGAATAGAGTCATAGATCTGCCGACCCACCATCCGCACCCCCATCTCCCCCACCAACTCCCCCATCCCCCCCACACCCTGTAGTAGATAACCTGGTGGTTGATGACACGACTAATAATGTGACTGAGCTAGATGTGGCCGCACTGAAAGTTGGTGTGAAAGATGTTCGAGGTGAGAGCGTAACTAAGACCCCAACAAATGTCTAACGGTTCAAAAGAAAATTAAGGAATTGATGAAATGAAAGTCCCAGCTTGATAGTCGTATAGGGGGCATGGAAACCGGGTTAACTACGTTGAATGCCTGCATGGACGACGTTTAAGATGACTTAAGGGCAATCAAGGAATTTATGAACGGCATGTTGAGAGTACGTATCCGAAACGTGTAGGTTTTGTGTTATATGCATTCTTGTTTCATTTTCTAATGCTCTAAAGAATGTGCAGCTATTGGTGCCAGAAGTGGGTCGAAGTGATGAATGGCATCACATGAACAGTGGTGTCCCAAGTGGGCATTCGAATGGTGTCGAGATATTAGTCTAATCCCGTAGGAGAAGAAGTATCCAAAGGTGGAGTAGAGCACGAGGGATGTGCAGTGGACTCGATGGGCGTTCAAGTAAGTATAATAGTTTCACTTATGTGGTTGGAACAATAGATGAATGTGTGTTTTTTGAATCTAATGCGCAATCGTATGGGTAGGATGTCAGTAAGAATGAAGATCACCTCCACGAAGATGTGCATGTTGCGAAGCGAGAAGATTCCTTTAGTGACAAGAGAGTTGACATTGACTTGGTCGGGAGTGAGTCTCATGGGATGACATCGGCAGATCATCATAAGGAGATGGATTCCAAGCCACCCTGAATGCACATCCTTAAACTGAAGTCGGAGGTAATCTCCATGACTATTAAAATCTGAATCTCGAGGTAAGCTCCACTTACTAATGTTGTGATTTTGCAGCCCATCGAGTTCGAGGACTACGATTTGGTCACCTCTTCTCAACTGTCGGTGGGGGATATATTCGATTGAAAGAGTACCAAGAAGAGGCGTGAGCCATGGAAGCTTTGTAGTCCATTCACTGAGATATTGTGGGGCCGAAAGAAATGAAAGGTTAAGGTATACGATCCCATGCACGCCATTCCAGCTCATTACGATAAACGCTTCCAATGCTAGCTGGACGACTCACGAGGCGACACTGAGATCCGTAAAACTATATTTGCGTACCGAAAGAAGGAATGGTTCCAATGATTGTTGACACGTGACAAGTTCATGGACAACGAGGTAGAGATCATTTATTGTCATTTTCTAACCCTAATCCCTTGACCATTCGCATTATGTTATGGTTATCTTGGATGCAGACTATCGACACATTATTCTTGTTCGTGCGGAATATACTTACGCACAAGGACTTGCCAGCAAACTACTGTCGTCATAACTTCATGACAGGTGACATCGTTGTGGTAGTAAGTGGCCATCTTATCTAACTTGATAGTTTATGGGACCTTACTATGATTTTGCCCTAAAATTTTATCGTCTATTAGGATTTCCTGCGCTGCAAGACCTCATTGAACGATGAAATGTGTGGAGGGAGACATCCGTCAGAGTAGGTGTATAAGTGGTCGAGGGATGGCAACATTCTATGTTATGTCATGGGCGAGCAGGCCGACTATACCATCCCATGGGCAACCTGCGATGTGATTTACTTGCCATACAACATCAAGGGTTTGCATTGGATAATGGTGAAGATCAACTTTGGATTTGGAAGGTTAGTGGTGTGGGACTCGCTCATATCATTCACTACTGATAAGGAGCTCGTGGCAGAGTTAGACAACATGTGTGTGGTCATTCCAGCCCTACTACATAAAGTGGGGACACTAGCTACACATCCAAACCTCCGCATGACACTGTAGCCCAAAAACAAGGTGGAGTAAGCTCCACAGCAAACAGGGGGCGAAGATTATGGGGTATTTAGCGTAAAATTTATTGAGTATGAT
The DNA here is from genome assembly GCA_033996785.1 of Trichosanthes truncata. Lineage (NCBI taxonomy): Eukaryota > Viridiplantae > Streptophyta > Magnoliopsida > Cucurbitales > Cucurbitaceae > Trichosanthes > Trichosanthes truncata. The sequence goes on along the minus strand of JAWPNB010000003.1, from coordinate 22,130,282 downwards.
AAAACTGGGTCTAGGATGGACAATTTACATCAATTGTGGGCAAATAGACCGTTTATGTAGGATTGTGTTTTTTTTTTCTTTTTTTTTTTGTAATTTGTTGTGTGTACCTTTTGCGAGAGAAATGTAAAGAAAAAACCATGTTAGATTCAACACATGCATGGGTTACGCGTGAGTCAACTTGTGTACATTATTTTTTAGATCAATTAGATTTTCATAGTAATATTTTAGCCCTGCACCCATTCACATGTTAGATTTATCCATTCATTCGACCATAACCTCGGGAAGGACATTCTTATTTATACACAAAATGTTGGTGTATAATGCCCATTTTTTCCTGGGCCGAAAATTTCATCATAATCCCAGGAAGGACCGAGACAATTAATCAACTGGGACAGTCAGTCAACTGAATTGGCTAAAAGTCACTGGCAGTTTTTCTTACCCAGCCATTTCATCATAACCCTAGGAACGACCAGGACAGTCAGTCAACTGATTGGGCTAGAAGTCACTGGCAGTTTTCCTAGCCCGACCATTTCATCATAACCTCGGGTATGATCGAGACAGTCAGTCAATTGAATTTAAAACTCACTGGCAGTCTTCCCGCTGAACTTTCCCTAGTTATCCACTATCCTAAGACAAACCAAAAAGATCAAAGATGCAGCCAACAAACATATATAGTCTTGAGTGTTATTATAAGATTCATTGAAAAATATGAAACAAGATTTTCGTATTAACAAATAGAGTACAGTACATGTTCATTTCGAATTTACTAGAAGTACAAACAATTCGACCCTAGCTGGGTTGCATACTGAATTCTAAAAAGTTTGATGTTCTCGTCTTTAAGGGATGTTAAGTCATTCCTCGTGACTAGATACTCCAAAAATTTATAACAAAATATACCACAATCCTTAGAGTCAGCACACTATCGGTCGAATTCATGTGGTCGAGATACCACCCACGGTGCTTTAGGAAGGTCTGACTTGCGAGCATACACCTTGCAGAAATCAAGCAGTGATGGAACTGTGTACGATAATGGCTCGAGCTCCTCCATCAATTCTTCCTCGCTAATGAATGAAGGCAAGGAATCGTGAACAACCAATATCCCCTTACCCATGTGCACTCCAAGTAGCATCTAGTGCTCTTGTATATTAAGGGGGGCATACACAAAATCCACATCAGTCCAAGCAAGTCAGTAGTCAGTGCACTCACCGAACATGTAGTCCATGAAGGTCTTGTCATTCCACCATGCAGCCGCTGCGACTTCTCTCGATTTACCTACAATCTGCTTGAACACCCATTCGCAGCCTCTTAAATGTTCCTACACATTTTATATAACACAACATTTTATTTAAATGAAGGCAACAAAATGAAGTCAATGATCATATGTGAGTATTCCATAAGACGTACCATGCACCGAAGTTCAAGATTATGAATTTATGAGCGAGTAAACGATAGTGTGATACCAACTTGCGCTTCACCATCATCATTATAGTGTTTATCATCTGTGGAAAGAAGAAGAAATATAAACGTGGTGCATCAAAAACAATATGTTTGAGTTGTAGTTGTAAATAACTTACATCACACGTAACTCATGTATTCTTTCGGGAGAGTACTCGGATGAAAGAACAATCCAACGGACCACACGTAGATCATTCACACTGTATGATCTCTTCTATTATAGCCTGGGACATTGCCTTCCTCTTTGCATTGATCCACGCATTCATCATACTTTTCGCCTATGTGGGGACATTATGCAGTGGGTTGTACTGCCTGTCTCTGTCTAGAACTATGAAATTCGGCGATGGGTCTTGTGGTGTGGATGTAACCGTATTCGCCACTTCAGCTCTTCCTTCTTTGATTATCGGCGGGGGCACTCTATTTTCTCCAGGGACTGCCTTCTTCTTCATCGGATCCATGGCCGGACTAAATGGCTCCATAAGCTTCCTTTTTCGAGAACCTTTCTTCATCTTCTCACCTTCAACCTTCTTGCCTACAACATCAGTCGAGTATGCAATTGATATTGTGGGGCTAGAAGATGGAATGTTTTGGTTATCAGCGTTGGAGGAGGTCTGTTGGAGGGGATCAACGAACGCGGTGGGGAGTGATGGATCCTCAACATGTATATTTGATGGAGGGAGGTTCTGTTCACCCTAGATGACTATATTTGATACCTTCGCGCCTACGACAGTAGTTGAGTTTGCAACTGATGTTGTGGGGATGGAAGATGAGATGTCTTAGTCATCGGAGATGGCATAGTACCAATGGAGATAATCCATGGATGCGATGGGGAGTGATGGATCCTCAACATGTATACTTGATGGAGGGGATACTGTTCATCCTGGATGACTCTAATGGATGGAGGGCGAATGGGTTCACCCTCATTGACTGTAGTAGACTTATCAACAACTGGAGGAGGATCAATGTTTCCGCCATCCAATTTTGTATCCATTGACCCTTCAACAGGATCATCCACTTTTTCTCCTCCAATCGGGCTCCTTATATCAGTGGACCCTTCAACCGGATGATCCATCCAATGGGACTCCTTACATCAGCCACTGGCCTACTTCCTGAATAAATCGAAAAATCAAACAAATGAATATACCTGACATGTATGCATGCAAGTATATGTACAGTAGTAATCAAATAAATGAAAACCTGACATATCGTGTGTAATAAAGACACAATTGTATGTAGGTCACCCTTCACAGTCTGTAAATCATCTTGCACGATCTGTAGATCATCCTTCACCTTTTGTACTTCAGCTTCTAGCAGTCCAACTCGACCATCTAGTCGTTGTAGAGTAGTCTGAGTTCCACTTGAAGTAGATGGCTGACTGCATTCCCTTCATCTCGATAGTTTACGTCTCCGCTGCCATGAGACCCCATGCTCAACAACGTTACCCTTACCTCCCGTCGAGTGGAGAAGACATCATCTTGCTGAGCATGGACCCCACCACTTGAATGGTGATCGTCCTGACCATCTTGATGCTAGATGACATCGTCATTGTCATCACCATGGTCATGTCCAAGTTCTACTTCAAGAACATTGTCTTCCATCGTTTTGGGTGTCGGTTGATCACCATCCATGTAACGCATTTGTCGCTCTGTGTCCGACATGTGTAGAACTGTTGTAACCATTGTCTGGAGTCCACCGCACAACAAATGTGAAAATATTACATCATGTATATAACTACGTACACAATAAAAGAAAATATTATTTTTAGACCACTTTCTAACCTTTCGACATTCAAATATGTTTAGCTTCCGCCATTTAAACGTAACTGACTGTTGACACGACCATTGAAGCATGCGAGGGATTGCATCGCCATTTAACCTGGTGGTAGTCTTCCCCTTTAATGTGGACAAGGTCTCGTAGATCTACATCTACAACAAAACTAAATTGTATTATCAAACTTGGTTGGTAACCAAAGCATAGTAAAAAGCAAATTTACTGGAACATGTAGGACCTAGAATGCATGTGGAAATCTTGTGAGACTATACTTCACCATGTAGTCTTTATTGGAAACCACATTTGGCTTATATAGTTTGGCCTTGCCTCTCAAACCAGACTGGAGGCCCTTTAACGTCCTCTCTCAGATTGTTGTTCCCTAATCTAGGCGGTTGATATAGTCCAACTGCTACACCTCTGTGAACAGTGACTGCTCAACGATCGCCTTATTTCTATCCTTCCCCAACATTGCAAGCTTCGTATAGTACACCAATGTTACCTTCATTGCATCATTGTCCTTCTTGAACACCACTCCCTTGTACTTCTCCACAAAGGTAGAAAGGTGTATCTCTTTATTAGTACACTCTTTCGCAAAGTACTTAGTTCGAAGATCATGGTGTTCCAATGATGTGTCCTTCTCAATCGTGCGACCAAGTGTATGCCACAATCCGGTCATGAGTAGAAACTCCTGCTTCAAAAATGATATAATTGTACCCCTCACATCGAACCTCATCTCATCCAGTCTATCGTCCACTACCTCTCTTAATAAAATGTTGTGAACAAGAGGGCTGTTGAAGACCATATCCAAATCTACAAATGGCCCAAATATAGTTGTCCTCCTAAACAAATCTAATTGGGTGGCAGTAAGCTTCTTTTTCACAATCTCATTTGCATTCCAAATGTGTGATAGGCATGTACCCTGGTGAGGAAAGTGATCAGCAGCATTGATCTTCAACATTTCTATTTCAAGAGTCTATATTAAACAATACCACATATTAACAATTCGGGGTTAATCCACCAACTCTTTGCTCACCAATCACTCTACTTCACTCTAACATTTCAAGTTAACCAGACATTAGCCTCAGAACCAGATGAATTTATGTGAACAAATCGCTCATCATACCCTCCGAGTATCTAACCCTAACATTTCAAATTAACCACAAATCAGCCTCACATCCATAGGACTCAGAACAAATCCATCTTATTGGAGATGGGCATGCAACATTCAACAGACGATTTCAATAGACAAGAAGTTAGAGATACAGAGGTGTACACACCGTTTCGAAGATGGTGGAGCCGAAACTAGAAAATGTCGTAGCAGTTTGCAATTGCTCATGCAGCAAGGAAACCCATAACTTCCCTCATATTTTGGAGGCAGAATCGTCACTCCAAAGGACGAAAACAACAAGCCAAGAGTGAACCAGAGATTGCACGCAGAGATCGAGAGTTATCGTTATTCAGGGTTTAGACGAAAATGTTTCAAATAAAGGTAAAAATAAAAGGTCGAAAAGGCTCGAGAGCAAGAGGCTATGACTCATTCAAACCCACCCAGACCGAGAGTTTTGTTGTTAAATGAAAAAAAAATCGCAATAGACATAGCGGGTCGAAAAGGACCCAAATCGAGGGCGTACAAAAGTTTGCCAAATAACCCAGACCGAGAGTCCCATTGGATTAAAGAATTCGTAATCAATTAAATAATCCAGACCAAGAGTTTTGTTGTTAAAAGCAAAAAGAATAAAAAAATCGCAATGGACATAGCGAGTCGAAAAGGACCTAAGCTAAGAGCGTACAAAAGTTTGCCAAATAATTCAGACTGAGAGTCCCATTGGATTAAAGAATTCGTAATCAATTAAATAACCCAGATTGAGAGTTTTGTTGTTAAAAGCAAAAAGAATAAAATAATCGAAATACACATATCAGGTTGAAAAGGACCCAGACTGAGGGTGTACAAAAGTTTGCCCAGACCGAGAGTCCCATTGGATTAAAGATTCCATAATCAATAAAAGAAAATAAAAGAAAACATCCCACTGTGTTAGCGGAAGTACAGAAGTGAATCACACTGCGTTAACGAGACTTTTGAAAATCAGAGTGAGAGTCATTTGGAATGCGACTTTTTTCGATCTTTTCAACCTAGATTGAGAGTGCTGACGACAGCAGAAGATTATGTGTCGTTAACTTTTAAAAACACGTCATTCATATCAACCCCGCTAAAAAAAGATGCCATCCATACAAAAACCCCAAAGTATTCTCCCCCATTCTTCATAAAGGTCTCTTTTCGTTAACACTAACAATCACATCCTTCCGGTCAATCTTTCGAACTTGCTCCCAGCAACTCTTACACCGTGTCGTTTTGCTCTCACTGTCAGTTTCAATCGTGAAGTGGTTGTTGCCCGAGCTCTTCCGAGAGGCTCTTACTACCTCAGCAAAGGATTTACCCTCGCCGTTCTTTTGATCACCAGCCGATGGACGGCTATCCTCCTTACCATTCAGAAAATCTTTTAAAAGCTTCGAGAAAGCAGTCCAGCCCTTGAATCTTCTCCTGCCGGCACGACCAGGTGAATTAACCACTTTGGTGAGTTCTAAGAAGCTTCCTCTTTTGTTCGAAATTTTCTGGATCCAAATGAAGCCGTTGTTGCAGTCTGTTTTCCGGAAGCATTTTTGGGTATTTGGAGAAAGAAGAAGGTCTTCAATCGAAAAATATTTGTTCTCGATCTTTACCGAACAGCAACACTGAGACGCCATAGGCTCACTCTTTCCAGCTACTCCAAGATCATCTTCATCACTTGTTCTTTCAATATTCCTTCAGCATCTCTTTCGACAACAAAGAAATTCTTTGAACTTCTCAGTTCTTCACCAACTTGCCAGAAACGAGGTCTGCTTTTTTCTTTTATCAAGTAATCCCTTTTGTCTGATGGGATGTTTGTATTTTGCAGTTTCCTAGATTAGCATTACTTCTTCTTTTGTTTAATATTTCTACACAATGGTTGACCAGCTTGGAGTCTTAAGAGTTATAGGTTGTGATAACGTTAAGCATGCAAACTACGTACAATATTTGAGATAATGATGGCTTGGTTCTGGTAGGAATGACCGTTGAACTCTTTAACATTCTAAATGTTTTCTTTGCAATTCTTCACGATTTAGTGATTATGTTTTAAGCGGAGCAAATTCATGAGTTTCGGACAATAGTTTATTAGTGGTTCCTCTGTGTTTTCAAGTCTTATGTTAGTATATTGGGGATAAATTTTTAGTTGGTACTTAACCTTTTTTACATTTTTTTACAGCAAGAATGTTCAAACAATCGTTGTAATTCTTAGGCTTAATGGTTTATTTTCATTTCTTTTTTTTTTCCTCTCTCTCTCTCTCTTATTTTGTCTAGTAGTCCTTTAATTGCATATTGGATTTTATATTTTTTTTGTTATCATGCCTTTAGTATGCTGAGTTAGTTTGGAATACTATAGTTGTCCAAATGCATGGATCCATAGTGGAATAAAATTTTAAAACAAGATACTAATCTCCAATCATAGCAGTCAAATTTGTAGATCAAAAGTAAGTTCAACAAAGAAAAACTTCTTACACGTTGCTAGCCTATCTAATGCTTAAATTTGGTGTGTTGATGAAAAAATACAGGCATTGTTGTTAGGCTTGGTTTCAAGAAGGCATTGATGAGCATTGCTAGCTGGCTAATTTTGTTGATTCCAGTGATCGAATTAGAAGCACGTAAGACCTTTGTGTAGATATGCTTCCACTGGATTCCATGTCATGGAGTTCAATGATTAGAAATCTATGCCTAAATGCAAAACACCAAGAGGTTTTGTCCCTTTTTGTTCATAAGTTCCAATGCTCATCAGGTTTTAAACCTGATAACCACATTTTTGCTGTTGTTTTCAAATCATGTGCTGCCCTTTTTGCTAGCAACGTAGGAAAGACACTTCAAGGTTATGTAGTGAAACAGGGGGAATTGACATGCCAGTCTGTGTACAAAGGACTGCTGAACTTGTATGCCAAATGTGGTGCTTTTGATGATTGTTGGAAATTATTTGAACAGTTGGATCAACGTGATGTTGTTACCTGGAACATAATCTTATCTGGGTACTGTGGGTCTCAAATGCATGATACAAAGGCTATTAGATTGTTTGTTAAGATGCATGCGGAGGGGGAAGTGAAGCCGAGTGCTATAACAATTGCTACCATTCTTCCTGTATGTGCTCGTGTAGGGCAAGGTGTTGTTGGGAAGAGCATACATTCTCATATTATGAAATCTGGATTGGAAAGGGATACTCTTGTTGGAAATGCTCTCATATCGATGTATGCCAAATTTGGGCAAACACAATGCGATGCTTATGTTGCATTTAGCAACATTATTCACAAAGATGTTGTTTCATGGAATGCTATAATATCCGCTTTAGCAGAAAAGAATTTAATGTTTGATGCATTACGATTGTTCTGTCTGATGCTGGAAGAACCAATGGAACCAAATTATGTAACAATTGCAAGTATTTTACCAGTCTGTGCTTCCTTTGCTAAGTATGTTTCCTACAGGTTTGGAAGAGAGATCCATGGTTATGTACGTCGTAGGACTAAATTGATGGAGGATATTTCTGTTTGCAATGCATTGATGAACCTTTATTTGAGGGTTGGACAGATGGAAAAAGCAGAGATCTTGTTCTGGCACATGAAGCAGAGAGACTTAGTTTCATGGAATACTATCATATCTGGATATTCATTAAATGATGAGTGGTTGGAAGCTGTAGATCATTTCTGCAAGTTACTATGCTTAGGGATTGAGCCAGATTCTGTAACTTTAATTAGTGTTCTACCTTCTTGTGCATACTCCCAAAACTTGCGAATGGGGAAAATGATCCATGGTTATATTCTTCGCCATCCTATCTTAAGGGAAGATTCAGCAGTTGGAAATGCTTTAGTTAGCTTCTATACAAAATGTTATGATGTAAAATCAGCATTTCAGTCATTTTCCTTGATTTCTAGGAAAGATTTAATATCGTGGAACTCAATGGTTAATGGTTTTGCAGAGTTTGGGAATTATACTCAATTTGTGCATCTCTTTGACTGGATGCTGCAGGAAAGATTCAAACCGGATCATTTTACCATCTTAAGTATAATCAGTATTTGCGTTACAATTTTAGGAGGATGGAAAGTTAAGGAGACTCATTGTTATTCAGTTAGAGCTTGTTTCTTTGAAGGTGATTCTGGTCCTACTATAGTCAATGCTCTTCTTGATGCATATTCGAAATGTGGTAATATAGATTATGCGTTAAAGATTTTTGAATGCTCATCAGGGAAAAGAAACTTGGTGACATGCAATTCGATGATTTCTTGCTATGTTAATTGTAAGTCACCCAGTGATGCACTTACGATATTTGCTGGGATGTCTGAGACTGATCTTACCACCTGGAATCTGATGGTACGGGTTTATGCTGAAAATAAAAGTCCTCGTGATGCTCTCAGCTTTTTCCGTAGGATGCAAACTGAGGGTATGAAACCTGATGCAGTGACTATTATGAGCCTCCTTCCCCTATGCAATGAAATGGCATCATTCCATCTATTGAAAGAATGCCATGGATATTCAATTAGATCATGTTTTGAGGATGTATACTTAGAGGGAGCTTTACTCGATGCATATGCAAAATGTGGAGTTGTAGGTTGTGCTTATAAGCTTTTCCAATCAAGCTCTCAGAGGGATTTAGTTATGTTCACATCAATGATAAGTGGATATGCCATGCATGGTAAGGGAGAGGAGGCACTCAAGGTTTTCAATAACATGCTCGAGTCAGGTGTTAAACCGGATCATGTGGTCATGACTGCTATTTTATCTTCCTGTAGTCATACTGGTCTTGTAAATCAAGGTTTGGACATATTTCATTCAATGGAAAAGGTTCATCATATAAAACCAACCATGGAACACTATGCTTGTGTAGTGGATCTCCTTGCAAGATGTGGGCGAATCAATGATGCATATTCTTTTGTGATCAGTATGCCTATTGAACCTGATGCTAATATATGGGGGACACTGTTAGGTGCCTGCAAGACCCACCATGAAGTGGAGTTGGGCCTTGTTGTGGCACAGCACCTTTTTGAAACTAAAGCTGATGATATAGGAAATTATGTAGTTATGTCAAACCTATATGCTGCAGATGCTAAATGGGATGGGGTCCTGGAGGTAAGAAGGCTGATGAGAGAGAAGGAATTGAAAAAGCCACCTGGTTGCAGTTGGATTGAAGTGGAAGGAATGAAGAACGTTTTTTTAGCAGGAGATTCTTTGCATCCTCAAAGAAACATAATTTATAATCTGTTAAATACATTGCATCAGCAAATTAAAAGGACAGTTGATATAACTTGATGAGCAATTAAATTTTGATATGTTTTAAAATCTTATAGGGCATTGTGGGTTGTCACATTCTTCCATCTCTATTCAATTTATTCCATTGCACAGTACATACATCAAGTGGTCAAAATTGATTTTTTTCCTACAGTTTTGAAAAATCTTCGCGAGATATTTGTCATCTTTTTGCTCCCTGCTCGGTGAGTTTCCAATGGAAATACAAAAGTTTAGATGTTATTTATGTTGCTTATAAAGAATTCATACCTGTCTAAGAATGTTGTCTTTTGCAGGTGAATATAGGAATTGTTGGCGACTACAATGTATGGAAAATAATGCTTTGATCATTTTGGTCAAGTTGACTGGTAAGTGATATACTTCCAATTTTTTGTTTCATCTCTTAAGCAACTAACTTAACTGTGTCTGTCAATGGTAGGAGGTAGTTGTATGTCTGACTTCCACAAAAGCGAGTCACCTTGATGCTTTAAAAATATCCCATTTGGAATCCAAACTCTAGTATTCAAGGAGCTCTTTCTTTTGAGTCTTCAAAATGTTTTTGGTATTGGTTATTGTAGAAGTATTTTAATAGTAACTAGTTAAACTTTATGTGCAATCTTGACAGGACAAGAAATTATATATTTAGTGACAGTTTTACTAATTAGACAAAAATACTAAAGTTAGTGAGGCTGGAAAAAGAAGAGTCATTTTTCAGGAACGCTGGAAAGGAAAAACATTGCTAAAAGTGAACATATAACAACATTTGTTTTAAAACGTTGCTAAAATGGAGGTGTTAGTGCACATAGTGAGCTATTTCAAGGACTTCATTATTGCTAGTTTTGATGCTTAATTGGCCAATTTTACATATATATATTTGTTTGTTTTGTAGAACTTGAGCATTTGGAGTAAAATGAGATTTTTAATGAATTTATATTAAAAAAAAGAGATTAATTGAATACAAATTGATGAAATCAAGCAAAGGGGAGATGATATACTTGACGTTGAGCCTTGAGCATGATATTTATGATGAGTTGCTACTACATTGTTTGTGATTATGACAACCTATGACTTGTTCTAGATAGTGATGATTTATAATTTTTTTGGGTTATATAACACATTTTGGATTCGAGTTAAACTTAAATTTTTTCTCGATTCCCTCACACTATTAGGGCTCATAGTCTTACCTATTTGGGTTTTGAAGGCTTAGATATGGGTTGTATGATGTGATGTTTATTATGACTTAGAAAGGTTTTAGAAACTAATTAGAAGATTAACTGTTGATTATTGTTGATTACTGTTGATTCAAAAAGAAAGGCAAAAGAAAAAAAAAAGAAAAAAAATTGCATTTCAAATAAAATTAAGGACAAAAAGAGCTAACTCAATTGTGATCGGTTAGAGCTATCTGTGAGTAAAAGTGTCATGGATAAGGGCCTTTACCAAGGATGTGTGAAAACTAGGGTTTAGTAGTATAGAAAAGTTCAAGTTTGGGGGAGTTTAACCTCGTTTTAAGACACCCTAGTGACATGTTTCTTTCTTCAATGTAGGGAGACCTAAGATTGGAACTTGAGTTAAGTAGGGTGCAAATGAGTTGAAGATTGTATAAAACCGTTCCGTGTTTATAAAGACTAAAATAAGAGAGGCTACATGCATACACACGTAAGGGATGAAATAATCAATTTAAATGTTCTTGATGATTGGTTGTGATCATATGCCTGTTCAATTGTGAATAATATGTTATTTGAAACATTTGAGGTTTGAGTCACTTGCATTCAGTTGGTTTTTTTAGAGGTTTTGTTATGTTTTGCCCGAGGACTAATAAATACTTAAGTTTAGGGATATTTAGTAGCGCACATGGTGAGCTTTTTCTAGCGCTTAATTATTGTTAGTTTTGATGCTTAACTGGTTACTTTTACGCACATATTTGTTTATTTTGTAGAAATCAAACATTTGGAGTAAAACATGACTTTTAGTCGATTTATAATGAAACAAAAAAGAGATTAATTGAATACAAATTGATGAAATCAAGTAAAGAGAAGAGGAAGTCAAAAGAGCTAAGGAGGCAGGGTCTTAACGTTGCCAATGCATGAGCCAAGCCAACCGTATAGGTAGCATTGGATCAACAAACACGCACGTGCAAGTTCCTTATTTGTTATGTCTGTAGCGTCGAGGCACTATGCATGAAGTCTTGAAGCTACGATCACCTTCCTTAATTACCATGTGTTTTGAGGGTAGCATTGAGATGCTACCTCTAGCATCTCAATGTTGCTGCGCTTTTCCTATATAAACATAAATTTTCAATTGTTTTTGGAAGAACTTTGGAGATTTTGACCTAAAAGAAAAGTTATGATTTGAGGAGTTTAGAGGATGATTTTGGAGCCTAAAAGAAGAATTTTCGAAGTTCAAGATTGTGAAGATAGCATTGAAGACGAGATATCGCGACATCAAACTTGATTTGTCTTCTTACTCTTGTTCTTGTAACTTTTATTTTATTTTTTTATGGTTCTTAGCACAATATTTTATTGTTATTCTTTGATTATGCATAGCTGTTGTGGTCTATAAAGTGGCAGTAAAGATGAATTATGTGTTGTGTAGAAATGTGAATTAATATGCGCTATCAATAGACTTATGTGCTATCTACATAGAATAGTTGCCACATAGGAAGTTAGCGCAAGTGCACACTAGTTGCTAACAAGTAATAAATGGAAAGTATTCAAAGATAGTCTCTACAGGAAAAAAATGCAAACTCAAATGATTGGTAATTATACAGTACATGGGCAGAAGATGTGATAAAAATGATTGGTACGTAAAATAATAGTAATTAAATGACAATATGATTAATAAAATAGAGCAGTAGAATTTTTACAAGCAGACGAACAACAAGAAATCATAGAATTGAGATAGGCTCGGCTCACAACTACTCTAACTATGCATTTATACCTTGTACCAACACAATGTTATCCTAAATGACTTTCGGGGTCTATAAGTCTCTCTAAATATATGCCTATATCAAAAAGCCTTATAGGAATTAGGCCCAAAACTCTTTCTATTCCCTATGAGAGACCCTTATGTCTAAGGTGGATTTGAAACGTTGTTCCCTCACTCTATATTGGTACCAATTGGAAAAGAAACTGAAAAAATAAGAACACCCAAACAGAAAACCAAAATCCAAGGTCTCGTTTGATAACATTCTTATTTTATGTTTCTTGCTTCTTGTTTTTTTAGAACTAGAAAGATGAATATATTTGGTAACTATTTCTGTTTCTTGTTTCTTGTTTTGTTTTGTTTTTTTATTGTTTAAATATAATTTAATATATATAATATAAAAAAGAATATAACATGCATTAAAAAACATATAAATAGAAATTATCAAAAGTTAGAGTATCTAATACAAATAAGTCTCAATGCAAAATTAAAAACAATAATAAAATTATATTCCTCTTTTAAATGTTGCTTGAATTTGATCTGTAATGTCGTCTCTCATTTGAGCCATTAGCCTTAAATGATGTTGATCACATCTAACTCAATTAAATGCAAAACAAAATCAAGTCCAATAAAGAAGTATTAAAAAAAAAGGGTTAACTACATAGATAGCCCATTTCAAAACCCAATTTATACAAATATCTAGTTTTTTTAAAAAAAAATTCAGGTTTGTCAATAGCCTAACTAATTGAAGCCAAAAAGAGGACTGAATTTACATATGTTGCCATTAGGTTATTGTAATTATGGTAAATTGAAAAATTAAAAATAGAAAAATAAAATAATAAGATTTTCCATGTGTAGAATTGATTTCAATATAACCCTAGATTCGATCAAATTTCCAAAACTTCCCTCCCTCCAAATCATGCATCTCCACCTTCAATGCAGTCTTTTCTTCCTTCGAATAGCAACCAATGACCCAACTTCCTTCACCGGAGCCTTCTTTTTCCTTCAAATGATGACCAACGACGCAACCCTTTCCATTTGATTGATTTGATATGGTTCGATTGATTCAATAATGGTCTGATTCCTTCGACAGTTGACTATTCACCTATGTCGATTTTTGTTTCCTCAAAAGACAGCATACTCTGTGTGTGTGCGTGCGTGTGATTAAATGGGAATACATTATATTTCCTCTGTTTGTTTGAAACCAAAGGGCTTCATGTTTGTTTGAAGCCATATTTTGTATCATGTTGGTACATAGTATATTGCCTCTGTTTATATGGGAATATATTATATTGCCTCTGTTTATAGTTTGTAAGAAAAGAGCAGAGTGTAGAACAACATGCCAATAAAGAACAAACTCAACTCAAGGCTAATCAAATGCAGAAATGAAGGAAGAATGACATGCAAGATAAATGGCCCATGATTCACATTAGTAACAGCTTGGTGGTCGTTGACATAATCTTACAAAATTTTCAATTACATATCTTTCTATTTGTCGTCATTCATAAAGTACAAATTTGTCAATTATTTTTTACTTAATAGCAAATTTCCTAATTGTTGGTAATTTGTATCTCCTTTAGGAAGTTTATATTTTCGTTATTACATAGCTTCCTTTGGGGATTGATAAAATTCCTTTTTAGAATAGTTTTTCCTTTTTTTTTTTATTTCTTTAGATAGAAGCTGATGTATATTAGCAGACTGATGTTTGCTCTTGTAATTACGCTTTTCAGACATTAATATAGTAGATGGGTTCATTTCTATTTTTAGAGTTTAAGTATATATGGGTTTATTTCATATAATCCAAGAACACCAACTTTAATTCATTGCTTATTTTTCATAGTTATTTCCTAATTTTTTTCATTGTTTAAGCATTGTTAGAATCAAACACATTAACATTCTAAGAATGATTATAGTACCTTATAATTATAATAAAAAATTATTTTGACAGTGTTAGTATATTATAGTATATGTTATATATACTAGGTATGTTTTATTGAATAACACATAAATCATTGGGTATATCATCGTATGAGAATATGATGGGTTCTATACGACCAACGACTACTACCTAGCTTTTTTCGTCGACAATCGGGATCCTCAACGGAATATTATATACTTAGGTTTATATATGTGTGTGTGTGTGTATGAGGATTATATATTTAGGTTTATATGATATATATATATGAGGTAATAAATAGAATTATTATACCTAATAGGAGGATTACATTACTAGGTTTATATAATATATATATGAGGTAAAAAATACGATTATTACGTATACAAAATATAGTATGATTACATACTGATGTTTATATAATATATTTATATGTATATATTTATGTGGACAATATACATCATAGTATATATTTATCACCATGTATTTTCAACCATGTTCTATATAACTAATGACGTTTATAACACTTATACCATGTACAATTTACATAGTTTATAATATATCTATAAAACGTTTATATATAACAAGACTAATCATTTTCAAGAAAAAAAGATGAAACATAACAATGAACATAATATATAAATGTATGAGCAAAATGATATATATGGTGAAATTTATGACAGATAATACAAATTAAAACCTGTGTTTTAAGTAAATTGATCATAATATCAATAAGAAAAATATAAAGCAAGATAATAATTAATCAAAAAAAAAATAATAAACATCAATCAACATAGAAATTTTGTCTTGCTGTCATCAGGACAAAATGAATAAGAAAAAAAAAATTTAAGTTTTCTACAAAATAATATAATAATTAACCTAATACAAGAAGAATTGAAGCAACATTACTCATAATTGGAGCGACAACATATATCATGTAGTAATTAGATTATTATGTCATTAATAGTAAAAGATAATATGTCTTTCAAAAAAAAAAAAAAAATAGTAAAAGATAATATGTGTAATAATTAAAAAAATATATTTTTGAAAATCAAATTTATCATAAATATATTAAATAATTGCCTTAAACGAAAATATGTATATTAGGAAAGTATAAATTCAAAATAGAGAATTAAATATAGAGAGATGATATTAAATGAGGGTAAAATCGTAAGAAAAAAAGAGCAAAAACTCAAGCTAAGTTAAAGCCGAACTTTTTTTAATAAAAGTTGACATTTGTGAAATATAGTCTTGAAAACATGCTCTTTGACATAATTTTCCAAAAAAAAAAACATGGCAAGCAAATCAAATCTTTCAATAGAATCATATTGTTTGCATGAAGCTAATCATATTGTTTTTTTCCTATAAAAATGACCATTCAATAGAATCTCAACTCTTTCCCGATCAAACCCAAATCCAAATTCAACTCCAAATCAACTTTTGTTAAATTTAAATGATTAGATCAAACCCAATTCAAAAACTACAGAACCAAACCAAACCATACCAAACCCATTACCTGCAGCTTCACAAATAGAGAAAGAGATAACAGCAAAACCAATTCCAAACAGCAGAAACAACAATCGAAACCCCATCAGAGTCCCAATTTCATACTATCAATTGAAATGAATGGGAACTTCTTTAGGAGCTCTTTCTAGGAATATGAACTACGGTAGTAAATATACGCATTTACTGTCATGTATTTATCTAATCTAAGTGAGGTGACGGTAAAGAAAACAACTATACACACATAATTGCATATAAAAACCTTAATTAATAGAGAAGAAAAGCATGAGGGTAGGGCAAGAATGAGTGAATGATTGCCATTCTTGAAGGAAAAAGGACCAGCGGAGATTCTTCTTCTCATTTATCTGCTGTAAAAATTCTTCCTTATTAGTTTTGTCCCTTCTCTTAGTAATAAAGGCAAATGAGGATAATTTTGAACATGAGAAAGCTTTATACTTTTTAACAGAGACCATAGTTTAGGTAATTGGGGCAAAAGCAAAATCACATTTTAAGATAAAATCAAAATCCCAACATCTAATCCAACAGTGAAAATTTTGGATGATTTTCCACTCAATCAAATCCAATACAGTTGCAATATCACAATGTCAAACTCATCCAATATCTTTGAATAGTCCAGATTTGGCCCATTTCGAGTATCGAATAAATAGATACAACACATTTCATTTTACAACCATAAAAAAATTGAGAACTATTGAATACATCTATAGCGACAAACACCATGTTCTTTCTTGCAGACCCAATAATTTAAAACAATCGATGATCTCCCCACGCATAAATTACACCAAGATCAAAGCAAAATACAGGTAGAACAAAAATGCTAAATCGAGAGTAAAATCATGGCACAATGTGAGAACCCCAACAAGAACAAAGACCTAAGTGAGCAAAAGAGCGATAAAGAAACCTAAAACCTTTCATACACAATGGAGCCTGAACCTTCGCTAATAACTTCACCAATCTTCAACTAGGTTTCACCTTGAAGACGAACTCAAGGAAAGATATTGAAAACCAAGATATGTCTTAGATTTAAATTATTGTAATTTCAATTGTTTTCAATTTCTTAGAATATGACAAATATGTTGGTTAATTTTGCTAAGTTTAATTTAATTATACATGTGATCTATGTTTTAAATTAATTGATTGTTGCATAAAGTATGCCATTTAGATTAAAATCCCACCATAGGTTAAGCATGATCATGCATCTTAATTACTTTTGAATATAATTGTTATATTTGGAAAATTTGATTAGGATGTAATTTCCTAATAGAATTAAAATGTTTTCCTAATAAGTTTATATTTTCCATATCTTTGAAGATAGTCATTATATTTGGAAAATTAAATTAAGATATTTCCTAATGATAATAGGTTTCCTTTGATTAAAGATATTCTTGATTCTTGTTTTAAATAGTTTAAAATTTGAATTTAATCTATCTTTATTGGTTTTTAATGGGATTAGAATTTAGGATAATCTTTTATTTTAAAAGAGTTTAAAATGGTAGAATTTTAAGATTATCCAAGTGAATTAATGTTTAATAGGATTAAAAATATTTATTATAAATTCACTTAGGTTCATTAATCTAGTAATTAATAGTTAATTAAAAATTAATGATTTTTTTAAAAAATAAAAATTGACTATGAGGGAACTCTGTCTATGGAAGGTTCTGTCTAGATTGGGTATTTAAGCTAACCGAAAGGAAACACCTCTAACTGGAAATTGACCTGGGAGTTGAATTAGTCAAATTTTATTTTATTTCATTAACATAATGTAATTAGTCTTTAAATGGTTTAAAACTTGGTAATTCACATAAAAATCAATCCAACCAACATAAGGGTTATGGAGGATAGATTGAGAACTTAGATAAATGAGATTAGCCTAATTTGTCTAAGTAAGAGAAAACCTTATTTCAAAATAGTAAGTGGGAGAAAGAAATGTGTCAACATACGGTTTCTATCATTGGTTTACATTGTGAGATTCATATGGGGCCTCGTGGCAGCTTTTGACCGTCCCCCTGCAGAAGGTGTTTGCATGGGTCAATATCAGGGTGAAATCCTAAGAAGGATAAGATTGTAGTTTTTTTTTCAATACTACTTGACCTGACCTCTGACGACACTTGTTGGGATAAAACTATGAGATCTAAAATGATGAGTCACACTTACAAAGGGCTTATTAAGGTTGTTAATAATGTTCTTAACCAAACTAATAGTAATTAAATATTATAGGAATAAGAGTTATTCTAGTATAATACTTGGTTGAGATTGTCTCAGTTTAGTGAAGGAACATTTGTCTAACTGATTTTTCAAATTGTTTTATTTCTATGCTAAAATTGAATGGATGATTGTTTGCATGATGTTCAATTATATGTATATTTCAATATTATGTCAGTTTTTCTCATAGTTTTTAATTTTATTACTGATAAGTCAAAATTGAGAAATTTTATTACTTGAAAAAGTAACGTTAACATTATAATGGCAGTGTAAAATTTTGAATTTTTCTTTATTGAGAAATGTTCTCAAAACCTGTTGCTAATGCTATTCAAATTGTTCATGAAGCACATGATTAATGAATCAAAAGTAAACGAGTTAGCTTGTATGTATCTCCCTAGTTGACATGTTAGATGTCAAGCTTAGAAGATTAAAAAAATGACAACAACATATGAGATGTTGAAGTCAATAGAACCGAAATTTAGATAATTGTCTAAATGATCTTGAATTTAACTATTACAAAAATCCAAGAAAAGAAACCAAGTGATTGAAGCTATATATAAGGAAATAGTTCCTAAATTAGCAAGAACAATCATAATGAGAGGAATTTTTGAAATGATTCTATGGGAAGAAAAATAGAAAAGAAAGTAAATTTGATTAACTAGATTTTTGGTGGAATATAAATAATGCCACCTAGATAGTCGATATAAGATCTACTATCAAGATTTATTCTTCATTACATTTAATATGTTATTCTTGGAAAATACTTAACATGTAGAATAATTTATACAAGTTAACACCAAAAAGCCCATCTCAGTTAGTGTAGTGGGAGACATTAAGATGTCATTAAATAAAAATTGTTACTCAGTGCTAAATATGATATTTTTAGTAACCACAAGAGAAATTCAATTTCTTGAACTTTATTACTAAAATGTTCATATAGTATGAATTACTTTGAAGTATTAAAGTTCATATTTTCAAAATTGTTTGAAAATACATTCAGCTGAAATAAGAACAATTTGTACATATTAAAATGTTGACATATGATATACTACAAAATACTGAGATATTCAGGATTATAGAATCCAGAATAGAAAAACATTGTTTTCTCCTAAAAGATGATACTTGAATTTGGCAGTTAAGATTGATTAACATCAACTGGAATAGGACTAGTAAGAGGTAATTCTCTAAAAGTTAATTAATTACTTTACTTGTCTGTAGATCTTGCATTTCATGTAAGATAATCATTAGGGCTTTATTAGATAAGGCTACAAGGCCAAAGAATACTTTGGGCTTACACATTCTGACCCAAGTGGTCTGGTGAATGTAAAGGCCAAATAAAGTCATGAATATTTCATCACTCTAGTTGATGATCATTCAATGTACAAGTATCTTTACGTAATACAACATAAGTCTAAATTTTTAAAAAGTTCAAGAAAATTAAGGCTAAAGTTGAAAATTGATTAGGTAAGTCTATCAAGACATTATGATCAGATCATAGTGGAAAGTATAAGAACCTTACGTACTAAGATTAGTGATAATTCTCATTTATGAGGATTATTTGACCCTAAACTAGGTTGTTCTTGTCATTTTTGTATGTTTTGTTGAATAACAAGCAAGCTAAAAATAGTGTTTATGAGATAAATTCATGAAAGCTTGTGGAGTATTGAAAAGGAGGAAAGAAATTGAAAAGACAAAGAAAATTAAACTAATTTGTTGTTTTTGTGTAGATTTGGAGCAAGTACGAAAATGCAATTGCATTCCACTTTCGAAATGTAATTGCATTTCTTCGAAAAAACAAGATGGTGAACAAGCACAAAAATGTAATTGCATTCCAAAAGTGAAATGCAATTACATTTTTCTGGAAAATTTTGGAAACTGCGAGAATCATGAAATTAATAGGATTTACAGAAATTTTGCCCAATTTAGGAGATTTTTCAGCCTGATTTCATGCCCACAGTTTGACCTAAGGTTGAAGAAAAGTGATGGAGTGGCTGCTATACACCAAAAGCAAGCGTCAGTGCACCCTGCCCAAACAAGTAATATGTGGAAGTATTCCAAGTATCGAACCCAAGAGAACGATTAACAAAGAGCTTTCCAGTTAACAAAACAAATACTTTCAAGTTGCAACCGAAGGTAACCAAATAAATAAGATGTTTTGGGTGGTTTTATGCAATAAAAATAAAAGAAACTAAAGAAAAGATAAGAAAGCAGTAATGAGAAGCAGACGATTCAAATCTGTTTAAACCTTGAGGAAATGCGCCCACAAACTTGCTTAACTAGGTTCGGCTATTTTAGAGATTCTGCCTATTGCGCTCGCATACTGACTCTTTCAAGTTATGTGCGATTCAAACAAAATGCTACCGAAATGTGCCCGCAACCTACCCAACCAACACTTAACACCATGAATCGAGTTCAACACCTATTCAGCCATTTCTCTAAGTGCTTTTAGGAGTCTAAGCAATTAAATACATATGTCTATGGCTAATTTTAACTTAGATAAATATGGAACACAACTCAATGATTCTAAAGGTTTTTGTCTTATGTCTACGTAAAAAAAGCGAAGTTCTATGTCTAGACTCTTCTCCTAGATTGCTTTTATGAAAACACGTGCTCGATCCAACCCTTTCAGTATTGAATCTCACACAAACTTTGCTAACTCAAGTGATCAGTTTAAGCTAACAAGAAAACTTAAATTCAATAAAAGCAAACGATGTTAAATGCTAAGCAAAGTTACTAGAATCACATGGTGGGGCTTATCTCCTTTTTAGGATATTCACTTCATTGAATCCCCTCTAAGGAGTTTAGCTACTCATTGAAAAGAAAACCAGAAAATAAAGAAGAAACGAGAATAAAAAATAACACACTTCATTGAAATAATGAAATTGAATACACTTTGAAGTATGAAAACAAAGGAAGAATTAAATGAAATTGAATTAAAGAAACTACTACTTGAATTCAAAGGAAAAACAGAAACTTACAAGATGGAAAATAAAGTTAAAACAACAAGTACAACTCCTAAAAACTTACAGAACTGAATAGAAAAACTAAGAACAAAAAGAACCTTAAGATGTTCTTCCTTTCTAACTTGTTCTACCTTTTTCAAGGAGAATCAAGTACTTACTCCTTCTTCTTTCGAAGTTGGACTTCGAATGGAATATGAACAGAGCTTAGGGGAGACTTGGAGTGGCAGCTAAAACTAAAATGATAGAATTTAAGGATGAAAAGAATTTCCAACTCCGAGCTCTCTTGAAATTGAAGCTTGAGTTGCCTTTTATGGACCTCAAGGCCTAGGGTTTGCTGCCAAGATCAATGTGGAGAGGCTTGGCTGATCATATCCCTTTATCCTCGGAGATTTGATGGAGAATAATTGATTTTATCTTATTTTATCTGCAAATCTTGCGAATTCGGGAGAATATGCCGAAAAGGTCTAGATGCGGCCGCATAGTGAGCGCAATTGTGTTGTTGTCGAAATGGCCTAAAAGTGGTCACATAGTTGGGCGCATTTTGAGTTCTTTCTGCAATAGTTGGAATTTGGCTTCTGCTCTTAATTGCTGGTGCATCCTGGTCGCATATCTCTTGAATCATTTTTCTTTTGCCTTAGTTACGGCCAGAATGTGGGCGCATTTGAGTTCTTTTTCAGCCTCTACACAAAACCAAAAAAAAACCAACACTTTCTTAACAAAAATGACTCTAAATACACCTAAAAACTTTTTTTTTTTATAAAATCAAGACTTCAAACACATGCAAAACTTATTTTTACTCAAATTTACTCTAAATGACATGAATTATAACATTAAACACTCTCTTTCTAAGAAAGTAGCTTAGTTTTTAGAGCCAAATAACACTCTTAAATGAGCGTTATCACACCCCAAACTTAGCTTATTGCTTGTCCTCAAGCAATTTTAAGGAAAAACAAACAAGCAAACAAGCAAACAAGCAACAACATGCATTCTAAGGAATTTTTGAAAAACAGTGCCTTTCAGGAGAGATTTCAACTTTTAGTACTTACACAAACTTGAAGTTTCAGCCCATGAGACTTTATCTTTCACTTTCAAGACAAACCATTCGCATAAAAATCCCCTACTTTGTTTATTCTACCTAAGGCTCAGTCATAAAGTCTAGGGCAATTTCTTTATCTAACAAGCTACGTTTAAACTTTTCTTAAGTGCAAAAGACTATAACTTCCCCAAAGTTATTCAATGCTACTGCTAGGCTTTTTTTTTCTTTTTTTTTTTTTTTTTCTGAGGAGAGTCTTTTTGTCACATTGTACCTTTGCTCCAACTTACTAAACTTTGTGATGAAAGTAGCTGACTACGAGCACAAGTTATTATTAAGACTGTTTCCACATAATCACTTCCTAAGTCAACCTTTCATGCAAAGGAAATCATGCGTGTCATGACCGCCCCTGGTTACTTGGTTAACTCTGGAAGGAGGAGTATCTCCTTTTCTTTTTCTTTTTCTTTTTCTCTCTCTCTTCTTTTATATGAGTTCCTAGCAGTAGTGTAGTACATGATACATCAACATTTTGGGATTACAACTCAAAACTACAATACAACTCACTCCCCCAAACTTAAATGGGTCAATGTCCCCACTGACTAAAAACATAAGGCATAAGAGGGGTTGGGGTACAATTTTCTTGTGACTAGACTTGCTAAGCATTGAACTAAACTCTCCTAAGCATACTAAGTAGTCTAAACACAAGAGAATTTAGATTTGAATGGTTTATGAAGAAAATTGATTGATAAGGTACATGAAACTTAAATCTAAATTTGCATAAAGTATGTGGAAGTTGAGAGAGCTCTAGGTATCAACATAAAAGACTTTTTAACTCAACAGCTAAAGAAAGCAAATTGAAAACTTGTTTTTGAAATTTGAATTTTATTCATGCATGTGCAAGATGTAAGAAAAATCATTTAATCAAAAAGTGTTTTTAACAAAAGCAAACAAACAAAAATAATTCAACCTATACTAGAAAGCATCAAATCTATCCTATGAAAGCAAGTAAACTAACCCTAGAAGAAAAGCAAGTAAATTAAATATAAAAGCAATAAAGATAGATTAGAGAAACAATACTCCCCTAAGAGGTAGAGGATGAATCATCTCTCTGCTGGTTCACATGCTCCAGGAGAATGGCAGGGAGGTTAGGAAGTGTAAAGGCCTTGCCCTTGGTCAGCTTTGCGAGGGCGTTCGAATGACCTCGTCCCTTTCTCGTGCATAGGCCCAATAGGCCATGCTCTGCTCCTAAAGCCTGTGCATTTGAGCCTGGATGTCGTCTTGTGGTGGCTCAGATGATCCTCGTGTTTCCTGATGCGATGGAGATACGGTTGCATAGTGTGGAGTAGTAGGAGTGGTGGGGTGCTTCTTTGGAGAACTGCGCTTCTGTGCGTGCAAGACCTTCAATTTGTTGATAGCCATTAGATCCATAGTTGGCTTGCACCGATCAATCTCTTCTCCTTCTTCAAGTTCTAACCCCACCCTCCTGCAAAGTTTAGTAATTAGGGCGGGGAAGAAAAGACATCCCACGTTCCGTCAAGCGCATGCAACTATCTCCTCCCTCAGGATCTGGCCTATGTTCAGCTCGAGGCCTTTGTAGATGAAGTACAACAACATGACCCTCTTCTGAGATATGGTGGAGTCATGTGTTGTAGGCAGGATCCTGTTCTTCATGAAATAGAGCCATATGTACGACTCTGTCTTGATGTCTGAAGGCACCAAAGTCCTCACTCCCTGTGGTGAGACTCTCCATTCTGTGCCCTCGTGTGCAACGAACTCTAGGGCCTCTTGCAACTGTTCTTCAGTTGAATTGTCCATTGCTTTGTTACTTGCAGGATTCCTCAAAGAAGGGATCATGTATACCCTGTTGATGTCTATTGCGGAGAACCGCACTGTCCTCCCTCTGAGTTCGAGCTCGTTCCTTGTTTCATCCCCCAAGTGGGCATAAAACTCCCAAACTAGTTGCACGACCGCTTTCTTGGGCTGCTCACAAAATTGCTCCCATCCCATCCTGCGAATAATATCTGTAATGAATTCTGGGATAGAGCCTGTTTGGTTGGTGAAGCCATTCTCGCACATGAGCGCTCTGTCCCCCATGATGGTTTTTCGTTTGTTGAGGTCGAATGGGGTAGAGCGTTCAGGCATGAGACTCTCTGTAGTGGCATGACGAGTCCTTAGACTAAGAGTACTTTAAGGCCGACTCATCCTCTTCTTCTCTATCCTCCTCTTCGAGGATCTAGGCATCCCTCTCTCTAAGATTTCCTGCAAGTCATTCTTAGAGAGGGGAGGTTCAGATTGCTCTCGGCCTTTATCTTTTTCATCTCTTTCAGGGCTCTAATCAAGAGTGAACCCCCTCGTCTTATACTCAAATAGGTCGTCAAATTCAGCTTCTTTCTGCCTGATAAGCCTTAGAATTAAGGCTTATTTAAGTCCCAAGTGCTCAAAATATTCGTGTTTGTCCTAGGATTAATTGAAAATAGTGGAAGATTGTTTGAAATTAAGGAAAAATTGAATGTGATAGCAATTGGAAGAGAATTCTAAGTAACTTGATTCTTTTTGCAGAAATTCTGGAAATTGCTAAATCAGATTGCTAAAACCGATTTGGCAATCCTGGGCAGAGAATATATGGAAACTTCTTATCAGCGTGAATGACGAAACCCATATATGGGAAGAGCGATTTCCGCACGAATCATGGGATTGGAGCGCGATTTTTGGCTGATTTGAACCCTAAGAAGATCTACAAAAGAGGGGGGAAGAAGCTCGAAGGGTTCGTTCGGATTTCCTGGGTCAATTTTAAGGATTAGTTTCGTGGGTTTTTGTTTTTTTTTTTCGCACTCTCTGTTTTTCAACTTTTTGCTGTTTTGGGCCAAGTTATTCAAGTTCTATTCGGTTGTTCTTCAAGTTTGTATTACAGAAATGTTGTTGAGCTATTTTTATTCTCAGTTTGAAGTTTTTTGGATTTAAGTTCAAGTTTAATTCAAGTTGTTTTGTGGGTATTTGTTCTAAAACCCATACTCTGTTTTTTTTCGTTCTTCTTCACCGAGGGCTGTTTTGCAGTGTTATCGAAATTTCTTGCTTATGTGATGAATGTTTGTAGGGATTATCTCTTTATTCTAAGTGGAATTCAAGTATGAACTAAGTTGAGGGGAAATCCATTTTCATTAGCAAGTTCTTTAAACTTTCTTCTTGATTTTATCTTTGGATTGATTGTTCAATTTAATTTCTGCATCTTCTTCAGTTTATCCAGTCCGATTCGAGAGTTTCTTGAATCGTTAAGATCAATTGTTCCCTAAAAGTGGAGGAGATTGAATCGATTTGATAGGAAGGAGTGTGTTAGCCATTGAATTGAATTTCTGATTCCATGCTCTGTTTTTCTTCTTCATTTTAACTTCTGTGAAAAGAATGTTGTTATTCAACTTAGGCTTGTGGAAGGATATGGCAGAAGGCAGGAGATAAAAGAAAATTACTTAGTTGCCCTTGATGTCTTGGCTTAATTTCCAGTAATTATCCTTGCTTGAATTCCTAGTAATAGCCAAAATTCATTTTACAAATTACTGTTTTAATTATTTAATTTACACACTTTTACCATGAACTTTTTCTCAATAATTAGTTTTAGGACTTCTATTTTTAATATGAGCTAAAGCTTCTTAGGGGGTTCAAGGATGTGAATTCCCTAAGAAGTAATTGTAGCCAAAAGTTCAATAAAAACCAAGCCTACATCTCAATTGTTTGCTTGTGTTGAATATATTTCCGTTAAGATCCTAGATTGATCAACTAGGGTATTAACTCAAGCTTAGATCTAATACCAATAGGATTAGTGATAAGCGGATTTCGCACAAGTGATGGAGAAAAAAGAGCTTAGACATAAGCCAATTCCTTACCCTAGACATAGGGATTAAGGACTCCAAGACCCATAAAATTGTTGAGCCAATTAATCTAAGATAGAGGGACTATAGACATATAGGTCTCTCACTTAGCCTCCTAAAAACCTAAATTCAAGGTGAATAGGAGATGCAATTTTGGTTTACAATTGAGTGTGGAGTAGGTTGGAATTGCAATTTTGGCTTGCAATTACGACTTAGGGCAATGACATTCTTGATCCCCATCCTTTATCATTTCATTTTCTAAGTTTATCTAATTTGCTATCCAATCTTGCCAATTTAGATTATGCAATTCAATTCGGCAATTTCTGTTCTTTCAATTATTGTCATTTTAGATTCTGCAATTAGATTCTGCAATTTTTGTTTTTCACCATCACACCTAGGGGTGATATCGGTTCAGTTTTGGTCGGTTTTACACTAAACCGAAACCGAACCGAACCGATCGGTTTAGAGAAAATGGGAACCGAACCGATGTCCAATAAAGGATAAAACCAATGGTTGGGTTTTTGGTCGGTTCGGTTTTCGGTTTTGGGCCTAAATGGGCTTTTGTTCTTTTTCTAACCCACTGTTCATTTTTTTCCCATCTTTGTGTAAAAAAAAAAAAGAAAAGGGTTTTCGATTTTCGGTTTTAGGCCCAAATGGTTCGGTTTTATGTTTAAGGGTATTTATATATACATACCTCGGTTCGGTTCAGTTTTGGATGGTTTTTTCAATAAAAAACCGAACCAAATCGAAAATTTTCGGTTTTCTCTAAATACAAACCGATATGTCCAATTTTGTGCTAAAAAACTGAACCAATCCAATGGATCGGTTCGGTTTGGTTCGGTTTGGTCGGTTTTCAGTTATTTGTATCATTCCTAATCACACCAACCCAACATCATTTTTGCATTTTAGTTTTCCATTTGCAATTTTCCTTACACTTTTGCTTTACAATATTTTTGTTACTCCGTTCCCTGTGGGATTCGATACTTGGTACTCAGATACCAATTTATATTACTTCGATCGCGTGCGCTTGCGTGTAACAGCCGATCACTGCCCCTGTTCGTCAAGATGCGCCCTGGATGCGGTCACATCTGCAGTATTGGCCTCAGATGGCCTTTGCTTGTGTCTTGGTGATGGTGGCGGTGTCTGGTCCAATGCTCTTTGGATGTGACCGCATTTTCTTCATGCACAAATCTTTGATTTGCGGTCGCAATCCTGGCTGCATTCTCTTCCTTTTCTTCTCTTTTTCTTTTCTCATCATTTTCTTGAAGCTTCTCAGCAAGCTCATCAACCTTGGCCTTTCCAAAAGTGACCATTGCTGCCCATTCAGGTGTGGGGATATCCTCTTGAGCCACTTGTTGGTCAGTTGATGGTGTTTGGGTTGGCTCTGCAGTTTCCCCTCCTTCTTCAGTTGGTAAGATATCCCACCTTGACTTCCTCTTGTTTGTGGAGAGCATCTTGACCCTGCGTTTTCAAGGTGAAGGGCTCGAGTTTGATACTTAAGAAGTTGTGGAAGTGATTGACTTGGTTGGAGTTGCATGAGTTGCCATTGGTACCTCCAAATGCTCCATAGATGCGGTCACATTTCCTCCTTCTGCAGCTGGAGGAATTTCAAATTGTTGGGCCAAATGCGCATAAGATGCGGGCGCAATTAGCCTTTCTTTGACAGGGCCGGCTTTGGGTGGATGCTTCAGGTTTGAGGGCTCATTTTCCTTCATTGCCTCAGGCTTGGTAGGCTCGCAGATGCGGTCGCAATTGAGTTTTTTGCCTTCTCCTTGCCACTTGGCGCAAACTTCTATCCTATCTTCTTCTTCTTTGAATACACAGCCATTCATTGGTTGGGACCCTTTAAACCTGCACTGATTTTTCCATCATTCGGCATTCCCTCGGGTCGTTTCACTGTTTTTCGCAAAAGAAGGGCTAACTCCTCTTTTGCATCCTTTAAGTGCATCCTTAGACTCTCTATGGCCTCCTTACTTATCCGAGCAATCTCTCGAATGTCCTTCTCCCACTTCCATGAGCATTTTGTTAATGGTGAATCGACGGGGAAAGTGTGTGAGGTTGATTTTCCTTTCCCTTCCTTGAGCTCGGCTGTTTGTCTAGGACTTAAGCGTGCAGACGACATTACAGACCTTACCGGCGGAAAAGGTTGCTTCTTGGTGAGCCTTTGACATTTGTAAGTGCCTTGATCTTTCTCCATTGCTTTTGAAAGTACCTGCAAAAGAAAGAAGAGTAAGGGTGGTCGGTCTTTTCTATGAAGAAAGGAAGGATTTTTATCAAGGGGTTTGGTTGGAGAAGGTGAACGAAATCTTGCCAGAAGTGGAGCTTAGGTTGTAAGAAAATGGTAAGAAGGAGTTGAAGTTTGCAAGTTTGAAACGTGTTTACCTAGGTCAACTAACGGACTTTTTAATACGTTTCGAACTTTCCAAAAATGACCTTATCTTTCCTTTTTCTTATTTTAATTGACGTCATTGACTGCCCTATGATATGGCCCATATGCTGCCTCAAATCTAGGCGCAATTCATTCTCCATGTATAATCCCTGCAAAATAAAGATTTAGGGCCAAATGCGCCTACAATCAGGCCGCATTTGCCCTATATGCTTCTCCAACTTGCAGACGCAATTCCAAATGCATTTCTCCTAGTTGAAACTTGCCATATACATTATGCATTCGGAATGTGGTCACATTTGGACCTTCAATTCCAATGTCACATTCAGCCTTGAAATTTCACTAGTCCTTCAAAATGCTCTACACACTAACTCAGAATATCAAAAAGTTCACACACATAAACATAGAAGAAGAATTGAATCAGATACCAGGTGATAATGACTTAAACTTAAAAGTTTGATTAATTCAACTCCTAGGTAGGTCCCTAAGTAGAGGTGTTCCCTTATGGTCGGCTTAAGTACCTATGCAATGACCCTAAACACTGAACATACTAAACGCGAAAGCAAGACTGAGTTAGCTCACCCATACCCGAAATTTCGGCAGCATGGCGGTGTAACTACAAGGAAACCTAATATCAAGAACCTGTGAAGGAACAGAAAGCACTTCTAAGATTTCAAAGAAACACTCAGTACCCACCAAACTACACATAAGGCTGAGTTCACTAACACTGATACAAAAGCAACAGATATCTCAGAACCAGAAATATAAAGAAGACAGAGGTACATTTTACAAATTGAGTATACAATCTAACATGGAATCCACCTATCAAAAGAATGTACAATGAAAGGAGCCTAGAAGAAAGCTAGTGGCCTCCATAGCCTCGTCAGGTCGTCGTCTCGTCATCCACCTCACTGCTGATCACTACCTGAAAAGATATATGCAAAGTAGCACGAGTGAGTATAAATATACTCAGTAAGCAACCCTCTTAAGGGTTCAAGCTTAAAATCATACAAAGGAAAACATCACTCTAAACTTCAAGCATTAGTTCAGTCTCAAAACGTTCACCTTCGTATACTATGTGCCCATTTACCTTACCTCAGGCTCACTCCCTTTTAGTAATACCACGTGTTATACCTGCGAGTCATGTATTCTAAGCTGGTCTGATGCAGAGAAGGCAAACCACTCTCTCTCATGCTCATCACTCTGGGACGTTGCCCCTATGCTAGCATCCTCATCATCTCACCATCGCTTTAGGGACATCGCCCCTATGCTAGCAACCTCATCATCTCACAATCACTTTGGGGTCATCGCCCCTGCTAGCAACCTCATCATCTCGCCATCGCTCTGGGGACATGCTCACCACTAAGCCTCAACCTCCTTAGAATACATGCTCACATAGAAAAAATAAGGTAAATGGCACTAGTCCGACAAGCTTTTGTTCTTTCACTATACTCTTGAAATTTTCCAAGGAAAACCTCACATGCCAAACCAGTCACCAAGTCTGATCTACCCCCAATTATTGAACCGAGGTTCACAACGTCAATCAAAATGAAATTAGCTCAACATCATACATTTTTAAATAATTGTAATTCCAGTATAGGGTCAAATGATTCTCATTCCACCAAAGTTTTCATGCATAACCAAAAAAAACATAATTCATTAATAAGCAAGTAAATGAGTCTTTACAAATATACTATACTTGCCTTTCCTACGGTTTTTATGTTCAAAACCTTAACAAATAAGTCCAAATGGCTACTTACCCCTTTTTACACCAACTCAAAATGATTGTTTCGCCTCCTTAAAATAGCCTTAGCTTTACCCCCAACAATTGAGGAAGACCATCCCAATATAAACCACCTCCAATGCCAAACTTCTAACTTACATAAAAATTATATATATATCCAATTACACATCAACAACTCAAATAAATTAAAACTCACTTCTTAAAACTTGTTTGGCTCTGAAAAACCATTTACAAAAGTTCTGAACTTTAAAACTTACCAACCACCGTAACTAAAAGCTGTTGGATTAAAGCTTAGTACGACCCGAGTTGGATAATTTAGCCTTCAACCACAATGGTTAATCCTAAAGTGAGTTCCATTAACCAAATGTTAATCCAAACTACTCTAATGGTCCTTAAATAAGCAATTAACTAGCTAAATTTCTCAATCCCACATCTGAAACGCTTACCCACTGTCAACGATCTGAATCCACACCGAATCGAACTCCGAAATGCCCAAATTCAACATTTAAAACTACTGTACGCTCTTTGAATGTTGAAAATGTTCCAAAACAGCAAGAAATGAGTGAGATAAGGGAAAAGAGAAAGAAAGAAAAAAAATGAAAATAGAGAAGGAGAGAGAGAGACCGAAAAAAGAGGGGACAAGAGAGGGAAAGTTGGGGGAGAGATAGAGGGAAACGGGAGGTGGGTTTGGGGGAGAGACAGACAGAAAAAGGGTGGGGGGCTGGGGGAAGATAGGGGAAACGGGGATTGGGGGAGGACAGAGGGAAACGGAAGCTGGGGAATGGGGATTGGGGGAGGGGCAGAGGGAAAATGGGAGCTGGGGGAGAGGCAAACAGAAATTGGGGGGGGGGGGGGGGTTGGGGATGAAGGTTGGGGGAGATAAGGTAAAAAAAAAAAAAAAAAAAAAAAAAATAATAATAATAATAAAAATAATAAATTAACAATAATAATAAAGTAAAAGATAAAAGAAATTAATTAAAAAATGTTATCTATATATATATATATATATATTTAATATAAATAATTTTAAATCGAGTGTTACAACCTAAGCCTAGATAGGACCCTCCTAAGATAAAGTTCCTTCTTAATCAAAACTTACAGTTCTAATGCATTAAGTCGCCTGTTCACCACTTAAACCAATTTTTTTTTTTTTAATAAAAACAAAAGCAATATATACATATTTACAACACATCACTTGATGTTCTTAATTTGGCTCCACTAGGGAGACTGAAGACCTGTTCCTACTTAGGCCTTCTCCCCAATATGATTTGACTCTATGTTCGTTTACTTTAAAAATGGTCCCTTTGCTATCCTGCAAATCAATTGCTCTGTATGGATATACTTTAGCAATCGTGAATGGTCCGGACCATCTGGATCTCAGCTTCCCTAGAAAAAGTTTCAGTCTCGAATTGAACAGCAACACCTGTTGTCCCTAATTCGGTCATTTGTCAAAGATCTTCTGGTCATGCCATTTCTCTACCTTCTCCTTATAAAGTTTAGCATTTTAATAGGAGAAGTGCCTTAATTCTTCAAGATCGTTCAACTGCATCTTCCTTAATACACCTACATCAGTCAAATTAAAATTCAGCCCTTTCAGATCCCAATAGGCTTTGTGCTCCAATTCTAAGGGTAAGTGGCAAGCTTTCTCAAAGACAATCCTGTATGGAGACATTCCCAATGGAGCCTTAAAAGCTGTCCTGTGTGCCCATAATGCATTATCGAGCCTGAGAGACCAACCCTTTGTGATGGATCAACGACCTTTTCTAAGATTGTCTTTATCTCTCTATTCGATAATTCTGCCTGTCCATTCGTCTGTGGATGATATGCAGTCGCAATTTTGTGCCTGATGTTGTACCTTGCAAGCAAATTTCCTATGACCTTGTTCTAACCAACACCCTTGGTGTACCAAAATGAGTAGAGATGTTCCTATGAAGAAACTTATTCACTGTCTTAGCATCATTGGCAAGTGTTGCCACACCTCAATCCACTTAGACACATAGTCTACTGCAAGTAAGATATACACATTCCCAAAGGATGGCAAAAAAGGTCCCATAAAATATATGCCCCACACGTCAAAAATTTCCACCTCTAACATGTATTGCATTAGCATTTCATGTCTTGTTGTTCAGTTCCCTGTTAGTTGGCATTGATCGCATCCTTTAGCAAACAAATGTGCATCCTTGAAAAGTATCCACATTGGAGTACTTTAGCTGCTGTCTTTGTACCTGCAAAATGACCTCCATATGGTGATGTATGACAAGCTTCTAATATCTTCCGGACATCCTCCTCTGCAACACATCTTCTGAGCACCTGATATGGTCCCATCCTATAAAGATAAGGTTCATCCCAATAGTAGTACTTACTGTCATGATAGAACTTCTTCAATTGCTACAATGTTGCACATGGTGGAGTAAGTCCACTAACTATGTAGTTAGCTATATCAGCATACCATGGTAACTTAATTACTTTGATTGCCAACAGTTGCTCGTCTGCAAAAGTATCATGTATCTCCTTTGAATCGTCCTTCTGAGCCTCAAACCCTAATCTTGACAAGTGGTCTGCAACTTGGTTTTCTGTTCCTTTCCTGTCTAAGAACTCCAAATCCAATTCCTGCAATAGCAAAATCCATCTGATGAGTCGGGGCTTAGCATCTTTCTTTGTCAGAAGATACTTGAGCGCTGAGTGGTCTGTGTGGACAATCACTTTTGTCCCGACTAGATAGATCTGAATTTGTCAAATGTGAATACAACTGCAAGAAACTCTTTCTCCGTTGTGGTGTAGTTAACCTGTGCATCATTCATGGTCTTGCTGGTGTAGTAAATAGAATGTATTATCTTGTCTCTTCTTTGTGCCAGCACTGCACCTACAGCGAAATCACTTGGGTCGCACATAAGCTCGAACGACTGACTCCAGTCGGTTCAATCATTATGGGGGTTGAGCTTAAAGCATCATTCAACCTGTTAAAAGCAATTAAACAATCCTGGTCGAACACAAATGGTTTGTCATTCTCTAGCAATCTGCATAAAGATTTAGATATGTGGGAGAAATCTTTGATGAATCTTTTGTAGAATCCTGCATGACCTAAAAAGCTTATAATCTCCTTTACTGATGTAGGTGGAGGAAGTTTTGCAATCAATTCTACTTTTTCCCTGTTCACCTCGATTCCTTTCCTCGAGATCTTATGCCCTAGGACAATGCCTTCTTACACCATGAAATGACATTTCTCCTAGTTGAGCACTAGGTTGGTATCTTCAAAGCGTTGCAAAATCTGTTCAAGATTCATTAGACAATTACTGAATGATTCTCCAAAAATAGAGAAATCATCCATAAAAATCTCCACGGTTCTCTCCACCAATTTCGAGAAAATGGCCATCATGCTTCTCTAGAAAGTCGTTGGGGCATTCCACAATCCAAATGGCATCCTTCTGAAAGCAAAGGTTCCATATGGACATGTGAATGTCGTCTTGTCTTGGTCTTCTGGAGCTATTGTGATTTGGTTGTAACCTGAATATCCGTCCAGAAAGCAGTAATACTTCTTTCCTGCAAGATGATCCAACATTTGATCGATAAAAGGTAATGGAAAGTGGTCCTTCTTTGTGGCCTTGTTGAGGCGGTGATAGTCCATACACATTCTCCACCCTGCAATAGTTCTGGTTGGAATAAGCCCATTCTTCTCGTTTGTTACAACAGTCATCCCCCTATCTTTGGCACGCACTGCACTGGACTAACCTAGCTGTTATCTGCTATGGGGTAGATTACTCTTGCATCAATCCACTTCAAAATTTCTTTGCGAACCACCTTCTTCATCACTAGATTCAATCTCCTCTAGTTCTCTATCGACTTCTTGGCTCCCTCCTCCAGATTGATCTTGTGCATGCAAAAAGAAGGGCTAATTCCTCGTATGTCTACTATTGTCCATTCTAGCTCATTTTTGTGCTTGGAGAGTACCTACAATAAAGAAGATTCATCCTTATCAGTGAGGTTTGCGGAGATAATTCTTAGTAGAGTTTCATCCTTTCCAAGAAATCTGTATTTCAGGTGAGACGGATGTGGCTTGAGCTCCAACACTTGTGGTTCAATCACTGAAGGTTTTAGTGGTACTGTTTTATCATCTGCTAGTCTCAATGCGCTTGGTTCTTCAAATTTGAGTGTATATGCAGTCGCAATCTGTTGCTGTTCAAATTCTTCTTCAAACTTTTCTTCGACAAAAATTTCACCTGTAAAGCTGTCTTCCTGTAAATCATAAAAATCAAACGGATCACAGAGTTCTAAACTTGAGCATTCCTCTGATTCCCTTGGGTAGTGAATTACCTTCATCACATTAAATGTGATGTATTGGTTAATTACTCGCACAGTCAGCTTTCCTTTTTGGACATCTATGATTGTTCTTCCTGTGGCTAGAAATGGTCTTCCAAGATGATTGGCACTTCCTTGTCTGCCTCGCAATCTAGGATTATGAAATCTGCAGGAAAAATAAATTTGTCCCCATTAACGAGGACATCTTCAATATTCCCGATGGGCCTAGCTATTGACCTGTCCGCCAATTGCAAAGTCACCATCGTGGGTCTAGCTTCTCCAATTCCTAGCTGCTTGAAAATTGACAGAGGCATAAAGTTGATGCTGGCTCCTAAGTCGCATAATGCTCGTCCAACATCCTGCCCTCTTATCATGCATGGGATAGTAAAGCTACCTGGATCTTGCAATTTGGGTGGCACTTTGCTTTTTAAGAGAGCACTGCAGTTTTCAGTGAGAGCTACAGTCTCATATTCTCCTAGCCTTCTTTTTTTAGTCAATATGTCATTTAAGAACTTGACATAGTTGGACATCTGGTCAAGAGCCTCCACCAACAGAATGTTGATGTGTAATTGCTTGAGTATGTCCAAGAACTTATTAAATTCTTTTGGAATCTTTGTGGGAATGGTGGTGGAGGCCTGGCACTTTTATATAAATTTTCCTATTTCTTCATTGGTGTTGCCTTCTTCTCAAGTTCATCTTCTTGGTGCTTTGCTGCCACATCCTTGGTTGCATTTCCTGCAAAATTTTAATTCAAAGGAATGTCCTTATGTTCTTTAGGCTACCTTGCGATCGCAAGAGTGGTAGCATCACCTGTAATTTCTTCGTTTAAGTCATTCTTCACTTCTTTGTCAACAACATGTTCTGCAATTTTTCCTGCAAATGGAAATCAAAAGAAACTTGTGGAGATTTACACTCCACTAGCATCTCGGGCTCAGCATACTTGAGTCCACTTCTAAAAATGATTGCTTTGCAATGCTCCTTTCCTTCTCTATGCGGATTATCCACATTGCTTGGTAATGCTCCTTGAGGCCTGTTCTTCATCTCCTCGCCAATTGTCCAACCTGCAGTTTAAGATTTCACAATGAAGCAGCTTGACTTTGAATGATGACATCATTCTTAGCCATGAACTCCTTCATAAGGGTCTTTAATGAAGAGTTTTGAGCTGATATTTGCAGTTGCATTTATGTAGTATTCTTTTGTGTGTATGGCTGTTGTGCTTGGTTATTGAAACCTGGTGAAAATCCTTGCTTTACATACTGATTTGATGTGCTCACATTCTGTCCTCCCCAAGAGAAGTTAGGATGTTGTCTCCCTGGGTTGTACGTATTCGAGTAAGCATTTGACCTGTTATGCCCAATAAAACACAGAGGTAGGATTGTAAGGACAATTTCCATATAGATGGCCTTCACTGCAATAAACACAAGTAGATGTTGAGATTTGATTCAACGTAGCAACAGGGCCCTGGTTCCCCATGGTGAAATTCTTCAGAGTGTTGTTCATTGCTGAGATCTGCATGCTTAGTGTTGCTATTGCATCCACCTGGTACACACCTGCAATATTTTTAATAGAATGTGTGTCTTCATCTCGCCACTGATTGTTATTGGAGACGATTGCATCTAAAATCTCGTTAGCATCATTGGCTATCTTTCTTAACATGGATCCATTTGCTGACGCGTTAACCAAAGGTCTTAGAGGCTTGGGTCAATCAGTTGAAAAAATGCTCGATCAAAAGGCGGGTTGGTAAGCCATGATGTGGACATCTTCTGACTAACTTCTTAAATCGCTCCCATGTTGTATCCACTCCTTCATCGGACCCTGTTTAAAGGTGATAATTTTCTCTCGAATATGAACATTCTTGGTTGGAGGAAAATATTTCAAAAGAAACTTTTCCGACAAGTCATCCCAAGAAGTGATCGAGTCTAGTGGGAAAGAATCTAGTCATGCTTCTACATTACCCTGCAAGGAAAAAGGAAAAAGTTTCAACCTCAATGTCTCGCTCGACAATCCATTCATCTTGAACGAGTTGCATATCCTCAAGAATTGCTTCATGTGTTTGTGAGGATCATCGTTTGTTAATCCTGCAAATTGTCCTATAATTTGGACCATCTGAAACATTATCGACTTCAACTCAAAATGAGTTGCCTTAATGTTTGGTTCCATGATTCCTACACTAAGATTATGAAAAGTTGCGGCTGCATAATCCCTTATAGCTCTATCTTGTTCATCTACAATAAAAATGGGATTTTGCTGCTCTGCTCATTGTTGTGGTTGTTGTTGTGGCACATTATTGGGTTATGCTCTTCCTTTTTGCTCACCAAGAGGATTGATTCTAAGTGGATCCATTGAAAGTTCCTGCAAAACAGAAGTCCTTCTGGATTCTTTTGTGCACTCAACTCTTGTAGATCTTTTGTTTTCCTCCTACGCTCCTTACAACGTTGGCGAAAAGTTAGCTCTATCTCAGGATAAAAATTACAAGGGCAAGGCCCTTTGTGCATACACCAACTCTAACTTGCAAAATAGACTATGATTCCTGTGACAGAGTGGAAATGCGGTCGCAAACCAATCTCAATTTTGCTAAAAAAAAGTAAAAAATGTTTGTTAAAAAGCCTTTCCCTGACAATGGAGCAAAAAACTTGATGGAGTGGCTGCTATATGCCAAAAGCAAGCGCAAGTGCACGTTGTCTAAACAAGTAATATATGGAAATATTCCAAGTATCGAACCCAAGGGAACGGTTAGAGCTTTCTAGTTAATAACACAAATACTTTCAAGTTACAACCAAAGGTAACCAAATAAATAAGATGTTTTGGGGGTTTTGTGCAATAAAAATAAAGAAAACTAAAAAAAAGATAAGAAAACAGTAATGAGAAGCAGGGGGTTCAAATCTGTTTTAACCCTGAGGAAATGTGCCCACCATGCGCCCACAAACTTGCTTAACTAGGTCCAGCTATTTTAAAGATTCTGCCTCTTGCGCCAGCATACTGACTCTTAGGAGTTATGTGCGATTCAGACAAAATGCTACTGAAATGTGCGCGCAACCTACCCTCATCAACACTTAACACTATGAATCCGAGTTTAACACCTATTCAGCCCTTTTCTAAGTGCTTTTAGGAGTCTAAGCAATTAAACACATATGTCTATGGCTAATTTTAACTTAGATAAATAAAGAACACAACTCAATGAATCTAAAGGTTTTTGTCCTATGTCTAGGTACAAAAAGCAAAGTTCTATGTCTAGACTCTTCTCCTAGATTGCTTTTATGAAAATGCATGCTCAATCCAACCCTTTCAGTATTGAATCTCACACAAACTATGCTAACTCAAGTGATCAGTCTAGGCTAACAATGAAACATAAAAGCAAACGATGTTAAATGTTAAGCAAAGTTACTAGAATCACATAGTGAGGCTTATCTCCTTTTTAGGGTATTCACTTCATTGAATCCCCTCCAAGGAGTTTAGCTACTCATTGAAAAGAAAACTAAAGTGCAGAAAATAAAAAAGAAACGAGAATAAGAAATAACACACTTCATTGAAATAATGAAATTGAATACACTTTGAAGTATGAAAACAAAGGAAGAACTAAATGAAATTGAATTAAAGAAACTACTAATTGAATTCATAGGAAAAACAAAAACTTACAAGTTGGAAAATAATGATAAAACAACAAGTATAACTCCTAAAAACTTATAGAACTGAATAGAAAAACTAAGAACAAAAAGAACCTTAAGATGTTATTTCTTTCTAACTTGTTCTACCTTTTTCAAGGAGAATCAAGTACTTACTCCTCCTTCTTTCGATGTTGAAGTCCGAATGGAATATGAACAGAGCTTATGGGAGACTCGGAGTGGCGGTTAAACTAAAATGACAGAATTTAGGGATGAATTTTTTTTTCAACTTCAAGCTCTCTTGAAACTGAAGCTTGAGCTGCCTTTTATAGACCTCAAGGCCTAGGGTTTGCTACAAAGATCAGTGTGGAGAGGCTTGGCCGATCATATCCCTTAATCCAGAGAGATTTGATGGAGAATAATTGATTTGATCTCATTTTATTTGCAAATCTCTCGAATCTGGGAGAATCTGCCGAAAAGGCCCAGATGCGGCCGCATAGTGAGCGCAATTATGCTATTGTCGAAATGGCCTAAATGTGGCCGCATAGTTGGGCGCATTTTGAGTTCTTTCTGCAACAGTTGGAATTTGGCTTCTGCTCTCAATTGTTGGCGCATACTAGTCGCATATCTCTTGAATCATCTTTCTTTTGCCTCAGTTACGGCCAAAATGTAAGCGCATTTGGGTCCTTTTTCAGCCTCTACACAAAACTAACAAAAATTAGCATTTTCTTAACAAAAGTACTCTAAATACACCTAAAAAACTTATTTTTATAAAATCAAGACTTCAAACACATGCAAACTTATTTTTACTCAAATTTACTCCAAATGACATGAATTATAACATTAAACAGTCACTTTCTAGGCAAATAGCTTAGTTTTTAGAGCCAAATAACACTAATAAAAGAACGTTATCAAAGAGAAAACATGGAAACCCTTGCCCTCGATGCTTATAAAAATGGGAAGAACAAAGCAAAAAAAGAGAGTGGGTTTTCTTCATCATTTTTTGTCATTTTTTTTTCAGCAATTTGTCTTCATTTGTGCTTTGTATTTTTGAGTTTGATCCCTCCTCAACGAAAGTTCGAGGAGGTGAAGATCTGATTGCCTTTGAAGGTGTATTTGGTTCGATTAAAGCAAGGAAAACACTGGTTTATCATTGTTCTTATGTTTTTGTTCATTTTTATTTCTCTAGTTAGTTTCTGTTTTAATCTCAATTTTGCATGTTGTTGAAATTTAGTTAGCCATTGAGTCCTTTGATTTTCGTTCTCTTCTTTAATAAAAAGTCAGTTTGTTCTTAGGAATTATTTCTCCATAAGATTCTGAATTTTCATCAAGTTCTACTACTATCTTTGAAATCTCCTTGTGAGTGTTTTGAGTTTGCTAGCTGATTTTACATCAAAGTGTTTCTTAATAAATTTTCAGATTGGGTTGCTCTTTTTATTATGAGATTTTATTTTCATTATTTTGGCTATTTAATTATGAGTTTCTTACCAATTGAATCGTTGTTTATCATTCCCTCCATGATAACCTAATTTTTTTAGGGGGT
Organism: Trichosanthes truncata; assembly: GCA_033996785.1. Lineage (NCBI taxonomy): Eukaryota > Viridiplantae > Streptophyta > Magnoliopsida > Cucurbitales > Cucurbitaceae > Trichosanthes > Trichosanthes truncata. Next base: position 22,090,751 of record JAWPNB010000003.1, on the reverse strand, counting down.
TCAAGTTAGTGAGGGCTCTAGAGGAAATATGTAAAGCTTAAAAGCATAATGAATCTAGCCAACACTTGAAACTTGGTTTGGTTTTGTTGAGTTTAATGTTGGGTAAACCTAGTCGGCCAACTAGTGTTGCTTGTCAAGGTTAAACTTAATACCGAAAGGGTTAAGGGCAAGTGGATGTCACGAAAAGCAATGGAGGAAACGACTTAGAAATAAGTTATGAACATCGACCCTAGACATAGGGTGAGACTCCAAAACCACTAGATTGTGCACGAAATTATCTAAGTTAGATTAGCCATAGAAATATAGGTTTAATCACTTGGCCTCCTAAAGATTTTGAAGCAAAATTGAATAGGAGTCGAATTCGGTTTACTTAGTTTTCTTGTGTTAGCTACGATGCAATTGCATTTTAGTTGCATTTCTTTCTAAAGGGGCATGAGCAACTTGAATTTCCTTTTAATTATTTTCTTTTGCAAAAAATACCTCCCAACATTTTTATAACCTTGATTACCGATATTACAAGTTGAGAACAATTCTTACTATCTTTTGAATTTTATTGTGTCTGTTGCCTGTTGGATCAATACTCTGGAATACTTCAAGTTTTATATTACTTGCATCGATAGTGTGCACTTGCACTGGACTTGAGCTTTGTTTTTAAACTAAAAATATTTTCTTAAAGCCTCCACGTTTTAGTTCTATCAAGTTTTTGGCGTTGTTGCCGCAGAACGGTATTTTCAATAAAATTTACTGTAGACACACAAATTGTGAGCAAATTGCAATTGGATTGCAATTGCAATCCTTCTATTGCAGGAAGTCCAAACTTATCTTGCAGGTACTTGCAGGTTGAGTTTGGTGCATGCAAAAAGAGTTTTGTCTCTTGGAGCTAGACCTTGAAATAGACAAAACCTTCCATGGGCACCGTAGACAGTAAAGGAGGAAGAAAAAGGAACGACAAGATTTGAACACACAAGAGATTCTTTTGAGAATTGTTTTGCAGGAACCTCATTTGGACCCACTCTTGTAGTTGATCCTCAAGTTAATCTTCAAGGAGGAGGGAACTTGCAACAAAATGTAGGACATAATGTTGCACAAAATAATGCACAACCACAACAAACAATTCCCCTACAAAATTCCATCTTTATTGTAGAAGAGCGAGATAGAGCAATTAGGGATTATGTAGCTGCAACCTTTCAGAATATGAACACTAGGATTGCAGAACCAAACATCGAAGGCAATCACTTTAAGATAAAACTAGTGATGTTCCAGATGCGTAATGCAATGGATCAATTTGCAGGATTGAAAAATGAAGACTCGCATAAGCATATAAAAACATTTCTCAGGATATGTAATTCCTTCAAATTAATAAGAGTTCCCAATGACACCCTACAGCTAAAACTTTTTCCTTTTTCCTTACAGGAAAATGTTGAAGCACGCGACTCTTTTCCTCCATACTCAATCACCACATGAGATGAACTTGTAGAGAAGTTTCTTTTCAAGTATTTCCCACTCACTAAGAACGCTCAAATTAGAGGGGAAGTTATTACCTTCAAACAAGGAGTAAATGAAAGTATAGATGTAGCCTGTGAGCACTTTAAAAAGTTGGTGAGGAAATGTCCACACCATGGCTTGCCTGCTTGCCTCCTAATCGAGCATTTCTACAACAGGTTGACTCAGGCCTTGAAGACCCTAGTCAATGCATCTACTAATGGATCCTTTCTCAAAAAGACGGTGAACGAAGCAAACGAAATTCTAGATGCAATGGTATACAATAATAGCCAATGGGGAAAAGATGGGTCACACAGCACCAGAAACATCGCCGGAATGCATGAAGTGGACGCAATAGCAGCATTAAGTGCCCAAATATCAACAATGAATAATACCTCGAAGACCTTTACTTTGGGGAACCAGGCCCCTATTGCTAATCTGAACCAAATTGCCACTTCTAGTTGCATTTATTGCAATGAAAATCATGTTGTTAACAATTGTCCTTACAATCATGCGTCTTATGCTATGTAGGGAAAAATGGGTCAAATTCGTACTCAAACACATATAACCCAGGCTGGAGGCAACACCCAAACTTCTCTTGGGGAGGGCAGAATGCAAGCACATCAAATTCAAATCAATACGTAAAGCAAGGAACTCCACTAGGATTTAATAATCAACCACCACAACTGTATACACAAAAGAATGCTACACAATTGCAATCGCAATCGTCAGCACATAATTCTTTATTAGAAACTCTAATGAAATAATTTATGGCTAAAAATGAGGCCATCATGAGTAAAAATAATTCCATCATGCAGAGCCAAGCCGCCATCATTCAGAGCCAAGCCGCCATCATTCAGAGTCAAGTTGCATCTTTGCGTAATCTTGAAATACAAGTTGGACAACTGGCAAATGAGATGAAACATAAGCCACAAGGGGCATTACAAAGCACTACAGAGAATCCACAATGTGAGGGAAAGAGAATTGCAAGATGATCACGTTAAGAAGTGGACTCAATTATGAAGGCCCAGGAATGCGTAAGGAGCAAGAAAGTTCAAAGAAAGACAAGAGTTCTGAAGAGGAAAAGAAGGAATGCATAGAAGAAAAAGCTCATGAACCAATTGAAGAAAAATCAGGTGAAGCGATAGAGAAAGTGATCTCTAAGCACTCAGAACAGAAAAAGAAAACTCCAACAACAAAGAGTTCAATCTCGACCAGTCAGGAGTATAGACCACCACCTCCTTTTCCCCATAGTTTCAAGAAGAATAATCAAGACACACAATTTAACAAGTTTTTAGACATTCTCAAGAAACTCCACATTAACATTTCGTTAGTGGAGGCGCTCGAGCAAATACCTAATTATGTTAAATTTCTTAAGAATATCTTAACACAGAAGCGCAGATTGGGAGAGTTTGAAACTATGACCCTAATAGAAAATTGCAGCGCTCTAATCATGAGTAAATTGCCACCAAAGTTGAGAGATCCAGGGAGTTTCACGATCCCTTGCATGTTTGAACACACAGATGTAGGAAGGGCGTTATACAATCTGGGAGCGAGCATTAATCTGATGCCATTATTAGTTTTCAGGAAGTTAGGAATTGGCGAGGCAAGACCTACCACAGTAACCTTGTTGTTGGTAGATAGGTCGATGACTCGTCCAATAAGGAAGATCGAAGATGTGTTGGTTGTTGCGTGATTTATTGACCATGCAAAGCCGCAAGTGTACGGTGTCAAGTTTTAGTATAGTGATTAATGAGTGCAAAGTATCGTCCTCAGGAATGGTTTTCTAGATCGATTGATTACCATAAATAATAACATCCAATTTTATTTAGAGAAGTGGTAATTGGAGAAAAATGCTTAACAAAATATGTAAAATTAGAGGAGATGCCAAAGAGAGAAAAACCTAGGGAATTGACTTCACCAATTAAATCAATATTTTTAATTGATTAATCCCAGGTTTGATTATGCAAAACTATAAGCAAGACATAAAGTTATCAAAAGACCCTTCCAAGCCCATTTGACCTCATGCAAGACTATAAACCTAACGTATCCGTCTAGATTTTAATAGCCTACAAGGAATTAAGATTGTCTTTTTATGCTTCTAAGAGAATTCCTCATTTACATGCAAGAATTTACAATTAGTTGTGTTTGAATTTATTCTAATCTAAACGCCACCCTTTCAAGCATAAATTTAGATCAATAACTCATGCAAACCTTGGCCAAAAATTCACAAGCATTAAGTGCATTCAAACACAAATAGTTATAAAACATAATCATCACATGGATTAACAAAAATAAAGAATTCAATGGCTACATCAATTCCCTAGCTAAAGTTTAGCCACTCATAATCACGAAAAATAATTCTAAACTTAAACAAAAATCCATAGCAAGCACTACAACAAAAAGGGAAAAGAAAAACTCTATTTCACGTGTTGATTCTCGTTCCCGATGCACGTCACAATCTCGAGCGTCCAACTCTCGTTCTCTGCTCTCAAGAATGTTCATTGTCTCCAAAATTAGAGTAGAAATCGAGCTAGGGCTTAATTCTCTCCCCCCAAACAACTCCCCTAATCCGCAGCAAAAGAGGTAAATTTATACTACTCGGGACAGCGTCGAGATGCTAGGGATAGCATCGAGACGCTGTACCCTAATTCGCACAGTAAAGAAGGAAAATCGGAGTAGTGTTGGGACGTTGTACACAGCGTCTCGACGCTACGGACGAAAAGGACCTGGCGCACGTGTTTTCAGCGTCTCAACTCTATAAAGCAGCGTCTCGACGCTATGTGTGCAGAAATTCTACCTTGCAAGGCTGCACCTATAGCGTTGAGACGCTATGCTCTCGGGTATTCTTGCCCAATTCCTTGCTTTGCTTCATATGACCTCGAAATTTATGTTTCGTTAGCTCCAAACTCGCCATGGTATCTCCAAAATCTCCAGTTTCGCTCCGATTGGGCAATAACTGAAATTTCAATAAATAAACTCGTGAAAAACACCAAGTAAGCTATAAAGACCAACAAAAGTAAAGCCTAGAAATAGCACATTTTGTGTGCTATCATTGGTTAAAGTAGATAAATTTGTTTTCACTGTTGATTTCATCACCCTTGACTGTAAAGTTGATAAAGATGTCCCAATCATTCTAGAAAGGTCATTCCTAGCCACTAGTAGAACATTGATCAATGTGTAGAAAGGAGAACTCAAAATGCGAGTAAATGATCAAGAAATAAAATTTAACATACTCAATGCATCGAGGTACCCAGGGGAGATGGAAGAATGTTCAAGGATCGAGATTGAAGAATCTTTACATTTGCATGAGTTTCAAGAGCAATCAGATGAGGAAGAAGATCCTGAAGGAAAAGATGAAGAGATAACACTATCAGAGAATCTTAATAAAGAATTTAATGAAAGGACAACAAGTGTTATTATTCAACACCCGATGGAAACTCCTCTATGCAAAACTGAAGTTAAGATGGACAAGATCTATTGTGATTCAATATGGAGCTGTGGATTTACAAGATGGAACAAAAAACACTTTCAAAGTCATTAGTTAAAGAGTCAATCCTTATTGGGGAGAAGACCTAAGGAGGAAAAGGTCAATCCCCCTAATCAAATTTGAGTAAGAGACCATAAAGAAAACAAAAACAAAAAAACAAAAAAACCTTATTTCTGTGAACTAAGAAGTTGATTAAGTAAATTTTGTCTAAGGAAGAATCATGTCTAGGCTGAAGTATTTAAATTGACCGTTTAAGGAACACCTCTACCTGGGTACCTACCAGGAAAATTGCATAAGAACTTAAATATTCAAAAAGAAATAAGAAGAAAAGAATATATATAATAAGTAAATAAAGGGCACAATTCCTTTTCGAGCTTACAAGAACTTTTTAATGATCTACCTTTGAGTTTAGGTGAAGGAGAAGGGAAAAACAAGATACACAAAGAAGGAAAATTGCAATCAAAAGGAAATTGCATTCTTGAAGAATGAATCAGCACCTCGATACTGAAAATGCAAATGCAAAGAAATTGCATTCTGCACAACAGTGAAACAAGGGTTGAATTGGCAGGGTTAAAAGAAAATAACAGAGTGTACTGGGCCTGTGTGAAAAAACGAGATGTAGCAATCTGCCTAACACTCTCAATGCTATCAAAGGGAAAAGGACCCGCCATCCTAGACTTCCCTGAAAACCTACTGGACAGTCCAACATGCCAAGAAGATGATGACTCAGCCTCCAATGATTAGGGGAGTTGTTCTTTGCACCTTAAATTTTACTTCTTAAATCTGTAATAGTTTAGATTGTGAAGTTGTTGTCTTAAATTTTTGTGCTTGTCTTTGTCCCTTGCATTTTGTCATGATGATTTGATTAACGTCAAAGTTGTTTGAAGTTCAGTGCCAGTTATGTTTGATCTCTTGTTTTTGTATGTCTCCCAAATATGTCTCAAAATTTAAAAATCCTTGATGATGATATTTGGAATAGGCTCGGCTCATTAAAAACTTCTCAATTATCCACCCAACTTTATGAGTTCATTACTTTCCTTAGCACCCCACGACCCATTCACCTTAGCTTGTGTTTCTATAATTCTAGGGTTATTAAGCTTGTTAATATATATGGTCATCTCAACCACCCAAGAGCAAAAAATAGTCAATGTGGACACTGTCGCATCTTAAGTTTGTGGGGGGATAAACACCTTACATTACTTTTGTTGATCCCACATCGTTGTATATTCAATTTTTGCAATTCATGAAATGTAAACATGTTGTGAGTTGTTCTATGAAGGCTACCAAGCTTCATAAAAAAAAAAAAACATAGAGGGATACTCCTTTTTCCAAGAATTAACCGAGTAACCAGGAAAAGTCATGACACCCATGATTGCCTCTGCATGAAAGCTTGATTCAAGAAATGAGTAGGTTAAAAATGGTTTCAAGTAGTGATGTGTGCTCATAATCAACTACCCTCACCACAAAGTGTTGGTAAGTAGGAACGAAAGTACAATTGACTAAAGAATCCCTCTACAAAAAAAAAGTCAAGTTTAAATTGCTTGGAAGTAAAAAGAAATAAGTTTGGGGGAGTTTTTCTTATGTTTAGTCAAGTTATTTCTCAAAAGATGGCCTATGTAGGAAGCAAGCAAGATGAAACTAGAAGAGTAGGGACACAATTTTTAGGGAAGTATGGGTGAAAAGTGCTAAGGTTAAGACTAAGGTAGCATTAAAGTTTGTTGCAATAAACACGTGTTATGAGATTGAGATGTCCCTTGAGAGGAGTTGTTGTTCTTTCTAACCCTTGGAAAACTTGATTGAGAAATTTTGTGGCTTTTCTGTTTGTTTTGATAATTGCTTGAGGAGTGCAATAACTCAAGTTTGGGGGTGTGATAATTCTCATTTATGAGGATTATTTGACTCTAAACTAGATTGTTTTTGTCATTTTTGTATGTTTTGTTGAATAACGAGCAAGCTAAAAATAGTGTTTATGAGATAAATTCATGAAAGCTTGTCGAAGTATTGAAAATGAGGAAAGAAATTAAAAAGAGAAATGAAAATAAACTAATTATTCGTTTTTGTGTAGATTTGGAGCAAGAACGAAAATGCAATTGCATTCCACTTTCGAAATGCAATTGCATTTCTTCAAGAAAACAAGATGGTGAACAAGCACAAAAATGTAATTGCATTCCAAAAGTGAAATGCAATTGCATTTTCTAGAAAATTTTGGAAACTGCGGGAATCACGAAATTAACAAGATTTGCAGAAAATTTTCCCAAGCCCGATTTCATGCCCAGAAGTTGACCCAAGGTTTAAGAAGAGTAAAGATGGAAACCCTAGCCCTCAATGCCTATAAAAACGAGAAGAAAAAAGCAAAAAAAAGAGAATGGGTTTTTCTTCTTTGGGCAGTAGCTTAGTGCATCGTTTTTTTGTCATTTTTTTAGCGATTTATCTTCATCTGTGCTCTGTAATTTCCGAGTTTGATCCCTCCTTAACGAAGTTCAAGGAGGTGAAGATCCAATTACCTTTAAAGGTGTATTTGGTTCGATTAAAGCAAGGAAAACACTGGTTTATCGTTGTTCTTATGTTTTTGTTCATTTTTATTTCTCTAGCTAGTTTCTGTTTTAATCTCAACTTTGTAAGTTGTTGAAATTTAGTTAGCCATTGAGTCCTTTGATTTTCGTTCTCTTCTTTAATAAAAAGTCAGTTTGTTCTTAGGAATTACTTCTCCATAAGATTCTAAATTTTCTTCAAATGCTGCTACTATCTTTGAAATCTCATCGTGAGTGTTTTGAGTTTGCTGGACTGATTTTACATCAAAGTGTTTCTTAATAAATTTTCAGATTGGTTTGCCTTATTATTCTGGAATTTATTTCCTTTATTTTGATTATTACGTATGAGTTTTATAGCAATTAAATTGTTGTTTTTCAATTCTTCCATAATGAACTAATTTCCCTTTAGGGATTCAAGTTAGTGAATGTCCTAGAGAAAAAAATGTAAAGCTTAAAAATACAAACAAACTAGTTAACACTTGAAACTTTATTTGTTTTTGTTGAATTAATGTTGGGTAAACCTAGTCAGTCAACTAGTGTTGCTTGTCAAGCTTAAAATTAATACTGAAAGGGTTAAGGGAACGCGGATGTCACAAAAAGAAATGGAGAAAAATGCTTAGAAATAAGTTCTGAACATCGACCCTAAACATATGGCGAGACTCCAAAACCACTAGAATTGTGCACAAAATTATCTAAATTAGATTAGCCATAGAAATATAGGTTTAATCACTTAGCCTCTTATAAATTTTGAAGCAAAATTGAATATGAGTCGAATTCGATTTACTTAGTTTTCTTGTGTTAGCTACGATTGCAATTGCATTTTAGCTGCATTTCTTTCAAAGGGGCATAAGCAACTTGAATTTCCTTTTCATACTTATTATTTTTTTAAATTATTTTCTCTTGTCAAAAACACCTCCCAATATTTTTATAACCTTGGTTACTGAAATTGCAATTTGAGAACAATTTTTACTATCTTTTGAATTTTGTTGTGTCCATTCCCTGTGAGATCGATACTGAAGAATACTTCCAGTTTTATATTACTTGCATCGACAATGTGCACTTCCACTGGACTGAAGCTTTATTTTTAAACTAAATTTTTTTTCTTAAAGCCTCCACATTTCAGTTTGATCAAGTTTTTGGCGCCATTATCGGGGAACGACTTTATTAACAAAATTCAATTTTGTAGCATAGATTGCAGTTACAATTTTTCTATTTCCAAGAGAAAACTCAATTCTTGTTTACATTGTTTTGCAGGTTGAGGGAGAGAAATCGCAAGAGGAGAAAGACACAATTTAGGTTTGGATTGCTTGAGATAATCCACAAGATGGAAGTAGACATCATTGCAACATTGAGCACACAAGCCTCATCATTAAGCTACATGATGGAAACTTTGATGATGAGAAATTTCATAGCTCCTACTAACCATATCCCTTATATTTCTTGTATTTATTGTAAAGGAAGTCATTTATTTGAGAATTGTCCATATAATTCGGATTCTTTATGTTATGAATTTCTACCCAGTTTTGCAAAGCAACATCAACACCAGTGTTTCTAACAAGAGAAGATGATTCCAAAAGAGCTTAGCATTGAAGAACTCGTGAGGGAATACATGGCAAAGAGTGATATTGTGATGCAAAGCCAAGCCACATCTTTACAAAATTTGGAGATCCAAGTGGAACAGATTGCAAATGAATTGCAGAATAGGTCCCAAAGAATCTTGCTCAACAATACAGAGACTTCAAAACAAGAAGAAAAACAAGAATGCAAGGCGGTGACACCAAGTAAATTCGAATATGATGATCTCAAACTCCCAATAAAAGCAGAAAGCGCTCCAATGCTTGCAAACACTAAGGAGCCAAAAGGAAGAGAAGAGATCAAAGAAGAATCGCCTCAAGAAGAGACGAAACCACCCAAAGAAGTTGCAGTGAGCTATACAGTTGCAATTTCATAGAAAATAACACCCAAAGTGCTCTCGATACTAGAATGCCCTATTTTCATTTATTGCATCTTGCAAGAAACGCTAAATGAAGAAGAATGCAAAAATGAGAGCATGAAGAATGACAATTTGCAGTATGTGACACAAGTTGCAACCACAACTTCTACTTTAAAAGACACATGTAAATCTCTTGAGCAGGCAAGGCCCCATTGTGATCAAAGCACCTCAACTAAGACTGCAATCTCGTCCATCATCAAGTAGGTGCAAAATGAAAGAACACGGTTGCGATCTTCCTACTGGAATAGGATAATTTTATCTTTTTGTTCATTTTCTTTTTAAAAAAAAAATCTTTTTTTTTTAAAAAACAAGAGAGAAATTTTCAACTTATGGAATTCCAATTAGAATGAAGAAGCTTGATGTAGAGAATCTCTGTCTAAGCAGAATCCTATCAAGGTTAAGGTATTTAATTTGACCGCTAAGGGAACACCTCTACTTGGGGATTCACCTGGGAGTTCGATAAATCAACTTCAAGTTCGAAATTGGAAATTTCAAAAAGTTAACTATGGCTTAGGAGAAATTGTGTGAACATTTTGATGCTCTACTTTTGAGTTTCAGGTGAAGAAAAAAAAAGAAGAAAAATACGAGGCCAAAGGAAAATATAAGAAGAAAAAGCGAAAGTAAGAATTGCAATCACAATTGCGAAAGCAAGTTGCAATTGCAAATTTAGGAAACTCAACCAAACAAGGCATATTGGGAGTACATCAACGGAAAAAATGAAGCAATAACTTTCCATGTCATCCAAAGGCAAATGACTACTTTTCTAGACTTCCACACATTATTCTTCAAAACTCCAAGACCCTTGAAGAAAGTAATGGCAGCAACAACACATTTTTCTCTACATAGGGGAGTTTCTTTCTGATTTATCTTTCTAGCTTTTGTTATATATTGTTCCTTTTAAGGTTTAGTTTGGTTCTTTTGTGATTTCTTTAGCTATTTTCTCTGAATAAAAAATTGTGAATGTTTTTGACTTGTTCAAGTTGACAACACATTGCTTGTCTGGTTTCTTTGAGTTTTGTTCTTGTTGAATACCCTTAATGATGAAATTTTGGAGCATGCTCAATTCATTAAAATACTTAGAAAACATTACGTAGATGCTTCCCAAACAAACAACTTAATGATTTCTTGTCTTTATAAAACACCCAAGTCTCAACTCACCTAAGTTTGTAGACTGAATCCCCTTAGGAGAGTCTAGATTTGTGTTTTGCAAATAATCCCTTTTCACCCCTTGTGCTATCCTTGGTCAATGGGGACATTGACCCATTTAAGTTTGGGGGGGTGAGTCATGTAATATATGTAATACTACTGTTATAATAGTATGTTGTTGTAATACTATGTTGTTGTAATATGATGTTGTTGTAACAGTTGCTATGATAAAAAAAAAAAAAGGGATACTCCTCCTTCTAGAGTTAACTGAGTAACCAGGGGCACTCATGACACTCATGATTTCCTTTTCATGAAAGGCTAACTTAGGAAGTGAGTATGTGAAAATAGCCTTGATGTGATAAGTGCTCGTAGCTAGATACTTTCACCAAAAGGCGTTAGTAAGTTAGAACGAAGGTACAAATGATAAAAAGGTCCCCTCTTATAAAAAGAAAAGAAAAAAGAAAAAAAAAGTATGCATCCTAGCAGTGAAAAACAAGTTTGGGGGGGACATTGTTAGTTGAGAAAAACGTGTAAAGTTAGTTTGTTTAGCAACTAAATGAAACTTGACTTAAGGTAATAGGTAGTATGAATCTAAAGTGAGATTGTGAGATGAAAGTGTTTTGTTTAGACAAGGGAGGCATGGATGCTACATGTAGTGGAAGCATCCAAGTAAAGTTAAAGAGTTATAAGCATGAGACCTCCCCCGAGAGGCGTATTTTTTAAAAGAATTATTCTTAGAATCTACTATGACTTGTGTTTATGTCTCTATATTTATTTTGAAATTGCTTGAAGACAAGCAATAACTCAAGTTTCGGGGTGTGATAATTCTTATTTATGAGGATTATTTGACCCTAAATTAGGTTGTTCTTGTCATTTTTGTATGTTTTGTTGAATAACGAGCAAGCTAAAAATAGTGTTTATGAGATAAATTCATGAAAGCTTGTCAAAGTATTGAAAAGGAGGAAAGAAATTGAAAAGATAAAGGAAATTAGACTAATTTGTTGTTTTTGTGTAGATTTGAACAAGTACGAAAATGCAATTGCATTCCACTTTTGAAATGCAATTGCATTTTTTCGGGAAAACAAGATGGTGAACAAGCACAAAAATGCAATTGCATTCCAAAAGTGAAGCGCAATTGCATCTTTTGGAAAAATTTTAGAAACTACGGGAATCACGAAATTAACAAGATTTGCAGAAAATTTACCCAATTTAGGAGATTCTTTAGGCCGATTTCATGCCCACAAGTTGACCTAAGGTTGAAGAAGAGAAAAGATGAAAACCATAGCCCTCGATGCCTATAAAAACTAGAAGAACAAAGCAAAAAAAGAGGGCTAGGTTTTTCTTCTCGCCCACAATTCTTAGTTCTGCATTTTTTGTCATTTTCCAGCAATTAGTTCTTCATTTTTTCTCTGTAATTTCTTTGTTTGATCCCTCCTCAATGAATGTTAGGGGAGGTGAATATCCATTAGCCTTTAAAGGTGCAATTGGTTCAATCGGAGAAAGGAATACGCGAGACCGTAGTTGTTTTTACGTTTTGTTCTTTCCTATTTTTTTAGTTACTATTTTCTTATTTCTTTCTCACAAGCTTGTTGGATTTTGGTTAAATGCTATGTTCTTTTGATTTTTGTTTTCTTCTTTTAGTAAAAAGACAGTTGGTACTTGGAGAGTATTTTTCCATAAGATTGTGAATTTCCTTTAAAGTGTTGCTACTGTCTTGATGTTTCTTTGTGAGTGTGTGAGTTGTTGCATTGTTTTGTTACTCAAGTCTTTTATTAAAAAAAATTTCCAATTGGGTTGCTCTTTTTATTTTGAGATTTTATTTCCATTATTTTGGCTATTTAATTATGAGTTTTTTACCAATTGAATCGTTGTTTTTCATTCCCTCCATGATGAGCTAAATTTTCTTTAGGGGTTCAAGTTAGTGAATGCCCTAGAGGAAAGATGTAAAGCTTAAAAGCATAATCAATCTAGCCAACACTTGAAACTTGGTTTGCTTTTGTTGAGTTTAATGTTGGGTAAACCTAGTCGGCCAACTAGTGTTGCTTGTCCAACTTAAACTTAATACCGAAGGTGTTAAGGAAAAGCAAATGTCACAAAAAGCAATTGAGAAAAAGGCTTAGAAATAAGTTCTGAACATCGACCCTAGACATAGGGCGAGACTCCAAAACCACTAGAATTGTGCACGAAATTATCTAAGTTAGATTAGCCATAGAAATATAGTTTTAATCCCTTAGCCTCCTAAAGATTTTGAAGCAAAATTGAATAGGATTCAAATTCGGTTTACTTATTTTTCTTGTGTTAGCTACGGTTGCAATTGCATTTTAGTTGCATTTCTTTCCAAAGGAGCATGAGCAACTTGAATTTCCTTTTTCATACCTATTGATTTTTTATTATTTTCTCCTACAGATTTTGAAGCAAAATTGAATAGGAGTCAAAAATAGCTCCCAACATTTTTATAACCTTGGTTACTGAAATTGCAATTTGAGAACAATTTTTGCTATCTTTTGAATTTTGTTGTGTTCGTTCCTCGTGGGATCGATACTCTGGAATACTTCCAGTTTTATATTACTTGCATCGACAATGTGCACTTACACTGGATTGGAGCTTTGTTTTTAAACTAAAAATGTTTTCCTAATGCCCCCACGTTTCAGTTCGATCAATTAGTTGATAGAAAGTGGGATTGTATCCTAACCCTTAATACCAAGTACAATTGTGTGAAATTGTGCTGCAAGAGGAGAACAAGACCTTGTTAGACATGGTCACATCAATAATGAGTTACACACCATTACCAAACTCGGGTTAGGATATGTTGGGATTTATGCACTAAAGCCTCATAATTAATGATTTATTTAATAATTAATAATAATTTTGATTATTTTATTTGCAATATAATATTATCCATTATATGAAAAATCTAAGGTTATTAGTGTAATCTTAAACAGTATGTGATTGACATACGAGAGGATCATGTTCAAGAAATAACCTAAAGGGTTATAGTATATGGATAAGGTTGGGTGCCTTATCCTGGTAACACTATTGATACGACCCACTTTGTAATAGTTACAAATGATTTGAGCCAAATCATTCATGTGGGGACATGTGAGTAGGGGTATCTTATACAATGAGTTTGTATAAGATTGGACCACGAAATATTTAATCTCTCTTTATAAATCCGTTAATTGAGAAGATTAATATTTCATCAAGATGATCATATGCAACTCGATCTTAATCCTGAGTGAGTTATGAACTCCTGCCTGTGAAGGCTTGTCCTTTGATTTGCATGGGCGAGAGTGGCTTTTGTAGCCAATTCAATATGCCTACCATTTTTGGGACTTGACCAAATAGGTAGCTGGGAACATAATCTCACAAGATGGAATTCACTCATTCCCTTATAGGGTAATTAGATAAGTAGTTCCCTTAAGTGCTGATTTTGGACTTGAACAATGGGGACCCACCCTCTCACTGGCTCGAGAGAGGCTTAGTTTATGGTTGGATCATAAACAAATTGTTCATTAGAGAATCAGTTGTACTTAAGGTACAATATGTAATTACAGAGGTAAACAGACTTTTGACCCAGTTGTAATTACGAACAACTCGTGAATGATCGACTTGCATGTAGTGATTATATCAATGGACACAATTTGTCCTACAGTGCATAAGAGTGCAACTTTAGGTCTATAGTGGAGTGACCCTAGAGTTAATGAATGAAAATTGATTAATAAAAGAGTTTAATTAATTAATTTTGTATCATTGGAGCTTATAATCTGTAAGTCCATAAAGTCCCCTTGCTAGCTCACAGTAATACTAAAAGATCAATTTAGTTAAAAGAAAAATTTGAAATGTTCAAATTAATATTTAATTTGAAGTGTTCAAATTAATATTTAATATATGAGATATATTAAATATAAAAGAGGAAAATATATTTATTATATTTGATACATTAAATATTAAAATAATTAATGTATATTAGATACATTAAATAAAAGATATTTATTAAATTTTAATTGGATTCAAATTAGGAAATAGATGTCATAGGAGAATTTTAAACGATTTGAATAAGATTCAAATTGGTTAGATAAATATATTTTAATATATTAGATATTAAAATATATTATTTAATTATTTTCCCTAGACCACTATAAATAGGACCCTAGGGGTGAGCCATTGTGCATTCTTCACAACACACATCTCCTCAATACAGAGAATTAGAGAATTCTCTCTAGACCTCCTCCTCTCCATTCCCTTGTGGATTTTCTTTCAAGAGGCTCCCACAAGCCACAAGCCTTGGTCCTATGTTCGAGTCATAGCTAAGGAGACTTTGTGGAAGAGATAAAGATTCTCTAGAATATTCTCCATAATATTATTTTCAAGGTATGTTTTGCTTAACCTTAATTTTATTGTTAAATTCTAAATAAAATCAAACACGATCCAATGCTTCCACTGTAGGATGAAGTGTTCATTCCTTACAGGATATGCAATAACAATAGAGATTGCCTAGTGAACATTATTCGCTCCAAGAGTGTCTACGAGACAATTTTGGAATTATAGAAGAGTAGTAAAGTTAGTTTACAACACTTCAATATTTAGGATTATTAAGCATATGTGCTGAAACAAATCCAAAGAGGCTGAATGTGTTCAAAAATATGCCTAAGTGTAGGTCACCCTTAAGGAGTACAAAATGGTCTTTTATCTAGTTCTTAAAAAGAATAAGGTAATTGTATGACAAATATCATTTTTCTATAAGGAATGTCAAATAAAAGACTACAAACCTTTAATAAGCTGCGATAATGTTAATAAATTGGTCTCAAGTGAAGCCACTAAAAAGTTAACAAAAGTTGTTAACAATTTAATTACATTTGCAAGTCAAATGGATCATAGTCATGAATTGGATAAGCCTCATCGTAGCAGGAGAGTTATGAGATGGCTCAACCTTTACAAGGACTTAATTGAAGCCCAAATTGTCATGTTAGATGACAAAGTTGAAGGCTTATTGCCCTCAAAGTGACACTAATGACAAAGGGTTAAACCTAAGAGGAGAAAGTAGACTGTGAGTAAACTTTTTCACTTATTACCAAACTAGAATTTGTAAGCATTATTTAATTCATTGATGCATATGAGATGAAAAATGAGTATTTGAATTCTTTTATGAAAAAAAAATCTTAGATAATGCATCTACACAAATCAATTAGAGAGGTTTATATCCAAAGATCAAAAGCAAAAATGTTTGAAAAATAATAAATGTTCATTTATGAAATGAATTTTACCATTAGATCTTTGAATATAAGGTTTGATAAAAGTATCAAAATTTATGATTTTGGATAAATATTAATGAAGCTTGTATAGACAAGAAAATCATTAATTGCTTAGTGGATTTTTCTCATGTTTTATGTTGGTGATATTTTACTCAATATGAATGATGTAAGATGTCTATCTAACATAAAAATTTGACTAAGCAACGAATTCCAAATGAGTTATTTGGAATAACTCGGTATATTTTATATGTCCAAAATGGAGATTTTAAGGACAAAATGTTAACTTTGTCTCAAACATCTTATATTGACAAAACTGTTGTCAAATATTTGATATTTATGTCTAAGGAAGAGTATCCTAAGACACCTCAAATGTTGAGAGTATATGATATGCATAAATGAGACTGAACATTTAATATACAATTGGTTAGCATATATCAGTTAAATGAATTGTATGACCATTGAGTAGAAAATTTTCTCAAATTATCTATGGATGATATGGAGTTAAAGATTTGATCTTTACAAGATACAGTGGTTCTTACAAAGATTAAGAAATCTATGTAAAGATAAATTTTACCTTAGGTGGTGGAGTATGGTATACAAATTAAATTGTTTTGCTTGTGAAGAAACAAAAGTACTTGTATGACTCAAATAGTTCCTTGAAAATCTGACAGATGTATTAGATATGATTTAGTCTATCATCTTTATTATGACAATAGTGGTGCAAGACTAATATTAAAGAAATTAGAAAACACCAAAGTATAGGGAATCATATCGAGAGAGATAAAGCATCATGGTAGTGACCAAGATAGCTTTTAATGGCAATCCTTTGGATCTATATAAAGAAACTCTCAAAGCTAAAGTGTTTGAGGGTCACCGAGAATGTCTAGGATTACGAGACATGCTCATCTTTGCTAGGGCAAGTGGGAGAACATGTTGGGTATAGAGTATGACCTAGGATACATGTCTCGCTGCCTTTAGTGCAACTGGGAGATTGTTGGGATTTATGCCCTAAAGCCTCGTAATTAATGATTTATTTAATAATTAATAATAATTTTGATTATTTTATTTGTAATATAATATTATCCATTATATGAAAAATCTAAGGTTATTAGTGTAATCTTGAATAGTATGTGGTTGACATACGGGAGGATCAAGTTCAAGAAATAATATAAAGGGTCATAGTATGTGGATAAAGTTGGGTGCCTTATCCTAGTAACATTATTGATACGACCCACTTTGTAATAGTTACAAATGATTTGATCCAAATCTTTCATGTGGAGACATATGAGTGTGAGTATCTTATGCAATGAGATTGTATAAGACTACTGGACCACGAAATATCTAATTTCTCTTTATAAATTCGTTAATTGAGAAGATTAATATTTCATCAGGATGATTATATGCAACTCGATCTTAATCTTGAGTGAGTTATGAATTCTTGCCTATGAGGGCTTATACTTTGATTTGCATGGTTGTCCTTTGATTTGCATGGGTGAGAGTGGTTTTTGTTGCCGATTCAATATGCTACCATTTTGGGGACTTGACCAAATAAGGAGTTGGGAACATAATCTCACACAAATGTGCAAAAATCGATATTAGTACTAATATCGGTAACTCAAATTTACGGATATATCGACGAATATTTGAATATTGACGGATATTTTGGGAAAAACCACAGATATCACGAAAATTTATAAAAATATTGTGAATTTTTTTTATGAAACTATAGAGTAAGCTTATTTAAGTAATAAACTACTATTTTAGGCATATATATCACTAATTATAAGCCAAATATGAATATTAATACAATAATAGGTAATATTAAAGACCGAAAAATAAATGAACTTGAATACTTCATTGATATAAAATTCTTGTCATACAAGTACATGGTTTAGTAATAAGATTATGACATTGGAGGTACCAAACCAACATTAATATAGTTGATTTGATAGTGACAGTATTGCTCCCAACTCAAGTTATTTTCAAAATTTCTAACATAATTTGATATGTGCCATACATGGGTATCATGATCAACTTCAATGACACCAATAGGAGGATATCTTTAAGTTTTGGCTAATCAAACAAACAAAAGTCACATATAAAAAGTATAATAAGATGACAATTATGACATTAAAAAGGTGAAAATATAACATTAAACATAGAATAAGGATAATGGTGAAATTTATAACATTAAGCATTTAATTAGAGAAAAACATTATAACATCAAACATATAGTTAGAAAGAAAGAGCTCTACAACTATAAGTGTTGGAAATGAAGAGATTGGAAATGGAGAGAAGTATTCATAAAAGTGTTGGAAATGTAAGTATTGGCTTCAACATTGATGTTGAGGTGAAAATACAATGCAAAAAGCGTACAGTATTATGTTGAAAATGAGAAGTATTCATAAAAGTGTTGGAAATATAAGTTTTAACTAGTCAAACAAGCAAAAATCACTTCAACAATGATGTTGAAGTGAAAATACAATGCAAAAGCTAGCAATATCATGTTGGAAATGAGAAAAACTCATAAAAGTGAATGTAAGTGTTAGCTTAACATTGATGTTGAGGTGAAAATACAATATAAAAGGCTTACAATACCATGTTGGAAATGACAAGTATTCATAAAAATGTTGAAAATGTAAGTTTTAACTGAAGGGAATAATCGAATTAAACTCACAGTGGAAGCATAGGAATCGTCTTTGATTTATTTAGAATTAAACTAAAATTACAAGGGTTAAGCAAAACATACCTTGAAAATAATATTATGGAGAATATTTTGGCGGATCTTTATCTCTTCCACAAAGTCTTCCTCGATATGACTCAAACACATGACCAAAGTTTGTGGGAGCCTCTTGAAAGAAAATCCACAAGGGATTGGAGAGGAAGAGGTCTAGAGAGAATTCTCTAATTCTCTAATTCTCTCTATTGAGGAGATGTGTGTTGTGAAGCATACCCAATGGCTCACCCCTAGGGTCCTATTTATAGTGGTCTAGGAAAAATAATTAAATAATATATTTTAATATCTAATATATTAAAATATATTTATCTAACCAATTTGAATCTTATTCAAACCGTTTAAAATTCTCCTACGACATTTATTTCCTAATTTGAATCCAATTCAAATTTAATAAATATCTTTTATTTAATGTATCTAATATACATTAATTATTTTAATATTTAATGTATCAAATACAATAAATATATTTTCCTCTTTTATATTTAATATATCTAATATATTAAATATTAATTTGAACACTTCAAATTAAAAATTAATTTGAACATTTCAAATTTTTCTTTCAACTAAATTGATATTTTAGTGTTACTATGAGCTAGCAATGGAACCTTATGGACCTACAGATTATAAGCTCCAATGATACAAAATTAATTAATTAAACTCTTTAATTAATTAATTTTCATTCATTAACTATAGGTCACTCCACTATAGACCTAGAGTTGCACTCTTGTGCCTGTAGGACAAGTTGTGTCCATAGATATAATCATTACATGCAAGTCGATCCTTCACGAGTTGTTCGTAATTACAGCTGGGTCAAAAGTTCGTTTTACCCCTATAATTACATCTTGCACCTTAAGTACCACTGATCCTGTAACACCCGAGACATTTTGGGTAAGTTTAAAATGTTGTTTTGGCAAAGTTTTATTAAGAATTTAATTGCTTTGAGGGTATTTTGGTGATTTTTGGAAAAGGAAAGGGTATTATGGTTAATTATAGAGAAGATATTTTGATTTTATATTATTATTATATTTTTTTTTTTTAAAAAAAAAATTTGATTTTCATCTCCTCTCACGCAGCTTTTCTCTCTCTCTCTCTCTCTCTCTCTCCCACCCGATAACTCTTCTTCCTCTTCCTCCCTTCCGACCCGCCGAACGAAGCTCCAGCCCACGCCGGAGCAAGCCGCAGCCGCCACCCGTCTGCTGCCACACTCCACCAGCCCGCGCCGCTCGCTCAGACCACCACCCGCCCCGCTGCCGCACGCCGTCGCCGCCGCCGATCGTCACATCCCTCTCTCCTTCTCGGCTTGCACGACCAGCAGCGTGGATGTGTCTCCGGAGTCGTTTTCCTGCAAGTCCGGCTTTCGTACAGCCGCTTTTTGGCATCGTTTTGGAGTGGGTAAGTTTTCCGGCACCAATACAAGGTTACCCATCACAATTAAAGGCAGTTTTGAGCTCGAGTTTGATTGATTTTCAGCAAAACGACCTCGGATTCTTGTAGATCGGGCTGCAACACACCAGAAACGAACCTCCACGCGCCAATAGGTTGACTCACCCGCCGCCGCCGTGAAGCCCACGCGCCGTCGCCTGAGTTTCACGCGACGTCGTTCGCCGGAGTTGGGTAAAATTTGCCATTTGGTCCGTTTCGCCGAGTTATTAATGTTAGAATGTGTTTTAGCGTAATTCGGATGGTTTAAGACACGTTTAGGAAACTTTTTAGGTGATTTGTTGAGGACCTTGGATTGTACTTGGAGTGGGGACTCGAGAAGCTCATTACTAGTGGAGAAAGGGTATTTTAGTAAGTAAAGCTTTAAGGTAAGGGATCTCACAACGAAAGAAGTTTTCGAAACCTAGAGCTAGCCCTATATTTACTTTGAAAGTTTATGTTTTTCGTGTTAAGTATTTAAGAAAGAAAGTGTTTTATATGTATATTCCTTTATACGCTAGTTCCATGAGTTCTATTTGAGTTTTCATGTAAAAAAATTAAAAAAAGAATGAAAATGATAGGTATGTCTTTGAAATGCGATTGCCTTGACTTATGCATTCATGAGTATGTTCTAAAACGAGCGGGACCTCATGCGTGTGTTGTGTGCTCATGAAAAGATTTACGTAAGGCCGTGACGATAATTCTCCCAAAAGTTTTATGTGGGTTATGAGGGAACCCGAGTCTTCGGACTCTCTATGCTCCCGGGGTTCGAGAGTGCTCCACGATGGTAGCCGACGGGCTTGAGTCTTCGGACTCCACGATGTATGTTAGCTTTCGAGCTCAACTCTCAGAGTTAGGGGAGGACTCTATTCGATGGAAAATTATGTCTTCGGACTATTTACGAGGCCCTCGGGAGAATTTAATTGTTCACGAGAGCCGCAAGGAAAAGTACATGGTTTATAAAACGAATTTTAGGTCCCCTACTAAAGCGATGGTTTACGATGGTTTTATGATTCAAAATGACATGTTGCATGCGATTGAAACTCTTACTTTGAAACTATGAGTTACTTACTGAGTATTATTCGTTAGTACTCACCATTTTCCTTTTCAAAATGTTTTCAGGTAAGGCTAAGATCGGCCCTAGCGCGTGACCGGAGATCAGCTACTCGAGTCATGGGAGCCGAGCGATCGCTATTCCGCTTCTTTTATGTTTCTGGATGTACATAGAACTCATGTCGAGTTTTTAAATGTTTAGGAGGATGTTTCAAAGTCTTTTAACCTTTCTTTGTAAATCGTGCACGTGTATTTGGCTTTCTATGTTTGAATTCACTTGGTTTCTGCTGTTTGAACCCTAGCATCATATTGAGAAGTTTGTTGGATGCTAGGAGGTTGTTTGAAAATCTTAGAAGTGTGTTTTTCTATGTCTTATCAGGTAAGGGTCAAATTTTTGGTTTTTGCGTAGTTACGCCGTTATGCTGCCGAAATTTTCGGTAATATAGCGACGTGACTTAGTAATGACTCTTAGGTAGCGTGTTGAGCCTATAGGGTCGTTACAGATCCTCTAATGAACAATATGTTTATAATCTAATTATAAACTAAGTCCCTCTCGGGCCAATGAGAGGATGGGGCCCTATTGTTCAAGTATCGAAATCAGCACTTAAGGGAACTACTCATCCACTTACCCTATATGGGAATGAGTGAATTCCATCTTGTGAGATTATGTTCCCAGCTCCCTATTTTGTTAAGTCCCCAAAATAGTAGGCATATTGAATCGGCTACAAAAGGCACTCTCACCCATGCAAATCAAAGGACAAGCCCTCACAGGCAGGAGTTTATAACTCACTCAAGATTAAGATCGAGTCGCATATGATCATCTTGATGAAATATTAATCTTTTCAATTAACGGATTTATAAAGAGAGATTAAATATTTCGTGGTCCAGTCTTATACAAACTCATTGTATAAGATACCCCCACTCACATGTCTCCACATGAATGATTTGGATCAAATCATTTGTAACTATTACAAAGTGGGCCGTATCAATAGCGTTACCAGGATAAGATACCTAACCTTATCCATATACTATGACCCTTTAGGTTATTTCTTGAACATGATCCTCTCGTATGTCAACCACATACTGTGCAAGATTACACCAATAACCTTGAATTTTTCATATAATGGATAGTATTATATTGTAAATAAAATAATCAAAATTATTATTCATTATTAAATAAATTATTAATTACGAGGCTTTAGGGCATAAATCCCAACATTAACTAGTAGTACAACAAGCAAAAATCACTTCAACATTGATGTTGAACTAAAAATAAAATGCAAAAAACTTGCACTGTTGAAGGTTATAAAATGAAACTTATAACATGTTCGAAATGAGAAGAACTCATTAAAGCTTCATGTTGGAAATGAAAACTCTCATAATAGCATAGAAAAAAAATGTAGATATTCTGTAGATATTTTCAGATATTTCCACGATATTTGGCCGATATTTAGTCGATATTTCCACGATATCCGAAGATAAATCCACGATTTCTTCTGGAATGCAAAGATATATCCACAAAATGATATATCGCCGATATTGACAATGTATCGCTGAAAACAATGTAAAAACGACTATATCCCCCCATATCTCTGTCAACCCCACTAAAATACCGATATATCGTTGAAATTTCTACAAATATCGACGATTTTTGCATTCTTGATCTCACAATATGGAATTCACTCATTCCCATATAGGGTAAGTAGATGAGTAGTTCCCTTAAGTGTTGACTTCGAGACTTGAACAATGGGCCCCACCCTCTCATTGGCCCGAGAGGGACTTAGTTTATGGTTGGATCATAAAAAAATTGTTCATTAGATGATCGGTGCTACTTAAGGTACAAGATGTAATTACCGTGGTAAAACGGACTTTTGATCCAGCTATAATTACGAACAATTCGTGAAGGATCAACTTGCATGTAGTGATTATATCTATGGACACAACTTGTCCTATCGTGAATAAGAGTGCAAGTCTAGGTCTATAGTAAAGAGACCTATAGTTAATGAATGAAAATTAATTAATTAAAAAGTTTGATTAATTGATTTTGTATCATTGGAGCTTATAATCTGTAGTAGGGATGGCAACGGGGCGGGGCGGGGCCGGGGATGCACTCCCCATCCCCGTCCCCGTTAGGAATTTTCATCCTCGTCCCCTCCCCATTCCTCGTTTCGGGGAGTCGGGGTCGAGGAATCCCCGTTCGGGGATCGGGTCCCCATGGGAAAAAATCCCCATTTTTTATTTTTATTTATAATTATTATTTTTAATTAATAACTAATTAAACATGTATAAATATATTAAAATTATAACTTTTATGTTAAATTAGTATTATTATTGCTATATTTATGTAAATAATTAATTTTTAAAAATATATAACACTTTTATTATAAATTTAATATAAAAGTTATTATATTATGAAATTAAATATAATAAATACATATACTAATGAAATTAAATCAGAAAATAAAATATAAAAACAGTGCAGTAAGGTGTTTTTTACTATATATATATATATATAATGTTATTAATAATATTATTATAAATAATTATAATATATTTTTAAAAATTAATATTTAAAAAAAATATTCGGGGCGGGTTCGGGGACGGGGATACCCTCCCCGTCCCTGCCCCCACCCCGTCCCCGACCGGGGACAAGAAAAAATCCCCGGTTTGACCCCTATACCCAGTCAAACTGGGGATTTCCCGCCCCGTTTGGGACGGGGACCCGCGGGGATTTTTGCCATCCCTAATCTGTAGGCCCATAAGGTCCCCTTGCTAGCTCATAGTAATACTAAAATATCAATTTAGTTGAAAGAAAAATTTTAAATGTTCAATATATTAGATATATTAAATATAAAAGAGGAAAATATATTTATTGTATTTGATACATTAATTATTAAAATAATTAATGTATATTATATACATTAAAGAACATATATTTATAAAATCTGAATAAGATTCAAATAAATAAATATCGTAGGAGATTTGAATGAGATTCAAATAAGTATAAGATATATTTTAATATATTATATATTAAAATATAATATTTTAATTATGGCAAAGATTTGCATTTGGTCTCTATAAATAGGACCTGTGGGTTGAGCCATTAAAAACAATACACATCTCCTCAATAGAGAATTAGAGAATTCTCTCTAGACATCTTCCTCTTCAATCTCTTATGGATTTTCTTTTAAGAGGCTCCCACAAGCCTTCATTCTGTGTTCGAGTCATAGCAAAGAAGACTTTTGTGGAAGTCTTGGAACACGAGAAGTAAAGAGCTGCCAAAAAATATCTCCATATTTACTCCAAGTAAGTTTGCATAATCATATTTGTTTTAGTTTAATTTTAAATAAAATCAAAGATGATCTAATGCTTCAGCTGCGGAGTGAAACATTCATTCCTTCAACCTTAACATTTCCAAATGATGAAGTGTTGTAAACTAGCTTTGCTACTCTTCTCTAATCTCAAAATTGTCTCGTAGACACTTTTGGAGGGAATAATGTTCACTATATAATCTCTATTGCATATTCTAACCAAAGTCTTACAATGGCGTGTAACTCACTATTGATGTAACCATGTCCAACAAGATTTTGTTTCTCCTCTTACAGTAAAATTTCACATAAATGTACTTGGCATTTAGATAATTGGGATAAAAATCCATTTTCTATCAATTAGTAATAGTACGTAAAGTTCTTGTACTTTCTATTATGATTTGATCATAATGTCTTGATAGACTTACTTAATCGATTTTCAACTTTAGCCTTAATTTTCTTGAACTTTTCAAAAATTTATTCTTATGTTATATTAGGTAAAGATACTTGTACCTTGAATGATTCATTAACTAGAGTGATGAAATATTCATGACTTTATGTGGCCTTTACATTCACCAAACCACTTAGGTCAGAATGTGTAAACCCAAAGTATTCTTTGGCCTTCTAACTTTATCTAATAAAGGACCAATGATTATCTTGCTTGAAATGCAAGATCTACAGACAGGTAAAGTAATTAACTCTAACTTTTAGAAAATTTCCTTTTACTAGTCTTTTTATTCTATTTAAGTTGATGTTAATCAATCTTAAATGCCAAAGTCAAGCATCATCTTTTAGGAGAAAACGTCTTTCTATTATGGATTCTATAATCTTGAATATCTCAGTATTTCGTAGTATCGTACATGTGAACATTTTAACATATACAAACTGTTCTTATTTTAAGCTGAATATATTTTTAAACAATTTTAAAATATATAAACTTTAATACTTCAAAATAGTCCATACTATATGAACTTTTTAGTAATAAAGTTTTAAAAATTGAATTTCTCTTGTGGTAATAAAACATCACATTCAACATTAAGTAACAATTATCTTTTAATGACATCTTAATGTCACCCACTACACTAACTGAGATAGGCTTCCTGATGCCAACATGTAGAAATTATTCTACATGTTAAGTATTTTCCAAAAATTATATATTAAATGTAATAGAGAATAAATCTTGATAGTGGATCTTGTATCAACTATCCAGGTAGCGTTATTTCTTCTCCAAAAAAAAAATCTAGTAAATCAAATTTACTTTCATCTATATTTTTCTTCCTATAGAGGTATTTCAAAAATTATTCTCACTATGATTGTCCTGACTAATTTAGGAACTATTTCCTTTTATATAGCTTCAGTCATTTGATTTATTTTCTTGGTTTTTAATAGCACTGTAAAAGTGCTACTTTATGAACTTATTTCATGCTAGTTCAGTTGTGTTTATTTTTCTATTTTGTAGGGTCTGAGCAATTCATAGCTATTTGGAAGACTTTGGATGAATCGAGCATAAAAGGAAGCTAATTGGGTCTATTTTGAGCATTCTAACTGAGAAGAGATGCCATTCAAACCAAGGGAACCGAGAGAAGAGTGTTTAGACGTTGTTTTGGGTGTTAAGACACAGTTGCATTGCCAAATAAAGCTTGGAGATCTGCAGAAATAGCGTTTAGACTCTATTCCAAGCGTCTAGACGCTGGCCAAATTGAGGATGCAAGGCTCGCTCGATGCTGCAGTGAGGCTACTCTCGACGCTACATGAAGCATCTAGACGCTACCCAGATTTCGCCAGATTTGTTTCTTATTTGCGAAGGCAGAGTCTCGACGTTGTCCTTAGTATCTAGACGTTGTCTTGCCTTATTTAAACAACTTTTCACTTTAGGGTTACACATCTTTTGGCCTCTTGGCCTACACGTTTTTTGAGAGCTTTGTAGACTTTTTTTCGCTTTTCTCCTTAGACGATTATTGTATCAAATTGAACTATGCGGAACTTGAAGAATTTTATCACGATGCTTGGCTAAACTTCATGTTTCTAGTTCAGAGGTCAAATGCGGCCAATTGCAATATTATGAGGCTCGAATTTTAATGTAATTTTCTTATAATTGCACGTATTTTTTTTATTCATGTATTTATTTTATAAGCATGTATTTTTTATTGAATTTACGCCTCGATCGCTTATGCTTGATTTCTATTCATGATCCATGATATGTAATTGTTGTGTTGATTGAACCTTGTAGCGTTAGGATTATTACATGTGTGTGTTTTATGGGTTTCCATAATTGCATAGCTTGCATGTTTAATTCTAGGAATTAAAGGAGCATCTTGGTTAGGTTGAAGTTATTTTATCTAACTGGTTTTTCTTGGTCTTTCCAAAGTACTTAATGCTTTTATCTAAATAATTTGGAACGGTTTCGTGCCAAATTTTTTAGGTAATTAGCATTAACGTTGACATTTGTTAGAGTTGATGATTTTAGGGGATTTGTTGCTTTTTGGGGTTTCCTAATAAGTTGACTGAGTGCTTGCATGATTAAGTTAAAATGTTTTGTATGCCTATGATCGATTTTGCAATTGGACAAAATCGTACCTATGAATTGGATTTTGGTAAGATTTGATCTATCTTTATTTTTATTTGCTTATGTTTCATTTTATTTATAAAAACACAAAACCTCCCTTTTTAATTGTGTTCTTCTTTGCAAATTTAATTTGAGAAATTAATTTGGTTCCCTGTGATCGACCCTGACCACTTATACTACAAATTATTCGTGGTCCGTTTATAAATGTATTTGATTGTGCCTTCGACAAACACCTTCAAATTTTTGTAATACTTAATTTGAGATCATTTAGACAATTTTCTAAATTTAGCTTATGTTGACTTCATTATCTCATATGTTGTTGTTATTTATTTTATCTTCTAAGTTTGACATCTAGCATGTCAACTAAGAGATACGTACAAGCTATCTCATTTATTCTTGATTCATTAATCATGTGCTTTACAAACAATTCAATTAGCATCGACAACAAGTTTTGAGAACATTTCTCAATAAAAACAAATTCAAAATTTTACACTACCATTATAGTGTTAACGTTACTTTTTCAAGTAATAAAACTTTCTTAATTTTGACTTATCAATAATAAAATTAAAAACGTGAGAAATAGTCATAATATTGAAATATATAAAATATATTATTTAACATCATGCAATCAATTATTCATTCAATTTTAGCATAGAGATCAAACAATTTGAAAAATGAACCCTATAAATCATTTCTAATGCTATGGTACTTTAGTGAGTTAGAACAAGTGCCGCCGTAGGGTAGGTCAAGTGTTCTTTCACTAAATTGAAACAATCTCAACTAAGTATTATTACCAGAATAACTCTTATTCCTATAATATTTAGTTACCATTAGTTTGGTTAAGGATATCATTAACAACCTTAATAAGCCATTTGTAAGTGTGATCAATCATTTTAGATCTCGTAGGTTTATCCTAACAAGTGCCGCCGTAGGGTAAGTCAAGTATGAAAACAAAACTACAATCCTATCCTTTTCAAGAGTTCATCTTGATATTGACCTATGCAAACACCTTATGTAGGGGGATGGTCCAAAAGCTGCAACGAGACCCTACATGAATCTCACAATGTGAACCAATGATGGAAACTGTAGGATATGTTGACACATTTTCTTCTCCCAGTTACTATAACTTTCCAAGAAATTCACCCTGATAGTAACCCATGCAAACACCTTTCGTAGGGAGGATGGTCCAAAATCTGCCATGAGCCCTCGCATGAACCTCAAGATGTGAATCAATAGTAGAGACCGTAGGATATCTTGTCATATGTCATTCTCCAACTTGACATTGAGTTTTCTATTATTTAGACAAATTAGGCTAATATCATTTATCTAAGTTCCTCAATCTACCCTTCATAACCCTTATGTTGGTTAGATTGATTTTAATGTGAATTACCAAGTTTTTAAACTATTTCAAAAAAACATTATGAGCATTATGAGCATGCTTAGTGAAATTAAATAAAATTTGACTAATTCAACTTCCAAGTCAATTTCCAGTTAGAAGTGTTCCCTTTGGTCAACTTAAATACCCAGTCTAGACAAAACATTCCATAGAAAGAGTTTCTTTATAGTCAATTTTTATTTTAAATTCATTAATCTTTAATTAACTATTAAATATTAGATTAATGAACCCAAGTGAATTATTAAGCCTTGTTCTTAGTTCTATTAAAAAACTATTTCACTTATTGGATAATCTTAAAATTATATCATTTTAAACCCTTTAAAACAAATTAAAAGGTCATCCTGGATATTTTATTCCAATCTTATTAGAAAAAATAAAAGATAAATTAAATTCAAAACTTAAACTATTTTATCTTTGAATTAAATTATCTTTATTTATGGAAGACGTAATCTTATTAGGAAATTAAAAGATTTAATCTTATTTTGAAATTAAAAGATCTAATCTTATTAGGAAACAAATAAAGATAAAGTAAATTCAAATTTTAAACTATTTAAAGTATAAATCAAAATATCTTTATTTTAAGGAAACCTTAATCTCATTAGGAAATATCCGAATCCTATTATGAAAACATGGATTTAATTTATAAAAAGAAATATCCTAATTTAATTTTCTAAATATAAAAAATATATTTAAGATATGGAAAATATACACTTATTAGGAAAGCATCTTAATTCTATTAGGAAACATCCTAATCAAATTTTCTAAATATAACGATTATATTCAAAAGAAATTAAGATGCATGATCATGTTTAACCTATGGTGGGATTTTAATCTAAATGACATACTTTTTACAATAATTAATTTAAAACGTACATCACATACATAATTAAATTAAAGCAAAGAAAAATTGACCAGTTTCACTTCTTTTGTATTTGTTGGCATTGAAAGTCACGTTCACTACACACGTTAATTCTCAAAAGAAATTGTGCTACTGCTTGAAAATT
Organism: Trichosanthes truncata; assembly: GCA_033996785.1. Classification (NCBI taxonomy): domain Eukaryota; kingdom Viridiplantae; phylum Streptophyta; class Magnoliopsida; order Cucurbitales; family Cucurbitaceae; genus Trichosanthes; species Trichosanthes truncata. The sequence goes on along the minus strand of JAWPNB010000003.1, from coordinate 22,061,374 downwards.
GAATTTCATACATGATTTTCACTTTTGGAAATAAATCATGTAAATGGGCCTTGAATTTTGTAAAGCCCAATAGAAATTATCACCGCCTGAAACGTTCCTTCGTTCGAGCTTCACTCACTGTTGGCTTCAAGACAAAACTAAATCACCTTGAGAATCAAGTGGTTGAAGTAGTCGTAGGCAAGCAGCTATTCGCATTTGACAGGCGAAGTTGTTGCCCTTAACCTTCTTCTTGTGAAGACCGACGCCAACACAAGTCTTGAACCTCGACAACATGTCAATAATCAGTCTTGTCGATTGAGTTTGTGTTCAAGTGTAGACCAATCAACTCACAGTTGTTCAATTTTGAAGACAAATGAACTCTTGAAGTCTGGAAAAAACAATTACAACAAATCCTAGCCCTTATGAATTTTACATTTGATCTAATCTAAATTATAATGCCAATAGCTTAAACAGTCAATTTGCAAACCACATATCACATATATAAAAAATTAAAATACCCATAATACACAAAATTTTAATTCTAAATAAAACTCAAAGATATCTCTGATACCAATTGATAAGAATGAACACTTCATCTCATAGAGGAATCATTGGATCGTCTTTGATTTTAATTAGTTAGAATTAAATAAAAAACTAAACTATACATTTGAGATAATATGAAGATATTTTCTAGCGTGTCTTTATCTCCTCCACAAACTCTAAGACTACGACTCAAACACAGGACCAAGGCTTGTGGGAGCCTCTTGAAAGAAAATCCAAAAAGGATTGGAGAGGAAGAGGTTTAGAGAGAATTCTCTAATTCTCTACTGAGAAGATGTGTGTTATAATGGCTCAACTCAAATGTCATATTTATAGAAATTTGGGGCAAATCTTTGCCATAATTAAATAATATATATTTTAATATCTAATATATTAAAATACATATATTTAATCTATATGGATCTTATTCAAATCTTTTAAATTCTCCTACGATATTTATTTCTTTATTTGAATCTCATTCAAATTATATAAATATCATTTCTTTAATGTATCTAATATACATTAATTATTTTAATATTAATGTATCAAATACAATAAATATATTTTCCTCTTTTAATATATCTAATATATTAAATAGGGTAAATTATAGAAAATACCCTTGAACTTTGTACTTTGTTTCAAAAATACTCATGAACTTTCAAAAGTTTCATTAATAACCTTAAACTTTAAAAAAAGTTAAAAAATACTCTTACGTTTGTTTTGGATGGAAACCGTTAGTACTTTGTTTCAAAAATACCCCTAAACTTTGTACTTTGTGTCAAAAATGCCCATAAAGTTTCAAAAGTTTCATTAATACCCTTAAACTTTCAAGAAAATTTCAAAAATACTTGTACAGTTAATATATGGACAGAAATCGTTCCTCATTTTAAAAATACCTTTGAACTTTCACATTAATACCCTTAACCTTAAAAAAAAGTTAAAAAATGCCCTTACCATTAGTATATGGACGAAAACCGTTTCTCTACATCTGATTACCTCCCTCTTCTATTTCCTCTTTCTCCTAATTTGCTTCAATCTATGGCCTAACACTTCTCTATTTTTTCTCTTTTTTTCCCTTTCTGTTTCAATACCTTCTTACTATTTTCTTCCATTTTTCAATTTCTAAAACTTCGCTCATTTCTCATATATTCTTAAATATTAGAACTTTAAATAAATAGGAAAAGCTCTCTCTCATTTCTATGCATGCACAAACATAAATACAATAAATTTCAACACCCAAATTGTCAATGTCTTTGACGTTATTTTGAGTTAAGAAAGAACCAATTTGAAAACAACTCATATAGATACCCTCATTTTTTTTTTCATATAAATACTCTTATTTTTTTCTTCATTTGTCCAATTCTCATTCATGAAGAACCTTCTTAACTGACCACAACAAATATACTAATTTGAACTTCAAAAAAGTATTGATAAAATCTTCATATGCTACAAATTTGGTAATGCATATGTTTTCTTTCTTTTCCCTTCTACTAGATGTCCTCGAAATTATGACCCAAATTCTCAACATGTCTCTCTTTTTGGGTATTAAACCCAAACATACTAACTCAAAATACTAACGTACACCCTTGTTAAAGTATTTAAGTCATATGGTCCCTTAGTGGTTCCATTATTTTTCTTTCTTCTTGCTATAGTCTATATACCTTGATTGAAGGGGGTAGTTTTAGAGATTGAAAAATAGAAGAAGAGAGTAAAGAGAGTATTGAAAAAGAAGGGAAAAAAATAGGAAAAATAAAGAAGTGTTAGGCCATAGATTGAAGCAAATCAAGAGAGAGAATAAATGGAAGAGGGAGGTAATATGGTGTAGTTAAACGTTTTTCATCCATATACTAATGGTAAGGGAATTTTTAAGGTTTAAGGGTATTAATACAACTTTTCAAAGTTCAGGGGTATTTTAAAACGAGATACTAACAATTTCTGTCCATATACTAAACAACTTTTTTTAAAATGTTTAAGGGTATTAATAAAAATTTTGAACGTTCAGGGATATTTTTGAAACAAAGTACTAACGGTTTCCATCCAAAACTAACGGTAAAGGTATTTTTGAACTTTTTTTGAAAGTTTAAAGGTATTAATGAAACTTTTGAAAGTTCAGGAGTATTTTTGAAACAAAGTACAAAGTTCAGGGGCCTTTTTTATAATTTAGCCTATTAAATATTAATTTGAACACTTCAAATTAAATATTAATTAGAACATTTTAAATATTTCTTTCAACTAAATTGATCTTTTAGTGTTACTATAAACTACAAGGGGACCTTATGGACCTACAGATTATAAGCTCCAATGATACAAAAATAATTATTTAAACTCTTTAATTAATCAATTTTCATTTATTAACTTTAGGTCACTCTACTATAGACCTAGAGTTGCACTCTTATGCGCTATAGGACAAATTGTGTCCATGGATATAACCATTACATGCAAGTCGATCCTTCACGAGTTGTTCGTAAATCATAATTACAGCTGGGTCAAAAGTTCGTTTTACCCCTGTAATAAACAATTTGTTTATGATCTAACCACTGATCCTCTAATAAACAATTTGTTTATGATCTAACCATAAACTAAGTCATTCTCGAGCCAATGAGAGGGTGGGATCCCATTGTTCAAGTCCTAAAATCAGCACTTAAGAGAACTGTTTATCTACTTATCCTATATGGGAAAGAGTGAATTTCATCTTGTAAAATGTTCTCAGCTCCGTATTTGGTCAAGTCCCCAAAATGGTAGGCTTATTGAATCGGTTACAAAAGCCACTTTCACCCATGCAAATCAAAGGACAGCCCTCATAGGCAGGAGTTCATAACTCACTTAGAATTAAGATCGAGTCACATATGATCATCCTGATGAAATATTAATCTTCTTAATTAATATATATATAAAGAAAGATTAAATATTTCGTAGTCCAGTTTTATACAAACTCATTGTATAAGAAACCCCCACTCACATGTCTCCACATGAACGATTTGGATCAAATCAATTATAACTATTACAAAGTGAGTCGTATCAATAGTGTTACCAGGATAAGGTACCTAACCTTATCCGTATACTATGACCTTTTTAAGATATTTCTTGAACATGATCCTCCCGTATGTCAACTACATATTGTTCAAGATTACACTAATAACATTGAATTTTTCATATAATGGATAATATTATATTATAAATAAAATAATAAAAATTATTATTAATTATTGAATAAATAATTAATTACGAGGCTTTAGGGCATAAATCCCAACAAATTCAATAATACAAATTCTTCCATACAAATTCCTAGATCTTCATCATCTACCTCCTTCATCATCTTCATCTTCTTCCTCCTCCATATCTTAACAAAATTACCAAAATCCCACAAAAAACAAACAAGTCACCACGGAAGGTACAACACCACCAAAATTCCACTAAAATGTGAAATCTAAATTCAACCAAATTCACTCTCAATACACCAAAATTGTGAAATCAAAATACCCTAAATTCAATCAAATTCACACCACAAAATTCAGCCTTCAAACGCAGCACCGCACCAAAATTGTGAAATCACAATACCCTAAATTCAAGAAGTAAAGATCTCTTCAATTACCTTAAATTCAACGACCACAAACCCTAAATCGATTTTAGGAGACTATACCATGTTAAACTTAGGGAGAGAGATATAAAGATACAAATGCAAAGAGGCTAGGGTTTTATTCGATCACATGATTTGTTGGAATTGTTGGGAGTGCGACCAAAGTCCTACATTGGCTAGATAACAGGAAGATCATGGGTACATAAGTGAGAGACAATATCTCCATTGGTATGAGGTCTTTTGGGGGAACCAAAACCAAAGCCATGAGGGTTTATTCCCAAAATGGACAATATCATACCATTGTGGAGATATGTCGAGGTCTATTGTCCCTAACAGTGGTATTAGAACCACCCTCCGACTTAGTAATGTTGGTAGAATCTTCGGGTGCAGAACAAAGAAGGTGAGCCTCGAAGGCGTAGTCATAATGAATTCGTGGTTGAGCTTTTGAACAGGCGGTTGTGCCTCGGTGTGCTCCAGTGAGGAGTTGACAGTAATTTGCTCAAGTGTAATTCAGAGGGATGACTATTTGAGGGGAGGTTCGATGGTACTTTGTTCGAGGGGAGGATTGTTGGGATTGTTAGGAGTGCGATCAAAGTCCCACATTGGTTAGATAAAGGGAAGATCATGGGCATATAAATGAGGGACAATATCTCTATTGGTATGAGACCTTTTGGAGGAACCAAAAGAAAATCCATGAGGGCTTATGCCTATAGTGGACAATATTGTACCATTATGGAGATATGTTGAGGTCTAATACAAGTTTGTTACGAATAAACAACAAGCAAAGAAATAAAAAACAAAAGATTGACATTACAGATTTACATGGTTCACTAATGGTGTGTTAGCTAGTCCATGGGAAGAGGGAGAAATAGTTTTATTATCTTGAGGAGCAAACATAATTCATAGATAACATTTGCAATAAGGGTTAGAGTTCAAGTAATTGTGCTCTCTCTCTCTCTCTGTTTTTTTTTTTTTGATTAAGGTAAAATATATGAAATATTCTTGACTTATGCATATGTGTTGTAAAATTGAGAGGCGAAACCGGGCACCAAAACTTTACCAAAACATATAATAATAATAATAATAATAATAATAATAATAATAATAATAATAATAATAATACAAAAGATGAAATATAAAAAGAATATATATATATATATAGTATAAACAAAAGAAAGTGGAGATTTATGGCAAATTAAAAACACAAAAATTAGAGAAAATGGGAGGAAAATTGGTCTATTTTCTTTTCCAAAAATCTTTCTATTTATAGGCAATTTAAGAGAGGATGATGTGGTACATTTGGACACCAATCTATGGCCTTTAGAAGACACTTTGGCTATGGAGAAAATGCCACTTGGCATGGATAACAAATGGGCATGTGGAATGGGCATTTACATATGCCATATTCACAATACTCCCCCTTAAATGCCCATTTATATAAAATATGCCTCGTTAAAACCTTACTAGGGAAAAACCCAATGGGAAGAAAAACCCTAGTGAAGGAAAAAGAGTACATATTTTATATAGTTTACTATAATACATTCACTCCCCCTCATGGAGACATCACTTAAAGTCTTTGAGTAGCCGCATTCCAATGCTATATACTAATTTATCGAAGGTTGCAGTTGTAATGCCTTTGTAAATAAGTCAGCCAGGTTATCTTTTGAACAAATTTGTTGTACAGTGATATCGCCATTTTCTTCAAGATCATGAGTATAGAAGAGCTTTGGTGAGATATGCTTTGTTCTATCTCCTTTGATATATCCTCCCTTGATTTGAGCTATACATGCTGTGTTGTCTTCGTATAACATCGTTGGAAGAGGTTTACTTGAAAACAAGCCACATGTCTGATGAATATGTTGTGTCATCGATCTTAGCCATACACATTCTCGACTTGCTTCATGAATAGCGAGGATTTCAGCATGATTTAAAGAAGTGGCCGTTATAGTCTGTTTCACTGATCGCCACGATATAGCAGTTCCTCCACATGTGAATAGATAACCTGTCTGAGATCTAGCTTTGTGTGGGTCAGATAGATAACCAGAATCTGCATAACCAACTAGATCATACTTTGATTTGTTAGAATAAAATAAACCCATATCAATTGTCCCTCGAAGATATCGGAGTACATGCTTAACTCCGTTCCAATGTCTTTTTGTAGGACATGAACTATATCTAGCTAATAAATTTACTGAAAATGCAATATCTGGTCTTGTGTTATTAGCCAAATACATAAGTGCACCAATTGCACTAAGATATGGTACTTCAGGACCAAGTAGTTCTTCATTGTCATCTCGAGGTCGAAATATATCTTTCTTTATATCCAGTGAACGAACTTCCATTGGAATGTTCAATGGATGTGCTTTATCCATATAGAATCTTTTTAAGATTTTCTCTGTATAAGTTGATTGATGAACAAATATCCCATCTGCTAAATGTTCAATTTGCAAACCAAGGCAAAATTTTGTTTTTCCAAGATCTTTCATCTCGAATTCTTTCTTAAGATATTCTATTGCCTTGGATAACTCTTCAGGAGTTCCAATTATATTTAAGTCATCAACATATACAGTTATAATAGCAAATCTTGACTGAGATTTCTTTATAAAAATGCACGGACATATTGGATTGTTTTGGTATCCTTCTTTCAACAGATATTCACTCAGGCGATTATACCACATTCGTCCTGATTGTTTTAATCCATATAATGATCTCTGTAACTTTATTGAATACAATTCCCGAGAACTTGATTCATATGTTTCTGGTATTTTAAATCCTTCCGGGATTTTCATATAAATGTCATTATCCAGAGATCCATATAAATACGCCGTGACTACATCCATTAGATGCATATCAAGCTTTTCATATACAGTCAGACCAATCAAATATCTTAGCGTTATTGCATCCACCACAGGAGAATATGTCTCCTCATAATCAATACCAGGCCTTTGCGAGAATCCTTGTGCAACAAGTCTCGCTTTATATCTTGTGACTTCATTCTTTTCATTTCTTTTCCTTACAAATACCCATTTATATCCCACAGGTTTGACGTTTTCCGGTGTTGGGACTACTGGTCCAAAAACCTCACGTTTTGAAAGTGAGTTCAACTCTGCTTGGATTGCTTCTTTCCACTTCGGCCAATCCTTTTTACGTTGACATTCTACGATAGATTTTGGGTCAAAATCGTCACTTTCATGAATAATATCGTGAGCAACATTATAAGAAAAAATGTTGTCAATAATGATATCATTTCGGTTCCATCTCTTTCCTGTTGTAACATAATTTATAGAAATTTCATTATTATCCTCAAGCGTTTGATTTTCACCAATACTCTTTTGAGTAGTTGTATTCTGGATTTCTTCTGGAACATCCATACCTTTTATCGAATCATTTTGATTCTCAACTACTTTTCTTTTTCGATGATTTTTATCTTTAGAACCTATTGGTCTACCACGCTTCTGGCGTGCTCCAGACTCATTATTGACAACTTGTTCCTTTGGGATATCAACTTTTGATGGAGCATTTGCAGCTGGTATATATGATTTAGTCACACTTTTAGTATCTGTGAATGCATCTGGTAGTTGATTTGCTATATTTTGCAAATGAATTATCTTTTGAACTTCAAGTTCACATTGATTTCTACGAGAATCTAAATGAGATAATAACGATGCATTCCATGTAATTTCTTTTTCCAACTTCTTAATTCCTCCCCCTAATGTTGGAAAATTTGTCTCATTAAAATGACAATCAGCAAATCGTGCAGTAAATACATCACCCGTCAGGGGTTCAAGATATTTAATAATTGATGGGGAATCAAAACCAACATATATTCCTAACCTCCTTTGAGGACCCATCTTAGTACGTTGTGGTGGAGCAATCGGTACATATACTGCACATCCAAAAATTCTTAGATGGGAAATATTTAGCTGCTGGCCATAAGCTAATTGCATTGGGGAGTATTTATTATAAGCTACTGGCCTAATACGTGCCAGTGATGCAGCATGCAAAATAGCATGACCCCATACCGATGTAGGAAGTTTAGCTCTCATAAGCAATGGTCTTGCAATTAGTTGTAGACGTTTTATAAATGATTCTGCTAGACCATTTTGTGTATGAACGTGAGCTACAGGATGTTCAACACTTATCCCAATTGACATACAATAATTATTAAAAGTTTGGGATGTAAATTCACCAGCATTATCAAGTCGAATGGTCTTAATTGTATTATCAGGAAATTGTGCTTTTAACTTAATTATTTGAGCAAGTAATCTTGCAAATGCAAGATTTCGACTTGATAATAAGCATACATGTGACCATCTGCTGGATGCGTCAATTAATACCATAAAATATCTAAATGGACCACTTGGTGGGTTAATAGGTCCACAAATATCACCTTGAATTCGCTCTAAAAATGCAGGTGATTCAATCCCCACTTTAGCTGGTGATGGTCTAATAATTAATTTCCCTTGAGAACAAGCATCACATGACAACTCATTGGATTGAAGAATCTTCTGGCTCTTTAAAGGATGTCCATGTGAATTCTCAATAATTTTTCTCATCATTATTGACCCTGGATGACCCAATCAATCATGCCAAACACTAAATATTTCTGAATTCATGAACTTCGGGTTCATTATTGCATAACTTTCGATTACTCGTATATGAGTATAGTATAATCCAGAAGAAAAAGCAGGCAGTGTTTCTAATATACGTTTTTCATGTGAAACAATAGATGTTATATAGAGACACTCTATATTATTTTTACAATCAGTTTCAACATGATAATTATTTTCACGTATATCTTTAAAACTTAATAAGTTTCTTTTCGATTTGCTAGAGAACAGAGCATTATTAATTGTAAATCTTGTTCCTCTAGGCAAAATAAAGTTTGCATTTCCAAAACCTTCAATCAGATTTGCAGAACCTGATATAGTATTGACTTTTGCTTCCAGCATTGTCAATCTAGTAAAATATTTTCTATTTATGAGTATCGTGTGCGTAGTTGCGCAGTCTGCCAGACATAAATCCTCATTGCTCATTTTCGAATTACTCAACATATTGAAATTGTTCATATTTCTTCATTGAAAAGAAAAGAAAAACGATTACAAAGAGTCTTAAATATATATACAAACAAAACAACAACAAACATACTAAACAGTATTTAATTATATATTTTCATACAAATCATCCTCTACTTGTTTGATTGCATCAATTCTCTCTCCAGGAGATTCAAAATAATCAGCTACATCAAGATGCATCATATTGGAGGGGTCAAACACATCATCTTCTTGAATGGCAAGATTTACCTCCACATTCTTTCCTTTTCCTTTTTCCTTCAGGGAAGCTTGATAGAGATCAACAAGGTGTTTTGACGTACGACAGGTACGTGACCAGTGCCCAGTCATTCCGCACCGGAAACATTTATGTTCATCACCTTTCGAACTTCTATCTTGTGGAGCCTTTCCTTTATGATCATCACTTCGTGTGGGTTTCTTAAAATTATAATGCCCACCACGAAAATAGGTATTTCTTCCTCTACCGCGGTCCTGACCTCGACCACGACCACGACCTCGACCACGATTATTAAATTTCACAACATTCACTTCAGGAAATGGTGTTGCTCCAGTTGGTCGGGATTCGTGATTTTTCATCAATAACTCGTTATTTTGTTCAGCAACGAGAAGACATGAGATAAGTTCAGAATATTTTGCAAAACCCTTCTCTCTATATTGCTGCTGCAGGAGCATATTCGAGACATGAAAAGTGGAAAATGTCTTCTCTAACATATCAACATCAGTAATCTTTTCTCCGCATAATTTTAATTTTGAACTAATTCTGAAGAGTGCGGAATTATACTCACTGATTTAAAGTCCTGCAACCTTAGATGCATCCAATCATAACGAGCTTTTGGAAGAATAACTGTTTTTTGATGATCGTACCTTTCTTTCAAACCTTGCCATAGAACGTAGGGATTTTTTATTGTAAGATACTCCATTTTCAATCCCTCGTGAAGATGATGGCGAAGGAAGATCAGGGCTTTTGCTTTTTCTTGATTTGATGCATCATTTCCTTCTTTAATTGTTTCTCCAAGATTCATAGAATCTAAATGGACCTCAGCGTCAAGGATCCATGACAAGTAGTTATTTCCATTAATATCCAGGGCCGCAAATTCTAGCTTTGTAAGGTTTGCCATAATAACACTATCAAAATAATAATATATATTTATATTAGAAATTTAACATAAACCAAATGCGTAAAAATGGCTTACCTATAAGACTTACCTTTAGCGGGAAAAATGACAGAGATTCGTGCTGATAACGTGTTGTAAAATTGAGAGGCGAAATCGGGCACCAAAACTTTACCAAAACATATAATAATAATAATAATAATAATAATAATAATAATACAAAAGATGAAATATAAAAAGAATATATATATATATATAGTATAAACAAAAGAAAGTGGAGATTTATGGCAAATTAAAAACACAAAAATTAGAGAAAATGGGAGGAAAATTGGTCTATTTTCTTTTCCAAAAATCTCTCTATTTATAGGCAATTTAAGAGAGGATGATGTGGTACATTTGGACACCAATCTATGGCCTTTAGAAGACACTTTGGCTATGGAGAAAATGCCACTTGGCATGGATAACAAATGGGCATGTGGAATGGGCTTTTACATATGTCATATTCACAATAATATGGAAATTGCTAATTTTAATTCAAAAGCTTTTTTTGTTTTCAAGATTAACCTAGTTTTAAAAAATTAGTTTTTTTGACCTTGCTGACGTCATAAAAGAGATTAAATTACCAAATGCCCATAGGTCACAAAATCCATTTTTTGAAACTCACCCTTCTTATTCCCTTCGTTTTTTCCGGCGGTACACCTTCCCTTCCTTCGTTTTTTCCGGCGGTACACCTTCCCTTCCTTCGTTTTTTCCGGCGGCTTCATCATCTTTATTTTCGATTCCTTTCCCTCATTTTCTAATCGTGTTTTACGTTTTTTACTTTCTTCGCAATTGGAAAATCCGAACATAAGAACCAACATCTCCCCTTGTCTTTCTCCCTTGTTTTTCTTCTTCCCTGAGGTTTCTCCCGCCGGGTTTCCGACTGCCAACGGCTAGCAAAACCTCAATCTTCCGTCCTGGAGCCAGAAGGGAAGACTGAAATTATTATATTTTTAAGGTTAAAGTACTATTTTAGTCCCTATACTTTGAGTTTCATTCAATTTTAGTCTCTACACTTTCAAATGTCCAATTTTAGTCCCTATATTTTCAATAAATTTTAAAAATATTAGTCTCTACCATTAGTTTGAATTAATTTTTTTATCGAAATTGGTTGAATAATAATAATAATTTTATGCAAGAAAAGACATAATGTAAGCATATTTTCAAAATTTCAAGAAAGAAGGCTAATAGAGACTAATTTTTTTTAAGAAAAGTTTATAATAAACTACCAATACGGACCATCTTTAAGCTTTATTGAAAGTACAGAGACTAAAAATGGAATGAAACTCAAAGCATATGGACCAAAATGGTATTTTAACATATTTTATTTATTTATTTTACTTGTAGCACACAATGATGCAAGACATTGAGGTTTTTGTCTATAAAACATGTAAAAAAGGAAGAACAACGTAGGATGTGTCACAATTTATTGCATATCTTGTTCAAAACATTAAAAATATGGAGTTTGGAGTGGCTATACATATGAACTCTTAAGTGGACAACATGTTTGGACTTTTTTACTTAATGAACACAATCAGGTGGAGTTGTTTAAGTGAAGTTAAAATTAATTCAAATTACTGTGAGGTAAAATTTGTTGGGATTTAATTTTATTCCATTAATGAAAGGGACAAAACAGACATTTTACCATGTGGGCTCCAATAAAAAATACAAGATAATAGAAGAAAGGTCAACAAAACTAATTTTCTAAAACTAGGTCAATCTTAGAAACCCAAAAGCTTTTTGTGTTAGAATTAGCAATTTCCCATATGTATAAGTTGGTTTCAATTTTGTTTTTAACATTTAAAAGTTTTCAATTTTATCTCAATTTAATTTTTTTTTTAAAGAAAATCATAGGTCGACATTTTTTGTCAAAATAACCACCATACTTAATAAATTGGGGTAGAATTGAAATTTTAAGGTATAATTGAAACCTCTAAATCATCAAAGGTAAAATTAACACCAATTACAAATAACTTCTAACACCAATTACAAACAACTTCTAAGGTATACAGTTAGTTTCAGTTTTGCTCTAGCAATTTTGAAGCTCGAATTATGCCCAAGTAATTTTAACCCAAATTGCCAATGAGTTCTCAAAAAAAAAAAAGAAAGAAAGATGAGAAGATTGGGGTATAACATTAAAACATTTATTGAAAAATTAAGCTAGCTGTATACTTTAGAGGCATTTTGCTTAGTTTAAGATTATTTTATTATTAACAAATATAAATTGTAAGGATATGAAACAATAATAAATTCATAGGCCCTAAAATTTGTTAAGTTATACAATGGAAATGACATTTGGGTGTAAAGTGTAGCATGTAACAGCAAATAGGAGGAATTATAATCGGAAATGCAATCCAACTTTTTTTTTTTTTTTGGATGAAAACAGACAAGTAAGAAATAAATAAACTGAAATAGATATTAAATATAGTCTTATAGTCTCTAAATTTATGCAAATAAACAATAAAAGAAAAAAAAAACGTTATCATTTGGTTGAAACCACACCCAAAGAAAAAGAACGGAATTAACATCAACCATACAATTCAAACCATATAAACCATATTTGAAACAAAACACAAATCATGGAAGTGATAATTCACTATAAATATAAACATGTTTTAAGCTTGTTCTCCCAAGTAAAGTCCTAAGCTCTTTACTATATTGAACTGTCATTATCGACAATGATCTCAAAGAGAAACATATTCGTCTTTATTATCGTTCTCTTGATTAGTATCAACATGATTAAGATCACATATGCAACGAGATTATTCTTTGGTCAAGCTCCTCTATTAGGTCATGCTAATCCTAAATGTGCCCCACGACTTCCTCAGCTTCCCAAACCACAATTTGTCCATCCTTTTCACCATGACTTGTATCGAGGAATTGGTATAAAAAATGAGATTCTTAAAGACATTAGAGATAAGATTATGGGTAGGCTATGTAGGCCTTGAAATCGGATTGGGTAATGGAAATCATTATCTATTTTGAAGATAATGTGATGTAATTCAATATTTACTTGTGTGTTGTGTTTTTTTTGTTCGTGAGGATCTTAACTAAACTCTTTGCATGGGCTCATCATGCACTTGTATGCTCTAGAGCAGCTGGTCTTATAATTTTAGAGTTTTATATGTTTAAAATTAATGAAGAACTTCTAAATTTCCAACTAGAGCATAACTCAATAGTTAAGTTACATATTTCTTCTCTAAAGATGAATGGTTTGATTCCAAAAAAAGAAAGAGAAAATTATAAATTCCATAAGCATAATTTAATTTTGAAAAAATAGCAATAAAGAATGCAAAAATAGTTCATTTAATTTAAATTAAACTCGTGCTTCTTGATGATGATGATGGTAAAATTATTCTAATATGAAATGCACTAAACAAAGATTAAAACCAAATTAAAAGCTAATTGAGAAAATACGGGTTTGTTTCGTGCCCAATTTGTTTTCAGACCTACTGAATCAATCGAATTTAATGAATATCTGTTTGGTGAATTCGTCTTTTAGAATATTTCTTTTTAATTTTTTGTGATACAAAAAGTGGAAAGTCTGAAAATACCATTTCAATATTTTCAAGATATCCAAATTTTAAAATTGAAATTTGAACACACAAAATTACACCGATAAAAGATAAAGAGTTTTTTTTTTTTTTTTTTTGTGAGTTCAACAATATTTGGAGTTGGGAGGATTCAAACATTCCTAACTTTTAGCTTGTTCGTGACTGGTACATGTCTATTACCGTTGAGCTATGCTCACTTTGACATAAAAACTAAATTTTTTGATAAATATACTATTTCATCTTATAAACTCATTTTATTCTAGTTAAAATTAAAGCATGTATAACATAATACATGATTAATCATATCATATTGTAAAATACAAATGATTTCTAAAATTGGGATTCAATTTTTTAATTTATTAAAAAAACATATTTGAAAAATGATGAAATACAATTTTAATTTTCATTGAGTCCATTATTTTCAAATTTATGTGTTCCATATGATCACTAATCAAACGCATGCACCCTAATATTGTAAACACAATCCATTTTGAACGAGCAACTAAACGTGTTCTCCAACCTTTGAATGCGAACATGAGTATATCTTGCAACTTATACATGTTTGAAGTAGGACTGTTCGTCGGTCGGTTGGTGTCAGTTTTGGATGAAAAATCAATGCCAAACATCGATGTATCGATTTTAGTAGGTCGGTGGTGGTCGGTTTTAAGATGCTTCATGGAATCGATCGATTGAATACATTGTCATTTGGTTGATATTGGCAGTTTTGAGTGGTGATAAAGTAAGATGAGGGAGAAAAAAGAGATAAAGGAGATTCAGAGGAATGTTGAGAGAAAAGAAGAAATAAAACAAAAACGAAGAAGAGAGAAGTACACAAACGCTAATTCTGAAACTTGGGACTACAATGTTGAAGAAATGAAGAACGTTGAAGACAATGAGGATGAAAAGATAGAAAGAGAATGAAAAAAGAAAGATATGGTGAGGAGGAGGAGGAAAAGAAGTGTTGGTGAGAGAGAAAATGAGGATTGAAAAGAGAGAAAAAAGAGAGAGAGGAGAAGAGGAAGAAGTCTCGATGAGAGAAAGAATGTGAAGAGTGAAAAGAGAGAAAAAAATAGATTAAATATAATTTTTTTTAAAAGTAATCATTACTTTTAAATAATATTAAATATATTTTTTTTGAAAAGTAATCATTACTTTTAAAAAATATTAAATATATATTTTTTTGAAAAGTAATCATTACTTTTAAAAAATATTAAATTTTTTTTAAAAAGTAATCATTACTTTTTCTTGAAAATGAATATATCAACGTTGGACAGCGAATAGTCTGCGCATAGGTACACTATGATCCTCTTTCTTTGTTTTTTTTTTTTAATATTAATATACAAAAGTTGGTTGGTCGGTCGGAAAATCTTTTATTGATCATTCCAACCGACCGATCAGACGGTTTTGTTATATGCAAAATCGACTCCGACCGACCACCTCATATAACCGATCGATCGACGCCGATTTGGTTGGTTGGATTGGTTTTTTGAATTGGGATGAACGCCCCTAGTTTGAAGAAGCAACTCTTGAAGTTTTTTTTCCTTTTTTTTTTTCTAGTTTTTGTTTGTTGCGTTTCAATGACTATTTAAGTATTGATTTTCAATATCATACAACTTTTCATTCTCTCGAGCACGTGTAGAATGTTTAAGATAAACTGGCCTTTAGTCTAGACCCATGATTTTTTTAGATACATAATTTATTTATTGTTATGCACAATTTCTTGTGACTAATACTTTAGAAACTTCTCTTTTATAATATGAAGTATATAGTATATAAGCATATAATACATTTTCAAATTACATTTCTTATTTCCAATTTACTTCATTTCTCATTCTTCTTTCTCTTCCTTCTTTTTTTTTTTTTCGTTCTTTTTTTTCTCCTTATTCTTCCTCTTTCCCTTCTTCTTTCCCACCTCAAATCTACTCTCTTCCCAACTGATCGTTCTAGATCTTGAACGAGGACGAGCGTTCAATGGAATGCTTGTTATTCCAAATATGGCTAGTGTTGTTTCAGATTTGGTTCGATCCAAATCTGGAACAATGCTAGATCTAAAACAAACTTTTTTTTCTTTTTTAAAAGTTGTTTTTTCTTTTTCTCTTTTAGATTTCTTTTTCTTTTTGATTTTATAACTTTGTTTTTTGAGTAACATTTGGGGATGAGGAGATTCGAACCTCTGACCTCTTGGTCGGAGTACATACCAATTACTATTGAACTATACTCACTTTGACAATTTTATAACTTTTTTTTAGTACAGATTATATAACTTATCGTGGATTGTGAACGTGGGGAGGAGAGAGAAAGAAGAAAGGGAAAATAGGAAAAAGAAAAGGGGAAAGAATAGTAATAATTTTTATTTTTAATTTTAAGAAAATTAATAATAAATATATTTTTTCCATTTCAACAATTTAATAAATTATAAAATCAATATATTTAAGCCACATCAACTGAAAAATTATTAAAAAAAATGTCTAATTAACCCCATATAACTAAAAGTTAACAGAATGACTAAAGGTGTTAATGGTTAGGGACTAAAAAAGAGATTATCTTAAACCTCGGGGGTTAAAATGTTGAATTTGAAAACTCAAGAACCAAAATGCAACCAAATCTAAACATCAAAGGCCAAAAATGTATTTTTTTTCCTTTAGTTTACAATTTAAATCTAATTTATTGTTTCATGCATAGTTGGTTTGATTACTTTATGCATATATAATTTATATATTAATGTAAGAAAAATGTTAATTTTGAGAAACGTAATAAGTGACTATCTCAATGGATAAGATCACCAAAATCAATGTTCACATATGATGTCCAAATGGAGGTATTTGTAAATAATTCTCCTTGGTGAAAGCCTAGTTGAAGTAACTTCATTGATCAACTACTTAGTAATCTCAGCAAAAAGGGTTTCAAAGTTTTAGAAAAAGTAAGAGACCAAAAATAACAGGAAAAAAGAGGGTAAACTTTGAATGTTAATTTTGTATATCTTGTTCAAAATAAGGCTTTGATTTAATTGATTATGTACGACATTGGCTATTTGATCTTACATTAAATGACCAAAAAGCTTGACAAGATTTTTGTATGTTACAATATAGTTTTTCCAATTTGTAATGCTATTACTTAATTTTTTTTTTGAAACGATCTAGAATTGACTTTAGATATAATTTAAATTAAAGATCTATTTACATTGACTAGAGTCTATAAATTTTGATTCAAGCATAGAGAATATGTAACGTTCGACTTTTTCAGGTAATTAACTCCCAACTTTTGAATTTAATATTGAGTTTATTTTGTTCTAATTTGGTGTATTGAACTCTAATTTTGTTCTATTTTGTTCAATTAACCGCAAAGTTGGAGTTTAAAACAAATCTCAAATTAGCTCTTACAAGGAAGTTGTGGAGGTTGTTGTTAATTTATATTGGTAGGGAGGGTATTGTGGGAAAGAAAGGAAATTTGGATTAGGGTTTGACTTGGCATTAAATAGAGGTTTTGTCTTTTAGTGAACACGTTTACGAAGCACATTCTTTCCCATTGATCTCCATCCTCTTTCATGATAACCTCCCCCCTCATCACCATCTTTGAACCTCTCTCACGAAACTGCCCATGCCGGTGAGCAGGTCACTATCGTTTGCCCTCACCGCCGCATGCCTGGATTGCAGAAGCCTCGAACCGCTGCATGCCCAGATCGCTACAACCCGAACTACTGTACATAGACTAACGTTTTTTTCTCTCTCTCTCTCTCTCTCATTGGAGGACCAGCAGTTGCTCTATGTTTTTAGGTTCGTTTTCTGGTGTGCCCGACATTATACAGCCATGAACAACCCTCATCTTGGAGTGGGTAAGTTTTCCGACAATGATTCAAGGTGGTTTTTGATTTTTAAAATTTGGATTTTGGTGCTGTTTTGGTGTTTGGAGGCTAACCCATTATTTTTCAGACGTTTGAAGGTCGGATTGTCGAGATTGGACTAATTCAACATTGAAACTGACGAGTTTAGGTGCTGTTTTGGAAAGATATAAGTGGTAAAATTCGTTATGAATTGATTGGAATCTTTAATTAATCGACAGAATTAAGCACTAATTCCTGAAATATTATTCTTAAGTTTTGGGTTTGATCGATAGGTGGATTTTGGGTTTATCTCTAATTTTAGGGACTGTTTTCCAGGATTTGTGGGTAAATTTGTTCTAAAATCCAATTGGACCCATGAACTAAATGCTAGAATTTTAAATCTGACTTTTGGGACCTTATGGTGTAGTTTCAATTTGGGTTTACGGATTTTAGAATACCCATAAGCTTCCAAATTAATTAATGAATTTTGGACTTATCTCAATTTTAGGTACTTTTGGACAAGTTGCAAGTCTGTTTGGTCAAGGTTGGAGGCGTTCATAATTGAGAAGTTTAATTGGGTGGTGCTAAGTGACTTCTAGGAGGAGTTTGAATTGTTGTTGACCTTGCTTAATTGTGTTGGCTTAAAAGATAAGTAGCCAATTGGACTAAACCCCTTTAAGGTCCTGAATAAGATTGATGTATGTTTTTTTTTTGAGATTTGTGAATGAGTAAGCATGCATGATAACAGTATTAAGGGGTTTAATTTTGGGGCTATGTGCTGCTTGCAAGTTTAGGGGCCTTGGTCAAGTTTTGTGCCTAAAGCTCATGAATTGTGAATATGGTTGAAAATCATGATTCATGTTGTTGTTGAACATTGATGTAGGGCCATGAGAATTCTGATAGTGTTAGTGATTGACCTAAAACTATTTAGGCTAGTCACAGTTACCTTCTCTATGTTGAGCATGCTTCCTTAGTTCATTTTGAGATGTGTTGGCTTGAGGGTTTCATACCTTCATTGCATCATGCTAGCCTGAGGTTGTGTACCTCCGTTATGTTGGCTTGAAGGTTGTGTACCTTCATTGTATTGTGCTAGCTTGGGGGTTATGTACCTTCATGTGTGTGTGGTTTGAGGGGCGTGTCCCTCATGTTAAGTTGCATGACTCTGAGGTTGGTGTCAAGGCACAATACCATAGGTAATAAGTGTGGGCATATGTTAATTGTTCACTTAGCTGAGTGAGTGTGAGCCTTAAGTTTCATCAAGATCCTGTATGGATGAGCTAAGTTTAAGTTTAAGTATGTGAAGTTCCAGCCCTTTAAGTGGGCTACTACTGAGTATTTTTTTTTATATACTCACTTGTGTTATATTTTTGTTTCTTTTATAGAGTGTGCATCGACATATATATGAGGCATGTGGCGAGGGTGTCAGCTTGGTGAGGCTATGGAGATGGAGTTGGGTCCTTTTTCCTAGGATCTTAGAGTTTATCCCATGCTTTTGATTTATTTCAGTTTTAAGGGTTGTTTTATTTTTCATTATCTTTTTGGTTGAAATGCCTTTAGTTTTGACTTTGTGTTTTCAAGTGGTTTTGTTTTCAAATCAGATCCCAAACTTTAAGTGGATTTTGTTGAAATTTTGTCTGATATGTTGTGAAGGGTTTTACTTTGAGTTTCCCTTTTTTTGTGGATAAGGTTAAGTGTTGTGGTCGTGAGTAGTAGCAATCCACAAGCTTATTATCTAAGTTTGTGGGTCATTACAGTTGGTATCAGAGACCTTGGTTATAGGTTCTATAGACTTGCTTACTTCGTAAGCATCAACTTCTCCATAGCCAAGCGCAAGAAAAATGCCTCATCACCACCAGGTTTGTTAATTGTCAAATGTGAAAAGTAGCATTACGGTTAAAGTTCATACTATGCTTGAATGTGTGGCCTTTTGTTTTGATGTTTGCCTTAGGTTGATCTTTGTTGTATTACATGTTTTAAGCATGCAAGTAGTGGTATAACTCTAGGCAAACTCATGTGTGTGTTAGATTATGGTACGAAGAAGAGGCACTACTAGACGTGGTAGAGGTAGAAGAGAGAGTAGGGGTCAAGGGACCCTAGGGCAGGTAGACCCTACTCAAGAACCCTTAGTTGATGAGCAACCAGTGGGGCAGGTGCTAGAGTAAGCGGTACCCCCAGTGTAAGCTGCAATGGTAACTTTGACGACAGAGCCTTTTAGGTGCTCATTCAGATGGTGGTGGCCAATCAAGTTGTGCTGCTCAAGCAGGACCGAGGGAAACGAGATACCTAAGGGATTTTAAGAAGTACGATCCTTACCACTTTGATGGGTGGGATGTGGACCCCATTGCAGCAAAGGCGTGGTTGGTGTCAGTAGAGTAGATTTTTTGGCGCATGCGATGCCCTGAGAAGCAAATGGTGCAGTGCGATGTGTTTGTACTAACAAGAGAGGCTTTGCTTTGGTGGGAGTCGGTCGAGAGAGCCATTGACATCAGTGAGGGGCTGGTTACTTAGCTGCATTTCAAGGAGGCTTTCTTTGAAAAATATTATCCTGCTACCACCAAAATATAAGTAGTTAAAATTCTTAAGGTTGACACAAGGCGACAATCAGTTGGTTGATGAGTATGAGCGCAAGTTGTCTCGTTTTGCCTCGAACTTGGTGGACACCGAAGCAAAGAAGATGGAACGCTTCATCATGGGCCTGAATGATGAGATCCATGGCACTGTGGTTTTGGGATTTATGATTAAAACCTCGTAATTAATTATTTATTTAATAATTTTGATTATTTTAATGACAATATAATATTATCCATTATATAAAAAATTCAAGGTTATTAGTGTAATATTGAACAGTATGTGGTTGACATATGAGAGGATCATGTTCAAGAAATAATTTAAAGGGTCATAGTATATGGATAAGGTTGGGTGTCTTATCTTGGTAACACTATTGATATGGCTCACTTTGTATTTGATCCAAATCGTTCATGTGGAGACACGTGAGTGGGGGTATCTTATACAATGAGTTTATATAAGACTGGACCACGAAATATTTAATCTCTCTTTATAAATTCGTTAATTGAAAAGATTAATATTTCATAAGGATGATCATCTGCGACTCGATCTTAATATTGAGTGAGTTATGACCTCCTACTTGTGAGGGTTTGTCCTTTGATTTGCATGAGTGAGAGTGGCTTTTGCAGCTGATTCAATAAGTCCACCATTTTGGGGACTTGACCATATAGGGGAACTGGGAACATAAACTTACAAGATGAAATTCACTAATTCTCATATAGGGTAAGTAGATGAGTAGTTCCCTTAAGTGCTGATTTCAGGACTTGAATAATGGGGTCTCACCCTCTCACTGGCCCGAGAGGGACTTAGTTTATGGTTGGATCATAAACAAATTATTTATTAGAAGATCAGTGGTACTTAAGGTATAAGATGTAATTACGGGGGTAAAACGGACTTTTGACACAACTGTAATTATGAACATATCGTGAAGGATATCGACTTGTATGTAGTAATTATATCCATGGACACAACTTGTCTTGTAATGCATAAGAGTGCAACTCCAAGTCTATAGTGGAGTGACTCTAGAGTTAATGAATGAAAATTGATTAATTAAAGAGTTTAATTAATTAATTTTATATCATTGAAGCTTATAATCTGTAGGTCCATAAGCTCTCATTGCTAGCTCATAGTAACACTAAAAGATTAATTTAAATTGAAAGAAAATTTTGAAATGTTCAAATTGATATTTAATTTGATGTGTTCAAATTAATATTTAATATATTAGATATATTAAATATAATAGAGGAAAATATTTTATTTTATTTGATACATTAAATCTTAAAATAATTAATGTATATTATATATTTATAAAATTTGAATAAGATTCAAATAAAGAAATAAATATCGTAGGAGAATTTAAAAGATTTGATTAAGATTCAAATATATTAAATATATGTATTTTAATATATTAATAGATATTAAAATATATATTATTTAATTATGACAAAAATTTATCCTGATATCTATAAATAAGACCTTTGGGTTGAGCCATAAGATACATCTTCTCAATACATAATTGTAGAATTATCTCTAGACTTCTTTCCTCTCCAATCCACAAGTCCTGTGTTCAAGTCATAACAAGAAAGATATTATGGAATTCTTGAAACACAAGAAGTAAAGAACCGCTAGAATTTTATCTCCACATATAACATTCAAGGTATGATTTATGTTTAACCGCATTATTGTTATTTAATTCTAAATAAACTCAAATTGATTCCGACGCTTCCGCTAGGGTTTAATTAGATTATTCCCTTCAATTGGTATCAGAGCAAGTTCTGAGATTTATTTAGAATCAAAATTTTGCATGGTAAGTATATATTTTTTTAATTTCATATATGTGATATATGTTGGTTTGCAAAATTGATTTTTAGGCATATATGAGACATTAGAATTTATTTAACTTTTGATTAGTTCAATTGTAAAAGGATTAAGATTTAATGTAATTTTATTTTCCAAATTTTGTTTGGGTATTGGAAAATAACTTGTTTTGTCGACAATGGACTTACAAAGTTTCAGTGTGAGTTCTTGAGAAATACACCAATTTGGAGAATGACGGTAAGTTCTGTCTTATATGATATTATTCTTGCGAGTGTGAATTTCATAACTTCATGTGCTGGCGGTGAAATTTCAATGTACCAACTAAAAGAATCTGGGGGTTTTTGTACGGATGACCCATTTTTTAATGGTTTAATGCGATCTGACCTATCATCCCATTTCAATGAACAATGACCCATTCTGACATGGCAACGCGCGCAAAATTACCCAGAAGGGTAGTTTGAGACCGGATCGCTTGTTCACGCTCTCGGATAGGGTCACGCTCTCGCTGAATATTCTCGCTCTCGGTCTCGTTTGCCACGTCAACAACTGTTCATTCATAAAATATTCTCGCCCACGGTGACTCGTTCTCGCTATACGTCGTACTCATTCTCGTAGTACTCGTTCTCGCTCTCACGTTGATGTTTCTCGCAGTACTCGTTCTCACTCGTCACTCAAAATTATCTGTACTGCTCGCTCTCTCAGTGAACATTATTTGCCGTACTCGTTCTCGCAGTACTCGTTCTCGCTCTCACGTTGACTCGTTATCGTTCCCGCTTTTAACAACATTTTTCGTTAATTATTGCTCCCATTCTGACGTGGCAACACGCGCAAAATTACCCAGAAGGGCAGTTTGAGACCGGATCGCTTGTTCACGCTCTCGGATAGGGTCACGCTCTCGCTGAATATTCTCGCTCTCGGTCTCGTTTGCCACGTCAGCAACTTTTCATTCATAAAATATTCTCGCCCCCGGTGACTCGTTCTCGCTATACGTCGTACTCGTTCTCGTAGTACTCGTTCTTGCTCTTACGTTGACGTTTCTTGCAGTAATCGTTCTCACTCGTCACTCAAAATTATCTGTACTGCTCGCTCTCGCATTGAACATTGTTTGCCGCCACTCGAACGTTGTACTCGTTCTTGCTCTCACGTTGACTCGTTATCGTTCCCGCTTTTAACAACATTTTTCGTTAATTATTGCTCCCAGGTTTGTTTGTTTCTTTTGTTAGTTTAATGTGAATCCATGCACGACGACAAGAACGTTGCAAAATATAAAATTTCATTGTCTGTTTGGGAGTTCATACAAAGAAATTTAAAAAAAAAACACCATTCTCGAACCTACTCGGAGTCGGATGATGATATTATCACCAATGGCAGCCTTTTGTCATCAACTCTCCTCCTTTTATGCTTATCGAGCGTGCGACTGGACCCTTCATCAGCAGAAGGGGATTTCTTTTTCTTCTTTCTCCGGTCACCACCATCCTTAGGCACGTTCACAGAACATGCTGAAGGAGCTGGTTGCAGTGTGGGCGGATGGGAAGTAGGTGGTGGTGTCTTCTGGCAAGATTGTTCTTCATTCGGCCAATCAGCCAAGAAGTCTTCCAAATCGTACTCTTCCTCCGCTTTGGTGGAGGACATGGTTGTCATGGCTGGCGTGGGCGGGGTTGGCGGGTCTGACTCCTCCGACAACGGTGCATATGGGTATTCTAGAAAACTGTCATCGGATGAGCAGTCCATTGTAGTGATTGTGTTTAGTGAATAAACCATTTTAGGGTTGGTTTATTAATAGGCAAAACGGAATGAAATGCCAACGGTCACCATTAATGTATTGACACCACTGCAAGTCACCCTTCCATCTCCCCAATCACGAATAACGAGCATGCAAGATTACCGTGAAAATACGAGAACGAGAACGAGAACGAGAGCCCAATTACGAGAGCGAGAGCGGGAATAGATATTACGCTCGTTCACGTTCTCACGCTCGCTATGTAAATGACTATCGTTTTCTCTCGTATTTCATTAAAATGGGTTGGTCTATTAATTAATAGGAATGGATTGACATGACTGCAGGTCACACCCAATCTCGAATCACGAGGATGCACGATTACTGTGAAACGGTGAGCGTGAGAACTAGATCCCAACTACGAACTGCGAGAACGAGAGCCCCACTACGAGAGCGAGAACAAGACGAGACCGAGAGCGATATTATACTTATTCATCGCTAATTATCGTTCTCGTTGTTCTCGCTCTCGTAGTTGACACTCGCTCTAGCTCTCGTTCTCCACCGTTCTCTCAAGCTCTCGATTCAGTGGTCGGATGCATCATTTAAAAAAATAAACGAACAGTATTTCTCTCACTTCTTTTACTTTACATTCGAAACTCACTCTCTCTCCGTCGATAGAGGTTCATCACCGCCAGATTGCTTTGTCACCGCCGTCCATCTTCACCAGTGACTCGTCGTTTCTCTGAAACAGTAAGCCTAAACCGACCAATTCCTTCGTTTATTGTTTCTTTCGTGGTTTTTCTGGTTTTGTGCATGTTTGCAATATAGGGCGAGGTTATGGTTGTTTTAGTTCTGTGCATGTTAGCCATTGTTTTTGGATTTAATGAAGTTGCATAGCTAGAGCGAGCGTACAGGGACGAGAGCGATAGAGCTAGAGCGAGAATTTATGGACGAGAGCGATAGAAGTAGAGCGAGTAGTTAGGGTTATGAGTCAAAATCGATAGATTTGGTGAACGAGTGCGTGAATACTATAGTTATAGAGCTAGGGTTTCTGCGAACGGAAGCTTAGGTTCCGTGAACAAAATGAAGGATGTGAGCCGTAGGGATAGCGAAACTACGAGAGCACGAGCGAAACTACGAGAGCGATGGCGCAACTGCGAGAGCGCAACTGCGAGAACGAGAGCGACACTGCGAGAACGAGAGCGGGAACTGAGTTTCAATATGCCATACTATGTATGCTGTGTGTTTGTATTTTTTCCCTTATGTGTTATGTTTTTCTGATTGTTTGTGCAATTGATGCAGTACCGAGATGGCAGCAATTCTAAGAATCCCCAAGGAGGATTGGTTCCTCGGCCAGGCTTCTAGCCTTGCCCACATAAGTTCTGCAAATAAAGTGGTCAAGGAGAAGTTGACCGTTGGGCAGTTGGAAATGTTCAAGAGGACCGTTTTTGGGCAGTTCGTGGATGTTGAATTGGTTTTTAATAGCCCATTGGTCCATCACATCCTATTGAGGGAGGTTGTTGACGATTCGGATGATGCGATGAGGTTCGACCTTAAAGGTACAGTTGTGCAATTTTCGAAGGTCGAATTCATCTTGATGACTGGGTTGTGGCCATCACCCGAGGGAGGACACGAGGCAGGGGCATCAAATGAAGTCCTACGACACAAGTACTTTGAAGGCATGGGCACTGAAATCCGTCTGGATAATTATGAAGCTGCATACAAGAGATTGCAGTTTGAGACAGACGAGGATGCAGTGAAGGTGTCCTTGATTTACTACACCGAGATGGCCATGATGGGTAAGAATAAATCAAAGGTCGTGGTTGATAGGTCCCTATATAGGGAAGTTGAAGACTTGGAGTACTTAAATAGTTTGGACTGGGGGAGCAGACTTTGGGATAGGACATTGCGTGGACTTAAGGCAGCCTTGAGGGACAAGGTTGCAACCTACAAGTTCAAGGTCCGGACGAATAAGAATTATATTGTTAAGTATAACCTCCCTGGATTCCCTCCTGCTTTTCAGGTATGTATTTCACTTTATATAATAAAGTAAAAGTAACTTGTTATTTTTATGTCGCATATTGTAAACTAACTATGGTTATTTGGTTATAGGTATGAGCGTATGAGACACTTTCGTCAGCAGCGCGACTCGACTTAATAATGACGCAGTGCCTCGAATGTTGAGATGGTCATGCTCCCACTTAGTTTCATATAGGGTGTTGGAACGAGATGTATTCGATTCCCCTGAGGTTAGAATGCACTCATTTCGGTATTACACAACGTAGTTTCATGTAGTTTTATTATATTAACATGTACTTGTTTGTGACAGACGGTAGTCACGTCGGTACTGGTCATGTCAGAGGCCGAGATACAGTACCGCGATACTTAGGTCGGGCAGAGGGTCCATGATGACGACGACGACGACGACCGAGCCGGAGAGGGGCATGTTGACCCTCAGATCATAGAAGAGACCGGTGAAGTTCATACTGGAGAGCGTCAACCCAACCCTTAGGTTAGGGAGGATACCAGAGAGGGTCAATCTGATCCTCTTACGAGGGACGAGACTGAGAGTGATAGCTCATCTCCCCATTCGCGACCTAGACACGGTGGTTCATCTAGTTTAAGTTATCTTCGGAGCATCGATGCTTGTGTCTATAGAGTCGAGCAGTCTGTGGATGAATTGAAGTCGCAAATGGGAGAATTGAAGTCCCATTTGATCACCGTATCTATTTTACTCCGCAAACTGTTCAAGGTATGTGATACAATATGTAGACAATATTTGGATTATTCTCATGATCTCGACTAACTTTGATTATTTGTTTAATGCAGGATGCGGGCCACGAATGGGTTGAGTCACCAAACATACATGTCGATCAGTCGATGGAGGCCATCCACATTCCAGCCACCATTACCACCTCGCCCACTGAGTCCACCCTCCCATTCCTTCCATTACCACCACCGCATCCACCCTCCCCATCACTACCACCTCGCCCACCGAGGCCACCCTCTCCATTCCTTTCACCACCACCACCGAGTCCACCCTCCCCATCACTACCACCTCGCCCACCGAGTCCACCCTCTCCATTCCTTTCACCACCACCACCGAGTCCACCCTCCCCATCACTACCACCTCGCCCACTGAGTCCACCCTCCCCATCACTACCACCTCGCCCACCGAGTCCACCCTCTCCATTCCTTTCACCACCACCACCAAGTCCACCCTCCCCATCACTATCACCTCGCCCACCGAGTCCACCCTCTACATTCCTTCCACCACCACCACCGAGTCACTCTCCACATTCCTTCCACCACCACCGAGCCCACCATCCCCATTATCCCCATCACCATCTCTCTCCCCATTCCCACTTCCACTGCGACATTCACAGACCTCATCATCTCATCCTCACGTATATCCCGCATCCCTGACTCCGACCCCCCTGACTCGGTGATCGCGGCCACCCTACAGAGCCTCAAGTCGATCGCCTCCATCGACTACGACACTAGTGACATAGTTCTTGTTGACACTGAACCCACTGGTCTCGCTAACTTCACTGGCCTCGCCGACTCCACAGGCATCAGCATTGAGGATGTTGATGTCACCATTCCCATTGCCAGCGAGAGCCCCACTGGCTCGGTCGCATCTGAACCTGTTCTTCTCCCTCGAAAGGGTATCCAGAAGAGGAAGGCATCGAAACGGTATACGCCTTCAGAGGAGGCAAAGAAACTGAAGGAGGAGTCGCCGAGACCGCGAAAGGAGAGTAGATATCCACTTCCTGGTTTGATTACCACCCTCCATAAGCCGTTGATCATTTACAATCTGGCGCACGATGTTGACTCCCGCATCTTCGAAGCGATGATGCAGTGGATCGCAGATCAGAGCACGGACGCAGAGGTTCGACCTGGCCCCATTACCACGGCAACAGGAATGGGGAAGAAATTCTTTAAAGACTTATTAACACCAAGCTATTGAGTCGAGTGCGATGTAAGTACCTTTTCTTCCATAGTTGGTTTATTATTTAATTATGTCTAGTTTCACACATAATGACTAATGGCTTCGTTCATTCAGACTATAAACACGTTGTTCATGTTTATCAAGTGGAACCTATCCAACCGACCATCTCTTACATGACATGTGTAACAATCAATTGGGTCAACTCGGTATCGTCTACCTTTATCGCAATCCGTGGCCATTCGTTGCTCAGCATAGTCGGACATCAATGTAGTGCGCGAAAACCAATAGTTTCGCCTTTCATAAAACCACCCTTATAGATGCCCTTTTATAAAATCGAGCAACGGAACGATGGGGAGCAGTCGTGCTTCTGCAGTCAATGAATTGAAGCACTCTGCACTGTTCGAAGTCATATTTTCATAACGTTTATTTCTCTGAAAACATCGTGCCCACCGTTCAATACCAATGCTCTCCAAATATCGAGCTACAGCACCTCCACGCAAGTGCAGAAGTTGATCCCAATATATATTGAATTCTGACTCGCGGAACGCCCTAGCGGCATTGTTGAACAATTTCACTGTCGCCTTGTCCTTGAAATTCTTCAACACATTAGACTGTAGATGGTAGGCGCACACTCCATGAAAAGCTGTGGGGAATACAGCTTGAACACTATGCGCAATACTCGCGTGACGGTCAGAAACAATAACCAAGTTCGGGGAGTCTCTAATGGCTATCTTCAGTTTCGTCATGAACCATGTCCATGACCGATCGTTCTCATTGTCCAGGATCGCATATACCAATGGATAAAGTTGATTATTTCCATCCCTCCCTACACCAACCAACATGCATCCTTTGTACTTTCCCTTTAAATGGGTTCCATCAACAACGATGACATCTCGCATGCGCACATAACCTCTGATGCAAGGCCCCAATGCCATGAATGCATATTTGAAATAGAGGGAGTCTTCAATTTCTACTTCAAACATAGTGCCTGGGTTAGCAATTTTTAGTGCTTCTCCATACGCATGGATCATTGTGTATGAGTCTTCTGGAGTCCCCCTAGCAAATGCATGTGCCATTTCCCTAGCACGCCATGCTTTGTCGTAAGTTATATTCACTCCATACTCTTGCCTGACGTCCTCAATGATGTGCTTTGGCTTATACACACGACCGACTCATTCAAACTTATGTTTAATTATGTGTCCGATCACTTTAGCACTCGCTTGCCGATGGTCGTGATTTAACAGTTCAATGGAGCATGTGTGTGTGCTCGCATACTTGTTTATCTTAAACATTTCAGTTCCGGCCATCTTCACCGCTCGGAGCCTCCATGTACAAGCCTTGTCAATGCATCCCACAGTGTACAATTCCTTTGTGGACTTCTTTACTCTAAACTCAAAATTCTTGCTCATGGCCAGCAGCGACAGTCTGTTCTTCAAGTCCTTCTTACAAACAAACAACTCACCAACCTCAATATCAACACCATTAGCAGAGCCAGAAGAAGTTGGACCGGTCAAAGAAGTGCTCGCCGGTCTAACTTGAGAATGGGCATAATCATGTGCCCTTGGAGTTGGAGTATGCCTTATCTCATTCTCAACAACTGCACGTTGACTTTGGACTCCTTCATTTCGACTGGCATGGATTGCTCTATGTAAGTCCCATGCTTCATTTCGGTCCATGTGATGATCTTGAGAACTATGGTGAGTATAATATGAATCCCATGGGTTATTGTTGTCGGTTCCTAGGGACACCCCCATCTCATATAATGGTATATATGCCTCCTCTGTATACCCGCCCATTGATTCAAAAATTCCCCCATCCGCAACATCGTTCTCGACTATCACATGAGAATTGTCGTCATAAGCTTGCTGCACATCCTCATCCAGCCGTATGTTCCCACCATTCTTTTGTACAATTGTTATAAATACTTGCAACCTTGAAACGTTTTCTTGAAAGAGGATAAATTCAACATCACGATCATTTCTTATGTACATTGGAGGGGATTGTTCTTCCAACTGCACTTTCACCATCATTATAATGTCAAACATCACCGGACTAATGTTTGTAACTTCATATATCAGACCTTTCAACTCATCGTATTTGACATTGCTCGGCACGACTACCCCTGTTAGCAAACCTCCAATGTAACAGTCACCAGTCTCATTCCAACTACCACCGTATCGAATGAATAGTGATTTCCTTTCCATCCTGAAAAAAAAAAGTAATAACTAATTAAAACCAATTCTCGCTCTCGTTCTCGCTCATTTTGTGATCGCTCTCGCTCACGCTATCGTTCACGCTCTCGCTCACGCTATTGTTCACGCTCTCGCTCCCGCTCTCGTTCTCACTCTCGCTTTAATACTATCGCTCCAGTTTAACCAGTATCGCTCCAATGCCAATGCCATAGTAACCAACGTTCTAAAACTAAAAAAAAAAACTTTCAAAACATAACACGTTTATACCATAAGACATAAGACGTTTGTTCAATGTTTCAAAAACCCTGAAACATAAGATGATTTTTCAATGTTTGAAACGTAGAAAGATGTCTTCTAGAAATATAAAACAAGTATTAGATCGTACCTATTTTTTGAATGTGGATTGGTTGATGCTCGGACGTTGAACACTTGAAAGGAGAAAATGTTTTAAAGTAAAGTAAGTTTGAACAAATGAGAAAACGAAGGAAGCCAATGAATACAATAAAAAATTATGTTTGTTAGACATATAAATCATAGTAATTTTCTTTAATTTATTTATTTAAAATGTTTATTGGGAAATGTTGATGTTGAAAGTAGGTGTAGAACTGATTGAGGTCTTTTTTTTGTCAGTATTTTCGGCGGATAAACCTCCAGTGTACAGAATTGACGTAACAGAACGACCACGAGAGCGAGAACGAGTACAGCGTTCGAGTGAGGTAGAGTGACGAGTGAGAACGAGGCAATGTGTGTGAGAACAAGAACAAGAACGAGAGCGAGAATGAATATAAGTTCTATACTCAGCAAATAATGTTCGAGTGCGAGAGCAATCCGAACGAGAACGAGAGCGAGAATGGGTAGTGTGAGAACGAGTCAACATGTGCGAGAAAATATGCTGACTTGGCAAACGAGACCGATTTGCAACGTTCTTGTCGTCGTGCATGGATTCACATTAAACTAACAAAAGAAACAAACCTGGGAGCAATAATTAACGAAAAATGTTGTTAAAAGCGGGAACGATAATGAGTCAACGTGAGAGCGAGAACGAGTACAACGTTCGAGCGGAGGCAAATAATGTTCACTGCGAGAGCGAGCAGTACAGATAATTTTGAGTGACGAGTGAGAACGAGTACTGCGAGAAACATCAACGTGAGAGCGAGAACGAGTACTACGAGAACGAGTACGACGTATAGCGAGAACGAGTCACCGAGGGCGAGAATATTTTATGAATGAACAGTTGCTGACGTGGCAAACGAGACCGAGAGCGAGAATATTCAGCGAGAGCGTGACCCTATCCGAGAGCGTGAACAAGCGATCCGGTCTCAAACTGCCCTTCTGGGTAATTTTGCGCGCTTTGCCACGTTAGAATGAGTCATTTTTCATTGAAATGGGATGACAGACCAGATCGCATTAAACCATTGAAAAATGGGTCATCCGTACAAAAACCCCAAGAATCTGACGCTGACATCCAAGCTATTGCCAGTGGGATGTCATTTACAAACAATTGGTGTTTTGAAAGTGCAAGACTTGAAATCAAAGGTGCTACTGACGGTGTTGTTTTTTTTTTTTTTAATTGCACATGATTTTACTCCTTCAAGTGGCTGATGGTGCATCAAGAAGTAGATTTAGGATTTGTTGTAATTGTTGAAAAAATCTTTCAATTCAAATATCTTTCTTAAAGTTAACTGCTGCATTTGGAAATTTAGGCCCCGTTTGGTTTGTGACCCGAAAATATTTCTTGAAAACAAAGAATTCAACCGAAAACAAACAAATTTCATATTTTCATTATATCTGAAAACAAGTTTGGTTCCAATTTAAAAACTTTAAATTTGAATTCAAAATTTGAAAACTGTGTTTGGTTGAAATTTGAAAATGTAGGAAAAGATTAATATGTGTTTCATAGAATCAAGTTTTTAAGAAAAAACTAATATAATTATTTCTTACTATAGCAAATTTGAACTTAATGTTGCTGAAAAGGAAAAGGAAGTTTGTGGCGATAGCAAAGATAACAAAATGAGATATGGTTCAAAAGGTTTTTGGTTTCTTGAAATGCAAGAGGTAAAATTTATAAAATGAATAAAACTTTTCCAACTAGAAAAAGGAAAAGAAATTCTTTCCAGTAAGAGAGAAAAAAAATCATTTATCGAAAATGATTAATGTTTATACAACGTTGTGCTAGTTAAATCAATAGTATAATCATCTATAAATATTTTCAATAACTTTGGTTTGTTGATCTTTATTTTTTGTGGTTTTTGTAATAAAAATTTAATGATGGATTCACTTTGTAGATAAAGGTACGCTTATGAGTTTTGAAGAAAAAAGATAAATTGTAATATTCAATTTTGTTGTTTTGATGAAAACCGTGTTTTTTGAGGAGTGTATCCGTTTTCATAATTTTCAAAAACAAAGTAAACAACAATTTGTCATTTTCGAAAATAGGCAATTTTTGGAGTTGTTTTTGAAAACCGTTTTTGAAAATAATTGTACCAAACGCATGTGCATCGTTTTTCATGTATTTTTGTTTTCGAAAACATAAAAATGAAAATGGATCACGAATCAAACGGGGCCTTAGGATTTCTAAATCCTAAATTTGGAATGATTCAAACAAAGAAAGATATTGAAGACCAATATATGTCTTGAATTTAAATTATTGTAATTTAAACTTTTTTCAATTTCTTAGAATATGCTAAATATACCGGTCAATTTTGCTAAGTTTAATTTAATTATGCATGTGATGTATGTTTTAAATTAATCAATTGTTGCATAAAATATGTCATTTAGATTAAAATCCCACTATAGGTTAAGCATGATCATGCATTTTAATTACTTTTGAATATAATTGTTATATTTGGAAAGTTTGATTAGGATGTTTCCTAATAGAATCAAGATGTTTTCTTAATAAGTTTATATTTTCCATATATTTGAATATAATTGTTATATTTGGAAAATTATATTAAGATATTTCATTTCATAAATGAAATCCATGTTTTCCTAATAGGATTAGGATATTTCCTAATAAAATTAGGATTTTCTTAAAATAAAGATATTTTGATTCATGCTTTAAATAGTTTAAATTTTGAATTTAATTTATCTTTATTTGTTTCCTAATAAGATTAGATTCTTTCGAAATAAAATTAGATTTTTTAATTTCAAAATAAGATGAGATCTTTTAATTTCCTAATAAGATTAGATCTTCCATAAATAAAGATAATTTAATTCAAAGATAAAATAGTTTAAGTTTTGAATTTAGTTTATCTTTTATTTTTTCTAATAGGATTAGAATATAATATCCAGGATGATCTTTTAATTTATTTTAAACCCTTTAAAACAAATTAAAAGATCATCTCGAATATTTTAATTTATTTTAAAGTGTTTAAAATGATAGAATTTTAAGATTATCCAATAAGTGAATCAGTAATAAGACTAAAAACAAGGCTTAATAATTCACTTGGGTTCATTAATCTAGTAATTAATAGTTAATTAAAAATTAAGGATTTTGAAATAAAAATTGACTATAAATTAAAGGAACTCTATCTATGGAAGGTTTTGTCTAAGACTGGGGTATGTAAGTTGACCGAAAGAGAACACCTCTAATTGGAAACTGACCTAGGAGTTGAATTAGTCAAATTTTATTTAATTTCACTAAGCATACTCATAATGTGATTAATTTTTTTAAAATTGTTTACAAACTTGGTAATTCACATTAAAATCAATCTAACCAACATAAGGGTTATGAATGATAGTTGAGAAACTTAGATAAATGAGATTAACCTAATTTGTGTAAGTAATAGAAAACTCTATTTTAAAATACTTAGTAAGAGAATGACATATGTCAAGATATCCTATGGTCTCTATTATTGATTCACGATAAATTTTAAAAATATTAGTCCCTGCCGTTAGTTTGAAGTTAATTTTTATTGAAATTGATTTAATAATAATAATAATTTTCATGCAAGAAAAGACACAATGTAAGCATATTTCCATAATTTAAAGAAGGAAGGCTAATAGAAACTATTTTTTTAAAAAAAAGTTGACAATAAACTAACAAAAATGACCAATATTTTAAGCTTTATTGAAAGTGCAGACTAAAATTGGGCATTTGAAAGTATAGAGACTAAAAATGGAATGAAACTCAAAGCACATGGACCAAAATAGTATTTTAACATATTTTTAATTTAAATTGAAATTGAAATATTTATTTATTTATTTATTTTACTTGTAGTTGTATCACACAAAGATGCAAGGCATTCTGCAAAAAATGAGAGATTCGTTAGAAAAATCTTGCAAAATAAAAAAAATATATTGCTGGAAATTTTCATGGTTAGACCCAGCAAGAAATCCCAGTTGGACCAACTGGAAAATGTATGAATCCCCATACTTGTAAAAGTTTGTAAAACTCCAGACGTCCCCTATTAAATTTTGGAAGAAAACTGTTGTTCTACGTCTGAATAATTTGTTTTTGTGTATAAAACGCGTAAAAAAGGAAGAACATGTAGGATGTA
This sequence comes from Trichosanthes truncata, assembly GCA_033996785.1. Taxonomy (NCBI): domain Eukaryota; kingdom Viridiplantae; phylum Streptophyta; class Magnoliopsida; order Cucurbitales; family Cucurbitaceae; genus Trichosanthes; species Trichosanthes truncata. The sequence goes on along the minus strand of JAWPNB010000003.1, from coordinate 22,026,938 downwards.
TGTCACAGTTTATTACATACCTCGTTCTAAACATTAAAAAGATGGAGTTTGGAGTGGACATACATGCGAACTTTTAACTGACAATGTGTTTTGACATTTTTACTTAATAAACACAACCATGTGGAATTGTTTAACTTAAGTTAAAATTAATTGAAATTGATGTTCGGTAAATTTTGGTGGGAGTTAATTTTATTCCATTAATGAAAAGGACAAAATAGACATTTTACCATGTGGGCTCTGATAAAAAAATACGAAATAATAGAAAAAGAGTCAGCAAAACTAATTTTCTAAAACTAGGTCAATCTTAGAAACTCAAAACCTTTTTGAGTTAGAATTAGCAATTTACCTTATGTATAAGTTGGTTTCAATTTTTTTTTTAACATTTAAAAGTTTTCAATTTTATCCCTATTTAATTTTTTTTTTTTAAAGAAAACCATGTGTCGACATTTTTCGTTAAAATGACCATACTTAACAAATTGGGGTAGAATTGAAATTTTAAGGTATAATTGAAACTTATAAATCATCAAGGATAAAATTAACACCAATGACAAAAAACAACTTCTAACACCAATTACAAACAACTTCTAACCTACGCGATTGGTTTCAGTTTTGCTCTAACAATTTTGAAGCTTTAATTATGCCCTAAAACTTTTAAATTTTTTTAAGTAATTTTAACCAAAATTGTCAATGAGTTGTATTAAAAAAGAAAAAGAAAAATGAGAAGATTGGGGTATAACATCGAAATATTTAAAAATTTGAGGGAAAAATTAAAACTAACTGCATATTTATAGAGGCATTTTGCTTAGTTTAAGATTATTTTATTATTAATAACAAATATACATTGTAAGGATATGAAACAAAAATAAATTCATAGGCCCTAAAATTTGTTAAGTTATACAATGGAAATGACATTTGGGTGTAAAGTGTAGCATGTAACAGCAAATAGGAGGAATTATAATCGGAAATGCAATCCAACTTTTTTTTTTGAATGAAAACAGACAAGTAAGAAATAAATAAACTGAAATAGATATTAAATATAGTCATATAGTCTCTAAACTTATGCAAATAAACAATAAAAGAAAAAAAAACGTTATCATTTGGTTGAAACCACACCCAAAGAAAAAGAACAGAACTAACATCAACCATACAATTCAAACCATATAAACCATATTTGAAACAAAACACAAATTATGGAAGTGATAATTCACTATAAATATAAACATGTTTTAAGCTCCTTCTCCCAAGTAAAGTCTTAAGTTCTTTACTGTATTGAACTTTCATTATCGATAATGATCTCAAAGAGAAACATGCTCGTCTTTATTAGCATTCTCTTGATTAGTATCAACATGATTAAGATCACAAATGCAACGAGATTATTCTTTGGTCATGTTCCTGTAATAGGTCATGCTAAACCTAAATGTGCCCCACGACTTCCTCAGCTTCCCAAACCACAATTTGTTCATCCTTTTCACCCTAACTTGTTTCGAGGAATTGGTATAAAAAATGAGATTCTTAAAGACATTAGAGATAAGATTATGGGTAGAATATGCAGGCCTTAAAATCAGATTGGGTAATGGAAATCATTATCTATTTTGAAGATAATGTACGTGATGTAATTCAATATTTACTTATGTGTGTGTGTTTTTATCAAATCGACTGAACAATCTTTTTCTGTTCTTGAGGATCTTAACTAAACTCTTTGCATGAGCTCGTCACGCACTTGTATGCTCTAGAGAAGCTTGTGTTATAGTTTTAGAGTTTATCTAAATTTGCCAACTAGAACATAATGCAACAATTAAGTTACATATTGCTTCTCTAAAGATGAAGGTTTGATTCTAAAAAAATAAGAGAAAATTTTAAATTCCATAAACATAATTTAATTTTGAAAAAATAGCAAAAATAATGCAAAAACGGTTCATTTAATTTAAACTAAACTCGTGCTTCTTGATGATGATTATGATGGTAAAATTAAATACGAGTTTGTTTGGTACACAATTTGTTTTCAGATCCACTAAATCAATTGAATTCAATAAATATCGATTTGGTGAATTCGTTTTTTAGAACATTTCCTTTTAATTTTTTGTGATACAAAAGGTGGAAAGTCTGAAAATAACAATTCAATATTTTCAAGATATCCTAGTTTTAAAATTGAAATTTGAAAATACAAAATTACACTGATAAAAGATAAAAACTTTTTTTTAGTTCAATAATATTTGAGGGTAGGGGGATTCGAACCTCTCTAATCTCTCGGTCATAGCCGGTACATGCGAATTACCGTTGAGCTATGCTCACTTTGGCAATAAAAAATAAAAACTTTGATAAATATACTATTTCATATCATAAACTTGTTTTATTCTTGTTAAAATTAAAGCATGTATAACATAATAATTAATGCATGATTATTTATATCATATTATAAAATACTAATGATATAAAATTTAGTCCATAAACATAATTTAATTTTGAAAAAATAGCAAAAATAATGCAAAAACGGTTCATTTAATTTAAACTAAACTCGTGCTTCTTGATGATGATTATGATGGTAAAATTAAATACGAGTTTGTTTGGTACACAATTTGTTTTCAGATCCACTAAATCAATTGAATTCAATAAATATCGATTTGGTGAATTCGTTTTTTAGAACATTTCCTTTTAATTTTTTGTGATACAAAAGGTGGAAAGTCTGAAAATAACAATTCAATATTTTCAAGATATCCTAGTTTTAAAATTGAAATTTGAAAATACAAAATTACACTGATAAAAGATAAAAACTTTTTTTTAGTTCAATAATATTTGAGGGTAGGGGGATTCGAACCTCTCTAATCTCTCGGTCATAGCCGGTACATGCGAATTACCGTTGAGCTATGCTCACTTTGGCAATAAAAAATAAAAACTTTGATAAATATACTATTTCATATCATAAACTTGTTTTATTCTTGTTAAAATTAAAGCATGTATAACATAATAATTAATGCATGATTATTTATATCATATTATAAAATACTAATGATATAAAATTTAGTCAGTAATCACCACTAAGTATTATTGTTTATGAATATAATATTAAACATAATTTAAATAATTTCTGAAATTGAGATTCAATTTTTTAATGTACTAAAAAATATATATTCGAAAAATGATGAAATTATACAATTTTAAATTTCATTGAGTCCATTATTTTCAAATTGATGTCGTTCCATATGATCACTAATCAAACGCATGCACCTAAGATTGTAAACACAATCCATTTTGAACGACAAACTAAACGTGTTCTCCAATCTTTGAATGCGAACATGGGTATCTTGCAACTTATACATGTTTGAGGAAGCAACTTTTGAAGTTTTTTTTTTTTTTTTTAAATGACTATTTAATTATTGGCTTTCAATATGATACAACTTTTCATTCTCTCGAGCACGTGTAGAATGTTTAAGATAAACTGGCCTTAAGTCTAGAACCATGAGTTTTTTTAGATATATAATTTATTTATTGTTATGCACAATTTCTTGTGACTAGTAGTTTAGAAACATCTCTTTTACAATGTGTAGTACATAGTAAGTATATAATACATTTTCAAATTACATTTCTTATTTCCAATTTACTTGTTCTTTGTAATTTTTCTAATTCCAATTTCTTAGTTTAGGAAAAACTCTAAATTTGGTTCCTAAAGTTTTACTTTAGTTTTCAAATTCGATATTTTAACTCTTGAGGTTTGAAATAATCTCTTTTCTAATCCATGCCGTTAAATTTCCGTCACCATGGCTAACAGAAAGTTGACTGGATATTTTTTTTAATTATATTTTTAAGTTGATGTGCACATGTGTTAGACCTTTTATATTTTACCTTCGCTTTTTTATCTCTTCCTCTCTGTCTGTTAGTTTACTGTAGGTTGCTTATAGTTTTTACGTTTTTCCTTTATGTTATTTTGTGCTCGAATTGTATAGTTACACGTGGCTTATAGCCTTCTATTTAATGCTACTACTTCCTCAGTCTCTCAATTTTTCTAGGAAAAAAAACATTTTTGACCCCTAAATTTTGCATGTTGTATCAATTTTAACCCTAAACTTTCAATTTCATCAATTTAAACCTCAAACTTTACAAATTGTATCAATTTTAACCCTAAACTTTTAATTTCATCAATTTAAACCTCAAACTTTGCAAATTGTATCAATTTTAACCCTAAACTTTTAATTTCATCAATTTAAACTTCAAACTTGAATAAATGTATCAATTTACACATTCGTTTAAGTTTTCATTTCCATCACCATTAGAAAGATTTCTCACATATGTCCAAAGCCACATTTTTCTCTATGATAGGTACTTATTTGTTATTTTAAAAAAAATAAATTTACTAAAAGAATAATTAAACAATTCCAGATCGAATCGCCACCATCATGAAAACCATGAACTCGACTTTTGAAAGTAGGGCTCACACAAAATGAACACTTGTGTATCTCCCTCGCCATTGGTGTCGATACCAATGACAACAAGTATACAGAAGATTGAGCTCAACTAAAATGCGGGAGAGAACAAGAAAGGCAATGGCAAACAAAATGACGCCCATGAACACAATGAACTGGTCTAGCCGACCTTGTCGGCCCCTTCGACAATCTTACAGGGGATTAAAGTGACATCGATGCCGGAGAGAAAAAAGATAAAAATTCTAACGAGGGCGATGATTCTGAAAGTCTCACGTCCATTGCAGTGGATGGAGGACAAATCAAGCTAAAGGCCGATAAGAAATTAAAAAAATGTATATTGGCAAAAGATTCAAAAAGGAGAGTACTCCATTGAGAAAAAATATGATGCAAATAAGCTTTGTTTCTACTAAAATCCGATTGATTGAATAGAATCATGCCTTACAATTGAAATACCCTCAATTAATTAAATGAAAAAAAAAGCAGAAGAATCAGATAAAATAAGAAGAAAAAAAAGGTGAAAAAAAGTCATGCTCTAAATTGAAAGACATTATGGAGAGTCTACTCCAATTTTCTTCATCAATTTTAATTTTTTTTTTAAAAAAATAACAAATATGTACCTATTATAGAGCAACACGTAACTTTGGAAATGTGTGGAAAACTTTTCTAATAAGGATTGAAATGAAAACTTGACCGAGGGTGTAAATTGATACATTTATATAAATTTGAGGTTTAAATTGATGAAATTAAAAGTTTAGGGTTAAAATTGATACAATTTGTAAAGTTTGAGGTTTAAATTGATGAAATTGAAAGTTTAGGGTTAAAATTGATACAACATGCAAAGTTTAGGGGTCAAAAATGCTTTTTTCCCATTTTTCTATTATGGGCTGAGAGCATTTCTTCATCATTCTTTGGTCTGCTATATTCGATACATGGTATCAGAGCATTAGGCTCCTTTTTTTCCAGATTCTTCTAGATGGCTTCCTCCTCCAGTACCTCTTCTATCGACAAGGAACGACTACCGGTGATCTCCTCCACCACCTCTACTACAACTCCAGTCCTCTCTCAAAGAAACCAACTGCTTGCTTCTACCCCATTATCAGGTAACCATTCTTGCCTACCCAATCCTTCTCTACCAAAATTTTCCCAGTTCCCTTCGAGTTGAATCCTTCGTCTTTCCTTTTTATGCCACAACAACCAGTTTTTCAACAACCTAGTTTCCAATACCCACCATTTCAACCTTCTTCTCTTCCACCGTTTCAACCTGGTTTTATCACATCTCACCATTTCTGCCCTCCCCTCAATCCTCTTCTCCCTACCCTACTTTAAACCCTCCCCTTAGCATTAAGCTGACCAACTCCAACTACTTGTTATGGAAGAATCAATTACTGAACCTGATTATTGTCTATGACATGGAAAGTTTTATCAATGGCACTCCTTCGCCTCCAAAGTTTTTGGATCCAACTCAAACCCAGGTAAATACTCTGTTTACTACTTGGAAAAAATACAATAGACATCTGATGAGCTGGATTTACTCTTCTCTCAATGAAGATAAACTCGGTGAAATTGTTGGTTGTTCTTCTACTTTTGAAATTTGGGAGCATCTTAAGGTAGTCTATGAGTCTTCTTCCACTGCTAGGATTATGGGTCTTCGTTTCTCAGCTTCAAAAAATTCGGAAAGATGGTCTTACTATTTCCCAATATCTTGCCCAAATTAAGGATATAATAGACAAATTTTCAGCGATTAGGGAACCTTTGTCTTATCGTGATCATTTGGGTTATAGTCTTGAAGGTCTTGGAGTCGAGTATAATGCTTTTGTTACTTCTATCCAAAACTGTACCGATCGCCCTTCTTGCTGATGTTAGAAGCCTTCTTTTGGCCTATGATGCTCGATTGGAAAAACAGGCCTCTGTTGATAATCTAAATTTGATCCAATCAAACCTTGCAAATTTTTCAATGAACCAAAGTTCCAAGCGCTTTAACAAACCTTCTGGTATGGGTAACCCATTTACTTTTTCCAAACCTCCTCCCCCCTCTAATATGCCATATGCTCCTTCTAATGGTCCTAGTGTGTTGGGTCGCCCCCAATTTTTCAATCGACCAAAAAAATGGCCCTCATTTTCCCAACAAAATCGCCCTCAGTGTCAAATCTGTAGCAAATTTGGTCATACAGCCCTGGTTTGTTATAATAGACACAACCTGATGTATCAAGCTCCCTCACCCAACTCTCCTCAAGCCTTCTTCAGCAAATTCTAGCAACCTTTCAACCTAGCCCAGCTCCAACACCTCCTTCTGATGCTGCCTCTGTTCTCTTTTCCCCATCCACCCATCATAATGGAGCTTGGTTTATGGATTCGAATGCCACACATCACATGTCGCCTGACATTCATAATCTTCAACAACAAACCCTTTATATTGGTCATGAACAGGTCGTCATTGGCAATGGTAAGTCCCTCCCTGTTCTTAATGTTGGTTCCACAATTTTGTCTTCTTCTTTGCTACCTCCTCTCTTAAACTAAACAATGTCTTACATACTCCTCATCTTTCTCATAATTTGATAAGTATTGCAAAGCTTTGTTATGATAATCGAGCCTTTGTTGAATTTCACACCGACCATTTTCTTGTGAAGGATCTTCTCACTAGGACAATACTACTTCAGGGTCATCTTGAATGAGGCCTATACAAATTTTCAGTCTCTCCTACTCATGATCGTTTCACCTCTTCTCTTGGTCAACCAGCTGCATTTCTTTCCTCTTTTCAAGATGTGTCTCTTTGGCATCGTCGACTCAGTCATCCATCTTTGAATGTTGTTCATCAAGTTCTTAAGCTTTGTAATTTTCAATTTCGTTCTTCGTCCTATCAATTTTTAACTTTTGCCAATTGGCAAAGAGCCATAGACTACCGTTTCCTTTTTCTTCTTCTAGTTCGGAAAACCTTTTGACTTAGTGTATTAGGATCTTTGGGGTCCTTCCCCAATTTCCTCTATTAATGGCGCTCGTTACTTCCTTTTGTTTGTTGATAACTGCACTAAGTACACTTGGTTTTATCTTATTGATAGCACTCAAAAGTGTGCTATTTCTAGGCTTAGATTTGTGTTGGTTTTATATGTTTACAATGAGCTTTCATGCATTTTTTATTTATTTTGTAGATTTTGAGCAATTGGAGCTAACCGGGCTTTTTGGAGCAAAGAAGATAAGTAGAAGATGTGTTACAAGTGAGAAAGCCCGAAAGGACAGCGTTGAGACGCTGTCCATAGCGTCTCAACGCTATAAGTGAGCCTTTCAATCTTGAATTCCAGCAGAAGTAGCGTCTCGACGCAGCTTTATAGCGTCTCGACATCAGAAACGCGCGCGTAAGAGAATTTCCGTCCATAGCGTCGAGACGCTGTCTACAGCGTCTCAACGCTATCCGACTCTCCGTGTTTTTCATGCGAATTAGGTCACAGCGTCGAGACACTGTCTCGAGAATTAAAAAAAAAACAATTGGCTTCAATTTTGAGGGGAGACCATTTGGAGAGGGACCAGTCTAAAATCGATTTCTACATCATATTTGGGACCAAGGGAGCACTTTTGAGAGTTGAGGAAGATATTCAAGGCTCGAGATCGCGGTGTTTCACGACGGGAACGAGTGTGGCACGCGTCAGAGAGTTCTTCCTTTCTTCCTTATTTATTTTGTAGTTGTTTTTTTTTATGTTGCTTAAGTTTTCGTAGAGATCAAATGTCTTGAACTGTTTTATTTTCACTTATTTGGTTTAATTTTAGAGACATTTATATTGTAGCAAGTTATTTGTGCATTCTAAAAATTATTGTTTAATCGTTTGGCCAACGTTTAATTATGATACAATTGGGTTTTTGCTTGAAAAAGAAGAACTCGAATTTAGATCTGAATGTATAACTATTAGTGAATGTTTGCATGGGAATGAAATTTTTGCTAATAGGAGTCACAATAGAATTGATTCAATACCATGTTTAGTTATAAAAATAGACTGGAATGTTGATCTATCACTAAGCATGATGTTTAGTTGGGCTTGGAAAAGTCAACTAATAAATTGGATATTTTATTGGCTTATAACTGTTATTTACGTAAGTTATCTCTTTTATAAGATCAAATTAGTTTTATGACATTAAATCATTGTTTCAAGAAGGTTCCCTCTAAGTGTCTCCAACCCTGTAAATAATTATTTTAGGTTTTAATCTGACTTTTCTTCTATTGTTGGTTCTCTAGATAAAATTTGAGCGTTAGTAATTATAGTACTTAATTAAACTAAGAAATTCAATCCCTGAGATCGACCCTGGCCATTACTACTGCAAATTGTAAAGGTCTGGTTAATAATTTTATTTGTCAGAGCCTTCGACAAGCTCTTTATCACTTATCAAGACTAAACAGGATGTTCTAGCACTTTTCCTTCAATTTAAAATTATGGTTGAAACTCAATTTAACACTACCATCAAGAGTATTCAAACTAATGGTGGTACTGAATTCCGTTCATTATACCAAACCCTTGTTTTGAGTGGTATTTTACATTATATTTCTTACCCTTATACACCTCAGCAAAAATGGGAGTGTTGAACGGAAGAATAGACATGTAGTTGAGGTAGGTTTATCCTTACTTGCCCATTCAAATATTCCTCAAAAGTTTTGGTCGTTTGCTTTTCAGACTGCCATTTTCCTTATTAATCTACTACATACTCCTTTACTAAATGGTAATTCTCCTTATCATGGTTTGTTCAATCACTCCCTTGACTATAAATTTTGAGGAGTTTTGGATGTTCATTTCCCTTTCTTAAGGCCATACAATGATCACAAGCTCCAATTTCGTTCTCGTGAATGTGTGTTCTTAGGTTATAGCACTTCTCACAAAGGTTATCTTTGTCTTGATCCTTCCTCTAGTCGTTTATTTGTCACCCGACATGTTATTTTCAATGAGCAGTCATATCCTTTTCCTTTTTTATCCAATTTTGTCGTTAGTTCTATCAAGCAGTATCATAATGATCCCCTTTATCCTATTTTGGTTCCTTATTCTCCCTTTCCCAGTTATGCTTCTCCTTTATTGCCTTCTTATCCTTCAGTCCAGCCTTTACAATCTTTGCCAAAGACGCCTGCTCATGATCCAACTCCCTATCCTTTATCCCATCCTTCATCCCATGTCCTATTCACTACCCTTTCTCTCTCGACTTCAACTCAAACCTATCCATCACCTTCATCATTCACTACATCCTCTTCCATTATTACTCCCTTTTTCTCTCCATCACCATTAGTGTCTGCCCTCTCTCCTCCACAACAAATAACCATAAACACCCACCCCATGATCACTAGATCCAAAGATGGTATTTTCAAACCCAAAGCATGGCTGTCCTCAGTATCCAGTTTTGACCATTCATAACCAAAAAATTATAAAGTTGTTCTTCAAGATCCGATTTGGAAAGCTGCTATGGATGCTGAATATAAGGCTTTAATTCGAAATGGTACTTGGTCTTTAGTCCCCATGCCCACAGATCGAGAACTTATTGGCTGTAAATGGGTCTTCCGTGTGAAAATCAAGCCTAATGGTGATATAGATCGATATAAAGCACGATTGGTGGCTCAAGGCTATACTCAAGCTTTTGGTATTGATTATTTTGAAACCTTTAGCCCGGTAATCAAGCCAGCTACCATTAGAATTGTCCTTTCCTTGGCTGTTTCTCTAAAATGGCATGTTCGTCAATTAGATGTCCATAATGCCTTTTTACATGGTGAGTTGAAAGAGGAAGTTTACATGAAGCAGCCTGCTGGTTTTGTCAATAATGCTTTTCCAGATCATGTGTTGAAGCTTCATAAGGCATTATATGGCTTAAAGAAAAGCCCAAGAGCTTGGTTTTTTAAGTTGGGTATATGTCTTCAAAATTGGGGTTTTATAGCGTCAATGGCAGATTCTTCTATGTTTGTTTATCGAGCTGGACAGAATGTTTTGATTTTTCTTGTTTATGTTGATGATATCTTAGTCACTGGCAATAGTTTTCCCCTCATTCAGAGGTTTATTTCAGATCTCAACAATCAGTTTGCCCTTAAAGATATGGGTGATTTATCTTTCTTTCTTGGCATTCAGATAACACGTACTGTTGATAGTATGCATTTGTCACAACAAAAGTATATACAGGATCTTATTTGCTGAGCAAAAATGGAATCATGTAAGCCCATTCATTCTCCATTTGCAATTGGTCCACCTCTCTCGTTGACTGATGGTACACCATTGGAAGCTCCCTCTGAGTATAGAAGTTTGGTTGGCGCCTTACAATATTGTACCTTGACTCGTCTGGATATCGGTTTCACTGTCAATAAACTTTGCCAGTTTCTTCATGCCCCAACATTTCATATGCAGGCTGTTAAACGTCTTCTTCGATATCTTAAAGGTACCAGCAATCTCGGTATTTCTTTTACTCTCTCGGCTTCTTCTATTACATGCTATACAAATGTCGACTGGGCAAATTTCCTTGATGATAGGCGAAGCACAAGCAGTTTCTGCACTTTCCTTGGCTCCAACCTTATTTCATGGAACTCTTCCAAGCAAAAGGTTGTCTCAAAGTCTAGGGCTGAATCTGAATATCGAGGCATGTCGAACGCTGCTGCAGAAATTTCTTGGCTGCAATACATATTGCAAGAGCTTGGTGTGTCACTTTCCTCTCCTCCGTTGCTATTGTGTGACAATATAAGTGCCACATATTTAGTAGCCAATCCTGTTATGCATCATCGGACTAAACATATTGAAATTGATCACCATTTTATAAGGAAAAAAGTGGCCTGCAAGCAGCTTCTTATACGATTTGTTCCTTCAGAAGACCAGTTGGTAGATATCATGACAAAGGGCCTTCCTTCTCCTCGGTTTACTAGTCTTTGGACCAAGCTCACAGTGGTTTCTAAACCTCGTTTCTCTTGGGGGGGGGGGGGGGGGGGGGGGGGGATGTTAGACCTTTTATATTTTACCTTGGTTTTTTAACCTCTTCCTCTCTGTCTGTTAGTTTACTATAGGTTGCTTATAGTTTTTACCTTTTTTCTTTATGTTATTTTGTGCTCGAATTGTATAGTTACACGTGGCTTCTAGCCTTCTATTTAATGTTGCTACTGCCTCAGTCCCTTAATTTTTCTGTTATGGGCTGAGAGCATTTCTTCATCATTCTTTTGTTTGCTATATTCGGTACAACATGGTATTATTTGTTAATTCCAAGCTGACGTGATATTAGTTTATTTATTTGAATTTATTACAAAGTAAATATTAAAATAAATTTTAATAAACATCAAAATATTAAATCTAGAAAAATAAATTCAGACAACATAATCTTCAAATTGTTTTTTCTTTTTGAATGAATAATCTTCGATTGTTATTCATTGGACTAAAAAAAATTATTCATCTTCTTCCTTTCTCTAAAATTACTTCTTTTTTTTTTAAAAAAAAACCCAAAAATCCACAACAAAATCTACACCAAACTAATTAGAAAAAAAAATCTTCATTTCTCCTTCTTCCTCTTCTTTCTTCTTTTTATCTCCTTTTTCTTCTCCTTTTTCTTCTTCTTCTTTCCCCCCTCAAATATGCTCTCTTCCCAACTTGTTCAAGATCAAGAACGAGGGAAAGCATTCCATGGAATGCTTGTCGTTCTAGATAAGGCTAGCGTCGTTTCAAATTTGGAACGACGCCAGATTTGAAACAAGCATGTTTCAAATCCAACGTTGTTCTTGATATTGAACGAATTAGATCTGAAACGGTGCTAACCAGATTTGGAACGATGTTCCAAATCTGATTCATTGTAGATGTCGAATAGATGAAAAAGAAGAGAAAAGAGGAAAGAAGAAAAAAAAGGAAAATGAAAAAAAAAAAAAAAGGAAAGGAGGAAGACATGAGAAGGAGGAAATGATGAAGATGAAATAGGGAGGGGGTGAAGATGAAGAAGGAAGTTGTTTTTTCTTTTTTCTTTTAGTTTTTTATTTTATAACTTTTTTTTTTTGTAGAACAAATTATATAACTTATCATGCATTGTGGAGGTGGGGAGGAGAGAAAAAGAGAAGAAAGGAAAAAGAAAAAAAAATAGTAATAATTTTTATTTTTAATATTTTAAATTTTAAGAAAATTAATAATAAAAATATTTTTTCCATTTCAACAATTTAATAAATATAAAATCAATATATGTAAACCACATCAGCTGAAAAATTGTTAAAAAAATGGCTAGTCATATAACTGAAGGTTAACCGTATGACTAGATAGGGACTGAAAAAGAGATTATCTTAAACCTCAGGAGTTAAAATGTCAAGTTTGAAAACTCAGGAACCCAAGTGCAACCAAATCTAAACCTCAAAGGCCAAAGGTGCATTTTTCCCCTTTAGTTTACTATTTAAGTCTAATTTCTTGTTTCATGCATGGTTGATTTGATTAACTTACGCATATATAATTTATATATCGAAACTTATATGTAAGAAAAATGTTAGTTTTGGGAAATTAAGGTAATAAGTGACTATCACAATGGATAAGATCACCAAAATCAATGTTTTAGAAAAAGCAACAGATCAAAAATAACGGGAAAAAAGAGGGTAAAATTTGAATGTTACCTGATTATATACGACATTGGCTATTTGATCTTACATCAAATAACCAAAAAGCGTGACAAGATTTTTGTATGTTACAATATAGTTTTTCCAATTTGTAATGCTATTGACTTGATTTTTTTTAAAACGATCTAGAATTGACTTTAGATATAATTTAAATTAAAGATCCATTTACATGAACTAGAGTCTATAAATTTTGATTCAAACATAGAGAATATATTCCATGCTCAGTCTCCTACTAATTGCATTCTAGTAAATGATTAGGGAACATTCATTATTCTTGCAAATATATCTAATTTGATAGCACCTAAAATGTGCTATTTATATGTCTTATTTTATGCTAGTTCTTGTACTCTCATATTCTTATTTGTCTATTTTGTAGAGTTCGAGCAATTTGGAGATAATCGGAGCGTATTGGAAGAATTGGGATTAAAAATGAGCTATTTGGACTTAATTTGAGCAATCGAGTCGAGGAAAGATAAGGTTTAAGCCATTTAGCCCAAGAGGATAACGTCTCCATTCTGCGTATCGAGACACTGTTGTAGCAAGCAATCAATCTAGAGAAATTGTGTAGACAACATCAAGATGCTACGTTGAATCAACCACAACATAGAATTTCTCGATGCTGCAGTGAGCCCCGCTCGACGCTATGTAGTGTCGAGACGTTGCAGTGACCTCTACTTGACGCTCTGCAGTATCTTACAGTGTCGAGACACTATCAAGATTTTGCAATATTTTCGTTCTTTAAGAAGGCCACATGTTGACACTGCCTTATGGCATCTTGACACTGCCTCGATCCCTATTAATATTCCTCATTCTCTACGAAAAATCGGTGTTAAATGTTTAGGCTTTAGTTTTTAGACACCTTTGAGAGTTTTTGTTTTTTTTTTCTTTCATCTATCTTTTTATAACATCAAACCATGGTGGATTTTAGTCATATCGTCACAATAAGCGACTAGAGTTTGTGTTTCTGATTCAATGGTCTGTTTGAGTCTAATTGTAAGACTATGAAGGCCTCAGACTTCATTGCAATTTTATCAATCCAAGTATTTCTTTTTTTCCTACTTTTATTTTTATGAACTTTCAATGATTGAATTGACACCCCAATTATATTGATTGCTTGTATATTCACTTTGCTTGAAATTTGTGATCCATAATTGTCATAAACTAATGCTTGATTTTAGTAGTAACAAGGCTGGCTCATGTGTGTGTTTTTATGGTTTTTCCTTGACTACATAGCTTGCATGATAGACTCTAGGATAAAAGAAACAAAATTAATTATGTGTAGCTATCTCGCCTAATAAATCTTGTCTTAGTCTTCCCTTCGTGCTAATGATGCTATCAAGTTAATATAAAATGCTATCGTGCCCAATTAATTAGATAACAAGAATTAGTTGTAATGCTTTGTTAGAATCCATTGGCTTGGGGGAATAAAACTTATCACAACTTTTTCGAAAAAGTAGACTAAGTACGTGGGTGATAATTTGTTTGTTTTTAGTAAGCTCAGGATCAATGTTACAATTGGATGAAACCACCTTGAATTGGAAATTGTGGTAAGTTCTGTTTTCCTTTTTGCTATTATTTGTTTTATATTTTATTATATTTACTCATAAAAATCTCAAACCTTTCTTTTTACCATTTTGTGCAAATTTAATTTGAGAAACCGATTATGTTGGTTCCCATGGGAGTTCGACTTGGTCCACTATTTCTACAAGCTAGAGTAGGAAACTAGTTTCATTTTCTTATCTAATTAATTAAATTTGTTCTTGTTTTAGGATCTAGATCACACTCTAGATCAGACTCAAGAACGCAAGGAAGACGGACAAGAGGATATAGTCAAAACATTGAATTGAATCGGTATGTCCAAACACATGGGAGGATCTAAGTTGAGATTGAAGAGGAGGTTGGAAAACCAGTATGTACCTTCGCCACGAAGTTTAGTGGTGCCATTGGTTTCGTCACATAGTACACACTTGAAATTGTGTTGCGTGTGTAGAATGAGATAAATTTTGGCCAATCACAAATTGTCACATCATTATTTATAAATTAATGATACTATTACATATTATTAAATTTGGGACCAACTTTAAATCCGCATGTGTCCCAAATTAAATTGGAAGGAAAAAATTCAAAATTTTCAAATAATCCCACGTGTCTTCATCATAACCATTTGATCAAGCAAGCCTAGGCTGGTCATAGGGGTGTACATGGGTTGTGTTGGGTCGGGTTGGCTAACTGAATGACCCGATCAAAGGTTGCAACCCAACCCAACCCAACCCTATATTTTCGGGTTGGGTTGGGTTGGGTTGTTGGATTGAGTTTTTTATTTTTTTTAATATTTTTCTTAATTATTTAAAATACTTTTTGCTTGAATTAATAACTAAAATCACATAAAATTCAAATATCAAACTTCAAAGTTCATAACATCTTAATCTTCATTACAATTCTAGATGAAAAACATTAAAAGTTCACAAATAATTCATTTATAAGTATATATATTAAAAAAAAACATAAATTTTGGGTTGGGTTGGGTTGGGTCGGGTCAACCTGAGCCTAAAAAGACCAACTCGAGAACTGACCTGAAAATTCGGTTCTCCAAAATTTTAACCCAACCCAAATCGAAAAAAAAACCTAATCCAACCCAACCCTTACGATTTGGGTTGGGTAGTCTGGGTTGCTCGGGTCACCAGGTTGTTTGTACACCCCTAGCTAGTCAAATTGGGTCATATGGCGGAATTTGAGTTCAAATAATCTCAAAAAAATCATTAAATAATAATTTGACCTAAAACCTAAAAGGTTAGGCTCAAAACTGACAAAACTCAAATCCAAAAGGTTAGGCCTAAATGAAATCAAGCCTAAGCCTACATAAAGCCTTTGAAAAACTCTATAAATAGAGGGACCACATTCTTTTGAAGGAGGTCGAAGGCTAGAAGATTGAAAAAGTTCTAAGAAGACTCTGAAGACTTTAAAGACTAACTTAAGCCTTCTAGAGGGAAAAAGCTCCAAAAAGACTCTAAAGACTTGAAGACCAAAATAACTAAAAATCCTTCTGAATAATTGAAGACTTAGAAGACTTCAAAGAATACATAAAAATTCCTGGAGACTTCGAAGATTGAAAACTTCCTAAAGACTTTGAAGATTGAAGCTTCATTGAAGACAAGGGAAGACATTTGAAGTGTAAAGAAAACTTTGCATCAACTAACTCTTCAATAAGCTAAAAGTTGAAGACTTTCAACAATAAACTAAAAATCGAAAACTTTCAAGAAACTATAAGCTGAAGACCTTCAATAAGTGATCGGTTTGCTACACGCAAGTGCACATGATCGAAGTAATAAAAAAAACTGGAAGTACTCCAAGTATCGTACCCAAGGGAACAGGTTTTAACAAAATCTACTAAGATGACACAAAATTTGTTTGCAAAATGCAATTGCGATAACCAATGGTGTAAAAATGCTTGAGCGGTTGTTTTTGCTAAAGAAAATAACGAAAAGTCAATAATTAAAAAGAATGGGATCCAAGTTGCTTACGCCCATTTGGAAAGAAATGCTACTTAAAATTCAATTGCAATCATAGTTAATACACGAGAACTAAGTAAACTGAATTCAACTCCTATTCGATTTTGCTTCAGAATTTTTAGGAGACTAAGTGATTAAACCTATATTTTTATGGCTAATCTAACTTAGATAAATTCGTGCACAATTCTAGCGGTTTTGGAGTCTCGCCCTATGTTTAGGGTCGATGTTCAGGACTTATTTCTAAGCATTTTCCTCCATTACTTTTGTGACATCCGCTTTCTCTTAACCCTTTCGGTATTAAGTTCAAGCTCAACAAGCAATCATTAGTTGGCTGACTAGGTTTACTCACGTTAATTCAACAAAAGCAAACAAAGTCTCGATTATTAACTAGATTGAACATGCTTTTAAGCTTCACATCTCTCCTCTAGGGCATTCAATAACTTGAATCTCTAAGGAGAAATTAGCTCATTATGAAAGAAATGAAACCCTAAAATTTAATTGCTATAAATCTCATAGTTAATAGCCCAAATACCGAAAGTAAAGCCCTAATAATAGAGTAAAACAAACTGAAAATTAATAGAATTTGTGAATCTAAATCAATAACCCAAAATACTCACAAAGGCAATTTATATTCAATAATGGAATTCAAGTCAGCACTTTCATAACTAAATTCAAATAAATATTCAAGGCAGTGAACAAGCAAAAAAAAATTCATAACTTTGGAGCTATAATTTCATCAAATTGACAGAAAACGAAGGAGTACAAAACCCATAATCCATTAATTGATTCAACTTCTATAACATACAAAAATTGGAGTAAATAGAGACCCACTAAATGAGTAAAATCGAGCAGAAAAACAGAGGGATTAAACAGAATAAAACTACAAAAACAGAGTAACAACGCTAACGAAAATTCCTTGATTTGATCGACCCAAAATTCCTTCAAGGGCAATTGGATCCTTACCTTCTCGAACTTTCATTGAGGAGGGATCAAAATCAAGCATTAAAGAACAGAATTACATAAATGAAATGCTGGAATTGAAAGTTTGCAGCTTGCTATCCGAACAATTGAAAAACAGAAAAAGAAACCCAAAAAAATAGAACGTAAAAACCCAATAAAATATATTTTTCTTCTTCGTTCTTCCTCCCCTTTTATAGATATTCCGAGGCCCTTTTTTTTCCATCTCAGGGTTCCTTAATTCTTGGGTAAACTTGGGGCGTGAGATTAGGCTGGAAATTCTCCCATAAATCGAGCAAACTTCATGAATCTTGGTGAATTTTCGTGAATTCCACATTGATGGATAAGTCCAGAAAATGCAATTGCATTGCAATTGCATTTTCCCTCTTGTTCACCACCTTGCCTTCTCAAGGAAATGCAATTGCATTTCATTTGCATTTTCTTCATTTCTTCAAATCTGAACAAAAACAACAATTTTAGCTGACTTTCCTTTATCTTTTCAACTTAATTCTTCCTTTTCCATACTCCGACAAACTTGCATGAATTTATCTTATAAATGCTATTTTTAGCTTGCTCGTTATTCGATAAAATGTGCAAAAATGGCAAGAACAACTTAGTGTTAGGGTTAAATAATCCTCATAAATGAGAATTACCAATAAGCTAAAAGCTAAGACCTTCCATAAGCTATAAGCCGAAGATCTTCAATAAGCTAAAAGCCAAAGACCTTCAAGAAGCTACAAGACGAAGACCTTCAATAAGCTAAAAGCTAAAGACCTTTAATAAGTTATAAGTCAAAGATCTTCAATAAGCTAAAAGTCAAAGACCTTTAAGTAGGGTGTACAGATAACCTGGCAACTCGAACGACCCATGCTCACACGTGATTTCAACAAAGAAATAGAAATGAGACATGTGTAATGAACTTGAATTTGTATTAATTTTGTGGGAGTGGTACAATCTCTAATTTGTTCATCTGATTCTTTCTCTCTCATAGGGGTGTTCAAAAAACCCTACAACCCTACAACCCGACCAACCCAATCCGAATTATAAGGGTTGGGTTGGGTTAGACATAAATTCGGTTTGGGTTGGGTTGAATTTCTAAAAACATGACCGGTTCAGTTCGGTTTTCGGGTTCAGAACAAAAATTTTCGGTTCAACCCGAACCGAACTGGTATATATATATATATATATATATAGACATATAGTTCTAGGGTGTAATAACCGCTTTTGGGTTATATTTTTTTATGGATTTTCGTTATAAAAAACAAAATAATAATAATGGGAGACAAAGTCCCCATTATTCTTCCCAATTTCAGCCTTATTTTCCTTTTTGTCTTTACCCACTCATTCTTCTTATTTTTCTTCATCTCACCATCTCCTTCTCCCTCATCCTCACGAGGACTCTCCCACTCTCTCTCCTTCTTCTCCGAGCACCCATCCATTCTGATTTTATTCTTCTTCTTTGTCTTCTCCTTTACCGACCAAGCACTGCCAGCCAGATCCTTTTCGATCCACGTCGACAGCCCAGTTCGTTGGACTGCAGTTCCCAGCCGTAGCACGCCCCTGTCCTCGCCGCCTCCCCAGATCTGCATTTCCCTGTCACCGAGAACGGCTTGGACTCACGCCAACAAACCTCGTCTGCCCAAATCCGCCTCACGCAAGCCAGATCCGCTAATAGTGCCTCGCCGGAAGCCTAGATCCGGCGTCAACGAGCCTGCACGCGCCTTTCGAGAGTTCTTCATGCGTCGCCGTGTCGCCCTTTTTCAATCGTTCACTTCACGATTTGTCGCGCAACTGAACCCAATTGACCTAACTCGACCCAACCCAATAATATAAGGGTTGGGTTGGGTTGGGTTGTACTCAATAATCGGGTTGTTCGGGTCATGGACTCAACCAACCCGAAAATTTGGGTTGGTCCAAAAAATGCTCCTAACCCGGCCCAACCCAACCCGTGTACACCCCTACTCTCTCATATACAAATGTCTCGAGGGCTAAAATCTTGTTCTCGAGCGAGCTTGTTGGTCTTTTCTTATCGGCCTTTGGCTTATTGACTTTGTTGGATTGACCTTTGGCTTGTTAATCTCTGGATCGACCTTTGACTTGTTGATCGTTGGATCGGCCTTTGGCTTATTGATCTTTGGATCGATCTTTAGCTTGTTGATTTCTAGATCGGCCTTTGACTTGTTGATCGTTGGATTGGCCTTTGGCTTATTGATCTTTGGATCGACCCTTAGTTTGTTGGTTTTTGGATCGGCCCTTGACTTGTTGATCTCTTGAAGACACAATCGAAAAGCCTTGTACGCTTCAAATGCCTTCGACTTGTCTTTAAAGATATGTTGGTATTTAAAGTCTCCAAGTCTTCTAGTCTTCAAGGTGTCCTTGGTCTTCGAAGAGTCTTTGGCCTTAAAGGAATGTTTAGCACCTAAGGACTTATCTTTGAGGGTCTTTGGTCTTCCAAGAGTGTTCAGCACTTCAAAGAGAGTTCAGCACCTAAGAATTGGTCTTGAAGATTCTTTGGTCTTTAAAGAGAGTTCAACACCTAAGGACTTGTCTTGAAGCATTTAGTACCTAAGGACTTCAGGGAGCATTCAACACCTAAGGACTTTAGCCTTCTTTACTCCCAATTCTCACTGAGTTTTCTGGAGAATAAAATTTTTAAACCCCCAAAATGAAGGAGAGCTCATCTATTTATAGAGCTTTCCATGACATGTGGGCTTGGGCTTTAATAATATTTGCCTACCATGGACTTGGGCTTTGATTGGCTTTGGGCTTGACCATTTGGATTTGGGTCTTATTTAACTTTGACCCAAAATTCATATAACCAATTTGACCAAATTAACTTTAATTATTTGGTCAAATGAAGACATGTGGCACTTTAATTTAGAATTTTCCAATTTTTGTGTTTCAAATTAAATTTGGGACACATGTCAATTTATAATTGGTCCAAAATTTAATTATTTGTAATTTTGTTATTAATTTGGCATAATAACGTGGCAATTTGAGATTAACCAAAATTTCTTTGTCAACAACCCAAACTATCCAACCCAAAACATAAGGGTTGGGTTGGGTTAGGTTTTTTCTTTTTTTTTTTTTTTGGTTTGGGTTGGGTTAGAATTTTGGAGAATCAAAATTTTGAGTTAGTGCTCGGGTTGGTCTTTTTAGGCTCAAGTTGACCCAACCCAACTCGAAATTTAGGTTCAAGTTGACCCAACCCAACTCGAAATTTATGTATTTTTTAAAAAAAAAATATATATATATATATACTTATAAATGAAAGTGAAACGAAACCCTACATTATTTGTGAATTTCTAATATTTTTCATCTAGGATTGTAACGAAGATTAAGATGCTATGAACTTTGAAGTTTGATATTTGAATTTTATGTGACTTTAGTTATTAATTCGAGCAACAATTATTTTAAATAATTAAGAATATTATAAAAAAAAATCAACTCGGCGCCTAACCCAACCCAACCCAAAAATATAGGGTTGGGTTGGAATCCTTGATCGGGTCATTCAGGTAGCCAACCTGACCAACCCAAAATTTTGGGTTGGTGCCAAAAAACCACCATATCCAACCCAACCCAATTCGTGTATACCCCTACCTTTAAAAAGCTACAAGATAATGACTTTCAATAAGCTAAAAGTTGAAGACCTTCAATAAGTTACAAATTGAAGATCTTCGATAAGCTAAAATCCAAAGACGTTCAAGAAGCTACAAGTTGAATACCTTTGACAAGCTCAAAGCAAAAGACTTTCTACAAGTTTAAAATTGAAGATTCAACATTGAGAACAAGTGTTTCAGCCTTCATGTCGCATATACATATGAGAGAAAGAATTAGAGGACCATACATTAAAGGATAGTTCTCATGACGCGTCTAAATCGTCAAAAGAAATGATCTCCCGATACTGACCATTGCGTCTGGAGAACCATACTTATGGCAACACAAGGAAATTTTTGTCGATATAGGCTTTCCCAATAGTTCTACATTGATGATTTTTCGATGATTTTTTTCGTTGGCATTCTTTTCTCCCAATATTTTATTGGTTTTGCCGACACTATGTTTCATCGGGAAAACTCAAAAATTTTGTAGTGTATCTTGCAACTTAAACATGTTTGAAGCAACTCTTGAAGGGTTTTTTTTTCTTCTTCTAAGTTTTTGTATGTTGTGTTTCAATGACTATTTAATATTTAATTTATTTTTAATATCATGCATCATGCAACTTTTCATTCTCTCAAGCACGTGTATAATGCTTTAGAAACTTGGCTACAGTCTAAAATTGTAACACCCCGCGTTATAAAATTAGCATATTTTCGGATAATTAATTAGAGTCATTTGTTAAAGTTCTAATTTGGAAAATTAGAATTTAAGTTAGTCCCTTAAGCTTGGTAAATTAAATTGCTTTAATTTTGGAAATAAGATTTTTAATAAAATCTTTAATTTCCTAAAGTTTGGAAGTTTAATTTTAGGCATTTATCTTCAAAAACTAAAGGAACCCAAATCTTTAATTAGTTGAATTTTTCCTAAAATCTTTACAATTTTAAGTTGGGTTTAAAGTTTGGAAAAGGAAAAAATATGAGTTTTAGGAACCCTAGAATCTCATCTCTCTTTTATTTATTGGGCATTTTTCCTATTTTGAAAAATAGGAAAATTAGAAACAGACAATAAATTATCTTATTCTTCCTCCCTTCTCACATGAAGCTGCTTGCTCCATCTTTTTCTTCTTCTTATTCTTCTTCTCACATTTGAACGCAGGATGAAACCCATGTATGGAGCACCTCCACTCTTCTGACCACATTTTTCGGTGAACACACGACACAAACCCACGCACAAGGTGATGTTTCTCCCTTCGGGCAGCGAATCCACAAGATTCCTCTACATCACGGCGAGCATGGCTTTAAGAGTTTGACCCTTGTAGACCTTCTCCAGCGTTGGTATTCGACCAGCGGTGTGATTGAGTATTTTTCTGGCGAGCCCAACTATCGACGACATTATTTCCCCTCTATTCCTCGCGTTTGACTGGCCATCAGCATAGTTCTCTTCTTTTTGGTAAGATTCAACTCTGACCCATGAGTTTTCGACCTCAAATTTGCATTACCCATTCCCTAACAACTTTAAATCTTCATGTTTAGGCTTCATCGATCACTGTCCAACACGTATTTGAACTCGTTTGAAGGAGTTTAGTAAGTTTCGACACTAGCCCATGCTAAATCGTGTTTAGATTTGAGTTACCCACTCCCTAATAGTTTCAAAATCTATAATTTAGACCCTTTAGAATTCGTTTAAAGTGTTTTAAAGCATGACAATTTAGTCTCTAATCGTTGGGTAACCTTGGTGTGTAGTTCAGACTCATTTGATCACTTTTGAAGACTTCCAGCAAGAGATCAGTCTGTTTTGGGTGAGTTTAAGGTAGCAAAGTTCTGTTCAACCCTTATTGATAAGTCTTAGAATTAAAGCTTATTTAACTCCCAATTGCTTAAAATATTCTTGTTTTGACTTAAGACTATTTGAAAACAGTCGAAAGATTGCTTCAATTTAAGAAAGAAATAAATATGATGGCATTTGAGATAGAGTTCTAAATAAATTAATCTTGTTTGCAGGAAATATGGAAATTGCAAAATCAAATTGCAAAATCGTGATTCTGCAATCTGGAGCAGCAAACCTGGGAATGTGGAAATTGCAAAATCGTGATTCTGCAATCTGGAGCAATAGAAAAGTTCAAAAAACGAAAATTTCTACGCAAAACCCATATATGGAAATCTTAATTACCGCATGAATTAAGGGAATTGGAGCACAAAATTTGGGCATTCTTCAACCCTAATGAAGGCCTATAAAGGGGGAAGAAGAGGAGCAGCTAAGGAATTCGTTTTGGGAGACGTTTTTGGAGTTGTTTTTATGGATTTTTCTAGTTTTTCATCTCTGTTTTTGCACCTCTGTTTTACTAAAAGTGCTGCAAGTTTATTTCCTGCTTCTCCTTTGATTTATCCAATCTGATTCAAGTGAAGAAGGAGGAGTTTTTGGAGGCGTTTTCTTGTTGAATTTTCGTGGGTCTTCTTCCAAAATATCCTCTGTTTTTTGTTTTAGTTTTTATGCTCTGTTTTTTTTTCCAGTTTTTTTTTCTGTTTATTTTAAGTTTCTGTTTTATTTTTCTTCAATTCCTTCATTGTATTACCCAGAGTTGTTGGTACTTTAGTCTTTGTTTTTCATTCAAGAACTACAGCAAGTTGGTTTCTGTTTTAATACAATCAAGTGATACAATCCATGGTAGTTTTTTTTTTAACACTTTGCTTCAGGATCTACAATTTTGTATTAACATATTTAGCCTTGGGTATTATTAGCAATTCACTCAATTTTCTAATATGAATTTTTCTTCAATTAGTTGTAGAATTTTTATTTTCAATTTGAGTTAAACTTCTTAGGGGGTTCAAGAATGTGAATTCCCTAAGAAGTAATTGTAGCCTAAATTTCAATAAAAACCAAGCCTACATCTCAATTGTTTGCTTGTGTTGAACAAATTTCCGTTGAGATCCTAGATTGATCAACTAGGGTAACAACTTAAGCTTAGATCTAATACCGACGGGGTTAGTGATAAGCGGATTTCGCACAAGTGATGGAGAAAAGAGCTTAGACATAAGCTAATCCTTACCCTAGACATAGGGATTAAGGACTCCAAAACTCATAAAATTGTTGAGTCGAATTATCTAAGATAGAGCGACTATAGACATATAAGTCACTCACTTAGCCTCCTAAAAACCTAATTTCAAGGTGAATAGGAGAAGCAATTTTGGTTTACAATTGAGTGTGGAGTAGGTTGGAATTGTAATTTTGGCTTGCAATTATAACTTAGGCAATGACACTCTTGAGCCCCATTTTTATCCAAATTCCCCTTGAATTTTCATTCACTAAGTCTATCTAATTTTCTCTCAATTATTGCCAATTCTAGATTCTGCAATTCAATTCTGCAATTTTTTCTTATTTCGATTATTGTCATTTCTAGATTCTGCAAT
This sequence comes from Trichosanthes truncata, assembly GCA_033996785.1. NCBI lineage: Eukaryota > Viridiplantae > Streptophyta > Magnoliopsida > Cucurbitales > Cucurbitaceae > Trichosanthes > Trichosanthes truncata. The sequence goes on along the minus strand of JAWPNB010000003.1, from coordinate 22,002,475 downwards.
TCAATTCTACAATTTTTCTTTATTCCAATATTGTCATTTCGTGATTCTGCAATTAGATTCTGCAATTTTTATTTTGTTTTACCAACAAACCATCCCAACATTATTTTTGCAATTTTAGTTTTCTAGTTGCAATTTTCCTTACACTTTGCTTACAATATTTTTGTTACTCTGTTCCCTTGGGATTCGATACTTAGTACTCACATACCATTTTATATTACTTCGATCGCGTGCACTTGCGTGTACAATCCGATCACTTATCAAACTCAAATAGGGCACCTTAGAATTGTCTCTAACACTTGGAAGCTCTCATTTGTAGATTCGGATTAGTTTCTAACACCGTTCAGCAAGGATCCAAGCTATTAGTGAAGTTCAATAGGTAACTTTCAAACTCCATTAAAGTACTTTAGATAGGTCCTTAACCTTGAATACTCCTTGTTTTAGGATTTGGGTTAATTTTGGAGTGTTCGAACTCAATCTAAGGTCGTTTTGGGTAAGAACATCCTTCTTGAATACTCTTTTGAAGTCGATTAAGGATTTCAAATGGAGTTCTGACCTCTAAACATTGTCTACCTTGTTTAGGACCTTATCGACTTTCCTTAAGAGCACTTTAGGACATTTAGTAAGTAGTTTCAACTTATGGAGTATGTTTGATTGTGTGCTAGCATGTTGTGTGCCTTAAATTGTGTTATTTTTATGATATATGAATATTCCTCTTAAATATCTATATATGCTTAGATGTTTGTTGTGTTAAACTATTTCTTGAAAAGTTTTGAGATGAGCATGTTGTGTAGTTTTCTTTGTGATAACATGCTGCCTTGTCGAGATTAGTTTGATATTGTGATGTTTATGCCTGATGAGTTATTGGCCTTGATTTTAAGAGCGTGTCATGGGTGTTGCATCTAATTTTGGTATAAGCATGGTCTAGAAGCATGATCTGGAGGTTTCATGCATTTAGTGAGCTTAGGTGTGGTTAGAAGACCTTGGGTGAGATAAAAAAAAAGCTAGGTGAATACTAGTGCGCCTCAGGTAAAAATGGTCGAGGGGTAATATGTCACCATCAGAATAAGAGGAGCATCGAGACCTTGGTAACATGGACAAGGGTCGGTGTGATGAATCTTGATGCAAGTATTGGAACTTTAGTAACTATGGGCAAGGGACAATACGTTGTTAGGTCATCGATGCCTTGGTAACTATGGGCAAGAGTCGATGAAGATACCGAGACCTTGTTAACTATGGACAAGGGCCGGTGTGATGAGTTTGGAGGCAAGTATTGAACCTTGGTAACTATGGGCAAGAGTCAATACGTTGTTGAGTCATCGAAGCCTTGGTAACTATGGGTAAGGGTTGATGCACAGTTCGAGACCTTGGTAACTATTGACGAGGAATCGAATGCCAAGCTCCGTTGAGATATGTTGAGGCCCTGGTAACTATGGGTAAAGGTTGATGTATCTCGAAGGGTCAATCTTTGAGAGCTTTGTGAGGGCTAAATTATGAACGTTGAGTGCTTTAGTGAAAACTAGTGAGTTTGTGGAGCTTGAGTATAGTTTGAGTATGTATAGCATGATATTTTAAATTCATGTGTTGAATGTTCTGTATGCTTTATGTTTAAAGAGCATGTTAGTTGGATGTGAATAATAGGCTATTGCCTTGTATGATGTATGTTGTTTGATGGCTACTCAAGTGTGAGCTACTTACCGGTACGTATTATGTACTGACCCACCACCAGGTTTTGCAGATGATGACGGGTACTACAACCTCGGTGATGCAGAAGAGGAGGCATGAGAAGAGAAAGTCCATAGCTAGATATATAACTGTTTATCTAGTAGTGGTTCCGCTGAGTTTAGTTTTATTAAACTATCTTTGTAGTTTAATTTAGCTTATGGATTTTGTACTGTTGTTCTTTATCTCTTTAGAATAGGCTTATAAACTGGTTGGTCAGTTTTGAATTATAGTTTGTAATAGATATGTGAGTCTGCTTTATATTTTAAGGATTGAACTGTTTTGAAGTTATTGAGGAAGCTCAATTTTGTTTATGTTTTGAATTTGTCGAGTGATTTTGAACCTTTAAATGATGATTGACTTAGAGTATGGAATGGTTATCTGGTTACTTAGCTATAGAACTGCATTTTTGTCTAACATGTACTAGAAAATTTTTGGTGTTGTAGTTACACCGTTATGCTGCCAAAATTTTCAGGACAAAATGGTTGTTGGTTTAGTAGTGTTCCCTAGATCAGGCTAAATTTTGGGGTTGTTACAAAAACAAAGATTTTTGTACATAATTTATTTCTTGTCAATTGTCACAATTTCTTGTGGCTAGTACTTTAAAAACTTCTCTTCTACGATGTGAAGTATATAGTAAGTATGTAATATATTTTCAAATCACTTCTTTTATTTCCAACTTATAATGTTTTTATTCGTAATTTTCTAATTCTGAATTTTAAGGTTTACTATTTAAGTCTATTTTTTTCTCATGCATGGTTGGTTTGATTAAGTTATGCATAATTTATATATCAAAACTTGTATGGTATGAAAAACCTTGTTCGAAAAAGTTAATAATTGTCACAATGGATTCGATCACCAAAATCAATGGACGTCTAAAATGGAGATATTTGAAAACAATTCTCCTTGGCCTGATGCCTAGTTGAATTAACTACTTATAATTATAAATTTTCGATTATATGATTATACAATAAAATCCTAAAATTGTATAATTCAATAAAAGCCAAGATCTTTGAACTAGATGATTTTCACAATAACAAAAGTTAAAGTAACATACCTTGATCCATGATATTGATCTTGTAAGTATTGTGTTTCTCCCTCTTGACCGTCCTGTAGAACTTGATTAGGTCTTCTTGATGGAGAGAAAATTCTACTTAATGAGGTGGAGTAAGGACCAATTCCTAGGGTTTTATCTTTATATATACATCTTCAATCAAGGTGTTAATTTAAAGAATTATCTTTTAATTAATTGGCCCACTAATATAGTGGGCCAAAAAATATTAAGATAGAAATGAATGTATATGGGCCAAATTAATGATAATATTAAATTAAAAAAATCTAACATTCTCCCACTTGGCCCATTTGACACTATTTGCCATATACATTAATAAACATAATGCGCATAGAAGATAAATTTCATCTTCATATCATGATATCAATGTCGAGTCAAGAAACTGATAAGGATCATGGCAGTCATACGTCATTACATCAACATAATCCCTTCCATGTGCCACAAAATTAGTTCTTCATCAAACATGATCTATAATAAAGGTATTCAATAATGGTCCAAAAATAAGTGTATTTTTCAAAGATAATGTTCTATTTGATTTACATAATTTATTTATGTATAAATCAATCATAAGAAACATAAATGATAAAAGAAAAATAAGAAACAATAAATAAATGAGTCAGAGTGTCAAACAACATAATCATAATATCAATAATGGTATTTGAAGGAATAAACGTTTCACTCCGCAACGGAAGCATGGATCGTCTTTGATTTTGTTTAAAATTAAACTAAAAAAAATAAGATTAAGAAAACTTTGAGTAAATATGGAGATATTTCTAACGAGTCTTTATCTCATCAACAAAGCTTTCCTGACTATGACTCAAATACAAGACAAAGGCTTGTGGGAGCCTTTTCAAAAAAAATTCCTCAAGGGATTGGAGAGAAAGAGGTCTAGAGAGAATTATCTAATTCTCTATTGAAGAGATGTGTGTTATGTCTAATGGCTCAACCCAATGGGCCAATTTATAGATATCAATAGTAAATCTTTGTCATAATTAAAATATTATATTTTAATATCTGATATATTAAAATATATCTTATACTTATTTGAATTTCATTCAAATCTCATACGATATTTATTTATTTGAATCTTATTCAATTTTATAAATATTTTTTCTTTAATGTATCAAATATACATTAATTATTTTAATATTTAATGTATCAAATACAATAAATATATTTTCCTCTTTTATATTTAATATATCTAATATATTAAATATTAATTTGAACATTTTAAAATTTTCTTTCAACTAGATTGATCTTTTAGTGTTACTATTGAAGGAATGAACGTTTCACTCTGCAACGAAAGTATTGGATCGTCTTTGATTTTATTTAAAATTAAACTAAAGAATAAGTAGGGATGGCAAAAATACCCGCGGGGTCGGGTCCCCGCGAAGCCCCGCCCAAAACGGGGCGGGGAATTCCCGGTTTGACCGGGTATGGGGGTCAAACCGGGGATTTTTTCGGGTCCCCGGTCGGGGACGGGGCGGGGACGGGGAGGGTATCCCCGTCCCCGTCCCCGTCCCCGAACCCGCCCCGAATAATTTTATTTTATTTTTTTAAATATAAAATATATATTATAATAATTTTTTTAGTTTTTTTCATTGTATTCTGTATATCTTTTTTTATTTTTTATTTTTCTATTTTTAAAAAAAAATTCATTTCATTTCCTTAGTACTTCCTTAGTACTGTTATTATATATAATTTTACAATATAATAATTTTAATATTAAATTTATAATATAAATATTAAATGTTTTAAACATTAATTATTTAAATAAATAAAACAATAAAAATACAGTTTTAAACATATATAATTTTAATATATTTACTGATTTTTAATTCATTTTTAATTAAAAATAATAAAAATAAATAACAACAAACGGGGATTTTTCCCCGCGGGGACCCGATCCCCGAAAGGGGATTCCCCGACCCCGACCCCGACTTTTCGAAACGGGGAATGGGGCGGGGACGGGGATGAAAAATCCCCACGGGGACGGGGATGGGGAGTGCATCCCCGACCCCGCCCCGCCCCGTTGCCATCCCTAAGAATAAGATTAAGTAAACTTACTTAGAGTAAATATGAAGATATTTTTGATATGTCTTTATCTCCTCCACAAAGTCTTCATAGCTATGACTTGAACACATGACCAAAGCTTATGAGAGCCTCTTGAAAAAAAATCTAGAAGGGATTGGAGAGGAAGAGGTCTAGAGAAATTCTCTAATTCTCTATTGAGGAGATGTGTGTTATATCTAATGGCTCAACCCAATGGTCCTATTTATAGAGACCAAGGATAAATCTTTGCCATAATTAAAATATTATATTTTAATATCTAATATATTAAAATATATCTTATACTTATTTGAATCTCATTCAAATCTCCTACAATATTTATTTATTTTAATCTAATTCAAATTTTATTTTATGTATCTAATATACATTAATTACTTTAATATTTAATGTATCAAATACAATAAATATATTTTTCTCTTTTATATTTAATATATATAATATATTAAATATTAATTTGAACACTTCAAATTAAATATTCATTTGAACATTTCAAATTTTAATATTTAATGTATCAAATACAATAAATATATTTTCCTCTTTTTATATTTAATATATATAATATATTAAATATTAATTTGAACATTTCAAAAAAAATCTTTCAACTAAATTGATCTTTTAGTGTTACTATAAGCTAGCAACGAGATCTTATGGACCTACAGATTATAAGCTCCAATGATACAAAATTAATTAATTAAACTCTTTAATTGATTAATTTTCATTCATTAACTCTATGGTCACTCCACTATAGCCCTAGAGTTGCACTCTTATGCACTATAGGACAAGTTGTGTCCATGGATATAATCATTACATGCAAGTCGATCCTTCACGAGTTGTTCATAATTACAGCTGAGTCAAAAGTTCGCTTTACCTCTGTAATTACATCTTGCACCTTCAGTATCATTGATCCTCTAATGAATAATTTGTTTATGATCCAACCACAAACTAGGTCCCTCTTGCGTCAGTGAGAGAGTGGAGCCCCACTATTCAAGTCCTGAAATCAGCACTTAAGGGAACTACTCATCTACTTACCCTATAAGGGAATGAGTGAATTCCATCTTGTGAGATTATGTTCACAGCTCCTTATTTGGTCAAGTCACCAAAATAGTAGGCATATTGAATTGACTACAAAAGCCACTCTTATCCATGCAAATCAAAGGACAAGCCCTCACAGGCAAGAGTTCATAACTCACTCAATATTAAGATCGAGTCGCATATAATTATCCTAATTAAATATTAATCTTCTCAATTAATGGATTTATAAACAGATTAAATATTTCGTGGTCCAGTCTTACACAAATTCATTGTATAAGATTCCCCCACTCGCACGTCTCCACATGAACTATTTGAATCAAATCATTTGTAACTATTACAAAGTGAGTCGTATCAATGGTGTTACCAGGATAAGGCACCCAACCTTATCCATATACTATGACCCTTTAGGTTATTTCTTGAACATGATCATCTAGTATGTCAATAACATACTGTTCAAGATTACACTAATAACCTTGAATTTTTCATATGATGGATAATATTATATTGTAAATAAAATAATCAAAATTATTATTAATTATCATTAATTACGAGGCTTTAGGGCATAAATCCTAACAATCTTCCACTTGCACTAAAGCTGGTGAGATATGCATCCTAGGACATACTCTATACCCAACATGTTCTCCCACTTACCTTAGCAAAGATGAGACATGTCTCGTAGTCTCAGACATTTTAGGTGACTCTCAAACACTTTAGCCTAGATAGTCTTTTTATATAGATCCAAACGACTGCCATTAAAAGTCATCTTGGTAACTACCATGATGCTTTCTCTCTCTTGATATGATTCATTGTACGTTGGTATTTTCTAATTTCCTTAGTAGTAGTCTTTGCACCACTATTATCATAATAAATAGGATAAACTAAATCATATTTGAAACATCTTTCAGATCTTTAAGGAACTATTTGAGTCATACAAGTCTTTTTGTTGCTTCATAAGCAAAATAATTTAACTTGTATACCATACTCCACCACCTAGGTTAAAATTTATCTTTACATAGCTTTCCTAAATCTTTGTAAGAACCAGTATACCTTGTAAAGATCAAATCTTTAACTCCATACACAAAAATTTCTCATTATCCATAGATAATTTGAGAAAGTTTTTAATTTTCTACTCAATGGTCAAACCATTCGTTTAACTGATATATTCTAACCAATTGTATATTAAATGTTCATTCTCATTTATGCATATCATATACTTTCAACATTTGAGGTGTCTTAGGATACTCTTCCTTAGACATAAATATTAAATATTTGACAACAATTTTGTCAATATAAGATGTTTGAGACAAAGTTAACATCTTGTCCTTAAAATCTCCATTTTGGACATGTAAAATATACTGAGTCATTCCAAATCACTTATTTGGAATTAGTTATTTAATCAACTTTTTATGTTAGACGTCTTTCATCATTTATAATGGGTAAAAATATCATCAACATAATACATGAGAAGAATTCACTAAGCAATTAATGATTTTCTTGTCTATACAAGCTTCATTAATATTTATCCAAAGTCATAGATTTTGATACTTTTATCAAACCTTATATTCAAAGATCTAATGTTAACATTCATTTCATAAATGAACCTTTATTATTTTGCAAACCTTTATTCTTTTGATCTTTGAAAATAAATCTCTATGATTGATTTGTGTAGATACATTATCTAAGATTTCTTTTCATAAAAGAATTCTAAACATTCATTTTCATATCCCATATGCAACAATGAAGTAAATAATGCTTACAGACTTCAGTATGGTAATAAGTGAGAAAGTTTACTCGCAGTCTACTTTCTCCTATTAGATTTAACCATTTGTCATTAGTCTCACTTTAAGGGCAATAAGCCTTCAACTTTGTCATCTATCATGATAATTTGAGCTTCAATTAAGTCCTTGTAAATGTTAAGTCATCTCATAACTCTCCCACTACGATGAGGCTTATCCAATTCATGACTAGGATCCATTTGACTTTCAAATGTAATTAAATTGTTAACAACTTTTGTTAACTATTTAGTGGCTTCACTTGGAACCAATTTATTGACACTATCACACCTTATTAAAGGTTTGTAGTATTTTATTTGACATTCCTTATAAAATTGATATTTGTCATACAAATACCTTATTCGTTTTAGGACTAGATAAAAGAGCATCTTGTACTCCTTAGGGGTGGCCTACACTTAGGCCTATCTTTGAACATATACAAGCTTTTTTAGGCTTGTTTCAGCATGTGAGCTTAACATTCCCAAATGGTGAAGTGTTATAAACCAGTTTTACTACTCTTCTATAATATTAAAATTGTCTTGTAGACACTTTTGGAGGGAATCATGTTCACCATGCAATCTCTATTGCATCTCCTAACAAGAGTTTGGTAATGGTGTGTAACTCATTACTGATGTGACCATGTCTAACAAAATCATGTTTCTCCCCTTACAGCACAATTTCACACAATTGTACTTGATATTAAGATAATTAGGATAAAAACTCATTTTCTATCAATTAATATTAGTACGTACGATTCTTGTACTTTCTATTATGATCTAATCATAATGTCTTGATAGATTTAATTACCTAATCGATTTTTAACTTTAGTCTTAATTTTCTTGAACTTTTCAAAAATTTAGACATATGTTGTATTAGGTAAAGATACATGTATCTTGAATAATCATCAACTAGAGTGACGAAATATTCATGACTTTATTTGGCCTGTACATTCACCAGACCACTTGGGTCAGAATATGTAAGCCCAAAGTATTCTTTGACCTTGTAGCCTTATCCAACAAAGGTCCAATGCTCATTTTGCACGAAAGGCAAGATCTATAGACATGTAAAGTAATTAACTCAAACTTTTAGAGAATTACCTTTTACAAGTATTCATTCTATTCAAGTTGATGTTTATCAACCTTAATTGCCAAAGTCAAGTATGTTTTAGGAGAAAACAATTTGTCTTTCCATTCTGGATTCTATAATCCTGAACATCTTAGTATTTTGTAGTATAGTATATGTCAACATTTTTAACATATACAAATTTATGTTCAGTTGAATGTATTTTCAAACAAATTTGAAAATATAAACCTTCATACTTCAAAGTAATTCATACTATATGAACAGTTTAGTAAAAAGTTCGAGAAATTGAATTTCTCTTATGTTTACTAAAAACACCATATCCAGCATTAAGTAACAATTTTTACTTAATGACATCTTAATGTCTCCCACTACACTAATTGAGATGGGCTTCCTGGTGTCAACCTGTAGAAACTATTCTATATGTTAAGTATTTTCCAAGAATTACATATTAAATGTAATAAAAAAAATCATGATAGTGGATCTTGTATCAACTATCCAGGTATTGTTATTTATTCTCCACCAAAAATCTAGTATATCAAATTTACTTTCATTTGTATTTTTCTTCTCATAGAGGTGTTTTAAAATTTTCTCTTATTATGACTGTCCTGGATAATTTAGGAACTATTTCCTTATATATAGCTTCAGTCATTTGATTTCTTTTCTTGGATCTTTGTAATAGTTAAATTCAAGATCATTTGACAATTATCTAAATTTAGCTTTTATTGACTTCAACATCTTATATGTTGTTGTCTTCTTTTTTTTTTTTTTTTAAAAAAATCTTCTAAGCTTGACATCGAACATGTTAACTAAGAGATACGTACATGCTATCTCATTTACTTTTGATTCATTAATCATGTACTTCACGAACAATTTGATTAGCATTAGCAACAGGTTTTGAGAGCATTTCTCGATAAAGACAAATAAATATTTTACACTGCCATTATAGTGTTAATATTACTTTTTCCAAGTAATAAAATTTTTTCAATTTTGACTTATCAATAATAAAATTAAAAATTATGAGAGAAACTGACATAATATTGAAATATATAAAATATATAATTTAGCATTATGCAAACAATTGTCCATTCAATTTTAGCATAGAAATAAAATAATTTAAAAAATGAACCGTATAAATCATTTCTAATGGTATGGTACTTTAGTGAGTTAGAACAAGTGCCACCGTAGGGTAGGTCAAGTGTTTATTCACTAAACTGAGACAATCTCAACCAAGATTATACCATAATAACTCTTATTCCTATAATATTTAGTTATCTTTAGTTTAGTCAAAGACATCATTAACAACCTTAATGAGCCCTTTGTAAGTGCGACCCATCATTTTAAATCCTGTAGTTTTATCCCAACAAGTGCCGTCGTAAGGTAGGTCAAGTATTGGAAACAAAACTACAATCCTATCCTTCTTAGGAGTTCACCCTGATATTGACCCATGCAAACACATTCCGTAGGGGGACGGTCCAAAAGTCGCCATGAGGCCCCGCATGAATCTCACGATGTGAACCAATGATGGAGACTATAGGATATGTTGACGCATTTTCTTCTCCCACTTACTATTTTGGAATAGGGTTTTCTCTTACTTAGACAAATTAGTCTAATCTCATTTATCTTAGTTCCTCAATCTACCTTTCGTAACCCTTATGTTGTTAGATTGATTTTAATGTGAATTACCAAGTTTTTAAATTATTTTAAACAAAAACTAATTACATTATGAGCATACTTAGTGAAATTAAATAAAATTTGACTAATTCAACTCCCAGGTCGGTTCCTAGTTAGAGGTGTTCTCTTTTGGTTAGCTTAAATACACCAATCTTAAATAGAACCTTCCATAGACAGAGTTCCATTATAGTCAATTTTTATTTCGAATTCATTAATTTTTAATTAACTATTAATTATTAGATTAATGAACCTAAGTGAATTTAAGCAATGTTTTTAGTCCTATTAAAGGAATAATTCACTTACTGGATAATCTTAAAATTCTATCATTTTAAACCCTTCAAAACAAATTAACAGTGAAAGGAATGAACGTTTCACTCTGCAACGGAAGCATTGGATCATCTTTGATTTTATTTAAAATTAAACTAAAAATTAAGGTTAAGCAAACTTACTGGGAGTAAATATGGAGATATTTCTAGCAGATCTTTATCTCCTCCATAAAATCTTCCTGTCTATGACTTGAACATAGGACCAAGGCTTGTGGGACAACCTCTTGAAAGAAAATCCACAAAGGATTGGAGAGGAAGAGGTCTAGAGAAAATTCTTTAATTCTTTATTGAGGAGATATATGTTGTGTCTAATGGCTTAACCCAAAGGTCCTATTTATAAAGACCAAAGGGAAAATCTTTGACATATATCTTATACTTATTTGAATCTCATTCAAATCTCCTATGATATTTATTTATTTGAATCTTATTCAAATTTTATAAATATATTTTCTTTAATAAATCTAATATACATAATTATTTTAATATTTAATGTATCAAATACAATAAATATATTTTCTCTATTATATTTAATATATCTAATATATTAAATATTAATTTGAACATTTAAAATTTTTCTTTCAACTAAATTGATCGTTTAGTGTTACTATGAGCTGGCAAGTGGACTTTATGGACCTAAAGATTATAAGCTCCAATGATACAAAATCAATTAATAAAACTCTTTAATTAATTAATTTTCATTCGTTAACTATAGGTCACTCCACTATAGACCTAGAGTTGCACTCTTATACACTGTAGGACAAATTGTGTTCATAGATATAATCATTACATGTAAGTCGATCCTTCACGAGTTGTTCATAATTACAGTTGGGTCAAAAATCCATTTTACCCGTATAATTACATCTTGCACCTTAAGTACCACTAATTCTCTAATTAACAATATGTTTATAATCTAATTATAAACTAAGTCCCTTTCGGGCCAGTGAGAGGGTGGGGCCCAATTATTCAAGTCCCAAAATTAGCACTTAAGGGAACTACTCATCTACTTACCCTATATGGGAAGGAGTGAATTCCATCTTGTGAGATTATGTTCCCAACTCTCTATTTTGTCAAGTCTCCAAAATGGTAGGCATATTAAATCGGCTACAAAATCCACTCTCACCCATGCAACTCAAAGGACAAGCCCTCACAGGAAAGAGTTCATAACTCACTCAGGATTAAGATCGAGTCGCATATGATCATACTGATGAAATATTAAACTTTTCAATTAACGGATTTATAAAGAGAGATCAAATGTTTCATGGTCTAGTCTTATACAAACTCATTGAATAAGATACCCTCACTCACATGTCTCTACATGAACAATTTAGATCAAATCATTTGTAACTATTACAAAGTAGGCCGTATCAATAGTGTTGCCATGATAAGGCACCCAACCTTATCCATATACTATGATCCTTTAGGTTATTTCTTGAACATGTTCCTCACGTATGTCAACCACATACTGTTCAAGATTACACTAATAACCTTGGATTTTTCATCACGTGACCTTGTTCTTACTCAGAACTTGACCTTGTTCTTACTCTGAACGTGACCTTGTTCTAACTCTGTATTTGTTCAAACACCCGATTATAACTCCTCCTTTAAAGTACACCCCACCTTAAGACCTCCACTTTATACACTCGGGAAACCACATTCTTTATGACCTCCACTCTCCTTTTGTACTCCACACTATTATTCAATATTTAATTTTTTATCAGTTAATATAATAACATATTATAACATATCTATCAACCAATGCTATAAATAGGTTCAAATAGTACCTACCTGTTTTGGCTATAAATTGGGGGCTAACTAAGAGTGTGGAGTACAAAAAGAGAGTGGAAGTCATAAAGAGTGTGGAGTACAAAAGGAGAGTGGAGGTCAAAAAGAGTGTGGTTTACCGAGTATATAAAGTGGAGGTCTTAAGGTGGGGTGTACTTTAAAGTGTTGGGATTTATGCCCTAAAGCCTCGTAATTAATAATTTATTTAATAATTAATAATAATTTTGATTATTTTATTTGCAATATAATATTATCCATTATATGAAAAATCCAAAGTTATTAGTGTAATCTTGAACAGTATGTGGTTGACATACGAGAGGATCATGTTCAAGAAATAACCTAAAGGGTCATAGTATATGGATAAGGTTGGGTGCCTTATTCTGGTAACACTATTGATACGGCCCACTTTGTAATAGTTACAAATGATTTGATCCAAATCATTCATGTGGAGACATGTGAGTGGGGGTATCTTATACAATGAGTTTGTATAAGACTGGACCACGAAATATTTAATCTCTCTTTATAAATCCGTTAATTGAGAAGATTAATATTTCATCAGGATGATCATATGCAACTCGATCTTAATCCTGAGTGAGTTATGAACTCCTGCTGTGAGGACTTGTCCTTTGATTTGCATGGGTGAGAGTGGCTTTTGTAGCCGATTCAATATGCCTACAATTTTGGGGACTTGACCAAATAGGGAGCTGGGAACATAATCTCACAAGATGGAATTCACTTATTCCCATATAGGGTAAGTAGATGAGTAGTTCCCTTAAGTGCTGATTTCGGGACTTGAACAATGGGGCCCCACCCTCTCGTTGGGCCGAGAGGGACTTAGTTTATAATTATATTATAAACAAATTGTTCATTAGAGGATCAGTGGTACTTAATGTGCAAGATGTAATTATAGGGGTAAAACAGACTTTTGACCCAGCTGTAATTACGAACAACTCGTGAAGGATCGACTTGCATGTAGTGATTATATCAATGGACACAACTTGTCCTACAGTGCATAAGAGTGCAACTTTAGGTCTATAGTGGAGTGACCCTAGAGTTAATGAATGAAAATTGATTAATTAAAGAGTTTAATTAATTAATTTTGTATCATTAGAGCTTATAATCTGTAGGTCCATAAGGTCCCATTGCTAGCTCATAGTAACACTAAAAGATCAATTTAGTTGAAAGAAAATTTTGAAATGTTCAAATTAATATTAATTTGAAGTGTTCAAATTAATATTTAATATAAAAGAGGAAAATATATTTATTGTATTTGATACATTAAATATTAAAAGTTGAAATGTTCAAATTTAATATTTAATTTGAAGTGTTCAAATTAATATTTAATATATTAGATATATTAAATATAAAAGAGGAAAATATATTTATTGTATTTGATACATTAAATATTAAAATAATTAATGTATATTTGATATATTAAATAAAAGATATTTATAAAATTTGAATAAGATTCAAATAAATAAATATCGTAGGAGATTTGAATGAGATTCAAATAAATACAAGATATATTTTAATATATTAGATATTAAAATATAATATTTTAATTATGGCAAAGATTTTCCCTTGGTCACTATAAATAGGACCCTTGGGTTGAGCCATTCTACACAACACACATCTCCTCAATAGAGAGAATTAGAGAATTCTTTCTAGACATCTTCCTCTCCAATCCCTTGGGGATTTTCTTTCAAGAGGCTCCCACAAGCCTTGGTCCTGTGTTCGAGTCATAGCCAAGAAGACTTTGTGGAAAAGATAAAGATTCGCCAGAATATTCTCCATAATATTATTTTCAAGGTATTTATTGCTTAACCTTTGTATTTTAGTTTAATTCTAAATAAATCAAAGACGATTCCTATGCTTCCGCTGTGGGTTTAATTCGATTATTCCCTTCATAAAGGAGGAGTTATAATCGGGTGTTTAAACAAATACAGAGTTAGAACAAGATCACGTTCAGAGTAAGAACAAGGTCAAGTTCTGAGTAAGAACAAGGTCACGTTCAAAGTACTAGGTTAAGTGTTTAGTTTCACATTTAAGTGTTTAGTACTTTTATATTATATTGCAAATAAAATAATCAAAATTATTACTAATTATTAAATAAATTATTAATCACGAGGCTTTAAGGCATAAATCCCATAAAAAAGATCATCCTTGATATTTTATTCTGATTATATTAGAAAAAATAAAAGATAAATTAAATTCTAAATTTTAAACTATGGATAATCTTGGAATTATACCATTTTAAACTCTTTAAAACTAAATTAAAAGATTATCCTAAATTCTAATCTTATTAGAAACAAATAAAGATATATGAAATTCAAATTTTAAATTATTTAAAGCATGAATCCCAATATCCTTATTTTAAGGAAACACTACTCTCATTCAGAAATATCCTAATCCTATCAGGAAAACATGGATTCCAATTATGAAAGGAAATATACTAATTTAATTGTAACGACCCTATAGGCTCAACACGCTACCTAAGAGTCATTACTAAGTCACGTCGCTATATTACCGAAAATTTCGGCAACATAACGACGTAACTACGCGAAAACCAATAATTAGACCCTTACCTGATAAGACATAGAAAAACACACTTCTAAGATTTTCAAACAACCTCCTAGCATCCAACAAACTTCTCAATATGATGCTAGGGTTCAGACAGCAGAAAAACCAAATACACGTGCACGATTTACAAAGAAAGGTTAAAAGACCTTGAAACATCCTCCTAAACATTTAAAAACTCGACATGAGTTCTATGTACATCCAGAAACATAAAAGAAGCGGAATAGCGATCGCTCGGCTCCCATGACTCGAGTAACTGATCTCCGGTCACGCGCTAGGGCCGATCTTAGCCTTACCTGAAAACATTTTAAAAAGGAAAATGGTGAGTATTAACGAATAATACTCAGTAAGTCAATCATAGTTTCAAATAAGAGTTTCAATCGCATGCAACATGTCATTTTAAATCATAAAACCATCGTAAACCATTGCTTTAGTTGGGGACCTAAAATTCGTTTTATAAACCATGTACTTTTCCTCGCGGCTCTCGTGAACGATTAAATTCTCCCGAGGGCCTCGTGAATAGTCCGAAGACATAGTTTTTCCATCGAATAGAGTCCTCCCTAACTCTGAGAGTTGAGCTCGAAAGCTAACATACATCGTGGAGTCCGAAGACTCAGCCCGAAGGCTACCATCGTGGAGTCCGAAGACTCAAGCCCGTCGGCTACCATCGTGGGGGCACTCTCGAACCCCGGGAGCATAGAGAGTCCGAAGACTCGGGTTCCCTCATAACCCACATAAACTTTTGGGAGAATTATCGTCACGGCCTTATATAAATCTTTTCATGAGCACACAACACATGCATGAGGTCCCATTCGTTTTAGAACATAGTTATGAATACATAAATCAAGGCAATCGCATTTCAAAGACATACATATCATTTCCATTCTTTTTAACATGAAAACATAAATTTCAAAGTAAATATAGAGCTAGCTTTAGGTTTCGAAAACTTCTTTCGTTGTGAGATCCCTTACCTTAAATCTTTACTTACTAAAATACCCTTTCTCCAATAGTAATGAGCTTCTCGAGTTCCCACTCCAAGTACAAACCAAAGTCCTCGACAATTCACCTAAAAAGTGTTCTAAACGTGTCTTAAACCATCCGAATTACGCTAAAACACATTCTATCATTAATAACTCGACGAAACGGACCAAATGGCAATTTTTACCCAACTCCGGCGAACGGCGGCGCGTGACCGGAGCACGGCGGCGCGTGGCCGGCGCGTGCGGTAGCACGTGGGGCTTCCAATCGGCGCGTGAGAGCGCGTGAGGGCCGGATCTCGTGCGAGGCTCGCGGATTTGGGTTTTCCGGCAGCTGAAAGTTCAAATCGGCGAGATTTACAGTGGATCAGTGATGGCCGAACGCGTGAGTGGTCAAAACTAAGGTCCGGCGGCTGCTGATCGGCGAAAACGAAGAAGAAGGAGGAGGAGACGGCGAACTGAGGTTGAAGAACGGCGGTTTGGAGTCGGTCTCACGAGCTGCAGAACCGTCGAGGAGGCGTCCAGCAAGGCAAAGACCGCGTCTTGGGAGCTTACGCTACGGTGATGCGGCAGATCCGGCGAGAAGCTGCGTGGGTCTTCGTGCGAGCGGATCGGAAGACAGACGAAAACGCGGCTGCAAGCTTCGCGCTGCTGCTTGCTCGCGAGCAGCGGCGGGCAGCGGTTGTGCCGCGGGGTTCGTGGCTGTCGGCGGCGGCGTGCGGCGGGGCTGGAGCTTCGGCGAGAGAGAGAGAGAGAGAGAGAGAGAGAGAGTGTGTGTTCGGGAGGAAGAAGAAGGAAGAAAAAAAAATAATAAATAATAATAAATAATAATAAAATATTATTATAAAATCAAAAATATCTTCTTCTCTATAAATGACCAAAATGCCCTTTCCTTTTCCAAAAATCACCAAATTACCCTCAAAATAATTAAATTCATAATAAAACTTTACCAAAACAACATTTTAAACTTACCCAAAGAGTCTCGGGTGTTACATTAATTTTCCAAATATAAAAATTATAATCAAAGATATGGAAAATATAAACTTATTAGGGAAATATCTCAATTCTATTAGGAAACATCATAATCATATTTTTCAATATAGCAATTATATTAAAAAATTAATCTTAATTCTGTTAGGAAACAACCTATAATCAAAATTTTTAAATATAACAATTATATTCAAAATTAATTAAGATGCATAATAATGCTTAACCTATGATAGGATTTTAATCTAAATGACATACTTTACACAACAAACAAACAATTTAAAACATACATCTCATGCATAATTAAATTAAAACTAGCAAAATTAACCGACATGACATATCCTAAGAAATTGAAAACAATTTAAATTACAATGATTTAAATCCAAGACATATCTTGGTTTTCAATATCTTCCTTGTTTGAACCATTCAAAATTTAAGGTTTAGATATCTAAATCTTGTCATTACCCAGGTGTTGAACCCAAGACCTAGAATATAACAAGACAACTTCACCATAAAACCAAACACATGATTTATGTTGCTAAAGTGCTTAATAATATGATAAAATTCCTTCCAAATATGTTTGACTTCGATTTTTTTTTTGTGCACCTTTTTGTCGTCGGCTTCTTCAATGAAGGTGGTCAAAATTTGCAACAATCGTAGTCATTCAAGTAAATATACATGAAATCCTAACCCTTATGGGTTTTACAATGATCTAATCAAAACAATAAATCTAATGCCAAATAACCTAAACAATCAATTTGCAGACCATAATATATCACATATATGATAAATTAAAACACCCACCATCACAAAACTTTAGTTCTAAATAAAACTCAAAGATTTCTTTGATACCAATTGAAGGAATGGACTTTTCACTCCGTAGCGGAAGCATTGGATCGTCTTTGATTTTATTTAAAATTAAACTAAAAATTAAGATTAAGCAAACTTACTTAGAGTAAATATGAAGATATTTATGACATATCTTCATCTCCTTCATAAAATCTTCCTAGTTATGACTCGAATATAGGACCAAGGTTTGTGGGAGCCTCTTGAAAGAAAATCCACAAGGGATTGAAGAGGAAAATGTCTAGAGAGAATTCTCTAATTCTCTATTGAGGAGATATGTGTTATGTCTAATAACTCAACCCAAGGGTCCTATTTATAGAGACCAAAAAAAAATCTTTGCCATAATTAAAATATTATATTTTAATATCTAATATATTAAAATATATATTATATTTATTTGAATCTCATTCAAATCTCCTACGATATTTATTTATTTGAATTGTATTCAAATTCTATAAATATCTTTTATTTAATGTATCTAATATACATTAATTATTTTAATATTTAATGTATTAAATACAATAAATATATTTTCCTCTTAAATATTTAATATATCTAATATATTAAATATTAATTTGAACATTTCAAAATTTTCTTTCAACTAAATTAATCTTTTAGTGTTACAATGAGCTAGCAAATGGACCTTATGGATCTACAAATTATAAGCTCCAATGATACAAAATCAATTAATTAAACTATTTAATTAACTAATTTTCATTCATTAACTATAGGTCACTCTACTATAGACCTAAAGTTGCACTCTTATGCACTATAGGACAAGTTGTGTTCATAGATATAATCATTACATGCAAGTCGATCCTTCATGAGTTGTTTGTAATTACAACTGGGTCAAAAGTCCATTTTACCCCTATAATTACATCTTGCACCTTAAGTACCATTGATCCTCTAATGAAAAATCTGTTTATAATCTAATTATAAACTAAGTTCTTCTCGGGCAAGTGAGAGAGTGGGGACCCATTGTTCAAGTCCCGAAATAAGTACTTAAGGGAACTACTCATCTACTTGCCGTATATGGGAATGAGTGAATTCCATCCTGTGAGATTATGTTCCTAGCTCCCTATTTGGTCAAGTCACTAAAATAGTAGGCATATTGAATCGGCTACAAAAGCCACTCTCACCTATGCAAAATCAAAGGACAAACCCTCACAGGCAAGAGTTCATAACTCACTCAGGATTAAGATCGAGTTGCATATGATCATCCTGTGAAATATCAATCTTCTCAATTAACAAATTTATAAAGAGAGATTAAATGTTTCGTGGTCCAATCTTATACAAACTCATTGTATAAGATACCCTCACTCACATATTTCCACATGAACGATTTGGATCAAATCATTTTTAACTATTACAAAGTGGGTCGTATCAATAGTGTTACCAAGATAAGGCACCAAATCTTATCCATATACTATGACCCTTTAAGTTATTTCTTGAACATGATCCTTTCATATGTCAACTACATACTTTTCAAGATTACACTAATAACCTTTGCTTTTTCATATAATGGATAATATTATATTGCAAATAAAATAATCAAAATTATTATTAATTATCATTAATTACAAGGCTTTAGGGCATGAATCCTAACAAACATTTGATGGGGTTCTACATAATACAACAAGAATGATGAATCATGACATACAAATATACAAATATATTTACATCTAAAAAAATTGTTTGTATATCACCAAAAGAATTCTTGTGACCATATCTGTACAGCATATTGCCTTTTAATGAAAGACATATTTTGTTGGGTGAGTGTATCCATGGATGTTTTAGTTACGTGATACTCCAAAAATTTGGCCACGTAATACGTACAATCCAGACCATTAGTTTGTCGATTATTCACTATTGGTCTGACCACTACCTATTTTGCCTTCTATAACGTTTGATGTTCTTCGTAGAATCCACAGGATGCAGCAGCGACGTCAATCCACTCAAAAACTGATTCATATTCTGAACCAATTAAGTGTTGGAGACGTGCTTCAACATTGAGTCATGTACAATCACTCTGGCCTTCATCAGATCAATACACACCAGCATCCAATGCTCTTTAATATTGGTTGGCCCATATACGTGTTGACAATCGAACCATGCTGGCTCATATCCCTTGTGCATGCCCAATACGTAGTCTAGAAAAGATTGGTCGTTTCCACCCCACAATTTAACTTGCACATTATGGTCTTGGCTTGACCCTAGTTTGCTGAGACCATCAGGCGACATCAAAAACTCCTGTAAACCAGTTTTGATATTACAATGGATTGAAACATATATAAAACATGAATGCATAATAATGAACACAAAGAACAAAAAATATAATACGTAAAACTGACCATAAAAGCACTACCGACAATGGTAAAAGTGTGTTTACAAAAATTTGGTCACGAGTGAAGCTTCCGTTTAACAAACATAAGAAGGATATCCATGTCCTGCATAATTCCATATTCTCATAATGAGTCATATGTAATGAGTAAACCGCTTATAATATCAAAATGGTTTAGAATACTTACGGAAGCATGAAGCCATTCTTGTACCATGATCTGCTTGAAGAAGGATTTATTGTGTGTCACGTACTCAACAACACGAACTTCATCATCAGTTGAAGTATCATTTATCCATTCTTCGAACGCCCTCTCATATGAGTCTGGGATATGGAATAGTGGGTTGCATACCTCAAGTACACTTGTCGTTGCATGCTTGTCGGTCTCCTCAACTACACTTGCCAGTGCACGCTTGGAGGTTTTACCATTCTTTGTGGGTTATTCCAAGGTATACTTGTCAGTAGGCTTCCTATTGCATTTGGATCGAAGAAGATTATTATGATTTTGAACATCTGTGGCCACCAACGCATCCTCCACCTGCTCCTGCACATCAATGGTGGACTGTTCCACCGTCTGTTGAACAATGGGGGCCACTTTCTCCCCAACATCACGGGATACATGTTCATTGCAGACTTCGGTGGCCACTTTTTCATCTTCAGCAGAGTTCACCTTTTCCTTATCGACATCGGTGGGCACTTCATCTCTTCCACCTTCAGTGGCCATCTCCTCCTGTTCCGTGGCCACTCGTTCAACAATTGAGGGGCATGTTCATCCTGCATGATATCGTGGACCAACTGTTGCACCACCTCAACCACCGCCATCTCAAAATGATCCCCAACCTCTTCGGGACTTCTTAAGACATCATTAACTATCAGCTTGCCCTACACAGTCAATTATCATATTAGTTACATGTTTCTACCAAATACACAATTAGTAATTAAACCACCAATGTAGACATACCTTACAGAAAGAATTTAAGATTGAAGTCACGCTCTTCAACTCTGACTTTACTAGAGCCAACTCTGACTTCACTTCATTAAGCTCAGACTTCACTATGGCCAGCTCGGACTATTAGATCGGTATGGCAACCTTAGAGAGGGGGTGAATAGGGTTTAATAAAAAAAAATTCCTAAGTATGAACAAATAATCTAATTATCAAAATTTTTATAAACAAATAAAAAGGATAATTAATACAATATGTAAAGTATGAAAAATTAATTCAATCTAATACAATAAACAATTAAGAACAAATTAAAGCATGCAATAAATTACTACAATTAATTTACAAAAGTAAATGAGAAAGAGTTAGAGAGGATGACACACTAATTTTATAGTGGTTCGGTCAAACTCGACCTACTACACTCCCCAAGCGCCTCTTGGGAATTTGAATAAAAACTTTATCGACTCTTTCCACGGATTAGAGCCCAACCGCTACAATGCTCTTTTTACGAGTTCAAGAGCAAACTCGACCCTTTCCATGAGTTAGGATCAAACCGTTACAAAGTTTTGAATTTCTAAGGAACACACTTATGAACTCTCTTAATAGAGTAGATTTACAAATTTAACTCTCACAAATCAATCCTCACTACACAATGAAACTCTCTCAAGAATAAGATGAAAAGAAAAAAGTTGAGAGCTTGGAGAGAGCAACAATGGAGCTTTTTGAGATTTTTTGGAGGATTGAAAAATTGTAAAACTTGTTATGAAAATTTTGGAGAAGAATATGGTATAAAAAGAAAGGAAAATGAGGTACAAATCAAGATTTAATTTGAACCATTAGATTATGGTAAAAGTAAAATGAATGGTGGAGATTCAAAGAAAATAAAAAGTAAAAAGTAAGTAATAAAAGAAATAATAATAATAATATAAATAATATATATATATATATATATATATTTGAAATGAGACCAACGGTCAAAAGCTATATATATATATATAATAATTTTTTTTTAAATAGCCCAACTGCTGGTAGCATTAAATTCTGTTAGCTTTTTTTTTTTTTTTAAAACCGTTAGACACAAACAAAAAATAATATATAATAATATATTTTTACCTTTTTCTTTTTAAACAAACAAAAAGCCACCATGTGTCACTTCTCCATAGTTCCACGTGTCACTCTCTAGATGGTCCACATTGCTGACTCGGCTGCCACGTTGTCGCGTTAGAAATTTTCCGTTCAAATTTGTTTTGCTCATAACTTCTTCGTTTTAACTCTGATTTGAGTGATTCAAAAGGCTTTGGAATCGTTATTCCGAGCTCTAAGCTATGGACACTTCAAAATACTAAAATTATTAGTAATTAAGAGTAGGTTTGTTATCATCAAAACATTAATTAATTAATTAATTTGAGATTAAGGGCCAAAAAGCCAACACAGACTTCATGCTACTAAGTTAATCATCAGACAACCTTGATGGATGTTGTGTCTCTCGATCATCTGTCCTTGTTGTCGATGTACTAGACCCATGAGTAGCCTGCTCGTTTACATGTGTAGGGGCCTAAGGTATCCCAACATCAACGAATCCTTCAGGAAATCATCCCTGTTCGTAGTCGGTCGGGCTCGGGAGGTCTCTAGGTCACCAACAACATCATGTATAGGTCGCTAGTTGATGCGAGCTTGTCGAGGGCTCGTCAAATTACAATTTATAAACCGATCCTAAGCTACTTGTAGCATTGAGTGGATCGGGTCGATCTCAGGGAACCGAATATTAATTTCTCAAATTAAATTTGCCAAGGAGAAAACAAATGAAAAGAGGGGTTTTGTGTTTTTTTTTTATTAATAAAATAAATCCTAAGCAAATAAAAGAAAGATAAATCAAATCTTACCAAATTCCAATCCAAAAGTGCGGTTCTACTCAATTGCAAAAATTGATCATAGACAATATTTAAACTTAACAATGCAAGCACTTGGTCAACTTATTAGGAAACCCCAAAAAGTAGGAACTTCCTTAAGGTCATTAACTCTAACAAACGTCAAGTTAACGCTAATTACCTAAACAATTTTTTGACGAAACCACTCCAAATTATTTAGATAAAGGCATTACGTGCTTTGGAAGGACCAAAACAACTAATTAGATGAAATAACTTTAATCTAATTAAGATGCTCCTTTAATTCCTAGAATTAAACATGCAAGCCATGTAATATGGAAACCCACAAAACATATCCATGTAATAATCCTAACGCTACCGGTTCAATCAACATGACAATTACGGATCATGCATCATGATTAGCAATCAAACATGTAAAACGGTCGAGGCGTCAATTCAATCAAAAATACATGCTTATAAAATTAACACAAGAATCAAAGAATACTTACAATTGAAAGAAAACTGCATTCAGGTCCAAGCCTCACAACATTGCAATTGATTACAACCGACCTCTGAACTGGAAACGTGGAGTTTAGCCAAGCATCGTGATAGTATATCTCCCGTTACACATGGTTCGATTTGATAAAATAAAAGTGTAAAAATGGAAGGAGAAAAGCTCTTAAAAGCTTTCTCTAAAAGTCTAAGAAAAAGAGGCAAAAGTCCCAACCCTAGAGTGAAAAAGTGCTATAAATAGGGCTGGGGCAGCGTTGAGACGCAGTAGGTGGCGTTGAGACGCTACTCTAGCAAAAAAGGAAAGAATAATATCTCGTCTGTGTGGCGTTGAGCGGTGTCGAGCATGACGTTGAGCGGAGTCGAGCGGCGTCAAGCATGGCGTTGAGATGCTATTGGCGTTGAGCAAGCCAAACTGCGGCGTCGAGTAGCGTTAAGCAAAGACAGAATCTTAGCGTTGAGACGCTACTGGCATTGAGCATAGCGTTGAGCGGCGTTGAGACGTTGCTCCTTGGACAAATTTGGTAATTTTGCTCTAACTTTTTGCTCAAGTGTCCGAATGACCTCCGGTTTGGCTCGTTTGAATCGTTATTCAACATAGAGTCTCAAAATACGTCTTTTGCTCAAGTCCCTACAAAATAAACATGAAGACACATAAAAACTATCCAATTAACAAGAATTAAGTGTGATTAAATAAAACTTTATAGGTCCTATCACAACCCCCAACCTAAATCTTTCTAGTCCTCGAGCAAGGTAAAACTAAACAATCTTATGACTTAGTTGCATATCAATGACTCTAATCTCAATGCTTTAGGCAACAAAATATTTGCAATGGAAGAAAACAATCAAACACATTCAATCAGTAAGAATTTTAAAACTAATCCCTTCATCCCTTATGTGTGTGTGTAGCTCCTCTTATCAAAGTCTTTATAAGCCCGAGAAGGTTTTATTTGATCCTCAACTCATTTTCCCCCTACTTCTGACTTTAAGACCAATCCTCAAGCTTCCCTACACTCAAAAGGATAACAAGAAACTAAGGTGCCCCGGGGTAGGCCTACCCCCAAACTTAGAATTTTGCTTATTTTGATGAGCACTAGCTTTCACACATCCACTGTAGGGACCCTTATCCAGAGTACTTGCTCGATGGATGGCCTAACTTATCACAGTAGGGGTAGCTCTTTTTGCCCTTAGACTTTTAAAAACATGCAATAATTTTTTTTTATTTACTCGAGTTTTCATTTTATCACAGTAATAAAGGCAAATAAAACATGCAATTACTCCTAAGTTTCACGTTATACAACATCATGCAAGTAGACTCTTAAACT
The DNA here is from genome assembly GCA_033996785.1 of Trichosanthes truncata. Classification (NCBI taxonomy): domain Eukaryota; kingdom Viridiplantae; phylum Streptophyta; class Magnoliopsida; order Cucurbitales; family Cucurbitaceae; genus Trichosanthes; species Trichosanthes truncata. Next base: position 21,977,582 of record JAWPNB010000003.1, on the reverse strand, counting down.
AGTTCCTAAAATCTTTCGAAGTGACAACAAGAATCTAGACCAAATAACGCAATCTTAAGCCTTCAAAACCATAGACAAGAGGGATAAGTGCTCAAAAAGTATAAGGGAATTAAAAGGAAAATTTTAAAATAGGCTTAAATCAAGCATGCATCTTCAAGTTTCAACCGTTTCAAATGGAATTACCTAAAGCACCTCTTAGATTGTCATAACCACCTAATATGCAACTAACTCATCATGCAATTTAAGCTCAATTTTTTAAAAAAATTAACGCTCACTGCTCAACATGCTCATGAATAACCCTAAACATGCAAATCTAACGTTCTCCACCCCCAACCTTAATTGATACATTGTCCCTAATGTATAGCGAAACAGAGTTACACAAAAAAAAAAAGCAAGAGGAACAGGAAAACTTCCCTAGTTTTTGGATGGCTTGTGGGTGGTGGTGCATCTTTATCCTCAATTTCTCCTCCCAAGTGCAACACCTACAAAAGAAAAACAAAACAAACTACGAAAATGAAATAAATCATTGAAAGGAAAACAAATAAAACAATTAAAGCACATGGGTTGCTTCCCAAGAAGCGCAACTTTTTAACGTCGTTATGCTCGACTGGGTTCGTAAGTATCAGGGCACATAAAATTCTTCTACTTTCTTCGGTCCCTTCTTGCTTGAATCAATGTAACCTTCCAAGTTTAGAAGGCTTTCCTGTTTCTCCAAGGTACCAGACAGATCATTATTTTTGCTATTTTTTACATAAGGAATGAAAGGCAAAAAGTAAGACTCAACTAACTTAAATGACTCAAAAGAATCAAAAGACTTTAAGGACTCATGAGAATAAAGAAAAGGCAATTCAAAATTAAGAGTGGAGCTAGGGAATAGAACAGGCAAAGGCTTTTTAGCCTCCAACTCTATCACTTGAATCTCCTCTTCGGGTGTAAGCTCGGACTCCTTCTTAACCTCACAAATTACCTGTTCTTGGCATGGCGCGAAATTCAAAACTTCCTTGTCACTGTCGGTGTCAATTTCCTCAAAAAATCTTTCCTTAGTGATGTCAAAAGAGTATTGCTCTTGTAGACACTCCAGTCTCCTCACAGAATCAACCAACTGGGTAATTTGGTCACCCAGACTTTGCATTCCAGCACGAGTCTCCTCTTGAAATTGGAGATTTTCCTGCTGAAACTGAAGAGTATTATCAGCAATTTTGTAAACTATAGCCTCTAAAGACATACCTGAGTCTGAAATCTGATGGTACAGGCTTTGTTGCTCCTCCTGGTATCCATAGCCATAATTGGATTGATCCCATTCAAGACAGTAAGGATCGTAAGACTCGTAGTTCACTTGATGACCAGAAAATTCTCCCAAGGCGTAAGCATTTGGCACAAAGTTCCATTGCAGTTGAGGGCATGCTTCAGTGGGATTTCCTTGAAGAGAGCATAATCTACATGTCTCCACTGCTTGGAGCCTCCCTACAGCCACTTCAAGAATAATAGAGGTTAATTCAGAAATTTGAGTTTTGAGCTCACTAACCTCATTAACATACGGGGCAGCTCCACCATTTGTCCAGTAGTGTTGAGAATAATCTGCCATTTAAAGAACAGATAAAAAAAACAAAAATACAAAAGATTTTTTTTTTTTTTTGTGTTTTTTAAAGCAAATTTAACAAAGAGAAACTAATAGTGGTTTCCCGGCAACGGCACCAAATTTGATGCAAGCTTATCGAGGGCTCGTCAAATTATAATTTATAAACCGATCCTAAGCTACTTGTAGCATTGAGTGGACCGGGTCGATCTTAGGGAACCGAATATTAATTTCTCAAATTAAATTTTCCAAGGAGAAAACAAATGAAAATGGGGGTTTTGTGTTTTTTTATTAATAACATAAAACCTAAGCAAATAAAAGAAAAATAAATCAAATCTTACCAAATTCCAATCCAAAGGTGCGGTTCTACTCAATTGCAAAAATTGATCATAGACACTCAAAATATTTAAACTTAACAATGCAAGCACTTGGTCAACTTATTAGGAAACCCCAAAATGTAGGAACTTCCCTAAGGTCATTAACTCTAACAAACGCCAAGTTAACGCTAATTACCTAAACAATTTTTTGACGAAACCGCTCCAAATTATTTAGATAAAGGCATTACGTGCTTTGGAAGGACCAAGACAACTAATTAGATGAATTAACTTTAATCTAATTAAGATGCTCCTTTAATTCCTAAAATTAAACATGCAAGCCATGTAATATGGAAACCCACAAAACATACACATGTAATAATCCTAACGCTACCGGTTCAATCAACATGACAATTACGGATCATGCATCATGATTAGCAATCAAACATGTAAAACAATCGAGGCGTCAATTCAATAAAAAATACATGCTTATAAAATTAACACATGAATCAAAGAATACTTGCAATTGAAAGAAAACTACATTAAGATCCAAGCCTCACAACATTGCAATTGATTACAACTGACCTCTGAACTGGAAACGTGGAGTTTAGCCAAGCATCGTGATAGTATATCTCCCGTTACACATGGTTCGATTTGATACAATAAAAGTGTAAAAATAGAAGGAGAAAATCTCTCAAAAGCTATCTCTAAAAGTCTAAGAAAAGGAGACAAAAGTCCCAACCCTAGAGTTTAAAAGTGTTATAAATAGGGCTGGGGCAGCGTTGAGACGCCGTAGGTGGCGTTGAGACACTGCTCTAGCAAAAAAGGAAAGAATAATTTCTCGTCTGTGTGGCGTTGAGCGGCGTCGAGCATGGCGTTGAGTAGAGTCGAGCGGCGTCGAGCATGGCATCGAGACGCTATTGGAGCAAGCCAAACTGCGGCGTCGAGTAGCGTTGAGCAAAGACAGAATCTTAGCGTCGGGTGGCGTCGAGCATAGCATTGAGACGCTACTGGCGTTGAGCATAGCGTTGAGCGGCATTGAGACGCTGCTCCTTGGACAGATTTGGTAATTTTGCTCTAACTTTTTGCTCAAGTGTCCGAATGACCTCCGGTTTGGCTCGTTTGAATCATTATTCAACATAGAGTCTCAAAATACGTCTTTTGCTTAAGTCCCTACAAAATAAACATGAAGACACATAAAAACTATCCAATTAACAACAATTAAGTGTGATTAAATAAAACTTTATAGGTCCTATCACTAGTCAACTCAAGTCTCCCAAAATTGCATCTCTAAATCCGACTCTTGGATTTTTGAAATAACCACCATCTACATATAGCAACATCAGAATATAAATAAAAGTTTAAAAAACACAACAGTTGAATACAAGTCATTAGGGATCGATGTACAACCTCAGTTGATTAAAGACATCTCGGAGTAATATGTTCAATGAGACCAAGTGGGAGGATGTCTATCTAAGTATGTGAGGCACTGCTTCAAAGTTCAAACATGTTACAACCTTCCCTTCCAATGAGGGTATAATCTTATATGCCCATACCTAAAACAAGCAAACAAATGACATTTACTAATTTCGTAAACAAATTGAATAATTGAAGATAACAATACAGTAAGCAATAAATAGTATCAGAAAAGCAAATGGAAATCCATTGATAGTGTACTTTACTTTGAATCCTTTATTTGAAGCAGCCATCTTCTTATAGTAAGCAACTTTATCCTTCATCCCATTTTGTAGACACTTCAATGTCCTATCAAATATGATCTTTCCCCAGCTAATGTTGTTAAAGTACTCAAGATCCTCCACATCTCTAAACAATGAATTGTCCACTGTCATATTCATCCTATCTTTGCCCATCATTGCAACGTCAGTGTAATAGACAAGGGACACCTTAACTGCATCCTCATCATTCTCAAACTCTTCCTTCAAATACTCCACTTACAAGTTTTTTGGACCCATCCGATCTATATACTTGAAGTACTTGTTTCGAAGGTGGGTGGTGGATATGTGTTTCTTACGTCCAACATCGCTACCGAGGAATGGCCATAATCCGATAATCCGTAAGAAAATTTCCTTGGAGAAGGTGACTACCGTGCCCCCTATGTCGAAGCTCATTACATTCGGCCGCTCGTCCACAACCTTCCTCAGTAGAATGTAATGTACCAGTGCACTATTGAAAGCCAATAAAACATCAACAAAATGCCTAAACTTGGTTTTCCGGAACATATCAAGCTATGATGGCAAAAGTTTTTCCTTCACCACACCATTTGCCTACTTCAGGTACGACAAGTTGGAAATTTGTGTTGGGAATCTATTTACATCACTGAACTTTTGTGCCATTTCCTAAGGGTCAGATTAAAATTTAGAATTAGCATAATGATTTTTCAGGCAATTTAAAAACATGTTTACAATAGAAGTCAAAAATAAATAATAAAGTTGTAGTCTCCCTAGCATTCCCGCCCATAATGTTGATTATATTAAGAGCGCAAGTGCGAATTAGACTGCAAACGCGAGTCCGATTGAGGGAATAAGCACGATTCCTTGCCTCATCGGAATTCACATAGTCACTGGTCTACAATAACCAAAGGCACAAAACATGCATAATGGAGGGTTACCGAGTTGCAAAAAACGACATTACAATCTTTGTGTTAAGCCCTAGCACTAACAAATTCGATTGTGCACAACATACATGCATACCAGACAATTAAAATCTAAACCCTATTCATCTTACAAGGACATTTGTTTCAACCCACAGAATCGTAACAAGACGAGTAAAATCTATTTTATTTATGACAATTGAAGGTGTGAACAAACATACCGTTATGAGAGATGACAAAAGTTCTGAAGTTCTAGTCGGACGAAAGTGTACAAGACAAAGGGTTAAGTTGGTCGGAAATTCTAAGTACCGTAGAAGCCCAAGCACAATTGGGAGCACTGAGTATATGTTCTGAGTTCAAGTTTGAAGGCAAACAGACATAGAGGACGAAAAATTGGGAAGACGAATAATATTTTAAATACCACACACGATGAGGGTCATTTTCTTATTTGCACTCGCGATGTAACCAATTGTCGCGATTGCGATCATTTACTTCTTTGCACTCACAAGCTCGCGTTAAGTCTTTATTCGGGTTCAGGATCAATGAAACCTTTGCATTCGGCATATGTGATAGCACACAATATGTGCTATCTTTAGACTTTATTTTATGCTAGTTTTGAGACTTAAAAATATGTTTTTCACGTTCATAATTGTTTATTTTGTAGAAATTGAACATTTGGAGCAAAACTAAGATTTTAGAAGAAATATGGTGATAAATGAGCTAATTAAACAACCAATTTTGGGGACAATTTTTGGAGAAGAAAAATATTCCTAATTTAATTAGGTTATGGATTCCTAATTTAATTAGGTTATGGATTTCTAATTTGATTAGATTTTGGATTCCTAATTTAATTAAATAATGAATTCCTAATTAGATTAGGATATGAATTAACCCATTATAAATACCCATATTCTCTTCACTTCAAGGCATTCAACTTTGGAGAGCACAACTCTAAATTTCTACATATAAGAGTGAGAAGAGACCTGAGGGAAATATTCAAGGCCAAGTTGTGGAGATCATACGAAGACGGAAAATCGACACACCGGCATAGTTTTTCTCTTCCTTCTTTTTATTTAGTATTTAAATGTTGTTTAAGAGTTTAGATTTTGTGATAGTGAACATGAGTGGCTAAACTCTTTTCTTATTCTAGGGATTGATGTAGCCATTAGACCTTATGTTTTAATTATTTAAATTCCATGATTGATTGTCATTAATTTCATTCATGCTTTTATATTCTTAATGCTTTTAATCTTTTGATCACCGATTAAATGTTATGTTGGTCTAAATTCACGCTTGAGAAAGGTAATTTAGATTAGATCCTCATTTCATGACTAAAGGTAGTTCTAACTTGATAATGATTAGGGCTCCTTTCGAAGTTGTTAATGAAGGAACTTAATGCTATGCATAACGTTAAAAATCATCAGAGATGTAGGTTTTGCCTTATTGCATAAGAATTGTTTGTCCTCGAGAGAGTCATTCATGATAAAAGACTTCTTGACTTATGAAATATTTGTTTGATCAATCTTGGATGTTTAAGTAATTTATTTATTTTAGTCTAATAGGTGAAATCAACTCTCTAGGATATTCTCTCCTCTGATTGTTTCAATTTTTATTATAATTGTTTTATTTAAATCTTGCATCCATCATTCAATTCTATTCTCTAAATAAAATTGGGCTATAATATTCATAGTACTTAAGTGAATTAGAAAACCAATCCTGAGGACGATACTCGAACACTCTTTCACTATATTAAAACTTGACCCGTACACTTGCGGTATTGCGCAAAAATTACGCAACAAGTTTTTGGCGCCGTTGCCGGGGATTGACAATTATTTAATTCACTTAATACTGTGAAGAACTCACTCAATCTTAATTTAGAGCTTTATTTATTTATTTATTTTATTTATTTTTTATTTATTTATTTTTAAAATCTTTGTCCTTGTTTTTGGTTGTGAATTTGTATGAGAGCCTATGTTTAGTCTTCTTGAATTAGATCATGGTTTTCTATAATTATGGGTGGCCTTATGGGGAGTTTCAACCCACCCAAGAACCAACACCATCCTTCAATACTTCCCCTTTTAACTATACCTCTTATGACACCGTGAATGTTCCATATGGTTTCCATGGTTATCAAATGCCTAGTCATTATCATTCTAAGTCTATGAATTATGGAAATTCTTTTTATGGCAATGATGAATGCATTTGGAACCAAGATTCCTATCACCCAATCCAAATTGAAGAAAAATCTTCTCTTGAAGTTCTTTTGTTAGAGTATATTTTAGAGTCAAGGGTTAGAAGTTTTTGTCAAAATGAATCAAAGAGGTTGGATAGGATAGAGGCTATGGTGGAAGAAAATGGAGCTGCACTAAATCGTATAGCTGTGCAAATTGGTCAAATAATTAAAACACTTAAGGCCCTACATGAGCAAAAAAATTTCAATACCATTAAGGCATGTCACTCTAGGGGAATGTACATAGATAGTGGGGATGAGTTGGAGCAATTTGATACACACCCAGAACATGTTTGTGAGGTAGAAAAAGATAGTGAACCCATATTGCAAGAGACAAGTCAGGTGATAGAGTATGAGGCTGAAAAGCCTAGCTTTATTTTATTTCCAGAAGCTTCTCTTAATCTTGATCTTTATTTTTCTTATACTCACGAGTCTAGTTTGCCTTATAGTGAAATTTCTCATTTTATTTCATTAAACAAAAATAACAAAAATATTTCTCTTTCAGGTGCCCATGAAAAGCAAGTGACCCTACTAGACCTAGTAGGTTATATCGATTCAAGCAAGAAGGGACCAAAGAAAATAGAGGAATTTTATGTGCCTTGATGCATGCACATGAGTCCCGTCTCGCTAGAGACGTTAAATAAAGCGCTTCTTGGGAGGCAACCCAAGTTTATTGCTTTCTTAGTTTTTAATTTTTCATTATTTCTTTTTCTTCTAGTTTGTGGTGTGTCCTTGTTCTTATGTCTCTATTGATTGTTTTTGTAGGAGTTTGATCACCATAGCCTTCTCCCACAACTATAATGACGATGTTGAGTCTCTCATTTACCAGGGCAGTATTGTTCACTCTTCTATTTTCTTTGTCATTTGCATGCATTAGTAGATTGTGTAGTTTTATACTTTGAGGACAATGTATGTTTTAAGTTTGGGGGTGGGGAATACTTTTGCTGAGCTCTGAACATGAAAAAAATATTTTTTAAGCATTATTTGTATGAGGAACCAATTGCATTGTTATGATTAACACAGCCTAGGATAAGTTTTAAATAATGATGTTTGCAATTGTTGAAATATGACAACATATCCCTGAATTGAGTAAAATTAAATTTTTTTTCTTTGATTCTCTTGCACTTTTAGAGCACATAGTCTTCCTATTTATGGTTTTGAAGGCTTAGAGTTGGGTTATATGATCTGGATATTTGTTGTCACCTCGAAAGGCTTTAAGAACTAATTAGAGAGTTAACTTGCATGATGGTTAGTAATGTTACACTTAGGAGAAAATTCTTTTCTATTTACTTGCCTATTTGCTTTCATTGTATCACTATTCATTCAAGGAAAACTAAAATAACTTGTTCTGCAAAAAAAAAAAAAAAAAAAAGGGACAAAAAGAGCTACCTTTGCTGTGATCAGTTAGGACCACCTGTGAGTTGATGGGTAAGGGTCCCTACAGTGGATGTGTGAAAGCTAGTGTCCACCAAACTATAAAAAATATATATATAATAAAAAAATCAAGTGTGGGGGAGGCCTACCACAGTTTTCAGGCAACCTAGTGGCATATTACTTTCTTGAGTGTAAGGGGCTTAATAATTGGAACTTATGGCCAGAGTAGGGGGAAAACAAGCTGAGGATTGTATAAAACTGTTCCGGGCCTATAAAAATTGAGATAGGAAAGGCTAAGCACACACACACGCAAGGGATAAAGAGAATTAAATTTAAATTTCTTGAAGATATGATATGCTTGATTAAATTATGCTATTGTGCATTATTTGTTATTTAGAACATTGAGGCTCAAGTCGCTTACATGCAATTGTTGATTCATAAAGTGGTTTTGTTTTATTTTGCTCGAGGACTAGCAAAAGCTTAAGTTTGGGGGTATTTGATAGCACACAATATGTGCTATCTTTAGACTTTATTTTATGCTAGTTTTGAGACTTAAAAATATGTTTTTCACGTTCATAATTGTTTATTTTGTAGAAATTGAACATTTGGAGCAAAACGAAGATTTTAGAAGAAATATGGTGATAAATGAGCTAATTAAACAACCAATTTTGGGGACAATTTTTGGAGAAGAAAAATTGTCACGACCCTATAGGCTCAACACGCTACCTAAGAGTCATTACTAAGTCACATCGCTATATTACCGAAAATTTCGGCAACATAACAGCGTAACTACGCGAAAACCAAAAATTGGACCCTTACCTGATAAGACATAGAAAAACACACTTCTAAGATTTTCAAACAACCTCCTAGCATCCAACAAACTTCTCAATATGATGCTAGGGTTCAAACAGCAGAGACCAAGTGAATTCAAACATAGAAAGCCAAATACACGTGCACGATTTACAAAGAAAGGTTAAAAGACTTTGAAATATCCTCCTAAACATTTAAAAACTCGACATGAGTTCTATGTACATCCAGAAACATAAAAGAAGCGGAATAGCGATCGCTCGGCTCCCATGACTCAAGTAGCTGATCTCCGGTCACGCGCTAGGGCCGATCTTAGCCTCTCCTGAAAACATTTTAAAAGGAAAAGGGTGAGTATTAACGAATAATACTCAGTAAGTAACTCATAGTTTCAAAATAAGAGTTTCACTCGCATGCAACATGTCATTTTAAATCATAAAACCATCGTAAACTATCACTTTAGTAGGGGACCTAAAATTCGTTTTATAAACCATGTACTTTTCCTCGCGGCTCTCGTGAACGATTAAATTCTCCCGAGGGCCTCGTGAATAGTCCGAAGACATAATTTTTCCATCGAATAGAGTCCTCCCCTAACTCTGAGAGTTGAGCTCGAAAGCTAACATACATCGTGGAGTTCGAAGACTCAGCCCGAAGGCTACCATCGTGGAGTCCGAAGACTCAGCCCTAAGGCTACCATCGTGGAGTCCGAAGACTCAAGCCCGTCGGCTACCATCGTGGAGCACTCTCGAACCCCGGGAGCATAGAGAGTCCGAAGACTCGGGTTCCCTCATAACCCACATAAAACTTTTGGGAGAATTATCGTCACGGCCTTACATAAATCTTTTCATGAGCACACAACACATGCATGAGGTCCCGCTCGTTTTAGAACATACTCATGAATGCATAAGTCAAGGCAATCGCATTTCAAAAACGTATATATCATTTCCATTCTTTTTAACATGAAAACTCAAATAGAACTCATGGAACTAGTGTAAAAGGAATATACATGTAAAACACTTTCTTTCTTAAATACTTAACACGAAAACATAAACTTCAAAGTAAATATAGAGCTAGCTCTAGGTTTCGAAAACTTCTTTCGTTGTGAGATCCCTTACCTTAAAGCTTTACTTACTAAAATACCCTTTCTCCACTAGTAATGAGCTTCTCGAGTCCCCCCTCCAAGTACAATCGAAGGTCCTCAACAAATCACCTAAAAAATGTCCTAAACAGGTCTTAAACCATCCGAATTACGCTAAAACGCATTCTAACATTAATAACTCGACGAAACGGACCAAATGGCAAAATTTACCCAAATCGTAACACGATCGTAACGGGGATTGTTCGGGCTCGAAAATTGGAATCGGAGACGGCGGCGGGTGCGGCGGCGGACCGCGGCGCGTTGCCGGCTCGTGCGGCGGCGCGTGGAACTTCCGGCGGCGCGTGAACCGCACGTGAATGCCGGATTTCGTGCGAGGCTCGCGGATCTGGGTTTTCCGGCAGCTGGGGTTGGTTCACGAGTTGCAGAACCGCCGAGGATGCGTCCGGCGACGTTATGAACACGACTTGGGGGCTCGTGCGGCAGTGCTGAAGCAAAACCGGCGACCGGCGGGTCTTCAACTCCAGCGTGCGGCTTGCGTGGGTTTTCCGGCGAGACTTGCAGAAGACGAGGAAGAATAAGAAAAAAAACGGCAGAGGGTGGATGTTCGGCCGGAGAGAGAGAGAGAGAGAGAGAGAGAGAGAGAGAGAGAGAGTGATCGGAGAGGGAGAGAGAGGTCGACGGAAAGGAAGAGAGAAAAAGAGATAGAGTTTCGGGAGAGGGAGAGTATCGTGAGGAAGAAGAAGAAGAAAAAAAAAATAAAAAAAATAAAAAAATAAAAAAATAAATATATATATATATATAATGGATAAGGATGAGGGAAATTTTTATATATATATATAATAAAAAAAATCCAACTTCCAATTATGCCCTTTTGACCATTATTTCCTTCCATTTTTGCCCTCCTAACCTTCCAAAATTTCAAATTCACTCTAAAATCAATATACTTAAGAAATTTTTATCCAACTTGATTTCCATAATTCAAAATTAATGCCTGTTAATAAGCCGGGCGTTACAAAAATATTCCTAATTTAATTAGGTTATGGATTCCTAATTTAATTAGGTTATGGATTCCTAATTTAATTAGGTTATGGATTTCTAATTTGATTAGATTTTGGATTCCTAATTTAATTAAATAATGAATTCCTAATTAGATTAGGATATGAATTAACCCATTATAAATACCCACATTCTCTTCACTTCAAGGCATTCAACTTTGGAGAGCACAACTCTAAATTTCTACATATAAGAGTGAGAAGAGACCTGAGGGAAATATTCAAGGCCAAGTTGTGGAGATCATACGAAGACGGAAAATCGACACACCGGCATAGTTTTTCTCTTCCTTCTTTTTATTTAGTATTTAAATGTTGTTTAAGAGTTTAGATTTTGTGATAGTGAACATGAGTGGCTAAACTCTTTTCTTATTCTAGGGATTGATGTAGCCATTAGACCTTATGTTTTAATTATTTAAATTCCATGATTGATTGTCATTAATTTCATTCATGCTTTTATATTCTTAATGCTTTTAATCTTTTGATCACCGATTAAATGTTATGTTGGTCTAAATTCACGCTTGAGAAAGGTAATTTAGATTAGATCCTAATTGCATGACTAAAGGTAGTTCTAACTTGATAATGATTAGGGCTCTTTTCGAAGTTGTTAATGAAGGAACTTAATGCTATGCATAACGTTAAAAATCATCAGAGATGTAGGTTTTGCCTTATTGCATAAGAATTGTTTGTCCTCGAGAGAGTCATTCATGATAAAAGACTTCTAGACTTATGAAATATTTGTTTGATCAATCTTGGATATTTAAGTAATTTATTTATTTTAGTCTAATAGGTGAAATCAACTCTCTAGGATATTCTCTCCTCTGATTGTTTCAATTTTTATTATAATTGTTTTATTTAAATCTTGCATCCATCATTCAATTCTATTCTCTAAATAAAATTGGGCTATAATATTCATAGTACTTAAGTGAATTAAAAAACCAATCCTGAGGACGATACTCGAACACTCTTTCACTATATTAAAACTTGACCCGTACACTTGCGGTATTGCGCAAAAATTACGCAACAATATGCATTATACTCGCGAACACTAAAGGGTATTAATGAGTATTCATGCTCTGATCAGTATTTGGTGACATTAACAAAATGATATCCTTCATCATTTTCAAAATATGGGTTAATCGCCATTTTTTGTAATAGAATTTAGGGCATCCGTACAAAAACCCCTTCCTTATTCGTCTTCAGCAAATGGGACCCATGCATAGCAGCTCACGTCGGTGACCTCTCATCTAAAGACCTGATTACGACGAAGACAATGTTGAGTTGAGTTCACAAATGATGAGCATAAGCAAGTGGTTGGCAGTGGCGAGCAATGAGCGACATCTTCTTTTCTCCTGTGATGAAAGTGAGCTCCGACAATCTATACACGTTATGCGCGATGCCACACCTTCATGCCCAACACCCACTTAATGTTGGTGACCCACACGATCCTTCACGAACTTTAGACCCACAGATTTTTGGCGACTCTGCAAGCACCCCCTCACTGGCGACAATCCAACAGGCTCCAAAACGGCACCCTTGCGACAATAGTACCATCGACAAACCAGATATGCTTCAAGGCCCACAAGTTTCAAGTGCCACATACAACAACTTTAATCACCTTCTAAAGACCTCAAATCGCTTTATCTTCTGACCCACACTCCAAACGACCCTGAATCGAAGTACCCATCACCTGTACATTTTAGATCTACGGGTTAAAACTTTTTCGAACACGAACTGGTAAGTATCCAAGTTTTTTGAGTAAGAATTAGGCAGTAACTAATCGTTTAGACCATTTTCGAATTTAATTGAAGTGCTCTAAATTATTTTTTAACCATTGGAATCCCTTTATGTTTAAGTTCGAATTTATCAGACTAAGTTTTTAAAGACGAAATTGGTTAAGAATAAGTTAAAAACAATTGAGTTGAGCTTTTGGAGCGACATTGGCTAAGGGCCACTTAGGTAACACTTCTAATTGCTTTTGGAAGAAAATTACAGTACTCAATTGGACTTTAAAATTTAGTATCAATTTTAGACATTGCTTTACGTGTTGATCAAGGACTTTGTTAGACAGAAAAGAAAGGTCTTTACTTTATATTACTTTGTCCGCTATTTCGGGTAATTTTAGATTTCCCTTTCTTGTTTGGAGTTTAGGAAAGAAACAAACAATACAGGGTATTTGTTTGTAACTAATTGGCCTTGTTTGGGACTGTGATAGTTTTTTCTGCTGTCTCTGGATTGGAGTTTATGATGTCAAAAGAGCATCATAATTGTAACATTGTAAACCTTACTCTATTTTTATATGATCATGACTTTGTTTGGTACTAAACTAGTGCGTGAAAGATGGTAGCAAATTAGGCTTTGTTGTTGTCATCTCTTACAAAGTAAGTGTTGCTTAACCACTTTAGTAAGTGTTGTTATGTTTCTAAGTTTTTGTTAAGTTTAGCAAGTTCAAGCTTTTGATTTGAATGTGTTTGTAATTTTTAGTGTTTGGGCCTCTAATTCTTTGTGGATCTTGCTTGGCATTATGCTAGTTTTCTTTAAAGTTTATTTTAGTTTAGTTGTTATGTTCATAAATTTTGTTGCTTTGTTCATAAGTTTTGATAACTTTAGTTGTTTGTGTGTAATTTAATGAGTTTAGTATTTATTATGTTCATGATAAGTTTAGTTGTTATATTCTTAAGTTTTGCTAAGTTTAGTTTAGTTTAGTTGTTATGTTTATGAATGTTGATAAGTTAGTTAAGTTTTGTATTTATGTTGAATAAAGTTTGATAAATTTAGTTGTTTGTGTTAATTTGATGAGTTTAGTTATTTATGTTTCTTTGAGTATATGTTATTCATACTTCAAATCTTAATTCTCTTGCTTACATTACTTTCATTTTTTTCAATGTGTAAAATCAAATCTTATGCATCAATGACTTCGAGTACAAATTGCACCATGTTTTATTAAACTTCAAAGAATTATGTTAGTTAAAGTTTTTTTTTTCTCCCTTCTCTTTGTTTACTTTTCCTTTGATGACAAAATGCTTTAAAGTTTTGTTGTTATAATAAATTTGTAACAAAAATAGTTTTCTTTTTATTCAATAATTTTATTTTTTAAATATAAATTATATAAGAATATTTTAGATATGATACTGTAACGACCCTATAGGCTCAACACGCTACCTAAGAGTCATTACTAAGTCACGTCGCTATATTACCAAAAATTTCGGCAACATAACGGCGTAACTACATGAAAACCAAAATTTTGACCCTGATAAGATATAGAAAAACACACTTCTAAGATTTCAAACAACCTCCTAGCATCCAACAAACTTCTCAATATGATGCTAGGGTCCAAACAGAAGAAACCAAATATACGTGCACGATTTACAAAGAAAGGTTAAAAGATTTTAAAACATTCTCCTAGCATTTAAAAACTTAACATGAGTTCTATTTACATCTAGAAACAATAAGGAAGCGGAATAGCGATCAGTTGGCTCCCCATGACTCGAGTAGATGATCTCCTGTCACGCGCTAGGGCCGATCTTAGCCTTACCTGAAAACATTTTAAAAAGGAAAAGGGTGAGTATTAACGAATAATACTCAGTAAGTCCATCATAGTTTTAAAACAAAAACTTCAATCACATGTAACATGTCATTTTAAATCATAAAACCATCGCTGTAGTAGGGGACCTAAAATTCCTTTCATAAACCATGTACTTTTCCTCGCAGCTCTTGTGAACGATTAAATTCTCCCGAGGGCCTCTGAATAGTCCGAAGACATAGGTTTTCTGTCTAATAGAGTCCTCCCTACCTCTGAGAGTTAAGCTCGAAAGCTAACATATATCATGGAGTCCGAAGACTCAGCCCGAAGGCTACCATCGTGGAGTCCGAAGACTCAAGCCCGTCGGCTACAGTCTGGGGGCACTCTCGAACCCCGGGAGCATATAGAGTCCGAAGACTCGGGTTCCCTCAAAACCCACATAAAACTTTTGGGAGAATTATCGTCACAGCCTATATAAATCCTTTTCATGAACACAACACATGCATGAGGTCCCATTCATTTTAGAACATAGTTATGAATGCATCAGTCATAGCAATCGCATTTCAAAGACATACATATAATACACTTTCTTTCTTAAATACTTAACATGAAAAACATATACTTTCAAAGTAAACATAGAGCTCGTTATAGATTTCGAAAACTTCTTTAATATGTGAGATCCCTTACCTTAAGTCTTTACTTACTAAAATACCCTTTCTTCACTTAGTAATTAAGCTTCTTGAGTTTCCACTCCAAGTACGATCCTCGGTCCTCGACAATTCACCTAAAAAGTGTTCTAAACGTGTCTTAAACCATCCGAATTACGCTAAAACACATACTATCATTAATAACTCGACGAAACGGACAATTTGGCAATTTTTACCCAACTCCGGCGAGCGGCGGCGCGTGGCCGGAGCACGGCGGCGCGTGCGGCGGCGGACGGCGGCGCGTGGCCGGCGCGTGGAGCTTCCGATCGGCGCGTGAGGGCGCGTGGAGGCTCGTTTTCGCGTGAGGCTCGCGGATCTGGGCTTTCCGGTCGGATCTGAGCTTCGTGCAGGCTGTAAATCCGGCGAGGCTAACACGGCAACGTCGACGGCTGGGCGTTCGTGGACTCCGGCGAAGCTGCGGCGGTTCGACGTTCGGCAGCGAGTTGCAGTGGGCTTCACCGGCGAGGCTACGGCGGTTCGACGTTCGGCAGCTTGCGAGGAAGAAGACCGGCGGACGAAGAAACGAGCTGGACGGTCGACGTTCTGGTCGGATCGGGGAAGAAGAAAAGAAATCGCGAGCAGCGACGGACGGCGGTCGTGCGGCGGTGTTCGTGGCTGCCGGCGACAGCGTGCGGCGGTGGAGCTTCGGCGAGAGAGAGAGAGAGAGAGAGAGAGAGAGAGAGAGAGAGAGAGACAGAGACAGAGAAAAAAAAAACGGGGAGGGAGAAGGCTGCGTGAGGATGAAGATGAAGAAAAGATTTTTTTTTTTTTTTTTTTTTTTTTTTTTTTAAATTATTAATAATAATAAAAATCAAAATATCTTTTCTTCTAAAAGACCAAAATGCCCTTTTTTCTCATTATTTCTTTCCATTTTTGCCCTCCTATCCTTCCAAATAACTAAAAATTCAATTTCTCTAATAGAAATTATTCCAACTTAATTTTCTCAAAGTTCGAAATTAAATTCCTAAATAAGCCGGTCGTTACAGATACTATCCTTTAAATTGAAATTCTTAATGTAAATTTGAGTACTACATAACAATTTTTTTAATTGATAAAAATCTCTCTATCTCACTTCCTCCACATGTCATCTACAATTTTTTTTTTTAAAGTTTAAACAAAAATTACTTATAACAAATAACAATTTTATCTTTTTTCTTTTCTATTAATAGCTAAATATATATATATAGTTTTATGATTTGAAGATAAGAAAAAAATATGTTAAAATAACCAGTATTACAATTTAAGAAATTTTTATTTAAAAAGATTAACGTACTAAAAAAATTGATTTTCAAATTAATCATATGCAAAGTAAAAAGATAAACGATTTCTCATTCCAAACTTAATAAAATAAAGTTATTACAATAAATAACATAAATATATAGTAATCTAAACAAAAGAATATATGATATTCATTTTGAATAGTGTTAAAAAATATATATTCATTTTGAACTTAATTATTTTAAAATAGCATAAATATTTGATATTTTATTTTTAACTTAGTTATTTTAAAACTTCAAAGAATATATTATTTTCAAATTAATCAAACTTTAGATAATCCATTACATTTATTAGTTAGAAAAATAAAATCTTAAATTATACAAAAAATATATTTTATTAAGCTTGAAAAACAAATCTTAAATTAAAATTTTAAATTGAAGAAAACAAGTCTTTAACAAAATTTTAAAATATTCATAAAATAATATAATTTAAAATCTCAATTTTAGGATTGACGGAAACAAATCTATATTATTTTTAGAATTGAGAGAATAAAAACATAAAAATCTTGAAGTAAATTAATGGATTGAAATCTTTCCCGATCACATGTAATGTTTAAAAAAGTATTTAAGACTTTCTTTTATTTGAAAACTATCACAGACAAATGAATAATTAATGTGAGAGATATTGAAAAAAGAATGTGGGATATTTTGTTCCAAAAAAAAATTCTTTATAGAAAATTGTAAAATATACAAAAAAGAATAAAAAAGAATTCCAATTTTTGAATTCATGGGAACAAATTCTTAATAATAAAAATTTGAGAGATTTTAGAAAAAAACTGTACAAAAAAAAAACTAAAATCAATTCAGACATCAGAACTCTAGGTTTAACAAATCTGCACCCCAAATACAAACTTCAAAAATCTTACTCCCAACAACTCCTTGCCCTAAACACAAACTTCCTAACTCCGGACTAAACAACTCTGCACCCTAAATACAGACTTCCTAAGTCTCCAGACATACTAACTCTTACTCCCTGCAACTGGAAGAAACTGCTTAGGGTTATAAACTGCCAACAACTTCCTAGAAAAGGGAGAAGTTGGTTGCCTTCGTGTTGGCCTAAGAGGTAAGTAACCATTCAGATTGGCTTGTTAAGAACTGGTATGCAAGGAATGTGGGTGTAAGGCATGCTGAGCTAGTTTATATGGAAGGCAAGCTCGCTAGAATGTCGGTGATTTGTGTTTTGCTTGAATAGGTATGAGGCTTGGGTGATGTGGAATTTGTTTGACTTATACTTGAGCCGAGTTTACCTAAACTTGTTTGACGTTGAATTCGTGTACCTGGCTATGTTTGTGAACCTCGGGCTAGGTTGTGGATGTGGATCTAACATGATGGATGATCTAGGTGGATTACCCTGGAGGTTCCAAAATCATTATGAATGTTCAAAAGTCTGTTAGACTAGTGTCACCTGCCCTTATGTCTCACTTAGGCAAGTTTGCAACTCTAGGTTGATGTGATGTGAGTGGGCATGAGGGTTGCTTTCCTTCTTCGGCGTACTAGCTTAGGGGGCGATTCTCCCATTGTATATATGTTGAGGGTTTCTTTCCTTCATTTGGTGTGCTAGCTTAGGGGCGATTCCCCACCGTTCAAGCATGAGGTTGCTTTCCTTCATTGCTCTGTGCTAGCTAGAGGGGGTGGTTCTGTAATGACCCAACTTTTCCTATTAGACTTTCTAGGGACATTACTTCATGCATGCTAATGGATTTTTTTTATTATATATATATATATATATATATATATATATATATATATATATATAAACAACATTAACAATAGCCAAAAGAAATCAATTTTTTTTTCTTTTTAAACAATCAAAATCCTTTGGTTCAGAATCCCTTTAAATTCGTTTCAAAACCTGAAAAAATAAAGCGAAACATTTAACAATCCAAACATCTCCAAAACACATCTACCAACAAGACATCTAAA
This sequence comes from Trichosanthes truncata, assembly GCA_033996785.1. NCBI lineage: Eukaryota > Viridiplantae > Streptophyta > Magnoliopsida > Cucurbitales > Cucurbitaceae > Trichosanthes > Trichosanthes truncata. The sequence continues at coordinate 21,959,095 of JAWPNB010000003.1, read as the reverse complement.
GAGCTAAGTACAAAAAAAAAGCGAAAAAAAAACTTCTATAAATCACCCATGGCCCCTCTCAACAAACTTTCCTGTCAATCACCTTGGATACCCTTGCCTTTACCTACAAATTTTTTTTTTTTTGGAAAGGGTTAGTATTTTAAATTACTCAGTAAGTGACTCCACTACTGGGTCGGATATGCAACACAAGCAACTTATGCAATCACATGCAATTCTTTTTTTTTTTTTAAACGAACTTCCATCTAGTGGGACCTAAAACCTTTTCATTTTTGGAAAACATTTTATTTTAACCTTTCTCTCTTCGGTCTAATGTGGACAATTAACTCATCCTAACATTCCCTTTCTCATGTAACCTTTTCAGGTTTTTTCCATTTAACCTTTTTCAGGTTCCTTTTCATTCAGATGTACATCTATAAATTTTAGGATGGTAATTGCCATAGCCTTCGTAAGCAATTTTGTCATGAAAACACACATGTATGCATGAGGTCCCAAAGCATTTTAAATTTTCATCCAATGATGCAATATAAAGCAACATCTCACATAATTCAATCATAAATCATATCTCATGCATCACAACAACAAGGAAAAACATTCATGAAAACTTTGCCAAACAAAAAAAAAACAAATTATTATTATTTTTTCTTTATTTGGTTCCCAACTTGCATTTAAGAAAATCGACATAGAGTCCCTTACCTTGGCTAAGCTCAAGAATCAAAATCACCCAAATGCTCACCAAAATTCCACCGCCTTGAACCTCAACCAAACGATTTGGAGCCTAAACAAATACATCCTTAAGGTTAGAAACAATTCCTAAAAATCCATAATTGAACCCAAAATTCCTTCCACCAAACTAAATGTAGTTCACCTAAATTCACTATGACACTTAGAGAAAAGGCCAAACAATCCCATGATAAATGACAACTAAAAACTCCACCATTCCGGCCAAAACTATACGTAACGAAATTCCAAAAAAATTAGAATCAAGACTCTAGCATTTAACTTAGTCTCAACTAGTGGGTAAATCTGAATTTAAGTCACAAGATTCATGGGTTAATCATGCATTCGAATTTAATCTACCATGAAACCCAAAACTCAAAGGACCTTTGAGACTTACCGAAAAATTTCACTCAAACAGTTCCAAATACCCACTGGACAGCTACTCAAGGGCGCATCGCTCGTGATTTTGATGCTAGAACGGAGTGGGTATCCTTGAAACACGTCAAGATCCATGAATCAATCTTACCCATAACCAAGAACATCAAAGAAAACGTGTAAAAACTAACGCTTACCCACAAATGGACATTCGATGGATTGGAAGAAGGTTTGATCGGACCCTTTCGCAGAACTGCAGGGACGGCAGCGACGTGAGCAAATCGGAGGTGTGGCGGTTTGGCTTGTGGCGACTGCCGGTAGTGGTTCCTGGTAGTAGCTCGTATGTGGCGTGCGGTTGAGCGACAACTTGAGGTTCGTGGATCTGCAGCAGTGACAGTGCTCGCGGATCGGCAGAGGTGGTAACATTCGTGGTTCGACAGAGATGGTAGCATTCAGGAATGGGTTTGGGCGGCGGTTAGGCAATGTGGGCGTGAGCAACGGACGGCGGTCTGAGGCGGGCGACCGAGATCTGGAAATTTTATTTTTTGCCCCAAGAGAAGCTGTTGAACACAAGGGAGAAGGAGAAGGCGATGAAGAAGATGATGACTTGGCTTTGGGGGTTGGCTTGGAGGCTTGACTCAATCTTAGGGCTGCGTGCATTTAAGTAGAAGAGAGGAAAAATAGGGCTTGGCTTGGCTTAAACTGACCTAAATATCAAAAATGCCCCAAACACACATTAAACCTCTTTTTCCCATTTTTCTCCCTAATTTACCCTCCATGAACCAACAAAACAATGCTTCTAAGTCCCAAAAATATAAAATTAAGGAGGGAGAAAATAATAATAGTAAGAATACCAATAAAAATAATTACCTTAAAGAGCCGGCGTTACAGGTTCCCCCAAGAGAATAGGCGTGAAAGTTGCTTTCTATCACTACCTTTGTCAACCTAAGTTACATAACTAGCAGGTAGAACTTGAGACAATACCATACATAGGTGGACTTGGGGTAGGGTGTGCGAGCTTTAGTTAGCTGGACGGTGAGTTGTGGTTAAGTAGGAGCTTGTGCGTGCCAGGACAACTTTTGTGATGTGATTATGTGTTTTGGACCCCTAAGTGGACTACTTACTGAGTATGTTTATACTCATCCTGCTACCTTTCTTTATCCTAGTAGATGGCGCAAAACCACGAGGCGGGTGATGATGACTACGATCTGACAAGGCTATGGAGGCATTCTTGTTTACTTACCTAAGCTTATCTCTTTGTCTTTATTATTCCTCTGTCTCACGTTGTACTAGGTTATGAATTCTGTTGGTAGGAGTTCTTATGTTTCTTGGACTTTAGTTTCTGAGAAGTTTGCAACTGTTTAGTCTAAAATTGAATTGATATGAAAAAAAAATGCAAGTTAAAAGAAAATTTGAAATTTGAAATTTTTTTATATATACTTACGATGTCTTTGGCTTGCAATCTAGTTTAAGCACTTTTTCTTAAAATATTTTGAATAAAAATATTTGTATATCTTACATTTTTTAAAAAATATGTTAAATAACAAATTTATTGGATATTGCACTACATTCAAAAGTGGTTCTATTAAATTCAAATATGTTTTGTTTTCTTACTAGATATTTGGAAGATTTTTTGCCAATCACTTTAAAGTTATTTTTTTGGATAATCCATTTCTCAAGCATCTTTTTCACAAAGAGTTTTTAAAGTACTTGATTTTTTTTTTAATTTTTATTTATTTATTAAGATTAAAAAAATATTTTTATCATCTAAAATCATTCAATAAATTATACTAAACACACTTTAAATTAGTAATTTTTTCAAATGTGCTTATAAAAAAAAGTAATTTTGTTTAAAATGCTTTTTTTTTCAAAAGCTATTCCAAATACACTATTAAACTACTAAAAGAGGCAAAACCAAAAATTTTCTTAGTGAGGGGGGAAATTTTACTATTTTTTAACTTTCATAAATATAATCTTACAATTTCGAAAATTTAGACGGGAGAGGGACCAAAGTAGGGAGTAAACTTTAAAATCTTAAGCCCCGTTTGATTACGATTTCATTTTTAGTTTTCTGTTTTTGAAAATTGGGCTTATTTCCTTATTATTTTTTTGCTATAGTTTTCACATTTCTTAAGGAAATATTAAAATTCTTAACCAAATTTCAAAAACACAAACAAGTTTCTAAAAACTACTTTTTTTAGGTCTTGTTTGATAACTATTTTATTTTTTATATTGTGTTTGAAAATTCTGTTCGTTTCCTCACAATTTTTTCATATACTTTTTATCTTTCTAGAAAATACATTTGAATTCTAAGCTAAATTTTAAAAACAACATCAAGGCTTTGAAAACTACTTTTTGATCAGATTAATTGCATGAAATCAATTATTTATCTGCAAAAATGTGCTTAATTTACTTGACCATTATGTTTCTCAAAAATTAGACTCCAACCTTGTAAATAGTAGTTTAGATTTTATTTGTCTTTTTGATCACTCTAAAGTTTTGTTTATCTAAATAAAACTGGACATAATTAACTATGGTACTTAATTAATCTAAGAACTTTAATCCCTGTGGATGACCCTAGTCACTATTATTGTAAAATATTTAGAAGTCCGCTTTTTATAAATTTAATCTTGATAGGATCTTCGACAAGTCCTTTATCATTAGACAGAGGGCCGGTGGGCCTTCGAGGTGTGGCTTGGGGGTCGTGGACCTTCTTATCGTATGCTAGCTGTGGGGATGAAACCCAAGGATAGGAAGCATGACTCTAGGATATGGCAATGAGGCTATATCGTAGGTGGGGTAGGTTAGGTGGTCACTGAGTCCAGAGAGTGTAGAACTTGAGTAAGATCAGAAGTTTAAATGGCTTGTGGTAAGTTTGACTAGTTGATATGTTGGACGGTGAGCCTTAGATCTTAAGTGGGCTACTTATTGAGTATTTTTATACTCATTCAATTCTACCATGTTTTCCCTTTTCAGGTGGCCAGTACACTATGGAGGCGCGTGGCACGAGGCATTGGCTTGGCAAGGCTATGAAGGTCGTGTCCCTATTCCCTAGGATCGTAGAACTATTCTACTTTTTAATTCCTTATTTTGTTTTACCAGTTTATTTTGCTTCTGGTTTTGTGGGTTGTAGTACTCTGATCTTGTATCAAAACGTTTGAAAATGTTTGCTTTAAGATATTTTTGTTGAAATAGGATCCCAAAGTAAAGAATGTATTATGTTCTTGTGTTGAAAGTTGCTTTTAAAGCTTTCCTTTCCTTCGATAAGAGCGTGTTAAGTAAGCTTAAAGTAGCAGTCCAGGTTGGGTCATTACAATAATATGTTCCTTTCACTTTTGAAATCTTAAATTTTGGCATTCAGTTTCTATTAAGCTCCCTTCCCGTTCTTTAACTAAAAAAAGTTAGGCCCCGTTTGATAACCATTTAGGGGCGTATGGCCCACTGTTTTGGAATCAAAACTCTTGGATTCTGAACCTTAAGGGGTTTGAAAGTCTAGGAATAAGAAAACAGTGTTTGGGATGCAGTGTTATGAAGTTTGAGAATCAAAAATCATTGTTTATGATGCACTGTTCAAAACCATCGGGTTATATTTCAAAAACCATGGGTTTTGAACACAGTGACCCAAACACCGTTTTGAGTTTGGATTCTAAAACTAGCCAAACCCAAAATGGTGGGCAAACACCCCTTAGTTTTTGAAAATGACTCTTGTTTTGTCATGATTTTTGTACATTTATTTTATCTCTCTTAAGTAAACATTTAAATTCTTAGCCATATTTAAAAAACAAAAACATGTTTTTAAAAACTACTTTTTTTGGTTTTCAAAACTTAAGCTTGATTTTTGAAAACATTGGTAGAAAGTAGAGAACAAAACAAAGAAACATATTAGTAGAAGTAGTGTTTATAAGCTTAATTTTCAAAAACCAACAACAAAAAACCAAATGGTTATCAAACGGGGCCTTAATGTTTAAGAAAATTTCAATTTAGTATGCCTTGTGTATTAACATGTTTCACTCTCTCACTGTTGATGAATGTTAAATTGGCTCATGATAAATAGCATAATAATATGAGTGAATTGATAAAAATTTAAAGGAAACAAAATGGTAATCTATGATTAAAAAAAAAACTTGAAATTTAGAGGAATTAAAAACTTTCTTATCCCAGATGACATTTTCCTCCCCTAAATTTCTTCCATTTTATTGAGTATTATGCAATATAAGTTTATCATTAGCAAATTTTAACATTTATCAACGATGGGGGATTCAAATGAAAAATATTAAAACATAAAGAATTAAATTTAAACTTTTAAACCATAGGGATTAAATTGAAAAACACAAACATTAGAGACTAAAGTATATATTTAGCCTTCATCCAAAAAAAGAAGAAGCATATATTTAGCCTAATTAAAAAAGCATTCACAATCCCATATGTTAGACCAAGATGATCATAGTTACTGTAACGACTGACACTTTCAGGTATTAATTAAGGCTTTAAATTTTTTATTTAAATTAATTGAAATGCCAATTTTATGTTTAAGGTGCGTATTGATGTTTAATTTTGAAAATTTAGCATAATTGAAATTAGAGAATTGGAGGGTAGAATGGGAAGAAAGAAGGAAAAATGAGATTTAATTGATGTTTAGGGCAATTTGGTTATTTAAGGGACTTTAAGCCAAGCCCAAGCCCATGTTTAAGCCAAGCCCTAATATCCATCTCTAATATTTTAATTTGCACGCAGTCCTAGGTTGAGTTAAGTCTTCAAGCCAAACTTTCAAGCTATCATCTTCTCCATCTTCTTCTTCTCCCTTGTGTTTTTCGAAAATACCATTCTCTTGAAGCAGAAAATTTTCTTCTTCCTCTTATGCAGATCATCGCCGCCGATAACACCCCTCCTGCCATACCGCCTCGCTGCCGTCGCTCAGCCGCTGCAGACCACCGCCTCGCCAACCGTGCTCCGCAGCTGTTCCGCCGCCTTACAGACCCGATCGCCGAGATCGCTGCACCGGACCCACGCTGCAGCGTCGTTGACTCGATCCGCCGCTCGCCACACGCCGAACCCCACCGCGAACCGCCGCTACACCTTTGCGCACCGCCGCCAGCCGCGAACCCGAACCGTCGACGCCACTGTAGATCTATTTTTCCGACGATCTTCAACACTGTACAGCCCCGTTTCGGCTTAGTTTTCACGTGGGTAAGCTTACTCGTGTTGTATACTCATGGATTTTACAATAGAATTCTGATTTTCGGAACTTCTTTAGTAATTTAGAGGATGACCCATTGATTTTTGGGCTTAATTTTAGAATACCCATCGTACGTAGAGGTCGGCTTGGCAAAATTGAATCAAATCGTCATCTATTCGGCAAGGTTCGGTTCTGTTTTGAGGTAGGAATTGAGGTAAAATTCTCATTCTAAAATCGAGCAAATCCTTGAGTGTATGTTGGGATTCAATTCTAAGATTAAGATTGTGTTGGAAAAATCTATTAACTCTTAATTCTTCTACCAAGTTTGGGAGGTAGTTGGACTTTTGGATGATTATGAAATATGAGTTTCTTGGGGATAAGTGGAGTTATTGAACCAACATCTTAGGGTGATTTTCTTTAGAATTGGAGTTGAAGGCTATGAATGTCAAGCATGATCTTGTGGTAATTTTTGTAGGTTTGCCAAAGGATTTCTGAAATAGGAGTTTGTGGATTCTTTGTTGAATATTGGCCAGGTAAGGGATCTTACGCCGGTATGCTTAAAAGCATGTTAGGAACTGAATTGAAAAAAAAAATTAAAATTAAAATTTCTTCAAAATGAAAAGTTTTGTAAATGTTTTAGTTGTGATTTTTGATAAGTTTTAAAATGCGTTATTGTATATGAAAATGGGTTTGCTCATGTATGGTTGCCAAATATGAACGTGATGCATGATGTATGATTTATGATATGAGGAATGGCATGAGAATTTTGCTTTGTGTTTTATCATGAAATGAAAATTTAGAATGCTTTGGGACCTCATGCATACATGTATGTTTTCATGATAAAAATGATTTCGAAGGTTGTGGCAATTACCCCCTAAAACTATGGATGTACATCTAAATGAAAAGGAACCTGAAAAGGTTAAATGAAAATGAATCTGAAAAGGTTAAATGAAAAGGAACCTGAAAAGGTTAAATGGAAAGGAAAGGTTAGGTTGGGTTAATTGTCCACATTAAGCCGAAGAGAAAGGTTAAAGGAATATTCCACTATGAAATGTTTTAGGTCCCATTAGAGGAAAAAATTTTAAAAATCACGTTGTATGTGTTTGCATATCCTGACTCCCGGTAGTGAAGTCACTTACTGAGTATTTTAAATACTCACCCTTTTTCAAAATGTTTTTCTTTTCAGGTAAGGGCAAGGGCATCCTAGGCGAATGACAGGATAGTTGCTGCAAGAGGCCATGGGTGACGTAAAGAAGTTTTAGTTCCGCATTTTATTTTTTTGATGACCTTTTGACTGTCGTGTTCTTCAAATTATTTCAGATTTTTAATGTTTTAGTTTATTTTTATGTTTTAAAATAAAGGGATCCCGAGATAAAAGAGTTTGATTGTTTTTAACAAATGTTTAAATCTTTTTGTGGCTTTATTAAAGATTTCTAAATTTATAGTAGAATGCATGTAGTAACGTCCCTAGGAAATCTAATAGGATAAGTAGGGTCGTTACAGTTGGAATCAGAGCCCAAGGTTATGGGTTCTGTAGACTTGCTTACATCGTAGGCATTAAGTATCCCATGGCCAAGCAGCAAATATCCAGTCATCGCCAGGTATGCCCATATATTAAAGATTATTTAATGTATTCATTCTTCCTAATTTATTTATTTATAGGAAAAAGGGTTGTTTATGCTATGTTTTCAAAGTTATAATAAATGCTTTCATGTGATTAAATTGTTAGGATGTGGAATTAGAAGGCTTAAATACATTAGTTATGATTGTAGTGTTTCTATAGAGATGCCCCCACGTAAAGGATGAAGAGCTCGACGAGGTAGGGGATGAGGAAATGTAGAGGGACAGGATCCACCGCTGGAGCAACCAGCCTATCAAGATGTGAGCCCTAGTAGCGCCGCCAACTGGGCAGGCGAACCCTACAGTGACAGCAATGTTGTTGGAGGCCATGCAGACCCTGGTGCAGACCACAGTGGCAAACCAACTAGCACAATTGGGTCAGAATCACTGAAGTGCATCTCTGGAGGCGAGATACCTGAAAGATTTCAGGAAATACGACCCTCGTACGTTTGATGGATTATCTGGGGACCCAACAGTGGCAGAGTTGTGGTTGTCTTCCATAGAAACCATTTTTCGGCTCATGAATTGTCTGAAGAAGCAGAAGGTGTCCTATGCTGCGTTCATGTTGAGAGAGGACGCGCTCATGTGGTGGGAGTCTGTGATGAGAACTGTGGGCACCAAAGGTGAGCCAGTGACATGGACACAGTTCAAAGAAGCCTTTTGGAGAAAGTTTTACCCAGCGGCTGCCCATTACAGGAAGCAGGCAGAGTTTCTGCAACTTCACCAGAATAGGCGGTCAGTGGAGGTGTACGAGAGAGAGTTCATGAGGCTCTTGCGCTTCGCCCCTGAGTTGGTCGACACTGAGGCCAAGAAAGCAGAGCGCTTTATGATGGGTCTGGATGGAGATATTCGAGGCTTCGTTCAGGCTTTGGCACCTCCTGATTATCCCACGGCAGTGAGGGCAGCTGAATTGATAGGCGTTCGTCAGCAGAGCGAGCCTCATGTGCGTGCAAATCCAGGTCCTTCCACGAGCTAGATAAGAAAGTGGGGACAGATGACCTCTGGCCCTCAGCACTCCCAGCGCCCTCAGCACTCGTTTGGGAAATCACGTTCAGCTCCAGGACAGAGGCAACAGCCATTTAGACCAGGAGGTAGTAGTGGCGATAAGCCACGGTGCAGTGAATGTGGGAGACAACATTGGGGCAAATGTTTGGCCAAGACGGGAGCATGCTTCGGTGTGGACAGGAGGGTCACCGAGCAGAAAGTTGCCCTAACAGAGGTACTGGGATTCAACCTCCGAGCTCTAGTGGTGCTGGTTCTTCTAAACCCACGATCCAGCAAGGGAAAACTTATGCTACTACCAGTCGAGGTGCTGGAAATTCAGATTCAGTGGTCACAGGTACAGTTCTGATACTTGGGCACCTTGCCTTTGTACTTTTTGATTCAGGTTCCACTCATTCATTTATCTCTGCATCTTTTGTAAGTCAAGCTAGATTAGAGCTGGAACCATTGTTATATGTTATGTCTGTTGCCATCCCAGCAGGGGTGAGTTTATTAGCTACTGAAAAAGTGAGAGCATGGAAAGTGTTAGTGTCAGATCGTGAGTTAGATGTGACCTTGGTAGCCTTAGATATGCAAGAGTTTGATGTAATCCTAGGCATGGACTGACTGGCAGAGAATCACGCTAGTATTGATTGTTTCCATAAGGAGGTGGTATTTATGCCACCGTTGCAGGCAAGCTACAAGTTTAAAAGGTCCAAAACTGAGACTGCCCCTAAGGTGATTTCTGCCCTGAAGGCAAGGAAGTTGATCAACCAAGGGGCATGGGGTGTGTTGGCGTGTGTGGCCGACACCAGATGTAAGGAGATTTTAGCATCATCAGTACCAGTGGTGAATGAGTTTCTGGATGTATTTCCAGAAGACCTTCCAGGGTTACCTCTTGCACGGGAGGTAGACTCTAGCATAGAGCTCGAGCCAGGGACAACTCATATCTCTAAAGCTCCTTACAGAATGGCCCCTGCAGAGTTAAAGGAGCTCAAGTCACAGTTGCAGGACCTTTTGGACAAAGGGTTCATATGCCCCAGCGTGTCACCATGGGGGCACCTGTGTTGTTAGTGAAAAAGAAAGATGGGTCTATGCATCTGTGCATAGACTACAGAGAGCTAAACAAGGTAACCATCAAGAACAAGTACCCTCTCCCTCGTATAGATGACCTCTTTGACCAGTTACAGAGGCAGCGGTGTTCTCTAAGATTGACCTGCGGTCAGGTTATCACCAGTTGAGAATTAGGGATGAAGATATTCCTAAGACAGCTTTCAAGTCCAGGTATGGACATTACGAGTTCACTGTGATGTCGTTTGGCTTGACAAATGAGCCTGCAGTCTTCATGGGTTTGATGAATAGAGTATTCAAAGAATTCCTGGATACTTTCGTGATTGTATTTATTGATGATATTCTGGTCTATTCCAAGTCTGACGAGGAACACGAGCAACATCTTAGGAGAGTTTTAACAACATTGAGGGAGAATAAGCTGTATGCAAAGTTCTCTAAGTGTGAATTCTGGCTTCAGCAAGTTTCCTTCCTAGGGCATGTGGTGTCCAGGGATGGAGTATCAGTGGACCCCACGAAAGTAGAAGCAGTGACTAAGTGGCCTTGCCCAACCACGGTCACCGAGGTACGTAGTTTCTTAGGTTTGGCAGGCCACTATCGACGATTCGTGCAGGATTTCTCTAAGATAGCTGCACCCTTGACTCAGTTGACACGAAAGGGTAGCTCGTTTGTGTGGAGTGATGATTGTGAAGCAAGTTTCCAAAAGTTGAAACAGAAGTTGGTCACGGCCCCAGTACTTACCGTGCCTGATGAAACAGGAGGTTTTGTTGTCTATAGTGATGCCTCAAAGAAGGGCTTGGGATGTGTTCTAATGCAGCATGGATAGGTTATCGCCTATGCCTCCTGCCAGTTGAAAGACTACGAGCGCAACTATCCGACCCATGATTTGGAGTTGGCAGTAGTGGTTTTTGCCTTGAAGATTTGGAGACATTATCTGTATGGAGAGAAAATCCAGATCTTCACAGACCACAAGAGCTTAAAATACTTCTTCACCCAGAAGGAGTTAAATATAAGGCAACGCAGATGGTTGGAGCTAGTGAAGGATTACGATGTTGAGATTTTGTATCACCTAGGCAAAGCAAACGTAGTTGCTGATGCTCTTAGCAGAAAGACAGTGCACACTTTGGCTCTAATTACTGACCAGGCTGATATACGGACCGATTTAGAGCGTGCAGAGATAGTAGTGTTAGTGGGGGAAGCTACAGCACAGTTAGCCCAGTTGACAGTTCAGCCAACCCTGAGACAACGTATTATAGATTCCCCACAGGGGGATCCTAGTCTAGTGGGCATGTTACGACCAGTAGGAACAGACCAAGCGAGTGAGTTTTCTCTTTCTTCTGACGGTGGTCTCCTGTGTCGGGGACGTTTTTGTGTGTCAGAGATTGATGAACTTAAGAATGAGATTTTGACTGAGGAGCACTGTTCTCCATTTTCGATGCATCCAGGTAGTACAAAGATGTATCAAGATCTAAAACAGTTTTACTGGTGGCGTGGAGTGAAGAAGGACATGGCGGATTATGTTACCAAGTGCTTAGTTTGCCAGCAAGTGAAGGCACCAAGATAGAAGCCAGCATGCTTGTTACAACCGTTGAGCGTGCCACAGTGGAAGTGAGATGAGTCTTTATGGACTTCGTGGTAGGGCTACCCCGGAAAATTAGAGGCTAGACAGTGATATGGGTTATTGTGGATAGACTTACTAAGTCAGCACACTTTCTTCCAGGGAAGCCTACTTACTCTGCAGAGAAGTGGGCACAATTGTACATGGAGGAGATAGTTAGATTGCACGGAGTTACTACGAGGATTGTTTCGGACAGGGATTCCCATTTTACATCTAACTTCTAGAGGAGTTTGTAGAAGGCCTTGAGTACTCAATTGGATTTCAGCACGTCTTTTCATCCCCAAATAGATGGACAGACAGAACGGTTAAACCAGATATTGGAGGATATGCTACGAGCCTGTGTGTTGGACTTTGCAGGTAGTTGGGATACCCACTTGCATCTGATGGAGTTCGCCTACAATAATAGTTACCAAGCAACCATCGGCATAGCACCGTTTGAAGCTTTGTACGGTAAAAGATGCAGGTCTCCTATTTACTGGGATGAAGTTGGTGAACGTTAGTTGTTGGGACCCGACTTGGTCCAAGCCACTAATGATGCAATTACAAATATCAGAGCAAGGATGCAAACTGCACAAAATAGACAGAAAAGTTATGCTGACTCGAGGCAAAGAGACTTGGAATTTGATGTGGGTGATCATGTGTTCTTGAAGGTGGCTCCAATGAAGGGAGTTCTGAGGTTCGGTCAGAAAGGAAAGTTAAGTCAACGTTTCATAGAGCCATTTGAAATTTTGGAACGGATTGGCCCTGTAGCTTATAGGTTGGCTTTGCCGCCATCGCTTTCTACAGTACACAGTAAGGAAGTACATGTCGGACCCATTGATAACATGTATTTATGCTATCTTATTTCCTGTTATTTATGCTAGTTTTGTGATTATTTTGTGAGCTTTTATGCCTATTTCTCTTAATTTTGTAGAAACCGAGCTTGAGGAGCAAAACCAAGTATTTGAGAATATTTTGGTGGATATTGGAGCCTTTTGAAGCTTAATTGAAAATTCAAGAGGATTAAAGATTTTTTTTTAGCATAAGGCACGTTCCGGGAGATTCTACATTGAATCACGGTTCCAACGCATCAAACCGGAGGTCATTCGGACACCCGAGCGAAGAGATATAGCAAAAATGGCCAGTGTTGTTTGCAGGGTAGCGTCGTCTATAGCGACGCGACGCTACGAAAACTCAAAAAACGCTATTTTTCCGCAAAGAATCTCGCTGCATTTGTGATCTTAATCATGTCGATGCTAACCAAAAGAATGCCAATAAAGATGAACATGTTTCTCTTTGAGATCATTATCGATAATGAAAGTTCTATACAATAAAGAGCTTAAGATTACAGTGACTTGATTAAAGAAGCTTAAAAAATGTTTTCATTTGTACTGAATTATCTCATCCATATTAGGTCTTTTGTTTCAAATATAGTTTATGGTTTGAATTGTATGGTTAATGCTAATTCTGTTCCTTTTCTTTGGTCGTGGTTTCAACGAAATGATAACGTTTTTTCTTTCTTTTATTTATTTGCATACGTTTAGATCAATTGCATCTCTGATTATAAAAATTAACAAAATTTGAAGGCCTATGAATTTATTTTTGTTTAGTATCCTTGCAATTTATATCCGTTAATAATAAAATAATCTTAAACTATGCAAAATGCCTCTTAAAAGTGTATGGTTGGTTTTGATTTTGCTCCCCATATTTTAAATGTTTTAAAGTTACCCCCAATCTCTTAATTTTTCTTTAAAACATTGGAAATTTTGGTTAAAATTACTAACAAAATTAAAAGATTCTGGAGTATAATTAGTGCTTCAAAGTTGTACCAATTGACACACGTTAATTAGAAGTTGTTTGTAATTGGTGTTAGGTTTTATCCTTCACGATCTATAGTTTCAATTCTAACCTAACATTTTAATCCAACCCTCAATTTGTTAAGTAGGTTAGTCATTTTAACGAAATTCTTGCGTATGATTTTCTTAAAACAAATTAACTAATTGGGATAAAAATTGAAAACTTTATCATGTAAAAACAAAAATGAAACCAACTACCAAAGTAAAGAATATTTTATATAATTTAGCTTAATGAACAAAAAAAAAAAAAAACAATAACAAAGAGCACAATAACTTATTTGAATAAGATTCTAGTAGTCTTAATAATCTTCCCAAGAAAACTAGAAAGGGTGATTTATATTTTTGGGTACTATATATGTCAATTCTATTATTCCATTTCATAATCGAATAAGAATTATATGCTCAACACATTGTAAAAGTTCTCTCTAACAAATATATAAAATTTACAAATTTGAAACGTTAAAAGTCCAATTTGATAATCATTTGATTTTTTGTTTTTGATTTTTGAAAATTGCGCTTGTTTTCACACAATTCCTTTACAATGACTTTCATTTTTCTTAAGGAAACATTTCAATTCTTAGCCAAATTCTAAAAGGAAAAACAAGTTATTAAAAACTACTTTTTTTTTTTAATAAAGCACGTGAGCACTGCATTTTAATTTGAATCTTGTGGCTTGCCCGCCATTGTTTTATCCATTTTTTCTAGGGTCAGCTAGATCTTTTTTGAAGAATATTGATGAATGCTCCTCAAATCATATACTAGAATGCAATGAGCTGATTTATTTATTATTTTTCTTTTTTTTGAGTTGAAGAATATATGGGGTGAAGATTCAAACCTCTTACCTTTGTGATGAAGATATATATCTTAACTAATTGAGCTATGCTTAGGTTAGCCAGTGAGTAGGTGATTGAGAGCATGGAAAAGTTTGTCCCTCCAAATGAATTAATATTATTATTATATTAAGAACTTTATGTCAGGGAGGGCTTGATATATTTTGATCTTAGTTTGTTCAATGGAAAATTTTTTAGGTTAAAATATCATTTTGGATCCCGGTACTTTAGGCCTCATTCTATTTTAGTCCTTGTGCTTTCGAATGTTTAAATTTAGTTCTTGTATTCAATAAATTTTAAAATTAGTCTTTATCGCCAAAATTTATAGAGGGAATGTTAATAGGGACTTTTTTTTTTTTTTTTGAAAAAGTTAACAATAAGCTAACGATAAGGACTAATTTTAAGATTTATTGAAAGTACGGAGGCTGAATTTGGACATATGAGAGTACCAAATTAAAATAAAATAAATCCCAAAGTAGAAGTTCCAAAATGGTATTTTAACCTATTCTTTATATAAATATATAAAAAAGAAAATGAAACTTGAAATAATAATTATAGTTTTTTTATAATTATTATAATTTCTTATAGAATTAATTATTTAAAATATTTTTATTCATCTCTATTTATATTTAATATCAAGAAAAAAAAAAGTAAAATTTGGAGAACAACTCAAAGCACAAAAATATAATTATATATTTGTTATTATTTTATATTTATAAATTGCAAATATTTATAGATAAAATTCTAAAGGAAATATGACTTATCATTTAAATTTATATTAAAAAAATAAAAGTCTAAATTATTTCCTTTAGAGGAAAATAATAATTTTTTATATTTTTGTAAATCAGTAAAAATAACAACATTTTATAAACATATATTTTTTTTAAATATTAGAAAAAAGAAGAAAACAATAGACACGCATGTTTACTTGGAAAATCTTAACATATTGGAAAAAAAGATAAAAGTACGCAAGCAAGGGCTCAAACACAGGCACCAAGTGCATGGGGGGCTTGAAGGCATGTTTGCCACTGTGACAGAATACAATTTTAAAAAACAATGTGAATTATTTGATACTACTAGTATATGTTATAAAGTTCAGGGGAGCTCGAGCCCCCTGAGCCTACTGTAGCTCCACTACTGATTATATTCTCCATGCTCGAGTCAAAATTTGTAGACTCTAATTAATGTAGGTAAACTGATGTTTTAAATTATATCTAAGTCAATTCTTGATCATTTTCTAAAGTCCTAGTTGATGGTACCAAAAATTGCAAAAGCTACATCATTACACATAAAATTCTTAGTCATGCTTTCAAATCATTTAATCCAAGATCAAATAGCCAACTTCATACTCGTAATCATGTAAATCAAACCCTTATTTTGAACAAGATACACAAAATTAACATTCAAAGTTTAACCCTTTTTCTTCTCCCTTATTTTGATTTAGGCCCCCTTGTTTGCGTCTTTTTCCTTTAAAACAGTCGTCTGCCCACCGTCCCTTCTAAAACAGAGCTTCCCCTCGGTTTTTTGACTAAATTACGCAGCTTCTCTATCACATCAGGTGTCCTTTCCTAACTCAAAATCCTTATTCACCTGCTTTTGGGTACAAGAGCTGTCTTTACTTTTTAAAAACAATTTCGACGTCACCTCTTTCCCTTCCGACAGCTTCTCCGTCAGCTTCTCCGGCAGTTTCTTCGACGGTTTCTCTGTCACAATGGTCGTCTGCTTGTCGCTGTGCTCATCTAGCACGCTGCTTTCGACAAAATGCTCCTCGCTTCTCCCTTTATTTTTCCTTTCTTACCTCTTCTTCTTTGCACAGCTCCTCTTGATTCAATTCTACCCTCTGGCCCGTGGTCTTGGATAGGCCCTTTACAGATCCCCGTCTCTTGCATCCACCCACCAAACTGAAATTCTCCCTCTGACTCAACTTCAGCCTCTTCACACTCCTTGTTCCTGTCTCCCATTCTACCACAAGTAAAGCAAAGGTCTGAGAGCTTTTCGTAGGTAATTGGAGACCAGGTCTCTTCTCTCATCATTCCCAGTTTGAACCTCACTGCCCACTTTAAAGGTATATTCACATCCAACCTGTTGGGAAAAAACCTCCCACTACTACCGCAGGAATAAGCAGAAAAATAACTGAGAAATTAAAAGAAAGCAACAAAATAAGGAACACAAGAATTAACATGGAAAACTCCAAAACCGGAGAAAAAACCACGGACATAAAGAAATACTCTACTATGTGAAAAATTATTACAATCACACAGAATTCTCTCTCCGACCCCAATTACAAAGAAACACTCTCTCAAAGCTTTATACCACTCACTTAACTAGAGTTAGTATACCAGGCTTAAAGTATTTCGAATTGGGATGTTTTGAAACCAAAGCCATGTTCTCCTTTTATAGTGCTTGGAGCACATGACTTTCTTGTACATTTCCAATGTGGGACAATTTCTCTTCAAACATATTGCCAAAATCCCTACAAATTCCACCTTGGCAAGATATTTGAAGAATTCACAGCTTCTGCTTCACCAATTGTCTTCATTGAAAAAAACATAATCCTCAACACAGAGAACTATAACCTACTCCACCATAAAAGTAGACCCACTTGGAATGTCACCTTCCAAGACTTTTCTTCTTCGTCACATGTCGATAAACCTTGCTGAAAATTTATGGTGCAACTCCTACTTGGCTCACCCGGAAGTTCTTTAGCCATCGACATAACTTCCACCACACACACCTTGCATAACCGCCAAGTCAATGGCCGTGTGCAAACCGTGGAACCGCTAACATCACATCCTCTATCATGGTAAAGCGGACATACCATAAGGATGAATTCTGTCTTTCTTCAGAAGAAATCACCATATCCCTTAACAACAGAGACTATGTCAGCATCCGATCCAGAGCCCTTTGACGAACTTGCTCTGTTAGGACAATTCTTTTTCATGTGTCTAGACTGTCCGCATTCCCAACAACCTTTCTTTTGCACGAAGTCTTTCTTCTTCTTCCAATTGCTAGCTACCAGTGTTGAATCCTCATGTGAAGTGTGTCCACTACTCTTCAGCCTTCTTTCTTCTGATAGACGTTTGCTCGTAGCCTCAGCAAAAGTTAAAGTCTCCTTCCCGTACATCAAGATTGGCTTCATGTGTTCATAAGAAGGTGGAAGTGACAAGCTAAGCCTGAGTGCCTTATCATCATCCTCTATCTTCATTTCGATCACCTCCAGCTCAGAGACGATGCCATTGAGAACACTCAGATGATCTGAGATTTTCGTACATTTCTCCATTTGCAGCGTGTGAAACTGCTCCTTTAGATACAGCCGATTTGAGATGCTCTTTGCCTGATACATCTCTTCAAGCTTCTCCCAAAGCTCTTTGGCAGTCGAAATTCCATGCACATTTGCAAGAATATTCTTAGCCAAATTTAGTCTGATTGCACTTGCAGCTCTCAAATCTAATTCATCCCATTCTTCATCACTCATGCTGGACTTCTTAGAACCTCTGCTGGAACCGCCACTGGACTCCACTGGACCACCATCACCGCTTACCTTTTCAGAAGCACCACCACTCGGTCTTCCCTTCAAAGCCTTGTGTAACCCAGATTGTTCAGCACATCTTTGACTTGCACTTGCCACAAGCCAAAGTTCATCCTTCCATCAAATTTCTCCACTTCAATCTTCACTGGACTCATAAAGCTTGACATATCTTCTTTCACTCCTAGCGAATCTGCAAATAGTGAACAACCCACACTATTCACAATCCCAGCTGTAGCTCGTTTCAAGAAATCTTTTTTGATGTGGAAGTTCAGACAGTGCTACAACCACAGAGCATACTCAGAAACTCAATAAACTAAGAACCTAAAGCTCTGATACCACTTGTTGGGAAAAAACCTCCCACTACTACAGCAGGAATAAGCAGAAAAATAACTGAGAAATTAAAAGAAAGCAACAAAATAAGAAACACAAGAATTAACGTGGAAAACTCCAAAACCGGAGAAAAAACCACGGACATAAAGAAATACTCTACTATGTGAAAAATTATTACAATCACACAGAATTCTCTCTCCGACCCCAATTACAAAGAAACACTCTCTCAAAGCTTTATACCACTCACTTAACTAGAGTTAGTCTACCAAGCTTAAAGTATTTCGAATTGGGATGTTTTGAAACCAAAGCCATGTTCTCCATTTATAGTGCTTGCAGCACATGACTTTCTTGTACATTTCCAATGTGGGACAATTTCTCTTCAAACATATTGCCAAAATCCCTACACAACCTTACCCTAACCCTTAAGGATTGCCCCACCTAGTCCTCTCGTCTTTTAAATATACACCTTCAAACACACCCACTTCATTCCCAAGAGCTACTGTCGTTCTCGTGGTAAAGCCTGCCACATATAAGTTATGAAAATGGATCTAGAAGGGGGCGTACCTGAATTCAATTTCCGACATCTTGCTGACGCCTTTCACCTCTTCAAATAGGAGTAATGCTTTGTCGAAAATCCACGGCCCAACTCTAATCACTCGAAGCTTTTCCTTCTTTGTCGCAAAGGTACAAATGAAGACACTTTTCCCTGCTCTGTCTATTTGTACCCTTTCCTCTATATTCCAAATTTTTGGTATCACAGATCTGAAAACTTTCAGCACCCGGTCCTCTCGGTAAGGACTTTATAAGCCATGCTATTTTCATGATTTCGATCGTAATTATCAATCCCTTCATCCCCAATTTCTACGACTGCCCCTTTCCTTTCTTCCATCAGATTGAACTTTGCTAATTGCCGAAAAATTTCTGAATCTGCCATAACAAACCCTAATAGACCCCGAAAAACTTCCAGATCATTGGAGGGAACCCAAAAACGCAAACCTTGTAGGTTGCCCATTCGCTCATAAAACTCTTTCAGGAAGAAATTGCTTTAGAGCCCTTTTCCAAGTCTATCCATAAACACCATTATGTATAAGTTTTCTTCTCTATTAATCATTGCATATTCAATTTCGAATGTAAGATGATAATGGTAATCCCAACTGAACAAACATTTATTTTTTAAAATAAATAAATAAAATCATGTCGTTTTATCTTTGTAATCTATATTGTTTTCATGATATCTATATAATGTATAATTTGTTAGTCACCAAAGTGGCCGAATTAGTAAGTTTTGTAGATATCAAACTAAAGTTAATTCAATTAACTCATGTTTATGTGATGCTAATGAATGAGATGTGATATTATAAAATATTAAAGATTTTATCATGAGTATATTGATGTTCATTATTATAAAACATTTTGAATCGCCCAAAGATTGATTAGTAGTTTTATAATTCTGAACCTTACGTGATTAATTGAGGTGCTTGGTTAGGTATGTTTAATATATCCAAAGATAACTAATGTATCTGAGTATTTTAATTACCAATTATGTGAAATTAATTCTAGCATCAATTATGTATGAATGTTGTATATTGTTGTATCTCCCAAAGGAAAACTTCAATATATGCTTAATGGTTGTTTAATGATTTCTAAATCTGCATTATATTTTTAAATTTATTTCTCAAAGCCATGATGTGTAAGGGTATTTTTTGTAATTGTAGTAATTACTTCTATTTCTCTTTATACGCAAGCTAGACATGCCTATTATTAGGTTTAATGGACTCAATTTCTCTGATTGGTGCAGACAAATCTGATTTCATCTTGGTGTTTTGGACCTTGATTTAGCACTCTTAAATGAGAAACCTGTTGCACTTACTAATACTAGCAATGCTGAGGAAAGATCTTTCTATGAAGCTTGGAAAAGATTAAATAGGTTGAGCTTAATGTTTATGTGAATGACTATAACAAGCAACATCAAGTCCATAATTGAAAAAACTAAAAGTGTTAAGGAATTTATGAAATTTGTGAAAACTTGTTCCCAATCTAAGTTGGTTGATAAGTCACTTGCTGGAACACTGATGAGTACCTTAACCAACGTTAAGTTTGATGGTTCTCGTGCTATGTATGAGCATATCCTTGTAATGGTACAATTAGCAGCACGGCTAAAGACCATGGGAATGGAAGTTAATAAGAATTTTGTAACATATATCCTTAACGCCTTACCTCCAGAGTATGGTTCATTCCATATGAACTATAGTACTCTGAAAGATAAATGGAATGTGCATGAATTGCAAAGTATGTTCATTCAAGAGGAAGCAAGGCTTAAGAAACCTATAATTTACTCTACTAATCTCATGGGTCATAAAACAGTTGGAAAGAAACCAGGAAAGAAGGATGGAAAGGCATGTGTCCAAATCCACAAGAAGGAACAAATTAAGGATAAATGTCATTTTCACAACAAGTCAGGACACTATCAGAAAGATTGCCTAAAACATAAGACATGATTTGAAAGTAAATGTAAACATAATGTCCTACTATGTGTTTCAAATCAAATTTAACTAAAGTTCCTTATAATACGTGGAGGATTGATTTTGGTTGTACCATTCATGTTTTAAATACGATGCAAGGATTACTTACGACCCAAACCACATGTAACGACCCTATAGGCTCAACACGCTACCTAAGAGTCATTACTAAGTCACGTCGCTATATTACCAAAAATTTCGGCAACATAACGGCGTAACTACACGAAAACCAAAATTTTGACCCTGATAAGACATAGAAAAACACACTTCTAAGATTTCAAACAACCTCCTAGCATCCAACAAACTTCTCAATATGATGCTAGGGTCCAAACAGAAGAAACCAAATATACGTGCACGATTTACAAATAAAGGTTAAAAGATTTTAAAACATTCTCCTAACATTTAAAAACTTAACATGAGTTCTATATACATCTAGAAACATTAAGGAAGCGGAATAGCGATCAGTCGGCTCCCCATGACTCGAGTAGATGATCTCCTGTCACGCGCTAGGGCCGATCTTAGCCTTACCTGAAAACATTTTAAAAAGGAAAAGGGTGAGTATTAACGAATAATACTCAGTAAGTCCATCATAGTTTTAAAATAAAAGTTTCAATCACATGCAACATGTCATTTTAAATCATAAAATCATCGCTGTAGTAGGGGACCTAAAATTCCTTTCATAAACCATGTACTTTTCCTCGCAGCTCTTGTGAACGATTAAATTCTTCCGAGGGCCTCTGAATAGTCCGAAGACATAGGTTTTCTGTCTAATAGAGTCCTCCCTACCTCTGAGAGTTAAGCTCGAAAGCTAACATATATCATGGAGTCCGAAGACTCAGCCCGAAGGCTACCATCGTGGAGTCCGAAGACTCAAGCCCGTCGGCTACAGTCGTGGGGGCACTCTCGAACCCCGGGAGCATATAGAGTCCGAAGACTCGGGTTCCCTCAAAACCCACATAAAACTTTTGGGAGAATTATCGTCACAGCCTATATAAATCTTTTCATGAACACAACACATGCATGAGGTCCCATTCGTTTTAGAACATAGTTATGAATGCATCAGTCATAGCAATCGCGTTTCAAAGACATACATATAATACACTTTCTTTCTTAAATACTTAACATGAAAAACATATACTTTCAAAGTAAACATAGAGCTCGTTATAGGTTTCGAAAACTTCTTTAATATGTGAGATCCCTTACCTTAAGTCTTTACTTACTACAATACCCTTTCTTCACTTGTAATGAGCTTCTCGAGTTCCCACTCCAAGTACGATCTTAGGTCCTCGACAATTCACCTAAAAAGTGTTCTAAACGTGTCTTAAACCATCCGAATTACGCTAAAACACATACTATCATTAATAACTCGACGAAACGGACCTAATGGCAAATTTTACCCAACTCCGGCGAGCGGCGGCGCGTGACCGGAGCACGGCGGCGCGTGGACTTCACGGCGGCGGCGCGTGGGCGGCGCGTGGGGCTTCCAATCGGCGCGTGAAGGTTCGTTTCTGGTGTGTTGCAGCCCGATCTACAATAATCCGAGGTTATTTTGCTGAAAATCGATCAAATTCAAGCTCAAAATGCCAAACTCCTCACGGAACAAAAACCCACCTTGAAATCGCGGCGGAAATGGTGTTTTCCGGCGATGTTCTACGGCGGCTTTGTTCTGCAACTGACGTGGGACGGGGTTGAGCGTGCAGGTCGACGGGTTGGAGCTTCGTTCGGCGGTTGGAGGACTGGCAGAGGTGTTTCGACGGCTGGACGGTACCGGCGAGATGCGCCGGTGGGACGACGGCGAGCGGCGCTGCGATGGAAAAGAAGCTGGCGGCGTGCAGCGTGCGGCGGCGATTCGTGCGGCGTGCGGCGGCGGTTCGTGCGGCGGCCGGGTGTTCGATCGGAGAGAGAGAGAGAGAGAGAGAGAGAATCGGGAAGGGAGGGGGCTGCGCGAAAGAGAAAGAATTTTCTCTTTTTTTTTTTTTTTTTTTTTTTTTTTTTTAATAATAATAATAATAATAATAATAATAATAATCAAAATATCTTCTCTCAAAAGACCAAAATGCCCTTTCCTTTTACAAAAATCACCAAAATACCCTTAAATTAATTAAATTCATAATAAAACTTTACCAAAGAGTCTCGGGTGTTACACCACAAGCCCAAATGGAAAATTCATCTTCATGGGAAACCGAGTCAAAGTTCCAATTGAGAAATTATCATTTAATTTTAGGCACTGGAAATCATTTAGAATTTTTAATATCTTTTATGTCCCTTATGTTTCTCGTAATTTAATTTCCCTATCTAAACTTGATACTTCTGGTTATTATTTTAAATTTGGGAATGAGTGTTTCAGTATTTTCAAACATAACATTCTTATTGGTTATGATACCCTTTGTGATGGTTTGTACAAATTAAAGCTTGATAATCGTTTTGCTAAAACTCTTTTAACCCTACATTATAATGTTGGTACTAAATGTAGTTTATTTGATGAATCATCAGCTTACTTGTGGCATAAATGTTTGGGTCACAAATCCAAAGAAAGAATTAAAAATTGGTAAATAATGAAATCCTTCCAAAATTGGATTTACTGATTTTGGAACTTATGTGGATTATATTAAGAGAAAACAAACAAAACACACAACCAAGAAAGTAGCCACAAGAAGCTCGCAACTCCTTGAAATTATACACATAGATATTTGTGGGCCTTTTGATGTTCTATCTTTTGGTGGAGAAAAGTATTTCATTAACTTTATTGATAATTTTTCACGATATGAATATATTTATTGGTTGCATGAAAAATCTCAATCGATAGATGCCCTAAAGATATTTATCAATGAAGTTGAAAGACAATTGGATAGAAGGGTGGAAATTGTAAGGTCTGATAGAGGTGGTGAATATTATGGAAAATATGATGAGAATGTTGGGATTTATGCCCTAAAGCCTTGTAATTAATGATTTATTTAATAATTAATAATTATTTTGATTATTTTATTTACAATATAATATTATCCATTATATGAAAAATCCAAGATTATTAGTGTAATCTTGAATAGTATGTGATTGACATACGGGAGGATCATGTTCAAGAAGTAACCTAAAGGGTCATAGTATATGGATAAGGTTGGGTGCCTTATTCTGGTAACACTATTGATACGACCCACTTTGTAACAGTTACAAATGATTTGATCCAAATCGTTCATGTGGAGATATGTGAGTGGGAGTATCTTATACAATGAGTTTCTATAAGACTGGACCACGAAATATTTAATCTCTCTTTATAAATTCGTTAATTGAGAAGATTAATATTTCATCAAGATGATCATATGTGACTCAATCTTAATCCTGAGTGAGTTATGAACTCTTGCCTGTGAGAGCTTGTCATTTGATTTGCTTGGGTGAGAGTGACTTTTTTAGCCGATTCAATATGTGTACCATTTTGGGGACTTGACCAAATAGGGAGCTGGGAACATAATCTCACAAGATGGAATTCACTCCTTACCTAATAGAGTAAGTGGATGAGTAATTCCCTTAAGTGCTAATTTCGGGACTTGGACAATGAGGCCCCACTCTCTCACTAGCCCGAGAGGGACTTAGTTTATGGTTAGATCATAAACAAATAGTTCATTAGAGGGTTGGTGGTACTTAAGGTACAAGATGCAATTACAGGGGTAAAACAGACTTTTGACCCAACTGTAATTATATATGAACAACTCATGAAGGATCAGCTTGCATGTAATGATTAGATTGATGGACACAACTTGTCCTACAGTGTATAAGAGTGCAACTCTAAGTCTATAGCATAGTGACCTATAGTTAATGAATAAAAATTAATTAATTAAAGAGTTTAATTAATTGATTTTGTATCATTAGAGCTTATAATCTGTAGGTCCATAAGGTCCCCTTACTAGCTCATAGTAACACTAAAAGATCAATTTAGTTGAAAGAAAAATTTGAAATGTTCAAATTAATATTTAATTTGAAGTGTTCAAATTAATATTTAATATATTATATATATTAAATATAAAAGACGAAAATATATTTATTATATTTGATAAATTAAATATTAAAATAATTAATGTACATTAGATACATTAAAGAAAATATATTTATAAAATTTGAATAAGATTCAAATAAATAAATATCGTAGGAGATTTGAATGAGATTTAAATAAATATAAGATATATTTTAATATATTAGATATTAAAATATAATATTTTAATTATGGCAAAGATTTGTTCTTGGTCTCTATAAATAGGACCATTGGGTTGAGCCATTAGACACAACACACATCTTCTCAATAAAAAATTAGATAATTCCCTTTAAACCTCTTCCTCCCCAATCCCTTATGAATTGTCTTTCAATAGGCTCCACAAGTCTTGGTCCTGTATTCGAGTCATAACTAGAAAGATTTTTGTGGTAGTCTTGAAATACGAGAGGTAAAGAACTGCCATAAAATATCTCCATCTTTACTCCAAGTAAGTTTATTTAATCTTATTTTTTAGTTTAATTTTAAATAAAATCAATGACGATCCGATACTTCCGCTGTGGAGTGAAATGTTCATTCATTCAATGGGTATCATAGCAATCTTTGAATTTTATTTAGAATTAAATTTATATATGGTGGGTATTTTAATTTGTTCATATATGTGATATATGTTAGTTTGCAAATTGATTGTTTAGGTGTATTTGGCATTAGATTTAATAGCTTTTGATTTAGATCAATTGTAAAACCCATGAGGGTTAGTTTCTTGGAAATTGTAATTATTGTATGAACGAACTTTGATATTTAGTTGAATATTATCCAACAAATTTTGTCTCAAAGCACCATGCGAAGATGCACTAGTGTACATGCACAGTTGTGGAAGCAATTATATATGTATGGCATGAGACTTGAATTAAAACACAGACATGCATGCATGTTAAAATATATTTATATTTCTGATTCAAAGCTCTTTGCGTCAGGTTCGTAAATGAAATTCTTTCAAAAAAAAATTCAGTCTGTCGTGTTTTTTCAAAGATGTGCATTACTTGGTTTGGTGATGAGGCTTCTTCAACCATGTGGGTCCCAATTGACATGCAATTCTTTTGTGCAAGTGTGGCGGCAGCCGTGGTGGAAATTAAGTTTTTTAAATCCTAATTTTGATAACCAAACAAGGAAAGAAATTAAAGACCAAGATATATCTTTGAAATTCAAATTGTGTAATTTTAAATTTAGTCTTTAAAGGATATGTCAAATATGCCCGTTAATTTTGCTAAGTTTAATTATATTTAATTATGATTGTGATGTATGTTTTAAATTAATTTATTGTTGCATAAAGTATGTCATTTAGTTTAAAATCCCACCATAGATTAAGCATGATCATGCATCTTATCTTATTTTTGATATAATTGTTATATTTAAAATTTTGATTAGGTTGTTTCCTAATAGAGATAAGATATTTTCTTAATTAGTTTATATTTTCCATATCTTTGACTATAATTTTTATATTTGGAAATTGATTGAAAAATTAAATTAGGATGTTTCCTTTCATAATTAGATTGGATGTTTTCCTAAGAGGGTTATGATATGTTCTAATGAGATTAGGATTTCCTAAAAAATAAAGATATTCCAATTCATTCTTTAAATAGTTTAAAATTTGAATTTAACTTATCTTTATTTGTTTCATAATAAGATTAGATTCTTTTGAAATAAAATTGGATCTTTTAATTTCAAAATAAGATTATAATTTTTTTTTCATTTCCTAATAAGATTGGGTCTTCCATAAATAAAGATAATTTAATTCAAAGATAAACAGTTTGAGCTTTGAATTTAATTTATCTTTTATTATTATTATTATTTTCTAATAAGATGAGACTAAAATATCCAAGATGATCTTTCAATTTGTTTTAAATGGTTTAAAATGATAGAATTTTAAGATTACCTAATAAGTGAATTAGTTTTTTAATATGATTAAAAATATGGCTTAAATTCACTTAGGTTTATTAATCTAGTAATTAATAGTTAATTAAAGATTAATGAATTTGAAATATAAATTGACTATAAGGGAAATCAATCTATGGAAGGTTCTATCTAGACTGGGGTATTTAAGTTGACAAAATGGAACACCTCTAATTGGGAACTGACTTGGGAGTTGAATTAGTCAAATTTTATTTAATTTCACTAAGCATACTCATAATGTGATTAATTTTTTTAAAAAATAGTTTAAAAACTTGGTAATTCATATTAAAATCAATCAAACCAACATAAGAGTTATGAATGCTAGATTGGAAACTTAGATAAATGAGATTAGCCTAATTTGTCTAAGTAAGAGAAAACCCTAATTCAAAATAGTAAGTGGAAGAAGGATATGTGACAACATATCCTACGGTCTCCATCATTGGTTCACAACGTGAGATTCATGTGGGGCTTCGTGGCGGCTTTTGGACCGTCCCCCTACGGAAGGGTTTTGTATGAGTCAATATCAGGGTGAACTCTTGAGAATGATAGAATTGTAGTTTTGTTTCCAATACTTGACCTACCCTACGGTGACACTTGTTGGGATAAAACTACGGGATCTAAAATGATGGGTCGCACTTACGAATGGCTCATTAAGGTTGTTAATGATGTTTTTGACCAAACTAATGGTAACTAAATATTATAGGAATAAGAGTTATTCTGGTATAATACTTGGTTGAGGTTGTCTTAGTTTAGTGAAGGAACACTTGACCTATCCTACGACGACACTTGTTCTAACTCACTAAAGTACCATAACATTAGAAATTATTTATTGGGTTCATTTTTTTAAAAAAAAATTGTTTGATTTCTATGCTAAAATTGAATGGATAATTGTTTACATGATGTTAAATAATATATTTTATATATTTCTGTAACGACCCTATAGGCTCAACACGCTACCTAAGAGTCATTACTAAGTCACGTCGCTATATTACCGAAATTTCGGCAGCATAACGATGTAACTATGCGAAAACCAAAAATTGGACCCTTACCTGATAAGACATAGAAAAACACACTTCTAAGATTTTCTAACAACCTCCTAGCATCCAACAAACTTCTCAATATGATGCTAGGGTTCAGACAGCATAGACCAAGTGAATTCAAACATAGAAAGCCAAATATACGTGCACGATTTACAAAGAAAGGTTAAAAGACTTTGAAACATCCTCCTAAACATTTAAAAACTCGACATGAGTTCTATGTACATCCAGAAACATAAAAGAAGCGGAATAGCGATCGGTCGGCTCCCATGACTCGAGTAGCTGATCTCTGGTCACGCGCTAGGGCCGATCTTAGCCTTACCTGAAAACATTTTAAAAGGAAAAGGGTGAGTATTAATGAATAATACTCAGTAAGTAACTCATAGTTTCAAAACAAGAGTTTCAATCACATGCAACATGTCATTTTAAATCATAAAACCATCGTAAACCATCGCTTTAGTAGGGGACCTAAAATTCGTTTTATAAACCATGTACTTTTCCTCGCGGCTCTCGTGAACGATTAAATTCTCCCGAGGGCCTCGTGAATAGTCCGAAGACATAGTTTTTCCATCGAATAGAGTCCTCCCTAACTCTGAGAGTTGAGCTCGAAAGCTAACATACATCGTGGAGTCCGAAGACTCAGCCCGAAGGCTACCATCGTGGAGTCCGAAGACTCAAGCCCGTCGGCTACCATCGTGGGGCACTCTCGAACCCCGGGAGCATAGAGAGTCCGAAGACTCGGGTTCCCTCATAACCCACATAAAACTTTTGGGAGAATTATCGTCACGGCCTTACATAAATCTTTTCATGAGCACACAACACATGCATGAGGTCCCATTCGTTTTAGAACATAGTTATGAATGCATAAATCAAGACAATCGCATTTCAAAGACATACATATCATTTCCATTCTTTTTAACATGAAAACTCAAATAGAACTCATGGAAATAGCGTATAAAGGAATATACATATAAAACACTTTCTTTCTTAAATACTTAACATGAAAAACATAAACTTTCAAAGTAAATATAGAGCTAGCTCTAGTTTTCGAAAACTTCTTTCGTTGTGAGATCCCTTACCTTAAATCTTTACTTACTAAAATACCCTTTCTCCACTAGTAATGAGCTTCTCGAGTTCCCACTCCAAGTACAATCCAAGGTCCTCGACAATTCACCTAAAAAGTTTCCTAAACGTGTCTTAAACCATCCGAATTACGCTAAAACACATTCTAACATTAATAACTCGACGAAACGGACCAAATGGCAAATTTTACCCAACTCCGGCGAACGGCGGCGCGTGCAGCGGCGGACGGCGGCGCCTGGCCGGCGCGTGGGGCTTCCAAACGGCGCGTGGACTTCAAATTTAGACAGATCCAGCCCCTTTCCGGTCGGATCTACTCGCAAACCGACAATTTCCTGTAATAAACGAACTCCGACGAGGCAGAAACCGCAACACCAGCGATTTCGGAGCTCCAGCGAGACTGCGGCGAGACGGCACCGGCGAGGCTTGCGTTGAGCTTCACTCCGTTCCCGAGGGAGCTTCAGATCCGGCCGGTCATCATGGGTTGCAGCAAAACGAAGGAAAGAAGCCGGCGGTGAAGGACGAGCTCCGGCGGTCGTTGCGAGGCTGAACGGCGCGTGGTTGAGGCGGCGACCAACTGCGATGGCGGTCGGCGATCGATCTGAAGCGAGAGGCGAACGGCGGCAGTTCAGCCTCTGCGCAGCCGGCAGTTCAGGCGGATGGAGGACGGCGAGGGCGCGAAGGATTGGCCGGCGGCGTGCTGCACAGCGTCCGACGATGACCTTTGTACATTGCCGTCGGAGAGAGAGAGAGAGAGAGAGAGAGAGAGAGAGAGAGAGAGGAAATCGGAAGGGAGAAAGGAAGGAGAAAAAAAAATGGAAATGGGTTGTCGGGAGGAAGAAGAAGAGAGAAATAATAAAAAAAAAAAAATAATAATAATAATAATAATAATAAAATAATAATAAAAAAATAATAGTGGATAAAGATGGGAAATTATTCTATATATATAAAAAAAATAATAAATTTCCAATTTTGCCCCTTTTCAAACACTAAACTCCAAAAATACCCTTTTTCTTAAATCCAAAATTCATATTAACCTTCAAATTTGAATTACCCAAAGAAAATCATTCCAACTTAATTTCCATAATTTGAAATTAATGCCTATAATTAAGCCGGGCGTTACAATTTCAATATTATGTCAATTTCTCTCATAATTTTAATTTAGAATACTGATTTGTCAAGTTGAGAAAATTTTATTACTTAAGTAACGTTAACACTATAATAGTTGTTTAAAAAAAAACACTATAATAGCAGTGTAAAATTTTGAATTTGTCTTTATTGAGAAATGTTCTAAAAACTTGTTGTCAATGTTAATCGAATTGTTCGAGAAATATATGATTAATGAATCAAAAGTTAACGAGATAGCTTATAGATATTTCTTAGTTGACATGTTAGATGTCAAAGCTTAGAAGATTAAAAAAAATGACAACAACATTTGAGATGTTGAAGTCAATATAAACTAAATTTAAATAATTGTCTAAATGATCTCAAATTTAAGTATTACAAAATTCAAAGCAAACAAACCAAATGACTAAAGGAATATAAAAGGAAATAGTTCCTAAATTAGTTAGGACAATCACAATGAGAGGAATTTTTGAAATTTCTCTATGACAAGAATAATATAGATGAAAGTAAATTTGATTTACTAGATTTTTGGTGGAGAATAAATAATGTCACTTGGATAGGTGATACAAGATCTACTATCTAGATTTATTCTTTATTACATTTGATATATAATTATTGGAAAATACTTAACATGTAGAATAGTTTCTACAGGTTGGCACCAGGAAACTCATCTCAGTTAGTGTAGTGGGAGATATTACGATGTCATTAAGGATAATTGTTATTTAATGTTGTATGTGGTGTTTTATTACCACAAGAGAAATTCAATTTCTAAAAATTTATTACTAAAAACTTCATAGAGTATGAACTATTTTAAAGTATTAAAGTTTATATTTTCAAAATTGTTTGAAAATACATTCAGCTGAAAATAATAACAATTTGTATATGTTAAAATGTTAACATGTATTATACAACAAAATACTAAGGTATTCAGAATTATAGAATTTAGAATGGAAAGACAAATTATTTTCTCCTAAAAGATACTTGACTTTGGCAGTTAAGGTTGATTAAGATCAACTTGAATAGAATGAAAAGACTAGTAAGATGTAGTTCTCTAAAAAGTTAGTTAATTACTTTACCTGTTTGTAGATCTTGCATTTCATGTAAGATAATCATTGGGCCTTTATTAAATAAGGCTACAAGGCCAAAGAATATTTTTGACTTACACATTCTGACCTAAGTGGTCTGGTGAATGTAAATGCCAAATAAAGTAACGAATATTTCATCACCCTAATTGATGATCATACAAGGTACAAGTATCTTTACTTAATTCAACATAAATCTAATTTTTTTAAAAAAAGTTCAAGAAAATTAAGATTAAAGTTGAAAATTAATTAGGTAAATTTATCAAGATATTATGATCAGATCATAATAGAAAGTACAAGAACCTTACGTACTATAATTAATTGATAGAAAATGGGTTTTTATCCCAATTATCTTAATACCAAGTACAATTGTGTGAAATTGTGATGCAAGGGAAGAAATAGGACTTTGTTAGACATAGTCACATCAGTAATGAGTTATACACCATTACCAAACTCTGGTTAGGAAATGCAATAGAGATCGCATGGTGAACATGATTCCCTCCAAAAGTGTCTTCGAGACAATTTTAAGATTATAGAAGAGTAGTAAAGCTGGTTTACAACATTTCACCATTTGGGAATGTTAAGTTCACATACTGAAACAAGCCTAAAAAGCTTGTATATGTTCAAAGATAAGCCTAAGTGTAGGCCACCCCTAAGGAGTACAAAATGATCTTTTATCTAGTCCTAAAATGAGGTATTTGTATGACAAATATCATAAGGAATGTAAAATAAAAGACTAAAACCCTTTAATAAGGTGATAAAGTGTTAATAAATTGGTTCCAAGTGAAGTCACTAAATAGTTAACAAAAGTTGTTCACAATTTAATTACATTTGAAAGTCAAATGCATCATAGTTATGAATTGGATAAGCCTTATCGTAGTGGGAGAGTTATGGGATGACTCAACCTTTACAAAGACTTAATTGAAGCCCAAATTGTCATGTTAGATGACAAAGTTGAAGGCTTATTGCCCTCAAAGTAACAATAATGACAAAGGGTTAAACCTAATAGAGGAAAGTAGACTGTGAGTAAACTTTCTCACTTATTTCCATACTAGAATTTGCAAGCATTATTTAATTCATTGTTGCATATGAGATATGAAAAATGAATATTTGAAATTCTTTAGAAATCTTAGATAATGAATCTACACAAATCAATCAAAGAGGTTTATATTCATAGATCAAAAGTAAAAATGTTTGAAAAATAATAAAGGTTCATTTATGAAATGAATTTTATCATTAGATCTTTGAATATAAGGTTTGATAAAAGTATCAAAATTTATGACTTTGGATAAATATTAATAAAACTTGTATAAACAAGAAAATCATTAATTGCTTAGTGGATTTTTCTCATGTTTTATGTTAATGATATTTTTACTCATTATGAATGATGTAAGATATCTATCTAACATAAAAAGTTGACTAAGTAACCAATTCCAAATGAGTGATTTTGAATGATTCGATATATTTTACATGTCTAAAATGGAGATTTTAAGGACAAAAATGTTAACTTGTCTCAAACATCTTATATTGTAACGCCCGAGGTCAAGAGGGGTACATGAATGAACCAAGACCACATCCGAATGAGAGGGATCCTGAGGCTATGCAAGGCATGTTTAAGAAATGCTTAAAAGAATTGATAGCTACTACCTATACCAACAAGGTGCATCTTCCATTTTGGTGGCTTAATCATAGGAACTCCAAAGTTAAGCATGTTTGGCTTGGAAAAATCCTATGTTAGGTGACCATCTGAGAATTTTCTTAGAAGCATGTGAGTGAGGACAAAGCATGCTGAAATGACCCATGTAGGTTTGTGGGGACAATCTTCACTCTTAGAATCAGTTCAAGATAAATAAAGTGACGTGGCTAGGTCGCAGGGGATGTAGGGGAATGCGGGGCCATCAGGTGCCGAATTCATATTCCAAATCTTGGGCCTGGGGCGTTACATATATTGACAAAATTGTTGTCAAATATTTGATATTTATGTTTAAATAATAGTATCCTAAGATATCTCAAATTTTAAGAGCATATGGTTAATTATCTACTTTAAGTGGGAGACAATTAATGCATATATGAGACTTAGCAATTAATATACAGTTGGTTAACATATATCAGTTAAATGAATGGTATGACCATTGAGTAGAAAATTAAAAACTTTCTCAAATTATCTATGGATAAAGAGAAATTTTTGTGTATGGAGTAAAAGATTTGATCTTTACAAAGATACACTAGTTCTTACAAAGATTTAGGAAATCTATGTTAACATAATTTTTACCCTAGGTGGTGGAGTATGGTATAAAATTTAAATTGTTTTGTTTGTGAAGCAACAAAATGACTTGTATGCCTTAAATAGTTCCTTGAAGATCTGAAAGATGTTTCAAATATAATTTAGTCTATCCTGTTTATTATGATAATAGTGGTGCAAAGACTAATATTAAGGAAATTAGAAAACACCAACGTATAGTGAATCATATCGAGAGAGAGAAAGCATCATGGTAGTGACAAAGATGGCTTTTAATGGCAGTAGTTTGGATCTTTGTAAAAAACTCTCCAAGCTAAAGTATTTGAGGGTCACCTAGAATGTCTAAGATTACGAGACATGTCTCATCTTTGCTAGGGCAAGTGGGAGAACATGCTAGGTATAAAGTATGCCCTAGGATACATGTCTTGCTAGATTTAGTGCAAGTGGGAGATTGTTGGGATGTATGCCCTAAAGTCTCGTAATTAATGATTTATTTAATAATTAATAATAATTTTGATTATTTTATTTGCAATATAATAGTATCCATTATATGAAAAATTCAAGGTTATTAGTGTAATCTTGAATAGTATGTGGTTTACATAAGAGAGAATCATGTTCAAGAAATAACCTAAATGGTCATAGTATATGGATAATGTTGTGTGCCTTATCCTATTGATACGACTCACTTTGTAACAGTTACAAAAGATTTGATCTAAATTGTTCATGTAGACTTTGTAACAGTTACAAATGATTTTATCCAAATTGTTCATGTGAAGACATGTGAGTGAGAGTATCTTATACAATGATTTTATGTAAGACTGGACCACGAAATATTTAATCTCTCTTCATAAATCTATTAATTGAGAAGATTAATATTTCATTAAGATGATCATATGCGACTCAATCTTAATCCTGAGTAAGTTATGAACTCTTGCCTATGACGACTTGTCCTTTGATTTACATGGGTGAGAGTGGCTTTTGTAGCCGATTAAAAATGCCTACCATTTTGGGGACTTGACTATATAAGGAGCTTGGAACATAATCTCACAAGATGGAATTTATTGATAGCATATAATTATGTTATCTTATGTCCTATTATTTATGCTAGTTTTGTGATTATTTTGTGAGCTTTTATGCCTATTTCTCTTAATTTTGTAGAAACCGAGCGTGAGGAGAAAAATAGAGTTTTTGGGAGTATTTTGGTGGATATTGGAGCCTTTTGAAGCTTAATTCAAAATTCAAGAAGAATAAAGATGTTATTTGAGCATAAGGCACATTCCGAGAGATTCTACATCGAATCACAGTTCCAACGCATCGAACTATAGGTTATTCAGACACCCGAGCGAAGAGATATAATAAAAATGGCCAATGATTTCTGTAGGGTAGCGTCTCGACACTGTCCATAGCGTCTCGACGCTACGAAAAACGTAAAAATGTTGTTTTTCGCTAAAACATGCGTATAAACCATTTTTCTTGCAGTGTTGAAACACTGCCCAAGATTTCCTATATAAACATCATTTTTTGTGCTGTTTTTAGAGGCCAATCCGAGGGTTTCAGTCCTACTCTTGATTCCAAGCTAAAATTGATGGTTTAGGGAGCAATTGAAAGCATTTGTTGAGCATTTTTTAAGATCCGGAGCTCGAGAGACATGGAGATCACGACGGGAATGCGAGATCGACCACTGTTTGCTAATTTCTTCCTTTTCCTTTAGTTTTAGTTTCTGTTTTGTGGTTGTAAATTAGGAACTTAGAGGTTTAATTATATGAATCCAAGTATCTTTGTTCCTAATACTTGGGGTTTTGATGTAGCCATTAGACTTGATGTTTTAATTGATTAAATACCTTGATTGAATGCTTTTGTTTCATTCATGCTTTTATGTATTTAATGCTTATAATCTCTTGATCACATATTATTTGTTTTATTGGTCTGAATTTGTTCTTGGAAAAGTCTGTTTAGGTTAGAACTAAATTGTATGACTATTTATAAATTCTTGCATCAAAGTGGAGAATTCTCTTAGAAGTCCTTAAAAGAAGTTGCTTAATGTCTTGTATGTTATTAAAATCTAGATAGAGATATTAGATTTATAACATTGCATAAAAGTTAATTGTGCTTGAAAGAGTCAATTAATACCCTCACTTCTTGGCTTATGGAATATTTGCATGAAAAATCTTGTTATTTTTCGCTATAAGTCTAATTGGTGAAATTGATTCCTTAGGATATTTATCTCCTATTGTGTCTCCATTTATCTTGTGCTTTCTAGGTTAGCTTGTAGTTTAGCTTGTTTGCATTTGATTTCTTTCTCTAAATAAAGTTAAATGAGAGTAATTGCAGTACTTAAATAAACTAAGAAATCCAATCCCTGTGATCGACCTAGCCACTATTATTACAAATTTTAGAGGTTTAGGTTTATAAATATAATTGATAGAGCTTTCGCAAGCTCTTAATCATTTACTTCTTCCCTTATAGGGTAAGTATATGAGTAGTTCCTTTAAGTACTGATTTCGAGACTTAAACAATGGGGCCCCACTCTCTCATTAGCCCAAGAGGGACTTAGTTTATGGTTGGATCATAAACAAATTGTTCATTAGAGGATTAGTCGTACTTAAGGTGCAAGATATAATTACAGGGGTAAAAAAGACTTTTGACCCAGTTGTAATTACGAACAACTCGTGAAGGATCAACTTGCATGTACTGATTATATCCATGGACATAACTTGTCCTACAGTACATAAGAGTGCAACTCTAAGTCTATAGTGGAGTAACCCTAGAGTGAATGAATGAAATTTGATTAATTAAAGAGTTTAATTAGTTAATTTTGTATCATTGGAGCTTATAATATGTAAGTCCATAAGGTCCCCTTACTAGCTCATATTTTTTGGGATTTATGCCCTAAAGCTTCATAATTAATGATTTATTTAATAATTAATAATAATTTGGATTATTTTATTTGCAATATAATGTTATCCATTATATGAAAAAATTCGTGGTTATTAGTGTAATCTTGAACAATATGTGGTTGACATATGGGAGGATTGATCAGTATGCTACATGCAAGTGCACGTGATCGAAGTAATAAGAAACTGGAAGTATTCCAGAGTATCGTACCCAAGGGAACATGTTTTAATAAAATTTATTAAAATGGCACAAAATTGTTGACAAATTGCAACTTAAGGTAACTGTGGGTGAAAATAATTTGTGACATGTTTTGACCAAAATAAAAGTGTTTAAAAAACAATGAAATTGAAAAAGGGATTCAAGATGCTAATGCCCCTTTGAAAAGAAAATGCAACAAGAAGGCAATTGCAATCGTAGCTCACTCAAAAACTAAGTAAACCGAATTCAACTCCTATTCGACCTTCTATGAAGTATCTTTAAGAGACTAAGTGATTAAACCTACATTTTTATAGCTAATCTAACTTAGATATCTTTGCGCACAATTCTAATGGTTTTGGAGTCTCGCCCTATGTCTAGGGTCGATGTTTCAGGACTTATGTCTAAGCCTTTTCTTCCATTGCTTTTGGGACATCCACTTCCCTTAACCCTTTCGGTATGAAGTTTAGCTTGGCAAGCAACACTAGATGGCCAACTAGGGTTTACTCAACATTAAACTCACCAAAAGCAAACATTGGTTCAAGTGTTAGATAGATTGTTTTTGCTATCGAGCCTTACATCTTTCCTCTAGGGCATTCACAAACTTGAATCCCAAAGGAAATTTAGCTCTTCATAATGAAATAAATAAAAAACAGTAAGCTTGAATTAAAGGAATTCATTGGTAATAAAGAAAATTGAAAATAAACTAAAGAACTAAATTAAACTTATAAAAGAAAGATAAAACTACCTTGCTGAGATGAATGTTTGGATTCAAAAGCAAAAGAAATTCTATTTTTATTAAAATGCTGAAAAGGAAACATTACAGAACAGTAGCTAAAAGAAGCAGAAATACAAAACTTGGAAAATTCAAATAGAAATACTATTACGCTAAGAAAAATTCATTCTTCTTGGCTCAATCAAACAAGAAATTTGTTCATAACCAACCTAACTCTCGTTGAGATGAGATTGAGAAAGAGACTCTGGACTGAAATGTAGAAGAACTTGATACAAAACAACTAATAAAATGAAAATTGCAAAAATGGGCGTGAGAAGAAAACCCAGCCACGTTTTGCTTTGTTTTCCTCATTTTTATAGGCATTGAGGGCTAGGGTTTTCATATATAATCATCCTCAATCCATGGGCTAACTTCTAGGAATCAAATTGGGATGAGAATCTTCAAAAATCGTGCAAAATTCTCATAAATCGCATGATTTCCGTCATTTTCTGTTGCATTGTTTTCCAGATCTGCCAAAAAATGCAATTGTAGGGAAATTGCATTGCTATTGCATTTCATGAAAATCCTGCATCAAAACATTAAGTAAGTGTGAGCTTTTTTCTTCTTTTGTTTTCTTTTCTCAACTTATTTAATTTAAAGGTCTTCCATCAATCATGTGATTAAATTCAACCACTTTTCTACTTTCATCAAATAATATGAATAAAAATCACAAGTATAACTAAGTTTAAAGGCCAAATAATCCTCATGAATGAGAATTATCAAGGATCATGTTCAAGAAATTACCTAAAAGGTCATAGTATATGGATAAGGTTGGGTGCCTTATCTTGGTAACATTATTGATATGACCCATTTTGTAATAGTTACAAACGATTTGATCCAAATTGTTGATGTGGAGACATGTGAGTGGGGGTATCTTATACAATGAGTTTGTATAAGACAGTACCACAAAATATTTAATCACTCTTTATAAATTCGTTAATTGAGAAGATTAATATTTCATCAGGATGATCATATACGACTCGATCTTAAGCCTGTGAGAGCTTGTCCTTTGATTTGCATGGGTGAAAGTGGCTTTTGTAGTCAATTCAATATACCTACCATTTTAGGAACTTGACCAAATAGAGAGTTGGGAACATAATCACACAAGATGGAATTCACTCATTCTCTTAAAGAGTAAGTAGATGAGTAGTTCCCTTAAGTGCTGATTTCGAGACTTGAACAATGGGGCCCCACCCTCTCACTGGCGCGAGAGGGACTTAGTTTATGGTTAGATCATAAATAAATTGTTCATTAGATGATCAGTGGTACTTAAGGTGCAATATGTAATTACAGGGGTAAAACGGATTTTTGACTTAGCTGTAATTACGAACAACTCGTGAAGGATGTTTCATGTAGTGATTATATCCATTGACACAACTTATCCTACAGTGCATAAGAGTGCAACTCGAGGTCTATAGTGAAGTGACCATAGAGTTAATGAATGAAAATTAATTAATTAAAGAGTTTAATTAATTAATTTTGTATTATTTGAGCTTATAATTTGTAGGTCCATAAAGTCTCCTTGCTAGCTCATAGTAACACTATAATATCAATTTAGTTGAAAGAAAATTTTGAAATGTTCAAATTAATATTTAATTTGAAGTGTTCAAATTAATATTTAATATATTAAATATAAAAAAGAAAAATATATTTATTGTATTTGATACATTAAATATTAAAATTTGAAATATTCAAATTAATATTTAATATATTAGATATGTTAAATATAAAAGAGAAAAATATATTTATTGTATTTGATACTTTAAATATTAAAATAATTCATGTATATTAGATACATTAAATAAAATATATTTATAAAATTTGAATAAGATTCAAATAAATAAATATTGTAGGAGATTTGAATAAGATTCAAATAAGTATAAGATATATTTTAATATATTAAATAGTAAAATATAATATTTTAATTCTAGCAAAGATTTACCCTTGGTCTCTATAAATAGGACCCATGGGTTGAGCCATTAGATATAACACACATCTCCTCAATAAAAATTAGAGAATTCTCTCTAGACCTCTTCTTCTTCAATCCCTTGTGGATTTTCTTTCAAGAGGCTCCTACCAGCCTTGGTCATGTGTTTGAGTCATAGCTAGGAAGACTTTGTGGAGGAGATAAAGACATACCAGAAATATCTCCATATTTACTCCAAGTAAGTTTACTTAATCTTATTTTTTAGTTTAATTATAAATAAAATCAAAGACGATCCAATGTTTCCGCTGCGGAGTGAAACGTTCATTCCTTCAATTGGTATCATAGCAGTCTTTGAATTTTATTTAGAATTAAGGTTTTGTATGGTGGGTATTTTAATTTCATATACGTGATATATGTGATTTGCAAATTGATTATTTAGGCTATTTGGCATTAGTTTTATTGCTTTGATTAGATCAATTGTAAAACCCAAAAGGGTTAGGATTTTTTGTAATTTTTTTAAAAAAAAAAAAAACCCAACAAGGTTTGGATTTGTTGTAATTGTTGAAAAGATAGTTCAATTCAAATGTGTTTCTTGAAGTCAGTTTCTACCATTGAAAATTTAGGATTTCTAAATCCTAAATTTGGAATGGTCCAATCAAGGAAGATATTGAAAACCAAGATTTTTCTTGGATTTAAATTGTTCATTAGAGGATTGGTGCTACTTAAGGTGCAAGATGCAATTATAGGGTAAAACGGACTTTTGACTAAGTTGTAATTACGAACAACTCGTGAAGAATCGACTTGCATATAATGATTATATCTATGGACACAACTTGTTCTACAGTGCATAAGAGTGCAACTCTAGGTTTATAGTGGAATGACCCATAGTTAATAAATGAAAATTAATTAATTAAAGAGTTTAATTAATTGATTTTGTATCATTAGAAATTATAATCTGTAGGTTCATAAGGTCCCCTTGCTAGCTCATAGTAACACTAAAAGATCAATTTAGTTGAAAGAAAAATTTGAAATATTCAAATTAATATTTAATATATTAAATATATAAGAGGAAAATATATTTATTATATTTGATACATTAAATATTAAAATAATTAATGTATATTAAATACATTAAATAAAAGATATTTATAGAATTAGAATAAGATTCAAATAAATAAATATCGTAGGAGATTTGAATGAGATTCAAATAAATATAAGATATATTTTAATATATTAGATATGAAAATATAATATTTTAATTATGACAAAGATTTTCCTTTGGTCTCTATAAATAGGACCCTTGGGTTGAGCTATTAGACACAACACATATCTCCTCAATAGAGAATTAGAGAATTCTCTCTAAACTTCTTCCTCTTCAATCCCTTGTGGATTTTAATTTCAAGAGGCTCCCACAAGCCTCGGTCCTGTGTTTGAGTCAAGCTAGAAAGATTTTATGGAGAAGATAAAGATATGCCAGAAGTATTTCCATATTTATCCCAAGTAAGTTTGCTTAACCTTAATTTTTAATTTGATTTTAAATAAAATCAAAGACGATCTAATGCTTTCGCTGCGAAGTGAAACGTTCATTCCTTCAATTGGTATCAGAGCAATCTTTGAGTTTTATTTATAATTAAAGTTTTGTGATGGTGGATATTTTAATTTTGCATGTATGTGATATTTGGTTTGCAAATTGGTTGTTTAGGCTATTTGGCATATAGATTTATTGCTTTAATTAGATCTTTTGTAAAACCTAAAAGGTTTAGGATTTTGTGTAATTTTATTTTCAATATCCTTATATTTTTGGAGAGAGAAAGGAGAAATAAAAAAAAAAATTCAGTACCCTACCTCCAAATAGATGGCAATTTTATCCCTATGTGGTTGTTACTTTATTGGATTTTTACATCCAAATTGCCCACGTGTGAATCTAAAATTGAAGTCAAAAGAATAGATGGAAGATTGTTACAAAAGAAATTGGATTGGAAATTGAAATTTGAAGACCAAGATATGTCTTGGATTTAAATTATTGTAATTTAATTTTTTTTTTCAATTTCTTAGGATATATCAAATATGTCGGTTAATTTTGCTAGTTTTAATTTAATTAAGCATGAGATGTATGTTTTAAATTGTTTGTTTGTTGCATAAAGTATGTCATTTAGATTAAAATCCCACCATAGGTTAAGCATTATCATGCATCTTAATTAATTTTGAATATAATTTATAATTTAATTTTAAATAAAATCAAAGACGATCCAATGCTTCTGCTGCAGAGTAAAACGTCCATTCCTTCAATGTTATGAAATATGATACTTGCCTGCATGCTGGCAATAGGTATAAGATGTCATTGCGAGCACGATTTAATTTGTTAATAGAATATGGCTCTTGCCTGCATGCTCGAGTTCGTGCTATACATGCGAACGAGAACACGATCGCAAAGTATTAAATGTTGTGTTCTACATTATTCTCCGTTATGCACAATCGAGGTACGGTTATTGTGTTCGTGCTTGCGTTCTTTGATAATTAGTAGGGCGAGCACGAACACGAAATTTTAAACGTTGTTTTCCAATACCAACATGCACTATTGATGCACTTCGCATTCATGCTCTGTGTTTTGTAAGTGCAGAACACGACCATGAACGCGAACATTATTTAAGGGTTCCTCATGTTCATACTAATGTTCTTTTATAGTTTGTAGGGTGAGCACGAACACAAAATCTTAATAAATGTTGTTTTCCAAACCTTTATTGATGCACTTCGCATTCGTGCTCCGTGTATTATTAGTGAAAAATGTGACCACGAACGCGAACAACATTTAAGATTTTTTTCGTGTTCATTCTTCCATTCTTTTATAGTTTGTGGGGCGAGCATGAATGCGAAATCTTAAATGTTGTTTTCCACTATAGTTTGCATGATGTCCATTATTGATGCACTTTGCGTTCGTGCTCCGTGTATTGTTAATTCAAAACGCGACCAACATTTATTTCCTCATGTAATAATGGCGACCTTTGGCATGAGCATGGGTTGTCTATTAATAAACCCTACTTCAAACGTAGTGGACATATCGCGAAACACTCTACTTCGATTGAAATGGACAACTCCTCCGTGACAGTTTCTTCAACTACCCATCAGCCCTCCTTCACCCTGGAGTCTGATCCCAACACTCCTACCACCCCGACAACCATCAACATTTCCTCTAGTCAGGCTGAGAAGGAGAGGGACTTGATGGAGTATTTGGACAATTTTTACGTAAACCAACCTCAAACTACTCCAAACAACCAATTGCCACGGCTGCAAACTCGTTCCCCTCCCCCCAAATCTACTCCAAACTACCAACCGCAGGGTTCTCCATCAAGTGTGAACAAGCCCTCACCCCAACTGGCCTCTTCAGCATGTTCTGTAAATATGCCTAGGATAGACTGAAAGGGAATATGAGGATGCATGACGATGAAGGTCCTTTCCACTTGCCTGATGGGAAGAGGATGAGGGATGACTAGCTAGCAAGGGAGGGATGACTGGCTGGATGGGTGATGGGTGGGCTTCTTTTTTAATCTATGATGTATTTTGTTTTTTTTTTCTATATATATACACTTAGTGGTGTATTTTGTTTTTTTTTCTCTATATATATACTTAGTGATTATGAATCTAATATTCTTATTTCATCAACTGTCATTGCACGAAGTAAATTATAATCTGAACTACAAAATTCAAAAATACAGTGACTAAATCGTTACAAACTAAAGTATATAGACTACGTCCCTAAATCTAAGACTTATTAAGCACGAGTAAATGGTCTAATAATAAATATATGGGATGGATGATACGAGGACTCAAGAAATAAAATAATAAAATAAAAGTATTTGTGATCGTGCTCGCGATAGTATTAATAGCAATCACGAGAACGAACACAATTGTCATCGTGACTGACAACGAAATGCAATGTAAATATTATTTGTGATCGTGCTCGCGATAGTAACGATGGTAATCGCGACCACGAACGCAACAGTCACCAAGATTGACAACGTGAGAGTTAAGTTTGTAGATGACGTACGCGAGAATTATGGTTTGTAGGTGACGAGATTGATTCACTCCTCAGTTAATGCACACAATCGGTGCACTGTTTATCACTTTAACACACCATTTATGATATACCGTCGGTTCCCTTCACCCTATAATAAAAATTGAACCATCCAAACCAAAAGGAAGGAAGGAAATTCCCATATCTTTCAAAATGTCTATTAGTTCTATCCTTATCTGCTCATCCTCCACTCTTTCTCCTCCCTACTCTCCATCTCCTACTCGTCCCAACTCTCAATCTCCTACTTCCTCCTCTGACTATTCCCTTCCTGTTTATGGTCTACACCCTCGACATACTACACTCCAACCCCAAGCCCTCCTCATTCCCCAAGCAATCCACCTGATTGTGAGTATTATGAAGGTGACACTAGGACGCCAAACATCATCAACATCTCATCGGATTTTGAGGAAGTTACAGCTCTTACAGGGCCAAGTGAGGAAAATGAAAATTTTCCACTCGTTGAGGTCTCTTCAAGGTCAGAGTCCAACTAGTTTGTTTTTTTAATAATATCCTGGCATACCTTCTCCCTCCCACATGTATCGGGTGGAGTAGGGATACATAGTCGGGGGAGGAGGTGTGCGGTGATATTATAAAAAATATATAAATTAGTCTCAGTCAATATAACCCTCCATGTCTAGTTTTTCCTTTTGTTTTGTTACAATATCTCGACATACCTTCTCTCTTACTATATATCCCTACCTCCCCCTGATTATGTTGCATGTATCTCCCTTATCATTTTTAATGAAATGAATGAATATTTTGACTCATCTGTATTTTTATTGTACAAACTCATGCATGTAGGGGCAGATCATCTGTATTTTATATATCCTCTTTTGATTTTGTACGCCAACTTCACCCACTTTCACTTGTAAATTTTTGGTATATATCATAGACCTATTGGATACAAAATTGAAACATATGGAATCTATTAGACACAAAATTAAAAATTTAGAGACTAGCATATTAGACATTTTTAAAG
This sequence comes from Trichosanthes truncata, assembly GCA_033996785.1. Taxonomy (NCBI): domain Eukaryota; kingdom Viridiplantae; phylum Streptophyta; class Magnoliopsida; order Cucurbitales; family Cucurbitaceae; genus Trichosanthes; species Trichosanthes truncata. Next base: position 21,915,159 of record JAWPNB010000003.1, on the reverse strand, counting down.
TTTAGGGTCCATATAAACATAAGTTTAAAAGTTCAAGGACTAAAGGTATAATTTAACCTAATATAAACTTGTGTCACCCCTAGAATAGGATTCTAGATTCGTCACTGCACGCTTGCATGAAACATGCAAACCATGTAATCTAAATAAAATGGGAAATGTAAAAATATTAAATTGGATAATGTTTACATAATGTCTGAAACATACTTGGGCGAGAGGAATTAATTAAAGACGACTGACATATAGTAGCCATCCAACCTTTTCAAATTGAAACTCACACAACGCACATGAACCGTTTGGCACGACGTCCCAAATTTGCTTTTTCATTCATATGAAAATTTTTCTAGTATTATGGGAGTATGAGTATCATACTCCCTTTGTTCACACTATGGCTTCGGACAACTCCTCCAATCACGAAATTAATTAATTGCCAATTGCGAGATAGTGAGCACGAGCACAAATATAACTAAAAAAAGACAAATAAAGTTGTCACATCGAACGTATTAGATCGCGATGATGTTGCATTGTAACGACTCAATTAGAACGTGAATAATGCACACTTTATGTAGTCGCGATCGTGAGGAATTATGATCTAACATGACATCAACCATCAACCTTTTGAGATCGAACTTGCACTTATTCATTAGCGCGAGTTCCCAAACATTTGCACAATCACAAAATTAATTAATTGCCAATCACAAGATAGTGAGCGCGAGCGCAAATATAACTTAAAAAAGACAAATAAAGCCGTCACAACGAACGTATTGGATCATGATAACGTTGCATTGTCGTGAGTCAGCTAGAACACGAATAATACACACTTTATGTAGTCGTAATCGTGAGGAATTACGATTTGACATGACATTAGCCATCAACCTTTTGAGATTGAGCCTACACTCATTCATTAGCGCGAGTTCCCAAATATTTACACGATCACGAAATTAATTAATTGCCAACCATGAGATAGTGAGCGTGAGTGCGAATATAACTGAAAAAAGACAAATAAAGTCGTCATAACGAACGTATCGGATCGTGATGATGTTGCATTGTCGCGAGCAGCTAGAATGGGAATAATACACACTTTATGTAATCGAGATCATATGAATTACGATATGAAATGCATCAATCATCAACCTTTTGAGATCAAACCTGCACTCATTCATTAGCACGAGTTTCCAAATATTTGCACAATCAAAATTAATTAAATGCCAACTGCGAGATAGTAAGCGCAAGCGCGAATATAACTGAAAAAAGACAAAATCTAGATTTTGCAATCTTCAAAATCTAACCTATATCATCGTGACATTGAATCACTTTTAATGTTAATTAATTTGGGTGTTCAACTATCATTCAAAATCACACATTTTTATTTTTTCTGCCAACTGTAAAAAGTAAGAAACTAGGGCAGCAAAGTTTAAAAGCAATAAACCAAGTTTTTTAGTTTGTTCTTCTTCAACCAACTCCTTAGGACGTTACAAACAGTTAACCAATTTCTTACATTTCAATATCATGGATAAGGTATGTATCTTTGATCATGTTGTTATTGCATTTTGAAATTTAAGTACTATACATATCTCATTGTAATAGTATCTCGATATTGTTTTTCATATAAGTATTTTCATTCAATATGGAGGTTCTTGTGATGCAAAGGAGAAACGGTATGTAGGTGGTAGAATGAAAGAGATTATGGTGCCGAGCACAATAACATACGACCGACTAAAGCAATGAATGTATAATATTACAAAAGTTAGCCCATCAGAGTTTGACCTTATTATTGGAGTAAAATATAATTTGGCAGATGAATCACCTCCAGTATACATTATGGATGATGAGGATGTTGAATTCATACTCTCTCAACCAAAGCCATCAAAAATTCATATTTGTGTGGCGATTGAGAACCATGCATTTGTTGATCAAACCCTATCTCCAACCCTCATGTATGATAATGCATTTGACAATCAGTATTATCCAACTCCAACCAACAACATACCACACGTTGTCTCATTAGAAGACGATAACAACAACCCATGGTAAGCACATCCGACCACATGGAGTACCACTGGACAACAATGGAGTGATCCTGCTGCATGGGGTTCAAATTATGTATATTGGTCATATGTTAATTACAATACTATTCTACAGGTGAGACATTAAATGTACATTCAGTGGCTAGGTCATTTGTTGATATAAATGCATCTATTCGTCCCATTGAGAATATACCTACAATATCTATTGGTCCCATTATAAATATATCTACAATGTCTTTTGGTACCACTATAAATATACCTACAACATCAGTCAGTCCATCTGTACATAGAGGCAACATTATAGTGTAAGGTCAGACTCCGATTGAAAAAGGCCAAATCTTCCTATGCAAGGAGGACTTGAAGCATCAACTATCAATGTTTGCCATTAATAAAAATTTTAAGTTTCGAGTGAAGAAATCATCCAAAGATCTATACACTATACGATGCATCGATGAGACATGTATGTGGAGGCTTCATGCAGTTAGATTGGAGGGTTGCCAGATCTTCAGAATCACAAAGTATGTTGATGCGTATACATGCTCAATCGAGGTATTAAATCATGACCATAGGCATGCATCTGCTTCAGTTATTGGGAACATAATAAAGGATAAGTTTGCAAGTCGTGTTTACAAACCCAAGCACATAATCGAAGATGCTAGGAGAGATTATGGTGTGAATATAAGCTACAACAAGGGGTGGCGTGCACGGGAAACAACATGCACTCTTGCAAGACCTAAGGACTCATACACTATGCTACATGCTTATGGAGAAGCGTTGAAAATAGAGAATCTAGGTACGATATTTGAGATAAAACTTGAGGATTTAATTTCTTTCAAGTACGTGTTGGTGGATTTAGGACCTTGCGTTAGAGGGTATGAAAATTGTCGTAACGTAATAATTGTTGATGGGGCCCACTTGAAAGGAATGTACAAAGGCTGCATGTTAGTTGTTGTAGCGATGGACAGAAACCAGCAATTATTCCCATTTGTACATGAGATTGTCGACAACAAGACAAATGAGTCATGGATGTGGTTCATTACCATCTTGAAGGATAATATCATTCGAGATGAGTCTAACCTCGCCATTGTTTCTTATCGTCATGTCACTATCGCCAATGCAGCTGATATCGTCTTCTCCAACATCATTCCATTGAATTTGCACCTACCACCTCAGGAAAAATTTAATCACACACTTCAAGAACAAAAAGGCAATGCTTAAGTTGTTTGATAAGGAAGCTCGTGCATTTCGGGAGACAAAGTTCAATATTTATTGGGAACAACTTCGTGCCTTTTGAAGTGGTGCAGTGGCATGATATTTGGAAGAAGTTGGTTTCGATAGATGGGCAATATGTCCTCAAACACAACGATGATATGACAATATGACCAACAACACCGCTGAGTCATTCAATTCCTTAACAGCAGAAGCAAGACTCTTGCCCGTCACATCCTTACTTGAGTTCGTAAGGAACAATCTCCAACAATGATTTCATGATTGCCAAAACCATTGGTCATCATCCACTGCAACTTACTCAAACTATGTTCTGACGCAAATGGCAAGCGAGTGTGATGTCGGTAGACAATACCAAGTCAACCCGATCGACTATTACAGGTTCAATGTGAGCGATGGTCGGTTCAATGGTATTGTTGAACTGAACACACGTGAGTGCACTTGTAAAGAGTTTCGAACTTTGGAGATCCCATGTTCACATGGTATTGCTGCAGCAAGACACCACAATATTGATCCATTCACTCTAATATTACAACATCGAATCCTTGTTGGCTGCATATGTTGAGCCTGTAAATCCACTTGGTGATGTGTCAGAATGGAAGAGACCACATGGATATGTGGAGATGACCATCATTCAACCAAGAACAATGCCTCGAGTTGATAGGCGTAGGGTATAAAGGATCCCATATGTTAGCGAACACCATCCATCACCCAGATGTGGTCAGTGTGGGAACGTGGGACATAATAGAGCAACATGCAGTCAACCTGACACACCCCATCCCAAATTACCCTAACTAACCTAGGATGTGGCGTGTTGACATTAGATCCCTACTAAACTACGGAAACCAATGTCAAACTTTGCAAGACAAAGGTTATTCTTGGAAACCACAAGTGGCTAGCCAAAAAAATTTTGATACAAAATTCATTAAAAAAATCGGCAGAGTTTCCCCTGGAAATTGAGTAAAACACACCTGAAAAGAAATATATACACTCCAAAATTAACATGTTCAAACTCCAACTACCATTTCAGAAATTTAGCACAATCCCACAAACTTAAAGTAGATAAACATGTGGGTTTCAAATTACAAACCAATGGAAATTCCAAAATGGTAGTAAGTCATTCAAAACATACTAGCCACATTAGTTACAAAAGAAGCATTTATAATTATGTACATACAAAATGGTATGCAAACTATCAGGTCTGGTGGCAGATATCGACTTCTGTAGGCTCGTTAAAAATTCAGTCGCTACTTGGTGGAAAAAAATTAAGGAAGAAAAAATGAGCTAATAGAGCCTAGTGAGTGGTAAGTTAATAGGAAAAATAACCTCTCGACAAAAACCTTTTATATTAAAAAGGAATTCAAAGTTCAATAAAACTTTATATACTAAGAACAATCTAAATACACAAGATAAGTAAAATATCACAGAGATTTGCAGTAATAACTCTTAAAAGAAAACACGAAATAATAGGCCAACAAAACTCATCATCAAACTTGTACCCAAATCCCTGTAATACTATGCATCGAGTAATCTCCAGATACATAGCAAAGAAACTCTCTATCATACGTGCATGTGGAGCAAAGAAACTCTCTTCTTCTCCATGAACAAATTCATTGCTTTTCTTTTCCGTAAAAGCTTGCAATTTCTACATACAAATATTCCCCTTCAATCTATACTTTATTTAAACTCATGACTTTCATCAAATTTTCCATCTTTTACTCAAACATCACCCTCACCTTAGCTTTCAAGCTATTCTATGGAGTTTCCAACTAAAGGAAGAAAACCCACAAAGAAAACTCACTATTTGGTTCTAAAACTCATGAGAAATTTCAATCAAAAGTTAGAGAACTTACCAAAAGCTTCAATCCAAGGTTGTGATAGGATCTCTTTGTTTATTTTTCTTTCCTACTTCAAAATAGCCCAAAAAAATCAACACCCCTTCTCTTCACTTTCTTCCTCTTCCTCTTCTTTATGTGATATTTTCTCCAACAAGCCCCATTTTTTTTATTAAACAATATTTATTTATTTCCTAGACAAAGAACCCTTTCCTTTTTGTGTGGCTTCACTAAAGCCACATGTGTTTATTTAATAAATAAATAAATAAGTAAGTAAATATATATATATATACACACACACGCGCGCGTGCGCCCGCGCGCACAAGCGCACACACACACACACACACACACATATATATATATATATATTTATTTATTTAACCCACTTCCTCTTTGTTAATTTCTATTTTTTAATTAATTTTTTTTTCAACCAATTCTTATCTTCCAAACTAAAACCATAATAATTCAAATACCTAATTTCCAAATTTCATACTTTCCAATTATATATATATTACCAAAATGTAGAAATAGGTGTGACAAAATATTACCCTCTTTTCTGAAATTTCGTCCTCGAAATTTAGTCAAGCTTGTCAAGAAAACGACTGAGGGTATTTGAAGTGCATCTGATCTTCACTTTTCCAAGTTGCCTCTTCTATAGTATGATTCTTCCATAATACCTTAACTAATGGAATGGTCTTATTTCGTAACACCTGTTCTTTTGTCTAAGATATGGACTCGCTTTTGTTCATAGGATAAGTTCTCCTTCTATTGTACTGGTTGAGTCTCAAGAACAAGTGATGGATCTGATATGTACTTACGCAACATTGAAACATGAAATACGTCATGAATTTGAGAGAGCTCCATTGACAAAGCCAAGCAATATGCCACTAGTCCAATGCGCTCAAGAATCTCATATGGACCGATATACATGGGGCTCAAATTTTCCTTCTTACCAAACCTCATCACACCTTTCAAAGGTGATAGTTTGAGAAAAACTTTGTCGCCAACCTCAAATTCTAAATCTCTTTGATGCTTATCGACATAGCTCTTTTGTCGATCTTGAGCCACCTTCAACTTCTCCGTGATTACTTTCACATTTTCTACAGTAATTTGCACAAGTTCAGGACCCATCAATTTTCTTTCACCAACTTCATCCCAACAAACTGGAGTTCTACACTTCCTACCATACAATGTCTCAAAAGGGGCCATATTTATGCTGGAATGGTAGCTATTATTATAGGCAAACTCCATCAGTGACAAGTGAGCATCCCAACTTCCTTTAAACTGCAAGACACAAGCTCGTAACAATCCTCTAAGGTTTGTATAGTTCTTTCTGATTGCCCATCTGTTTGGGGATGAAAAGTCGTGCTAAAGTGTATCTTAGTACCCAAGGCATGTTGTAGGCTAGGCCAGAATTTAGAAGTGAACCTTGAGTCTCTATCAGAAACTATCGACATTGGTGCTCCATACAAACTGACTATCTCATCCACATACAACTTTGCCAATTTATCTAAGGAATAGATTATTTTGATTGGTAAAAACCTTGCAGTTTTTGTTAACCTATCCACGATCACCCAAATACCATCATACCCACTTTGTGTGCGAGGAAGCCCGGATAAAAAGTCCATAGTAATATGCTCCCATTTCCATTCAGGAAATGACAAGGAATTCAAAAGTCCTACCGTTCTTTGGCATTCTGGTTCCTTTGTTGGCAGATTAAGCATCTAGAAACATATTATGCTATTTCTCTTCTCATACCTTGCCACCAATAATGCTCTTTCAACGTTCGATACATTTTTGTACTTCCTAGGTGCATAGCATAAGCTGAACTATGAGCTTCTTCCAGTATTTCCTTCTTTAGATTTGGATCATTTGGTACACATAATCTATTAAACTTGTTTAGAGATCCATCTCTTAACGCATAATCTGCCCGTTGATTACTTTTCACTTCTTCTTTCAGCTTATCAAGAACTGAATCACAAGACTGAGCAATTATAATTTTATCAATAAAAACATGTCTTATTCGAAAACTTGCAAATAAGGCTCCTAATTCATTCACCGATAATTATGCATTCATGCTATTGAATTCACCCAATAAGGAGAAACTCATAACATTAGATGAGATTGTTGAGCCATGCCCCTTCCTGCTTAAAGCATCAGCAACAATATTAGCCTTCCCTAGATAGTAATTAATGGTACAGTCATAATCTTTTAATTAACTCAAGCCATCTCCTCTAGCATAGATTTAATTCCTTTTGATCGAAGATATACTTCAAACTTTTATGATCTGTATAAATATGACACTTCTCCCCATATAAATAATGTCGCCAAACCTTTAAGGCTAATACTATTGCAGCTAGCTCGAGATCATGAGTTGGGTAATTGTGCTCATGCTTCTTCAACTGCCTCAAAGCATAGGCTATTACCTTCCCATTTTTCATTAACACACACCCCAAGCCTTGATAAGAAGCATCACTGTAAATAACAAACTCTTCACCAGGTGTCGGGAGTGTAAGTATTGGGGCAGAAACCAACCTTTTCTTTAATTCTTAGAAACTTTGCTCACACTTGTCTGTCTAAACAAACGTCGAATTCTTTCTAGTTAAACTAGTCAATGGAAATGCTAGCTTAGAGAATCCTTCAACAAAGCGATGATAATATCCAACTAATCCTAGAAAGCTACAAACTTCTGTAACTGACATAGGTCGCTCCCATTTAACCACCGCCTCAATCTTTTGAGGATTAACGAATATACCTTCTGCAGAGATCACATGACCTAAGAACACAACTTGATTCAGCCAAAAATTACACTTGCTAAATTTAGCATACAACTCTATGTCTTGCAATGTTTGCAATACTATTTTGAGATGTTCCCGATGCTCCTCTCTACTTCTAGAATAAACCAATATGTCATCAATGAATACGATCACAAATTTGTCCAAGTAAGGGTGGAACACCCTATTCATAAGATCCATAAAGGCTGCGAGGGCGTTAGTCAACCCAAATGGCATGACCAAAAACTCATAATGTCCGTAACAAGTTTGGAATGCGGTCTTTGACACATCAAATTCTCTAATCTTAAGTTGATGGTACCTTGATCGTAAATCAATTTTCGAAAACACAGAAGCACCTTTAAGTTGATCAAACATGTCATCTATTCGAGGCAACAGATACTTATTACGGATCCTCACCTTATTCAACTGCCTATAATCGATACACAACCTCATGGTGCCATCCTTTTTCTTCACAAATAACACTGGTGCACCCCATGGGGAAACATCAAGCCTCACAAAACCCTTATCGACTAGCTCTTGCAACTGCAACTTCAATTCTTTTAATGCTATTAGAGCCATTCTATAGGGTGCTTGTGAAATAGGAGTTGTACCAGGTATCAAGTCAATCACAAACTCTACTTCTCTATCCGATGGCAACCCAGACAATTCTTCTGGAAATACATCTGGAAATTCTCTTACTACAGGTATATCGTTTAGTTTTGATTTACTCACCTCGATGTCAACTATATGAGCTAAGTATGCAGAACAACCTTTCTTAAGTAGTTTACTAGCCTTTAATGTCAAAATCAAACATGATGACATGATTTTCCTCTCTCATTTAAAAATAATTCCAGTCTCTTCTGGTCGTTTAAACACAACTTCCTTTTGCAAGTACCAAGATAACATCAAACTCATGAATATCCACGGGTATTAAGTCAACATTCAACTCTTTACCACCAATTAAAACAATACAATTTATAAACACTGTCAGCTAATAAGGATTTCCCAACTGGGGTAGCTACAATTATGTCATTAGGCAAAGGCTCCAACAGCTTATTGGTTTCAACAGAAAACATATGAGAAATAAAAGAATGCGTAGCACCAGGATCAATTAAAGTCGAGCGTTTCTACCATCAATAGATAACGTACCCATAAGGACATCTGGTGATCCTTGAGCTTCATGTTGCACCATAGCAAATATCTTTTCTTGAACACGAGGTTTGCCTACTTGCCCTTTTTGTTTTGACCCACTAGAACTTTCATTGTGGTTTCGACTTTCACCACTCGTCATGATAGGTTTTGATTGCGAATCGGAGTGCCCTTGACTAACTGGTCGAGATGAAACACCCTGCGAGACACTACCTTCTTGTAACATTTGAGGACACTCTTTTCTTAAATGACCAGTTTGATCGTAGTTAAAATAAACACTAGTCCCCCACATACATTGGCCTTGATGAAACTTGCCACAATTCTGACATGCTGAGTTCCTAGTACGACTGAACACAGATTCCCCTTGCTGCCAGGAGCGTTGACCACCCCAGGGTCTAGAAGATTGGACTGAACTGTTCGACTTTTGTGACGATGCATTTGAAATAGATCTGAAACTTGATGGTCCACGATGTCTTGGTTTGGAATTTCCTTAATTTGACAAACCAGGAACAAACCCTTTTTTACAACTTTGCATCTGATTATAACCAGAAGGATTAGTACTGCCTGTTGAAAAGCCACGCACATTCTTTTATAACTCTTTTTGGCTCTTCTTTTCGGATACACTTTTCTATACTCTTAAAGCCGCTTCCACCAACTTTCCAAATTCTTTCCATTCACTTGAAGTGGTTGAAGTTCAAATTTCTTCTCTCAAGCCATCTTCAAACCTCTTACACTTATCGATCTCATCTTCGATAATTGTCGTGGCATACTTGAAAAGCTCAACATACTTCTTTTGATACTCTGCCACAGTCATTGATCCTTGAACCAATTTCAAAAATTCGCTTCGTTTTGCATCTCTATAGGATCGAGGATAATATTCTTCATAAAAAGCCTTCTTGAACTCATTCCATCCAATTTCTGCTGATTCTGGTCATCTATTTCTCAATGATTTCCACCAATCATCTACTCCCTCTTGAAGTAGGAAGGTAGCAAGTCTCACTTTTCTATCTTCTGGACATCCTATCACATTGAAACATTTCTCCAACATATTCATCCATACTTCAATCTCAGTTGGATCTGTTGTCCCAACAAATGTAGTTGTGCCTAAAGCTTTTAGTCGCTCAATTCTGAAGTTTTTCTCTAGGTCCTTTATGAGCATTCGCATTCCCACTGCTACTCCTTGAGCAATTTTTGCCATTAATTGCTCATCTTCGTTGTCTACATTATTTTGTTGATTTTCATGAGGGTGAATAGATTCACCAACCTATCTCTTCTTCCATTACATTTTGTCCATCAAGAGCTTGTTGAGTTTCAAGTTCTTGAAGCCTACGCGTTCGGCCACTTCTTGACATGATTCCCTACAATGTATTGCATGACACACCATCATTTCACAAAACTCAATTTTTTATTAAAAATATTCACTATCTTAATGCTCTGATACCAAACTGACACACCCCATCCCAAATTACCCTAACTAACCTAGGACGTGGCGTGTTGACATTAGATCCCTACTAGACTACGGAAACCAATGTCAAACTTTGCAAGACAAAAGTTATTTTTGAAAACCACAAGTGGCTAGCCAAAACTTTGTTGATACAAAATTCATAAAAAAAAAAATCGACAGAGTTTCCCCTGGAAACTGAGTAAAACACACCTGAAAAGAAATATATACACTCCAAAATTAACATGTTCAAACTCCAACCACCATTTTAGAAATTTAGCACAATCTCACAAACTTAAAAGTAGCTAGACATGTGGCTTTCAAATTACAAACCAATGGAAATTCCAAAATGATACTAAGTCATTCACAATGTACTAGCCACATTAGTTACAAAAGAAGCATTTGTAATTATGTACATACAAAATGGTATGCAAACTATCAGGTCTGGTGGCAGATATCGACTTCTGTAGGCTCGTTAGAAACTCAGTCACTACCTGGTGGAAAAAAATTAAGGAAAAAAGAATGAACTAATAGAGCCCAGTGAGTGGTAAGTTAATAGGAAAAATAACTCTCGACAAAAACCTTTTATATTAAAAAGGAATTCAAAGTTCAATAGAACTTTATATACTAAGCACAATCTAAATACACAAGATAAGTAAAATATCACAGAGACTTGCAGCAATAACTCTTAAAAGAAAACGTGAAATAATAGGCCAACAAAACTCATCACCAAACTTGTACCCAAATCCCTGTCATACTATGCATTGAGTAATCTCTAGATATACATAGCAGAGCAACTCTCTATCATACGTGCACATGGAGCAAACTCTAACATCTATAATACCTCAGGACCAGGATTTGGGCCAAGATTCGGAATCCGGATTCGGCACCTAATGGCCCCGACATTCCCCTGCATCCCCCACTGCCTGAGCATACTAGCATACTATAGAAACACATTCACATAGCATACGGATAATCACTATGGGTACAAACTCTAGTGGTTTGAAAACAATTTCTATATAATAAACATCGTACGTTCTCAAAGCCCACACATTCTCAAATTGAGGTTTCATAACTTTAAGCCATGACTCAAAGGATCAAATGTTGAAATTAAAAATCCTCATATTCACTTTTGGGCTTACATGAATCCAAAAAGTCGTATATCGACTAAAATCATGATTCAAAAATCAAGCCATTGTAGCTAAAATTTCACATAAACATAAATCTCCTCGAATTCAAATATGCTAAATCATGAACTCAATTTAGTGAACAAATGTCACTTTCTTATCAATTTAGTAAATCATCAATTTCAACAATAAACAATTTACAAAATACACGAAATTTTCCCCAAATTATCAAAACCTTCAATAACTAAATCATTTGCATTAATATAAATTACAATTGATTTCAAATCTCACAAAAATCTCATCAATTACTAAAATAATTTAAATACTTTATAAAATAACCACTCACAACTACTACGAACGAGGTTTGTTCGGGTCGTAAATGGTTTCAAACTCCGCTTGTCCTGAAATCATAATTTGTCAACACATTATTAACATCTTAATGCCAAAATTAAAGTGTAACAACAATAAATAACCCAATCCTTTAGTTTCTCTTTAACTCATGAGTTAACCAAAATTTTCATGATCCTACTCTTAAATTACCAAGAAATTGAGACCATAACCCAAAATAAAGTTTCCAATAAACTCTATTGAATTCCCTCTCCATAACAAATCTCATTCTTCTCATTTCTTCTTCTCCATGAACAAATTCATTGCTTTTCTTTTCCTTAAAAGCTTGCAATTTCTACATACAAATAGCCCCCTTCAATCTATACTTTATTTAAACTCATGACTTTCATCAAATTTTCCCCCTTTTACTCAAACATCACCCCCACCTTAGCTTTCAAGCTATTCTATGGAGTTTCCAACTAAAGGAAGAAAACCCACAAAGAAAACTCACTATTTGGTTCTAAAACTCATGAGAAATTTCAATCAAAAGTTAGAGAACTTACCAAAAGCTTCAATCCAAGGTTGTGAGAAGATCTCTTTGTTTATTTTTCTTTTCTACTTCAAAATAGCCCAAAAAAATCAACACCCCTTCTCTTCACTTTCTTCCTCTTCCTCTTCTTTACATGATATCTTCTCCAACAAGCCCCATTTTTTTAATTAAACAATATTTATTTATTTCCTAGACAAAGAACCCTTTTCTTTTTGTGTGGCTTCACTAAAGCCACATGTTTTTATTTTATTATATATATATATATATATATATATATATATATATATATATATATATATATATATATATATATTTATTTATTTATTTAACCCACTTCCTCTTTCTTTAATTTCCATTATTTAATTAATTTTTTTCAACCAATCCTTATCTTCCCAACTAAAATCATAATAATCCAAATACCTAATTCCCAAATTTCATACTTTTCAATTATATATATATTACCAAAATGTAGAAATAGGTGTTACACAACCCCTAATAACTACTAGATTAAATGGGCGAGGGAGATAGAGGTAATCAACAACATATCCTCCTCTCGAGAGCCAGAGCATTTGAATTGTTGGTTTGTTTTTGTTGAGTTTGAATTGCTTGTGATTTTTCTCATCATTATATGTTTTAGGTTTGATCGTCATTGCAAGATGATTGAAGCTTCTACACAGAAAATTCAGGTAAATTCACAAAATTTGAAATTTAGTACATCATTTAGAATGAACCAAAAGATCCTCTTCAATGTTTGTGGTTGTAGAAATGACAAAAAAGAAAAAATGATGCCAAAAAACCCTAAAAAGAAGTTTGATATCAATTTCCAAGTCACAATCGAGATCGAGATGTAAAACCAAAAAGTCATGTTCCCGATCATACTAATGGTGCGTTCGTATTGCGATTCTATTTTCCTTCATGTTCCCATTCACGCTTGCGTCTTTGCCCATCAATCACGCTTACTATACCGCTCGCAATTAATCCACAATGCGCGCCATCGCTACAAGGTAATAAATCAATACAAGGGCAGAATGTGGTATTCACGTGGGTGAATAGTGTTTGGTGATGTAAGCAAAAGGATAGATATCCTTATTTTGAAAGTCATAGTCAATTGCCATTACTGCCCCAGAATTTAGGTCTTTTGTGCAATTTTCCCAAGAAGGAACCGTGAGGGGGTTGGCGGCTGAAGGTTCACAAAAGAGTGAGAGGAAGAGAGAGAAACTTAGGTTTAGGGATTCTTAAGCGATTAGGGCTTTTTGTTAATCTCCTTTATTTTTAAATAAAAAATACTAAAAATAAAAATAAATCATTTTTAATTAACGAAAGTTAATCAACTTCATAAATTTATGACTTTAAAAAAAGGTCATAAATTTTTTAAAATACGAAAATCTCTATTTTTTTTTCCCACAAAAAATGCACCCCCAACTATTTATGACATTTTTTTTCCTCCCTTCCCTTTATTTGATTTGGCTATGGTGTCATAGAATGTGAAAATTGTAGTAGTGGTTATTAGTTAAATTATGGTTGCACATGTAAAGTCACTTTATAATTTATATTATAAAAAGAAGAGAAAAAACATGATCAAATAGATGTTGTCTTGGCTAATTTATCTAGTAACTTAATATAGAAAACCACTAAAAAAACGTAAGAAATATATATATTTAAAAAAATCAAGAAAGGTTTCAAAATAATTTGAGAAATCGAATCTCAAAAGTGAAAAAATAATGTCAAGTGTAAGTCTCAGCTCCACCAATGGGACAAGACAAAAATGTTAGCAAGGATAACATTAGCCATTGCTACTACAAAAATCTATCCTTGACAATGGGAGAAATAGAGCACTGCAGTTAGAGTAGTAATGAGATGATCTCTATGCTTAATTGAAACTCCAGCTCATTGACTTCATCATGTTGTTCTCTATAAGTGGCCTTGTTCCCCTTCTAGTCCTAATTTTTTCGAATTTCATGTTGGTGCATCTCTTAGCCCTTGTTCAATTTGCATTCCATTCACACAACAATGAAGATCTTTTAGAAGAATAAAGGTATTCATAATGTACGTAGTGGCGAGGATGGTAGTTTCCACAAGCACACGTGTTGGGGGAATTTACTAGGGGAAACAAGTACGTTGTATAGTCTATAATGGTACATCTACTTTTGTTGATGCATGTCATGATATTGCTTTATACGTTGCAGAAGATCATCATTATCATATATATATATATATATATATATATATATATATCTACATTATGTTTCCATCTTTTTTAATAAAACATATAAAATGATAGTTTTCACGTGTGCATCTCCCAAATTTAACTAACAATCTTCAACAAAATTTCACAAAGCTTCAACATATGTAAGGTCATAATTGACTCAACCTAAAAAATTTAAAGTTTTAGTTGACGAAATTATTAGTTTAGGATTTTAATTAAGTCAACCTACAAAGTTCAAAGGTTTATTGATTTTTTCCATAATAAATGAGAGATGCATAATGGACTAAAACTAGTTAAAATACAGGCAACAAAATATATAGCTCTTCCACAAAAAACTTTATTTTGAGAAAGAAAAAAAAAAAAGGAAGAATGGCCACAAGCTCAATTTGAAATTTATTTTCTACTTGTTTGCCCCATCCGTTTATTTTTTTTTCCCTTTCTTTTCACTTATTTTATTCAACAATATCACATCATTTCAACACTAATTCAATCAACATTTAAGTAACAATGTTAGAATGTTCTTATTTTTTTTAAAAAAAAACAATGTTTGCATGTCAATTCAAGCATAGCTTAGTGGATAAGGCACCAATTACCATTCTAAAGATTGATTGTTCGATTTCCACTCCAACAATTGTTGAATTAAAAAAAAATTACCCTAAAAATTTATTAGAATTAAAATTCAAAGTTCAAAGAATGTACTTAAAACTTTTTGAAATTTTGTGACAAAATAAACACAATTTATCAAAGTTTATAACTAAAATTTTAATTTAACCTTTCAAAATTTTCTAATTAAATATACTCGGTAAACTTGTAAATGCTTAACTTTAGAGAAGCTTTTAATATGTTCACCATATATTTTTTTTTTTAGCTCAACAACATGTAAGGGTGAAGATTCAAATCTCTGATATTTTGGTCGATGATATAATGCCTAACAATGTGTTTACTATATAATTCTTAATTCATTGATGATTTAATGGAATCTTGAATTTCATTAGTACCCCAATCTTTTTAATCTGTTTTTAAAAAATTATTGGGAAAAAATCAATTTATACCCCTTTAAACTTTGGGAGTTGTATCAGTTAAAACTTCAAACTAATAATTGTATCAATTTAAACTCTAAACTTTCATAAGTGAATCAATTGTAATCCATCTGTTAGTGATTTATAACTAATTTGACTTGATTTCATTTAAAATATACAAGCTCAAAATCACCTAAATAAAATTGTTCTTCTCCCAAAATCCTACGAAAGTAGTAAGAAAAAAATATCATGCAATCATTTTGAAATAAGTAGAGAAAAATAGAGAAATGTGAGAAGATGAAAAACTACTCATATGAATGAAAAGTTGCTACTATTCATTGGTTTCTAGCATTTCTTTCTAATATCATGTTAATCTCCTCATTTAAAGAAGTCTTATACATGTGTGAAAATTATACATTAAGGGGCCGTTTGACGTGTAGGTTTGGAATATTAAACTTGGGAATGTTAAATCTAGAGGTTTAAGTTGGGGGGTTTAGGTAGTCTGGGTTTAAAAAAGCTTTGTTTGGAGTGCATGTTTAGGAAGCTTGTTTAAGAAGTCTATGTTTTGAGTGTTAGTTTAAGAAGTAGAATGCAGATTTAGAAATATTGGATTTGTAAAATGTTTAATTGTATTTAATCAATTCTTAGATTTTAGATTATTTTATCTTTTTCATTTTAATTTTTTTTAATATAGTTAAGTTAAAAATAAATTAATTTTTTTATTATTCAAATATAACTAAATTCAAAATTAAATTTGTTTCTTATATTTATGTTATTTTAAATTGACTATTTCAATTATATAAAAGATGACTAAATTAAATACAAAATACATTTGGTAGATTTTTTTTAAAAAAATTTACTACATCAAAAATAAAAAATATATTTTATTTTTATATGACTAGGTTGAAATTGAATATCATACATTTTTCTTACCTTGAATACACCAAATTATTTGTAAATTAAATACTTTTTAATATGACTAATTTAAAATTAAATATTATTTATTTTAGTAAGTTTGTAATCAAATGCAACTCAATTTCAATTACTTTTCCAAGACTTTTTAAACCAACATTTGTTTATGTCAATTTTAAAATTGAGATTTGACTAAAATTAGATTTTTTTTTTGCATAATTTGATATTTTTATTTTACTAACTTAGACCCCGTTTGATAACCATTTGATTTTTATTTTTTGGTTTTTGAAAATTGTGTTTATTTTTTCACCATTTTCCTACAATGGGTTCATCTTTCTTAATAAAACATTGCATTCTTAGCCAAATTCTAAAAAAAAAATAAACAAGTTTTTGAAAACTTTTTTTAGTTTTCAAAACTTGGCTTAGTTTTTGAAAACATATGTAAAAAATAGATAAATAAAATAAAAAAATCTATAGATGAAAGTACTATTTATAAGCTTAATTTTCAAAAAACCAAAAACCAAAAACCAAAAACCAAATAATGGTTACCAAATAGGACCTTAATAAGTAAATGAATTATCTAATTTGTTATTCATTTTGTTTTTAGATAACTAGTTAAAAAAAAAAAACCATTAATTTAGAGTATGGTTCTAATGTAAATCAGTTCGTTTTTTATTATTCGTCTCATAGAATTCAACTCAACAAATGGAAGAAAAATACTAATTTTATTATTATTTGCAACAAGTAGAAAAAGAAGAAAATAAATATTTTTTAATGTGACTAATTATCAATTATCAATTATTTATTTTACTAAGTTTCGAAATAAAATATCATATACTTTTGTTACTTTTACTAATTTGGCAATGATTTTTTTTTCCTTTCATGTGCTAACTTAAAATTAAATACTATTTTATTTTAATATTAGTAAGTTCAAAATAAACTAATGTTTTTATCTTAAACTCAGTTATTAAAAATTATATATTTTTGGCCAAATTACACTTTTAATTCCTAAGGTTTTATTTCAATTTTTATTTGGAGTATGAGTTTTTAAAAACAACATTTTAGTCCTTCAAGTTCAAAAAATGATTCTAATAAGTCTTCAAGTTAAACTAATGAAAAAAATTAGAAAGATACATGCAACGCATTTGAAGTCATCGAAGGAGTTGCTGGTATAGGTGAAGATGAAAAGAAAGATAAGAGACGGATGAAGGAGAGGAAATAAGGAAAAATAGAAAATATTTAAAAAGATAAACTAATTATAATAATTTAAAAGTTCCAATGAAAGAGAGATCAGAGAAAGAGTTTTTATTTTTTTTTTTTTTGAATTCAACAATATTTGGGGGTGGGGGAATTCAAACCTCTAACCTCTTAGTCTATGGTACATGCCAATTACCATTGAGCTAAGCTGATCACTTTGGCTACAATTAAAATTGTTATTGTATTTAATAAATAATTAAGATATAAACAAAACAATTGTTATTGTAATTAAAATTAAAATAATTAAAAAAAAAGAAAAAGAAAATAAGATAACCCATGATACTATTCAACCTCATGGGTTTGGTAGGTTTCTAAACCCTTTCCCCAAACAAGGGTTGGGTTTAACTAGTCTAACCCACCCTAAGTCAAACCCTCTAAACAAACTGCCCCTTTAAAATGAAATTCTAATGGAGGGTATAAATTGAGATTAATTTGTAAAATTTTAAGGTCCAAATTATATCATTACTAGTTTGGAATTTTAAGTGATATAACACTCAAATTTTAGGGGTATAAATTGATTTTTTTCCAAAATTATTTGTAGAACGTTTCATTAAAATGATAAGATAATTAACAAATTGGTGGTAGAATTTAAACTTTTGGGTTAGAATTGAAACTTTTAGGAATGTCAAAGGTAAAATTAACGCCTCATTTACTTACCCGTGTAATGAAAATGAGTTGCAATTGTAATGAAAATCAATGATAATAAAATCAATCGCAACAGGAATGAGATTCTTTTGATGTTGTTTACTTGGAGTTCGCTGGAATCGTAATCAGAATCTCATTGGTGTTGTTTACGTACATCTGGAATTGGAATGAAATATACATGATTACCAAAATGCTCTTTTATATTTCTAATCAATTAAAATGCATTAACTAAAGAATATGCTACAAGAACTAGAATGTTTTTTTTTTTAGGAAAAAAATCAATTTATACCCCTAAACTTTGGAGGTTGTATCAATTAAAACTCTAAACTAATATTTGTATCAATTAAAACCCTGAGCGTTCGTGAGTATATCAATTTACACCCTCTGTTACCTTCTGTCAAAAAATCGTTAGTTCACATGTGGGAGACTTTTAATTGTATCAATTTACACTCGTAAACTTTCATAAGTGAATGAATTTAGATCCTTCATTTAAAAATTGCATCATTTTTTTTGCTACTTTGATAAGATTTTTGGAGAAAGCAATGTTATTTAGCTCACATAATGCCAAAAAAAAAAAAAAAAAAAACAAAGTTGCTCACTATAGTACAAATCTACTTGGAAGGAAATCACAGTTTTAGAAATGGATGTTGAAAAACATGATAAATAGAGAAAAATAAATAGTCACTTTAATAAATGCAGAAAGTTTAGTTAATTTGTAAGTGCAAAACAAAAACTCAAGATAAATTACTCTTTCACAACATTGTCATTCATTTAATTTGGTTTTATTTTCAAACAAGCCAACAAAAATAGTTGCATATTTGATGATTACCTTTCTAAATTATAAAGATTTAAAAAAATAAAAATAAGCATATAATGTAAAAAGTACCCAAATTATAGAATAACTAAAATACAACCATAAAATTTTTAGATTTTAATTTAGTCGATGTCATCCAAATTGCACAAACTTCAAACAGAAAGCTTTTTGTAGTTAAAATGTTAACCACAAAATTGAAACATAATGCTTAATAAAATAATTACTATTTTTGTAGTTAAAATGTTAACCACAAAATTGAAACAGAATGCTTAATATAGAAGAGGTAATCCAATATATATATCCACAAATTTTAAGCATTCTCTACCGAGTCATTGCGGTCGAATCTCATCATTGTATTAAACTTTGTTGTCGATAATTAATGGCTATCTCAAAGGGAAGTATGCTCATCTTTATTGCCATTCTCTTGATTAGCATCGACATGATTAAGATTACAAATATTGCAGCCAAGAAAACTCATCCTAAAGTTGCTGAAAAACCACGAGGAGTTGGTATCAAAGAGGAGATTATTGAAGACATCAAGAGAAAGATAGCCCAAAGAGGATCACCTCGCCCAACCAAGCCTCGTCCAAAGGCACGATATTGAGATTCATCATTTATTTTGAACCATGTCATATCATTCATTATTTATTGATTTATTTATTTAAGAGATCATACATTCATTGATTTATTTATTGTTTTTCTTTTTTCTTTTTTTTTTTTTGGAAAAATTCATTTGTTTATCTATCTATTTTAGAGACCATTTTGCAAAATTTACATGTTTTTCAATTACAAACTTCAAATGGTGATAATGTAAAAGAAAATTCTAATTATTTAGGTCCCGTTTAAATATTAGGCTTGTTTTCTCACCATTTTTCTCTAGTTTTCATCTTCCTTAAAAAAACATATATGAATTATTCTTAACCAAAAATAAGTTTTTAAAAACTACTTTTTTAGTTTTCACAACTTGGTTTGGATTTTAAAAATGTATATAAAAGTAGATAACAAAAAAAATAAACTCATAGTGAAACTCTTAGTGGAAGTAATTTATAAGTTTAATTTTCAAAAACTAAAAACTAACAACCAAATGATTATCAAATAGGGCCTCAAAAACTAAAAAATAACAACCAAGTGATTATCAAATAGGACCTTTAACTTATTTAAATATAAATTGTGATTTTGGACCATAAATGTCTACATATAAATTTTCTATTTTGGTACTTAAACATCAAAAATTTCAATTTTAACCTTTAAGATTTAAGAACTACGCATTTGTTTCTTTAATTATTTTATAACCTCAATCTAGGTCCTACAATTTGTCAGACTCGAGATTTTTTTTCCCAATGTAAATGTGATAATTTTGGTATAAACATATAGATAAGGAGTGGTTATATATTACATTGTCAAAAAATTAAAATAACTTTTACATCAATAATCATAATAATAAGGAAAAAAATCAATTTTTTACATAAATTTGTCATGATGTATCAATTTTTACCATAAATTTTTAGTTTTATCAATTTAAACCCTAAACTTAAATAAATGTTGCAATGCTTATCCTTTGTTAAATTTTCGTTAAATTCACTCACTAATTTTAATAAAAGAAAAAAACAAGTAAAAAACTTTCAAAACTCATGAAGTTCATTAAAAGTCGTCTTCTACAAAATTAAGTTTGATTAATTTGTTCAAGATAAATAATTGAACAAATTTTCTAAAACTCACATAAATATAATATCAACAAAAATCTAATCATAATTACAAACTTACTCAAGTTTAAGATAAAGATTGCAACATTCATCAATTTTTGTTCTTTAGGGTAAACATTTATCAAAGTTTAAGGTATAATTTCATGCCAAAGTGAGCATAGTTCAACGATAATTGGCATGTACCATCAATTAAGACGTCGGAGGTTCGAATCCTCCCACCACAAATGTTGTTGAACTAAAAAAAAACACAATTTCATGTAATTAAAAGTTTGGGTAACCATTGGCGATGTACCTTGTCAAATTTAAGAGGTAAAAATTGGTTTTTTTTTCTTAATAATAATCATTATATTTTTGTTACAATATTTATAATTAGTTTATTTGTGGCTAGTAATTTAAAACCTTATCTTCTGCAATATGAAATATACGTACTTAAGTATATAACGCCTTAGCCTTTTTTATCTTTTAGGAAAAAAATCAATCTATATCCCTAAATTTTAAGAGTTATATCAATAAAAATCTTAAACTAATAGTTGTATCAATTTAAATCTTGAACTTTCATAAGCGTATCGATTTATACTCTCTGTCGTATTTCATTTGAAAAATGTTAGTTTACACGTGTATAAACTTATACTTCTATCAATTAAACCCTAAACTATCACAAGTGATCAATTTAGGCCATCGATTTGTAAATCGTCATGCATCAATTTTCACACGTGTGTAGATTTATTCAAAAGTCTAGATCACCCTCAATTTGAAATTCGTCAATTATTTGAAATGGATGGTCTAAAATTTATTCACTTATACAAGTTTTAGAGTTTAATTGATATAATTATAAGTTTTCACATATATTAACTAACGTTTTTCAAATGGAATCTGACAGAGGATCGTATAAATTGATATATATACTTATAAAAGTTTCGAGTTTAAATCAATACAATTATTAGTTTATGGTTTCAACCTCCAAAATTATAGGGGTATAAATTGATTTTTTCCCTATCTTTTAACTCACAATTTTATTTTATTCATGATATTTCCACTCATTACATACTTTTATTCAATAAATAACTTAGATTACTACATTTTTTTAAAAGAAGAATTTCATTAAAACTCTGATTATCATCTCTTACCATATTACACCAAACAAAAAATGTACACTAACAAATAATCAATGTTCCAATCACCAAGTGGAACTTTTAGAATGAACTCTCCATCCTAACTTCTTCAAATATATATATATATATATATATATATATATATATATATATATATATATATATATATATATCCATCCTCATGCCTTTCCAAAAATAGGATGATTTGGAGGAGCTGGGGTGAGCATCTATTAATTAAGAGTAGAATTAGGAAAATATTTCCCTTTCTGCAACTTTAGCCACCATTAATGGGGATTTTTGAAGCTTGCTAGCCAGTAAAGCTTGGTTAAATTCCGTCAAAATCTCTAAAATTCAAACCACCCAATTCTTTCCACCAACGACGTCCAATGGATTTTCGAACTCCACCAAAATCGTGCAACTCTCCGGGTGATATTGTCGCAGAAATATTCAGCCACGTTTGGAAAGAAATAAAGAAATTTAGGCAATTGTCGGTTAAGACATAAAGGGGATGTGGTCGGACATCTTGGGTGAATCGAAATTTCCTAAATATCATCGCTTTATTATTATTATTATAGGCATTGTCAAACATCATTATAAAAAATCTTCAGCAAAAAGGAAAAAAAACACAACAACAACAACAGAACCCATTAGTCACCTTAGGCGATACATCCTTCAAAGCCCATTGGATATATCCACTTCAGAAGGTCAAGCGCATGTGAAAATCGAACGCAAAATAGTCAAAGAAAAACAGAATGTGACTGCTGTAACATAAAATTTGCACGGTTACAAACCTGTTGTAAGTGGGTTTATACAATTTCACCAGTTTTATAAAAACATTTTTTATAAACTTCTACAATTGTGTATTAATATAGTTCATTTGTAACATTTTGATTAACCGAGTGTATTTTTCAATTGTTAATGTACAATGATTCTAAAAGTTGTTGCAATATAGGTGGATACAGTTGCAGCTAGATGTAGGAAAGTATATGGTACCAGTTACTGACAACAATTCTAAAAGTGTTACAATAGGTAAATGCAATTATAGCAAATATATTGCAACAATTTTATTAATTGTTGTAAGAGAGTCTATTGTAATAATAAACTTGCAACCGTTGTACAACTGTTGCAAGAGATTTAAGGCAATTGTATCAGTTACATTTTGTAACATTCTTATTAACTGTTGTAGGGGTGTGTATTGCAGCCGTTAGTTTGTAACGCTTATGAAACCGTTGCAAGTTTTTATACAATTGCAACACGTACTTAGAAATCAAAATCTTTTTTAAAACATTGAAAATTCAAGATAATTGCAACACTTTGTGATCAACGTAAATACATTTAAGGTATTGTATATATAAAAATATATGTTTTTCTATTAAAAAAAATTATTAACTACATTAATTACAATATTTAGCATTTTAGTTATGATTAATTTTACTTTAAAAATAAATATTAATATATAATATTTGTAATATAACTTACAAATATTTCTATTACTTTTAAGATAATTATGCAAAAAGTACAAAATAATGAAAATTAAGTTTATCTTTATTTATATAGTTTATTTTTTTATAATATATAATTTATTCCATCAAATAAATATGATTCAATGAAAGTGATATGTTGACTATTTAATAAGCATAAAATTAAAACTTTTACCTCGATGGCAAGGTGGTTCAATTTTGACATAAAAGTTTTATTTTATCAAATTGAATCATATACTTAGATATGTTAGAAGTACAAACACAGTCCTACATTGGCTAAGTAAGGGAGGAATCTATGAAATATAAGTGAGAACAATTATCTTAATTGGTTTGAGATTTTTGGATGAAACCAAAAGTTTTCATAAGTCACTTGTGACTTGTGAGAAGTCACTTCCAATGGTTTTGAAAAGTACTCCGGCAAGATCACTCTTAACACAACTTCTGCCAAAGGTTCATAAACTACTGCAAAAACTGCAATAGCTCAATAAAACCACACTCTAGATCCTACTTCCTATAGTGGTTGACCAAACCTAGATACGCGTAAGCATCCTTGGTAGCTAGCATCTAACGATAAATTTGGTTCCTTAATTCCATATTAAAATTTTTAACCCATTTGCCAAGGGCTCTTAAGCAGTCTAAAAGACAAATTTCTAACAATCTGTCTCTTAGGGAACCAATTACCCACATTTCGAACAATGTCTTTACATTCTTCATAAAAAAGTCAACACTCCTCAAATTTGAATCTTCCAAATATTCAGCCACTTGCCCAAATCTGCTGCGACTGTAAAATTTAGCATAAATAGACAATGGTTGGATTTCATCCAGTCCAAATGCAACACTTTGTGCTGTCAAAAAAATATCATAAAAAGAATGAGAAATTGTTGTTTTTAAACAAAAAAGTATTTGAGTTTTCAAAAGTAACCTACTTTTTAAAAAGAAAATTTTCTGACCGTGCTGACGTCATCAAGATATGTTAAATTACCCAAACACTCATCTACATAAACCAGGATATGGGTAAAACAAAACTTTCAAAGCCACGTTTTTCCTTCTTCTTCTTCCTTGTTATCTCTTTTCTTCATCTTCATCGTTTTTTCTTCTCTGTTTCTTGCTTCCTTCGTCATTGGAGAGTCCATTAAAGCGATAGGAGGATCCAATTAAGTGGTTGGAGGGTTCGAAATTTCAAAACCCACATTTGAATAGGAGGGATCCGTTTTCACTTCTTCTTCTTCCATCATTTCTTCTTCTTCCTCGTTTTTCCATCTCTGTTTCTTGCTTCCTACGCCGATGGAGGGTACGATTAAGCACAAAATTCTCACAAATATATTTAAATTGGAGGTATGGTTATAGGGCTTTCAATTTCCTTTTCTATTTCAAATGTTTTTGGAAACTTGGGGTCGATTTGAATCCTCTTTCGTACGTTTTAGTGAGTGGATTTATGCTAGAACATGACGTCGCTCTCTTCTATGTGAATTTGGTGGCAAAAATACGTTTTTATCGTAGAAAAATGGAGAAATTTGAGTTTTGTTTACTTCCCGACCACATTTTCTAATTAGGATCGTGATCGAGAAGGAACACATTTCTTGTTGGGGAACTCAAAGGGAAACCAATGGGAAATGTGAACCGGGTTTTTTTTTTTTTTTTTTTTTTTTCCAATCGCATTCCCAACTGAGATCGTGACCAAGAAAAAATCAGGTTTTTTTTTTTTAAATATTTTTCATGGTCCTTGTTTTGGTTTTTTTTTTTTCATTTTTTGTTTTTATCATTTGTAATTTATATGTTTTATTTTTCAACTGTTTAGGGATAAGTATGGTAATGGTAGCGAAGATCAAACCTAATGATTACTTTAGTGCACATTTGATTTGTTGTTCCCATCTAGAAAAACAATTGAAGCTATGCACAAGAAATTGACTCAAACGCAATTAGATATGTTTTGACAAACCATATTTGGACCCATAATAGATACCCATATCATATTTAATGATTAGTTGATCCACCATCTATTGCTTAAGAATGTGGAGAAGCCTTACCAAATATGAGAAGTTTTGATGTATCTGAGAATAGGGTGTCCCTTGGGAAGCGAGAGTTTGACCTAATTATTGGATTTAAGCATGATGTAGTTGGCGTTGTTGGCTGGGTGGGGAGATATAGTATGTACAGCACCCGCATGCCTTCCAAGTTAGTTATATTAACCAAGAACCCTAAAAATCTCTAGTAACCCTATATATATATATATATATATATATATATACTCTAATTTGTTTAATTCCTTTTGTAAGTATGGGATTATGAAACTATTTCATCTCTCATGAACCATGTCGAGAATCGGTTGGGCCATAAATGCCATCCGACGTATTTCTTGGTGGTCATCTCCCATTCTCCTTCATATGCTTGGATTAGTAGGGAGATATTTTAGCTCGACACAAGTAAGTAATTAATTAGTAATATTTGTTTCATATTGTTGAAGATGGGAGATTTTTTTTCACCCAATATGGCTACAAGTAGGCGATGGTGACATTGAAACTAGTGATGAGTGATGCAGAAGTCAAATACATGGTATGTACTGTGGATTTATCGCAGTTAGATGTCTTGCCACCATAACCACCAATGAATGGTCTCAACCTTGTGGTGGGTGGTACAGGAATAGAGAAGATGGTCATTCTCGGTGAAAAGAAGAGAGAGATGAGGCGTTCCGGTGATAGATGGCAGAGTCCACTTGACTCGACAAACCAAATCCCGACTCGTCCAAACTTTGTGAAGAAGAAGGAGAACAAAACTTGTGAATGTTACTGCAAGAAGTCGCTAGATTAGCCGATGAAGGGAATGGAAGCTGATTTAAAGCCCATCCATAAGTACTTCCTTAAATTATCAAAGGTAATATATTGACTTAGTTGTTTGTACGTTTTAACTTGGCTAGTTCTAATCTTCAGACATCTTGGCTAATCCGATCAAGTATTTGGATCTTGAAGATGGTGGACCAAACAATGGACCATCTGATAAAGGAAATGATGGAAAGAACGATGAACCATCTGAGAAAGGTCCATCTGGTGGATGAGGTATAAAGATAGAGGCAGAACAGGGTGATGGGGTCACAAAGCAAGAGCAGATGCACGACGATACTGGACAGGATCTAATGATAGAAGATGACACCGTCACCAAGAGTACTGTGCCCAAGATTGGTACGTAAGGGCACACCACCAGATATGACGAAGGGCATGACCAAGGACATGACAATGGATATGTTCTCGATACTTGTGTGCCCTCCACTACATTGCTCGAGAGTATTGTGGAAAATACGTATGTGCTCGAGATACTTGTGTGAAATACCGTGTGTGCATATAAAAGCAAATGGTGGTTCAAGGCTCTGTTGACACAGTCTCACTAGATGAGCGATGAGGTACATCTCTACTCCATTAACCACTTGTTCGATCATGTCTGTAAGTACTAAAACGTTAACATTCATGTAGGTCATTGACACGTTACTCATGTTCATTCGAAAAAAAACTGCAGACCTGACTCGACTTGTGCAGTCACAAATTCGTTACCACATGGACATAGTTGTTAGAGTACATATATTCATACTTGAAAACTCAACCTTAAATATTACTAACAATCTTTCTTATTTTATTATTCAAGAGTTTTTTAAGACAAAGTGGTGTGTATGAAGAGTTTAAGAACAGACACCTAACAAGTATCAACTATGACTAGAGTAAAGCCACGACCGTCCTTGACTACGTTATGGGTTGACACTCAGACCACAACATACCATGCAGTTGTTGGGATTTATGCCCTAAAGTCTCGTAATTAATAATAATTTTGATTATTTTATTTACAATATAATATTATCCATTATATGAAAAATCCAAGGTTATTAGTGTAATCTTGCATAGTATGTGATTGACATACGAGAGAATCATGTTCAAGAAATAACCTCAATGGTCATAGTATATGGATAAGATCATTGGGTGTTTTATCCTGAAAACATTATTGATACGACCCACTTTGTAATAGTTACAAATGACTTGAACCAAATCGTTCATGTGGAGACATGTGAGTGAGGGTATCTTATACAATAAGTTTGTATAAGACTGGACCACGAAATATTTAATCTCTTTTTATAAATCCGTTAATTGAGAAGATTAATATTTCATCATGATGATCATAT
Organism: Trichosanthes truncata; assembly: GCA_033996785.1. NCBI lineage: Eukaryota > Viridiplantae > Streptophyta > Magnoliopsida > Cucurbitales > Cucurbitaceae > Trichosanthes > Trichosanthes truncata. The sequence continues at coordinate 21,887,394 of JAWPNB010000003.1, read as the reverse complement.
TCGATTCGATCTTAATCCTGAGTGAGTTATGAACTCCTACCTGTAAAGGCTTGTCCTTTGATTTGCATGGGTGAAAGTGACTTTTGTAGCCGATTCAATATGCCTACTATTTTGGAGACTTGACCAAATAAGGAGCTGGGAACATAATCTCACAAGATGAAAATCACTCATTTCCATATAGGGTAAGTAAATGAGTAGTTCCCTTAAGTGCTGATTTCGGGACTTGAACAATGGGGCCCCACCCTCTCACTGGCCCGGGAGGGACTTAGTTTATAATTAGATTATAAACAGATTGTTCATTAGAGGATCAGTGGTACTTAAGGTGCAAGATGTAATTCTAGGGGTAAAACGAATTATTGACCCAACTGTAATTATGAACAACTCGTGAAGGATAGAGTTGCATGTAATGACTATATCTATGAACACAACTTGCCTACAGTACATAAGAGTGCAACTCCAAGTCTATAGTGAAGTGATCTATAGTTAATTAATGAAAATTAATTAATTGATTTTGTATCATTGGAGCTTTAATCTATAGGTCCATAAGGTCCACTTGCTAGCTTTTAGCAACACTAAAAGATCAATTTAGTTGAAAGAAAAAATTGAAATGTTCAAATTAATATTTTAAATATAAAAGAGGAAAATATATTTATTGTATTTGATACATTAAATATTAAAATAATTAGTGTATATTAGATATATTAAATAAAAGATATTTATAGAATTTGAATAAGATTCAAATAAATAAATATCGTAGGAGATTTGAATGAGATTCAAATAAATATAAGATATATTTTAATATATTAGATATTAAAATATAATATTTTAATTATGGCAAAGATTTTCTCTTGGTCTCTATAAATAGGACTCTTGGGTTGAGTCATTAGACACAACACATATCTCCTCAATAGAGAATTAGAAAATTTTTTCTAGACCTCTTCATCTCCAATCCCTTGTGAATTTTCTTTCAAGAGGCTCCCACAAGCTTTGGTCCTATGCTCGAGTCATAACCAGGAAGATTTTATGGAGGAGATAAAGATCCGCCAGAAATATCTCCATATTTACTCCAAGTAAGTTTGCTTAATCTTATTTTTTAGTTTAATTTTACATAAAATCAAAGACCATTCAATGCTTCCGCTGCGGAGTGAAACGTTCATTCTTTCAGGAGTTTGATTAATACGGTTTACATGTCATTCAACTCAATAGAAACCATTGGGTGTGTATTATGCGTTATGGGCGAGTTGATCGTGTTCGATTCAATCATGGTTCTAAATTCTTATGCAAAATTGAAGAGGGAGTTGAAGATCATCTGTATAATTTTATCGGCCTTGTAATATTAGTGTGACATCATGAAGGCGAAGGACAATGGGGATAGTGGCATATTCACAATAAAATTCTTAGAATATGGTGTAACTGTAGCCTCATAATTAATAATTTATTTAATAATTAATAACAATTTTGATTATTTTATTTTTAATATAATATTATCAATTATATGAAAAATCCAAGGTTATTAATGTAATCTTGAACAGTATGTAGTTGACATACGCGAGGTTTAGGTTCAAAAAATAACCTAAATGGTTATAGTATATGGATAAGGTTGGGTATCTTATCTTAGTAACACTATTGATACAGCTAACTTTATAATAGGTACAAATTATTTGATCCAAATCGTTCATGTGGAGACATGTAAGTAGGAGTATCTTATATAATGAGTTTGTATAAGACTGGACCACAAAATATTTAATCTCTCTTTATAAATCCATTAATTGAGAAGATTAATATTTCATCAGGATGATCATATGCGGCTTGATTTTAATCCTGAGTAAGTTATGAACCCTTACCTGGGAGGGCTTGTCCTTTGATTTACATGGGTGATAGTGACTTTTGTAGCTGATTCAATAAGCCTACCATTTTGGGGACTTGACCAAATAGGGAGATGAGAACATAATCTCAGAAGATAGAATTCACTCCTTCCTATATAGGGTAAGTAGATGAGTAGTTCACTTAAGTGCTGATTTCAAGACTTGAATAATGGGGCCCCACCCTCTCATTGGCCCGAGAGGGACTTAGTTTATGATTGGATCATAAACAAATTGTTCATTAGAGGATCAGTGGTACTTAAGGTGCAAGATGTAATTACAGGGGTAAAATGGACTTTTAACCTAGCTGTAATTACGAACAACTCATAAAGGATCAACTTGCATGTAGTGATTATATCTATGGACACAATTTGTCTTACAGTGCATTTTTGTGCAACTCTAGGTCTATAGTGAAGTAACATATAGTTAATGAATGAAAAATAATTAATTAAAGAGTTTAATTAATTAATTTTGTATAATTGAAGTTTATCATCTATGGGTCCATAAAGTCCTCTTGCTAGCTCATATGAACAAATAGGGATCAATTTCCTTGAGAGAAAATTTTGAAATATTCAAATTAAAATTTAATATATTTGATATATTAAATGAGAGAAAACATATTTATTGTATATGATACATTAAATATCAAAAAAATTATTAATGTATTAAGACACATTAAAGAAAATATATTTATTAAATTTGAATTAGATTCAAATAAAGAAATAAATGTCGTAGGAGAATTTGAAAATGTTTGAATAAGATTCAAATTGGTTAGATAAATATATTTTAATATATTATATATTAAAATATATTATTTAAGTTTCTTAAACCACAATAAATAGAACCCTAGGGGTGAGCCATTGTGTGCATTCTGTCCAAGAGAAAGGAACTCTTGAAATTCTCTCATCACTCATTCTCTCTATTTCCAAAAAGGTTCCCACAAACCTCTTTGCTCTTTTGTTCGAGTCATAGTAAGGAAGACTTTGTAGAAGTCTTGGAGTTCAACCTCGTTTGAGTTGGAGCACAAGGAGAAAAAGACCTGCCAGAATATACTCGATATTATTTTCAAGGTATGTTTTATGCTTAACCCTAATATTATTATTTTATTCTAAATAAACTCAAATCGATTCTGAAGCTTCCGCTAGGGTTTAATTAGATTATTCTTTTCAGTAATGGGGTCCCATCTAGATGCCCTTAATCACGATAGGATGAATTTTCATAGATATCAATTTGCTACACAACTTTGGGCCATCATGCCAATATTTCAGTAAAGTATTTGGTCTACATATTTTTGCTTATATAAACCCTAAAAGCTAAACAATAAAGCATAAACCCTAAACAATACTCATAATGTATTAAACCTGCATAAACCCTAACAAAGACAAAAATATCGGATGTTTTTCACCCTAAAAAACATAAATCTCCCCTAAAGGAGCAAAGTGATCGCCTTGCTCTCTTACAAGATCTTTTTTATTTTTATTTTTTTCTTTGTTAGGGTAAAAAACTTTCTTTTGTGTTTATGTTTATGCAAGTTCAATATATTATGGGTATTGTTTTAGGATTTACATTTTTAGGGTTTACTCCTTAAGGTTTAATAATGTACATAGAACCCAACATAAGAACATCTATTGAATAATAAGTACAAAAAAAGTTGTATATACATTTAATATGATCTAAAAAATTGTTGGGTTTTATGTCCTAAAACTCGTGGTTTTGTAAACTGAATGTATATTCTATTTTATTATAAAGATGTTATTGAGGTTTATTCAGTAAATGTGTTATTGAATAAAGTGAATTGTGTATTCAATAACCCAAATCCAATGAACTAAGTACCCTTGGCTATAGTATGTATACTTGAACTTTATGTATGACATAAAAGTGGATCAAGTTCGAGTTATAACCAGAACGGTCTATAGTATAGGGATAGGGCTGGGTACCTTATCCTGGGGACACTATGGACGCGGCCCACTTTGTATAGTACTAACGATGTGATCCTAAATCGTTCATGTGGAGACATGCGAGTGGGGGCGTCCTATGCAATGAGTTTGCATAAGACTGGACCGCGAAATAGTCACTTAGACTTTTTAACTCCGTTTACTGTTTTAACTGACTATATTCATACGATGACCTAGGTAACTCGATCTTAATCCTGAGCGTGCTATGAACTCCTGTTTATTCGAGATTATCCTTAGATTTGCATGGGTGAGAGTGGCCCGAGATCGCCGACTCAATAAGCCTCCCATTTTGGGGATAAGACCGGATAGATAGTTGGGAACATAGTCATGCGAGATGGAATTCACTCCTACCCGCTTTAGGGTTTAGTAGAGAGGTTGTTCCCTTAAGTACTGACTCCAGGTCTTGAACAATGGGCCCACCCTCTTGTTGGCCCGAGAGGGATACGGTTTGTTGGTTGGACCACAAACCAAATTGTTCATTAAAGGATCAGTGGGACTTAAGGAACAAGAAGTAATTACAGGGGTAAAACGGTTTATTTGACCCAGCTGTAATTACGAACAACCTGTGAAGGATCGACTTACTAATCATGGTTATATCGAGTGGACAGAAATATATCTACAGTGAGGAGAGTGCAGCCACTGGGCTTTAGTGGAGTGTCCCGATGGTTAACAAATGTTGATTAGCTAGACTAAAGAATTTGGCCGGTTAATCTCGTATCGTTGGAGCTCATGATCTGTAGGTCCATTAGGTCCCCTTACTAGCTCATACTAAGCCTTGGAATAATTTGAGAGAAAAGAATTTGAATTGTTCAAATTCGAATTTGGGAGAAAAAGTTAATTATATGCGATATACTTAACGTATCATAGCTTAATTATGAATTAAAATATGATAAAGAATAGGTGGAAATATTTAAATATGATTTAAATATTCGTTCGGTTTAAAACATGAATAGGGATTCATGTTCGAACGTTCGTTTTGAGAAATTAGGATTGGTCCAATTATTTAATTTGATATTTGATATTAAATTAAATATTTATTTAAAATTAATTAAATTGTTTAATTAATTAAAAATTGATTTTAATTTAAAATTAATTTTATATTAATTTTGAATTAAAATTAAAAAAGAATTCAAATTCATTTGGAAATGAAATATGGACCAAGTTCATAACTTCTTCACCAAGCTTATTGTTTGAAGCATATCTTCTTTCAATTGGCTTCTTCACAAAGCTTCTTGTTTGAAGTTTATCTTCATTCAATTGGCTTCTTCACTAAGCTTGTGGCTTTCTATAAATAGAGAAGAAACACAATGGAGAAAGAAGATTAGAAAAACAAGAGATTTTTGTAGAAAACTCTCTAGCTTTTTTATTTAGATCTTTACTCATTCTTCTCCCAATTTCTCTCAATCAAAGATCCCACAATCCATTCCAAGGGCTGAGAATAGTAGGGAAGACTCTAGTGGTGGTCCAAGCAGTGTTGGTGATCCAAGATTTGCAAAGAATTTGGAGATTTTAAGCTACAAAGGTATGTGTTCATACTTTCCAGTTTTTTCCAGTTTTGAGCATGTTTTTGTATGATAAAATTGATCAAATTAGAGTGCTCAAGATCCAAAATTGCTTCCGCATTCTTAATATTCACCCCTTCAAAAATAACATAGAATTGTTGTCACGTCCTCATATTGTTAAGAACGGTTGGCAGCAAGTTTTTCAATTGTGCCCAACATTGAAAAATTGATATTGCACTTATGAACTTGATGTCTCCCCCTATAAATGGTATTTGAATAGTCTAATGGTGACCAACTCGAGCATAACCCTTTTCAGATGCAAGATCTCCATGTCCTCAAATCTCGCTGACTTCTTCCACTCGGACATAAGAGCATCATGATATATCAATTCTGCATATGCATCCAACACAGATTCTATGCGGTATGTAGAAAAGAAAATAATGTAAAGGCTAATATTACGATCTCGTGTTGTAGTGATTCCATGGTAGCATGGAATCTCATAGTATTCAAACTACCAACAAGTGCACATTCTCATGTGCAAGTTCACATGACTGTTTAAGTGTCCCTCAAATTGGTAACAATCAATTGGCTTTACATTATGCCTTTTAGGATTTCTCCTTTTCTTTGAGCATTCTTATCTCTGTGTATTTCGATAAAGTGGAAGAATGAGTAGACGTATACGTCTAGTGAATATGAAACCATCTCTGTAGTATCCCTCGTATATGGTCCAATAGTTTTGTCACAGGCAATGTTTGAGCATTCGTCAGTAACAAATTAATACATTTAGAAATATTAATTATCATCTGATCGTACCTTTGTCCACACTGGTATGCTCGAGCCCACCATTCAAACCCCACTTATTCCAAGTATGTAGTAACACCTCTGTATGGACAAATTTGAGCCCAATGGGACTGAAATTCCAACTCACGACATGCCTTTGCAACAATTAAAAAAAAATACGACTTCGATCTTAAAATAGGTTCTCAGGTTCATTGACAAATGGTGGATGCAGAAAAAGTCAAATGTGGATGGGTGCACCATTCTAATTACCTTACCAATGTTATACTTTCGATATGACACTATAACAAGTCCATTAACAACTGTTGCCTTAGCTAGAATGGAATTGATTTTGCAATTAAAACACTCCTAATGTACAAGTATACATAGTCTAATGCATCAAGTGATAAGTAATTTAATCGTTCTCCACAAGGATTAGCTAATGAATTTCACCAAGTTGAGCTTAGTTTGTAATGAATTAAAGGGTAACCAAAAGAAAATAACAAATTCATGCTTCTAAGAGTGACTTAGAACTAAACAACATGCAACAAACTCAAAGTAAGTAACGTATAAAATGACAGAAAGTTGCTTAACAAGCAAAAGTACTCGGAGGTAAAAGCAAGCTCGAATCAAGGGTTTCTTATACTGTTTTGAGAACTCAATGCTGGAGAAAAACCTATGTTATTTCACACCACACAACATTTCAACATGGAATCTTCCCAAAATTTCTTAATTAGTGGCTAAATTTCTATTTAAACTACTTAAATTAGGCTCATTACTTATGTGCATTAAGTGGGTGATTATCCCTAATCTACCCATTTCACTGCAAGCTAACTTGTAATCAATCTTAATGAAATTTGAAGCAATCGATTCCCTATTATTTTTCCCAAAATGCAAGGAAATGATAGATGAAAAAGGTTGGTCAAACATAATTCATCATAAACATTAAAAACAGTCTAAATCAGTGCAAAATAGCATAGATGCACCCAACTTGAGCCTCTTTATAATATTAGGGATTGTTTGGGGCGTGGGTTGTAATAGTCTGGGTTATAATAGTCTGTAGAATACTTTGCATCTCAAACACGGGCTATTATAACCCCGACTCAATAACTTTGCATCCTAAACTCATATTATATAACTCCACAGATTATTATAACCCATAGACTATTATAACCCACTCAGCGCTCCAAACAGCCCCTAAGAATTCCTTAATCCTTGCCTAAAGCTATTTAGCTCATAGTGACAGAAATAAAACTACTCAAAAGCATCAATAAATCCAAAACGTTCTCTACTCTAAAGGAATAAAAAGAAGAAGGAAAAGTAAAAAGGAAAGAAAACTCCAGCTCAATAAGCTTCCAAAGGTCTTCCTCCTTTGTCTTTAGCTCCTTTCCCAAGATAGATAATCTTTTTCAGCTCCTTTTTCTCCTTTCCGTAGCCTTCCCCTTTTCAACCTCCTTTTTTTAATTCCAAAATGCCAAGCTTAAATACTCCATCCTTTTCCATCAAAAGCAAGGCTGAATAAACAGAGAATAAAACATGGCAGCATCCTATTGGTCCACTTCAGTCCAACTGGCTCCATTTGGACAGCTCAATTAATGACTTTTTGTACGTGAGCTTTAGGTGATAACTTGAAGGGAATAATCTAATTAAACTCAAGCGGAAGCGTATGAATCGGTTTGAGTTTGTTTAGAATTAATTAATAATATTATGGTTAAGCATTAAATACCTTGAAAATAATATTATGGAGAATATTTTGGCAGATCTTTATCTCTTCCACAAAGTCTTCCTGGCTATGGCTCGAACACAGGATCAAGACTTGTGGGAGCCTCTTGAAAGAAAATACTCAAGGGATTAGAGAGAAAGAGATCTAGAGAGAATTCTCTAATTCTCTTTATTGAGGAGATGTGTGTTGTGAAGAATGCACAATAGCTCACCCCTAGGGTCCTATTTATAGTGGTCTAGGGAAAATAATTAAATAATATATTTTAATATCTAATATATTAAAATATATTTATCTAACAAATTTGAATCTTATTCAAACCCTTTAAAATTCTCCTACGACATTTATTTCTTAATTTGAATCCAATTCAAATTTAATAAATATCTTTTATTTAATATATCTAATATACATTAATTATTATAATATTTAATGTATCAAATACAATAAATATATTTCTCTCTTTTATTTAATATATCTAATATATTAAATATTAATTTGAACATTTCAAATTTTAATATTTAATGTATCAAATACAATAAATATATTTTCCTCTTTTATATTTAATATATATAATATATTAAATATTAATTTGAACACTTCAAATTAAATATTAATTTGAATATTTCAAATTTTTCTTTCAACTAAATTGATTTTTTAGTGTTACTATGAGCTAGCAAGGAGACCTTATGGACCTACAGATTATAAGCTCCAATGATACAAAATTAATTAATTAAATTCTTTAATTAATTAATTTTCATTCATTAACTATAGGTCACTCCACTATAGACCTAGAGTTGCACTCTTATGCACTATAGGACAAGTTGTGTCCATAGATATAATCATTACATACAAGTCAATCCTTCACAAGTTGTTCGTACTTACAGCTGGGTCAAAAGTCCGTTTTACCCCTATAATTACATCTTGCACCTTAAGTACCACTGATTCTCTAATGAATAATATGTTTATAATCTAATTATAAACTAAGTCCCTCTCGGGCCAATGAGAGGGTGGGGCCCCATTGTTTAAGTCCTGAAATCAGCACTTAAGGGAACTACTCATCTACTTACCCCATATGGGAAGGAGTGAATTCCATCTTGTGAGATTATGTTCCCAGCTCCCTATTTGGTCAAGTCCCCAAAATGGTAGGCATATTGAATCGACTACAAAAGTCACTCTCACCCATGCAAATCAAAGGACAAGCTCTCACAGGCAAGAGTTCATAACTCACTCAGGATTAAGATCAAGTTGCATATGATCATCCTGATGAAATATTAATCTTCTCAATTAACGGATTTATAAGGAGAGATTAAATATTTCGTGGTCCAGTCTTATACAAACTCATTGTATAAGATACCCCCACTCACATATCTCCACATGAATGATTTGGATCAAATCATTTGTAACTATTACAAAGTGAGCCATATCAATAGTGTTACCAGGATAAGGCACCCAACCTTATCCATATACTATGACCCTTTAGGTTATTTCTTGAACATGATTCTCTCGTATGTCAATCACATATTGTTCAAGATTACAATAATAACTTTGGATTTTTCATATAATGGATAATATTATATTGCATATAAAATAATCAAAATTATTGTTAATTATTAAATATATTATTAATTATGAAGCTTTAGGGCATAAATCCCAACAATCTTCCACTTGCACTAAAGCAGGCGAGATATGTATCCTAGGGCATACTCTATACCCAACATGTTCTCCTACTTGCCCTAGCGAAGACGAGGCATGTCTCGTAATCTTAGACAATCTAGGTGACCCTCAAACACTTTAGCCTGGAGAGTCTCTTTATATAGATCCAAAGGATTGCCATTAAAAGCCATCTTCGTCACTACCATGATGCTTTTTCTCTCTCGATATGATTCCCTATACATTGTTGTTTTGTAATTTTCTTAATATTAGTCTTTGCACTGCTATTATCATAATAAGGATGATAGACTAAATCATATCTGAAACACTTTTCAGATCTTCAAGGAACTATTTGAGTCAGACAAGTCTTTTTGTTGCTTCACAAGCAAAACAATTTAACTTGTATACCATACTCCACTACTTAGGGTAAAATTTATCCTTATATAGATTTCCTAAATTTTTGTAAGAACCAGTGTATCTTGTAAAGATCAAATCTTTAACTCTATACACAAAAATTTCTCATAATCCATAGATAATTTGAGAAAGTTTTTAATTTTCTACTCAATGGTCATATCATTCATGTAACTGATATTGTATATTAAATGTTTAGTCTCATTTATGCATATCATATACTCTCAACATTTGATGTGTCTTATGATACACTTCCTTAGACATAAATATCAAATATTTGACAACAATTATGTCAATATAAGATGTTTGAGACAAAGTTAACATTTTGTCCTTAAAATCTTCATTTTGGACATGTAAAATATACTGAGTTATTCAAATCACTTATTTGAAATTGGTTACTTAATCAACGTTTTATGTTAGACATCTTACATCATTCATAATGGGTAAAAATATCACCAACATAAAACATGAGAAAAATCCACTAAGCAATTAATGATTTTCTTGTCTATACAAGCTCCATTAATATTTATCCAAAGTCATAGATTTTGATACTTTTATCAAACCTTATATTCACAGATCTAATGGTAAAATTCATTTCATAAATGAACTTTTACTATTTCGCAAACCTTTTGCTTTTGATCTGTGAAAATAAACATATCTGATTGATTTGTGTAGATACATTATCTAAGATTTCTTTTCATAAAAAAATTCTAAACATTCTTTTTTTTTGTATCACATATGCAACAGTGAATTATATAATGCTTACAGACTTCAGTATGGCAACAAGTGAGAAAATTTACTTGCAGTCTATTTTCTCCTATTAGGTTTAACCCTTTGCCATTAGTCTCACTTTGTAAGTAATAAGTTTTCAACTTTGTCATCTAACACGACAATTTGAACTTCAATTAAGTCCTTGTAAAGGTTGAGCCATCTCATAACTCTCCCACTACGATGAGGCTTATCCAATTCATGACTATGATCCATTTGACTTTCAAATATAATTAAATTGTTAACAACTGTTGTTAACTATTTAGTGGTTTCACTTGGAATCAATTTATTAACACTACCTCACCTTATTACAAGTTTGTAGTCTATTATTTGACATTTCTTATCAAAATGATATTTGTCACACAAATACCTTATTCGTTTTTAGGACTACATAAAAGACCACTTTATACTCCTTAGGGTGGCCTACACTTAGGCTTATCTTTAAACATATACAAGCTTTTTAGGCTTGTGTTCAGCATGCGAGCTTAATATTCCCAAATGGTGAAGTGTTGTAAACCAGCTTTACTACTCTTCTATAATCTTTAAAATTGTCTAGTAGACACTTTTAGATGGAAACATGTTCACCATGCAATCTCTATTGCATTTTCTAATCGGAGTATGGTAATGGTGTGTAACTCATTTTTGATGTGACCATGTCTAACAAGGTCATATTTCTCCTATTGCAGCACAATTTCACAAAATTGCACTTGGTATTAAGATAATTGGGATAAAAACCCATTTTCTATCAATTAGTTTTAGTACATAAGGTTTCTGTACTTTTTATTATGATCTGATCATAATATCTTGATAGATTTAATTACCTAATCAATTTTTAAACTTTAGTCTTAATTTTCTTGAACATTTTAAAAAATTTAGACTTATGTTGTATTAGGTAAAGATAATTGTACCTTGAATGATCATCAGCTAGAGTGATGAATATTCATGACTTTATATGACCTTTACATTCACCAGACCACTTGGGTCAGAATGTGTAAGCCCAAAATATTCTTTGGCGTTCTAGCCCTACCTAATAAAGGCTCAATGATTATGTTGCATGGAAGGCAAGATCTACAGATAGGTAAAGTAATTAACTAACTTTTTAGAGAATTACCTCTTGCTAGTCTTTTCATTCTATTCAAGTTGATGTTAATCAACCTTAACAGCCAAAGTCAAGTATCATCTTTTAGGAGAAAACAATGTCTTTCTATTTTGGATTCTATAATCCTGAATATCTTAGTATTTTGTAGTATAGTATATGCCAACATTTTTAATATATACAAATTGTTCTTATTTTCAGCTGAATGTATTTTCAAACAATTTTGAAAATATAAACTTTCATACTTCAAAGTAATTCATACTATATGAACATTTTGTAATGAAGTTCAAGAAATTGAATTTCTCTTATGGTTACTAAAAACACCATATTCAGTATTATGTAACAATTTTTACTTAATGACATCTTAATGTCTCCCACTACACTAACTGAGATAGACTTCCTGTTGCTAACTTGTAGAAACTATTCTACATGTTAAGTATTTTCCAAGAATTACATATTAAATATAATGAAGAATAAATCTTGATAGTAGATCTTATATCGACTATTTAGGTGACATTATTTATATTCCACCAACAATCTAGTAAATCAAATTTACTTTCATTTATATTTTTCTTCCTAGAGGTATTTCAAAAATTCCTCTTATTATGACTGTCTTAGCTAATTTAGGAACTACTTCCTTTTATATAGCTTCAATCATTTGGTTTATTTACTTGGATTTTTGTAATACTTAGTTTTAAGATCATTTAGACAACTTTCTAAATTTAGCTTATATTGACTTCAACATCTCATATGTTGTCATTTTCTTTATTTTCTAAATTTGACATTTAACACGACAACTAGGAGAATACGTACAAGCTATCTCGTTTACTTTTGATTCTTTAATCACGTGCTTCACGAACAATTCGAATAGCATTAGCAACAGATTTTGAGAATATTTCTCAATAAAGACAAATTCAAAGTTTTATACTACCATTATAGTGTTAATGTTACTTTTTCCAAGTAATAAAATTTTCTCAATTTGACTTATCAGTAATAAAATTAAAAATTATGAGAGAAACTGACATAATATTGAAATATATATATAATTTAACATCATGCAAACAATTATCCATTCAATTTTAGCATAGAAATCAAACGATTTGAAAAATGAATGCTATAAATCATTTCTAATGCTATAGTACTTTAGTGAGTTAGAACAAGTGCCGCCGTAGGGTAGGTCAAGTGTTCATTCACTAACTGAGACAATCTCAACCAAGTATTATATCAGAATAACTCTTATTCCTATAATATTTAGTTACCATTATTTGGGTCAAGGACATCATTAACAACCTTAATAAGCCCTTTGTAAGTATGACCCATCATTTTAGATCCCGTAATTTTATCCCAACAAGTGTCGCCGTAAGGTAGGTTAAGTATTGAAAACAAAACTACAAGTCTATCCTTCTCAGGAGTTCACCCTGATATTAACTTATGCAAACACTTCCGTAGGGGGACAGTCCAAAAGCCTCCACGAGGCCCCGCATGAATTTCATGATGTGAACCATGATAGAGACCGTAGGATATGTTGACACATTTTCTTCTCCCACTTACTATTTTTAAATAGGATTTTCTCTTACTTAGACAAATTAAGCTAATCTCATTTATCTGAGTTCCTCAATCTACCTTTCATAACACTTATGTTGTTAGATTGATTTTAATGTGAATTACTAAGTTTTAAAACTATTTTAAAAAAATTAATCACATTATGAGCATGTTTAGTAAAATTAAATAAAATTTGACTAATTCAACTCCTAAGTCGGTTCTCAGTTAGAGGTGTTTCCTTTCGGTCAGGTTAAATACCCCAGTCTAGACAAAACCTTCCATAGACATAGTTCCCTTATAGTCAATTTTTATTTCAAATTCATTAATCTTTAATTAACTATTAATTATTATATTTATGAACATAAGTGAATTTATAAATAAATGTTTTTAATTCTATTAAAAAAACAATTCACTTGGATAATCTTAAAACCCATCATTTTTTTACCCTTTAAAAAAAATTAAACGATAATCCTGAATATTTTATTCTAATCCTATTAGAAAAATATAAGATAAATTAAATTCAAAACTTAAACTATGGATAATCTTGAAATTCTACTATTTTAAACCATTTAAAACTAAATTAAAATATTATCATAAATTCCAATCTTATTAGAAACAAATAAAGATATATTAAATTCAAATTTTAAACTATTTAAAGCATGAATTAGAAATATCTTTATTTCAAGGAAATCCTAATCTCATTAGGATATATCCTAATTTTATTAGGAAAACATGAATTTCATTTATGAAAGAAAATATCCTAATTTAATTTTCCAAATATAACAATTATATTCAAAGATATGAAAAATATAAGCATATTAAGAAAATATCTCAATTCTATTAAGAAACATCCTAATCAAATTTTCCAATATAACAATTATATTAAAAAATTAATCTTAATTCTATTAGGAAACAACCTAATCAAAATTTTTAAATATAACAATTATATTAAAAAATAGATAAGATGCATAATCAGGCTTAACCTATGGTGGGATTTTAAATTTAAATGGCATACTTTATGCAACAATCAAACATTTTAAAACATACATCTCATGCATAATTAAATTAAAAATAGCAAAATTGATCGGCATATTTGGCATATCCTAAGAAATTCAAAATAATTTAAATCTAAGACATATCTTGGTCTTCAATATCTTCCTTGTTTGGACCATTCCAAATTTAGGATTTAGAAATCCTAAATTTTCAATTGCAGAAGCTGACTTCAATTGACGTTTTTTTTTTCGCGAACGTTTTTCGCTGTTGACTTCTTCAGCCCATAAAATCGAAATTTGCAGCTATCGTAGTCATTCAAGTAAAATACATGAAATCCTAACCCTTATGAATTTTACAACGATCTAATCAAAGCAATAAATCTAATGCCAAATAGCCTAAACAATCAATTTGCAAACTACAATATATCAAATATATGATAAATTAAAATACCCACCATCACAAAACTTTAATTCTAAATAAAACTCAAAGATGTCTCTGATACCAATTGAAGAGAATAATCTAATTAAACCCAAGCGGAAGCGTAGGAATCGATTTGAGTTTATTTAGAATTAATTAATAATATTATGGTTAAGCATTAAATACCTTGAAAATAATATTATAGAGAATATTCTAGCAGATCTTTATCTCTTCCACAAAGTCTTCCTGGCTATGACTCGAACATATGACCAAGGCTTGTGGGAGCTTCTTGAAAGAAAATCTCCAAGGGATTGGAGAGGAAGACGTTTAGAGAGAATTCTCTAATTCTCTCTAGTGAAGAGATGTGTGTTGTGAAGAATGCACAATAGCTCACCCTAGGGTCCTATTTATAGTGGTCTAGGGAAAATAATTAAATAATATATTTTAATATCTAATATATTAAAATAAATTTATCTAACCAATTTGAATCTTATTCAAAATGTTTAAAATTCTCCTACGACATTTATTTCCTAATTTGAATCCAATTCAAATTTAATAAATATCTTTTATTTAATATATCTAATATACATTAATTATTATAATATTTAATGTATCAAATACAATAAATATATTTTCCTCTTTTATTTAATATATTTAATATATTAAATATTAATTTGAACACTTCAAATTAAATATTAATTTGAATATTTCAAATTTTTCTTTCAACTAAATTGATCTTTTAGTGTTACTATGAGCTAGCAATGAGACCTTATGGACCTACAGATTATAAACTCCAATGATACAAAATTAATTAATTAAACTCTTCAATTAATTAATTTTCATTCATTAACTATAGGTCACTCCACTATACACCTAGAGTTGCACTCTTATGCATTGTAGGACAAGTTGTGTCCATGGATATAATCATTACATGCAAGTCAATCCTTCACGAGTTGTTCGTAATTACAGCTGGGTCAAAAGTCCGTTTTATCCCTATAATTACATCTTGCACTTTAAGTACCACTGATTCTCTAATGAACAATATGTTTATAATCTAATTATAAACTAAGTCCCTCTCGAGCCAATGAGAGGGAGAGGCCCCATGGTTCAAGTCTCGAAATCAGCACTTAAGGGAACTACTCATCTACTTACCCTATATGGGAATGAGTGAATTCCATCTTGTGAGATTATGTTCCCAGCTCCCTATTTGGTCAAGTCCTCAAAATGGTAGGCATATGGAATCGGCTACAAAAGCCACTCTCACCCATGCAAATCAAAAGACAAGCCCTCACAGGAAGGAGTTTATAACTCGCTCAAAATTAAGATCGAGTCGCATATAATCATCCTGATGAAATATTAATCTTCTCAATTAACGGATTTATAAGGAGAGATTAAATATTTCGTGGTCCAGTCTTATACAAACTCATTGTATAAGATACCCCCACTCACATGTCTCCACATGAATGGTTTGGATCAAATCATTTGTAACTATTACAAAGTGGGCCGTATCAATAGTGTTACCAGGATAAGGCACCCAACCTTATCCATATACTTTGACCCTTTAGGTTATTTCTTGAACATGATCCTCTCGTATGTCAACCACATACTGTTCAAGATTACAATAATAACTTTGGATTTTTCATATAATGGATAATATTAGATTGAAAATAAAATAATCAAAATTATTATTAATTATTAAATATATTATTAATTACGAAGCTTTAGGGCATAAATCCCAACATAACTTACTCAGGAGTGCTTCAGCAATACTGCTCTATCAGTCAATCACACTGTAGCTTCCAGCTTTTCAATCTTTAAGTTTGCATTCACCTTAGGCATAAATTGCAAATTAAGCTCACTTATAATAAGGAATTCATTACTTAAATCAGCTTTTAGACTAAAACAAGCACTTAATTAGAATGATAATGAATTTAGGGGCTTTCAAAACCAAATAGCTTCTAATTAAAAAAAAATCGAATTAAGAAAGAAATTTGACAACTATAACTCTTTTATGAAGAGTAATTAACAACCCCTACAGAATGTTTGGCTCTCTCAGAAAACCACAGCCATGTGTCATCCATTTCCTCGTCAAGTATTTCAAAGGCAATGAGGCATATTTGGTTGTCTCCATCCACTTCAATAGTACTTAAAAGTACACCTCTATACTTCCCCTTTAGGCATGTTCCATCAACAATAATGATTGGCCAAATATAATTCAAAACCCCGCTAATAAATAAACCTAGTGTCATGATCACATAGTTAAAATATTCACCGTCCTCAAGTTTGAGATCATATATGGTCTCGAGATTTATTATCTAGGGCTACATTGTATGCATGTAAGTGACATATGTAGGGATGTTCATTTTTCCCATGGGGACGGGGAGTCCCTGATTAAGCAAGGAATGGGGGAGTGAGCGGCAAAAAAATTCCCTATTACCTAAACGAGGACAGAGATGAGGGATACCGGTCCTCAACCTTGTCCTCACTCTGTTTATATTTATTTTTTTAAAAAAAATCACACACACACACACACAACATATTTATGTATGAGCCAATTTTGATTATGAATTGTAATATTAAAATTTAAGGTTTTATTAATTGCGTAATGTCTTATGAGTTATTGTATGGATAATTTTATATGTTTCAACTATTTTAAACTCTTATGTATAGATAATTAGATGGCTTAATATGAAATATTATTTTGTTTCTTTTAAGAGATTTAAGATTTTTTTTTAATGAGAATTTTTTATGAAGATTCACAGTGAAGAATTAACTATTTAATTAAAAAGTTTCTTTAAAAAATCATTTAATTGAAATTTGTTAAAAAAAATAAATGGGTAATAATTTTTCGTACGAAACCTGATCCCTACAAATTCTCTGCAAGGATTTCTGCCTCGATCCCTGCAAAATTAAATGGAAATTTTCACGAGGATGGAGAATCAAATGGGAGTCATGATGGGGATTGTCTCTGTCCCCACCCCATGAATATGCCTAACCGTACGACTCTTCCAATGATCCCCTAACAACTAGTGCATCCTTTCTATCCCACTATGCTTTTTCATAACTTAGATTGACATCATATTCTTGTTGCATGTCCTGTATAAGATCTTTTGGCCTATAAGATCGTCTTTCATCTTCAAACTTGGACTATATTAATGATCTACAACCTAGCTCATAGCTTGCCTATGATCGTAGATTAGTAGTTCATGAGAGTAGGTATGGGTGTTCGAATATTTAAAAATTTTAAATTGGTCATAACCCTTCATCCTGATAGCCCTAAGTTTCTAATTGTGAAACTTGTTTATACATTTGACAGTATACAGAGACTTCGTGGATTTTTTAACCCTAAATTCTAAATTCCTTCTGCATTGCCAACCATGATAATCTCATAGACAGATCTTTCTTAGAGAAAAATATATGTCCAACTTTAACACCAATTGATATGAACCAAAGAGCATAAAAAGAACCAAGGATTTGGGATGTTTGAAGACCTTTCTTGAAGACCAATATAATAGTTATGGATTTTAGATTTGGAATTCATTTTGTGGACTTTTGTAATTTTGTTGACTTGGACTTCTTGACTTTATTTGTTGGGCTACCATTGTGTAAGAGCCTTAAGCCCACTTCCCTCCTGATACTAAAATCTATGTGAGCCGCTTGGTTCAAACCTTTTTGGATAAGATTGGTCAAGTGCAAGTGCACATTGTCAACAAGTAATAATATGGAAAGTATTCCAAGTATTGTATTTGAAGAGATAGTTTGCAAAATTCAAAATTAAATAAAAAGTGTTTCTCAAATGTAACCAAAGGTGACCAAAAATAGTTTAAAGGTTGTATGGTAATAGTGAAATAACGAATAGCAATAATAACATAGGATTCAATTGAGTTTCTTCCCAAAGTCAGAGAAGTGGTTAGCTTGTGCTCGCATGTATAATGAATCAGATTTATCTCCTATTTAGCCTTTGTATCAAAGTACCTTAGGAGTCTGAGCAATTGCTCCTATATTTTTCTGGTCAATTTGGATTAAGCATGCAATCCTATTTATACTATAGGTGTTGCCCTATGTCTAAGGTCAAGCACCAAAGTCATATGTCTAGGTTCTTCTTCTGTATCCCTTTTATGAAAACTATCTATTGCCCAACCCTTTCAGCATCATACTTAACATTTTATGCTAACTTAAGTGGCCAGTTTAACTTAACATTTAAACCTTAAAATCAGTAAATTGGAATCAAACAAGACAAACGGGCAAGCTTGCAAGTGAAACTATAAAGCTAACTTATTCTTTAAGGGCATTCACAGAATTGAAACCAATAAAAAATTTAGTTCATAATGAATTGAAAATGAAAAAAATAGTTTATTGAAATGAAATTCATGTATACAAAATGAAATAGTAACATAAAAGAAAAAAAAATGTAAACTAGTGACAATCTCCTTGAAAGAGAAATAAACACTCGAGTGGCCTCTCTTTAGCTCAATTCAACCTTTGTTAAGGAGAATTGAGCTTTTACAATCCTAATTCTCGTGTAAAAGACTGGGATGACGGAGTTATCAACATAGGGGCTTTTGCTCTTGAGGATAACTCAAGTTCTGACTCTCTCTTGGGTATTGTATTTGATTCTTTGCAAGTGGGGATCCTTGCTCATTTGGAGAAGGGAAGCACCTTTTATAGATTTAAAATGAGATGGTTGTTGCTGAAATTGATGCAAAAAGCTTAACTATGGGTTATCAGAGTCGGAGTAAGAAAAAGGTTACGAAAGTAGCTTGAATAGTTTTGACTAGCGAAATCCACATTGAAGTCGTCTAGGGCACAATGCGTTGCATAACATTTTTTCCTTAAAGACTTTGCGAGCACATCTAGGGCTTTTCAACATATTTCTACAAAACAACATAAAAAAATGATTAAAAAAATTGACTCTTTTACCCTCAAATAAGTTTAATTAAGACTAAAATCACATGAATTTCTTACTTTTGCATGTTGAAGACCATTTAAACACAAGTAATAATTAAAATACATTCATCCTGCCAAGGAGTAAGCTTATATTTAGGGCTAATTAACTATTGTAAACACGGTTCATCACCTCTCTTAGCCCTCAACTTTATTTTAAGCGTTCTATTTGTTTTTAAGTTTGCTTAGTTTAGGACTTAGCCATGTTTAGCTTAGTTAAGTGTTTTAAGATTTCCTTGTTGGCCATATCCATATATAAGTCAATTTTTCTTTCACTTGTAATTAGAGTTGAATGATGTATAAATTGAATGAAGTTTGAGCGAGAGTTTTCTCTCTTTCTTTGTGAACTCCAACTGAGAGTTTCCACCTCTTTTGTAATTCATGAATTTGGTTACAACCTAAAAACAAGAAATTGGATTGATCACCAAACTTGAAAATTATATCAAACCTTTCCGTAAGGAACTAGTTATCTTTATTAATGATGGTTCTCATTAATGAGAATTATTTGGCCTTTAAACTTAGTTATGCTTGTGATTTTATTCATATTATTTGATGAAAAATAGAAAAGGGGTTGAATTTAATCACATTATTGTTGGAAAACCCTTAAATTAAATGAGTTAAGAAAATAGAACAAAAGAAGAAGGAAACCCACACTTACTTAATGTTTTGGTGCAGATTTTTACAGAATACAACAACATTACAATTGCTATGCAATTGCAATTTTGACAGATCTGGAAATTAAGGAAAACGCAAATCTAGGGATTTTGAGCAAGAATATACCCACGAATTTAGCTGAATAATTAGCTGTGATTGTCCATCAACCAAGAAGGAAACCCTAGCACAAAGTCCCTATAAAGATTGAAGAAGAAGTCAAAGGAGAGGAGCTCAATTTTGGAGAAGAAATTCATTTTAGATTTTGGGTTTTATTTCATTACTGTCGGCAGTTTTTATTTTCATTTTTTTTAGTTGTTGTTCTGTTGTAATTTCTTCTACATTCAGTTTCTAAACTCTCCATTAATCTCATCACAACGAAAGTTGATGGTGGTGAAGAACAATTTCTTGTTCAATTAAGCCGAGAGCAACGTTTTCTACAGTGTAATCGTATTCAATTTCTCCAAACTTTGTATTTCTGTTTTTGTCTTTAACCTTGAAGTTAGCCACTGTCTGTAATTTTCCTTTTTAGCATTTTAATAAAAATAAAATTTCTATTGATTTTTTAATCCAAAAAATTCCTTCGACATGGTAGTTTTCTTGTATACAAGTTTAATTTGTAAGAGTTCTTTAGATTATTTTTAATCCTCTTTTATACCAATAAATTTCTTCAATCTAATCGTACTGTTTTTTGTTAGTTTAATTATGAAGAGCTAAATTTCTTTAGGGGTTCAAGCTTGTGAATGCCCTAGAGGAAAGATGTAAAGCTCGATAGCAAAAACAATCTAGCTAACACTTGAATTATTGTTTGCTTTGGTGAGTTCAATGTTGGGTAAATCCTAGTTGGCCATCTAGTGTTGCTTGCAAAGCTATAACTTAATACCGAAAGGGTTAAGGGAAGCAAATGTCGAAAAAGCAATGGAGGAAAAGGCTTAGACATAAGTTTTGAAACATCGACCCTAGACATAGGGCCAGACTCTAAAATCACTAGAGTTGTGCGCAGATATATCTAAGTTAGATTAGCCATAGAAATATAGGTTTAATCACTTAATCTCCTAAAGATACTTCATAGAAGGTCGAATAGGAGTTGAATTCACTTACTTAGTTCTTGAGTTAGCTACGATTGCAATTGTCTTCTTGTTGCATTTCTTTCTAAATGGGCATTAGAATTCTTTAATCCCTTCCTCATTTCCATTAATTTTTCAAACAATTTTTCTTTTAGCCAAAACACCTCACAACCCTTTTTATACCGACGGTTACCTTAAGTTGCAATTTGTCAACAACTTTGTGTCATCTTAATAAATTTTATTAAAACATGTTCCCTTGGGTACGATACTCTAGAGTACTTCCAGTTTCTTATTACTTCGATTACGTGCACTTGCGTGTGGCAATGATCAATTAACTAATGTTGATCATTCAAAGGGTACCCCTCCTTGACCTTTTCCTTTGGATCTTTATCTTATGTATAAGTGATTTGTGTCTAGTATGTATGTTTGGGTGTAATATAGCCAAAGGTGTCCAAAGCCGAGCTTGATTTTGAGTTGAAATGAAGAAGTTATTTAAGAAAGAGTAAAGGTTGTCGCTGGAAAACTGCTACAAAAAGTACCCTACAAGTTTGAAGGTTTGTTTATGTGTTTTTCTTTGCTAATTTTTTGTGTTCTTCTTCCCTAACATGTTGTGTTTGTTGTATTGCAAAATAAGCAAAAGAAAATAAGAAAAGAAAAGAGGAAAAATAGAAAATAGTAAAAGCCAAAGGGAGAGTGTGTTGTGTTCTTGTAAATGTTTGGCTGTTTTCTTCATTTTTCCTTAAGCAATATTTTATTTTTAAAAAAAAATCAAACCTAAGAGGAAGAAGAAGCCCTAGGAAGCAAGAGAGCTCAATTTCAACATAAATGGAGGCTTCAAAACCTCTATGGAAGCTTGGAAAGAAACTTTCTCAAAAGAAAATAACACATCCTAATATTTTTGTACCTTTTATCTAACTTACCTCTTTTGTACACCCCTCATCGGAATTCCACATTTTCTGAAAATTTTAATGCATTGATGCTCATTGAATTAGGGTTCATTTGCCTTTAGAATTAAGCAAAAAGAATGAATATATTTGGAGATAATCAATTTTTAACATTTTTTACCAAGCACATTGTTACTTGCTATCCTTTTCCAATACCTTTTGTTCTAGTTGTGGCCCATACCACGCTAGAGCTCGAAACGATCTTATTTTTAAACTCTAATACCATTTTAAGTATAGTTTCACCTATATTTTGTTTCATTTTCTTGAGTCGTTCAAAAGTTATCTCTAAAACACTACAGAGTGTTTGGACTCACCAAAGGAAAAATTGCAATAGACATACTTCAACTTGATTTTTTTTTTCTTTTTAAATGTTTGTTCCCTTGTTTTCTATTTTATTGGATGTCTCAACAAATATCAACGGAGGTTAATTTAGATGGAAGAGCAAGTGCAATTGGAGAAGTACATGGTCCTAAAAAATGTCAAGGAGGGATTGAACACCTCTTGGAGGCCATTACCCATATCATAAACCAAATGGAAACAAGGCTCAAAGAGATAAAAAGATGCAATGCTCCCAATGCTCCACGAAATCTATTTCCTAGGGAGAGAAGCCGAAAAAGTGAGCATGATTATAGAAATCAAACCGACATTGAAGCAAATTCATTTCATGAGAAGTTTGGTCAACCTCCAAGAAGGGAAAGGCTATGTGGCTTTAAGGGAATTCCGCAAATCTATGAATTCTAGGCAATATTATCTCCACGATTTCAGCTGGATTTTTAGCCGTAATTGTGCATCATTAAAGAAGGAAACCCTAGCCCAAATCCTCTATAAATATTAGAGAAGAAGCCACAAGAAGAATCATCATTTTCTCGCCGTTTTCAGCCTCAAGTGTTGCTGTTTTCACGATTTTCTGTTGTATTTCCTGTTGTTGTCCTAAGTTTCTGCTACTGTATTTTTCTATTTTTCCAGTCGATTGAGCTTCAAAATTCGATCATTCCTCAACGAAAGTTGAAGGAAGTAAATACTCAATTCCTTTTAAGAAAAATGTGATTGAGCAGATTGAAAGAGAAGTAAAAGAGGCTCTTGTTTGTTGTTTTTCTTATAATTTATTTTCTGCACTATCTAAGTTTATTTGCTTCGATTTTAGGGATTTAGTTGTTGTCGTAGTTTTGATCTTTTAGTTGTATTTTCGTGATTCGAACAAGTTGTTAAAGCTCGTTTAAGTGTCGGCATTGAGTTTATTTAACTTAATAAAATTTCCAATTTACTCTATTCTCTTTTTACCAAGTTCATTCTAGTTTATGTTTTTAAGTTTGAGTTCATTTATTTTCATTATTACATTCTAGAAATTTTTTTCTCTTCTTCCTTTTAAATTCAATTATGCATTTTCATTACTTTAAATCTCTATTTTTCAATTTTTCTATGATGAGCTAAATTTACTTAAGGGATTCGAGTTTGTGAATGCCTTAAGAGGAAAAGATGTAAAGCTTCTAGCAAAAGCAATTTAGTTTAACACTCATGTCTTGTTTGTTTTTGTTGAGTTTAGTGTTGGGTAAACCTAGTTGGCCACCTAGTGTTGCATGTCAAGCTTAAACTTAATACTGAAAGGGTTAAGGGAAAGCCAATGTCACAAAAGTAATGGAGGAAATGCTTAGAAATAAGTCTCAAACATCGACCCTAGACATAGGGCAAGACTCCAAAACTACTAAAATTGCATGCTAAACTATCTAATTTCGATTAGCCATAGACATATAGGTCTAATCACTTAGTCTCCTAAAGGTTTGAGTCAAAATAGAATAGGAGTTGAATTCAGTTTACAAGGTTTTCTTGTGTTAAGCTACAATTGCAATTGCAATGGAGTTGCAATCTTTCTAAGGGGCATGATCAACTTGAATCCTTACTTTATTTTCATTGATTTTTCACTTTACGTTTTTAGCAAATTATCTTCTTAATATTTTTACAAATTTTGGTTACCTCAATTGCATTTTAAGCACCATCTTGCATTTCTTGAACTTAGGTAAGTTTCACTCGATCATAGGTAAACACTTGGACTCGAGGTCGAATTCTTTTCAAGAAGGGTAGGATGATATGATCCTTGCCACCATTACCTACATTCAAGAGACAAACACAATACACTCATGTTAAAGAAGCTACAAGAAAGCTTTGATCTGACACTTCTAAGTCATGATCAATCGTTAAAAACTATAGTATGTTTGACCAAGGAGGATCAAAGTGGAAAACAAGAAGACATGAGCAACTCCATGAGCCAAATTGAAAGCCAATTCAAGAGACGACAAGATAGGATGCTCATGGCCACTTTATACCTTTGGGTGTACTTATGGTTTTACATTGAGGCTTTTAGTTGAATGTTTTGTAAAGAACGTTAAATCTTGTAATTTAGATTTAGACTTTAGTTTGGGCCTCTTATTGTAAGGGCTTAAGCCCACTGTCCTTGGCCCCAATGTTATTTTCAAGATGCTTTTATTAGTTGTAAACTAGACTAGATTAGAATTAACATTGCTTTAGGTAGTTAAATGAATTAGGGGTTCTTTTGTTGGCGTATATAAGCTAACTTTTCTAGCTTTTGGAATAGGTTGTTTGGTAATGAATTTATGAATCAAAAGAGTTGAGGTTTTCTTCCCCTTTTTGAGCTTCAACAAATCATGAGTCTCACTCCCTTTGTAATTCATGGAATTGGTTGCAAGCCTAGAAACAAGCAAGTTGGATTGATCACCAAACTTATGGATTGTTTCAAACCCTTGGGTAAGGAGCTAGTTCTCCTTATGATTGATGTTGATCATTCAAAAGTATCCCCTCCTTGATCTTTGCATCGGATCTCTATCTTGTGTATGAGTGATTCTTGTCTAGTGAGCGTGCTTGGGAGTCATATATATAGCCCAAGATGTCCAAGGCATGGAATTCGGCCAAACGGAGCTATAATGGCCAAATTACAAAAAAATTGACTTTGTTTTTATTTTTTTTAAAAAACAAATCTTTGAGGTTGGGGATATGAACCTCTGATCTTTGGGTCGAGGATATATGTCCTAACCAGTTGAGTTATGTTCAGGTTGACACTAAAATTGATTCTCATTCACATCCAATAGCAAGATTGAGATATTTGTGGAGGATTTAATTACTTGGCCAATGGTTTGATGAACAACTACGTTAGGGGCTTGTTTGTAACGTTCTCAATTCTTGTTTTTTTAATTTTTCCCCTCTTTTTAAAAAAGATAAACAAATCTGTGTTTAATTACTATTCCTTATTTCTTACTTTTTTTTTAATTAAAAAAATGTTTGGTAACCGTTTTTTTTATTGTTCTAAATTAAAATTTTTTTTTTTTAAAAAAAGAACAAAAGTTGTGCATAAAAATTTATTTTTTAAAATAAAATATTCAAAATTATTTTTTTATATTTAATTGTTAAATATTTACCCTACTTTGTATAAGTAAAAATGTTAAAATAATATTTTTATTTGTATTTTGAAAAACTAAAAATAGAAATAAGAAATTAGGATTTGTATGGTAGTGTTTCCATTTCTTGTTTCCTCTTTTTTACCAATAAAATATATTATTGTGTTTCGTATCTATTTCCTATTTCTTGTTTTTTATTTTTAAGGAAACATAAATGTAGTTGGTAATCATTTTTGGTTTATGTTCTCTTCAATTTTAAAATTTTAAAATTAATAAAAGTTTTACATAAAATTGAATCTTTTGTAAATTAAATATTCAAAATTTTTATTTTCTATTTGTTATGCATTTTATCAGTAAAAAAAAAGAGAAAATAATGGTTTTATATATGTTTTTTAAAAAATTCGGGAATGGATACAAGAAACATGATTTTGTTGTTTCCAAATTTTGTACACAATTTTAGATACATATCTTAAAAATGAAAAGTGAGAAACGAAAATAGTTACCAAATACTTACGGCTATGTTTGATAACCATTTGCTTTTTGGTTTTTCGTTTTTAAAAATTATGCTTGTTTCTCATATTTCTCTACAATGAGTTTCATATTTTTTTAAGAAAAACTTTGAATTATTAGCCAAATTCCAAAAAAAAAAAAAATAAGTTTTTGAAAACTACTTTTTTTAGTTTTCAAAACTTGACTTGGTTTTTGAAAATCTATGTAAAAAGTAGATAAAAAAAAGCAAAGAAACTCATAGGTAGAAGTGTTATTTATAAGTTTAATTTTCAAAAACTAAATGGTTATCAAACGGGACCTTGGTTTTTTATTTTGTCTTTGAAAATTAAGCTCATAAATATATACCATTTCCACCTATGAAATGTTTTAAAAAACACAATAAAAAAAATTGTGCAGCTAATGTATAATATCATCGGCTTCCTAGGTGTTGGGACACCTAAGACATGAGGGTTGAGTAGTTACTTTTTGATACTATCTAAAGCATTTTGACAAGCTTGATCCCATTTGAAATTTGCATTCTTCCTCATCAATCTTTGAAAAGGTTGACATCAACCAGCTAAATTGGAAATGAACCTTCTGATGTAGGCCAAACGACCTTAAAGACTACTCAACTCATGCAAGTTTCTAGGGCTTGGCATTTTCTGGATGGCGTCAAGTTTAGATTGATCTATCTCAATTCCCCAATGCCTTACAACGAAACCAAGGAATTTTCTTGAAGTCACACCAAACGCACATTTGAGAGGGTCCATTCTCAATTGATATTTCCTCAAGTGATCAAAGACTAATTTCAGGTCCCACAGGTGACTTGTCGTTTTTTGGACTTAACCACAAGGTCATCAACATAACATTCAACAAGTTTATGTAACATATCATCAAATATTTTCTACATGGCACTCTGATAAATGGCACAAGCATTTTTTAATCCGAAAGGCATCACCTTGTAGCAATATATTCATTTTGGGGTTCGAAATGCTATCTTCTCCTCATCTTCAATAGCCATTTGAATTGGATTGTATCTTGATGATTCATCCATGAAGGATAAAGCTTTGGGACCCATAGTGGCATCCACCAGGGCTTCTATAATAGGTAGTGAAAAGTCATCCTTCGGACATGTATTGTTCAAATCACGAAAATCGACACAAATACGAAGTTGCCCATTCTTTTTTCTGACTGGGGACAATATTTGCTGTCCATGTCGGATATTTAACTTCACATATGAATCCTGCTTTGATCCTTTTATTGACTTCCACTTCAATTTGAGGGATAAGTTTTGGCCGAAAGCTGCTTTAAGCTTGCTTGGTGGGCCGATATCCTTGTTTAATCGCAACGCGATAGACAGCTATTTTGGGTCAAGCCCTAACATTTCCTTGAATGACCAAGAAAAAATGTCCTTATATTCAGTGAGAATGCTCATATAATCGTCTTCCTCTTCACGAGTAAGTGACAAACTTATAAAAGTGTGGCGTGGTTCTTCGGTTATGTCAAGATTCAATTCTTTATGTTCACCATTGTCGATTGACTACCATCTTCAAGCATCGGTGGGGCTTCGTCTGCATCCTCTTTGGACATCTCAACCTCTATTTCTTCTTCAATTGTGATGTTGTGGCAAAAGGCCTCATCTTCATCTTGCTATAAATCCTCCTTTAAGGGATTGGTATGACTACTTCACGTCGCTTTATTCTTAACGAACCTTCCGTGTTGACAGTAATAAAGATTTTTCTCTTCATTCAGGAAGGGAACAGTGATGTGAATGCCTCCGTCACTTTTCACTCTACTAACGGATTTATCCTCTGGAGCCTCCACAAAGTTTTCATGACGAAGTCGATCGAAGACTAATTTGGCAAGCACCTTACTTCTTGT
Source organism: Trichosanthes truncata (assembly GCA_033996785.1). NCBI lineage: Eukaryota > Viridiplantae > Streptophyta > Magnoliopsida > Cucurbitales > Cucurbitaceae > Trichosanthes > Trichosanthes truncata. The sequence continues at coordinate 21,859,318 of JAWPNB010000003.1, read as the reverse complement.
TGTAGTCACACCTAACCTTTGAAAAACTGGTGGTCGCAATGATGCTGAAGTTGATGAAGCACTTACTCCCTCTTCTATGGGCCTAATCAATCTTTGAAAGGCTGAAGGTCGTGTGGAACCAAGAGCTTGAACTGACAATGTACTTCCTTCTGCAGCAATGGACTTGTTTAACCTTTGAAAAGATGAGAGCTGAACGGAACCAATACTAAGGAGTGGCTCCTCTTTTTCTATTATAGCCTCACATATCCTTTGAAAGACTGAAGCACGCGCAACGGCGACCTGACGTGCCTAACAACAAAAATCCTTTGGTTGACGTTTTTGAAGGGAATAATCAAATTAAACCTAAAGCAGAAGCGTTGGAATCGACTTTGATTTTATTTAGAATTAAAAAATAAAAATTAAGGTTAAGCAAAACATACCTTGAAAATAATATGGAGATATTTTCTGGCGGTTATTTACTTCTCATGTTCCAAGACTTCCACAAAATTCTTCCCTACTATGACTCGAACACAGAACCAAGACTTGTGAGAGCCTCTTGAAAGAAAATCCATAAGGGATTGGAAAGGAAGAGGTTTAGATAGATTTCTCTAATTCTCTAATGAGGAGATGTGTGTTGTTCCTAATAGCTAAACCCAAGGGTTCTATTTATAGAAACCAAGGGTAAATCTATGCCATAATTAAAATATTATATTTTAATATTTAATATATTAAAATATATCTTATACTTATTTGAATCTCATTCAAATCTCATACCATGTTTATTTATTTGAATCTTATTCAAATTTTAAAAATATCTTTTCTATAATGTATCTAATACACATTAATTATCTTAATATTTAATGTATCAAATACAATAAATATATTTTCCTCTTTTATATTTAATATATCTAATATATTAAGTATTAATTTGAACATTTCAAAATTTTCTTTCAACTAAATCGATCTTTTAGTGTTACTATGAGCTAGCAAGGGGACCTTATGGACCTACAGATTATAAACTCAAATGATACAAAATCAATTAATTAAACTCTTTAATTAATTAATTTTCATTCATTAACTATAGGTCACTCCACTATGCACTGTAGGACAAGTTTTGTCCATAGATATAATCACTATATGCAAGTTGATCATTCACGAGTTATTCGTAATTACAGTTGGGTCAAAAGTCTCTTTTATCCTTATAATTACATCTTGCGCCTTAAGTACCACTGATCCTCTAATGAACAATTTATTTATGATCCAACGATAAACCGAGTCTCTCTACAGCCAGTGAAAGGGTAGGGTTCCATTGTTCAAGTCCCGAAATCAACAATTAAGGGAACTACTCATCTACTTAACCTATCTGGGAAAATGAGTGAATTTCATCTTGTGAGATTATGTTCCTAGCTCCCTATTTGGTCAAGTCCCCAGAATGGTAGGCATATTGAATCCCCAAAATGTCAGAAGTTCATAACTCACTCAAGGTTAAGATCGGGTCACATATGATCATCCTGACGAAATATTAATCTTCTCAATTGACGGATTTATAAAGAGAGATTAAATATTTCATGGTCTAACCTTATACAAACTCATTGTATAAGATACCCCCACTCACATGTCTCCACATGAACGATTTGGATCAAATCATTTGTAACTATTACAAAGTGGGCTATATCAATAGTATTACCAAGATAAGGCACCCAACCTTACCCATATACTATGACCCTTTAGGTTATTTCTTAAACATGATCCTCCCATATGTCAACCACATAATGTTCAAGATTACACTAATAACCTTAGATTTTTCATATAATGAATAATGTTATATTGTAAATAAAATAATCAAAATTATTATTAATTATTAAATAAATCATTAATTACGAGGTTTTATGACATAAATCCCAACAGTTTTCCTCTTCCTTTTTATCATCAACCTCATCCATCGTTATGTGGTCTATATCTGCCACTCTTACCTTTCCTCTCCTCGTGATGTGAATCGGCTTAGGTGACTTATATCGAAGTAACCTCCTTAACGTAGGTAGAGCATGTCCCTCTTTTAAAAGCTTCTTTTGTGCCAAAGACAGCTTGGGTCTCTCATCAAAGATCTTTAGACCTTCGAACTCAGTGTGTTTTGAAAAGTCGTAACCTGCCTTTGTTAGGAGCTTGTATGTTTTAGGGTCAAATTTGTCCTTCATTCGTCTCTCAGGAAAAATTGTCTTTACTTGATCACCCCCAAGCCTCTTGACCTTTTACTTTGTTATCTTGGTGAGGGGCGTGACAAAGCTCTCTTTCAAGACTTCAATATCACTGACCTTTAAACTTCCTAAACATTCTGCAAAAGGTCTTGTGCCTTTCTTGCATCGAGACAGAGGGACGTAGTGTAACACAGAGGGACTTGGGATGCTTTCATCTTTCAATACCTTGTATCCTTCTCGGCTCGTCGAGGCTTCACCTTTCTTAGGGCCAAGCGCCTTCGTTTCTTCAACAGTCTCATTTTTCACCTCAACTTGTGACTCTCACTTGAGTTTGTCACAACCTTTGATCAAGGGGACCTCCGCCGATACAGTTTCTCATGTTACTGCTATTCATGTAGAATTTTGCATCTACATAAGAATTTTGCATCTGATTGAAGCCTTGGGTTACTAATTTGTTGTTCGTCAACTCCTCCGTCAAAATGCCTAGTTGCTTCATAGTTGACTTAGGCATTATTTTGACAACTAATCCATCATCAATGAGAATCCAACCAACCCTCTATCCCCGGATGTACTTTGAGATGAACAAGGGTCTATTATAAGGTTTTGACCCAAGCAGCAGGTCTTCATCAGTGAAACCTATTGACATGCAACATGAAGCACATGTTCGTGCCATAGGAGTTGTGGCGCTTGTACCATTAGAGTCTATCAGTGCCTCAATAAGAGCACCTTTGGCTGCCTGGAGGAGTGACAACAGGTCTTCCATGCTAAAGGAAGATGAACTTCCTAGCTCAGTTACCATCTCCAACGAGCTTGCAAGATCTTCGTTGGTGTTGACACATGGCATGCAACAACATCAAGTGTTTCTTGTTGACCATTATCTAAGAAGTTCTTTGGGAAGAATTCTGCCAAAGTTACAGTCTGTCGAAGCCGGCAGAGATTTTCGCTTTCTTCCATAATAGGTTTTAGCCTCCTGGTGATCTTTCTTCCTTTTTTCCTTGGAAGTTTGCTTCTCCGCTTATGCTCCCATAACACACAAGATTTCTTCTGAGCATAACTCTGTTGTCGCTTTTTGCAATGAGTCATGATGGTCCATCCGTTATTTTCATCTTCAATTTGTTCGCACCTTTCTTGAGCGCTCTCCTTTTGGCAACTTCTTTCTTAAATGTTCTTGTTTGAGGCAATCTTTTGTGTCCAAACCGCAATGGGTTCAAAGGACCCGAACTGGATCAGGCTCTCTCCATTTTCACGCAAGGGGATCACATACGGTTGGACACTTGAATTCGCCATTATCGCGGCGTGATTTGTTTGAGCTATCTCGTCAAGGTCTAGCCAATTTTCTTCTCACAAGCCAATCTTAAAATCAACTCTTTCAAAACAAAAACATTTTTCCACTGGATGGCTAAAAACACGGTGATACTTGCAATAATTAAGATCACCTACCTTTTCGAGCTCCCCTGTAGCTTGCATTCCAAGAGCTCATTGAGTTGTTTCTCCAACAATTGCTCCAACATGTCTGGAATGTCAGATTCTGGAAACAAGTACACTTTCTCTTGTCTCTCTTTTAAAGTCAAGCGACATCTCTCTAAAAATATTTTCAAAATCCAAGCCAAGTTTTTGAAAACGAAAAAAAATAAAGTTTTTAAAAACTTGTTTTTATTTTATGAATTTGACTAAGAATTTAAATGTTTCTTTAAGAAAGAAGAAAACCATAGTAAAAAAACCGTAACGAAACAAGCATAAATTTCAAAAACCATATAGGGGCCGTTTGGTTCAAGGTTTCTTATATGCCTGGGAATAATGGATGCCTGGGAATAAGATGCCTGGGAATAAGATTGCTGGGAATCATTGATTGCTGTGTTTGGTTGTACACATGGGAATGCTAATTTTCATAATAATAAATGATATTTTTATCTTTTTATGAGATTAATTTTATAAATTTTATATAATTATCATGCATTAATTAATGAACTCTTCAACAAATAGATGTAAATTAATTGATCATAATAGATATATAATTTGAATTAAATAAATAATTGTAACAAGTTATAATTTGTATACTAAATTATTTCAATTAATTAAATATATTAAATAGATTACTAATGTATTAAAGTTTTAATAAATACACAATTACATTAATTTAATTTATTTTTATAAAGGACAAAAAATTCAATTTTACCTGTAAACATGTCACCATGTATTAATTTTCACTCTAAACTTTTAATTTTTACCCATAAACTAATGAATAACTATACCAAAACTCACAAATTTTAACAAAATGTAGTTCTAACATTGTTTTTTTTAAATCTAATAAATTTTGTACCATACCCATGTCTTGTATAATTCATTGAAAACATATGAAAAGACTTTTTTTAACGAATTTTCACAAGAAAACTTATTGGATGATAAAATTAATTAATTTTATTAGAATAAATAAATATATTAATTTTATTAGAATAAATAAATATATTTAAAAGAAAGATGAATATTAACAAAAATAAGAGAGAGAAAGAGAAGAGGATGAAGAAAACCCATGCTTTTGCAAGGGTATCAAATGCCCTTACTCATGGATATACAAAACCCATGGGAATAACTTATTCCCATGGTCAATCCTCAAAATCTTTTACCAAACATGGATTTTTGTATCCCTTGCTGATTCCCACCCTTATTCCCATCCCCATACCCCCAATCCAAACGGCCCCATAGTGATTAAACAAGGCCTAAGGGATGCAAGATGTTTGCAAAGTCAATGCCTTACATATCACTCCGGAATTGGTCATTTTTGGACGATTCTATTCTAAGCACACTATCTTTACGTTTCCATCGTAATCGTAATATATTTGAAATCAATCTTTGCCTATCTGATGGAAAGCAAATTGAAGTTGACAACTAAAGCTTATCAAAAAGAAAGAATTTCATTTTTTAAGATTTAAGAATAAAAAATGGTGAATAAGATAACTGGATTGATGCAGACGATTATTAGAAATGCATGGTTAGAAGGTTTGTAAAACATGTTCTCTTTGTAAAGTCGACCTATAAAATATCACAATATTTTTTTATAAATGTAAAAGTGACTGAAAAGATACAACAGTTTTCACATCATTTGGTGCATCAACTTTTTTTTTAAATAACACAGAATATCAAAAACATTGAAACTGACAAACATCAATCCGTTGTAGTCTAGATGGTTAGGATATTCGGCTCTCACCCGAAAGACCCGGGTTCGATTCCCGGCAACGGAACTTTTTTTTTTCTCTACCGGTTTTCTTTTCAATACATTATTTAAAATATTGTAGTTAACAATCACGATTCCGTTGTAGTCTAGTTGGTTAGGATATTCGGCTCTCACCCGAAAGACCCGGGTTCGATTCCCGGCAACGGAATTTTTTTTCTCTTTCGTTTTTTTTTTTTTTTTTTAAATCATCCTTTTTTTTTCTCGTGGAAAAGAAAAATTACAAATTAATTATCCTCCGACATATTTTTATTAAAATTTCATCATATTTTGAAGAATGAAAATAAATCATAGAAGCCTATCAGAAAAAAATAAATAAATAAATAAAAATGTTTGAGAAATTACTAATAATAGAAAAACTTAAAATAAATAGTGAAAAAAGTACGTATACAAACAATTAAAATACTGTGTAGTACGAACCACATAGTTTAAAGTTCTACAATTAAAAACTACTTATCTTAAGTTTCGTTTGATAACTATTTAATTTTTTATGTTTTGTTTTTGAAAATTAAGTTTATAAATATTACTTTCACTTATGGATTTTCTTGTTTTGTTATCCACTTTTTACATATGTTTTAAAAAAACTAACCCAAGTTTTGAAAACTAAAAAAAAGTATTAGTTTTCAAAAGCTTGTTTTTGTTTTTAAATTTTGGCTAAGAATTCAAATATTTTCTTAAAAAATATGAAAGCCATTGTAAAAAATTCTAAAGAAATTGTGAATAAACAAGCACAAATTTCAAAAACTAAATGGTTATCAAACGGGACCTTAGTTTTCAAATTTTGGCTTAATTTTGTAAAACATTTAAAAAAAAGTAAGTAATAAAAAATAAGAAAACTATGGGTGGAAGTAGTGTTTACATAAGCTTTCTTTTCAAAAACAAAAATGGATTATCAAACAGGGCCTTCACTTTCACATATTCATAGAATAATGATGGTGCAAGTTCAAATGAAAGATAATTCATTGAATCTTAAAAATTGAAGTGGTGATGTCTTATTTCAACAACATGTGGGAGTGGGGGGATTCGAATCTTTGATTTCTTTGTTAATGATATGTGCCTTAATCAGTTAAGTTATACTTAGATTGACTTATTTTCAATGACTTGAATATAAAAAAATAATAATATGGTTTAATCACAGAAAAAATGTATAATTAAACATTTGTCTAACAATATGTTGTGTTAAAGTTGCAAAAGTTGAAGGTTGATTTACAACTTCAGTTTTAATTTTAAATGCAACCTTTTAGTTTTTGTTCTTATATTATTGTATATCATCTTTAAAGAAATGCATTAAACAATTTTTAATTAAATGCAATAACTTAATATAGTTATTACACTCATAGTTGTAATATTCTTCTTTTTTTTTTTTTTTTTGACAATATGTGGAGTGAAAGATTTGAACTTCTAACCTCTTTATCGAGATATATGTTTTATGTCAGATGAGCTATATTGACATATGTCTATGTTAATTTTATAATATCTATTTATTACCAATATAATTATTTTATAAAATTAAATTAAAACTTTATTTTTAAATTTTAAAATAAAACTATTGAAATTTTACGTGCACCGCACCTGTTTTTTACTAGTTTTTTTTAAATGATCCATTTCTTTTTTTTCTTTTTTTTTTTTGAAAGAATTAAAAATTAATTATCCTCCAACATATTTTTATTAAAATTTCACAATATTTTGAAGAATGAAAATAAATCAAAGAAGTCTATTAGAAAAAATATATATAAAAGAAATGTTTGAGAAATTACTAATTAATAATAGAGAAAATTAAAATAAATATTAAAAAATGAGTACGTCTACAAACAATTAAAATACTGTGCAGTACGAACGACCAAAGAGAGTTGGAAGTTCTACCATAAAGAAATTTTTTGATTAAGCCAATTTATTCTAAAAGAGCAAGGTAAAGGAAAAAGAAGAGAGAAAATTGGATTGTTGTATGTAGAAAGTGTCATGGGACTCCTACTATATAAAGCAGAGTTATATACATAGGATTGTAATTTATTACATAATTAATAAATTAAAATTTTAACTACTCTTTATTAAATTAGAAAAAAAAAAGGTTGAACTAAAAAAACAATTAAAAAAAGTTAAATTATAAGTTTTGTCTTTAAATTTTTAGATTTATGTCTAATAGGTTTCTAAGCATTCAATTTTGTGTTTAATAGGTCTTTGAACTTTAAAACTATTTGATAGATTTTTAAAACTTTCAATTTTGTATCTAATAGGTCCATTAAATACATCTAATAGATTCTTGAACTTTTAATTCTGTGTCTAATAGATCCCTAACATATTCGACATTTTTAAAAACTAGCAAATCTATTAGACATAAAATTAAATTTTGTGTATAGAATCCTAAACTTTCAATTTTCTATGCCATACTTCACTTTTATGGGAATTAAAAGAGGGATTTACGACAATTGTATAACACAAATGTGTATTTTTAAGTCAATCTGAGCATAGTTTAGTGGATAAAGTATCTACTACCATTTTCTATAAACAATGGTTCAATCATCCATCCCACAACTGTTGATTAAAAAAATGTGTATTTACAAATACGACACAAAGTTTATAATTTTATTGTAGTTGAAATCCAAACGAATATATATAGGCCAATTGTTTCTTGAGTAAAATATATAGGCCTTGATTCATTTAAAAAAAAAAAAGTCAACATGATTATAATTAAGTGGTTAAGGCACTCATTCTATTTCTCTTGACGTCAGATTTTCAAATCTCCATTCTCACGTCTGTTGTACTAAACAACAGAGATATCTAAAAATAAATTAATTAATTGTTAATGTAAGTATAGCTGAATTGTACGCTTACTTCACACACAAGAAGAAAAAAAACAATACCTGAGTTTTTCAAAAAAAAAAAATCCTGAGCTAAACGTTCAATATCTTAAGGCCCCGTTTGATAACCATTTGGTTTTTAGTTTTTAGTTTTTGAAAATTAAGCTTGTTTTCTCTCAATTTCTCTACAATGGTTTTCATCTCCCTTAAGGAAGCATTTGAATTCTTAGCTAAATTCTAAAAACAAAAACAAGTTTTTGAAAACTACTTTTTTTTAGTTTTCAAACCATGGCTTGGTTTTTGAAAACATAGGTAAAAGGTAGATAACAAAACAAGTAAATCCAAGGGTGAGAGTAGTATTTATAGACTTAATTTTCAAGAACCAAAAATCAGAAATCAAATGGTTATCAAACGGGGCCTAAAAAATCAATACAAAACATAAGAAAGGAAAAGCAAACCCAAAAACAAAGAAATCAAATAAGCAAAAAGAATTCAAATATAAATACTTAGAAAGGTAATAGGTTAATCTCTTGGTTTTTATAGAAGGCAAAAGTTAAAAGGCCACAATTGATAACTATTTAGTTTTTAGTTTTTTATTTTTAAAAATTAAGTTTATTTTCTTTCAATTTCTCTACAATGAATTTCATCTTTCTTAAAAAGATATTTGAATTCTTAGTTAAATTCCAAAAACAAAAAAAAATATTTCAAAAACTACGGCCCCATTTGATAACCTTTTGGTTTTTGGTTTTTGAAAATTAAGCTTGTTTTCTCCCAATTTCTCTACAATGGTTTTCATCTCCTTCAAGGAAATATTTGAATTCTTAGCCAAATTCTAAAAACAAAAACAAGTTTTTGAAAACTACTTTTTTTTAGTTTTCAAAACATGGCTTGGTTTTTGAAAACATAGGCAAAAAGTATATGACAAAACAAGTAAAACCATAGGTGAAAGTAGTATTTATAGGCTTAATTTTTAAAAACCAAATGGTTATCAAACGGGGTCTACGTTTTTTAGTTTTCAAAACTTGACTTGGTTTTTGAAAATATAAGTAAAAAATAGATAGCAAAGCAAGAAATTCTATAAGTGGAAGTAGTATTTATAGACTTAATTTTTAAAAACTAAAAACCAAAAATTAATTTAGTAACCATTTAGGCCCCGTTTGATAACTATTTGGTTTTTGAAAATTAAGCCTATAAATACTACTTTCACCTATGAATTTCCATGTTTTCTTATCTACCTTTTACAAATGTTTTTAAAAACCAAACCAAGTTTTGAAAATTAAAAAAAAAATAGTTTTCAAAAACTTGTTTTTGTTTTTGGAATATGGCTAGAAACTCAAATGTTTCTTTAAGAAAGATAGAAACCATTGTAGAGAAGATGAAAATTATTATAGAGAACTTGCTAGAAAACAAGCAAAATTTTCAAAAACCAAAAACCAAAAACCAAATGGTTATCAAACGAGACATTAGTTTTCGGTTTTTGGTTTTTGAAAATTAAGCCTATAAATACTACTTCCACATATGGGTTTCTATATTTTCTTATCTACTTCTTATACATATGTTTTCAAAAACCAAACCGAGTTTTGAAAACTAAAAAAAGTAGCTTTCAAAAACTTGTTTTTATTTTTGGAACTTGGCTAGAAACCTCATATGTTTCCTTAAGAAAGATGAAAACCATTGTAGAGAATATAGAAACCATTGTAGAGAAATTGTAAGAAAACAAGTACAACTTTCAAAAACCAAAACTAAAAATCAAATAGTTATCAAACGAGGCCTAAATGGCTATCAAATAAAGTCTTGATTTTTTGTTTTTCGTTTTTAGAAATTAAGCTTATAAACACTACTTTCTATGGGTCTCTTTATTTTGTTATCTATTTTTTACAAATGTTTTCAAAATCCAAGCCAATTTTTGAAAACTAAAAAAAAAATAGTTTTTTAAAATATGTTTTTGTTTTTGAAATTTGACTAAGAATTCAAATATTTCTTTAAGAAAGATCAAAACTGTTGTAAAGAAATTGTGAAGAAAAATCGGCACAAATTCAAAAAGACAAATGATTATCAAACATGCCTTAAAAATTTGAAAATGTACTATATATTGATTTCTTGTTAAATGAAATCTGAAAATAATAACTCAAAATGATTGCATTATAATGTAAATTTATTTTTTAAAAAAAAAAAGGAAATACCAACCCAAAAGGAAGAAGCAATTGATTACTTTGGCAGAACAAAAAGCAATAGAAAAAAGAAAGAAATTGAACAATTATCTTATCAAGCGGAGATGAATAAGAAGATTCACAGAATAGTATTACATTGTTAAACTCATTAATTTATTGAAAATAGAAAAATAATTTACTAAATGAAATGATAACTTTTATTGCTTATTTTAACGCTTTTGTGATAATAACATATTTGGTCTAAATAATAGGATAAAATATTATACAAAATGAATACAAAAATAGGATATTTGTTATCTACTTTATATTAAATATATGAATGATATACTTTATAAGTTAAAATACCTTTTTGATCCCTATATTGTGGGACTTATTCTATTTTAGTCTATATACTTTTAAATGTTTAAATTTAGTTCTCATACTTTTAATCAATTTTAAAATTAGTTCCTACTATTAGTTTATAGTTAGCTTTAAAAAAAACAAAAACCGATTAGCCTTTTGTCTGCATTTGACAAAAAAAGTTGAAAGTAGGGTAATTTTGGAACACAAATTTAAAGTTCAAGGGTAAAATTGTACTTTTGAAAGTTTTAGGGATATTATTGAAAGCATCCCAAAAATTCAAGAGTATTTTGTATAATTTAGCTTAAAAATTAACTTTAAACTAACAATAAAGACTAATTTTAAGATTAAATGAAAGTACATGAACTAAATTTAGATATCTGAAAATAGAGAGACTCAAAATGGAATGAGTCCAAAAGTATATAGACGAAAATGATACTTTAACTAACAGCATGAACATAGCTCAATTGACATAAAGCTTGTACCCTCAACCAAGAGGTTAGAGGTTCGAATCTCCCACCTCCACATATTGTAAGAAAAATGATAACTTTAACCTACTTTATAATAGGCATATTATTGGGAGTGCGAACAAGGTTTCACATTGGTTACATAAGGGAAAGAACCAAGTGAAGGACAATATCTTTATTGGTATGATGCCTTCTTGATAGAACCAAAAGCAAAGTCATGTGGACGTATGTCCAAAGTGGACAATATCATACCATTGTGGAGGTATGTGGAGGTTCAGTTATCCTTAACGCATACTAATGATATAATTTATATAAGTATATCTATAATATACTTTATAAATGATACAAAATCTCATAATAGTGATTGTTGGAATAGAAATTTTCGCCAATTAGAAATTGCCACATCATTACCCAACATTGATGACGAAATTATATTTAACTAGGGATTAATTAAATTGGCAATGATCCCTAAATTAAATTATGACAAATCCCAATATAAAATTGGGTTATGTGAAATTTGGGCTAATTTTAGATGAAAGTCCAAAGGGCTAAGCCTTAAAGTCAGCCAGGCCCAGTCCAAAGGTTAAACCCAAAGTCAACCAGGCCCAGTCCAAAAGCTAGGCCTAAAGTCAACCAGGCCCAGTCCGATTGGCAAGCCCAAGCCCACCTGGAGGCCTTAGGTTCAGAAGTTGAAATTCTCTAGAGAACTTAGAGAGAATTCAGAAACAAAGACGAGAAGACTCCCTAAACTCTTGAAGATCAAACACTCTCTGAACTAGAGCCTTGAAGACTAGACGACTTTGAAGATCGAGAACAAGCTATAAAGCTCTTGAGACAAATTCACATTCGAGAACAAGCTGCAAAGCCCTCGAAATAAATTCACATTTGAAAACAAGCTGCAAAGGCCCTCCAGACAAATTCACATTCTAGAACAAGCTGCAAAGCCCTTGAGACAAATCCACATTCGAGAACAAATTGCAAAACGCTCGAGACAAATGTATATTTGAGAGGAAGAATCAGATGAACAAATTAGAGATTGTACTCCACTACATTCAAATTAATACAAATATAAATTTATTTACACGTGTCTCATTTCTTTCTATTTTGAAATTGAGTAAACAAATTGGCTCGTCTAGTGGGACCATCTCTACCTCTCATCTCTTTCTTTCATCTCAACATACAAGTGAAGTAATGTCATCCAAAAAGACGTCTTCGATGATCGTTGTCATGAGCAACTCGTACATGGGTTCTACTACCCAAAGTTGCTCCAATGAGTTAAGATTAGAAGAAGATGACGTAATGACACTGCCAAGAGCATCTACTAATGACAAGTTCCTCGTTAAATGTAATCCTTTGTTCAATCTCGGTTCTAACGTAGTGTCCATCATGATGACTAAAACAAACACTATGGAAGAAATAATGACAAAGATGCAGGAAAAGATCAACACCTTTATGAAGGCGATTGAAGAAAGAGATTCTCAAATTGCATACTTAAAGAGCCAGATTGAGAGTCAAAATATCACTGAGTCAAGTCAAACTCTTGCCGTCAAGGATCGAAATAAAGAGAAGGTTGTTGTGCAAGAAAATCAACCACAACACTCCACTTCGATCGCTTCACTATCTGTCCAACAACTTCAGGATATGATAACAAACTCCATTAAAACTCAATATGGTGGGGCTCCTCAAAGTTCTCTATTGTATTCTAAACCATATACTCAGAGAATTAATAGTTTGAGGATGCCAACTGGATTCCAACCACCAAAGTTCCAGCAATTTGATGGAAAAGGCAACCATAAGCAACACGTTGCTCATTTCATCGAGACATGTGAAAATGCTGGTACACGAGGAGATCTACTAGTCAAACAGTTTGTCCGAACACTAAAGGGGAATGTTGTTGACTGGTACACTGACCTAGAGCCTGAGTCAGTAGACAGTTGGGAACAATTGGAAAAAGAATTTCTCAACTGCTTCTACAGCACAAGAAGAACCGTCAGCATGTTTGAGCTCACAACACTAGACAACAAAAATGTGAACCCATTGTCGACTACATAAATCGTTGGAGAGCCATGAGTCTCGATTGCAAAGATCGTCTCACTGAACTGTCAGCTGTGGAGATGTGCATTCAAGGCATGCACTGGGAACTTCTTTACATCCTTCAAGATATAAAGTCTCGCACCTTTGAAGAATTAGCAACTCATGCCCATGACATAGAGCTAAGTATCGCTAGTCGAAGAGATAAAGACCTTATAGTCCCTAACGTAAAGAAAGATGAAAATAACATCAAGGAAACTTCAGAAGAATCTATGGTTGTTAATATAACTCCTCTCAAGTTGTCTTCAAAAGACATGTAGATTGAAAAGCGACAAGAAAATGAAAGGCGTTGCTTAACATTAAAGGAAAGACAGGAAAAAGTCTATCCTTTTCCAAATTTTGACATTCCTGGTATGTTGGAACAACTACTGGAAACATGACTGATCGAACTTTCAGAATGTAAACGACTGGAAGAGATGAAAAAAGTCGATAATCCCAAGTATTGCAAGTATCATCGAGTTATCAGTCATCCAGTGGAAAAGTGCTTCATCTTAAAAGAGCTAATTTTAAGATTAGCTAAAAAAGGAAAAATTGAGCTGGATCTCGATGAAATAGCTCAATCAAATCATGTCGTGGTTGCAACAGACACATGCAGTCAAATACACTCTAGTCCACTTTATGATCAAGGAGTGCACCTAGTCCAATTTGGAACCATGGAGCCTGTATCTATTTGGTTTCAACCTGAGGTACTAAGAAACAAATTTCAAGACGTGGTCAAGCCTATCAAAGATCAAGATAAAGGTTGGACTGTTATGTCTCGTCAGAAGAAATCAGGACAACATGTTGTTCAAAAGGAACATCGCCTCTTTAGAATAAATGACATATGTCAAAGGAAGAAGAATCCAAGAAAACCTAAACCTACGAGGAAAGGAAATAAGAAGTGTTCCCAACCTAGCCAATCGGTGACCTTAAAGGAATTCTTCTCGAGAGATTTCCTTCCAGTGGAAAAAGAAGAAGATTTGACAAGTTCATATTGCACCAATGTGGAAGAAGTTGATGATTCAAAAGAAATCGAGCAAAGGACTTCTGTCTTTAATCGCATCAAGCCTTCAACTACTCAACCTTCAGTCTTTCAAATGATGAGTATGGCCGCGAAAAAAGAAGAAAACCAATGTCTAACTTCCATCTCCACTCGACCTTCAATCTTGCAAAGGCTAAGCGTCTCCACATCAAGGAGAAATCAACCTTCAACATCTGTCTTTGATCGTCTCAAAGCGACAGGAGATCAACACGAAGGAAAGTCGAACACCATGGAGACGAAACTGTTCGATGAAGTGAACAATGACAAAAAGATTCACAGTCTTGTTCCTTCTCGTATGAAAAGGAAGTTCTCCATTCTCACAAACACGGAGAGTTCCTTAAAGGTGAAGAAAAATGTCATCATTTTAACAAATCCTACAAATAAAGGATATAATCAAGACTATGATGAAGACAAAACCATCTAAAATGTAAAGAAAGCTCCTTATTGCAAGAGCCTAAATTGCATGATGCTCCTGGCCCGCATGAGCTTAAAAGGTGAACGGCCTAAAAAAAATCATTGAACTACGTTATGACTTGATCCATTTCCTTAAGGGTACGCAAGCAGCTTAAAAAACTTTTAAGTTCAGTCTCCTAAAAAAACATCTCCACCCCAAGCTTGAAACAGGACGTCACACATGTTAAATGCATGCGAGAGGGCTTCACTCGCTTCAAGTTTAAGATCGAGCTCGCTCATTTTAAGTCTAAGATCGATTGAGTGTTGCTCAAGTTCGAGGATTAAGCGTTGTCGTTCAAAGTACGACGTTTTGCCTTCAAGTTCGGCGTCTCGCTCGTTCCAAAGATTGGGGTTCTACTCATTGCAGGTTCGTCATTCTGCCTTCAAGTTTGCCATTCTGCCTTTGATGTTTCTCTTCCTTTCCAAGTTTTAAGGTTTCTATTAATAAATTGGTTTCAAGTGAAGCCACTAAATAGTTAACAAAAGTTGTTCACAATTTAATTATATTTGAAAGTCAAATGGATCCTAGTCATGAATTGGATAAGCCTCATCGTAGTGGGAGAGTTATGAGATGACTCAACCTTTACAAGGACTTAATTGAAGCCCAAATTGTCATGTTAGATGACAAAGTTGAAGGCTTATTACCTGCAAAGTGAGACTAATGGCAAAGGGTTAAACCTAATAGGAGAAAGTAGACTGCGAGTAAATTTTCTCACTTGTTGCTATATTGAAGTCTGTAAGCATTATTTAATTCATTGTTGCATATGTGATATAAAAAAATGAATGTTTAGAATTCTTTTATGAAAAGCAATCTTAGATAATGTATCTACACAAATCAATCAGATATGTTTATTTTCAAATATCAAAAGCAAAATGTTTGCGAAATAGTAAAGGTTCATTTATGAAATGAATTTTACCATTAGATATTTGAATATAAGGTTTGATAAAAGTATCAAAATCTATGACTTTGGATAAATATTAATGAAGATTGTATAGATAAGAAAATCATTAATTGCATAACAAATTTTTTTTCATATTTTATCTTTTACTCATTATGAATGATGTAAGATGTCTATCTTGAAGGAATGAATGTTTCACTCCGCAATGGAAGCATTTGATCATCTTTAATTTTATTTAAAATTAAACTACAAATTAAGGTTAAGCAAACTTACTTAGAGTAAATATGGAGATATTTCTTGTGGATCTTTATCTCCTCCATAAAATCTTTCTGGCTATGACTCAAACACAGGGCCAAGGCTTGTGGAAGCCTTTTGAAAGAAAATCCACAAGGGATTGGAGAGGAAGAGGTCTAAAGAGAATTCTCTAATTCTCTATTGTGGAGATATGTGTTGTGTCCAATTGCTCAACCCAGGTCCTATTTATAGAGACCAATGATAAATATTTGCCATAATTAAAATATTATATTTTAATATCTAATATATTAAAATATATCTTATACTTATTTGAATATCATTCAAATCTACTACGATATTTATTTATTTGAATATTATTCAAATTTTATAAATATCTTTTATTTAATGTATCAAATATACATTAATTATTTTAATATTTAATGTATCAAATACAATAAATATATTTTCGTCTTTTAATATATTAAATATTAATTTGAACACTTCAAATTAAATATTAAATTTGAACATTTCAAATTTTAATATTTAATATATCAAATACAATAAATATATTTTTCTCTTTCATATTTAATATATCTAATATATTAAATATTAATTTAAACACTTCAAATTAATATTAATTTCAAATTTCAAAATTTTCTTTCAACTAAATTGATATTTAGTGTTACTATGAGCTAACAAGGGAACCTTATGGATCTACAGATTATAAGCATACAAAATTAATTAATTAAACTCTTTAATTAATTAATTAGTTTAATTAATTAATTTTCATTCATTAACTATAGGTCACTCCACTATAGACCTAGAGATGCACTCTTATGCATTGTCTGACAAGTTGTGTCCATAGATATAATCATTAAATGCAATTCGATCCTTCATGAGTTGTTCGTAATTACAGCTGGGTCAAAAGTCTGTTTTACCCCTATAATTACATATTGCACCTTAAGTACCACTGATCCTTTAATGAACGATCTGTTTATAATCTAATTATAAGCTAAGTCCATCTCGAGCCAATGAGGCCTTATTGTTCAAGTCTCGAAATCAGCATTTAAGGGAACTACTCATTTACTTACCCTATATGGGAAGAAGTGAATTTCATCTTGTGAGATTATGTTCCTAACTCTCTATTTGGCCAAGTCCCCAAAATTATAGACATATTGAATCGGCTACAAAAGCCACTCTCACTCATATAAATCAAAGGACAAGTCCTCACATGCAAGAGTTCATAACTCACTCAGGATTAAGATCGAGTCGCATATGATCATCCTGATGAAATATTAATCTTCTCAATTAACGAATTTATAAAGAGAGATCAAATATTTCGTGGTCGTCCAGTCTTATACAAACTCATTGTATAAGATAACTCCACTCACATGTCTCCATGTAAACGATTTGGATCAAATCATTTGTAACTATTACAAAGTGCGTCGTATCAATAGTGTTGCCAGGATAAGACACCCAAGTTTATCCATATACTATGACCATTTAGGTTATTTCTTGAACATGATCCTCCCGTATGTCAACCACATACTGTTCAAGATTACACTAATAACCTTGGATTTTTCATATAATGGATAATATTATATTGCAAATAAAATAATCAAAATTATTATTAATTATTAAATAAATTATTAATTAAGAGGCTTTAGGGCATAAATCTCAACAATCTCCCACTTGCACTAAAGTCGGCGAGACATGTATCCTAGGGCATACTCTATACCCAACATATTCTCCCACTTGCCCTAGCAAAGATGAGACATGTCTCGTAATCTTAGACATTCTAGGTGATCCTCAAACACTTTAGCCTGGATAGTCTCTTTATATAGATCCAAAGAACTGTCGTTAAAATCCATCTTGGTCACTACTAGAATGCTTTCTCTCTCTCGATATGATTTCCTATACATTGGTGTTTTTTAATTTCTTTAATATTAGTCTTTGCACCACTATTATCATAATAAAGAGGATAGACTAAATCATATCTGAAACACCTTTCAGATCTTCAAGGAACTATTTGAGTCATACAAGTCCTTTTGTTGCTTCACAAGCAAAACAATTTAACTTGCATACCATACTCTACCACCTAGGGTAAAATTTATTTTTACATAGATTTCCTAAATCTTTGCAAGAACCAGTGTATCTTGTAAAGATCAAATCTTTAACTCCATACACAAAAATTTCTCATCATCCATAGATAATTTGAGAAAAATTTTAATTTTCTACTCAATGGTCATACCATTTGTTTAACTGATACATGCTAACCAATTATATATTAAATGTTCAGTCTCATTTATGTATATCATATACTCACAATATTTGAGGTGTCTTAGGATACATTTCCTTAGACATAAATATCAAATATTTGACAACAATTTTGTCAATATAAGATGTTTGAGACAAAGTTAACATTTTGTCCTTAAAATCTTCATTTTTTGGACATGTAAAATATACCGAGTCATTCAAAATCACTTATTTGAAATTGGTTACTTGATCAACTTTTTATGTTAAGCATCTTACATCATTCATAATGGGTAAAAATATCATCAACATAAAACACGAGAAAAATCTACTAAGCAATTAATGATTTTATTGTCTATACAAGCTTCATTAATATTGATCCAAAAGTCATAGATTTTGATACTTTTATCAAACCTTATATTCACATATCTAATGGTAAAATTCATTTCATAAATGAACTTTTACTATTTCGCAAACTTTTTGCTTTTGATCTTTGAAAATAAACATATTTGATTGATTTGTGTAGATGTATTATTTAAGATTTCTTTTCATAAAAGAACTTTAAACATTCATTTTTTTTTATATCATATATGCAACAATGAATTAAATAATGCTTACAGACTTCAGTATGGCAACAAGTGAGAAAATTTACACGTAGTCTACTTTTTTCTATTAGGTTTAACATTTTTCCATTAGTCTCACTTTAAAGGTAATATGCCTTCAACTTTGTCATCTAACATGAAAATTTGGGTTTCAATTAAGTCCTTGTAAAGGTTGAGTCATCTCATAACTCTTCCACTACGATGAGGCTTATCCAATTCATGACTAGGATCCATTTGACTTTCAAATGTAATTAAATTGTTAACAACTTTGGTTAACTATATAGTGGCTTCACTTGGAACCAATTTATTAATACTATCTCACTTTATTAAAGGTTTGTAGTCTTTTATTTGACATTTCTTATAAAATGATATTTGTCATACAAATACCTTATTCGTTTTAGGACTACATAAAATACCATTTTATACTCCTTAGGGGTACTCTACACTAAGGCTTATCTTTGAACATATACAAGCTTTTTAGGCATGTTTCAGCATGTGAGCTTAACATTCCCAAATGGTGAAGTATTGTAAACCAGCTTTACTACTCTTCTATAATCTTAAAATTGTCTCGTAGACACTTTTGGAGAGAATCATGTTCACCATGCAATCTCTATTGCATTTCCTAACCGGAGTATGATAATGGTGTGTAGACATTACTGATGGGACCATGTCTAACAAGGTCCTGTTTCTCCTATCGCAGCACAATTTCACAAAATTGTACTTGATATTAAGATAATTGGGATAAAAACTCATTTTCTATCCATTAGTTTTAATACGTAAGGTTCCTGTACTTTCTATTATGATCTGATCATAATATCTTGATAGATTTAACTACCTAATCGATTTTTAACTTCAGTCTTAATTTTCTTTAACTTTTCAAAAAATTAGACTTATGTTGTGTATTAGGTAAAGATACGTGTACCTTGAATGATCATCAACTAGAGTGACAAAATATTCATGACTTTATTTGACCTTTACATTCACCAAATCACTTGGGTCAGAATGTGTAAGCCCAAAGTATTCTTTGGCGTTCTAGACCTATCTAATAAAGGCCTAATGATTATCTTGCATGAAAAGGCAAGATCTACATATAGGTAAAGTAATTAACTAACTTTTTACATAATTACTTATTACTAGTATTTTCATTCTATTCAAATTGATGTTAATCAACCTTAACAGCCAAAGTCAAGTATCATCTTTTAGGAGAAAACAATGTCTTTCTATTTTAGATTCTATAATCTTGAATATCTCAGTATTTTGTAGTATAGTATATGCCAACATTTTTAACATATACAAATTGTTCTTATTTTCAGCCGAATGTATTTTCAAACAATTTTGAAAATATAAATTTTCATACTTCAAAGAAATTCATACTATATGAATATTTTTGTAATAAATTTCAAGAAATTGAATTTCTCTTATGGTTACTAAAAATACCATATTCAGCATTATGTAACAATTTTTACTTAATGACATCTTAATGTCTCCCACTACACTAACTGAGATAGGCTTCCTGGTTCTAACTTGTGGAAACTATTCTACATGTTAAGTATTTTCCAAGAATTACATATTAAATGTAATGAAGAATAAATCTTGATAGTAAATCTTATAACGACTATCTAAGTGACATTATTTATATTCCACCAAAAATCTAGTAAATCAAATTTACTTTCATTTATATTTTTCTTCCTAGAGATTTTTCAAAAATTCTTCTTATTATGACTGTCTTAGCTAATTTAGGAGCTATTTACTTTTATATAGCTTCAATCATTTGGTTTCTTTACTTGGATTTTTGTAATACTTAATTTTGAGATCATTTAGACAATTTTATAAATTTAGCTTATATTGACTTCAACATCTCATATGTTGTCATTTTCTTTATCTTTTAAACTTGATATCTAACATGTCAACTAGGAGAATACGTACTAGCTATCTCGTTTACTTTTGATTCATTAATCATGTGCTTCACGAACAATTCGAATAGCATTAGCAATAGGTTTTGAGAACATTTCTCAATAAAGATAAATAAATATTTTACATCACCATTATAGTGTTAATGTTACTTTTTCCAAGTAATAAAATTTTCTCAATTTTGACTTATCAATAATAAAATTAAAAATTAGGAGAGAAACTGACATAATATTGAAATATATATATAATTTAACATTATGCAAACAATTATCCATTCAATTTTAGCATAGAAATCAAACAATTTGAAAAATGAACCTTATAAATAATTTCTAATGTTATGGTACTTTAGTGAGTTAGAACAAGTGTCACCGTAGGGTAGGTCAAGTATTCATTCACTAAACTGAGACAATCTCAACCAAGTATTATACCAGAATAACTCTTATTCCTATAATATTTAGTTACCATTAGTTTGGTCAAGGACATCATTAAAAACTTTAATGAGCCCTTTGTAAGTGTGACCCATAATTTTAGATCCCGTAGTTTTATCCCAACAAGTGTCGTCGTAGGGTAGGTCAAGTATTGGGAACAAAACTACAATCCTATCATTCTTAGGAGTTCACCCTGATATTGACTCATGCAAACACCTTCCGTAGGGGGACGGTCCAAAAGCCGCCACGAGGCCCCGCATGAATCTCACGATGTGAACTAATGATGGAGACCGTAGGATATGTTGACACATTTCCTTCTCCCACTTACTATTTTGAAATATGTTTGCTCTTACTTAGACAAATTCGGCTAATATCATTTATCTAAGTTTCTCAATCTACATTTCATAACCCTTATGTTGTTAAATTGATTTTAAAGTGAATTACTAAGGCCCCGTTTGATAACCATTTTGTTTTTTATTTTTGAAAATTAATCCTATAAATACTAGTCACATCCATGGATCTACTTGTTTTGTTATCTACCTTTTACCTATGTTTTCAAAAATCAAGCCATATTTTGAAAACTAAAAAAAAAAAGTTTTCAAAAACATGTTTTTGTTTTTAGAATTTAGCTAATAATTCAAATGCTTCCTAAAGGGAGATGAAAACCATTGTATAGAAATTTGGAGAAAACAAACTTGATTTTCAAAAACCAAAAACAAAAAACCAAATGGTTATCAAACGGGGCCTAAGTTTTTAAACTATTCAAAAAAAAAAACTAATCACATTATGAGCATGCTTAGTAAAAATAAATAAATTTTGACTAATTCAACTCCCAGGTTAGTTCCCAGTTAAAGGTGTTCCCTTTCAGTCAGCTTAAATACCCCAGCCTTAGACAGAATCTTCCATAGACAGAGTTCCCTTATAGTCAATTTTTATTTCAAATTCATTAATCTTTAACTAACTATTAATTATTAGATTAATGAACATAAGTGAATTTATAAATAGATGTTTTTAATCCTATTAAAAAATAATTCACTTGAATAGTCTTAAAAATCCATCATTTTAAACTCTTTAAAACAAATTAAAAAATAATCCTGGATATTTTATTCTAATCCTATTAGAAAAAAAAAAAAAGATAAATTAAATTCAAAACTTAAACTATTTTATCTTTGAATTAGATTATCTTTATTTATGGAAGATCTAATATTATTAGGAAATTAAAAGATCTCATCTTATTTTGAAATTAAAATATCTAATCTTATTTTAAAAGAATTTAATCTTATTAGGAAACAAATAAAGATGAATTAAATTCAATTTTTAAACTATGGATAATCTTGAAATTCTACCATTTTAAACCTTTTAAAACTAAATTAAAAGATTGTCCTAAATTCTAATCTTATTAGAAACAAATAAAGATATATTAAATTCAAATTTTAAACTATTTAAAGCATGAATTAGAAATATCTTTATTTTAAGGAAATCCTAATCTCATTAGGATATATCATAATCCTATTAGGAAAACATGTATTTTATTTATGAAAGAAAATATCCTAATTTAATTTTCCAAATATAACAATTATATTCAAAGATATGGAAAATATAGACGTATTAAGAAAATATCTTAATTCTATTAGGAAACATCCTAATCAAATTTTCCAATATAACAATTATATTAAAAAATTAATCTTAATTCTATTAGGAAACAATCTAATCAAAATTTTCAAATATAACAATTATATTCAAAAATAGATAAGATGCATGATCATGCTTAACCTATGGTGGGATTTTAAATTTAAATGGCATATTTTATGCAACAATCAAACAATTTAAAACATACATCTCATGCATAATTAAATTAAAAATAACAAAATTGACCTTGGCATATCCTAAGAAATTGAAAATAATTTAAATTCAAGACATATCTTGGTCTTCAATATTTTCCTTGTTTGGCCATCCAAATTTAGTGTTTAGAAACTAAAATCTTGTCTTCCAATTATAGCACCAGCCGCAACAAAAAAAAAAAAAAAATACTGCACTACCCAAGTTTCAAACATTGGTCCTGGAGTATAACAACAAGCATCCCTTCCCTAATGAACCATCACAGATTCTTGGATCTTGTTATGAACTTTTTAGCAGAAATCTTGAAAGCGATTCACGTTTTTTTTTTTTTTTGTGAACCTTTTTCCCCGTCGATTTTTTCAGCCCATATAATCGAAATTTGCAGCAATCGTAGTCATTCAAGTAAAATACATGAAATCCTAACCCTTATGGGTTTTACAATCATCTAATCAAAGCAATAAATCTAATGTCAAATAGCCTAAACAATCAATTTGCAAACCGCAATATATCACATATATGATAAATTAAAATATCCACCATCACAAAACTTTAATTCTAAATAAAACTCAAAGATTGCTCTGATGCCAATTGAAGGAATGAACGTTTCACTCTGCAACGGAAGTATTGGATCGTTTTTGATTTTATTTAAAATTAAACTAAAAATTAAGGTTAAGCAAACTTACTTGGAGTAAATATGGAGATATTTCTGGCGGATCTTTATCTCCTCCACAAAATCTTCCTAGCTATGACTCAAACACAGGACCAAGGCTTGTGGGAGCCTCTTGAAAGAAAATCTACAAGGGATTGGTGAGAAAGAGATCTAGAGAGAATTCTCTGATGTGTGCTATGTCTAATGGCTCAACCCAAGAGTCTTATTTATAGAGACTAAAGGGAAATCTTTGCCATAATTAAAATATTATATTTTAATATCTAATATATTAAAATATATCTTATATTTATTTGAATCTCATTCAAATCTCCTACGATATTTATTTATTCGAATCTTATTCAAATTCTATAAATATATTTTATTTAATCGATCTAATATACATTAATTATTTTAATATTTAATGTATCAAATACAATAATTATATTTTCCTCTTATATATTTAATATATCTAATATATTAAATATTAATTTGAACATTTCAAATTTTTCTTTCAACTAAATTGATCTTTTAGTGTTACCATGAGTTAGTAGGGGACCTTATGGACCTACAAATTATAAGCTCAAATGATACAAAATTAATTAATTAAACTTTTTAACTAATCAATTTTCATTCATTAACTTTAGGGTCCCTCCACTATAGACCTAAAGTTGCACTCTTATGCACTGTATGACAAGTTGTGTCCATAAATATAATCACTACATGTAAGTCAATCCTTCACGAGTTGTTCATAATTACAGTTGGGTCAAAAGTCTGTTTTACCCCTAGAATTACATCTTGCACCTTAAGTACTATTGATCCTCTAATGAACAATTTGTTTATGATCCAACCATAAACTAAGTTCCTCTCGAGCCAGTGAGAGGGTGAGGCCCCATTGTTCAAGTCCCGAAATCAATACTGAAGGGAACTACTCTATATACTTACCTGATATGGGAAGAAGTGAATTCCATATTTGTGAGATTATGTTCCCAACTCCCTATTTGGTCAAGTCTCCAAAATGGTAGGCTTATTGAATTGGCTACAAAAGCCAATCTCACCTATGCAAATCAAAGGACTAACTCTCACATACAGGAGTTTATAACTCACCAAGGATTAAGATCGAGTCGCATATGATCATCCTGATGAAATATTAATCTTCTCAATTAACATATTTATAAAGAGAGATCAAATATTTCATGGTCCAGTCATATACAAATTCATTGTACAAGATACCCCTACTTACATGTCTCCACATGAACAATTTGGATAAAATCATTTGTAACTATTACAAAATGGGTCGTATCAATAGTGTTGTCAGGATAAGGCACCCAACCGTATCCATATACTATGACCCTTTAAGTTATTTTTTGAATATAATCATCTCGTATGTCAACCACATACTGTTCAAGATTACACTAATAACCTTGGATTTTTCATATAATGGATAATATTATATTGCAAATAAAATAATCAAAATTATTATTAATTATTAAATAAATTATTAATTACGATTCTTCAGAATTGGACATTTTGGAGCATAATGTCCATATCCTCTACATTTGCATTGAATTTTTGAAAGATCATTTTTAGCATAACCTGTTCCTTTCTTTGGAGTTCTCTTAACGTAAGGGTCCTTCCGATAAAGGGGTTTGCTTTTGGGATTGGTAGGTATTAGGATATTGCCTATACCATTTTTAAATTGTGTAGTATTTAAATTGAAAGCATAAATATTAGATAATCTTGAAGAAGCTAGGCCCAACTAATTCCTTAACTGCTCTTCCCCCATCGAAATATTATATTAGCAAACCATATTACAAAAAGAAGAAAGAAGGAAGGTAAAAAAGAGACACGAGGACAAAAGAAAAAGCTGCAATCGTATGTTGGTGCGCTCATAATTATTCGGCAATCGATATCGGCAAATGGGACACGTATTTCTGATGAGCAACCAAGCCCTAATACAGTTGCCATGAAACCCATGCCCACACGCCAACTTCATCTCTTCTTCTTCTTCTTCCCCTAATTGAATATTTTCCCTGCAAATCGAACAAATTGCTTCATTACTATTCTCCAAATCTTCATCTGATTCTCTTGTCGTTTCATTCACACACAATTTTGGAGATATTTGTTGTATTGTTATCGTCACCGATACGGCCGTCGATTGAGTAGCTATGGGAAGCAAATTCGAATTTAGGGCTTCGGATTGCTCGCCGCTACCTGAAGGAATCTGCGCCATCGCCGGAGAATTTCAAGGTCCAGATTTGAGGTTTGATGAAGCTTATGGAGTTCTTCGCAAGTATGTATTTGTAGGACTTTGGCTTCCCTTTCCAATTTCCATTACAATTCCTACTCCACCTTTGGCTTTGAAATTTGGATGTGATTTTTATATATTCTTTCTAAAATCGATTTTACCCTTTTTCTTTAATTTTCAACTCATATCATAGTACACGTGAGTTTTTTTTTTTTTTTTTTTTAGAATTTCAAAAGTTTCATTTGATAACTTTTTTTAGAGGGTTCATTTTATAACTATTTTTTATTTTATTTTAAAAGTTATTTTTGAAATCATAGTACTCATGAATTTTTTAGTATCTTTTAGTCATGCTTTTAGACTTTGAAAATATTTATTGTTACTTTTAAACTTTAAAATTTGTTCCAAAAAATACCTTTGAATTTTAAAATTATTCCAAAAATATCTTTTCTATTAAAATAAAGGATGAAAATTGAGGTGATAGTTGATGTGTGAAAAATAGAAAGTGTTTGTGGTATTATTTACAACTATATAGAAAATTAAATTATGACAAATCCCAATATATAATTGGGTTATGTGAAATTTGGGCTAATTTTAGACGAAAGTCCAAAGGGCTATGCCCTAAAGTCGGCCAGACCCAATCCAAAGGTTAAGCCCAAAGTCAACTAGGTCCAGTCCAAAAGCTAGGCCTAAAGTCAACCAGGCCCAGTTTGATTGGCAAGCCCAAGCCCACCTGAAAGCCTTCAGAAACTCTATAAATAGAGAGTCTCTCCTCCATTTCAAAGGTTCAGAAGTTGAAATTCATTAGAAAACTTAGAGAGAATTCAGAAACAAAGACAAGAAGACTCCTTAAACTCTTGAAGATCAAACGTTCTCTGAACCAGAGTCTTGAAGACTAGAAGATTTTGAAGATCGAGAACAAGCTACAAAGCTCTCGAGACAAATTCACATTCGAGAACAAGCTACAAAGCACTCGAAACAAATCCACATTCGAGAACAAGCTGCAAAGTCCTTGAGACAAATCCACATTCGAAAACAAGCTGCAAAACCCTCGAGACAAATGTATATTTGAGAGGAAGAATCAGAGGAACAAATTAGATATTAGACTCCACTACATTCAAATCAATACAAATATAATTTATTTACACGTGTCTTATTTCTTTTTATTTTGAAATTGCGTGTAAATGTAAAGGAGAAAAAATCACCCTATTTTAAACAATCAATTATTTTTACAACCAATATGATCCTAGCATACTATTTAATTCCTACTTTTTCCTAAAAGATCATAAGTTTGAATCTCTAACTTTATTCAAACTTTATCACTGG
Organism: Trichosanthes truncata; assembly: GCA_033996785.1. Taxonomy (NCBI): domain Eukaryota; kingdom Viridiplantae; phylum Streptophyta; class Magnoliopsida; order Cucurbitales; family Cucurbitaceae; genus Trichosanthes; species Trichosanthes truncata. The sequence goes on along the minus strand of JAWPNB010000003.1, from coordinate 21,832,192 downwards.
AATTGGAGAGCAATAACTATTAAAAACACAATAGTCACAGGACATGTTTTAAGATTAAAAAAACGTCATAAAAACAAAAATCAAAGTTCGTGTCAACGTAAACAAGAGAATGACCAACATTTCAACGTTTCAAGACATGAATCATATCCTCAAACTGCATCAAGAATCATCATTCGATGGAACGAAGTGTTTAAAAAGAGAAGAAAAATAAAATGTTAAAATATCATTTTAGTCCATGTATTTTGAATTTTATTCTATTTTAGTCTCTGTACTTTTAAATATTTAAAAATAGTCTATTTTTTTGTTCTCCAAAATAATTAGTTCTTATACTTTCAATAAAGCTTAAAATTAGTTTTTTTTTTTTTTTTTTTTAAAAATAGTCTCTATTAGTTTTTCTCTAAATATTTTGGAAAAGTTGTTCACATTGTATCTTTTTTTCATGAAAATTATTATTATTATTTAACCAATTTTGATAAAAAAATTAATTTCAAACTAACAGTAAGGACCAATTTTAAGCTTTATTAAAAATAGAGAGACTAAATTTGGATACTTTAAATTACTGGAACTAAAATAAAATGAAGTCTAGAGTACAAAGAAAAAAAAATAAAAATATCTTTTTGGTCCCTCAATTTTGCGTTTGGTTTCATTTTCATATTTGAGTTTTCAACCTCAACAAATTTACCCCCGAGGTTTGCATTTGATAGCACTCTTAGTCCCTCAATCAACTTTTCTATTAATTTTGAACGGAAGCTGACGTGGCACCTATTATTTTTTATTAAAAAAATATTTTTTTCTAATTTTTTAATTATTAAACTTTAAAAAAAATATGTTTTTGCCTTTTTTTTTTTCTCTCTTCTTTCTCCTTCTTCCGACTTCCTTCTTCCTCCTCCTTCCCTCTTCTTCTTCCTCCAATACTCGCATTTTATTTTTGTTCTGTCGTTTTTTCTTCTTCTTTCCTCTCCAATCTTTTTTGTTGTCTTCTTTTCCTTCCTCTCCTTTCTTTTTTCTTATTTTAAAAACGAAATCCATTTGAAACGAAGTGAGTTTTCCCCTTCGTTTTAAAAGGAAAAAATGAGGAGAAAACCCCCTCGTTTCAGGTCTGATCTACAGTCTATAAGTTTCGCCACCACACCTGGTGGCCATTTCCAGCTTCTGTCTAGTCCGCTTACCTGAAAGAGATATCATCAAGAGAAGAGGAAAATCAAGATTTAGGCTATCAATAACTGCAGAGGAAGAAACCCCATTTTAGCTTTCTTTTTGCATTCAGAAATTGCAAATAGAAGAGATTCAATTTTGGCTCTCATTTTCTATACAAGAAACTTCAAGGGAAGATCCAATTTGACTTTACTTTTTCATTTCAAAAACTGCAAAATGATTTGAAAGTCATACCAGGGTATCAGCAAGTTCTTCAACCTTGCCAAAGGATTCCATATTCTCGTGAAATCAAGACCAAGCCCTGAGATTTCAACACTGACTGAATCAAATTTCAGTTTATCAAAATATTCAAAACTGAATCCAGGGAGAGAAAAATTAAAGGAGAGAAGATCTAAAAATACCATTGGAACTTGAAGCTTCTTGAGGACAAAAAACCGTAACCGATTTGAATCCATTCGGTTCACCATTACCCACTTGCCAATCTGCATAAATCGCACAAGTTCAACTAATCAATTCGGTTAATCTCTAATTCTCTAAACGAAAAGCTAAGCCACACACCTTTAGGAATCACCAATCTGAACTTATTTGCTTCATCTGTGTACGTAAACTGAACGCATTCAATCTTCAAATAAAACAATACCAAATCAGTACCACTCTCAGCTAGGGCATTAGAAACAACTTCTTGAAAAGAAAACGCGGTCAATCCCATCCCTAGCATAACTAAGAACTAACAGAAGGAACGCGCATTTGAATATTAGGACTCCAATGAAGCAACATTCGAATTGAATAGAAAAACAAGTAATAACAACAATTGAGGAAGAAATGTCGATTTACTGGGGCTGTTGATTGGAAATGTCGATGTTCTTGCAAGAGCAGAAAACAGGAAGAAAGATTGGAGAGGAAAGAAGAAGGAAAAACGAAAAACGAAAAACAAATAAAATATGAAAAAGCAATCGCCGGTGCCCATGTATTGGAGGAAGAAGAAGATGGTAGGAGGAGGGAGAAGGAAGTGGGAAAAGGGAGAAAGAGGAAAGAAAAATATAAAAAATAAGAAAAATATTTTTTTGAGTTTAATAATTAAAAAAATTAGAAAATATATATTTTTTAATAAAAAATGGGTGTCACGTCATGATAAAACACAAGTTTTGATAATCAATATTCCACCATTTTCATAGCAATACACGCCTTTAAAAATACCAAAATGGTCGTTCAAAGAACCAAAGACCAAAAGTCTTCAAAAAGTAATAAATGTAAATTGAAGAAAAATATGACCTAGGAAATTAAAATTCAATTGCACAACAATTGAGAGGTCTAAATACGGAATAAAAAATGTAGAAATGCTTTAAATTATCTTAAATAGCTACTATAGGAGGCGCTTGGCTTGATGATTACGTTTGACAAGATTTGACATTACGAAATTCCAAGATGTGCAATCTAGATAGCCATCTATTCACAATTTTTGCACACTTTTTTTATCCTTCATGCCATCCTTCAAACTAGACGACTTTTCCCATGCCATCTTCACACTATTCTCATCTTGAATTGTTGTACTAACATTATAAAGAAATTTGAGCTAAAAAATCTTTGAGCTAAAAAATCTTTGTCTCTTATTGTGTATTAGCTAGCTTTTGAAGATGTAATGTGAAAGTCTCATGAATCTTCTTTGCTTTTTTTCTTGTTGTTGCTCATTCAAGTACATGCAATAGATCAGTGGTTGACTTCACATCACGTTAGCTTTTCGTTAGAAATTAAAAGAAAGCTGACGGAGGGACCAAGAGTACTATCAAATGCAAACCTCGAAAGTTTATTTGTTGAATTTGAAAATTCGTGAATCAAACGGAAACCAAATGCAAAACTGAGGGACCAAAAAAGAATTTTACTTACTCGACAACAAATCTGTGATGAGTTTCAGACTGTAAAAACCTACATATTACCGCAGTTGACTGTCAAATGTATAATAGTAGTGATTTCAAAAATATCTTAGAAACCTTCACCTTATGTCATGCCTTCACTCTTTCCCTACAGTTTTTCTTTTTCTTTTTCTAATAGTTTTGTTGCTTTTTAGAAGACCTCTCTCAACATATTTGATACTACCATTTGATCAAATCATCGAAAAGACTTTTAGTACTCCCCGTCCCCAAAGTACATCTTTGTTTTATTCATACTATGAATTTTACTTTATAAAATAATTTTCTTGTATCATTTTTAAATGATGTTGACGTGATTGTCAATGAAGGAGAGTAATACCTAAATTATTGTATGATACAAAATATTGCACAACTTTCTTTAATCATCTTTCCACCCAAAACAGTGACTAGTGTATTAATCCAACAGACCTTTTAAAATTATTTCTCAAAAGTTCATGAATTTTTTTTATAGATAATGTAATATTTACCTGCTAATTGATCGATAAGAATTTTACTACTTACAACATCTAAAAATTAGGCAACTATATTGTTTTTTTAAAAAAAGAAAAAAAGAAAAAAATTCTCCTATTTATTTGTCAAAAACTTAATGGAGATTAATAGGAGGTTTCAAAGGATATGTTTTTTTTTCATGGAAAAATTCCTGTACGCAAGGAATGAGGGAGGGAGAGGGAACAAAATTTTCTCCATTAGCTAAATGGGAATGGAGAAGGGGAATGATAGAAACTCTAAATTTAAATTTTCATGAAATATTATTTTGTTTTCATTAGGAAATTCAATAATTTTGTCTTTAAATGAGAAATTTTCATTGAGAATTAACCATTTAAATGAAGATTTTTTAAAATAATTTATTTTATTTAATCAAAATTAAATAATAATGATAATAATAGTAATAAATGGAAAATAATTTCTTGTGAAAATCTAATCCCTGCAAAATTAAATAAGAAATTTCATGGAGACAAAGAATTAAATAAAGATCAAAGTGGAGACAGAGCGAACATCGTGTAAACATTTCTATAACTAAGTATTATCATTTTGTTCAGTCCAACCATTCTAGAAGTGAGAAATTGAACTACTAATCTTTGGAGTGGTATTATCTATTAAGCTAGGTTCGTTATTTTTGAGTTTTTTGTACGGATGGCCTAAAATTTTGGGCGCACGTGAAATATGACCAACTTTCTAAAATTAAGGATGGATAACCTTTTGCTTACATCACAATGAGAATGAGAGGACGAGAAAACTTGATGAGAGCTAGAGAGATGAAAGCAAGAGGACGAGAAAAACAACGATCATCCACTTCGATGCCCCCATCACCATCTTCAACTTTTTTCTTCTCCTTCTCATGCACTCCAACTCTCCTCCACTGACGCTCCAAAAACGGTATCGTCCACCACCGGCTTCACTGTTGCCTTCGACCAATGAATCATCGTAGTATGCAACCCCAAGAAGAATATCAACTGGCACCACAAACTTCTCGCAACCCTAAGCTCGAGGTGTTGATTGCAATCACCATTCTATCGTCGATTCTCAAAGCCATATCGACCTCTAACGCACACAAAAACGAGGCAAGCTACACTAAGGTTAGACGATTTTGCCAAAAGAATCGATTTACCGAGCAAGATATTGAGAACCTCTTGCTCTTGTTGGTTTTCTCGTCCTCTCACTCTCATTGTGATGTAAGCAAAAGGTTATTTATCCTTAATTTCAGAAAAGTCAGTCATATTTCATTTGATCCCAAAAATTAGGTCATTCGTACAAAAAAAATGTTATTTTTGCAAAAAAAAAAAAAAAAAAAAACTAAGTCAAAATCTAGGAGCGAGACTTTTCAAAAGAAATATGAAAGGGTTTTTGTATGGATGATAAGTATTAATTAATCGCATTTATTGTGTCTAATTTCCTTCCATTTTAATTGAATATTATGCTTAATTGTTAAAATTGCGTTTAATTTAGTTGATGTGGTAAATTGCCAAATATTTGATAGAATTAGTCTAAAAAGCATATTTTAGTTTAATATATAAATTGAAATGAAATTGAAAAAAAACAAGAAATGGAACCAAAATTGGAAAATTGAAAATGGAAAGAAGAAGAAAAAAATTTAAAAAGAAAAAAAAAAGAAATGAAATAAAAGTTTGCATCCAGAAGTTGAAAAGAAAATGAGAAAATAAAAATAATAAATAAGTTTAATGGAATTGGGCCCATTAAGCCATTTTAGCCCATTAACTAATTTCAATTTTAATTGTAGCTTGCAGACTTCTTCCTCCTCTTCAACCTACGGGAGAAATTCATGGAGAAAGAATGCTTCTTCTTCATTTAGTGTTTAGCATGAGTTTAGGTGGCAGAATGTAAGGAAGTAGGTTTTTTCTTCTTCTCCACATCTTGGGCATAAGCTTTAGGGAGGAATTCTTCAACATTCTTCAAAGGAGTTATTTTTGGTTGAATTAAGGGATGAAGATGCCTATTTTTAGTAGAAAAATCTCTATCCTTCAAGTATAAAAGGTGCAGTGAAGGTGCAGTGAAGGAGACAACAAAAAAAAGGAAAAGAAGAGCTCTAGCTTCTTTTGTAAAAAGGGTTTAGAGAGTGAAAAGAGTGTTTCCAATTTTCTTTAGTTCTTTGAGTTTTCTGTTTTTTTTCCTTTATGTTTTCTCCCCTTCATAGTTTTTATTACTTTTCCACCATGTGTGGCTGTTTTAATTTCTAATTCAATGGTGATTTAATTTCCAATTGTAATTTTGTGAGGCTTTGGGCCAAATTGAAATTTTGTCTTTAATTCAAGAATTCTTTGTTTCTTATTCCTATTTATATGATTGATTGTTATTTAATTAAATTGACGCCTTAATTTAGTATCAATTGATTTATTGCTATTTATGATTTGTGATCCGTAATTGTCACAATGAATTAAAATATGTAGTAGAGAGTTGGCTTATGTGTGTGTAATTATGGCTTTTCCATTTTACATAGCTTGCATAATAGACTCTAGAGAAACAAAGAAACAAAAATTAATTAATTTGTAGCTATCTCAATTAATTAGTTTTGGTTTAGTCATTCTCATTGTTCTTAATGCTATTATTTAATCGATATGGAACGCTATCGTACCCAATTGATTAAATGGTAAAGTTTGATTTTGATACTTGGTCAAAGTCAGTTAAAATATGAGAATTTACACTTGTTATGGCTTTTCCAAATAAGTAGACTAAGTTCTTGAATTTAAGAAATTGAAATTGATTTTATTTTTTAAGCCTATGATTAAAATTACAATTGGATGAAATTTATACCCTTGAATTGGAAGTTTCATAAAATTGATTTTTTATTTGTTTTTTTTATTGATTATTTAATTAATTGCAATTTTTGTTCAACAATTCAAACCCCCCTCCATTTATTATTATTATTATTATTATTTTTTCCTTTTACTTTGAGAAATTAATTCAATTGGTTCCCTTGGGATTCAACCTGGTCCACTATTTCTACAAGTTAGATCTAGAGAATCAGTAAATATTTTGGAGGGCTTCGACAACCCGACCAATGGATAACCTAAATGTTTGGGCCTAAATGATATATGACCTTGTTTCTCAAATTAATAATATATAACCTTTTGCTTACGTCAGCAAACATGTGAAATTACTACTTTGCTCTCATGCATAAATATGTATTATTTGGGCTTGTTTTTCTCTCTCCCTCGACCATTTTTTTTCTCTCCCACTTTAGTTTTTCTCTACTCCATTTTTTCTTCTCTTTTTTTTCTCTCCTTCTTTTCTCTCTCCCTCACCATTTCTTTTCTCTCTGGCTCTCATTTCTTTCTCGACTAAATACCTTTTTCTTGATTATTTTTTTCCTCTTGCACATTACTTGTTTTTCTTTTTTCATTTTTTTACCTATTTCTTCAATTATCTTATTTTCTTCACTCTTTCAAAAAAAATGTTATCTCTATAATTTTTTTTACGCTATTTGGTTTCATCTCCCTTTTGCTCTCTCTTACTTGCTATGATTTATTTATTTATTTGTTAAAAAAATGTAATCTAATGAAACTATAACAACACAATCTAATAAAACTATTTCTAAAACTTACTATTTGAATCCAAAATAACCAATTTTACATTCGATTGCATGGGAGAGTCTCAATTTGAAGCCTCACCAATAGCTAGTTTCGACTCTCGCTCTCGTCCACTTTGTCTGACTCTCATTCTCGTCCACTTTTTTTTTAGACAATTCACTCTTTCTTTATCTCACGTTGTTTCTTTTCTCTTTCAAATAAATAAAATAAAAATAATATCATTTAAGATTTTAATAAAAATATAAAATAAGAAATCGTTAAATAAAAAAGATATATTATCTTGTTACTTCTTCATATCTTACTTAATTTGTGATCATAGATTTTGTAAAAGAAAATGTAATCTTGGAATATTTAAAAACAAAAATAAAATTATACTTGAAAAAAAACAAAATTAAATAAAATTAAAATTAAACATAATTTTAACCAAACTATTGTGTTGGTTAGATTTTCATTTCATTTATCTCAAACTCATCATCTCCACCATCAATTTTTTTGAAAAAAAAAAATCTGCGACCATATTGATATTTAACAAACAAAATAATGTTGTTTTTATTTTAAATTTTTTTTAATTTTTTTTCAAATATAAAATTTGGTTATTTTAGATTCAAATAGTTCAAGTTTTAGATATAGTTTCATTAGCTTGTGATTTTATAGTTTCATTAGATTGCATTTTTTTAAGAAAAAAATAAATAAATCATAGAAAGTAAGAGAGAGAAAAAGGGAGATGAAACCAAATAGTAGAAAAAAATAACAAAACAAAGAATTATAGAGATAAAAAAAAAATTGAAAGAGTGAAGAAAATAACATAACTCAAACAATAGAGATAAAAAAAAAAATTTGAAGAAGAAAATAACATAACTCAAAGAATAGATAAAAAGAAAGAAGAAAAATACGTACGGTGCAAAAGAAAAAAATAATTAAAAAAATATTGAATGGAGAGAGAAATGAGAGCTAGAGAGAATAGAAATAAAATTTAAAAAAAAGTATTGAAGAGAGAGAGAAATAAGAGCTAGAGAGAAGAAATAGAGAGAGAGAAAAAAAAGAGAAGAACAAATGGAGTAGAGAGAAATGAGAGCGAGAGAGAGAGAAAAATAGAAAAAACCTTACATACTCTCAGGCAGCAGCAGGTAAGTGCACCTCACCAAGTACACAAGAAAAAAATTGCTTTGTTTTAAAAAAAAAGTACACAAGAAAAAAATTGCTTTGTTTTAAAAAAAAAAATTTGTGGTGTCAGTCAAAGTGGGCTGCACCACATTTACTTACGGCGTGAATAGGAGGTAAGTTTTGCTCAAAAAACAAAGTGAAAGAATACATGTTTATGCGTGAAAACAAAGTAGTAATTTTACATGTTTGTCAATATTAACAAAAGATTATTTTATTTGAAAAAAGAAGTCATACCTTACTATCTTAAAAAGTGGCTAAGGGGGATAATCATTTTTGGACTATTTTATCCAAATAATAATTACATAACGCCAAATATGCTCATTCATTAATTATTTTTCGTTTATTATTTTCATATCAAATTATTTTATATTTTCACTTTTTTAGTTTTTATTTTTTTAAGCTTTTGTTGTTCCTATTTTGGTGCTAATGGTTGTTTTTTCATCAACCATACAGGCCGGTTACAAAAAAATTGCAATCTAATTATAATAAAGGATGTTTATATCATCTTCTTAAATTACATAACCAAAAGGTAAATTATCAATTATGATATACGTCTTCTATTCTCTATAAATAGTTACATGCATTTGAAATGCATTTGCTAAGCAAAGATGATTGTGTTCTTTTTGTGCCAATTTGAATTTGGTTGATCAATTTTAGATATATGTGAATTCTTAATTTTTTTGAAGCCTTTGTTTTAGTTTAAAAAAATTAAAATTAAAATTATTGCATTCTATTATATTTGCAAGGTCATATTTTAAACAGTTTTTAGATCTCACTTTTGATTTTTCCTTTTGTCCCTTCTTCTGATTTATACTCTTTTAGAAATATATCTTAATTTTGATTAAATTAATAATTTAATGGTTGATTTAGACGTAGTTTAATTGAATGATTAATTATTAATTTATTGAAAAATTAAAATTTTAGAAAATGTGAACGGTCTACTAAGTAATTTGAAAGGTTTTTGGCTATCTTCAATAAATTGGGTTCAATTTCTTTTGGGAACTTGAACCGAAGGTTCCTTCCTCCTCCTCCCTCCCTCTATGTTATTTAGAATGTGCATTTTGTCTATTTTGGCAATTCTCAACTTTTATTGTCTTTTGGAGCTATTACGTTGAGATGTTTTTTTTTTTTTTTTTTTTTATGTTTTTTTATCATTGCTTCTCGATTTTGATTGCAGTGTTGAAGATGAAGGAGAAGAAGAAGATGACAATCGTGATTGGCATGCAGTGAAGCAAGAAAGGGAGGGAGGGTCGTATGTGTCTTAAAGGGTTTTTTTTTTTTTTTAGGGCTGGGCAAGGTGGGATCCAAATTCTTCCTTTCTTTTTCCTTTTTATATTAACATGAAATCATTTTTTTAATTTAAATATAATTATTAATAGTTTTTTTAATATTAATTAATTGAAAATTGTAAGTCAAAGTGATGTCATTTCAATTTTCAATGTTTTGGTTAACTTTTTTTTGGCATGTTTAATTTGGTTTATTTATAATAATAATAATTAATTATAAATTAAAAGTAAAAATTACTAGATTATAATAATACAAAAATGTAAAGATTAGAAAGATTAAAAAAATGTTAGTAGTAGTGTACTACATTGGTAGCACTATTAAAAGAAAAAAAAAATCAAACATCCAACAATTTACATCTTTCTCAACACATTATATTTCACATTTTTTAAAGTTATTCAGTATCTTTCGAATCTCCCACAATTGTTGTCCTAAAAAATCTTAGAGAAGTGAATAAAGATCATTGTTTGTCCAACAGAAAAGATAGAAGTGTTAAAAATGTATCTTATGTGATGATATTCAAATTATAAACATTATTTTATTGAATAAGGAGGGTAGCAAATTCTCTATCTCACAATTTTAATGTGGCAAACAAAATAAATTCAATATCTTTTCATTTATTATTATAGATTACAAACAAAAATTCAAATTGTATTATTAACAATACCATGGTAAGATTTAATGAAATACTTGAAATATATAAATTATATAATGATTGTAAATGTAAAACCAAAATTTAAAACGGATTGTATCTTAAGCAAATAATAATATTTATTTTCAAAATTAAATATTTGTATAATCATAAAACCATGTTTATTTTTAATTTTATAGATTGTAGAAAAGTTAAATCTTTATCTTTATGTTTATCTTTACTACAATAAAAGTGATGTCAAGTGATTAACATGAAGAATTATTTTTAGACTATTTTATCCAAGTTCGAATTATATAATTCCATGTATGTCTCTTATTTACTTAAGCCAGCCGTTACAATATTTACACATCCACTATTATTTTTTATTTATATATAATTTATATACATCTACTATTATTTTCTTAACGTACTCGCGTGTGTGTGTTATGCACATTAATAATTATTACATTATTACATTAATTGCTCAACTCTCTACAATAATTACATTATTCTCACTCAAACGTTTTTCTTTAAGATATATGTTATTTACATTCATTAATAATCAATAAATTAAATTAATTTCTACATTCTCTTAGACTTAAAGGGGTTTAATCTTCTTTTTCTATTAAAGTGAAGACATGAAAGATGAAGTGTCTTTTTTTAAGGGGAAGATGAAGAGTTTTAAAAAAAAATGCAATAGACATTCATATTTTCAAATTCTATAACAAAAAATTGAATGATTAATTATAGTAGACATTTTCCTTCCATAGTTTCATGGATAGACTCATAGCTAAGCAAAAATAGTATTTTCATCTTTGTGGTAAATTGATTGATTGATTCAAGGTATATCTCAATCTTATGATTTTTTTTTCCTTCATTTATTTAAAATTTCAAAATATGTTGTTGCATGGTATTGCACTTCCAAATTAAAGTCATGGTAACAAAATACAATTGTTACTTTTCTTTTGTGCCAAATAGATTAAAGTCCGCCAACATGAACATATTTTAGTGGTTAAGGCATCTACTCCTTCCTATGAGGTTGAAAGTTTCAATCCCCCTTACCCCTTACATTTGTTACCCTAAAAAAAAAAAAAGATTAAAGATGTCTCTCAATGTTATGACCTCTCTTTTTTTTTTTTTTTTTTTTTTTTTCTGTCAATTTTTTTTTTGTGGGTGAAAAAATCATGCTAAGCATGAAAATACATGGTGTCTTTAATTTTTTTTTACCAAGATTGATTTGAGGTTTTTACATTGTTTTTAAACTACAGAATCATAATAGTTTATTTAAATTTTGTTTTAATTTTCAATCATGTTTGGATAAATCTATTGCAAATATATATAAAAAGAATTTCTAAACCAATTGTGTTTCATAATTGTATTTTTTGTTGTAAAATCACAAGAATAATGGAGTATATATTAATAAAAGATTTCAAACTTTTTCAAAATAATTGAAATTTCAAAGGAAGTGTTATTCATGAAAATATCAAACTATAAAGGAGAACTTAGGTATATTAAAATTCATTGTTGTGAATGAAGAAATACTCATTTACTAAACTAACATTTCTTCAACCATTCAATTCTATTATATTTAATATAATTTTTTATTAATTTAAGATTATTATTTATATCAACAAATAAAATTAAAGTTGTAAAAAATAATTGAAAATTTTTAAAATTAAGATTAAATTAAAATATAATCATTACACGTGCAACGCACGTGAATATTTTCTAGTATCATTAAAAAAACCCGAGATGGGTGCGTCTTCTGTTCATGAAAAGCTCTAGAAGTTGGTACTAGCGCCACGTTGTCTAGAAAAGAAAATATCTATGAAGCCACACGTGGCAGGCGTTGAACAATTCGTATTGAAAAAACAAAGTCCCCCAAATCGTCATCATTTTCAAACGACTGTCCCAATCCAAACCTCGAACCTTCTCCAATTCTTCCAGATTTTTTCATTTTCCTTTTCACAACTCCGTCGAAGAACTTTTGCAAATTCCTCATTCGATCCGAACTTTTCCAAAACCGTCGAATTTTCTTCTTCTTCGCCGCGAAGGAATCAGTTCCTTTTATAAACCGCGTCCTTTCTCACATCCCTATAAAAACCCTCTCTTATTTCTCAAATCTAAAACGAAAATCTACTCATCATCGTCAGAAATCCACCATGGCCGGCAATTCTGAAGATCCCAAACCCGCTGCCGTCGAATCTCAGCCTTCAGCAGCCGCACCGCCGCCGTCGACTGAGGAGGAATCGAAGAAATGGGGAACTCACATCATGGGACCACCGGCGGCCCCCACCGAGCATCCGGATAACCAAAAGGCAGCGTTCTGGAACGCCGCCGACCAGCAGCAGATCCACCACCACCCGTACGTGCAGTACTCGCTGGTGGATCACCGGCCGAGCACCAACCCGTTCGAGCCCGTCGTACAGGCCTTCAATTCGTGGAGCAACAAAGCGGAGTCGATCGCCCGTAACATTTGGCACAATCGTAAGTTAAATCAATCTGATAATGAAATTAGGGCTTTTGTTTTGGTGTTTTATTTGTCGATTTAGGGATTTTGGAATTGAAATTGTGCAGTGAGAACTGGGCCGTCGATGTCGGAGGCGGCTTGGGGGAAGTTGAATTTGACGGCGAAGGCTATAACGGAGGGAGGATTCGAGTCTCTGTTTAAGCAGACTTTCGCGACGGAGGTGAATGAGAAGCTGATGAAAAGCTTTGCTTGCTATCTCTCGACGACGACGGGTCCGGTCGCCGGAACGCTGTATTTGTCGACGGCGCGTGTGGCTTTTTGTAGCGATCGGCCACTTTGCTTCACTGCTCCCTCTGGTCAACCGTCTTGGAGCTACTACAAGGTAATCTTCATTTCTTTGGTGTAGAATGGAGAGGGCTTTGTCTATTTAGTCTTAACCTTTGATTTTTATCCCTAAATTCTATTTTGATATATAATATTCGGCCTTTGAAGTTTCAATTCTAAGTTTTTTATTAATTTGACATTTTTATAAAATTTATAAAATTAAACACAAAATTTGAAGTTTAGAATGTTATAAAGTGACACAAAGTCAAGTAGTTAAAAAATAAACGTATAATTTAATCCTACAAAATTATATACAAATATTTTAAAGCGAGATAAATTGGTTGAAACATTGGTTGGGTTAGCCGGTTAGGGATGAATGATGATAGGGTGCTAAGGTTGATATTTTAAAACTTTAGAAATCATATTTTTCTATAAAAAAAATTAGGATTAAAATCGACGACATTTAAAAAAGTTAGAGATTAGAATAGTGTAAAAAAAAAGAAATCGGAATTCAAACCTTATTAACTTTTGATTTTTTTTTTTTTTGAAACCGACTTTTGATTTTAATTCTAATATATTTTTGGTCAATTAAATGTTTGAGTAATATCTTAATTAGAAGTGGGGATTTGGTAAAATGTGACCACACCTCTTGGAACATATTTGCAGTCTAAAGAACATGTAGTTATTGAACATGTCGAGGAGGAACTCAAATTAATTTCTTAATTGAGAGTATATATCTTAATCAATCGAAGAGGAACTCAAACTAATTTCTTGGTTGAGAGTATGTATCTCAATCAATTGAACTATGTTAGAGTTATATGTTATACCGGTAAAATTAAATGTTTTAAAGAAATCATGCAGGAAATAAAACACAAAGAAAGTAATTATTTTATAGTTTTACTTTGAATGTTTGATTATAGTGATAATTGATGTGGTTATATATAGGTGATGATACCATTGTCGCATATGGCGACGGTGAGCCCAGTGACGATGCCGGGAAACCCGTCGGCGAGGTACCTTCAGACCATCACCGTGGACGGCCACGAGTTTTGGTTTATGGGTTTTGTCAATTTCGAAAAGGCAACCCACCACCTCTTAAACGCCGTCTCCGCCTACAATGCTCCGCCTTCTGCTGCCTGAGCCCACATTTATTTTTACACCACATCTGAGACTTTGTTACCAGTTTTAGTTTTATACAGAATTTTTTAATATTCAATATTCAGTTTTTTTTTTTACTGTGGCTTTCTTGCTTTATATTTTCTTTATAGTTTGTGTTGTCTTTTCACTCCGACTGTACTATTATTTGTATACAATGAACCATTTACCCTTTTAATGTTTTATTAGCTCTTTTTTTTTGTTCTTTTTTATCTGATAAAGAAGAAAGGATGTGTTTTCGTTTACGATTAGGACAAAGCAGCGGTAGGGTCGTAGGGATCGAAAGTTTGAGTTTCACCTTTGGGATTGGAATTTTACGATAACAATTTTGTTTTTTGTTTTTAAAAATTGCATTCATTTTTTCATAATTTTTTACTAGTTTTCACTCCTCTTAAAAAAAATAATTGAATTTTTAGTTAAATTCTAAATTTCAAAAACAAGTTTTTAAAATTTATTTCTTTTTTAGTAGTCACATTGGACTAGGACTAAGAAAGGGAAGGAAGAAGACGAGTTAGTATTCTACTGCCCCATCCTCAAATCAATCTTTCTCATAGATTATTGCTCCAACAAATAAGTAATTGTAGGAGTGAAAGCTTCATATAATTTGAAAAAGTAATTGGATCGATCAAATAGTCCAACTCTAAAGAAAATCATTATTGATAGTTCAAGATCATACATATGGATAGATGTAACTATTATTTATTTGATCAATGAACATATAAACGGAAAAAATTATAACTATAAGCTTTTAGTTTTCAAAACTTGACTTGGATTTTGAAAATGCTGGTAAGAAGTGGATGACAAAATAGAAAATAAAAAAACTCATAAGTAGAAATAGTATTTATAGGTTAATTTTTTAAAAACTAAAATTAAATGGTTATCCAACAGAGCTTACAATTTATTTATTAATTTTTTTAAAGACAACCTATCATTTAATATGATGAAGGTCAAAATAACTTTTTATAGTAATGTAGCTTTTATTTTATTTTATTTTATTTTATTTTATTTTATAGTAGTGTAAAGATTAATGTTAAATATTTTCAAGTTCAAAAATTAATAATACGATTGTATAACCATAAATTTTAGGTTAATCGTAAACTGCCACACTATTATTTTAATTAAATTTGAGACTAATTACAATTTGTTTTCAAATGAAATTAGATTATATAAGATTGGCAAATTAAATAGTGTCATGTGTCTATTTTACGACCATTTGAGTTTGGTCCAATCAAATTCGCTATGGTTATTTGATGATATAAGTTAATCAATTAGATTGCATTATATTTATATGATGAAATAAATTGGTCCAATCATAATATACTATGTCTACATGATGACATAAGTTAATTTAATCAGATTACTCCATGTCCATATAATGACATAAATTTGTCCAATCAAAATTCGTCATGTTTGTTGACTGTTCAAAAGAGATTTTAAAAAAGAAATTTGATTTGTAGACAAAATATAATTTTATTAAATTTGGGCTTGTACAACCTCTAATATTTATCATATGATTTTTTATCTCGAATATGTAAACTTTAATCTTTGTGCTTGTTGATCTTCTTTGATCGATTCATGGCTTGTCGATCTTCTTGAATGATAGTCAATGGACTTGTTGATCCTCTAGATCGACCCTTGGCTTGTTGATCTTCTTTGATGATCGACCTTTGATATATTTGTGTTAGATCGACCATTGACTTGTTTGTGTTAGATCATCCATGGATATATTGTGGGTTTGGGCTTTAATGACTTTTGGACCCAACAATTTAGATCTGATCTCTGTTAGCTTTGGGCCTAACCCTTTTGGCTTGGGCTTTGTTGAATTTGGACCTAACCTTTTGGGTTTGGGCTTTGTTGGCTTTAGGTCTATGTTGCGTGATTTTTAGTGCTCACAAATAACCGCAAGTGTACGGTATCAAGTTTTAATATAGTGATGAGTGAGTATCGTCTCCACAGGGATTGGAATTTTTTAGTTAATTAATTACCATAGTTACTTACACCTAATTTTATTTAGAGAGTCTAACTTTAGAGAAAAGGAAATAAAACTAACTAAATTATTTACAAGTGTGGAGACAATTTAGAGAAAAATTGGAGATTGATTCTGTTGGGATTTATGCCCCAAAAGCCTCGTAATTAATAATTTATTTAATAATGAATAATAATTTTGATTATTTTATTTGCAATATAATATTATCCATTATATGAAAATCCACGGTTATTAGTGTAATCTTGAACAGTATGTGGTTGACATACGAGAGGATCATGTTCAAGAAATAACCTAAAGGGTCATAGTATATGGATAAGGTTGGGTGCCTTATCTTGGTAACACTATTGATACGGCCCACTTTGTAATAGTTACAAATGATTTGATCCAAATCATTCATGTGGAGACATGTGAGTGGGGGTATATTATACAATGAGTTTGTATAAGACTGGACCACAAAATATTTAATCTCTCTTTATAAATCCGTTAATTGAGAAGATTAATATTTCATCAGGATGATCATATGCGACTCGATCTTAATCCTGAGTGAGTTATGAACTCCTGTCTGTGAGGGCTTGTCCTTTGATTTGCATGGGTGAGAGTGGCTTTTGTAGTCGATTCAATATGCCTACCATTTTGGGGACTTGATCAAATAGGGAGTTGGGAACATAATCTCACAAGATGGAATTCACTCCTTCCCATATAGGGTAAGTAGATGAGTAGTTCCCTTAAGTGCTGATTTCGGGACTTGAACAATGGGGCCCCACTCTCTCATTGGCCCGAGAGGGACTTAGTTTATAATTAGATTATAAACATATTGTTCATTAGAGAATCATTGGTACTTAAGGTGTAAGATGTAATTATAGGGGTAAAACGGACTTTTGACCCAGCTGTAATTACGAACAACTCGTGACGGATCGATTTGCATGTAATGATTATATCTATGGACACAACTTGTCCTACAGTGTATAAGAATGCAACTCTAGGTCTATAGTGGAGTGACCTATAGTTAATGAATGAAAATTAATTAATTAAAGAGTTTAATTAATTAATTTTGTATCATTGGAGCTTATAATCTGTAGGTCCATAAGGTCCCCTTGCTAGCTCATAGTAACACTAAAAGATCAATTTAGTTGAAAGAAAATTTTGAAATGTTCAAATTAATATTAATTTGAAGTGTTCAAATTAATATTTAATATAAAAGACGAAAATATATTTATTGTATTTGATACATTAAATATTAAAGTAGATAATGTATATTTGATATATTAAATAAAAGATATTTATAGAATTTGAATAAGATTCAAATAAATAAATATCGTACGAGATTTGAATGAGATTCAAATAAATACAAGATATATTTTAATATATTAGATATTAAAATATAATATTTTAATTATGGCAAAGATTTTCCCTTGGTCACTATAAATAGGACCCTTGAGTTGAGCCATTCTTCATAACACACATATCCTCAATAGAGAGAATTAGAGAATTCTCTCTAGACCTCTTCCTCTCCAATCCTTTGGGGATTTTCTTTCAAGAAGCTCCCACAAGCCTTGGTCTTGTGTTCGAGTCATAGCCAGGAAGACTTTGTGGAAAAGATAAAGATTCGCCAGAATATTCTCCATAATATTATTTTCAAGGTATTTATTGCTTAACCTTTGTATTTTAGTTTAATTCTAAATAAATCAAAGACGATTCATATGCTTCCGCTGTGGGTTTAATTCGATTATTCCCTTTAGATTCAACCATGAAGTGTAAACTTGATTAATTAGAGAGTGTATTAACATGCAAAACAATTATACGCCAAGAATTACTAAGTTATCTAATTGACTTTTTCAAGCCCAATTAAACTCAAGCTTTAACATAAATCAACCTCTCGATCTATTTCTACAATAAAACATGGCATTAACGAAATTCTCTTAATGGCTTCTACTAACATACAAGTCATGCACCAATATGTTAATAGTCATGCAACCAATTCTATATCCAAGTTTCACTTTCTCAAGCTAAAAATCAAATTAAACATACTAAACTTTGGCCACAAGCTTAGAAAAGAAGTACAAGGATGCATAAATGGCCTTACGATATAATACAATCTAAAAATAAAAATCATGTCTCAACAGTACAATCCCACAAGAGTTTAGTCACTCAAATCACCATTACAAACCTAAACTCATGAAATTCTAGAATCAAAAACTACAAAGTAAAGAGAAAGAGAAAGAAACTTGTGGATGTGTGTCAATCCTCATTCCCGTCGTGATGTCCCGCGATCTTGAGCTTTGAATCTCTTCCTTAGCTTTCACAAGTGCCTTCTAGGTCCCAAAATAGAGTTGAATCGAACTAGGATTTATTTTCTCTCCAAAAGGCCTCCCTTTGTACGAATGAAAAATTTCCTTTTATATTATCAAAATAGCCAACGTTATCCCTTCGAATAAGATAAAATAGGAAAAATCGTGAGTTTGGCATTGCAACACTATCCTTCAGCGTTGCAACGCTATGCATGCAGAAATCTGGTTTTGGAGGGCTGGACATATGGCGTTGCAACACTATGCTCTCGGGTCTCTAGGCTTTTGCAACTCTTCTCCTTGTCTCTTTTACCCAAAAGCTCTCCTTTAAGCCCCTTTTATCTACAATATACTCCAATTCACTAGTTTGGGTCCAATTACTTGAATTCTAAAAATCACATAATAAAAGTATCAAAGTCTACTAAAAATAGCACAAAACTAACCTAAATCTAAGCCTAGAAATAGTACACTTTTGTGTGCTATCAGTCTGGCTTTGGACCAAATTGTTCTTGGGCCCAATTACTATATATGATCCAATTTGACTAGCTAAACTTAATTTAATTTGGTATACATGTCAATTTATAATTGGTTCTAAATTTAATAATATGAATTTTGTTATTAATTTAAAAATAACGACGTGACGATTTGTGATTGGTCAAAATTTCTCATTGAACAATGACATAAGTGAAGGAATGAACTTTTCATCCCGCAGTGGAAGCATTGGATCGTCTTTGATTTATTTAGAATTAAACACAAAATATACAAGGTTAAGCAAAAACTTACATTGAAATAAACATGGAGAATATTCTGGCGGGTCTTTATCTCCTCCACAAAGTCTTCTTTGCTATGACTCTAACAAAAGATCAAGGCTTGTGGGAGCCTCTTGAAAGAAAATCCTCAAGGGATTAAAGAGGAAGAGGTTTAGAGAGAATTCTCTAATTCTCTCTTTGAGGAGATGTGTGTTGTTCAGAATGCTTCAACCTAAGGGTTCTATTTATAGAGACCAAGGGAAGATCTTTGCCATTATTAAAATATTATATTTTAATATCTAATATATTAAAATATATCTTTTATTTATTTGAATCTCATTCAAATCTCCTACGATATTTATTTATTTGAATCTTATTCAAATTCTATAAATATCTTTTATTTAATATATCAAATATATATTAATTATTTTAATATTTAATGTATCAAATACAATAAATATATTTTCCTCTTTTATATTTAATATATCTAATATATTAAATATTAATTAGAACACTTCAAATTAAATATTAAATTTGAACATTTCAAATTTTAATATTTAATGTATCAAATACAATAAATATATTTTCCTCTTTTATATTTAATATATCTAATATATTAAATATTAATTTGAACACTTCAAATTAAATATTAATTTGAACATTTTAAATTTTTCTTTCAACTAAATTGATCTTTTAGTGTTACTATGAGCTAGCAAGGGGACCTTATGGACCTACAAATTATAAGCTCCAATGATACAAAATTAATTAATTAAACTCTTTAATTAATTAATTTTCATTCATTAACTATAAGTCACTCCACTATAGACCTAGAGTTGCACTCTTATGCACTGTAGGACAAGTTGTGTCCATAGATATAATCATTACATGCAAGTCGATCCTTCACGAGTTGTTCGTAATTACAGCTGGGTCAAAAGTCCGTTTTACCCCTATAATTACATCTTGCACCTTAAGTACCACTGATTCTCTAATGAACAATATGTTTATAATCTAATTATAAACTAAGTTCCTCTCTGGCCAATGAGAGGGTGGGGCCCCATTGTTCAAGTCCCGAAATCAGCATTTAAGGGAACTACTCATCTACTTACCCTATATGGGAAGGAGTGAATTCCATCTTGTGAGATTATGTTCCCAGCTCCCTATTTGGTCAAGTCCCCAAAATGGTAGGCATATTGAATCGGCTACAAAAGCCACTCTCACCCATGCAAATCAAAGGACAAACCCTCACAGACAGGAGTTCATAACTCACTCAGGATTAAGATCGAGTCGCATATGATCATCCTAATGAAATATCAATCTTCTCAATTAACGGATTTATAAAGAGAGATTAAATATTTCGTGGTCCAGTCTTATACAAACTCATTGTATAAGATACCCCCACTCACATGTCTCCACATGAATGATTTGGATCAAATCATTTGTAACTATTACAAAGTGGGCCGTATCAATAGTGTTACCAGGATAAGACACCCAACCTTATCCATATACCATGACCCTTTAGGTTATTTCTTGAACATGATCCTCTCGTATGTCAACCACATACTGTTCAAGATTACACTAATAACCTTGGATTTTTCATATAATGGATAATATTATATTGAAAATAAAATAATCAAAATTATTATTAATTATTAAATAAATTATTAATTACGAGGCTTTAGGGCATAAATCCCAACAATAAGTTAATTTAATCAGATTGCACCATGTGTACATGATGATATAAATTGGTCTAATCAGATTGCATAATGGGCATCTTGTGACACAAGTTCATCCAAATAGATTGTGCTATGTGTATCTAATGACATAAATTGATCCAATTAGATTGTGCCATATGATAATGGTCACAAAATTAAATCAAATACACCTAAAGTCCGGAGGCCACCTCTTATTTAGCACAATTTCAATTAAAAAATCGTCAAATCGAATAATACATACTTTTCAATAATTTTCACAAGTACCAAAACCAAAATAGAAAATTACTTAGGGGCTATTTTGGGCAGGGATTAGAAGTTAATAAGTCTAGAGAATTAGGAAGTTTGTGTTTGAGATGCAGAGTTGTTTAGTCTGAAGTTATGAAGTCTATGTTTGAGATGCAGATTTGTTAAACATGGAGTTTTAAAGTCTAAGTTGATTTTAGTTTTTTTCTTTTTTCTTTTTCTTTTTTTTTTTCTTTTTTTTTTTTTTTACAGTTTTTCTATAATTTTTCAAATTTTCATTATTAAGAATTTGTTCCCCTGAATTATAAGATTGAGATTTTTTTATATTAATTTATGTATATTTTACAAATTTTTTTAAAGAAAAAAAGACCAAAATACCTCATATTCTTTTTTCAATATCTCTCACATTAATTATTCATTTGCCTGAATATTTTACAATTTTGTTAAAGACTTGTTTTCGTCAATTTTAAAATTTTAATTTAAGATTTGTTTTTCAAGCTTAATAAAAGTTATAATATTTTTTTGCATAATTTAAGATTTTATTTTTTGTAATGCCTCGCATTATAAAATTAGCCTATTTTAGAAGTAGGTAGACTCAGTTATTCGTTATAGTTCTAATTTGAAGAAATTAGAATTTCAAGTTTAGCCTCTTAAGTTCGATAAATTAAATTTTGTCCTTATTCTCCTAGTTCAAAAGAAACCCAAATCTTTTAGGTTCCTTATTTGGGGTTTAATTTTCGGTAAAAAGGAGAATTTTTGGTAGTGCATTTGTTCTAAATTGTGTAGAGAGTTGAAGCCCTTGATTGAAATTTTAAGAATTAAAATTTGGGAAAATTTAATTAAAATTAAGAGTAAAGGAAAGAAAGAAAACTCTAACTCCATATGATCTACTTCTCCCTCTCCCTCTCGTATAACCTTGCCCCCATCGGCGTTTCTTCTTCAGCTAGCACACCCACGCGATACCCAAACCCGAGGAGCAACGTCGACCCATTCTTCCTCTTGTTCTGGTGATTTCGTGCAAAGGACCCACGAGATTCTCCCAACGACACGCGCACGACACCCATAAATTGTCGACGATGATTCTTCTTCCTCTCACGTGTATGCCAGCCGAATAGAGCCCTCCCCTTACAATTCTCCCTCATTCTCCCACGATATCCACAACAACCACGAAGATCTGGCGACTCCTTTTCCATTCCGGCAACCCACGGGATCCAACGGCACAGACCACACAAGCTGTAGCTTCTTCAACGGTGCGACGCTACAATTTCTCCTGTGAACCCACACACGAGGTAGCGCTTTCCCCTATGGCCAGTGGATCCACGAGTTCCCATGCAGCCCGATGAGCGTGACTTCAAGCATTCGACTATTGTAGACCTTCTTCGGTGTGGGTATTTGAACAATGGCGTGAGTAAGGAGTTTTTTGGCAAGCCAGCAATCGAAGACATCATTTTCCTTCTTTTTGGTAAGGTTCGACTCTGACCCATTCGATTTCGAGTTTAGATTTTTGTTACCCACTCCTTAATAGTTCCAAATCTACAGGTTAAGTTCTTTCGAACTTCGTCGAATAATTTTCAGCCGCATTCGAGTCTATTTGGGGAAGTTTGGTGAGTTCCAACATGTTCTGCCCCTTTTGCAAATCAATTAAAGTGTTGTAAAGTGTGTTAGTTTAGTTTCTAAACGTCGGGTAACCTTGGTGTGTAGTTTCAGGCTCATTCGATCACTTTCAAACACCTTCCAGAAAGTGTAGGAGTTTGTTTTAATAAGAAATATGTGGTAAAGTATTGTTTAGGCTCTTACAAACTCCATTAAATACTTTAGATAGTGATCGGTGTTCACGCAAGCGCACGCGATCGAAGTAATATAAAATGGTATATGAGTACCAAGTATCGAATCCCACAGGGAACGGAGTAACAAAGATTTTGTTTTGCAAAAGTGTAAGGCAAATTGCAAGTTTGAAAAGTAAAAATGCAAAAATCAAGTTGTTGGTGGAAAATCGAAATTGCTAATTCAATTGCTAATCCAGAATGGCAATGTTGGAAATAACAGAAATTGCTAATCCAATTGCTAATCCGGAATGACAATGTGCGAAAAGACTAAAATTGCAGAATTAAATTGCTAATCTAAATTGGCAATATGAAATGGCAATTTGAATGAACTTAAGAATGAAATGATAAAGGATGGGGCTCAAGAATGTCATTGCCCTAAGTCGTAATTGCAAACCAAAATTACAATTCTAACCTACTCCACACTCAATTGTAAACCAAAATTGCATCTCCTATTACCTCAAAATTGGGTTTTTTAGGAGGCTAAGTGGGGGCTCTATATGTCTATAGTCCCTCCATCATAGATGATTTTTGGCTCACAATTTTATGGGTCTTGGAGTCCTTAATCCCTACGTCTAGGGTAAGGAATGGCTTATGTCTAAGCTCTTTTACTCCATTACTTGTGCGAAATCCGCTTGTCACTAACCCTGTCGGTATTAGATCTAAGCTTGAGTTGAAACTCTAGTTGATCAAGCTAGGATCTCAACGGAAATTAAATCAACACAAGCAAACAATTGAGATGTAGGCTTGGTTTTCATTGGAATTTTGGCTACATTTACTTCTTAGGGAATTCACATCCTTGAACCCCCTAAGAAGTTTTAGCTCATATTTTTAATGAAAAACATAAAACTAATTTTAAAGAAAGATTTCATAATGAAATTGAATAAGGCAATAACTTATGAATTGCAAATTGGTTTTTCCTAAAAATGCAAGCAAAAGTAAATAAGGGTAATAAAGTTAAAATTCCTTTATCTTCTACCTTCTGCCATGAACAGTACAAACATAAGTGGAAAATTTTCTTACAGAAGCTGAAACGAAGGAAGAAAAAAAACAGAGCATGAAAACTATGAAAGAAACAAAGGTGAAAAACTAGAAAAACCCATAAAAACAACTCCAAAAACGTCTTCCAATCCGAATTCAAATGATAAACAAATTGATGCTACCATCACTCTTGGTAATACAAGAAGAAAGTTCAAAGAAAGTAAAGACAGAAGCTAAAAAAAAACAGCAAAACAGAGAGCAGAAAAGTTGCAGAAAAACAGAGGAAAAACCCACAAAATAAGCTCCAAAAACGCCTCCAAATCCCCTTCTAATCGACTTCTTTTCACTTGAATTGGACTAGAAAGATTGAAGGACAAATGGAATTACATTGCATCAGAATTTTGGTAAAAAAAACAGCAGAAAAATGCAAAAAACAGAGGCCAAAAACGTGAAAAAACCCAAGAGCAAAAACTCCCAAAAACGCCTCCGAAATCGACTTCCCTTTGCTCCTCCTCTTCTTCCCTATTTATAGGCCTTCATTAGGGTTGAAGAATGCCCAAAAATCGTGCTTAATTTCCTTAAAATCGGGCTGTAATTGAAGAATCTTGAAATGGGTTTAATGCAGAATTTTTTCCTTTTTTAAAACCCAAAAACCCACGAAAATTGGTCCTTCAAATCGCCCTCAAAATCCGATTAATGGCTCCTCTTCTTCTTCCTCATTTGTAGGCATTCATTAGGGTTGAAGATTGCCCAAAAATCATGCTCCAATTCCCTTGATTCGTGCGGAATTTTTGCTTCGTTCGCGCCCAGAATTTTCTGCCCAGACACAGATTGCCAATCAAATTGCCAAACCAGATTGGCAATCTGATTTAGCAATGTCACATTCCCTGCTCCAGGATTGCCAATTCGCCGGTTTGGCAATGGTCTGGCAATTGGTTTGGCAATTCCTGCAAAAGAATCACAATACTTAGAAATATTTTCCAATTGCTACCATATTTCGTTATTTCCTTCTTTCAACAGTTTTCACCATTTTCAATTAATATTAGGACAAACAAGAGTTTTTTCGAGCAATTGAGGATTTAAATAAGCCTTAATTTCACGGCTTATCAGTCTCTGACACTGAGTACATTTTGTTTTGGAGTGTTCGAACTCAGCTTAAGAGTGATTTTGGAGAATTTATTCATCTTAGGAGTGTTAAAGTACGTAGAATTCTACATGTTGGGTCTGTATGTTGTGTGCTAGCATGTTGTGTGACTTATTTCTATTATATTTAACTATACAAATATTATTGTGGAATTGTTGTATGCTCTGAACTGGTTAAGCACGCCTGGATGCTTGTTGTGGTTTTTATGTTGTGTTGAGTATGTTGAACTGTTGAGATGTTTTGTAGTGATATGTGATATTTAGCATGCTGCGATGTTGGGATATTTTCCTTGTGGTAAGCATGCTGCCTTGTTGAGAATGTTTAAGAGGAAGTATGTTTTCTTTATGTTGTGAGCATATTGTGACTTTGGGCATAATGCAAGGTCTAGAAAGATATTTTAGGATGTATATCTTTCTGAATGGTTGTGACCCTTTGGAGAAAGGGGTTAGAGGACCTAGAGTTCATGATAAAGGAAAGTAAAGAGGATATCAAGGCCTCGAGTATAAATAGTTGAGGGTTGATAGTGTGTTAGGGAAAGTTATTTAACTAATGTTAAGTATGAACATCGAAGCGCCCAAGTACAAAGGTCGGGGCTCGATATTCATATTAGTTTGTAGTGGATATCGAGACACCTGGGTACAAAGGTTAGGGATCGATATTTGTTGTAGATATAGTGGAGATATTGAGGTGCCTGGGTACAAAGGTCGGGGGTCAATATTCTCTATGTGCGAGTATCGAGATGCTTGAGTACAAAGGCCAGGAGTCGATACACAAAATAAGTTGCATAGGGCTTGGGCTTGTTAAGTATGAAAATTGAGGCACCCGGGTACAAAGGTCGAGAGTCGAAATTCATACTGGTTTACAACAAATGTCGATGTGCCTGGTACAAAGGTTAGGAATCGATATATGTTGTAGGTATATGAGAGATGTTGGGGTGCCTGGGTATAAAGGTCAGGTGTTGATACGCTAGTATGTAGAGCAAGTGAGGCTCTTGTCAGTTTAAGTTGTGCTGAATGCAATGTTGAATATTGAAATGCTTGGGTACAAAGGTCAGAGTATGATATTCTTCATAGGAGGTTAGTGTCGGTGTCTGAAGTACAAAGGTTAGGAACAGACTAATTAAGATGTGTGGTTGTTATGTCGTTGGTACTTGAGTTTGACTTTGAGTTATTAAAATTAATGAGTTATACAGTTGTGATCCTTGAACTGAGTATGATATTTCTGTTACTTGATTTCCATGAATGTCGAGCATGTCTAACTTATATGTTGTTTGCTGTTTAGTGGCTCATCAGGTGTGAGCTACTTACTGAGTATGTGTTATGTACTTGAAGGAATGAACGTTTCACTCCGCAGTGGAATCATTGGATCGTCTTTGATTTTATTTAAAATTAAACTAAAAAAATAAGATTAAGCAAACTTACTTAGAGTAAATATGGAGATATTTCTTGTAGGTCTATATCTCTTCCACAAAGTCTTCCTGGCTATGACTTGAACACAGGACCAAGGCTTGCAGAGCATCTTGAAAGAAAATCCATAAGGGATTGGAGAGGAATAGGTCTAGAGAGAATTATCTAATTCTCTATTGAGGAGTATGTGTTTCGTCTAATGGTTCAACCCAAGAGTCCTATTTATAGAGACCAAGGGGAAATCTTTGCCATAATTAAAATATTATATTTTAATATCTAATATATTAAATATATCTTATATTTATTTGAATCTTATTCAAATTTTATAAATATCTTTTCTTTAATGTATCTAATATACATTAATTATTTTAATATTTAATGTATCAAATACAATAAATATATTTTCCTCTTTTATATTTAATATATCTAATATATTAAATATTAATTTGAATACTTCAAATTAAATAATTTGAACATTTCAAAATTTTCTTTAATTAAATTGATCTTTTAGTGTTACTATGAGCTAGCAAGGGGACCTTATGGACCTACAGATTATAAGCTCCAATGATACAAAATTAATTAATTAAACTTTTTAATTAATTAATTTTCATTCATTAACTCTATGGTCCATCCACTATAGACCTAAAGTTGCACTATTATGCACTGTAGGACAATTTGTGTCCATATATATAATCACTACATGCAAGTCGATCCTTCACGAGTTGTTCGTAATTACAGTTGGGTCAAAAGTCCGTTTTACCCTTATAATTACATATTGCACCTTAAGTACCACTGATCCTCTAATGAACAATTTGTTTATGATCCAACCATAAACTAAGTCCCTCTGGGCCAGTGAGAGGGTTGTGCCCCATTGTTCAAGTCCCGAAATCAGCACTTAAGGGAACTACTCATCTACTTACCCTATATAGGAAGGAGTAAATTTTATCTTGTGAGATTATGTTCCCAGCTTCCTATTTGGTCAAGTCCCCAAAATGGTAGCTTATTGAATTGGCTACAAAAGCTACTCTCACCCATGCAAATCAAAGGACAAGCCCTCACAGGCAAGAGTTTATAACTCACTCAGGATTAAGATCAAATCGCATATGATCATTCTAATGAAATATTTATCTTATCAATTAATTGATTTATAAAGAGAGATTAAATATTTCGTGGTTCGGTCTTATACAAACTCATTGTATAAGATACCCCTACTCACATGTCTTCACATGAACGATTTGAATCAAATCATTTGTAATTATTACAAAGTGGGTTGTATCAATAGTATTGCCAGGATAAGGCACCCAATCTTATTCATATACTATGACCCTTTAGGTTATTTCTTGAACATGATTCTCCTAGTATGTCAACCACATACCGTTCAAGATTACACTAGTAACCTTGGATTTTTCATATAATGAATAATATTATATTGTAAATAAAATAATCAAAATTATTATTAATTATTAAATAAATTATTAATTACTAGGCTTTAAGGCATAAATCCCAACAGTACTGACTTACCACCAGGTTTTGCAGGTGATGATGAATATTATGAGCCTGGTGATGTAGAGGAGGAAGCTTGAGAGAGAGACGATTAGGCGTGTTCATTATTTATTTATCTTTTAATTTTAGATTAGTTGGTTGAGAATTTAGTTATTCTTTTAAGAATAGGTCTTAACTCAAGTTCAAGGATTCTAGTTATTGTTACCCTTTAGATTGGTTATTCTGTAATAGACCTTTAATGACTTTACTATTATGGACTGAGTTGTTTTGAATTTATCGAAGTTAGTTATGTTTACCCTTACTTAAAATGTTGGTTTGTTTTGGTTTTAATAGTTCTTGAGTTGAACTTTGAAGTTGTTGTCTAGTGAATCCAGTTGTAGAAGTGGTGAATCTGGTTGTAAAAGTGTTTCTTTTGTCTAACAGTTGCTCAGAAAATTTTGGGTAGCTTGCAGTTTTGTCGTTATGTTGCCGAAATTTTGGGACATTATAGTTTGGGTTGTCTACGGTGTCGATCCTTAGGTTATGTAAGTAGAAAAGTTTAGTAATGTTCCCAAGATTAGGCTAAATTTTGGTGGCGTTACATTTTTCTAACTAATCAATGTAATGGATTATCTAAAGTTTGATTAATTTGAAAATAATATATATGCTTTGAAGTTTTAAAATAACTAAGTTAAAAATAAAATATCAAATATTTATGCTATTTTAAAATGATTAAGTTCAAAATGAATATATATCTTTTAACACCATTCAAAATGAATATCATGCATATACTTTAGTTCAAAATACTATATATTTATGTTATTTATTTTAATTATTTTATTTTATTAAATTTGGAAGGAGGAATCATTTATCTTTTTACTTTGAATATGATTAATTTGAAAATCAAATATTTTTTTAATACATTAACCTTTTTAAATACTAATTTCTTAAATTATAATACGAGTTAGTTTAAAATATACTTTTCTTATCTTCAAATCATAAAATTATATATATTTATGAGCTATTAATAAAAAAAATATGCTTAAAAAATATAAGATTGTTATTTGTTATAAGTAATTTTAGTTTAAACTTTAAAAAAAATGTAGATGACATGTGAAGGAAGTGAGATAGGGCGATTTTTATCAATTTAAAAAAATTGTTATGTAATACTCTAATTTACATTAGAATTTCAATTTACATAATAGCATCATATCTAGAACATTTTTATATAATTTATATTTTTAAAAAATGATAGAATAAAAAGAAAAATAGTTTTGTTAATTTTTTTTAAAATTATAGGATAAAAATAAAAATATTTTTCTTAATAATTATTTATATTTAATTATTATTTAGTAATAATGATGAGAAAATTTATATAAAAAATAAAGAAAATTATGAAAATAAAAAAATAAAAAAATAAAAAAAAAATTACGTCAAAAAAATGGAGAGAAAGAGAAGAGAAGAGAGAGGGAGGTAGGAGTGAGGTGAAGTGAAGAAAAGAGGAGATAAGAAAGTTGCAGGGCCTACAATAGGGAGTTGAAGTTAATAAATTGTGGGGCCCATAATGGAGGAGTTGGGGTAGAAGTTAATAAGTTTGTGGGGTGGTCGGGTGAAACTTGTGGGTAAAATTTAATAAGAATAAAGCTAAACCCTTAGTGCAACTATACACTGCCGATGCAAGTAATAAGGAAAATATTCAAAGTTATCGAATCCCAAAAGAACGGATACTACAATTAATGTGTAGCAAGATTGTGAATAATAACAACTTTAGTAGCCAAAAATCTAAAAGCACAAATATTTTGGGTGTTATGGTGAATAATGAACTACAATAAAGAAATATGAAAACTAATACAAGATCACTTAAGAGAATGAGGGGATTCAAGTTCATTCATGCCCTTTTGGTAATATTGCCAACCAATTGCCGTAGCAATGGACATTTCATAGAAACATTGTAAACTGAATCAACTCCTATTCAATTTTGATTCAAACCCCTTAGGAGACTAAGTGATTGGACCTATAGGTCTATGGTCAATCGTACTTAGGTAATTAAGATAGCATTCTTGGTTTTGAGGAGCCCGTCCTATGTCTAGGATCAAGCTGGCTTATGTCTAAGCTCCTTGCCTCATTTCTTTTATGAAGTCCATCTTCTTCTAACCCTTTCGGTATTTGAATGGACTTAAAAGAAACCCAAGTTGATCATTCAAGGGTTCCAATAAAGCAATAAAATCAGTAAAAACAAACAACGTTTATGCTAATGTCAATTGCTTTTGGTTTATTGGCTAAGCATCCTCACCTTAGGTGGAATTTAGCTCATGATTGGGAATAAAAATAGAACTGAAATAAGGTGAGAAATCGTGAGAAAAATAGTTGAAACAGAATATGGATTTAATTGAGAGATAGAACTTTTTATTCAATAATGTAAAATCCGTACAACAAGGGAAACTTCTCAAGAACACAAATCGAAATACTATAAATCAACTCCAATACAAAAGAAAAAACTCAAGACAGAATCGTAAATGATAAAGGTCTTTAATATTGGAGAAAACAAAATTGAAATTGAAAAGCTAATAATTCTAAGCTAGACTCGAATAAAACATTTAAATCGAATTCCCTTCTTCTCTTTCAAGCTAAGGGAAATCTTCACAACCTAAAGATGAACCAAAGGTTGGATTCTGTGCTTTCTTGAGAATAGAACAGAAAAAAAAATTGAAGAACGAGAATGGCCTAATGAATTGTGGACTTTTGCATGTAGAACAAACGTCATTTTCCTCGTCTTCATGCTCTTTTTAATCTTTTTTCTTTTAGGATTTCCTTCTTGGTATCCCTCTAACTTTGAGCCCCAGATTCTAGCTTGATTTGGTGGAACAATTCCCCTTTTTGTGCAATCTTCTGATTATTCAAATCTACTATTTCCTTCTCTAATTGCTATAGCAATTGGTCAGCAATCGTCTGACAATCATCTCCTTCTTGTCAAACTGCAATCAAAAGCACTTTATTAGTACAAATATTTTTTTTTTCTTTCATTTATTGATTTTAATTTACTTTGGAAGATTCATGATGCTTTTGTTGAAGTTTGAATGATTTTATAAAGAAATTGCTAATAAACCCAAGCATAACCTCAATTTATGAGCTAAAAAATTCTCAATTATGAGAATTATCATGGGGGCATACAATAGGGAGTTAATAAGGCCCCGTTTGATAACGTTCTTGTTTCTCGTTTCTTGTTTCCTGTTTCTGTTTCTCGTTTCTTGTTTCTGTTTCTTATAAACTAAAAACAGAAACATGTTTGATAACTATTTCTGTTTCTTGTTTCTTGTTTCTTGTTTTTTGGTAAAAATAAAATTTAGTACATATACTATAATAAAACATATAACATGCATTAAAATAAAAATAAAACAATTATAAAGAGGTTATAATATTTTATTAAGGCCCAACACCTAATTAATAATAATAATAATAAAAGTTATCCTTCAAATTTTGTTCAAATTTGATTTGCAATGTTATTTCTTATTTCAATCAATTCACCTTGAACGATTTTGACTTACAAGAGTTAGTTCAATTAGACGAATTTGTAAATTGTCTAAGGTCAGAAAATCGAACATACCCACATTTCTTTAATTTAATAATAAACTTTATTTTTATTTTTCTTTAAAAATGCATTAGCCAATAATACACGCAAGTAAAATCAGAAAAATAGAGAGAATGTATATATATATTTTAAATTTAATGGTAAACATGAAATACATTATTAGTTTATTTATTTAATAAAAAAATAAAATTGTACCAAAAGAAAAAATAATAGAGAATTAAATAGAAAATAATAACTATAAGCTCGTTAATGTAAAGTAAAAGAAAATAAGAAAATAAGAGAGAAGAGAAAAACATAAACGAAAAGAAAAAAGTAAAAAAAAGAAAAAAGAAAAAAAAAAGATAATGAACTATTAAAAGAAAAAAGATTATGATGAAAGAGAGAGAACGAATAGAAAGAAATAAATCAAAGAAGAAAAAAAAATGAAGAAAAAAAAAGATTAAAAAGTATTAAAAGAAAAAAAATAGAATGGAAGAGAGAGAAAGAAGAGAGAGGGGAGAGATGAGTAAAAATAGAAATAGGAATACATGCATGAAAACTGGAAAAAAAAACAGAAACAGAATTTGAGAAACTACTTTTTGAAGTTTCTCAAAATCTGCCATTTTTTTAGAAACGTTTCTAAAAAACTAAGAAACAAGAAACAAAATCGTTTATCAAACATGTCTGTTTCTGAAAAATGAGAAACGGGAACAAGAAACAGGAAACAGAAACGTTATCAAACGGGCCCTAAGTTTGTGGAGCCCACAATTGAGTTTAAAATATCCTTGGGCCAAACAAGAAGTTGGGTGGAGTTATTAACTCCACTCCACCCAACTCCTCAATCCAAACACCACCGTACCATTTCAAAACCAAACAAACTAAACAAAAATATTTCAAAAAAACTTAACAAAAAGACTTATACCAAACAATTAAAACAAGGGGAATTGTAATGGGTAGAATGAATATTAGGATATTTATAAATCTAGCAATGGTTTTTTATATTTGCAAATATAGATAAAAAATTTAAATCTAATTTATGTTTTTTTATTATTCTAATTTTACCCTCATTGGTGTATTAACAAGTATATCAGTAGTATATCAATTATTATACAATTGATATACCAAATTTATCAGTCAACATGTGCTCGTGCACTTGCTATTATTTATAAACTTAAATTAAATCTTTATTCATTTGTTTCAGAGTATTATTTCACTAGTGCATTGTCATCAACTTATAATGGTCCAATTTGTTCGGTTGGTAACCATTCTAATTAGAGTACTGTAAAGGTTGATGGTAATGTATAACTTCCCATTGTTAAATGTCAAGAAGCATGAAGGTCTAAAAAAACAAAGGATCCCTTCACAATTGGTGAATTGAAAAGGCTCGAATGTGACTAAAAGTAGAAATGTCCATTTTTTCCATGGGGACGAGGTCCATGGGGATCCGCCCCATCTCCGTTTAGGTGGAAAATGGGGAGGGAGTGGGAGGAAAAAATT
The DNA here is from genome assembly GCA_033996785.1 of Trichosanthes truncata. Lineage (NCBI taxonomy): Eukaryota > Viridiplantae > Streptophyta > Magnoliopsida > Cucurbitales > Cucurbitaceae > Trichosanthes > Trichosanthes truncata. Next base: position 21,799,158 of record JAWPNB010000003.1, on the reverse strand, counting down.
CTCTGTGAGCTAAACGGGATGAGGACAGGAAATGTATTCCCCATCCCCGCGTTCCCCATTCCCTGCTTTGTTTGTTTTTCTATTATTTTATTTTTTTTATATATAGAAGAGATAGTATTATATGGTTAAATGTTTAAAGTTTTTCTAACATGAGCATAACTCAACTGGCATAAAGCTTATATTCTCTACCAAGAGGTCAGATGTTTGAATCCCCCACCCTACATGTTGTAAAAAAAATATTTAAAATTTTATTGTTAATAATTATATATGTTTGAATTATATTCTTAAACATTTGAATTGTATGCATGGTAATTAAATAATTTGATATGAAATTCTCTATTAAATTTTGTGAGGATCAAGGCAGGGATTCCCCACGGAGAATTCGTAGGGAATTATTCTCTATTTAGTTTTTTGTTCTTTTTTTTTTTAAATCTCAATTGAATCAAATAATTCTTTTGATAAATTTTCAAGTAGTTAACTTTTTATGGGAAATATCCAATAATTTTCAATTAGGTAGTTAATTATTTATGAGAAATCTTCATTTAAATAGTTAATTTCCTACAAAAAAAATGTAACGCCCGGCTTATTTAGGAGTTTAAATTTTAATTTTTGAAATTAAGTGGAATGATTTTTCATTGGGTAATTTAAATTTGAAGGTTTAATTGAAATTTGGAATGAGAAAAAGGGTATTATGGTCTTTTAGAGAAAAGATATTTTGATTTTTATTATTATTATTATTATTATTATTATTATTTAAAAAAAAAAAAAAAAAAAAAAAGAAATTAATTTTCTTCTCTCCCTCGCGCAGCTCTCTCCCTCCCGAACACTCTCACTCTCTCTCTCTCCCTCTCTCTCGCTCTCTCCGACCGAACAACCATCCATCGCCGGCTGCTTCTTCTTCTTCCTCGGGATGTAGCCGCCGCACGCCATACTCAGTTCCAGGCCGCCGGTGCACGCCCAGCAACCCGATTTTTCTGCAAGTCTCGCCGGAAAACCCACGCAAACCGCACGCTGGAGTTGAGGGCTCGCCGGAGTTCTTCTTCTGCTCGTCAGCGCCGCCCAGTCCCGCCGCTACGAACACTCAGCCAGCCGCTGCATTTTCGAACGCCGGTGAAGCCGCTGCAGCTCGCTGCCGAACGCAGCCACGCACGCCCAGCAATTTCCGCCGCTCGCCCCAATCGCCGGCCACACGATCAACAAATGCTGCACGAAGCTCAGATCTGACCCGTCGAGACCGGATCTGTCTAAATCCGAAGTCCACGCGCCGTTTGGAAGCCCCACGCGCCGCCGTCTGCCGCTGCACGCGCCGCCGTGCTCCGGTCAAGCGCCGCCGCTCGCCGGAGTTGGGTAAAAATTTCCATTTGGTCCGTTTCGTCGAGTTATTAATGTTAGAATGTGTTTTAGCGTAATTCGGATGGTTTAAGACACGTTTAGGAAACTTTTTAGGTGAATTGTCGAGGACTTTGGATCGTACTTGGAGTGGGAACTCAAGAAGCTCATTACTAGTGAAGAAAGAGTATTTTAGTAAGTAAAGACATAAGGTAAGGGATCTCACAACGAAAGAAGTTTTCGAAATCGAGAGCTAGCTCTATATTTACTTTGAAATTTATGTTTTCATGTTAAAAAGAATGGAAATGATATGTATGTCTTTGAAATGCGATTGCCTTGAATCATGCATTCATAACTATGTTCTAAAACGAATGGGACCTCATGCATGTGTTGTGTGCTCATGAAAAGATTTATGTAAGGCCGTGACGATAATTCTCCCAAAAGTTTTATGTGGGTTTTGAGGGAACCCGAGTCTTCGGACTCTCTATGCTCCCGGGGTTCAAGAGTGCCCCCACGATGGTAGCCGACGGGCTTGAGTCTTCGGACTCCACGATGGTAGCCTACGGGCTGAGTCTTCGGACTCCACAATGGTAGCCTTCGGGCTGAGTCTTCGGACTCCACGATGTATGTTAGCTTTCGAGCTTAACTCTCAGAGTTATGGAGGACTCTATTCGATGGAAAAAAAACTGTCTTCGGACTGTCCACGAGGCCCTCGGGAGAATTTAATCGTTCACGAGAGCCGCGAAGAAAAGTACATGGTTTATAAAAGGAATTTTAGGTCCCCTACTAAAGCGATGGTTTACGATGGTTTTATGATTTAAAATGACATATTGCATGTGATTGAAACTCTTATTTTGAAACTATGATGGACTTACTGAGTATTATTCGTTAATACTCACCCTTTTCCTTTTTAAAATGTTTTCAGGTAAGGCTAAGATCGGCCCTAGCGCGTGACCGGAGATCAGCTACTCGAGTCATGGGAGCCGACCGATCGCTATTCCGCTTCTTTTATGTTTCTAGATGTACATAGAACTCATGTCAAGTTTTTAAATGTTTAGGAGAATGTTTCAAAATTTTTAACCTTTCTTTGTAAATCGTGCACGTGTATTTGACTTTCTGCTGTTTGAACCCTAGCATCATATTGAGAAGTTTGTTGGATGCTAGGAGGTTGTTTGAAAATCTTAGAAGTGTGTTTTTCTATGTCTTATCAGGAAGGGTCAAATTTTTGGTTTTCGCGTAGTTACGTCGTTATGCTGCCGAAATTATTGGTAATATAGCGACGTGACTTAGTAATGACTCTTAGGTAGCGTGTTGAGCCTATAGGGTCGTTACAAAAAATCTCTATTTAAAGATAAAATTCTTAAACCTTCTGATAGAAACAAAATAATATTCTATATAAAATTATCTAATTATCCATACATATAATTCAAATGTTTAACCATATAATTCAAACATATACAATTATCTAAATCATTAACAATAAAACTTTATATGTTTAACCATATAATACTATTTCTTCTATATATTAAAAAATAAAATAAAACATTAGAAAAATAAATGAAGCGGGGAATGGGAAATGGGGACGGGGAATATATTCCCCATCCTCGTCTCTGTTTAGCTTAAGGGGAATTTTCCCCCCGTTCTCTCTCCTATTCCCCGCTTAAACGAGGATTTCACACCCCGAGTCTCGTTTCTCGCAGGAAAACTGGACATCACTAAGTTCAAGTATAATATTGATATATAAATAGTATATCATTACTCGTTAAAAATGCATTTTAAGTATATCATTAGTGTATCGGTAGTATATCATCATTCATTCAAAATGCAATTTCAAGTATAACATTGGTGTATCAATAGTAATGGGAATAATCAAATTAACCCAAAGCGGAAGCGTTGGAATCGACTTTGAATTATTTATAATTAAACATAAACATATAAGGTTAAGTAAACTTACATTGAAATATATGGAGACATTTCTGGCGGGTCTTTGATCTTCTTGCTCCAACTCCAACAAGGTTAAAACTCCAATTTCATAAAGTCTACTTGCTATGACTCGAACACAGGATCAAGGTTTGCGGGAGCCTCTTGAAAGAAAATCCACAAGGGATTAGAGAGGAAGAGGTCTAGAGAGAATTCGATCTAGAGAGAATTCTCTAATTCTCTATTGAGGAGATGTATTTTATAATGACTCAATCCAAAGGTCCTATTTATACAAACTTACGGCAAATCTTTGCCATAATTATAATATTATATTTTAATATCAATATATTAAAATATATAGTATACTTATTTGAATCTCATTCAAATCTCGTACAATATTTATTTAACCTATTTGAATCTCATTCAAATTTTAAATATATATATTTTTCTTTAATGTATCTAATATACATTAATTATTTTAATATTTAATGTATCAAATACAATAAATATATTTTTCTTTTTTATATTTAATATATCTAATATATTAAATATTAATTTGAACACTTCAAATTAAATATTAATTATATTTGAACATTTCAAAATTTTCTTTCAACTAAATTGATCTCTTAGTGTTACTATGAGCTAGCAAGAGGATCTTATGGACCTACAGATTATAAGCTCCAATGATACAAAATTAATTAATTAAACTCTTTAATTAATCAATTTTCATTCATTAACTCTAGGGTCACTCAACTATAGACATAGATTTTCACTCTTATGCACTGTAGAACAAGTTGTATTTATGGATATAATGATTACATGCAAGTTGAACCTTCACAGGTTGTTCGTAATTACAACTTGGTCAAAAGTTCATTTTATTCCTGTAATTACATCTTGCACCTTAAGTGTCATTGATCCTCTAATGAATAATTTGTTTATGATCTAACCATAAACTAAGTCTCTCTCGGGCCAGTGAGAGAGTAGGCCCCATTGTTCAAGTCCCAAAATCAGCACTTAAGGGAATAACTCATCTACTTACCATATATGAGAAAGAGTGAATTTCATCTTGTGAGATTATGTTCCCAACTCCTTATTTGGTCAAGTCTCCAAAATAGTAGGCTTATTGAATCAGCTACAAAAGCCACTCTCACCCATGTAAATCAAATGACAAGCCCTCACAGGCAGAAATTCATAATTCACCCAAGATCAAAATTGGGTCGCATATTATCATCCTGATGAAATATTAATTTTCTCAATTAACGAATTTATAAAGAGAGATTAAGAGGCTGTTTCGCGCGCTGTTTTTGAATCAGGAACCCTGAAAATCATAAACCCGAGGAATCTTGTGCCGTAATCAAAAACCCTGGGATTCCTGATTATTGTGTTTGGGGTACAGTGTTGAGTTTGTCTGATTTGCTACCTATTTTTGGGGTGCAGGGTTGGGTTGTAATGAGTCTGTTTATGTTTTTTTTTTCAAAGACATTTTTTATGCTGTTTTTTTTTTTAATTTCCATTTTTTGTGACCTAATAATTTTTTTTTTGAATTGCATATCAATATTTTGACAAAATTTATGTGAAAATGTGCATATCAATATTTAACAGATTTTGTCCCAACCATATTCAAATTGGAATTATACCATGTGTAGTATGTGTAACTCTAATCTGTCATTTAGTTCATTCATGGCGATGTCAATTTAAATAACATTATCAAAAGCATAGAATGAATAAGTTAAAAGTAAGAAGGGTATTGTTAAAGTTTTGGAATTTTGAAAGTATATTTTACAAAGTAGTTTGACAAAAAGTTCAAACATTGAGAAATGAACTTTTTTTTTTCAAGTATTTTTCCAAATTTTCATAAATTTTGGTAGGTGTCATAAGTTAAAGTAGTTAATGAGAAAAAAAATACATGGTTCATGGAAAAAGTGAAATTAGTATATTGAATTACATATAGAGAAAAATGTACATAGTTTCTCTAATTTTAATTTGATTAAATTAAAATAAAATACATTCTATATGTTATTTTAAAATGACTAAATTAAGAATAAAAAAACATATATTTAAGATATTTTAGTATAACTAAGTTCAAAATTAATATCATACATATACTTTCGTTTTTTTTTTTTTTGTGTATCTAATTTGAAAATTAAATATTTTCTTTATTGTAACTAATTTAAAATTAAATATTATTTATTTTATTTTAACAATTAAAAATAAAATACCATTTATTTTTGTTACATTGAATATTGTTAATTTGAAAATAAAATATAGGCTTAAATTTTAATATGTTAACTTAAAATTAAATGTTGGTTTTTAAAATATTAATATAAGTAAGTCGTCTAAAATATATTTTTCTTATCTTAAAATTTAAAAATTATACATATTTTGAACTATTGTTAATTTAATTAAATATAAATAAACAGAAAGAATAATTTTATTTAGATTAAGATAATGCAATTTTACATTTTTAATTGAAGAAAAACTATATAATTGTAATTTTAAAAAAAAAATATTTTAATAGAAAAAATAGATAGGGAGGAAGAAAAAAATGGTAGGACCCATCATAATAATGAGAAAAATGGAGAGAGAAATGGTGGAACCCACTATAGTTATTACAAAAGTAAAGAGAAAAGTGATAGACCCTACTAACTTTTTTGTAATTTGACGAAAACCCATGGATTTAGAGGGAAAATCCCATGGGATTAGATGAGGTTTGTTGTTTGAACCTAGGGTAGAATACCTATCCCCCAAACATGGGCTTGAGTTTGGAAGCCAATCCAACCCAAACCAAACCCATCCCCCAAACACCACCTAAATATTTCGTGGTCAAATGTCTCCACATAAATGATGTGGATCAAATCATTTGTAATTATTACAAAGTAGATAGTATCATAGTGTTACCAAGATAAGACACCCAACCTTATCCATATACCATGACCTTTTAGGTTCTTTCTTGAACATGATCCTCTCGTATGTCAACCACATATTGTTCAAGATTACACTAATAACTTTGGATTTTTCATATAATGGATAATATTATGTTACAAATAAAATAATCAAAATTATTATTAATTATTAAATAAATCATTAATTACGAGGCTTTAAGATACAAGTCCCCAACAAAGTATATCAACACTCACTCAAAATTTATTTTAAGTATAACATTGGTGTATCAATAGTATATTAATACGCATTCAAAATGCATTTCAAGTATATCAGTTGTGTATATTAATAGTATATCAACACTCATTCAAAATGAAATTTCAAGTATATTATTAGTGCATCAGTAGTATATCAATACTCATTCAAAATTCATTTAAAGTATAACATTGGTATAGTCATCCTTTATAGGTACTGACCTTTAATAAGGTGAGATAGTGTTAATAAATTGGTTCCAAGTGAAACCACTAAATAGTTAACAAAAGTTGTTAACAATTTAATTATATTTGAAAGTCAAATGGATCCTAGTCATGAATTGGATAAGCCTCATCGTAGTGGGAGAGTTATGAGATGACTCAACCTTTACAAGGGCTTAATTGAAGCCCAAAATTGTCATGTTAGATAACAAAGTTGAAGTCTTATTGCCCTCAAGGTGAGACTAATGACAAAGGGTTAAACCTAATAGGAGAAAGTAGACTAAGCGGTAAACTTTCTCACTTGTTGCCATACGGAAGTCTGTAAGCATTATTTAATTCATTGTTGTATATCGGATATGAAAAATGAATGTTTAGAATTCTTTTATGAAAAGAAATCTTAGATAATGCATCAACACAAATCAATCAGAGAGATTTATTTTCAAATATCAAAAGCAAAAGGTTTGCGAAATAGTGAAGGTTCATTTATGAAATGAATTTTACCATTAGATCTTTGAATATAAGGTTTGATAAAAGTATCAAAATCTATGACTTAGGATAAATATTAATGAAGCTTATATAGACAAGAAAATCATTAATTGCATAGTGGATTTTCTCATGTTTTATGTTAATGATATTTTACTCATTATGAATGATGTAAGATGTCTATCTAATATAAAAAGTTGATTAAGTAACAAATTCTAAATGAGTGATTTGGAATGACTCAATATATTTTACATGTCCAAAATGGAGATTTAAAGGACAAAATGTTAACTTTGTCTCAAACATCTTATATTGACAAAGTTGTTATCAAATATTTGATATTTATGAGTATCCTAAGATACGTCAAATGTTGAGAGTATATGATATGCATAAATGAGACTGAACATTTAATATACAATTGGTTAGCATATATCAATTAAACGAATGATAGGACCATTGAGTAGAAAATTAAAAACTTTCTCAAATTATCTATGGATAATGAGAAATTTTGTGTATGGAGTTAAAGATTTGATCTTTACAAGATACACTGGTTCTTACAAAGATTTAGGAAATCTATGTAAAGATAAATCTTACCCTAAGTGGTGGAGTATGGTATACAAATTAAATTGTGTTGCTTGTGAAGTAACAAAAGGACTTGTACGACTCAAATAGTTCCTTGAAGATTTGAAATGTGTTTTAGATATAATTTAGTCTATAATCTTTATTATGATAATAGTGGTGCAAAGATTAATATTAAGGAAATTAGGAAACACCAATGTATATGGAATCATATCGAGAGAGAGAAAGCATCATGGTAGTGACCAAGTTGGCTTTTAACGGCAGTCCTTTGCATCTATATATAGAGACTCTCCAGGCTAAAATGTTTGAGGGTCACCTAGAATGTCTAGGATTACGAGACATGTCTCATCTTTACTAGGGCAAGTGGGAGTGCATATTGGGTATAGAGTATGCTCTAGGATACATGTCTTGCTAGCTTTAGTGCAAGTGGGATATTGTTGGAATATATGCCTTAAAGCCTCGTAATATTTAATGATTTATTTAATAATTAATAATAATTTTGATTATTTTATTTGTAATATAATATTATCCATTATATGAAAAATCCAAGTTATTAGTGTAATATTGAACAATATGTGGTTGACATACGGGAAGATCATGTTTAAGAAATAACTTAAAGGGTCATAGTATATGGATAAGGTTGGGTGCCTTATCTTGGTAACACTATTGATACAACCTACTTTGTAATAGTTACAAACGATTTGATCTAAATCGTTCATGTGGAGACATGTGAGTAGGGGTATCTTATACAATGAGTTTGTATAAGACTGAACCACGAAATATTTAATCATTCTTTATAAATCCGTTAATTGAGAAGATTAATATTTGATCAGGATGATCATATGCAACTTGATCTTAATCCTGAGTGAGTTATGAACTCTTACCTGTGAAGGCTTGTCCTTTGATTTGCATGGGTGAGAGTGGCTTTTGTAGCCGATTCAATATGCCTACCATTTTTTAGACTTAACCAAATAGGGAGCTGGGAACATAATCTCACAAAATGGAATTCACTCATTCCCTATAGGGTAAGTAGATGAGTAGTTCCCTTAAGTGCTAATTTCGAGACTTGAACAATGTGGCCCCACCCTCTCACTGGCCCGAGAGGGACTTAGTATATGGTCGATCATAAACAAATTGTTCATTAGAGGATCAGTGGTACTTAAGGTGCAAGATGTGATTACAATAGTAAAACCGACTTTTGACCTAGTTGTAATTATGAACAACTCGTGAATTATCAACTTGCATGTAATGATTATATCCATGGACACAACTTGTTCTACAGTGTATAAGAGTGCAACTCTAAGTCTATAGTAATGGACACTAGAGTTAATGAATGAAAATTAATTAATTAAAGAGTTTAATTAATTAATTTTTATCATTGGAGCTTATAATCAGTAGGTCTATAAGGTCCTCTTGTTAGCTCATAGTAACACTAAAATATCAATTTAGTTGAAAGAAAATTTTAAAATGTTCAAATTAATATATTAATTTGAAGTGTTCAAATTAATATTTAATATATCAGATATATTAAATATAAAAGAGGGAAAACATATTTATTGTATTTGATACATTAAATATTAAAATAATTAATGTATATTGTTGCAACGTCATTGCGATGCGGAGCGGCCGACGTCCTCCTCGTAGGTCTCTTTTGAGATCAAAGGTTTGGAGTCGCCACCAATCATCATAGGGTGTGATTGGTCACCCATTTTAGAGGAAAATGGTAGTCTATGAAACCAGAAATTAGGCACGGGAGTTTATTGAGTATAGGGAAGGTGTTAGCACCCTTACAACACCCATTTTAGAAAAACGGTTACCACATTTTATTTCAAAATTATTCTTTTATTTTTTAGTCCAAAGAAAATATTTTTATGTTTTATTTTGAATGTCCCAAAATTTATTAATTCACATTTTAAAAATAAAATATGAAATAATAACTATGAGTGACTCAAGGCCATTAGAAAGACTTGGAATTTATTTTGATATTTCAAAACAAATTCCTTATTTTATAAAAAAAAAATTATTTATGAAAGAACTTTAAAAACAGAGGGTTCTTATTTCATAAATCCACTTTTAAAAGGAGACAATTTATTTTATTTCAAACTTCATTATCAAAATTAAATTTTGAAAAATTGGAGGGTTCTTATTTCAAAAATCCAATTTTGAAAGGGTCAAACTTGTTTTATTTCAAACTTTTGTTACCAAAAAGCAATTTTGAGAAATTGGAAGGTTCTTATTCAGACAAACTTGTTTTATTTCAAACTTTTGTTGCCAAAATGCAATTTTGAGAAATTGGAAGGTTCTTATTTCAGAAATACAATTTTAAAAGGGTAAACTTGTTTTATTTCAAACTTTTGTTGCCAAAATGCAATTTTGAGAAATTGGAAGGTTCTTATTTCAGAAATACAATTTTAAAAGGGTAAACTTGTTTTATTTCAAACTTTGGTTGCCAAAAAGCAATTTTGAGAAATTGGAAGGTTCTTATTTCAGAAATCTAATTTTAAAAGGGGGCAATCTTGTTTTATTTCAAACTTTTGTTGCCAAAATGCAATTTTGAGAAAGTTTTAATGAGATTAAATAAATTTTGACTAATTGGGCAGTTCCCAGGTAGAGGTGTTCCCTTTGGTCAGCTTAAATACCTCAGCCTAGACAGAACGTTGAGTCCCGCATAATCAAATTTTATTCCAAACTCATTAATTAGTTATAACTTGAGAGCTCATTTAGAAAATCTAAGTTAGAACCAAATTAAAACTTCATTTTAGTTGGAATCAAATCAATTGAAACCGAAATTGTATTTAGAAATTTTCAAATCAAATTCAAATGAAATCATCAAATAGAAAAAATTAAGCAATGTGCAATTTAAGCAATTTGTGATTTAAATGAATTAAGCAATTTGCAAATTAATCAAAATGAAACAATCAAATAGTAAAATTTAAGCAATTTACAAATTAAGCAATTTGTAATTTAATTCAAATCAAAATGAAGCAATCAAATAGCAAAATTTAAGCAATTTACAAATTAAACAAATTAAGCAATTTGCAATTTAATTCAAATCAAAATGAAACAATCAAATAGCAAAATTTAAGCAATTTGCAAATTAAGCAAATTAAGCAATTTTCAATTTAATTCAAATCAACATGAAACAATCAATTTCCTATTCAAATCAAATAGCAAATTAAGCAACATGCCATATATCAATTTACAAATTAAACCACAAACCATGAGTCAATTTACAAATTAAACAACATGCTAATTGGTCAATTGAAATTTAATCAACAAGTCATGGGTTAAATTGCAATTTAACAACATGCTATTGGTCAATTCAAAGATAATCCATCAAATAATTATGATTAATTGAAAACACACAACAATTTAATGGCTAATTGAAACGACACCAACAAATCAAGGTGTTAATTGAAATCTTAAATAGCAATTTAAGACTAATTGAAATTTAAACAACAATTATGGTTAATTGAAATTCAAATAACAATTAAGATTGATTGAAAATCAAACTAACAATGGAAATATTAAAGTGAAATCAATAATGGTCCAATTGAAATTCACTCAAAAGTTAGGGGCAAATTGGAAATTTAGCACAAAAAAGAGAGGGTCAAAATGGAAGTTAAAGAGAAAAAGCTTCTCTCTCTTCACCCACACCCTCTCCTTCTCTTACCTTCTTCTTCTTTTACATGGGTGTTCAGTTTTCTAGCCGGAAATGCACATCGGAGGGCATCGGATTTGTCAAGCTCGTGTCCACGTCGTGGGTGTCGCCGAAAGTCGTGGGTATTGCGTCGGAGTTGGTTTGTGCGTGTTACCGGAGGTACTTGCCGTTTCATCGAAGTATGGGTCTCGAGCTCGAACCCGTCGGGTTACAGCTGAAGGCTTGCCGAAGCTTGGGTTCGCTGGAGAGCTTGTTGAAATCGTGATAAGTCCAGGAAATTCGTAGATCTAACGATTCTTTAATTTCTCAAAGCTCCACTTTGATTTCTCCAACCAAAATTTACTTTTTCTTCTTCCTCTTTCCTCTGTGATTTTTTCAACTCTCTCACCTCCCTCTCTAATCAATCCCTCTTTGGTCTCTCTAGTTCCCCTTTTTAAAACCATCAAACTTACTAAAAAAGGATCAATTTTTTAGTCACAACCGTTACAAATCCTCTTTTTGAGGAAGAACGTGGACGTGCATAATGTGAAGAAATGTTCATTCCTTCACATTATTCACTTCCAAGGATGATCGATAGAAAAAAAAAAAAAAAAAAAGAGCAAAAAAATTTCAGTTAGTCAAGATTTCAATGGACCAACTTTCAACCTTCTATCGTAGATGTAGTAATAGAAAATATTGCTACATACTGTTATTGATTATTCTTAAATATTGGATACTAATTTGATGTTTGATTTATGAGTGTTCACACTTAATTTCAACAAAGAAATGAGACACGTATAAATGAATTTAATTTGTATTGATTTGAATGTAGTGGAGTACAATCTCTAATATTTATCCTCTAATTATTTCTCCCTCATGTACAAATGTCTCAAAACCTTTGCAGCTTGTTCTCAAATGTAGATTTTTCTTAAGAGCTTCGTAGCTTGTTCTCAAATATGAATTTATCTTGAGGGTTTGTAGCTTGTTCTTGAATGTGGATTTGTCTCGAGGGCTTTGCAGCTTGTTCTCGAGATTGAAGCTTCCACTACAACAAACAAATCAAATAATGATGGTCAGAAAAAAAAAGTGCCTGAAAATGATGACGGACATATGAAAACACGTGAAAATTTAAAAAAAAAATAAAAAAGACCTACAATGCTAGGCAATGCCCGACATTCTATATACCCTTTAGTGGAAAGCAAAGCCCGCCATCATAGGGTCTTTAAAGTTTTCCTTTTCTCTGCACGTGACAGCTTCCGCATTTCTCACACACTCTCTCTCCTCGACAGTCCTTTTATTCTCTCACTCTCACGCTCACCGACATCGATTTTCGTTCGTCGTTTGTCGTTCATCAGCTGTTCGTGGGCAACTGTTCGTCCATTGTTCATGGGTTTGCTTGTAGTTGTGAGTTTTCGTTCAGGTCTACACCACAATGTTCGCCTCGATTTGTCCGCTGTCATGGGTTTAGGTCTTCCTGTGGGTTCGCCGTGAAAATCTACACCGAAGTTCGATGTGGGTACCTATTATGACCGAAAATTTTAGATCTAGACTCGAGGCTCATTCATATCCACACACTTTCTTCTTCTCTAGTGAGTTACTCATGTACACTATTATTTCTCTTTTTTATTTGTTTTGTTGCTGAGAAAATCCAAGGAAAAGAAAGAAAAAATTAGGTGTTTATGTAATTTGATTTAGTGGGTACTAACTATTTTTGAGTAGATTGAAAATTATGTTCATTAGATTGACTAATGAGAAATTCAATTTTGTTTTAAGAGTTTGATTTTGTTTGTGTAGATTGTTTTTCAGTATTTTTACTTAATTTTAAGGGTTGGTTTATGTTAATTTTTTTATAAGTTTAGGTTTTGTGTTGGTTTAATGAGTATGGTTGTGTGTGGTGGTTGAGAACTTGAAATATCATGTGGGGGGAGGGGGGTTGAGAACTTTTGGTTATTAAGTTTGTTATATTCTTAAGTTTTGTTTAATTTTAATTCTTGGTTTATGTTAATTTTTTATGAGTTTTGATTTCATAAGTTTATTTTTGTGTTAGTTTAATTTGATGAGTTTACTTGTGATGGATGAGGGGTTGAGAACTTTTGATTATTAAGTTTAATAAGTTTTGTTAGATTCCTAAATTTTTCATGATTTTAATGGTTGGTTTTTGTTAATTTTTGTGTTAGTTTAATGAGTATAGTTGTTGGGGCGAGGGTTGAGAACTTGAATTATGATGTGATGGGGGAGGGGTTGAGAACTTCCTAAGTTTTGGTTAATTTTAATTGTTGGTTTATGTTATTTTTTTACAAGTTTAGATTTTATAAAATTATTTTTGTGTTAATTTTATTTGACGAGTTTAGTTGTGATGGAGAAGGGATTGGAAACGTTTGGTTATTAAGTTTAGTAAGTTTTGCTTAATTTTAATAGTTGGTTTATGTTAATTTTTGATGAGTTTTGGATTTGATAAGTTTAGTTTTTGTGATAGTTTAATGAGTATAGTCAGAGGAGGGGTTAAGAACTTGTATTATGATGTGCTGGGAGAGGAGTTGAGAACTTCCTAAATTTTGCTTAATTTTAATTGTTGGTGTATGTTAATTTTTGATGAGTTTAGATTTCATAAGTTAATTTTTGTGTTAGTTTAATTTGATGAGTCTAGTTGTGATGGAGGAGGGGTTGAAAACTTTTGGTTATTAATTTTAGTAACTTTTGCTTAATTTTAATGGTTGATTTATGTTACTTTTTGATGAGTTTAATTTTTGTGTTAGTTTAATGAGTATAGTTGTGGGGGGTGGGGGTGTTGAGAACTTGAATTATGATCTGATGGGAGAGGGGTTGAGAACTTCCTAAGTTATGCTTAATTTTAATTGTTGGTTTATGTTAATTTTTGATGAGTTTAGATTTCATAAGTTAATTTTTGCGTTAGTTTAATTTGATGAGTTTAGTTGTGATGGAGGAGGGGTTGAAAACTTTTGGTTATTAAGTTTAGTAACTTTTGCTTAATTTTAATGGTTGGTTTATGTTAATTTTTGATTTGTTTAGATTTGATCAGCTTAATTTTTGTGTTAGTTTAATGAGTATAGGTAGGAGAGGGGTATTGAGAACTTAAATTATTATGTGATGGTGGAGAGGTTGAGAACTATTTAAGTTTTGCTTAATTTTAATTGTTGGTTTATGTTAATTTTTTATGGGTTTAGGTTTCATAAGTTTATTTTTGTGTTAATTTAATTTGATGAGTTTAGTAAGTCCTTGGTTCTAATATCATTTGATATTAGAGTCCAAAATATCATGATGTTGACTTTCGTATCAACATCATGAACTTGAATGAACAATGAACTCCTTAATAGTTTAATTTTTTCTCAGCTTTTTCTTAAGAACATAGTAAGCACACAAGTTTAAGTAACCATTATTCTTCTTGTAGATTGAACTTTCAAGCCACCAGTTTTATAATGGATAAGTTGTGGATGTCAAATAATCGAATGTCACTAGAATATGGTTTAGGAGTTGAGATGTTAATCAAAAATGGACTACGACATTCAAATAGGTCAGACGTCATTTGTTGTCCATGTTTGAAATGTGTGAATGCAAAGTCTCAAAATGTGAATGTAGTAAAAGACCATTTATTTATTTATGGTATCAATCAAAGCTATAAAACATGGATTTGGCATGGTGAATCGCTACCAGTTAAGAGAAACAATGAAAATGTCTCTACTAGTGGAAAAGAGGAAGTTGAAGATGAAGATATTGATGACACAATAGGAATGTTTAAGGCTACACATAATTATTTTAATGACAAGTCCCCAATTTTTGAGGAAGTACTAGCGGTGCCAAGAAACTATTATATTCAAATTGTAAGAATTTTACCAAAATATCTGCATTGGTAAAGTTATATAATTTGAAAGCAAAATTTGGATGGAGCGATAAAAGTTTCACTGAGTTGTTAGCATTAGTTCGTGACATCTTACCAAGTCCTAATGAAATTATGAGTTCTACGTATCAAGCAAAAAAAATCTTGTGTATTCTTGGAATGAAATATGAAAAGATTCTTACATGTAGCAACGATTGTTGTTTGTTGAGAAAAGAACTTTCAGATGCAGAAATATGCCCCACTTGTTGAACATCAAGATGGATGCTTCGTAAAAATTAGAAGTATGTGATGAAAAACATTCCAATGAAAGTCATGTGGTATTTCTCTCCTATCCCAAGATTTGAATGAATGTTTCGCAGTAAAGAAATATCGACTTTATTGACTTGGCAAGTTGAAAAATGAGTAATTGATGGGTATATACGACATCCTGCATACACACTATTGTGGAAACAAGTAGACAATTTGTGGCCAGAGTTTGGTTTAGAACCTAGAAATCTTTGTCTTGCTCTTTCAACTGATAAGGTCAATCCGCACGGTGATCTTAGTAGTAGATATAGTTGTTGGCCAGTTATGTTGGTGACGTACAATCTACCCCCATGGTTTTGCATGAAGCAAAATTTTTTGATGTTAAATGCATTAATATCTGGGTCTAAACAGCCAAGAAATGACATAGACGTTTATTTAGCTCCATTAGTTGATGATATGAAAAAGTTTTGGAATGATGGAGTTGAATGTTATGATGTACATCAAGAACAATCTTTCACACTCAAAGCTATTTTATTATGGACTATTAATGATTTTCCTATGTATGGCAATTTGTATGGTTGTACGGTAAAAGGATACCATACATGTCCAATTTGTGGGGAGAAAACGTCATCCACTTATTTGCCAAAAGGGAAAAATATGGCATATACTACTTTGTTTTATCTTAGTGCATTAGTGTATTCATTCTTCTAAAATTGCTGCTAGATCTTGTTAGATGTAGTTTGTGAATGGATGGGTGGTCTAATGCTTGTCTATGATATAGAAGTGAATTATATGTGTCTTATTTTAGGTTAGTTTTTGGTTGTTTTAGTAGAGGTCAAGCCAAAATTTTCACATATTGGTCTGATTCAGTTTTGGTGAAGGAATGTTAATGAGTCTTCTTAGTGAATTAGGTATACTACTTTGTTTTATCTTAGTGTGTTAGCATATTCATTCTTCTAAAATTGCTGCTGGATCTTGTGGATGTAGTTTGTGGAGGGATGAGTGGTCTCTTATGAATGTTTATGATATATAAGTGAATTATATGTGCATTATTTCAGGTTAGTTTTTGGTTGTTTTAGTAGAGGTCATGCCGAAATTTTCACTTATTGGTTTGATTCAGTTTTGGTGAAGGAATGTTAAAAAGTCTTCTTAGTCAATTAGGTATACTATTTTGTTTATCTTAGTGTATTAGTGTATTAATTCTTCTAAAATTGTTATTGGATCTTGTTGGATGTAGTTTGTGGAGGGATGAGTGGTCTCCCATACATGTTTATGATATAGAAGTGAATTATATGTGCATTGTTTCAGGTTAGTTTTTGGTTGTTTTAGTAAAGGTCATGCCAAAATTTTCACTTATTAGTTTGATTCAATTTTGGTGAATAAGTTAATTGTTATGTTTGTAAAAAGCCTTATGTTTATTTAGTTATAAAATACAAATGAAATTGTATTTTGCGTATAGATTTGACAAAAGGATAAATATCGTTGGTTAGCCACAGGGGCAACCAACAATTTTTTTTATTTAAATTATGAACAAAACGATGACGAGCATTACCTGTCACTAAAACTTTCAAAACGGATATTTAATGACGCACATATAACATTTAATGATGGGCATGGCTTTCAATGTCACACATTGACTGACATTAAAAGTTAGTGTGATTTCTCTATTGACCTTTTAATGATGGTCATTGATTGTCATCAAAAATATTTTTAATGACGGGCATTACCCGTCATTAAGTCGTGCCCATCATCGTACCCTCTACTAACCATCGTTTTTAATGACAGATATCGAGTTTTAATGACGGTCATTGTGCGTCATTAAAAGATGACCATCATCATAACCTAAATTCTTAACAAAAACAAGTCGGCTGGTGTACCTTTTAATGACGGGGATCGGGATTTAATGTTAGACATTGACCGACATTAAATTCGTCCGTCATTAAAAGATATAATGATAGGCGACTTTTAATGACGTGCAATGCCCGTCATTAAAAGTCACCAGTCATGTATCTTTTAATGGCATTCATATTGATGATAGGCGCATGTCTGTCATCATTTCCCTATAATGACAGGCAATGCCCGTCATTAAACGTACTGGTGTTCAGTCAATCTTTAGAGTCTTCAAGTCTTCAAGTCTTGAACATTTTTTGGTCTTTAAAGAGTGTTCAGCACCTAGGAACTTCATGGAATGTTTGACACCTAAAGACTTTAGGGAGTGTTCAGCTCCTAAGGACCTTAAGGATTTTCTCTAAGTTCTCTAGAGAGTTTAATTTTTAAATCTTTGAAATGAAGGAGAGCCCCTCTATTTATAGAGCTTTCCATGAGCATGTGGACTTGGGCTTTTATGACCTTTGAGCCCAACCATTAGACTTGGATTTTGTTGGCTTTGGGGCTGACCATTTACTTTGACCAAATTTAACCAAATTAACTTTAATTATTTGGTCAAATGAAGACATGTGACATTTTAATTTAGGATTTGTCAATTTTTGTCTTCAAATGAAATTTGGGACACATATCAAATTATAATTGGTCCCAAATTTAATTATTTGTAGTTTTGTCATTAATTTGGAATAATGATTTGGGAATTGGAGATTGGTTGAATTTCTTAGTCAACAATGAGATTTGTCATTTTTAATGAAAAATTGTTTATATTATGGTTTTGATTTTACATTCATTTTAATGTTTGATTGAGGATATATGATAGTAAAAAATAAATATATGATAGTAAAAAATAAATATATTCTTAGTATATGTCATTATCCCTCATAATTTTGTGTATTTTACATTTCGTTCACCTTTTAATTACGAATATATACCTAGTATATATATTATTACTATCGACAACGAATATATTTAAGATTGAATCAGGTTTAATCCTAGTATGAATTATATATTCATCATCTATATTAGGTTTCAATATAAGTTTTATTTAATAAGATACATCAATTGAGGTAAAATATTGTAAAAAACAGCAAACATTTGAGGTGCAAGGTTGTGTTGAGCTGATTCATGCGTTTGAGGTGCAAGATTATGTTGAGCTGGTTTCCTGAAACATGTGTTTGAGGTGTAGGGTTGGGTTGGGCTGAGTTTGTTTAGTCTGTTTTTTTTATATATAATTTTTCAAACAATTTATTATTTTTAATAAATATTTACACAATTTTTTTTCCACTCCATTTGTTCCAACTTCATAATTTTTTTGGTGTGTTACATACCAACTATTTAACCAATTATGTCGAGCAATTGTCACAACTATAGTTCAATTTGAATTATACTAATGTAGTTTGTATAACTACATGCTATATTATTCACTCTAGTCATGATGACATAAAATTGAAGATTATGTGTAGCAACAGATAATTAATAGGTGCAATGTAAGAATGGTGTTGCCAATGGTAAAGTAAAACCAACAATTAGAACTAAGATCTGGTTCTAAAAATATCATAATACACAGTATGGATGAAATGATAAGAAAGTAGAAGTAATTGTGCGAACACAAAGGTAAGTCATAAGAGTGGTAGATGAAAGTGATGAATAGAGAGTCATGTTCCAGGTGCTTTCCCCAAAATTTTCACGCAGTAATCATACTTTCAATCTGAGGTGAATGCAAAGAAAGAGTTCAACATCATACTATCCGAGAAAATAGTCTTTGCAACAGCCATGTAGTCTTGCCTTGTCATCCCTGGGATCGCCGTTAGTTCTGCATATAGCTCGTTCACGCGGGCTCTTTCAATCTTGTCTTTCTCAGACAGCCACGATGCAATCCTCCCAATCTGTTTGGTTGTCAAGTGGAAACCATTATTTAGGATGTCTGACATATTGGATCCCGAGGACATACATCTCCTCCTACTCGGTTTAGATGTTTTGATGTCTCCTGTTCAACTCGTGGGCGTGCTTAATGTGTCCTCATCCATTGATGTGTCGAGTAGAGGTGGATCACAGAGAAATGAATCGTCAAACTCATGGTTGGAGTCATTATCTAGGTCAGTTGCAAAGTCTAATGCCATATCAAATGGGGTCTGTGCGCTTGCCCTCGTTGCTCTATCTTTTTATAATATGATCATTAAACCAAGGGAAGAGCTTGTTTCAAAGACCTTTAGCACCTGGGTGACCCTGCATCATAATATGTTAATGATAAAAAAAAATGAAACAATAATTATAATAATATTCCTCGTACCTTCACCCATGCATCAAATATGTCCTTCTCGCCCTCCACGCACTTACGCTCTTCGTTCCATCCGAATCCACTGCACGCGGGTCCTAACATCTTAGCGATTGCTTGGTATTGCTTCTTCAAGATTCTCACTCTGGACTCCATATTAGGGTTGATCTGTATGTCGCACCCAACGATCTTTTCTTTCATCATTTTCTAAACCTGTACCAAAAAACCAGCCTAAAAGTGCCATTGTTGACACTCCATCCACCTGCATGAACGAGGTGCAACAAACATTCAACCAATATGACATCTTCTTTGGGAGTCCATATATGCTTGGGGCATCTAGCTCTGGACGATGATTCTGCCATATGAAACAACACCTATGTTTGAATAATGTGTTCAATCATAAATAACATTTGATAAGTGTAAGGTAACCTTGATGATTATGTAATTCATTTATTCATTCTATATGGATGTTATTTACACACAAAAAATCATATCTACAAAAAAAACATATTTTATATATACATAACAACAAAAGAGAAGGCATATGTTGTCTCTACAAAGCCAATGTTATTTAATAGTCAATTTGCATTCCAGCCATCCGCATCTGGTTTGCGAGATTTTCCCTCCATTCAGTCCAACATTTGTAGTCTCTACAAAGGTAATGTTGTTTGCGCTCATCCCATTTGAATTGGGGTCACCTGGGTATGACTCTTTGAATGTGGGATTCGTGCCCATCTCTCGAACAATCAAGTTGTGCAACCGACAACATGCAGTTATCGTCCTACACTGGACTTCAATGGGATAAAAGGACTCTCCTCGGAGGATCACCCATCAACCCAATGCCCTTTCGATAACGTTTTGGGCAGATGAATGTCTCATGTTGAACAACTCTTTGGGGCTGGTTGGTGGATTCCCTCCTCCCCAGTCGGTTAGGTGATAGCGTTGTCCTCTGTACAGGGCTAGAAATCCATCTGCATTGGGATATCCGGCATCGCACAAGTAGTAATACCTTGCGATCATGCCAAGATTTGTTAGGGAGAACGACCCTCGACATATCTCCACATTTGTATTATATTGTCCACTTTGGGCATAAGCCCTCATGGCTTTGTTTTTAGTTTCACCCAAAAAATATCGTACCAATGGAGATAGTGTCCCTCACTTATATACCCATGATCTTCCCTTGTCTAACTAATGTGGGACTTTGGTCGCACTCCCAACAATCCTCCCCTCGAACAAAGTACTAACCGAGCCTCATCTCAAATAGTCATCTATCCGTCTAGCTCTTATCCTGGCTAACTCCTTTACTGGAGCACACGACCAATCCAACAGAGCTCAACCAACTGACCTCCACCATGACTATGCCTTCAAGGCTTGCCTCATTTGTTCGACACTTGAGGATTCTACCACATTGCTAAGTCAGAGGCATGGCTCTGATTGATTTGTGTATATACATTATCTAAGATTTTTTTTCATAAAAGAATTCTAAACATTCATTTTCATATCCCATATGCAACAATGAATTAAATAATGCTTACAGAATTCAGTATGGCAACAAGTGAGAAAGTTTACTTGTAGTCTACTTTCTTTTATTAGGTCTAACCATTTTCCATTAGTCTTACTTTGAGGGCAATAAACTTTCAACTTTGTCATATATCATGACAATTTAGGCTTCAATTAAGTCTTTGTAAAGGTTGAGTCATCTCATAACTCTCCCACTATGATGAGGCTTACTCAATTCATGACTAGGATCTATTTGACTTTCAAATGTAATTAAATTGTTAACAACTTTTATTAACTATTTAGTGGCTTCACTTGGAACCAATTTATTAACACTATCTCACTTTATTAAAAGTTTGTAGTCTTTTATTTGACATTCCTTATAAAATTGATATTTGTCATACAAATACCTTATTCGTTTTAAGACTGGATAAAAGATCATCTTGTACTCCTTAGGGGTGGCCTTCACGTAGGCTTATCTTTGAACATATACAAGCTTTTTAGGCTTGTTTTAGCATGTGAGTTTAACATTTCCAAATGATGAAGTGTTGTAAACTAGCTTTACTACTCTTATATAATCTTCAAATTGTCTTGTAGACATTGTCGGAGGAAATCATGTTCACCATGCAATCTCTATTACATCTCCTAATTAGAGTTTGGCAATGGAATGTAACTCATTATTGATGTGACTATGTCTAACAAAGTCTTGTTTCTCCTCTTGCAGCAGAATTTCACAAAATTGTACTTTGTATTAAGATAATTGAGATAAAAACCCATTTTCTATCAATTAGTTTTAGTACGTAAGGTTCATGTACTTTCTATTATGATCTGATCATAATGTCTTGATAGATTTAATTACCTAATTGATTTTTAACTTTAGTCTTAATTTTCTTGAACTATTCAAAAATTTAGACTTATGTTGTATTAGGTAAAGATACTTGTACCTTGAATGATCATCAACTAGAGTGACGAAATATTCATGACTTTATTTGACCTTTACATTCACCAAACCACTTGGGTCAGAATGTGTAAGCCCAAAGTATTCTTTAGCGTTCTAGCCCTATCTAATAAAGGCCTAATGATTATCTTGCATGAAATGCAAGATCTACAAATAGGTAAAGTAATTAACTAACTTTTTATCAAATTGATGTTAATCAACCTTAATAGCCAAAGTCAAGTATAATCTTTTAGGAGAAAATAATGTCTTTCTATTATGGATTCTATAATCCTGAATATCTCAGTATTTTGTCGTATAGTATATGTCAACATTTTTAACATATACAAATTATTCTTATTTTCAGCTGAATGTATTTTCAAACAAATTTGAAAATATAAATTTTCATACTTCAAAGTAATTCATACTATATGAATGTTTTAGTAAAAAGTTCAAGAAATTGAATTTCTCTTATGTTTACTAAAAATACCATATTCAGCATTAAGTAACAATTTTTATGTAATGACATCTTAATGTCTCCCACTATACTAATTAGGATGGGCTTCTTGGTGCCAACGTGTAGAAACTATTCTACATGTTAAGTATTTTTCAAGAATTACATATTAAATGTAATAAAAATAAATAAATCTTGATAGTGGATCTTATATCAACTATCCAGATGTTGTTATTTATTCTCTATAAATAATCTAGTAAATCAAATTTACTTTCATTTATATTTTTCTTCCCATAGAGGTATTTCAAAAGATTCCTCTCATTATGACTGTTCTGGCTAATTTAGGAACTATTTCCTTTCATATAGCTTCCGTCATTTGATTTCTTTTCTTGGATTTTTGTAATGCGTAATTTGGAGATCATTTAGACAATTATCTAAATTTAGTTTCTATTGACTTCAACATCTCATATGTTGTTGTCATTTTCTTTATCTTCTAAGCTTGACATCTAACATGTTGTAATGCCTTGCGTTATAAATTAGGTCATCCTTGAGTAATCGAATCTATTCGTTAGAGTTATAAGTTGGAAAAAATGAATTTTAAGTTTAGCCCATTAAGTTTGGTAAATTAAATTTCTATAATTTTGGAAAAGATGATTTTTAATTAAATTTAAATCCAAAGTTTGAGAATCTAATTTTTATCTTATTCCCAAGTTCAAAAGGAACCAAAATCTTCTATTAAGTAGAATTTATCCCAAATCTTTTAGGTTACTTATTTGGAGTTTTAAAATTTTAAATTTGGAGAAAATAGTCATTTTTTATGTTCAATTAGATAGGATTTACAAGAAAATAAAAAAAACAAAAAAAAAACCCAAGTAAATCTTTCTTCTTCTTCTTCTCTCTCTGTTGTTCTCACGAAAAACAGCCCCTTCCCCCCTCATCTCTTTAGTTTTCTTTTTCACACTAGAAGCTGCCAATGACAACCCCACCCAACACCCAGCCGTCGCATGCCGTCTCCTCTCCCTCTCTCGCTAACGCTATCGATCAGCCAACAACGAGACTCGTGTGTTTTCCTCCCTTTTCGTTGAGGTATGTCTCATACCCATGCCAAATCAACCTTGATTTTGGATTACCCATACCTTAAACACCTTTGATTTGAAATTTTAGCTCGTTTGGACGCAAAACAACCCACATTCGAAGCCATTTATTGCAAAAAAACAGGATTTCCAGCAGACCAACTCGAATTCCTTCTTGTTTGGTAAGGTTTGTCACTTACCCATGCCTAATCAACTTTAGTTTTGGATTACCCATGCCTTAAACACCTTTGGTTTGTAATTTTAGCTTGTTTGGACTCCAAACAGTCCACATTCAAGGTCGTTCACGGCCAAAAATAGGATTTCCAGCAAAGTTTCGGTCTATTTGGCACTGTTAGGTAAGTTTTAACATGTTATGGACCTTTCGCAAATCCATTTAAGTATCGTAGCATTAGTTCTAACATGTAGGAACCTTTAGTTTGCAGTTTGGGATCGATTCGAACACCTTTGAATAGCAAATGCAAGCATAAGGGCTATTTCAGTACGTTTTAAAGCGTTTTAAACTTTTCGCAAATCACTTTAGGTGTTATAGCTTAGGTTCTGGTGCGTGAGAGCCTTCTGTTTGCAGTTTCAAATCAATTCGATCTCATTTGAACACTCTCGAACTCAACTAGCAAGGTGCAAGGCTTGTTCTGGTAAGTTTAGAGTGTCTTAGCCTTTCAAAATCCTTTACTAAGTGTTGTAAAATAGTACCTAATCATTGAGAAGCTCTTAAATGTAGTTTGAACACTCCAAATAATTGCACGCTATTCTTGGTAAGGATTAAGTGTTCAGTTGGGTTCTGGAGCATTTGCTTTACCATTTAAGGCTAAAATCTAAGTAAGTTTACCCTGTTTGATCATATTCTAGTTTGCTCAAAGGTTTTCGAACTAAGCTTAACCCCTAAAATCTTGTCTCTTTGTTTAGGAGCCTTTTGGATTATTTTTAGCAACGCTTTAGGTAAGTAGTTTCTACTTGGTGGGTTTGTTTGATTGTGTGCAGTATGATATATGTTATCTTGCTTGATTTGTGCGCGTTATATCCATTCTATGTTTTTGAGCTTTTGACGAGCATGCTTGAATGACTTATGAAATTTATGTGATGTTAGCATGATAATTAATTGAGCTTGAAATATATGTATGAGCATGTTTATTTGAGCATGAGACATGGTCTAGTAGCATGCTTAGGTAACATGAGTTTGGTGAGTCTGTGAGGAGGTTAACGAACCTTGTGAGCTTGATAAGGATTGTAGGGTGAGTACCAGTGCACCTCAAGTACAAATGGTCAAGGGGTGGTATTGTCACCATTGGAATAAGAGGAACATCGAGGCCTTGGGTACAAATAGTCAAGGGTCAGTGTGATGAGTCTAAAAGGCATGTGTTGGGCGCTTGGGATAGGGCCAATGCATTGTTAAGTCATCGGTGCACCTTAGGTACAAATGGTCAAGGGCCGATGCACAGTTCGAGGCCTTGGTAACATTAGTCAAGGGCCGAACACTGAGCTCCGTAGAGAAGTATTGAGGTCTGGTAATAGTGGTCAGGGGTCGATACTTCTCGAAGGGTCAGTCTTGGAGAGCTTTGGTGAGGGCTAAACATGAGTGATGAGAAGAACCGAGCGAGCATAGCATGAAGCGAGAATTCATGTGTTAGTTTCATGGCATGATGCGAGATTTCATGTGTGTTAAGCAAATTTTATGCATGGTTTACTTGCTTATGTATGCATGGTATGATGTTGGTGAATTTACTTTGAATAAGCATGTTTGGGTGCGTGTGCATAGTGTCACAATCGCACTCTTCGGGACGGGATGACAATTGTGCAGCACTTACTCTAACCCAGCAAGCAAGTCAGCCTATGAAAATCGGAAGTTGCGGACAACTTCAACGTAGGGTCTAGCCTCTCCTCACATCTCTGGAGAAAATGGTTTTGGAAAACGTGAGAGAGAAAGTGTTTTGAAAGTGTTTGAGAAAGAGTTTTGTTATACACAAGCAAGCAAGTAAGGGACAAACCACGGCTTGACTAGCATATAACGTCGGGTAGGAGGGATGGACAGCTAGTCATACCCCCCTATAGTACATTCTAGGATTTATGCCTATGACAGGCTTGCACATGAAAATGGCAAGGAGTCATACGGCCACAAAAATACAAGGAAAGCTAACTAGAAAGCAATAAGACATATATACAATGAAAGCATGATAAAAAGGGGTTGGAAAGGGCATGCGGCCATGGCAACACGCCTTGGACAAGCATGATCGTGACACATAGCATGTTGCTTGTTGTTTGATGATTGGTAGCTCACTAGGTGTGAGCTACTTACTGAGTACTTTTGTATTGACTCCCCCCCAACTAAAAGATTCTGTAGGTAAGGAGGAGCTTTACGAAATTGGTGATGCATACGAGGAGACCTGATGAGAGGACACCATTATTATTATTTGCTTTCTTAGTATTGATTTTCTTTGAATTGCATAGATAGGATTCTAGTTGTTTTGTATAGGTGCTTAGTATAGATCTTTCCATTCTTTATTGTTTCTGAAGAATAGATAGGTTCTTTTGGTAGAACTAGGTTTCGAACTGAAAGTCCTAGTTGTTAAAACTTTCTTTTGTTTCTGTTAATCTATTTGAATTAAGTATGTTTTGAGTTGTTGAGATTTTGTTCATTCTGGGGGTTTGGGTGTGCTGAACTGTAGTCAGGAGATGTGGAGATTGTTCTTATTTACTTTGGTTGGTTGAAGTATGGTTTTCTTGTCTAAGAGGTGCC
Source organism: Trichosanthes truncata (assembly GCA_033996785.1). Taxonomy (NCBI): domain Eukaryota; kingdom Viridiplantae; phylum Streptophyta; class Magnoliopsida; order Cucurbitales; family Cucurbitaceae; genus Trichosanthes; species Trichosanthes truncata. The sequence continues at coordinate 21,772,886 of JAWPNB010000003.1, read as the reverse complement.
AGGAAAAAAAATTGGTTATCTTGTAGTTACGCCGTTACACTGCCAAAATTTTCGAGACATATTGGTTACAAGTTTAGTAATGTCCTTAAGATAGTTTAAAATTTGGGGCGTTACAGTTGAGTGGGCATGTGATGCCTGAGTTTAGGAGAGGTACATGAATGAATTGACACCACATCGAAATGAGAGAGATCCTAAGGCTATGGAAGGCATGGTTAAGAAAAGGCTTAAAAGAATTGATAGCTACTATCTATACCAGTAAGGTGCACCTTCCTTTTTAGGTGGCTCAATCATATGAACTCTAAAGTTAAGCGTGCTTGGCTTGGAGCAATCCTACGTTGGGTGACATCCTAGGAATTTTCCTAGGAAGTATGTGAGTGAGGATAAAACATGTTGAAAGGACCCGTGTTGGTTTGTGGGGACAATCTTCACTCTCAGAAGCAATTCAAGATAAGTACGGTGACGTGGCCAGGTCACAAGGGATGCAGAGGAATGTCGGGGCCATCAAGTGCCAAATCTGGATTCTAAATTCTGGTCTGAATCCTAGGTCTGGGACATTACACATGTTAACTAGGAGATACATACAACCTATCTCGTTTACTTTTGATTAATTAATCATGTGGTTCTCGAACAATTCAATTAGCATTGACAATAGGTTTTGAGAATATTTCTCAATAAAGACAAATTCAAAATTTTTACACTGCCATTATAGTGTTAAGTTACTTTAAAAATTTTCTCAACTTAACAAATCAATATTCAAAATTAAAATTATGAGAGAAATTGTCATAATATTGAAATATATAAAATATATTATTTAACATCATGCAAACAATTATCCATTCAATTTTAGCATAGAAATCAAACAATTTGAAAAATGAACCCTATAAATCATTTCTAATGCTATGGTACTTTAGTGAGTTAGAACAAGTGCTGTCGTAGGGTAGGCAAGTGTTCCTTCACTAAACTGAGACAATCTTAACCAAATATGATACCAGAATAACTCTTATTCATATAATATTTAGTTATCATTAGTTTGGTGATTAAAGACATCATTAACAACCTTAATGAGCCTTTTGTGAGTGTGACCCATCATTTTAGATCCTGTAGTTTTATCCCAACAAGTGCCACCGTAGGGTAGGTCAAGTATTGGAAACAAAACTATAATCCTATCATTCTCAGGAGTTCACCCTGATATTGATCCATGCAAACACCTTCCGTTCCGTAGGGAACGGTCCAAACACCACCACAAGGCCCCGCATGAATCTCACGATGTGAACTAATGATGGAAACTGTAGGATATGTTGACACATTTCATTCTACCACTTACTATTTTGAAACAGGGTTATCTCTTACTTAGACAAATTAGGTTAATCTCATTTATCTAAGTTCTCAATCTACCCTTATAACCCATATGTTGGTTTGATTGATTTTAATGTGAATTTCAAAGTTTTAAACTATTTAAAAACTAATCACATTATGAGCCTATTTAATGAAATTAAATAAAATTTGACTAATTCAACTCCCAAGTCAGTTCTTAGTTAGAGGTATTCCCTTTCGATCAGCTTAAATACCCCAGTCTAGATAGAACTTTCCATAGACAGAGTTCCCTTATAGTCAAATTTTATTTCAAAATTCATTATTCTTTAATTAACTATTAATTAATAGATTAATGAACCTAAGTGATTTATGCAATGTTTTTAATCCTATTAAAAACTAATTTCACTTCATGGATAATCTTGAAATTCTACCATTTTTAAACCTCTTAAAACTAAATTAAAAAATTATCCTAAATTCTAATTTTATTAGAAATAGATAAAGATAAATTAAATTCAAATTTTAAACTATTTAAAGTATGAATTAGAAAAAATATATATCTTTATTTTAAGGAAACCCTAATCTCATTAGAAAATATCTTAATCCTATTAGGAAAATATGGATTCCAATTTTGATAAGAAATATCCTAATTTAATTTTTCAAATATAACAATTATATTCAAAGATATGGAAAATATAAACTTATTAGGAAAGCATCTTAATTCTAAACAATCTAATCAAAATTTTCAAATATAACAATTATATTCTAAATTAATTAAGATGCATGATCATACTTAATCTATGGTGGGATTTTAATCTAAATGACATACTTTATGCAACAATTAATTAATTTAAAACAAACATCACATGCATAATTAAAGTAATCAAAACAAAATTGACCGGCATATTTAGCATATCCTAAGAAATTGAAAACAATTTAAATTGCAATAATTTAAGTCCAAGATATATTTTGGCCTTCAAGATCTTTTTCTTTTGGAATCATTGTAACGACCCTATAGGCTCAACACGCTACCTAAGAGTCATTACTAAGTCACGTCGCTATATTACCGAAAATTTCGGCAACATAACGGCGTAACTATGCGAAAACCAAAAATTTGATCCTTACCTGATAAGACATAGAAAAACACACTTCTAAGATTTTCAAACAACCTCCTAGCATCCAACAAACTTCTCAATATGATGCTAGGGTTCAAACAGCAGAAAACCAAATACACGTGCACGATTTACAAAGAAAGGTTAAAAGACTTTAAAACATCCTCCTAAACATTTAAAAACTCGACATGAGTTCTATGTACATCTAGAAACATAAAAGAAGCGGAATAGCGATCGCTCGGCTCCCATGACTCGAGTAGCTGATCTCCGGTCACGCGCTAGGGCCGATCTTAGCCTTTCCTGAAAACATTTTAAAAAGGAAAAGGGTGAGTATTAACGAATAATACTCAGTAAGTCAATCATAGTTTCAAATAAGAGTTTCAATCGCATGCAACATGTCATTTTAAATCATAAAACCATCGTAAACCATTGCTTTAGTTGGGGACCTAAAATTCATTTTATAAACCATGTACTTTTCCTCGCGGCTCTCGTGAACGATTAAATTCTCCCGAGGGCCTCGTGAATAGTCCGAAGACATAGTTTTTTTCCATCGAATAGAGTCCTCCCTAACTCTGAGAGTTGAGCTCGAAAGCTAACATACATCGTGGAGTCCGAAGACTCAGCCTGAAGGCTACCATCGTGGAGTCCGAAGACTCAGCCCGAAGGCTACCATCGTGGAGTCCGAAGACTCAAGCCCGTCGGCTACCATCGTGGGGCACTCTCGAACCCCGGGAGCATAGAGAGTCCGAAGACTCGGGTTCCCTCATAACCCACATAAAACTTTTGGGAGAATTATCGTCACGGCCTTACATAAATCTTTTCATGAGCACACAACACATGCATGAGGTCCCATTCGTTTTAGAACATAGTTATGAATGCATGAATCAAGACAATCGCATTTCAAAGACATACATATCATTTCCATTCTTTTTAACATGAAAACTCAAATAGAACTCATGGAAATAGCGTATAAAGGAATATACATATAAAACACTTTCTTTCTTAAATACTTAACACGAAAAACATAAACTTTCAAAGTAAATATAGAGCTAGCTTTAGGTTTCGAAAACTTCTTTCGTTGTGAGATCCCTTACCTTAAATCTTTACTTACTAAAATACCCTTTCTCCACTAGTAATGAGCTTCTCGAGTCCCCCCTCCGAGTACAAACCAAGGTCCTCGACAAATCACCTAAAAAGTGTCCTAAACGTGTCTTAAACCATCCAAATTACGCTAAAACACATTCTAACATTAATAACTCGACGAAACGGACCAAATGGCAATTTTACCCAACTCCGGCGAACGGCGGTGCGTGACCGGAGCACGGCGGCGCGTGCAGCGGCGGACGGCGGCGCGTGGGGCTTCCAAACGGCGCGTGGAGGTTCGCTTCTGGTGTGTTGCAGCCCGATCTACAAGAATCCGAGGTCGTTTTGCTGAAAATCAATCAAACTCGAGCTCAAAATGCCAAACTTCTCACGGAAACGAAAACCCACCTTGAAAACGCGGCTGAAAAGGTGTTTTCCGGCGAGCTTAGAGTTCAAAACCACCGACGATTGCAGGCGTAAGGGCCCTCGTCGACCGGCGTGCGCGTGGAGGAGCTTTCGTCGATCGGAGCCTTCGCGCGAGCTGATCGGAAGACAGACGAAAACGCGGCGGCAAGCTTCGCGCGGCAGCTTGCTCGTGAGCAGCGGCGGGCAGCGGTCGTGTCGCGGGGTTCGTGGCTGTCGGCGACGGCGTGCGGCGGCGGCGTGCGGCGGGGCTGGAGCTTCGGCGAGAGAGAGAGAGAGTTACCGTGAGGGAGAGGAGCGCGCGCGAGAGAGAGAGAGAAGAAATTTTCTCTCTTTTTTTTTTTTTTTAATAATAATAATAAAATCAAAATATCTTCTCTCTAAAAGACCAAAATGCCCTTTCCTTTTCCAAAAATCACCAAATTACCCTCAAAGCTAATAAATTCTTAATAAAACTTTACCAAAACAACATTTTAAACTTACCCAAAGAGTCTCGGGTGTTACAATCATTCTAAATTTAGAGTTTAGAAAACATAAATTTATCTTCCAACTTAAAAATGCATCCACTTGCTCGCCAGATGAAGCGTGTGTATGTTCATTAGCCACCATCTAATCGATAGAAATTAATGTCGGTAATATCTTCATGAAGGACAACACCACCTCCATGTAACTAACGCCGGCATCATGTATATGTTGTTCCCATTGACGATATATATACATTCACGTTGCCAGCAACTTTAAAAAAAATCGGTGCAAATTGGATTTTGAAAGCAGCCATGTGGATTCTCTTTGATTGAATTACTACTACTACTACTACTTCTTCTTCTACTTCTTCTTCTTCTTCTACTTCTTCTTCTACTTCTTCTTCTTCTTCTACTTCTTCTTCTTCTTCTTCTTCTTCTTCTTCTTCTTCTTCTTCTTCTTCTTCTTCTTCTTCTTCTTCTTCTTCTTCTTCTTCTTCTTCTTCTTCTTCTTCTTCTTCTTCTTCTTCTTCTTCTTCTTCTTCTTCTTCTTCTTCTTCTTCTTCTTGCATGTTCTAGTAAGTGTGTATGAACCTTGAATATCCAGACATGCATGAATTGACAAAGCAAGTTCTTTTCCAATAGGGATGCAAAACTTTAAAAAATATATAATAAATTACATGAAATCCTAATCCAATGGGTTTTACAATTTGATCTAATCAACGCAAAAACTAATGCCAAATAGCCTAAACAGTCAATTTGCAAACCAACATATATCACATATATGATAAAATTAAAATACCCACCATCAAGTTCTAATTCTAAATAAAATTCAAAGAATTCTTTAGAATTAAACAAAAATAGACAAGGTTAAACAAAACTTGCAATGGAGTAGAATATGGAGAATAAAATTCTGGCGGATCTTTATCTCCTTCATAAAATCTTCCTAGCTATGACTCGAACACATGACCAAGGCTTGTAAAAGCCTCTTGAAAGAAAATCAACAAGAGATTGGAGAGGAAGAGGTCTAAAGAGAATTTTCTAATTCTCTATTGAGAAGATATGTGTTGTGTCTAATGGCTCAACCCAAGGGTCCTATTTATAGAGACTATGGGAAAATCTTTGCCATAATTTATATATTATATTTTAATATCTAATATAGTAAAATATATCCTATATTTATTTGAATCTCATTCAAATTTCCTACGATATTTATTTATTTGAATCTTATTCAAATTCTATAAATATCTTTTATTTAATGTATCTAATATACATTCATTATTTTAATATTTAATGTATCAAATACAATAAATATATTTTCCTCTTATATATTTAATATATTTAATATATTAAATATTAATTTGAACATTTCAAAATTTTCTTTTAACTAAATTGATCTTTTAGTGTTACTATGAGCTAGCAAGGGAACCTTATGGACTTACAGATTATAAGCTTCAATGATACAAAATCAATTAACTAAACTCTTTAATTAATTAATTTTCATTCATTAACTATAGGTCACTCCACTATAGACCTAGAGTTGCACTATTATGTACTGTAGGAAAAGTTATGTCCATAGATATAATCATTACATTTAAGTCGATCCTTCACGAGCTATTCGTAATTACAGCTAGGTCAAAAGTCCGTTTTACCCCTATAATTACATCTTGCACCTTCAGTACCAACAATCCTCTAATGAACAATCTATTTATAATCTAATTATAAACTGAGTCCCTCTCGAGCCAGTGAGAGAGTAGGGCCCCATTATTCAAGTTCCGAAATCAACACTTAAGGAAACTACTCATCTACTTACCCTATATGGGAAGGATTGAATTTCATCTTGTGAAATTATGTTCCCAGCTTCCTATTTGATCAAGTCCTCAAAATGGTAGGCATATTGAATCGGCTACAAAATCCATTCTCACCCATGCAAATCAAAGGACAACCGTCACAGGTAGGAGTTCATAACTCACTCAGGATTAAGATCGAGTCACATATGATCATCCTGATTAAATATTAATCTTCTCAATTAACAGATTTATAAAGAGAGATTAAATATTTCGTGGTCCAGTCTTATACAAACTCATTGTATAAGATATCCCCACTTACATGTCTCCACACGAACAATTTGGATAAAATAATTTGTAACTATTACAAAGTGGGTTGCATCAATAGTGTTACCAGGATAAGGCACCCAACCTTATCCATATATTATGACTTTTTAGGTTATTTCTTGAACATGATCCTCATGTATGTCAACCACATACTATTCAAGATTACACTAATAACCTTGGATTTTTCATATAATGGATAATATTATATTACAAATAAAATAATAAAAATTATTATTAATTATTAAATAAATCATTAATTATGAGATTTTAGGGCATAAATCCTAACAAGATTATCACTACATGCCACAAGTGGATATGTATATATTCATATAGATATATGGAGTATGCAGGAATCAGTGCTCTACCTCTTGGGACCTTTAATCTTGTTGGCCAAGAAACTGCATCACGCAAAACCCTAGAGTCTGATGTAGATCCTTCCCATCCAGGAAGGACAAATATGAATTCACCATTTTAAGAACACACAGCAAGAACATTTTTGGCGATCTCACCCTTCCTCGTCATATATCGTTGGCGGTTGCACTTACGTTCACTTTGATATGTGTCCCATCTAAAGCACCTAAACAATTATGCGATGAAATAGGAGATATGGTTTCAATGGTGCAGCAACGAAATCATATCTTCAGTTCAAAGGTTAAGTACCTTGAACCATCGCCACCTCTCGTCCTAACATGCATTTGTAACTGGTTTAGGTGACTTCAATAGCACTGAGTGAAGTCTTATTATCGCATTCAGGACGACATTGAAGTGTTTGGACACAGTCTCACCAGATCTTGCGAAATGTCTTCGTATTACTCGATTATTCACATCGTGTGCAATGATGTGGAGGAATATCGTGACCATTTTCTCCACATCCACGATTGAGTGGATGTCAACCCCCCCCCCCCCCCCCCCCTCTTACCTTAAGCATCTCACATAGGATAGCAAATGTTCGCCTATCCATCCATGTATTCTCACGACAAGCGAGATTGTTTTCATGTATAAGACGAAAGAAATTTAACTGTCTAATTTGGTGTTTTATATGAGGGGATTGGTTGTCAAGTATCATTTGCCCTTGCATTATTGCAGCGAATGTTGCTACGAATTGAAATTGTGTGGCACAGACGACTGTAAGTATTGCTATCAACTCATGTGGGTCAATATCCAATCCGTCCATTTATTACTTTAGTTATATGGTCATGACAAAACAATTTCAGGTACATGCTATAAGATTTGTGTACTGCTCCACTAATGTACACTCCACTAATGTCATGTATTTTTGCATGACATTCATACCATGTCATATAGATATCGGGGCTTAGCGACATAAAACTTCTTCCCTCCCATAACTCTAACGTAACACACATGTAATAATGAGAAACATCTTACAAACAAATGTGTTTACAAAAAAAAATCATACAAGGTTAGTCTAACAAAATTGTGTGTTATACAAATATTATTTATGAGATTGTGGTTTGCTTAGTCATGAATTTTGGACACTATTTTGAGAAATCTTCACTTTTTTTTTTTTCTTTTTATTGCATTTAAGTGCTCATTTTACCTATGTTTTTTTCCAAATCTGCTTTGCACGCTTGATTTTTTTGGTTTAAACTTGTTTTTATATGTTATGTTGTTTAATAAAAAAAAAATCTGATTTCAAATTAATTTTTTTCCAAATTTGTTTTTCAATTTTTGTTTTTATCCAAATCTGTTTGTTTCTTCATAAGTTTCTAGGTGAGATTGTATTTTTTTTCCAAATAAAAAAACAGTTGCTACTTTTTTTTAAACTACATTGTATTAAACAGTTTGAACCTTTTTTTTTTGTGAAGCTACTTTATTAAAATTAAAATTTTGTGCAGCTACTCAAGTTAAATGCAAAAATAGTTTGTAAATCTTTTTACCAAGTCGTTCTATTAAACGAATTTTAATTTTTTAAAGTTATTGGTGCTAAGTACAAAATTGTGTTCTTCAAAATTATTTCAACATATACAAATAAATTTATAACATAAATAGTGTAAACAATTTCATCACATGAATAATTACACATGCACATTAAAAACGAATATATGAATATCTATAATATATTAAAAAGCTACAATGTGTGAAAAATATTTTTGGACTATTTTATCTGTATTGAATTTCTAAATTTACATATTCTACCACTAATCATTAATTATCAATAATAAAATAATAATTTATTGATAATTAACAGAAAAAAGTTTGAAATTTACTCTAAACTAGTAAATTAAAGTTAATGTCATAACTTATCATATACAGAAGTTACAATAGAATTTTAAGTAAGCTAAAAATGAAAATAATAAAAATTATTCTAATGTAATGTTATATTCTAATAATATAATATTCTATTTGGCATTCATCAATCAGATTTCTTTGATATTGGAAGCTCAAGACATACAAGATACATCCACAAGATGTACGTATGAACTATATCTAATTTGTAAGTTTGAAAATTTACAATTATACTTTGGTGAAGTTGAATAATGGTGCTTGTTTAAAGCAAATCTATTTTCAAAAATGTGTATATAGATTGAGTTTTGATTTTTTTTTCTTATCATTGTTTTTTTTTTTGTTATTTTATAATTGCTATATTATTGTATTTTGTTTTTGTAAATACTGTTTTTTATAATTACTATAGTTTGTTGTGTCTTTTGTTTTTAAAATGTTTGTGCATGTTTTAGTTTGAATTTGATAAATAAATGTCTCCTAGGTTTAAATTTTATAAGAAATTTAGCATGCTTATTAAATTATTTTATCTTTTTTCTAATAACAATAATTTAAATGTATTGTCTTAATTATTCGTTTTTTAAAATAACATGACAAATTGAGGTAAATATTAAACAAAAATATTTTAGCTTCAAATTAAACCTTCAATCTTTTTCATTGTGAGTTCATTAGAATTTGTAAGAAACCACCATAAATTTATAATTTCCAATATAAAAGGTTGTAATGAAAATTTTAAAATTTTGTTTTCAACTCTAAAATATAACTATGATTTTTTTTTAATAACAAAATATGAGGTATGTTAATATAAAAAACTTGACAATGATGTGAAATGAAAATTACATAAATTAAATTTATAAATTGTATGATATTATATTGATATTTAATCTATATTCTTATTTTCTACTTTAAAAATTAGTTTATTAATTATAAAAAAATATACATAATTAGATGTATAAACATGCACTGCCCGTGCTAACAAACTAGTGTATACAAGTGCGTAATGAAATATACACAAACATTCCTTACATAAAAAAAAACCAAAAATATGTAAAAAAAAAAAAAACAAACAAGCATCACAAAATAAGTCTTACACAATGTTTTAAAAAACAGTAAAATACATAAATACGAAAGAAACATTACTTATAAATATTTCCGACGCAAAAAAGAGAAACTTTACTCTTGAAAAAAATTAACAAAATGTATTAGGGTTCGGGTGAATGGGATAAAAAGTTAGAAAAAAAAGGAATATGAACTCACCTTTCGTATTGTCGGTCGTTCGTGAATGATTTATCCAATCAAGATAGCACAACTTGTAAGCCTTATAACCTCCACTTCCATAACCCAAGAAAAAAAAACAAACTCAGATTAGTATGTAAATAATAATGCTATATTGAAAAACATAAAACGAAATAAGAAAATAGGTTTATGGAGAAGGATTTTCGGAAGCATCCCTATTGCTCCAAGGAGAAGTGTTGGTTTGAAAAGATAGAGACCCTCGTTTAAATAGAAATTTGAGAGACAGGAGGTTAATTAATTCGCAACCACCCAAGTACCCATAAGTACAAGGATTATTATAATAAAAGATGGAATGAATTGTCAAACAAAAGAAAATAAATACAATAATGGATATGTATTAACTAAGCTCAGTGGGAATTAATGTAGCCTCATATCAGTAAATATCAAAATTTAAACAAAGTAAAATCCAACCAGACATTTGAAATCAACTATGATGTGACAATCTGGTTACTGCACAACAAGATTCATACCACTAACAACCAAATCTGTCTTATTTCAAATAGCAAACAACATATGTATAACACAATCAGGAGTCGTGAATAAAAGATTCAAGATATGGATACCAATTAGAAGGAATACATACCGGATCAAGTGTAGTAAATCACAAGTGTAGGAAAGAGTTAAAAAAAAACAAAAAAAGAAAACAACATAAACATAACCAAAACGGATTAGGGAATCATCATCGGCCATTAACAAAACCAAAACAACACATATGCATACAAATCACAGGCACCTAATCACATACATACCAGATCCAGTGTAGTAAATCAGGGGCCTAAGGAACAGAATAAGGAAACATCATTGGCCATCAATAAACAAAATAAGCGCCCAAATGAATGAAGTCAAATCAAGTGCATCAAATCAGAGCCTCGTAAAATTTAACACGATTGCATTAAACAAACGAGATCAAATCGATGAATAGAAAAAAAATATAGAATATGCAAAAACCGTTAGGTCTCAAGAAGCATCATTGGCTGAGGAAGAACGACATGCAAGCTGACCCACACCAAGCTCCAACGAAGCCACCATCCCCTACCAAGCCTCCTTCAACTTAGGAACCAGATCTGAGGAAGAAGAGAAGAATAATCAGGGACAAAGAGGCAACAAGGGAGGGGCTTCTTTGAGCGGTGAGGGCTATGCTGGTAAGGGGTTTAGTCGAAATCGAGGAGGAGAGTTGTTTCGAGAGATGGATCAAAGAGAGAAGAGGGATTCAACGCCAGCGAGGGAGACGAATCCCCCATTTGAAGCCAATTGTCATTTGATTCCATTCGAGAGATAAAACAAAGATTCTAGAGACGAAGCAAAGCTTTAAGAGAGGAGGAAATCATTCGAATCGTGAGGGAGAACATAGATAGGGTTTTGGGGAGAGGAGACGACACGAGAAGAATGAGGGAAACGAGAGAGAAGAAACGACGTACACATGGGGGTTAGAATAAGGAAAATGGTAGGTTTGATTTTCTCAAACCCCCATTTTAACAAACCAGTGGGCCAACACACAAGTTTGGGTTTTGAACCCAAACCCGGAACGTCTGCCCAAACGTCCCCTAATTTGTTATCTATTTTTAACTAGTGTTTTCAAAATTAAGCCAAATTTTGAAAACTAAAAAAATATTCTAAAAAACTTGTTTTTTTCTTTTGAATTTAATTAAAAATTCAAATGTTTCCTTAAGAAACGTGAAAATCATTGTAAAGAAATTGAGAGAAAATAAGCTTGATTTTAAAAAACCAAATGGTTACAAACGGATCCAAAATGTCCCCTTTTTCAAATTTCTTTATAAATCCAAAAATGTTTTTAGAATTTCAAAAACCTAATACTGAATTTGTTAGCAAATGAACATGTTTTTTAAAAACTAAAAACCAAAAACTAAAAACAAGAAACCAATTGGTTATCAAATGACTCCTTCATAACTTTCCATAAAAATTCGTTTTATAAAAAAAAAAAAGAGAGAGAGAAAAACAAAGCAAAACTTGAATTACAAAATTGGTTAAAATATTATTTTGGTTAATGTACTTTGAGTTTTATTTCATTTTAGTTCCTGTACTTTTAAATGTTCACATTTAGTTTTGTACTCTACTATGCTTAAAATTGGTTAGTTTATTGTTAACTTTTCTAAAAAAAAAAAATAGTCTTTATTAGCTTTCATTTTATAAATTTTAGAAATATGTTTGCATGGTGTATTTTCTTGTATGAAAATTATTATTACTATTTAATCAATTTTGATAAAAATTAATTTCAAACAAACAGTAGAGACTATTTAAAGTTTTATTGGAAGTACATGATTAAAATTGAATGAAACATAAAATATAGGGGCCAAAATGATATTTTAACATATGAAATTCTATATCAAAAACTATACAAAAAGTTATGAAAAGTCTTCCCTTCTAAATGGAAAAACCATAGAAAAATCACGATCTAAAATAGTCCTCCCAAAATTGTGTAGAACGAAAAATAATATGGAGAAAACTTATTGATTTTGGAGAGAAATCAATAAGTCGAAAGGCTCTTTTTTTAGGCAGAAATATATTTAAGAATAAGATTAAAAAATAGTATAAACTTGATGTCCTAAAGTAGGGAAATATTTTGCTCCAAAAAAAAAAAAGAAGGGAAAGATCGTAGTTGAAAATTTAAAATTATTGTGTAAAATCGCAATTTACCAATAATTTGCGACCTCCGGTCGGGGGTTGGGGAAATATTAGGGGAGCAAACGGAGCATGGTTCTATTGAGCGAACATGAAGAACAGTGGCAATAACAGTCACGGCGGTGAAGATCGACAAAGAAAAGAGAGCACAATCTCAGGTCTCGATTCTAGATTCAATCAGACCCTTAGAAATGTACAAGGGTAACAATCTCAATTCCCCATAATTCATGTTTCCAAATCTCTGATTTGCTTACCTTCCCCCATAATTCTTTTCTGTTTCTCTTGCTTGAATTTTCATTGGATTTGAGAACCCAGTTAGCCAACTAAGATTTTGATCTCCAATTCTAATAATGGATCACTTTTCCGGAGGTCATTTTTCACTTTTGATCGGTTAGCTCAATAAATTCCAGATATTCTTCATGGGCATCGGTTCCAGTTCCACAATTCTGTAAGCTTTAGATTGTTGAGGAAAATTTTGTGGGTTCTGTAGATCTTGATATATGAGCTACGGCTTACTTAGCTGCGATCTGGGTTTGATGACGTTTGGCATTTGGTTTCTGGGAAATGTGTGGGAGCACTGCAGTTGGAAATTTAAATTGCTACTCATTTTCTTGGTTCCGAGACCTGTTTGTTAAAATATATATTGGGGCTCTTAATCTAGGAACTTTAACAGACTGCCCAACTCTTAACACTTGTAGTTGGATAATTCAAACCAGAGATCGATTAGTCTGAATTTTGATCATTTACAGAAGTTGGATAATTATCTTGTAACTTTGTAAGTGCTTCAATTCCTCAAAAGTTACCTTATGGAGTCTAACTTGTTATTGATTTTGTCTATTATGCTAGAGACCGTTGTCTGTTAAAGATTAAAATTTCTTAATTAAATGTTTTTAAGGCTTTCCCAGTTGGTAGATGCCGCTAATTGATCCCACAGTTAAGTGACTGAGGAACATATTTTCTTTGCTTATGATATCATATGCTATGAGCCTGAGCTTTTGATTCTATTCCTAATATTAAATTCTTATTCACACATCTAGAATGTCCGATGCAGGCTGTTGAAAGGCCGCAGTATTCCTGGCAAAGTATTGCTCACTAGAAGATCAGATGTGCTCGACTCCTCAAGCGTATCAGAAAAATCATCAAATTATTCAAGGAGCTTTTCGGATAATGATATTGGTACAAGCAATCGCATTGTCAAATCTGAGGAGGTGAGCCTGACTTGAAATCTTTCATGTTATTTTGGTCATTACTTCTATTTTGGATAACGAGTCACGTTATAGTGAAACTCTCTATTTCAATGTAGGAAGATGTTCAGATTATAAATAATAATACAATGGTTAATAAGTCAAAATCCTCAACCTCCAACACCGAGGATCTTGCTAAAGAAGTCCAAAAGCCAATAATGGGTACTAGAGCAACAGATTCTGCAAGGGTCATGAAGTTCACAAAGTTGCTCTCAGGAACAACAATCATATTAGGTATGTATATGTATAGTTTTAAATAATCCTCCCCCATCTTGAAGTCAAAGATACCCATGCACAATCGAAAGTTGGTAAAGGAACAGTAAATGCATTGGGGTGCTTATATTTTATTGTTATAGCTTGTCATAGATGCAAATAGGCTAATAGCCAACTCTAAGAAGTAGAATTTTGTTTCTTATTAGTTTTGCTGCAAAAAAACATGGATGTAAACTTGCTCCTTTTTATTTGACTATGTAGACAAGTTGCGTGAGCTAGCTTGGAGTGGCATTCCGCCATATATGCGCCCAAATATATGGAGGCTTCTTTTGGTAAGTTGGATATGATACCGATAATTTCTGATTTCTTGATGGAAAGCAAGATTTCTTCTTCCTTTTTTTTTTCCTTGTGATAACTGGTTTGTGGAAGGTTTTGATTGATGGAACATTCTCAAGGAATGGTGCTAACTGTTAATATATATGCATGTATATTTTCTGAAAATGAAACTGATAATGCTATATCATTTGCATGAGTTCCAGTTTCAGAGTTCTATCATTGTAACATTGACGATGATTAGAGGCCATTTTGGAGCTAACGCTGAAGTCTAGTTTAACAGAATAACTTTTAAAAACAGGTTTCAAAATAGAAGTGAGTAGAAAAAGGAAGCAAAACTATTATTTATTTTCTTTGTTGTTTTCTAAATTAACTATATAAAATCATTAATTGTATGTTTAAGTAGACAATGATTTCAGTGTGTTATAGTTTTAAGTTAATACGTAGAAGATGTTAATGAATATACAATAATAAAATATGTTTTCTAAATAGTTTCTAAATTGAAAAACAATACAAACTAATTTAAGAATTAGTTTGCAGAACGAGTTGTAAAGCAAATTTTAGAGAATATATTCAAATAGCCCCATAACGTTTGTTTGTCCTTTTCTTTTCTTCCTTTATTCTTTTACTTCTCTTTTGAAAGAATGAGTTGCTATATGTTATTTGTACTTAAAGATAGCTTAAAAGAGATAGAGATTATTTTGTTGAGAAAACTAGACTTTTCTTGAATTTGTGAAAAGTTATGGCCATCCATTACATACTAACAAACAACCTCCCATTAAGAGTAAAATACACGCCCCAAGGGCCTCAAAGGAAAAATAATGAAAAAAACATACAATTCCCATTCTAAATGGATGCATCCATGTACCACGAAAAGAATAAAAAACTAAATATTCCTTCTCAAAGAGCTTTTTTCCCTATAAAGTGATCTTTCTGATCATACATTCCAACAAAAGAAACTTTAAAACTCAAAACAGAAGGCTTGTGCCAGGAATTGTTAAATGTGGGTGTCTAGGCCTCCTATGACTAAGTTTTCTTGCGTGTGTGGCCAAGGGCTTGCATTGAATGCGATAGGGATGGGGCTCATGCCTCAACCATCAACCCTCTTGTTGGATCTACACCATGCCCCTCCATTGGGTGGGGGAGGAGAATGTGATGTTGAGTTGAACTCAAGGTAGGCTTGCTTCCACAATGCTTGCATGGCTAAAAAAATGAAAAATAACTCATAATGGAAGGTTCTTCAACATATCTCCAAGCAAAACTAGACTACATGTACCTCTCGACAACCATAAAACGCAACTATGAGAAGGAATATATTCTTGTTTAGAATCCTCTAAAATCAAGCAAGGACCTTAAGAATCACTTTTACACCTTAATGAGTTCTTATCAATCTTCCTTTTATCGTAAATTACCTCAAAAGTTAGATTTTCCGGCTCTCTTCTTCCTTTTGAATGTTCCCTTTTTTGCATATTTCTATTTCTTACTTCTTGTCATTGGAGTGAGATGAAACTCAAAAATATAGAAGAAACTCCCAAACTTACCTCACCTCATCTTAACATTTGTTTTAGCCTTTAGGAATACTAATGTAATGCAAGTTAATGTTGCATTCATTGTTTGTTGTTAAATAACCACAGAACCCAAAAACTTAAGCTGATGGGTTGTGGTAAATTTAATCTTATGCCAATATTTTAGCACTCTCCCTCACTTGTGGGCCTGAAAATTTGCACAAGGTTCAACAAATTCTTATCAATATTAATTGAGAGGAAATAACATTATAGGGCTTCAAACATAGGACTTCCTACTTTGATGCTATGTTAAATAAGCACTGAACCCAAAAGCTTAAGCTAATGAGTTATAATATCAATACTTTAACATCTTTATTGAGGAAATACTCTTTGGGGAAGATGATGATATTTAGCCACAAAATAATGCATTGGAAAAGCACTATCCTTCATTGTCGTTAACATATTTGATAATACTATGTGGGAATTTACGTTCATCTTGTTAACTTCTCTTACCTGTTCGAGGCCATCTTTGTAGAACAATGCCTTTATCTTCTCACTTTGATTTGATATTACATGGAAAAATGAGTCTAGTTGACATTGATGCCAATTTTTCTAAGTGTAGAAAAGAATTAAACCAACGAGATTAGCTGCCAGTTTAAACCTTGATTGAGTTTTACTGAGGCTGGATGAATGGCCCAATTCGGATGTTTTCTTGAAAGAATGAAACCATTTATTGTATGCAATTGAATGCAGTGTAATAAGGGTTTCTATTATCTTATTGTACTATTTTTTGTGAAAAGAGGAATTGGATATAAGTGAACATGATGAGGGATGAAAGAAACCCCTATTGAATGAATTACGTAAACCAAATAAAATTATGGTGGATGTTAGACATCGAGGTTTAATTAGTATAAGGGTGAATGAATAGGATGTGGGGTGGTTATATGGGATAATCAGATGGGTTGGAAGGAAGTGTAGCTTGTCAAAATTAGTAAGTTATAAAGAGCGTGGGTTAGGAGATGCAAACAGTAGGCAAATATTCAGTTAAAGAATTGTGGGAGAGAGATAGTCCTCCTCTTAAGTAAGTTATCAACCTTTGTGTTTTTCTTTCTACAGTTGCAAAGAACTTTACATTTTCTTACTTTCTACTTCAATTTTTGGTTCCTCACAAATGAGTATAACAACAACGATTCTGACCATGGAAGACAAGTACTTGAAACAAGATGGATAGATTGGAGGAAAAAAATTTAAGCTACTGAGAATTCTTGGAGATAAGAAATGAAAAAGATGAAAGCCTTTACTTAATTGATCTGGGAAGAGAAAATTTGGACCTTGCTCATAAAATTGGAGCAACTGCAGAGAATGATGCTAGAATAGAAGTATCACACAGCACCAATTGGCTAATAGACCACTAAGGAAGAAAACTGAATGAAGGATGAATTTGTGCCAAATCATGGGCTTTGGTACGCAAGTTACTTGTGAGTGGAAGAAATCTGAAGAACATTTAGTGATGAAGCTAGTGCTGCTCATAAGGGTTTTGAAATTGAGGTGAAGCAGTCACATTTAGGCCCTCGACAACCAAGCACTGAAAGAGGAACAATGAAAGGACAAAGAGGATAATTTTTGGCTGAATATTTTTGTGCAAGTTTGAGTGACATGAACATGAAAAGATACAAAATGTGGTATTGGAAGCTCCATCAGACTTTTCTGATATTATTGAGGGCCTTTCTAACCTTTCTGAGTTTGCAGCAGGTTTCTTGTCTGAATAAGGGTTTGTTTTCATTATTTTCTCATTCATTTGGGAGTTGGAGCAGCCTCTATAGCTAGATTTGTCTTATGGGCAGTGGTTTAGATGCTGATTATGCATTTCTTTGGTTTAGCTTCAGTGGCTCTTCAGTGTTGTGAATTTGCTTCAAGGATTGTTTTTTTTTGTTCCTCCACTGGGTGCTTTGTTCTTCATTGTTTTATTTGGTTTCTTGTACTTTTGTAGAGTTCCTTTCTTCTTTGGTTTGGTTGCTTGTTCTTTTCACTCCCTATGGGAGTTTGTTTTCTTGAACTTTTTCTTTCTTTTCATATACCTATGAAAAGTTGGTTTAACAAGAAAGTGCTATTTTCTGGTAAAAAAGAGTTTAAGTGGAATTCTTATGATGTTCATAACAAACCTTGGGCAGGCAACAGGGATTAAGTAGTAGAAGAGTAAGTATGTGGGATCACTGAGATGATTCTGTGAAAAATTAGAGTTTGTTGGAGAGAATATGGTTTATTGAAGTTAGGAGATTGCAAATAGTGTGAGCTAGGAGATTTTGAGGTAGACAAATGTTCGGGTAGAGAATTGTGGGAGAGAACCCTATCAAAAGGCCATCAACGTATGTATGTATGTATGTATGTATGTTTGTACGTATGTATTTATTATTATTATTATGTTAGGTATCTACTGGTTTCCTGTTCAATCAAGCAGAAAATACACAATCCCACAACAAGATAACAAACAACACTGTTCTATTGAGAGTTCTTCAATAGACAGTGATATATATGTATTGATATTATTGAATTCAAAACAGCAGAAAGGACAAGATGGATACTAGTTCTCAGCTACTGGAAAACCATAAAGGCTTCCCCACTCCAGGTATTTCCTGCCTCCCCTCTCTCTTTCCGAACCTATATAAGGCCCTCACTCCCATACAAGCCGTACCACCACCCTTGCCAAAACAAAAGAGGTCCCCACAGACCGTTAGTACTCTATTCCCAATTTACCCCTTCTTTTATACGTTTTAGTAATAGGAGGCCTAACATATTATTTTGATGAAGAGAACCGCTTTTATTGAGAACGAATGAATGAATACAAAGGTCAAACCAAAGAAGGCCAATAAAAAAAAGGGAGACCCATACCCAAGGGAGCAAAAAAAAAACAGAAAACAGAAAACAGAAAAAAAAGGAAAAAATACACTTTTGGTCTCTGAGGTTTGAGTTTGTTAAAATTTAGGTCCCTGAATTTTCAAACTTAACAATTTAGCCCCTGATTTTTTGATTTAATTGCATTTTGGTCCCTCCATTCAATTTTCCGTTAATTACTAATGGAATGCTGACGTGGCACTTGTTTTTTATTATTATTTTTTTAATTTTTTAAAATAAAAAGTATTTTAATTTTTTAAAAAAACTATTTTTTAATTTTTAAAAATATATATTCTTTCTTTTCCTCTTCTCTCTTCTTTCTCTATCCTCTTCCCTCTTCTTTCTCCGTCCTCTCCCCTCCTTCCCCTTACTCCATCCATGGCTGCCACTGCCAATTGCCACTGCCCATCCTTCCAATATCCATTAATAATGTATGTGATGAGATTGCCAGGAATTTATTGCCGTTCTCATTTTTTTTCAAATGTAGTTGAAATAGACGGTGGAAGAAACTCAGAAGCTTCCGATTTCTATATGTTCACACTTCAAGTTGCGCCTTATAAATACCCAATTTTTGGTTCTAAAACCACCACAGACCATAACCAGCTTGCTTTTGTTTGGTTTTAGAAAGAAATATTTAAAGAAGAAATCAAAGTTTTAAAGATGGAGAAGCTCTGTTTTCATTGTTGTTTTGCTCATTGTTCTGTGCGTTTCTTTTGGTTTCATGGCCGGGAATTCTCAAGAAGTTGGTAGGGAACCCATTGAGTCATGTTAATTTCATAGTTGGATTCGTTCCAGATTTGAATTGGAGGAAAAATAGATCTGAAACGAACCTAAATCTAGGTTCGTTCCATATTTGGAATCCCTTTTTTGTGTTAAACGTAAGAAGGGGAGGAAAGAGGGAGGGAAAAGAGGAGGGAATAAGAAGAAAAAAGAAGAAGAAGAGGAAAAGAAAAAAAAAGGAAGAGGCAGTGGTGACGGATGGCGGACGACTGATGGTGGTGGGCAGCTGCGGCGGATGGCCATGGCCATGGATGAAGGAAGAAGAAAATGGGAGGAGGGAGAAATAAGGAGAAAGAAGAAAAAAGAAAAAGGAAAAAAAATAAACTTAAAAAAAATATATTTTTTATATTAAATCTTAAAAAATTAAAAAAAAATTAATAAAAAACTAGTGTCACGTCAACATTCATTAGTAATTAATGGAAAATTGGATGGAGAGACCAAATGCAACTAAATCCAAAATTCAGGAGCTAAATTGTTGAGTTTGAAAATTCACGGACCTAAATGCTACCAGACCCAAACCTCAAGAACCAAAAATGTATTTTTTCCAAAAAAAGGACGAGAAAATTACAAAAGGGGGCTCCAGTCTAAAAGAACGAGAGATAAAAGGATACCGTGAAGCTGTATAAAGTACACGATCAAAAAGTTATCAAAAGACTGGCGGGTAAATTACAAGAAGGGGCTCTAGTCTAAAAGAATGAGAGATAAAAGGATACCTTGATGCTGTATGAAGTACAAGATCAAAAAATCATCAAAAGACTGACGGGTAATTATTTAGATAATACACCCAGAGGGTGGTTACAGACCAACACACATTATAAAATGTCTGTTGGTCAATTTCAGAGGGCCAATCTGCCCTTCCTTCCCTGACAACAGTTACATTTAGATTCCTTCTAATCCCCTTAAATAACATGTTCTTATCTACTTATATTTTGAATCCCATCCTTGAGTAACTATTTCCAGTAGTTGCACTCCTATGCTGCTATTTTGTAGAAGTTAAATTCCTTTTTTTTTACCCTTCCTTGAGTACACTTTTGCAATTGGTGGTCTAACAACAGACACCTGCACTTTTCAACCATCGTTCCAAAAGAATGTCAAGCCAACCAATTTTATTTTTGAGGACACACAACTGAAACTGAATATAAGCCGTCGAAAGAACAATTAGGACACATGTTAGGGGAAATAACCAAGGATTTTCTTTTGAACTCTTTCGAAAACAGTTATAAGCCATTGAACAGAGAAAGCAATTTGTTATTTATCTAGCTTGCTTAGAAGGAAAATTACACAGAGACTTGCCTAACTTGATCGTTAACTAACTTTGAACTTGTCTGATAGAATCATTTAGTTGCTTGTCCAAAATTTAAATATGCACTGACAACAGGGCTATGCACCACCTAATTCAGATAGAAAGGAGGGAGTTCTACGAAGAAAGAGGCTTGAGTATCTTGACAGCGTTGCACAGTTCTATGACATTCCTGATACTGAACGCTCTGACGACGAGATAAACATGCTCCGCCAGGTAATGACTGCCAGTTAGTGCTGAATTTTATACAATTGTTCTCTAGTTTTACCAGTCCTTGAAAAATGCGTTCCTTGTTAGATTGCTGTTGATTGTCCTAGAACTGTACCTGATGTTGCTTTCTTTCAACAAGCACAAGTTCAGAAATCTTTGGAGCGTATTCTCTATACTTGGTAAGACATTATCCTTGCCTTGCATTGTCACTAGTCAGTATAACTGATTTTTGTACCAGGTAATAGTGACAAATATCTTTGTTTGCTATTATTTTTTATATTATTTCATCAATAGAATATTAACTAGTCTTTTTCATTGATGTAGTCTAAAGTTACATACGAAGAATCCATTTATTTATTTGTATTCATAGTATCAATTTTCCTATTAGAAGCTTATGAAAATCTCTTCTACTAGAATCAATAGAAGGATATAATTACAAAATGAAACTTAGTTTTAATTGATGTGGTCAAAAGTTACATACGAAGTATCAATTTAGTTATGTATTTACATACAAAGTATATTCCCTTTTTGAAACGATGGAGTCATTGTTATTTATTGGCGTAAAATATTCTTAGTTATTCTACAAGTAGACACTGGCCAAGCTGTGGAACATTGCACGACATGGTTATTGGTGGGTACAGTGATGCTGGCAGAAATCAATATTGTATCTCATTTACACAATTGTTTTCTACCCAGGGCTATTCGACATCCTGCGAGCGGATACGTCCAGGGAATAAATGATCTTGCTACTCCATTTTTAGTTGTCTTCTTGTCAGAATACTTAGAAGGTGGTGTTGAGAAATGGTCTATCTCTGATCTATCTCTTGACAAGATCACAAACATCGAGGCAGATTGCTACTGGTGTCTATCGAAATTACTTGATGGTATGCAAGATCATTATACATTTGCACAACCGGGAATTCAGAGGCTTGTATTTAAGTTGAAGGAACTGGTTAGGAGGATTGATGGTAATCTCTCTTTCTGGCCTGGACTCTTTTGTAGAAGCGATTTGCTTGAATTTCCTTCAATTGATCTCCCTCACAGCCTAGAGAATTGGATATGGTAAGCCATTTATTAACCAATCATGTATGCTTTTTAATTTGGCCAGAACCTGTTTCAAGACACATGGAGGAGCAGGGTCTGGAATTTCTTCAATTTGCTTTTCGGTGGTTCAACTGTCTTCTGATACGCGAGGTTTGCCAAGAAATTTGTATATATAATGCTGTAGTTTCTTCCAGTTACTTCTGTTGGGAATAGATAAAAACCATATCAGATTCTGTAATTAAGATAGTTCACTGAGTATGGGAGGGTAAAACTGTCAAAAGCATTCATATACTTTGTGCTCTTACCAGTTATGAATGCAATCAATGTTAATGATTTTGTGTTTCCATCAGATTCCTTTCCATCTTGTTACCCGGTTATGGGATACTTATCTTGCGGAAGGGGATTCATTGCCAGATTTCCTTGTCTACATATTTGCCAGTTTTCTTTTGACGGTAAGGACATCAACTTGTTTCGATAAATTTGTCCTCACAGTACTGATATACATAGCACAAGCATGTTCCCGATCACGTTGTTTTAACGAAAAGGCAACTCATTCTAACCAATATTTACAGGAAATTTCTTAGGTTCGACGAATATATTTTTGTGTGACATGTTAGACTCGGGAAAAACATTTGTTCTGGTAATTCAATGTGATAAGTGAAAGAATTCTTGGAAGGAAACTTTTGTAAATGGTTTGAATGGTTTTCATTATTGAAGCATCACTATTAATGGTCCTACGCTTCTGATGTCTCTGAGTAAACTCTTCAAAAAATGAAATGAAGGGCAATATCATTTTTACCTATTGAGTTCCTGTTCAAAATTTTCAGTGTAGATCTTGTTTCTGCTATAATATTGCGTTAGGATACCAACTAAAGTACTTAGAGGTCCTTTTTTCCTTGTTTTCAGTGGTCTGAAGAGCTGCAGAAACTTGATTTTCAAGAATTGGTGATGTTTCTCCAGCATGTTCCAACTCAAAATTGGACCCATCAAGAGCTTGAGATGGTGCTTTCAAGAGCATACATGTGGCACAGTATGTTCAACAATTCTCCCAGACACCTTGTTAGCTGAATGGGATTTGTTTGTTATACTCGCTCACACTTGGAAGGTTGACCAAAATTTCCCTCCTTTTTCTCTTCTGTCTTCAATGGGGTTTCTGCTGCTCTGCTTGTGTATGAAAACGATTCAAATCTTCTGCCATGTATCATCCCTTGTATCGTCTGTATTTTCTGAGCAATTATTTGTAGATTTACTGTATTTTGACGGAAGTACACGTTTTTGTTCACAGATATAATGAAATTCTCTATTCAAAAGAAGATTGATGGTTGGTTGATACTGACATACTTTCATCTTTTTCCTGTTTTGTTTGAGAGATTATGGTCATTGTTGCTAAAGAGATGAGTATCTCTTCTATAGCATTTATGGTGTAGTAACTTAGAGCCCGTTTAGAGTGACTTTTCAGTTGTTTGAGAAGGTGTTTCAAGTGTTTAAAGGTTTTTTTGGTATAAGGAACAATTTCATTGATGAATAAAATAAAGGAGAAAACTCCGAGCACCTTTAGGTGAATTACAAGAAGGCTCTCCAATTGGAGATTAAAAAAAGATAAGCCATAAAGACTAAAAGGTCGAAGTGTTTTGCACCACAAAATAGCATTAGAAAGAACAGTATCCATAAAACGATCAAATGTATAAGAAGCATCCCTGAAAGTTCGATCATTCCTCTCCAACCAAAGGTTCCAAAGAAAAGCACGAACAAAAGCCAGCCAAAGAATCTTCTTAGTGCTTTTGAACGGATGACCCACCAAAATAGAGGATATGATATCCAGAATATTGTTGGAAAGAGGCATTGACCAACCAAAAGCTTCTAAAATATACATCCAAAAATGCGAAGCAAAACGACATTGCACAAATAAATGATTTATAGATTCAGAATTCAAGCCACACATAATGCACCAAGAAGGAGAAAGAGCCATATATGACATCCTTCTTTGAAGTCGATCATTCGTATTAATTGCTCCCAAGCTAAGTTCTCAAATGAAGATTTTAATCTTCTTTGGATAGGCATCCTTCCAAATCACGGAATATAAATCTTTTAATAGTGGATCATCAACATCCATCAAGCTTCCTGTAAGCAATTTGACAGAGATCCTCCCAGATGCTTCTAAAGGCCATGACCAAGTATCAGGTGAGTTCAATAAAGTGATCCTTGATAAAAGATGTGAAAGAGTAGCCCACTTAATCACTTCCAAATCATTCCAATTGAGATGAAGTCTCAAATTCCAAGCTGAATTAGATATATTCCACACTTCTGCCACAGTAAGATCATTTGAAAAGTAAGGATTTCCAAGTGTTAAGGGTTAAAAAAGTATCTTTAAGTATTTGAAAAGTCATTTCAAACTGACCCTTAAAATATCTAGAGGTTTTTAATTCTCAAGTCTTAGATACCAAAGCATTTAAGATTCTACTGTAAAATTGTATCTAACCATTCTTGATATCCCCGTGGGATCTTTCAGACTGCATGGCAGGGTGGAAGCAGATCTATTTGGATTAATTTTTGGCCAAAAAAAAAAATAATTATATTGAAATTGATTTGATTGCTCGATAAAATCAATCACTAAGGCCCCATTTAATAACTATTTGGTTTTTAGTTTTTTAAAATTAAGCTTATAAACTAGGAATGTTCATAAAATTCTCATAAATGGACACGACTGACTGAACTGACGTTGGTCGGTCGATTTTGACTAAGCTTCAGTCAGCATCGATCTTGCAACATGTAAAATCAATTGGTTGGTTGATCAGTGTTGCTAGAAAAGTAATTTTCGACCAACCAGCTGACCGACTTATTTATTAAAAAAAATAGATTCCACCTTAATTAAATGACTAAATTAGAGAGAATACTTGTAAACTATGAGTTTTGTTTCAATACTACCTCTAAACTTTAAAAAGTTTAAAAAAATACCCATGATCTTTCAAAAACATTCAAAAATACCCTTACCGTTAAGTTTTGGATGGAAAACGTTAAAGTTTTGTTTCAATAATATCTTTTAACTTTAAAAAGTTTCAAAAATACATCAGACCTTTTAAAATGTTCAAAAATACCCTTACCGTTAAGTTTTGGATGGAAAATGTTAAAGTTTCATTAATACCCTTGACATTTAATTGTGCTCATAAGAGGCAGTTTTTACCTTTATCTTCTTGACTTATGGATTATTTGTATGTCAATCTTGATTGTTTAATTAATTGAATCGTTGGTCTAATTGGTGAAATCAACTCCGTAAGATATCTCACTCCTGATTGTTTTCCATATTTTATTTTATGTTTTTATTTTGTTTTGATCTTATTTATCTTTCTATTTCTTTTTCTAAATAAAATTGAGTGATTGTATTAGTGGTAATTAAGTGGACTAGAACACCAATCCTGTGGACGATAGTCTGACATTCTTACACTGTATTGCATTGAATAATTTTACGCAACATCAACGTAGAGAAAGTCATTGCATGCTAGCCTAGCTAGCTAGCTTTTTTCAGCTGGCTGTAGTTGTAGCATGCCTTAAATTTCCAAGTTTGATGCTACATTAACGATTGCTAAAAGAAAACCTAGAAGTTTAAAGCAAACACAGAGTCACAAATGAACTTCAAATTCGAGTGTTAATCTTGGTGCAATAAAAAAAATTGTAGAAATGCCTTGAATTTGTTATCGGCACTCCAAATGACCAAGTACGGGGGTATGGGGTGCCATATATAAACCTCCTAAACTCTTATCTGAAAACTTCTGTATTCCGTACTCATTTTCTCCTCAAGATAATAAAATTCTCTCTCTATGTCCGTGGACGTAGTTAACACACCGTTAGTGAACTACATAAATCTGTATGTGTCGTTTTTTCTTCTGTGTTTTTTGTTTGTCGTATACTTTCTATTTTAACAATAAAAAACCTGGAGATGGAAGCAGTAAGTGGGTCATCGAGAATTTATTTTTCATCCCCACAATTTGATGTCAAATTCAAGCATCTAGGTAGCTGAATTTTAAACTAATTTAAGATAGAAATTTATCCCACAAAGCAAGACGACGAAAAATTATCTTTTAACTTCGAAGAATTGAACAAATCCATACCTGAATCTACCCATTTAGGTTTAAAAATTCATCCCAACAACAATTTAGCCTTTTTTTTTTTTTTTTTTTGTCGTCTTTGGAGAGTTCCGTTTGAGGGTTATGATTATGAATTTTAGGTTTCTAGAGCTTATTTGGTCAAATTGTTACTACGACCTTTTAAATGCCAATAATCCATTCATTCTCATTAATTTTCATGGAGGAAGATTCTGCAGAGAGAGGAAAAAGAAGAAACATTTTACAGTAAGAGTATTTTTTTTAAATTTTTTTGAAAGTTCAAAGGTATTATTGAAGTGAAACTTTAACGTTTTCCATCCAAACCTTAATGGTAAGAGTATTTTTTAACTTTTTTTGAAAGGTTGGGAGTTATTTTTGAAACTTTTAAAAGTTCATGGGTATTATTGAAACGAAACTTTAACGTTTTTCATATAAAACTTAATAGTAAGAGTATTTTTGAACGTTTTTGAAAGATCATGGGTATTTTTAAAACTTTTTAAAGTTTAGGAGTATTAAAAAAACAAATCTCAGTTTATGGGCATTTTCTATAATCTAGCCTAATTAAAAAGCCCCATGTTTTTCTTAAAACAACTCCTCGTTTCCCCAAAAATAGCCCATCAACCATTTTGTTTCCCTATCCACTTATGAGGTTTAAAAAAAAGGTAATAAACGATTAAAAAAAATTTCACCATTTAAACCCTCATAGACTCCTCCCTTCTCTCTTCCTCCTTATTTCCTTGAGATCCATTCGTCTTCTTCTTTCTCACTCTCTCATCTAAGTTCTTTCCTCCCTCTCCTTCTCTCTCTCATCTCTTTCCTTCTCTCTCATCATCTAAGTTATCTCCTTCCTCCCCTCCGACCCTTCTTTCTCAAGGTCTTTCATCTCCTTTATTTTTTCATCTTCAATCTTCATCTACTTCACTTGTTGTGCCTTGTTTAGTCGTTTTCGTGTCGTGCCGATTGCTATTGGTTTTTTTCATCGCAAGTTTCAATTGTTTTCTTGCTGTAGTCGTCTCAACCATTGGAAGCGCTGCTGTGATCGTGTGACTGACATCAACCCACCCAAAAAAAATAGAAACGGACCAAAACCAACTGATCGAACAGACTCGTCGGTCGGCTGGCAACATACCCCTTGTAGAAACCGTTGGTTTTTGGCATTGGTTTTTGTCCAAAATCGACACCAACCAATCGACGATCACCCCTATTATAAACATTACTTACACCTATGGATATCTTTGTTTTGTTATCTACATTTTACCTGTATTTTCAAAATCCAAACCAAGTTTTGAAAACTAAAAAAAAGTATTTTTGGCCCTATTTTATAACAATTTGGTTTTTAAATTTTGGTTTTTGAAAATTATACTTATTTTCTTACTATTTCTCTAGAATGGTTTTCATCTTCTCTACAAGAATTTTCATCTTTCTTAAGGAAGCATTTGAGTTTCTAGCCAAATTCCAAAACAAAAACAAGTTTTTGAAAACTATTTTTTTTTTAGTTTTCAAAATTTGGCTTGGTTTTTGAAAACATATGTAAAAAGTAGATAAGAAAACATAGAAACTCATAGGTGGAAGTATATTTATAGACTTAATTTTCAAAAACCAAAAACCAAATGGTTATCCAACGGGACCTTAAAAACTTGTTTTTAGTTTTTAAATTTGGCTAAGAATTTATATGTTTTCTTAAGAAATGTGAAAATCATTGCAGAGAAATAATGAGAAAATAAACATAATTTTCAAAAACTAAATGATTATCAAACGGGCGTAAATTAACCAAAATTGAACTATGATTAAAATCAATGATGAAAATATGAATGTTGATGTCAAGAATGATGATTCAACAGACAGATATTTAGAAGAAAGATTACAGATAGATGTCGTAGTATAGTTTTATGACTATTTTTGAAGTTAATAGTATCAACAAGAAAGAAAAAAGAGGAGGGGAATTACCGCACATCATCTATATATAACTATGTAACAACCTAGATGTTCGATTCTCGGCTATATTTTAAAACATTGATGAAATATTGTTGATATGTGAGAAGAACAATCATGCCACCTCATATTGGTATCAGTGATTTATTTATATATTTATTATTATTTTTTTTGATGTGTTGATATTTTTTATTACTAGGAATACCAAAAAATTGCGTACTATTATTATAGTTTTAAATGACCTCTAAAATGGTTTAAGAAAGTATTGTTGTCAAACTTTTCAGAGATTTTATTAACACCAATGAGAGTTATACATAAATATGTATACCTCTATTTATCTTAAGAGATCTTGCAATCCACATAAAGCTAAATAACCTTGGAAGGGTAATATTCATCCACTACCTAGCTTCCATGCTTGGATATACATCTCAAAGGTGGCCTAGCTAAGACAAAAATAAAATAAAAATCATTTCATGAAAAAAAAAAGGAGTAAATATTTTTAAAAATGAGAATTCTAATAATAATAATAATAATATATAAGAATACAAAGTTACTCGATTTAAATGCCAATTATATCATTCAAAGTACACATGTCTCCATCTCCTATGAAGTTTAGACTACCAAATATTCTCCAAAAACCAACAATAAATCCAAAAGACACGCTGATAAACAATTCTCGTGTATTACAAGTCTATCTTCATTTTCATCTTCAACGTGAACATTATTCTTGATGTCTGACTTCTGATTGATTTCTTCATAACACTTATGAAGTGGAGTGCCACAAAAATGAGAGTTTCCTTCATAAGAAGTTGGAAAGCTTTGAAGTTGAGTTCCCATGGGTATTTTTCCTGAAAGGTTATTATGTGACAAGTCTAATACGCTCAAACTCGACATTGAAGAAAAACTAAATGGAATCGGACCCGAAAAATGATTCCTTGATAGATCCAAAAGACTCCAATGAATGAAGATGACCCATCTCATCAGGAATTCGACCCGTCAATTCATTCCTTGAGAAATTCAAAGTAATCAAACCAACAAACTTCATGAATTCATTAGGAGTTTTTCCATTCAAATGATTGCAAGACAATTCAATACTCCTCCCAAGCGCTAACACTTTGCCTTTTATGAACTTCTCTTGCCCTTTCCGCCCATGATCATATATTATATGTAATTCCGAAACTAAAATAGAATAATCTCCAAGGTTCGTGACTAGCCTCGAAGTTCCATTCGTAATTACTTTTAGTTGAATATGATTTTTGTGTTAAGACATCAAAATTATGAATGCAAGTTGGTGTGATTCCAGTAATATTATTGAATGAAATGTCCAGTACTTGAATACTTTTGAGGTTGCAAAGGCTTGAAGGTAACTTTCCATGAAAGTGATTTGACTTCAAATTCAAACGAACCAAATTTGGTAACTTTGATCCAATCCTCAATGGTATTGTTCCAAAAAAATGATTGTTCATCGCATCAAAGACTTCCAAATCTATAAAGTTGAACCAAAAAGGAAACTCTCCAGAAAATTGATTGTTATGCAAATTTAAGTTGCTTAGTTGACTGAGACTCTCCATAGATCGTGGAATGGCTCCAGAAAAAGTATTATTGGCCAAATTTAGAAATTGCAAATTGAACATAAGGTCCCAACAATTAGGAAGTTCTCCTGAAAATTGGTTGTTGGAGAGATCTAATAATGATAAAGGGGAGTAATTTGCAATTTTACACAAGTCAGGTCAGAAAATTTATTATTGGTAAGATCAAGAGATTCTGCTTGTAAAAGAAAGGGTGGAATTTGACCCACAAATTCATTTGATCCCAAAATGATCAAAGGCTTAGTTTTGAACTTCAATGACAAATTTGGGATCTCTCCCTTGATTTTATTCTCAGAAATATGCAAGAACCATAGGATTGGACACAAGTTTTTCCAAAACCAATCAGGAATGACATCTGAAATTTCAGCATTTGAAATATCAAGGAAGGAGAAATTTTGAGTTTGAAGCCATTGTGGAAAAAGTGGACCTAACTTACAAGATCTAAGAAGTATAGACTCCAGTTGAAAAGGAGGAACCCAATTAGATTTGAGATTAAAAATCAAAGAATTTTCTGATAGATGTAAACGTTGTAAATTTGTAAGCTTTGAGAAGTAAGCTTCAGAAACTTCACCTTCCAATGAATTATAATCAAGATATAGGTACTCCAAATCAAATAATTGTCCCAAACTTTGAGAGATAGTTCCATTCAACATGTTGTAAGACAAATCTAATCCTTTTAAAGATGGAAACAATGAAAATTTTGGTAGGGATCCAAAGAATTTGTTTGATGCAAGGTTCAAATAACGCAATGAGTTAAGTTGGCATTGTGGAAAGATTTTGAGAAAACCAGATAGCAATCCCCCTAAATCATTGTCACACAAAGATAATGACTCTAAATTACAAAGATTTGTAAAGGAATTGATAGAGCCCAAATTAACTTTAGTGGTGTTGAAAGTTAAACATATTTTTTAATGGTAAGTCATACACATTCATGAATTATAAGTTTAATTAAGTATGTTAATGTATTTAGAAGTTTTTGGATAGGAGTTAAGAACGTTTTTGTATGAATTGGTTGTTTAGGATGAGTTAGTATGAGAGTTATTTATGTTCATAAAGGTAAATAAATTATTCATGAAATTAAGTATAGGATGGGAGTTATAAGATCTAGATTTTTCCATGAGTCCTATAAATATGATGTCTTGGTATGTGTTGTATCATCAAGTAAGTGGAGAAGAAGCAAATCAAAGTGAATTTGAGAGAAAAGTGTGAACTAAGTTTGTAGCTTCTTGAATAGTTTTCTCAATACAAGTGAATTATTTTTCTCAAATATTCCTTGTTTGATTATTTATTTGTGAGTGTCCATTACACGCTTCCAACAAACTAGTATCAGAGATTGAGTTTGAAAAGAGAGAATCGTTTTTGCAAATGGCAAACAACAATTTGGTTCCTTTCTAAGTGCCTCGACTTACGAAAGAAAATTATAACAGTTGGTGTATTCGTATGAAAGCTCTACTTGGTTCACAAGATGCATGAGATATTGTTGATAGAGGCTACGACGAAACAGAGAATGACGCAGCTTTGAATCAAGCTCAACGAGAAGCTTTGCAAAATACTAGAAATAAAGACCAAAAGGCACTCACCATTATTCATCAAACAATTGATGATACAAATTTTGAGAAAATTTTTGGAGCAACTACTGCAAGGCAAGCATGGCAAATTTTGGAGAATACTTATAAAGGAGTAGATCGAGTCAAGAAGGTTCACCTCCAAAAATTGAGAGGTGATTATGAATCATTACACATGAAGGAGTCTGAATCGATTTTAGATTATACTTCAAGATTGCTAGCAGTGGTAAATGAAATGAAGAGATATGGTGAGACAATAAATGATGAGCAAGTAGTTGAAAAGATACTTCACTCATTAGATGAAAAATTCAATTTCATCATTGTAGCTATTGAAGAATCAAAGGACTTGAGTACAGTGTCCGTCGATCAACTTGTGGGTACTTGACAAGCCCATGAAGAGAAGCTTCTCAAGAAGAACCAACAGACAATTGAGCAACTTTTTCAATCAAAGTTGCATTTGAAAGATAAAGAAGATAGCCAAGAAAAAGGAAATTGATGTCAAGGACGTGGTCACAGTCGTGGACGTGGTAATTTTAAAGAACGAGGTCGGGAAAATTTTAGTCGAGAAAATTTCGGTCAAAGAAAATTTGATGACAGTAATTCAAATTCTAATTCATCAAGAGGTCGTAGAAGACAAAATTATTCAAGGCCATATGGAGGAAGATCAAATAATGACAGAAGGTATAACAAAGTCAAGTGGAATGTTATAATTGTCATAAATTTGGTCATTATTCTTGGGAATGTAGAAATAAAGTTGAAGAAAATGCCAACTATGTGGAGCAAGACGTTAAAAGTGGTGAGCCATCTTCTCTTCTAGCATGCAAAGGTGAAGAGACATGCGAAAATAATTCGTGGTATCTTGATAGTGGTGCAAGCAATCACATGTGTGGAAGTAAATCAATGTTCGTGGAACTTGATGAATCCGTTTATCGTATTTGGTGATGCTACAAAAGTTTATGTGAAAGGAAAAGGTACGATTTTAATCAACTTGAAGAATGGAAAGCATGAGTTTATCTCTAATGTCTATTATGTGCCAAATATGAAGAACAATATTTTGAGTTTGGGGACAACTCCTAGAGAAAGGCTATAATATTTTGATGAAGGATTGTAGTCTCTCAATAAAGGATCATCTTGATAATATGATTGCTAAAATGCAAATGATGAAGAACAGAATGTTTTTATTAAACATTCAAACTGATGTTGCAAAATGTTTGAAATCATGTTTGAAATATTCATCTTGGATTTGGCACTTGAGATTTGGGCATTTGAACTTTGATAGCTTGAGACTATTAGTCAGGAAGGACATGGTGAAAGGATTGCCATATGTAAAACATCCAGATCAATTTTGTGAAAGTTGTCTTTATGGCAAGCAATCGAGAAAGAATTTTCTACAAGAATCTTCTTAAAGAGCAAGGAGACCATTAGAGCTTGTTCACACTGATCTTTGTGGACCGATCAAGCCAAGTTCTATCGGTAAGAATAATTATTTCTTATTGTTTATCGATGATTTTAGTCGATAAACTTGGATTTATTTTGTCAAGAAGAAATCAGAGGTATTTAGCATGTTTAAGAGATTTAAAGCTGATAGTTGTAACACGCAAGCGCACGCGATCGAAGTAATATAAAATGGTATATGAGTATCAAGTATCGAATCCCACAGGGAACGGAGTAACAAAAATGTTGTAAAGCAAAGTGTAAGGAAAATTGCAACTTTGAAAACTAAAAATGCAAAAATAGTGTTGGGATGGTGTGTTGGTAAAAGAAAAATTGCAGAATCTAATTGTAAAATCTAGAAATGACAATAATCGAAATAAGAAAAATTGCAGAATTGAATTGCAGAATCTAGAATTGGCAATAATTGAGAGCAAACTAGATAAGCTTAGTGAATGAAAATTCAAAAGGAATTTGGATAAAAATGGGGCTCAAGAGTGTCATTGCCCTAAGTTGTAATTGCAAACCAAAATTACAATTTCAACCTACTCCACACTCAATTGTAAACCAAAATTACATCTCCTATTCACCTTGAATTTAGGATTTTTGGAGGTTAAGTGAGAGACTTATATGTCTATAGTCCATCTATCTTAGATAATTCGGCTCACAATTTTATGGGTTTTGGAGTCCTTAATCCCTATGTCTAGGGTAAGGAATTGGCTTATG
Source organism: Trichosanthes truncata (assembly GCA_033996785.1). Lineage (NCBI taxonomy): Eukaryota > Viridiplantae > Streptophyta > Magnoliopsida > Cucurbitales > Cucurbitaceae > Trichosanthes > Trichosanthes truncata. Next base: position 21,739,341 of record JAWPNB010000003.1, on the reverse strand, counting down.
TCTAAGCTCTTTTCTCCATTACTTGTGCGAAATCCGCTTATCACTAACCCCGTCGGTATTAGATCTAAGCTTGAGTTGGTACCCTAGTTGATCAATCTAGGATCTCAACGGAAAATTGTTCAACACAAGCAAACAATTGAAGTGTAGGCTTGGTTTTTATTGAAATTTAGGCTACAATTACTTCTTAGGGAATTCACATCCTTGAACCCCCTAAGAAGTTTTAGCTCAAATTAAAGATAAAAATCTTAAAACTAATTTTCAAAGAAAAATTCATATTAGAGAATTGAGCAAATTGCTAATGATGACCAAAGTAAAATAATTTGAAAAAAAAAATTATCCTGGCAACTTGCTTATTGAACCATCAGGACCATAAGTTTGTAATGCACATATGGCAGTGACCTTTAAAGACTTCAAGAAGAAATTCTCAATTGGATTTAAAGCAAAGAATCAAAGGGCATCTAATTGAATTTTCCTTCAACCATTGAAATTGATGAAATGAAACATTCCCACAGAAACTGAAATTGAATAAAAACACTGCTCCAACAGAAATTGAACTTCAAGAAAACAGAGGATAGAATCATGGAAAACCAAATTTAATTGAACAAAAAAGAAACGTAAGCGAAGAAATCAAAATAACAACAACTAGGTACTGCTAACACTGTCGGAATTACAAGAAAAACTCGAAAAGAATGGAAAACAGAAGCTGCACATCCTTGGTAACCAAGAATTTCCAGCAAAGTAAAAAAAAAAAAACAGAGGGTAAAAACAACAATGAAACCCACGAAAATTGACTCCTAAAACGCCTCCAAATCCCCGTCTTCTTCACTTGAATCGGACTGGAAAAATTAGAAGGGAAACAGAACTACATTGCAGCAGATTTTTGGCAAAAAAAACAAAGGAAAAACGCAGAAAAATAGAGGCAGAAAAACGTGACAAAAACCCATGAGCAAAGACTTCAAAAACGCCTCCCAATCCGAATTCTTAGCTCCTCATTTTCTTCCCCATTTATAGACCTTCATTAGGGTTGAAGATTGCCCAAGAATCGTGCTTCAATTCCACCAAATCATGCGGTAATTTGGTTTTCCATAAATGAGTTTCGCGCAGAAATTTTTTGTTTTTCCTTGAATTTTCTACTGTCCATAATTGCAGAATCCGATTTTGCAATTTGATTTTGCAATTTTTACATTCCCTGCTCCATAAATAATTGCAGAATCACGAATTTGCAATTTGATTTTGCAATTTCCACAATTTCTGCAAACAAGATCAATTTTCTTAGAATTTTATTCCAAATGCCATCACATTCATTTCTTCCTTAAATTCAAGCAATCTTCCACTATTTTCAAATGATCATAAGTCAAAACAAGAATATTTTAAGCAATTGGGAGTTCAATAAGCCTTAATACTAAAGCTTATCAAAAGCCTTGTTGAAAAAGAAAGTGGTCTTTACATCAAAGCTTTGAGATCAGATAGAGGAGGAGAATTCACTTCAAATGAATTCAAAATTTTTTGTGAAGAAAATAGAATTCATCGCCCTATGACAGTTCCATGGACTTTACAACAAAACGGTGTTGTTGAGAGGAAGAATAGAACGATACTCATATGGCTTGAAGCATGTTGAAGAGTACAAATATGCCAAAAGAATTTTGGGCACAAGCAGTTGAATGTGTTGTTTACTTGTCAAATCGTTCTCCCACTAGAAGTTTGTGGAACAAAACTCCTCAACAAGCATGGACTGGAAGAAAGCCATTTATTGCTCATCTGAGAGTTATTAGGAGTATAGCTTATGCACATGTGCTAGATCAAAAGTGCAGTAAGCTTGATGATAAAAGTGAGAAGCACGTTTTCATTGGATATGATGCAAGCTCAAAAGGCTACAAACTTTATAATCATGCTATAGAGAAGATGGTGGTAAGCAGAGATGTTGTGTTCGATGAGGAAGTATTATGGAATTGGAATGATGAACCGAAAAATTACAAGTTCCTATTTTTTCTTGAAGATGATGATGGATGTAGTAACATTGCTTCTCCATCAACACCACATACATCTCCAGTCATTCCACAACAAAGCACACCTTCATAATCTACAAGTTCAAGTGAAGGGCCTCGTGGCATGAAAAGTTTGCAAGACATATATGATGAAACTGAAGAGTTAAGTCAAAGTTTCAATGATCTTACTCTTTTTTGTCTTTTTGGTGACAGTGAACCTTTAAATTTTGAAGAAGCTTCACAAGATGAAAAATGAAAGACTGCTATGGATGAGGAGATGAAGGTCATAAAGAAGAATGGTACATGGGAACTTTATACTCTTCCAAGTGGAAAGAAAGCGGTAGGTGGTGTTCAAGACAAAAAGAAATGAAAAAGGAGAAATGGAGAGACATAAAGTAAGATTAGTAGCGAAAGGCTATTCTCAAAGAAAGGAAATTGATTATGATGAAGTGTTTGCTCTTGTAGCTCGCATGGAGATCATAAGGTTGTTAATTGCACTTGTTGCTCATAATAAATGGAAGATCTTTCAAATGGATGTCAAATCAGTATTTTTGAATGGATATCTTGAAGAAGAAGTCTACTTGAACAGCCTCTTGGTTATTATGTGATAGGTCAAGAAGATAAAGTCTTGAAATTAAAAAAGGCCTTGTACGGATTGAAACAAGTGCCAAGAATGTGGAATAGCATAATCAACAAATATTTCCTTGACAATGGGTATTTGAGATGCCCTCATGAACATTCTCTTTATATTAAGACTAATGATCGTGGAGATATTTTGTTGGTCTGCCTATATGTGGATGACTTAATTTTTATAGGAAATTGTGCAAGCATGTTTGAAGATCTCAAGAAGGCAATGACCCAAGAATTTGAAATGACAGATATGTGACCTATGTCATATTATCTTGGCATCAAGGTAAATAGTCAGAGGAAGGTATTTTCATCTCTAAAAAATGATATACTAGAGAAATTCTTGAGAAATTCAAGATGTTCAATTCTAAACCTGTCACAACTCCGATGGAAACTGGGATAAAATTGTCTAAATATGAAGATGGAGATGTTGTAGATCCTTCATATTTCAAAAGTTTAATTGGGAGTTTGTGTAACAACCGGCACTTTCAGGTATTAGTTAAGACTTTAATTTTGAAATTTAAAATTAATTGTAAGGTCAATTTCATGCTTAAAGTTGTGTTGGAATTTAATTTTAGAATTAGCATATTTGAAATTAGAAAAAAAAAATTGGAGGGTAGAATGGGAAGAAAGAAGGAAAAATGGGATTTAATTGATGTTTGGGGCATTTTTGTAAATTAAGAGTCACTAAGCCAAGCCCAAGCCCATGTTTTAGCCAAACCCTAATATCCATCTCTACTATTTTTATACTACACGCAGTCCTAGGTCAAGCCAAGCCGTCATCTTCTCCAACATTCTCTTCTTCCTCCATGAAAAACAGCCTCCACCATCAATCTCTCTCTCTCTTTCACCACCAAAAGACCCATCCATTCGAAAGTTTTTTTTTCTTCTTCAACAAACATCCATCGCACGATACTGTTCACCGGGGGGGGGGGGGGTACTGTTCACGCGTGGTACTGTTCATCGCATACTGTTCACGGAGTGGTACTGTTCATATCGTGATACTGTTCATACCGCGAGCACTGTTCATACCGCGGGTACTGTTCACGACGCCGGACTCCACGAACCGCCGCCCGATCTACTGCAGTTTGATTTTTGGGTGATTTTCGGTACTGTACAGCCTCGTTTCAGCTTTGTTTTCGCGTGGAATACCCATTGTACGTAGAGGTTTGCTCGGCGAAATTGAATCAAATCGTCATCTATTCGGCAAAGTTCGATTCTGTTTTGGGGTTGGAATTGAGGTAAAATTCTCATTCTAAAATCAAGCAAATCCTTAGAAGTTTTAGGTTTTTGGTAGATTAAACTTGAGGGCGATTAAATCATGAGACTTGTGATTTGAATTGAGTTTAATCACCAATTTGAGATTAAGTTAAATGTTAAGGAATTAATTCTAATTTTGGAACTTTAGTTTGGTGGAAGGAACTTTGGGATGAATTATGAATTTTAGGAATTGCTTCTAACCTTAGGATGGTTTGAATTAGGCTTCAAATTGTTTGGATGAGGTTCAAGGCGAAGGAATTTTTGGTGAGCATTTGGGTGAATTGGATTCTTGAGCTTAGTCAAGGTAAGGGACTTTATGCCGGTATGCTTGAATGCAAGTCAGGAACTGAATTAAAAAAATATATATTTGAAATAAAAAGTTTTTATAAATATTTTATTATGGATTTTCACTTGTTTTGCCAAATCTTCTCATGAATGTTATGCATGATTTATGATTTTGATTTATGATAAATGATGTGAGAATGTTGCTTGTGTTGCATCATGGAATGAAAAGTTTAAAATGCTTTGGGTGATGGAGTTAATATTAAGAAAGCGGAAGCAATTTCAGATCTCGAGCACTCAAAGTACATCAATTTAACCAAACAAAAACATGCTCTAAACTGGAAAAAACCAGAAAGTATGAACACATACCTTTGTAGCTCAAATTCTCCAAATTCTTTGCAAATCTTGGATCACCAACAATACTTGGACCACCACTAGAGTCTTCCCTACTATTCTCAGCCCTTGGAATGGATTGTGGGATCCTTTGTTAAGAGAATTTTTAGAGAGAAAGGAAGAGAGCTCAAGATAGTTTAAAAAAAAAACTATCAAAGAAAATTCACTCAATCCTTTTGTGTTTCATCCCATTTATAGGCACTAATGAAACCTCATTAGGCTTCCTATGGAAGACAACATTTGTCTTCCCATGGAAGACAACACTTGTCTTCCCATGGAAGACAACACTTGTCTTCCCATGGAAGACAACACTAGGTTGGATATATAGGATTAGTCAAGTTTCAATTAAATCAAAATTAATTTAAAAACTTGATTAATTAATTAAACCATTTAATTAATTTAATTATTTAATTTAATATCAAATATTAATTAAATAATTAGACCAATCCCTCTCTTTTATGACCAATCGTTTGTACATGAATCCCTATTCACGTATTAAACCGAACAAATATTTAAATCACATTTAAATATGTTCCTCTCTCTTTCTTGTGGTTTTAATTCATAATTAAATTATAGTACGTTAAGTATATCGCATATAATTAACGTTTACTCCCAAAACCGAATTTGAACAGTTCAAATTCTTTTCTCTCAAATTATTCCAAGGCTTAGTCTGAGCTAGTAAGGGGACCTAATGGACCTACAGATCATGAGCTCCAACGATACGAGATTTAACCGGCCAAACTCTTTAGCCTAGCTAATCAACATTCGTTAACCACCGGGACACTCCACTAAAGCCTAGTGGCTGCACTCTCCTCACTGTAGATATATTTCTGTCCACTCGATATAACCATGATTAGTAAGTCGATCCTTCACAAGTCGTTCGTAATTACAGCTGGGTCAAATAAACCGTTTTACCCCTGTAATTACTTCTTGTTCCTTAAGTCCCACTGATCCTCTAATGAACAATTGGTTTGTGGTCCGACCAACAAACCGAATCCCTCTCGGGCCAATGAGAGGGTGGGCCCATTGTTCAAGACCCGGAGTCAGCACTTAAGGGAACAACCTCTCTACTAATCCTTAAAGCAGGTAGGAGTGAATTCCATCTCGCATGACTATGTTCCCAACTATCTATCCGGTCTTATCCCCAAAATGGGAGGCTTATTGAGTCGGCGATCTCGGGCCACTCTCACCCATGCAAATCTAAGGATAATCCCGAATAAACAGGAGTTCATAGCACGCTCAGGATTAAGATCGAGTTACCTAGGTCATCGTATGAATATAGTCAGTTAAAACAGTAAACGGAGTTATAAAGTCTAAGTGACTATTTTGCAGTCCTGTCTTATGCAAACTCATTGCATAGGACGCCCCCACTCGCATGTCTCCACATGAACGATTCAGGATCACATCGTTAGTACTATACAAAGTGGGCCGCGTCCATAGTGTCCCCAGAATAAGGTACCCAGCCTTATCCTTATACTATAGACCATTTTGGCTATTACTCGAACTTGATCCACTTTTATGTCATACATAAAGTTCAAGTATACATACTATAGCCAAGGGTTCTTAGTTCATTGGATTTGGGTTATAGAATACACAATTCACTTTATTCAATAACACATTTACTGAATAAACCTCAATAACATCTTTATTGCAAAATAGAATATACATTCAGTTTACAAAACCACGAGTTTTAGGACACAAAACCCAACAAACTCCCACTTGGACTAAAACATCAATGGAGTCAAACATGCTGAGGTTAAAAACTGCCCTACTATACAACCCGTAGTCCTAGACTCTCTAGGTGTCCCTCAAACACTTTAGCCGTGAGGGGCTTTGTAAACGGATCAGCAATGTTGTGCTCTGAAGGGATCTGTGTGACGATCACGTCTCCTCGTTGCACAATCTCCCTGATGAGATGATATTTGCGCTCTATATGCTTTCCGCGCTTATGGCTTCTAGGTTCTTTAGAATTTGCCACTGCACCACTATTATCACAATAAAGGGTGATAGGCAAATTCATATTTGGAACAACTTCCAAATCAGTAAAGAATTTCCTAAGCCATACAGCCTCCTTCGCTGCTTCGCAAGCTGCGACATACTCAGCCTCCATGGTGGAGTCAGCAATACAACCTTGCTTTATACTCCTCCAAACTATTGCTCCTCCATTAAGAGTGAACACTGATCCCGATGTGGATTTCCTCGAATCTACATCGGTCTGAAAATCAGAGTCAGTGTATCCTGCAAGGATCAGATCCTTCGCACCATACACAAACATATAGTCCCTCGTTCTCCTAAGATACTTGAGGATGTTTTTAACGGCAGTCCAATGATCATATCCTGGATTGGACTGATACCTGCTGACAATTCCCATTGCATAACATATGTCGGGTCGAGTACACAACATGGCATACATCAGACTACCGACAGCTGATGCATAGGGAATTCGTCTCATTTCCTCAACTTCTTGAGGTGTCTTAGGACACTGTTCCTTCGACAAATGAATTCCATGTCTGAAAGGTAATGAACCCTTCTTGGAATTCTGCATCTTATATCTAACCAACATTTTGTCAATATAAGATGCCTGAGACAATGCTAGAGTTTTGTTCTTGCGATTCCGAACAATTTGGATTCCAATGACAAACTGAGCCTCTCCCAAATCTTTCATTTGGAATTGGGTCGCTAGCCATTGCTTTACTTCAGTCAGGAATCCTATATCATTCCCAATGAGTAGGATATCATCTACGTACAAGACTAAGAAAGCTACAGTAGTATTGACTATCTTCTTGTAAACACAAGGTTCGTCAATATTCTGTTCAAAACCATAAGATTTGATCGCAGTATTAAATCTTATATTCCAGGATCTAGATGCTTGCTTCAATCCATAGATGGATCGTTTAAGCTTGCAAACCTTTTGCTCTTGAATTATGAACCCCTCTGGTTGAACCATATAGATACTCTCTTCAAGATTACCATTCAGAAAGGCTGTCTTGACATCCATTTGCCAAATTTCATAATCATAAAATGTGGCAATGGACAAGAGTATTCTAATCGACTTAAGCATGGCAACAGGGGAGAAGGTTTCTTCATAGTCCACCCCTTCCCGTTGGGTATAACCCTTTGCCACAAGTCGAGCCTTAAAGGTTTGCACCTTACCAGCTAGGTCTCGTTTCCTCTTGTAGATCCACTTACAACCGATAGGTCTTTCACCATCTGGTTGGTCTACAAGTTCCCAAACTGAATTGAAGTACATTGACTCCATTTCGAGGTTCATGGCTTTAATCCACTGGTCCTTATCTATGTCATTCATTGCCTGTTTATAGGTCAATGGATCTTCAATGCCATCATCAGGTATGACGACCTGGGTTTCAGCCAAACCCATGTAACGGTCGGGTTGTCTAACATCCCTCCCACTACGTTGAGGCATTCTCAACTCTTGAGAAGAACCAGCTTGATCAACAACTTTTGTTGATTTATCTGTAGCTTCCCCAGAAAGTTCGCTCAATACAATTCTACTTCGAGGCCGATGATCTCTTATGTGGTCTTCCTCTAAGAATGTGGCGTTTGTCGACACAAGCACCTTGTCCTCTTGAGGATCGTAAAACATACCACCTTTCGTTTCCTTGGGGTATCCTATGAATAGGCATAATTTTGAACGTCATTCCAATTTCTTTGGATTGGGCACTAGCACATGTGCCGGGCACCCCCAAATCCTGAAGTGACGTAAACTTCCTTTACGCCCTCTCCATAACTCATAAGGTGTTTCTTAAACACTCTTAGAGGGAACCATGTTCAAAATATATGCAGCAGCCTCTACTGCATATCCCCAAAACGAACTAGGCAGTTGAGCATAGCTCATCATAGATCTAACCATGTCTAACAAGGTTCTGTTTCTCCTCTCAGATACACCATTCTGCTGAGGTGTACCGGGCGCTGAGAGTTGGGATACGATTCCATGTTCTATCATATAGTCCTGGAATCTCAAATCCATATACTCTCCACCTCGATCTGATCGAAGTGTTTTAATCGTCTTACCTAATATGTTCTCAACCTCTGTCTTATACTCCTTTCTTTGGCCCTATAACCTTTTTCAGAAAAAGGTCGTTTGGTCATTTTTCCCTCAAGACAAGACTCACATGGTGGTAAGGAATTGTCTTCTAACTGACTTAAGAGACCACTTTTAACCAATCTCCCAATCCTATTGAGATTAATGTGGCCTAGTCTCAAGTGCCAAAGATAGGTACTTGGAGAAAATTTATGCATTTTATTTTGAGTATCAGCTGTTTTAAACATCTCGGTGTTCAAAATAGCTTTTACCTCTGTTGGTCTTAATACATATAAGTTGTTTTCAAGTTTAGCAGAACATATTTGTACACCTCTTTTGCAAATGAACACTTCATTATAATCAAAAGATACTTTATACATATGTTCAAGCAAACAAGAGATAGATACAAGATTTCTTTTGATTCCAGGAACCAAAAGTACATTTTCTAGTAAAATGAATCTATCTCTAAACAACAACTTCACCGCTCCCTCTGCTCTGGCTGAGACAACCTCTCCTGTTCCAACCCTGAGAGTTATCTCACCATCTTCAAGCTGCCTCCAGGAACTAGTTTCCTGAAAAGAAGAACACACATGGTTAGTGGCTCCTGAATCTAGTATCCAGGCAGAATCATCATTTTCCACTAAACATGTTTCAACAACAAGTAAATCATATTTACCTTGTCCTGCCTTCTCAGCTTTCTTTTCTGCAAGGTACTTTGGGCAATTCCTTTTCCAGTGCCCATCTTCACCACAGTGGAAACATTTTCCTTTATCTGCAGCTTTAGCCTTGCATTTACTCATGACGGGAGCTTTTCCCTTCCCTTTATCTTTCTTCTTCTTTTGAATACCCTTATTCTTAGAAAAAGAAGAACCAGACTTAGTTCCAGAGGACGATCCTCTTGGGAACTTCTTCGAAGTGACAACATTTGCCTCCTTCTCTTTTCCCTTTGTTTTCATCAGGGAATCGAATGTCTGTAGCTCGTTGAGGAAAGTAGTTAGATTATACTCTATTTTGTTCATCACCGCATTGGTGCGGAACTGTAGGAAGCTCTTCGGAAGAGATTCCATTATAAAGCTAACCTGACTATTCTCATCAATGACAGCTCCATTTACCTCTGCCACGTTGAAGTGGACCATCATGTTAAGGACATGCTCCCTAACAGAAGTTCCCTCCTTCATACGGGAGTTGTAAACGTTCTTGAGAGCATCATGACGGATCGATGAGGACTGTTGTCCAAACATCGCATGTATTGATCCCATGATCTCCTTAGCGGTAATCATGCTCTCATGTTTCTTAGATAGCACATCAGATATGCTGGCTAAGATATAGACTCGGGCTTTATCATTAGCCCTAGTCCATCTGTCAAATGCATCTCGAACAATTTGGTTTGCAGACGAGCTGGGAGGGGGAGGACATTCCTCCGTTAAGACAAACCTTAGATCATCGATAACTAGAATCGTATTCAAGTTCGATTTCCAGGTTGCGTAGTTATTGCCGTTTAACTTATCGGAGGCTAGTAACTAAATTAAAGAGCTCGACATGCTGAAAAATAGAACATATTCTATTAGTGAATTGCTTCTAACCCATTACATGCATCCAATTAAAAATTTAGCAAAAGTAATAATGTACCCATAAACTCATTATTGTTTTTGCAACGATACTTCAGTGAGTCAGAGCAACCGCTACCGAGGGGCAGTCAATCACTCCTTCACTGAACCAAGACATTCTTGACTAAATGCTAATACCGGAATAACTCTTATTCCTATAGCATTCTAGTTATCGCTACTTTGGTCAAGAATTTACTAACACTTAGTAATTCTTGTAAGTGTGACCCGCCATTTTCAGACCTCAGAGCAAAAAATCCAGTGTTCCATGATCGAAGTAAGCATATTGATACAAGATTTCATTTTATCAAAGATTGCATTTCAAGAAAGGAGATTCAAGTTGAATATGTGAAGACAGAAGAGATCAAATTGCAGATATTTTCACAAAGCCACTCAAGATTGATGTGTTTAACAAGTTGAGAACCTTGCTTGGAATTTTCAGAAAAATATGTTTAAGGGGAGATGTTGAAAGTTGAACACATTTTTTAATGGTAAGTTATACACATCCATGAGATATATTTTAATTAAGTATGTTAATGTATTTAGAAGTTTTTGGATAGGAGTTAAGAACGTTTTTGTATTTGAATTGGTTGTTTAGGATGGGTTAGTATGGGAGTTATATATGTTCATAAAGGTAAATAAGTTATTCATGAAATTAAGTATAGGGTGGGAGTTATAAGATCTAGATTTTTCCATGAGTCCTATAAATATGATGTCTTGGTATGTGTTGTATCATCAAGTAAGTGGAGAAGAAGAAAATCAAAGTGAATTTGAGAGAAAAGTGTGAACCAGTTTGTAACTTCTTGAATAGTTTTCTCAATGCAAGTGAATTATTTTTCTCAAATATTCCTTGTTTGATTATTTATTTGTGAGTGTCCATCACATGCTTCCAACAAGTGGAACAAAGATCAAGAAAAAAAAGAGATGTCAAATTTCCAAAATCATCAAGGGTGAGATCTGGTAAATTGTTGGATGCAAGATTAAGATAGGCAAGACTATTACCCAATTTGAGTAACCATGGAAAAATGGAAGAATTGAGATTATTGTTTCTAAGATCCAACATAGAAAGAAATGATGAGAAATTTGTGAATGAATGAGATGGTAACATGGGTTGTGGAAGATTGCAACTTTCTAAATACAAGCTTTCTAGAAGAGTAAGTTTGTTAATGGCACTTACCCAATCATTAGCACCACTAAAGTTTCCTCCACTCAAATATAAATGCTTGAAAGAAGAAAGATTGGATATCCATCCAAAATTGCAATGAAAATAGTTATGCTGAAGATCAAGGATTGATAATTTTGAAAGATTTCCAAGTTGTGGGGGAATGACATCCTTCAACTCGTTATATGATAGATTGAGATAATTTAAGTTGACAAGAGAACCAATGTCTTCAAAAATCGAACTCTGATGAAAGAAATTGTTGCTTAGGTCTAAGTAAATGAGGTGAGATAAATTTGCTAAGGAAGAGCAAATCTTACCCTCTAACATGTAATCATGCTTACGTGGCCCATGGAGATCGAGGCTGATGATGTCCCTAATTGTTGTGACATTGAACACCTAACCAACTGTAGTAGTCACTAGCATCTTGACTTCTTCATGATGAGAGTATATCATCTCGATCTATAAGGTCGTATTTGAAGGACAAGAGTGCTTGTCTCTTGGTCTCTATACATTTAATATTTTTCATCCCACCAAAGTTGAAACTCAATGCAAAGTTTGTATGGAGAGAGAGAAAAATGAAGGCATGGATGAAAAAAAAATGGCAACTTGGAATGATGGTCATAGCCATGGTTGATAGATTATGGAACAAAACCAAAAACACTCGAATGATACCATTAGTTTCCAATCCATGCAGTTATATTCAAGCTCCTAAACGTGATACCTTTAATTAAATGATCAAAAAAGGAAAAAGAAGAATATTTAAAAATTCAAAGTATGGGACACGTTTAATATATTTTACGATTTGAAACTTTGAAGAAGATGTTGTATTTTCTTTTGCTTAAAAAATTTTAAGATAAAAAGCAAGCAAAAATTGTTTTTCCATATACAAATAATTTTAAGGGTTGTTTGCACAGATAGAAAAATAGGCCAAAATAATAGTAAAAATAGTAAAACCTAAAACTATTTGCAAATATAGCAAAAATTAATTATCCAACCCGTATAAATGACTAGAAGCCCATAAACCTTTCAGCCCAACGTCTAGTTATACCTAATCGAGCGTGCCTTTCAGCCCAACGTCTAGTTATACCTAATCAAGCGTGCCTTTCAACTCAACGTCTAGTTATACCTAATCGAGCGTGCCTTTCAGCCCAAATCTCTAATTGCTCTTCATCTTCCTTCATTTCTCCCTTTTCAAGTCTCCAACTGTCTTCAATGTCTTATGATTTCTTCTTCCTTTTAGTCTTCAATTTCGTCTTCGTTGATTATAAGGTTTGTCTTCGTTGCTTTCTTATGATTTCTTCTTCCTTTTGTTCGTCTTCTAATTCTAAACCCCGAACTCGGCAGCCATATCCCTCCATCTTCAACCTTTGGTTCCTTATTGTTTTTCTTTTCAAGGTTAGTACCTAACATTGTTGTTTAACTTTCTGAAATCGATTTCTTTTTTCTTTATGTTCTTCACTTTGATTGTTCATATTGGTTCTTGACATGGATGTTCTTAGTCTGTATGAATTTTTGAATTTATGTTGATTTTCGTATCGAGGTTTTAGGAATCATTGTTTCAATGAAACGGGATTTGGTGTTGGGTTGCCATCTTGATGGCTTCTGTTTTAGCTATAGAGAAATCAATTGAAAACCTTTTGTAGTTGATGTGATAGTTAAGAAATCAGTATGATTATGTTAAATCACTAATAGAAGTCTATCAATGATAGACTTGAAGGGAATAATCAAATTAAACCCATAGCGGAAGCGTTGGAATCGACTTTGATTTTATTTTAGAATTAAATGAACGATAATTTTAGGCTAAGCAAAACATACATTTGAGATAATATGGAGATATTTCAGGTTCCTTGTACTCCAACTCCAATGAGATTGAACTCCAAGACTTCCACAAAGTCTTCCTTGTTATGACTTGAACAAAGAACCAACTAGGTTTGTGGGAACCTTTTTCAAAATAGAGAGAGAGAATGAGAGGAGAATTTCAAGAGTTCTTTTCTCTTGTGAATAATGCACACAATGACTCAACCCTAGGGTCCTATTTATAGTGGTCTAAAGAAAATAATTAAATAATATATTTTAATAATATATTTATCTAACCAGTTTGAATCTTATTCAAACCTTTCTAAATTCTCCTATGACATCTATTTTCTTATTTGAATCTAATTCAAATTTAATAAATATATTTTCTTTAATGTATCTTAATACATTAATAAATTCTTTGATATTTAATGTATCATATACAATAAATATGTTTTCCCTCATTTAATATATCAAATATATTAAATTTTAATTTGAACATTTCAAAATTTTCTCTCAACGAAATTGATCCCTATTTGTTCATATGAGCTAGCAAGGGGGTCTTATGGACCTACTGATAATTCTCATTTATGAGGATTATTTAACATTAAAACTAAGTTGTTCTTGCCATTTTTGCACATTTTATCGAATAACGAGCAAGCTAAAAATAGCATTTATAAGATAAATTCATGTAAGCTTGTCGGAGTATGGAAAAGGAAGAAATAAGTTGAAAAGATAATGGAAAGTTGGCTAAACTGTTGTTTTTGTGCAGATTTGAAGAAATGAAGAAAATGCAAATGAAATGCAATTGCATTTCTGGAAAATTTTGGTAGATCTGAAAAACATAAATGCAATTGAAATGAAAATTGCATTTCTAGAAAATCTGGAAAATCCGAGAATGACGAAAATCAAGCAATTTTATAGGATTTTTGCACGATTTTGGGAGATTCTCATCCCCATTTGATTCCTAGAAGTTAGCCCATGGATTGAGGATGATTTATATGGAAACCTAGCCCTCAATGCCTATAAAAAAATGGGGAAAATGAAGCAAAACGTGAATGGGTTTTACTGCTCACCCCAGTCCATTTTTCTACTATTTTCTTTTTTTTTTTCTGCTGTTTTTCTTCTTTTTTCCAGCACCTTCGAGCCCCAAAAATCAGTCCAATGTAGACGAAAATCTCATATTGTAAAGACCCGACTTTGAAAGAAGTGGGATTAAGTTCGATTGATGAAAGGGGCAAGAACGATGCTTTATTGCATTGTATTTCAAGCACTTTGCTAGCATAAACTTCAGTTATTTTTTCTCTGTTTTGTTTAGTTTAATGGCTGTAATGTTAGCTTTAAGTTACTCTTCTATCTTTCTTTTCATTCTTACTTTTGAACACAAGTTGTATGGTTAATTCATTTGGTTAGTTAGTCTTGCAAGTTAAATTCAATAAGATTTATTTTAGTTTTATCACATAATTTAGTGGATCTCTCAATTTCTCTTTATCTAAGCTTGTTATGGATTTTCTACACTTTCATTTACTGTTTTTCATCCCCATCATAATGAGCTAATTCTTTCTTTGGGATTCAAGCATGTGAATGCCCTAGAGATAGGAATATAGGCCTAATTGTGAGAGCAACTTTGCTTTCTCTATAGCTTGTTTGCTTTTATTGATTTTAATGCTTATTATTAGTCTAGATTGATCACCTAGATTAGTATACAAAAATTGAGTCTAATTTTGAAAAGGTTAGATAAAAATTTAGATTTCATAAAAGCAATAAAGGAAAATTCATTGTACAAATTCATTGGAAAATTCATTGTATAATTTATTGCTTTTATGAAATCTAAATTTTATTGTACAAAGCAATAAAAGCATGTACATGTTTCTCAATTAAAGGATTTATAAAGAGAGATTAAATATTTCGTGGTCTAGTCTTATACAAATTCATTGTATAAAATACCCCCACTCACATGTCTCCACATGAACAATTTAGATCAAATCATTTATAATTATTACAAAGTGGGTCGTATCAATAGTGTTACTAGGATAAGACACCCAATCTTATCCATATACTATGACCCTTTAGGTTATTTATTGAACATGATCCTCTCGTATGTCAACCACACACATACTGTTCAAGATTACATTAATAACCTTAGATTTTTCATATAATAGATAATATTATTTTGTAAATAAAATAATCAAAATTATTATTAATTATTAAATAAATCATTAATTACGAGGCTTTAGAACATAAATCCCAACAAAACTTCTATTAGTGAAAGAGTTTAAGCATTATCATTGGACATATGTCTATCAGTGATAGACTTCAATCACAACACATGTGTTATGATTATTCAACTCTTCTACTTCATTTACTTTTTTTTAATCATTGATATACTAATAAACAAAAGTGCGTGATAAGAAGGATGATGATAGAAGACCAAGGCTAGAGGAAGTTGAAAAAGAAGATGAAAAAGAAGAAGAAAATGAACAACATAGGACGAAAAAATCACATGACTGAAAGAAGGGGAAGATAAGTACTTATTTTCCATATTGAAGTAATGAAATCTATAAGAGACTATTACTGATAGACTTCTATTATTGATAGAATTTATCGAAGTCTATCAGTGATAGTCACTGATAGACTTCAATACAAATAATTTAGTTTAATTTGAGTATCTAACTACATATTAATGTGTAATTAACGTTTAAGATTGTTGGAGAAAAAGCAACTAAAAAATATAGACCTAAGGTCAACTTCGAAAAGGACCCTGCTCCTCTTGGGAATGTTGTTGTGAGGCTAAAAACACAACCAAAGCTCACAAAAAAAAAAAAAATCTTTAAGAATACAAAAGATCAAAAGAAAGACAAAGAATCTCCAAACAAACAGAGACATTCTCCAAGATTTGTACCATGCTGCTCATAATTTTGATCTTAAAATATCTCAAGACAAATGAGTGAATACTTTTTTGAACTTTTTTATCTGAATATATTCTAGAACTTTTTTGTAGTACTTCTTTGAATGTGTAACTCTTTTGAAGGTTACATTGTAATACTTTGTTTTTAAATATACTTTAAGTCTATCAATGATATTGGTGCAATTTTTGGGATGGTTGCTTGATTATCAGGTGCTTAAGAACTATCGTTTTAGGTGCTTAGGAACTTTACTAAGATTCTTTAATATTATCAAGCCAAGTTTATTGTTGTACATGTGATTAATGTTCAAAGAGGAAACATCTACTTAGTTACTTTACTTTATGTATCAACTTTCGCCTGACTTCTATATATAAGAGTCTATCAGTGATAGAAGTCAATCATTAATAGACTTCTAATTGTGATAAAAGTCTATCAGTGTGATAAAGGAGCTTGTCGAAGGCTCTATCAGATAAATTTATAAACTAAACCTCTAAAATTTGCAATAATAGTGGTCAGGGTCATCCACAGGAATTGAAGTTCTTATATTTAATTAAGTATCATAGTTAATTATGCCCAATTTTATTTAGAGAAACAAACTCTAGGAAACAAGGGAAAATAAAATCTAAACTAATACGTACATGTTATGGAGTCCAATTTTGAGAAACATGCATGGTTAATTACCTTAAGCTCAACTTGAATTGATTAGTGACTTCGTTTTATACTAACAATCTTAAGCCAAGAATTTCTAGATAATCAATTGACTCTCTCAAGCCCAATTGAACTCATGCATAGCAACAAATCAACCTCTCGATCTATTCTATCACTAAACATGACATTAAGTTATTCTCTTAAGGCTTCTAAAAGTAATCTACTCATTCTCGTGCAATAGATTAAACCTAGTCATGCATCTAATGTTCTATAACCAAACTTACTCTCTCAAGCTAAATTCAGTTAAACATGCAAACCATGGCCAAAGGTTAAGACAATATAAAGAGATGCATAAAAGATGTCAATATATAAACCAAACTAAAATCAACCAAATCTTACACAAACACAACCATACAAGTGTCTAAAAACACAGATTTACAACCTTAATACAATCCACAAAAACTCCTAAATTCAAAAGAAAAGAAAAAGGAAATAGAGAATAAACTTAGGTCGCGTGCCAACACTCGTCCCCGACATGATGTCCACGATCTCGAGCTTTGAGTCTCCTCCTTGGCTCTCTAAAGGTCTCCTCTAAGTCCTTAGACAGTGCTTGAATCGAGTTTAGGATTTTTGGTCTCTCAAAACGACTCTCCTTTGACGAATGGAAATTTTTCCTTTATAGACATCGAGACAACATTGCAACACTAGGGGTAGCGTTGCAACACTGTCCCTCGAATTTTATAAAAAAGGGAATTATAAATTTGGCTAGTGTTGCAACACTGTGGAGAGTGTTGCAACACTATGTCTGCTACATTCCAAGGCCGAAGGGCTACTGATGTAGCGTTGCAATGCTACATATGGCATTGCAACGTTATACTCTCGGGCTCACAAGCTTTGTTACTTCTCTTCAACACTTGGATCCTCAAATATAGCTCAATTATGCTCCAAATTCATCCAAATACTCCACAATTCTCCAGCTTTGCTCCAATGACTCGTTTTCTGCAAAATATACAGATAAATACATGAAAGCATACACGATCATAGTAAAACTAGCATAAAACTAAGCTTAAAAATAGCACACTTATGCATGTTATCACAATGATAGAAATCTATCGCTAATAGACTTCTAACTGTGATCAAAGTCTATTAGTGATAGACTATTATCAGGGATAGAAGTCTATAGATGTATTTCTTTAATATATTTGCTAATAAATTTCAATGGATAATAAACATGTTTTTCATGATCATGGTGACTATTGCTCAAATTTTTTTTGAGAGTCGAGTAAGAAGCAATAAAAGATTTGAGTGGGTGAATCTTTTTGGAATGGTTGTTGATAATCAGGGGTACTTGCAATTGGAGTTTATTAGTGATAAACTCTTATCAGTGATAGAAGTCTATCAATGTATTAATATATTTGCTAATAGATTTCAATAGCTAATAGACTTGTTTGTCATGATAGTAGTGACTATTGCTCATAGATTTTTTGATATTCAAATAAGAAGGAATAGATTATTTTAGTGGGTGCATTTTTTTGGGATGGTTGCTGATAATCAAGTGCTTAGGAAGTATGGTTTCTGCAATTGGAGTCTATCAGTGATAGAAGTCTATCGCTGATAGACTTGTATTATAGATAGATTTCAATAAAATCAAAAAGAAAAACACATCTCCACAAATGAACACAAATGACTTCAACCCTTTAATTGCTACCATCTGCTTAGTTACTTTATGTATCAACTTTCAAGCCTGGCTTCAAGTGCAGTCTATCAGTGATAGAAGTCTATCAATGATAGACTTCTAACTGTGATAAGAGTCTATCAAGCTTCAATCACAACCCTGGACTCTTAATTAACCAACTCAACAAAGTAAAAGAAAAAATGTGAATATCTACAAATGCTAGATACATATTGATAGTATTGATAGTATCATAGCAATAAATGTATATTGCCAATATTACATCATTGTAAAATTTGTGGAAATTTACATGTCCTATATTGTGACCAACACGATGACAACGACTACATTTCATGTGACTTCTCGCTTCACCAATTGATAGCATCCTTCGTTTTCGTAGTCTTCCTACTTGACTTTAACAACTGGAGGTAATGAATTTATGTCAACATCTATAGAGCTCCATTCCGAATGATTCCCAACTGGCTATCACTAATAGAATTCTATATGTATTGAATTTTATTTCAATAGAAATAGAATTCTATCAGTATTATAGTCTATCAACGATAGTATTGTAGTCTATTAATGCCTATCATTGATAGACTTTAATACATATAGAATTCTATCAATATTGTACACTAGTACAATTTCGGGATTTCATGACATTGAAAATTTGTCATAAGCACATTTCATGACTCTTTTTTTTCAATCATAGAAGCCCATATCCTAGAAACTCTATACATGATGCATCAAAAAAATTGACATAATTAACTGTTTTATGACACTTAATGGTTGTCAAAAAATATATATTCAAGACATTTGTTAATTGTCATAATAAACTTTTTATGACAATTAAACATTGTCAATAAATAACTCCTGAAACCCACGTTTCCATCAAGATATATATATTAACGACAATTTTTAAATGTCATAGAAATTCTGTTGATGACATGATTTCAGTGTCAAGCATGTTGTTTCTATGACAACAAAAAAAATGTTCATGGCAATATTCTTATGTCAAGCATTTGCTTTATTTGATAGTTTATAGTTGTCAACAAAAAAAATGTCATGACAGTATTTTGATGTCAAACATTTGCTTTCTTTGATAGTTTGTAGTTGTCAACAAAAAACATGTCATGACAGTTTTGAAAGTCATAGAAATGCTTATAATTGAAAGAGTACATATTAAGAAAGCGGAAGCAATTTTGGATCTTAAGCAATCTAATTTGATCAATTTTACCAAACTAAAAACATGCTCAAAACTGGAAAAACAGAGAAGGAAGAACACTACCTTTGAAGCTCAAAATTGAAGCAATCCGAGGGCTTTATTTGAACACAAACTGGTTGTGGACCTCCTCTAGATTCTTCCCTACTATCCTCAGGCCTTGGAACGGATTGTGGGATCCTTAATTGAGAGAATTTTTTGAGAGAGAGAGCAAAGGTCTGAAACCGAGAAAATCAAATTTTCTTCAAAATTCTACTCACCCATGGTGTTTTTTCTTATTTAAAACAAACCATAAGCTTATTTAAGCTTTGTGAAGATGCCAACACATAAGTGATGAGGATAATTAGAGAAGGAGGTGGCCAATTTTGATGAATTTGGAAAAACAAGTAGGTTATTCATCAACTATTGTATTTGGTCCAAAAAGCTATCAAAAATGAATTTGATTTCTTCTTTTAATTTTAATTCAAAATTAATATAAAATTAATTTTAAATTAAAATCAATTTTTAATTAATTAAACAATTTAATTAATTTTAAATAATTATTTAATTTAATATCAAATATCAAATTAAATAATTGGACCAATCCTGATTGCTCAAATCAAACGTTCGAACATGAATCCTTATTCATGTTTTAAACTGAACCAATATTTAAATCAAATTTAAATATGTCCACCTCTTCTTTATCATAGTTTAATTCATAATTAAGCTATGAAACGTTAAGTATATCGCATATAATTAACAATTTTTTTCCAAAACCAAATTTGAACAATTCAAATTCTTTTCTCTCAAATTGTTACAAGGCTTAGTCCGAGCTAGTAAAGGGAACCTAATGGACCTACAGATCATGAGCTCCAATGATACGAGATTAACCGGCCAAACTCTTTAGCCTAGCTAATCAACATTCGTTAACCACCAGGACACTCCACTAAAGCCCAGTGGCTGCACTCTCCTCACTGTAGATATATTTCTGTCCACTCGATATAACCATGATTAGTAAGTCGATCCTTCACAGGTTGTTCGTAATTACAACTGGGTCAAATAAACCGTTTTACCCCTGTAATTACTTCTTGTTCCTTAAGTCCCACTGATCCTCTAATGAACAATTGGTTTGTGGTCCGACCAACAAACCGAATCCCTCTCGAGCCAATGAGAGGGTGGGCCCATTGTTCAAGACCCAGAGTCAGCACTTAAGGGAACAACCTCTCTACTAAACCCTAAAGCGGGTAGGAGTGAATTTCATCTCGCATGACTATGTTCCCAACTATCTACCCGGTCTTATCCTCAAAATGGGAGGTTTATTGAGTCGGCGATCTCGGGCCACTCTCACCCATGCAAATCTAAGGATAATCCCGAATAAATAGGAGTTCATAGCACACTCAGGATTAAGATCAAGTTACCTAGGTCAACGTATGAAAATAGTCAGTTAAAACAATAAACGGAGTTAAAAAGTCTAAGTGACTATTTTGCGGTCCAGTCTTATGCAAACTCATTGCATAAGACGCCCACACTTTCATGTCTTCACATGAACGATTCAGGATCACATCGTTAGTACTATACAAAGTGGGTCGCATCCATGGTGTCCCCAGGATAAGGTACCCAGCCCTATCCCTATACTATAGACCGTTCTGGCTATTACTTGAACTTGATCCACTTTGATTTCATGCATAAAGTTCAAGTATACATCTTATAGTCAAGGGTTCTTAGTTCATTGGATTTGGGTTATGGAATACACAATTCACTTTATTCAATAACAACTTTACTGTATAAACCTCAATAACAACTTTATTGCAAAATAGAATATACATTCAGTTTACAAAACCACGAGTTTCAGGACATAAAACCCAACAATAATGACAACAAAAAATTGTCACCTAAGAAATTTCTATGACATTGATGAATCATCATAAATAGTGGTATATCACTATTTATTTATTTATCAAAACCATAGAAACTATATTGTTTGATACCTGTCAATACACATATTTCTAAAATAAAATCACTCTAATTTTGGCACAAACTAAATACATACATAAATAACTTTTATATATCATTAAACCAAATTCCGTCAATTGCTTACATACAAACTAACTATGATCAAATTTGTACATTATAACAATTTTTACACTAGGCTACAACTAACATGGGGGAGTGTACTATCACTACAACAAAACAGGGAAATAATGACTGACAGAAAAAAAAGGCGCCTAGAAATGATGACGGACAATCGAAAATGCACGAAAATTAAAAAAAAATAAATTAAAACACCTACAATGTCGGGCATTGCTCGTCATTGTAGGTTACCTTTAATGGCGAGCAAAGCTCGACATAATATGGTGTTTTTTTTTAAAAAAAAATCTCATTTTCTCTATTCGCGCGGAGCTTTCAGTCGCCTCTCAGCTATTTCTCTCTCCCAGACACTCATTCTCTCTTCTCTCACTCTTGTCTCACGCTCACTCATTCTCTCTTCTCTCGCTCTCGTCTCTTCTCTCACTCTCATCTCACTCTCACGCTCACGGACTAAGGGTTCAGTCGTCTCTCTTCTCTCACTCTCGTCTCACGCGTGTGGAGCTTTCAGTCGTCTCTCACCGTGGGTTCGCCGTTCCAGATCTACACCGTGGGTTCGCCGTGATTCCAGATCTACACCGAAATTCCAGATCTTCGCCGTTCATCTGCCGTCGTGGGTTTGGTATTGTCGTGGGTTAGCCGTGCAGATCTTCACCGAAGGTTCGCCGTGGGTACCGTTTCTGAGCCGAAATCTTTAGATCTACAGTCATCTGGTGAGTTTTATTCCAGATCTACACCGAGGTTCCTTCGCCGTTCTTCTCGAGTTGTTCGCCGTCGTGGGTTTTGGTCTCATCGTGAAGATCTTCATCAGAGGTTCGTCGTGGGTACTGTTTCAGACCGAAAATCTTCAGATCTACAGTTATAGCCGTGGGTATCGTCTCCTCTGGATTGAACTCTTTTGTTTCTGTTTTCTTTTTCTTTTGATAATTCTTCAGAGAAACATCGTCAACCAACTAAAATCTGAGATGGAGATGTTACAGGAGGAAATGAAGACGCATATGTGGCTAGTCTTTTTCTTATGTCTCTGTTAATTTCTTCCTTTTTGTTAGGTTTTCACCAAATATCAAGTTTCCAAATTGAAATAGTTATTAGCCTCTGTAATGGATGTTATTTTGATTTTCTTTCTCGGTATCTCTATTCCTCTGGTTTTTTTTGGACCATGAAAGGTGTGCCTGTGAGAAGTTCGTTTTAGGAATGAGTTATGCTACAAGAGTGTGGACAGATATTCGGTCCAAAAGCTGGATATAATTTTTAATCAATGGTATCCAATCTAGTTCTATCTTCTCAATTGGCTTGATCATGTTTGATATTGTAGACTCAATTCATGAATAAGTACTGGGAGTAAAATAATTTCTATTAATTGTGTCCTGATATATTCGAGGAACTGTTACAATGTTGTCCTGGGACTTTGTGAGTTGCCTTTGACTCATTTTGGAGTTTTCTAAGTGAAATTGAATCCCTTTTACCTTTTCCTACTATCTTTATGTGTGATGTTTATTAAACTTGTTGTTGTAGTTTGTATAAGATATGTCATTCTGACACCTGCATATTTTCATTAATTTGAAGACTTGAAGATTTCACGTTCTAAGGACTTTTTGATGCTACAATGGCCCATGAGCAGATAATTTTAAAATATTATATATATGTTTCTGAGAAGTAGAATTTTTCCCCATTGAAGATATGTGTGTGGTGTGTGTGACTCCTTTGCTTCACCAGGTTGAACTGGAGTCTATCAAACATGAGTATGCAAATGCACAACTGGAGTGTAATGCAGCTGATGAACGTGACAAGCTGATAGCCTCTGAAGTAATTGGTCTTGAAGAGAAGGTAATGATACAACATTTTTTTGGACTGCCCATCTTAGTTTGTAGCTTTTTTTTTGACAAGCAATGGAACTTTTTATTGAAGAAATAAAAAAAAGACTAATGCTCAAAGAATACCAACTCTTTAGACATGGTTATTTCTTAGTTTGGTAAAGTTCCATGATGGCTATTCCTGGAACCCAACTATTTGAAATGACTAGGCCAAGCATTGCATCTGTTTAAAATGTTTTGTTTTGTTTTTTCTTCTTTTGGATAAAAAAAACACTTCATTAAAAAAAAAAAGAGAACTACAAGAATACGGAAAAAAAGCCTCACCAACCAAAAGCGGCCACCAACGAAAAGGAAAAGGAAACAAATGTAAGGGAGAATTTAAAACTCCTACTGTGGACACATTTTCAGTTTAAAGCCAGAGGTTTTATTTTATGCATGAGTGCTTCAAAGCTTTACTGTGAGGGTTGTGGTTAGAATGGAATAATAGATTTTTAAATTTTTTTTTTAAAAAAAATTATCGGAAGAAATTGGGTTTAGCTTAATTTTTCACTTCAACTTTGTGTAGTTTTCAATAGTTTCTAGGATGATCAACTTTGTGTAGTTTTCATCTTTCACTTCAACTTTGGGCCCAAAATTGTTGCTTGATGATATAAGATTTTGGATCTCTTCGTACTCCATTTAATTTTTAATTTTGTTGTTGTTCACCTTTGAATATCTTTTTTTTTTTTTTTTATCTTTCCTCCCTTTGTGTCTCTGTGTAGATCTCAGGTACAACCCTAGTGTGGGATGAAATCATCAACCATGTACAATCATTGCAACGTCAAGTAGAGGTCAGAATCTAAGTACTTAATTTTTTTTTTGCATTGAGACAAAATGATTTAAGCTTCTGTGAATTTGGTTGGGTAGAAATGAGAAATGAGATAGAAAATTTTTTAAATTTCCAATGTCGAAGGGAGCAAGGAAGTTTATTCAAGCTTCAAAAGAATTATAGAGCTCAATCAAAGGGAGCGAATTTGATTACAAGACTTGCTTTCTTATTTTGAGGGGGGGGGGGGGGGGGGGGGTTAGATTACTCCATTTGTTGGTATGTTTTGTATGCATATTGTTACTCCATTTGTTGGTATGTTTTGTATGCATATTGTATCGTTGTTGGTTCTTGAAATTTGGTCAGAATTTGGTTAAGGATGACTTGAAGTAAGTTGCAGATGAAGGATGAAATTGTCATAGGAGATAACTTGCAATTTTTACTAAATATTTTTCTATCTTAGCTTCTAGAGTACCTATGAAATTTGGAGGGTTGGTTTTACTTTGTTTGATGTGTTTCTTATTGTTTGTTTTTATACTTAGATAGGAGTTTGTGTTAATTAGCTATGCTTTCAGTTAAAGTTGTAGAGTTTGTAGGGTCCTAAAAATAATCTCAACTAAGCTTATTTTTTCATGTTTATGTAAGTTTTGTGTTGCAATTTGTTCAATTTTCTAATATGTTGTGGAACTTGTTACAGATATGGAGTATTAGGTGAGAAGTTGGCGTGATCAAACTACTCAAAGGGGGAGATTTTGAATAGATATATAAAAGGCTTACGAAGCCTTGGATGGATATCAACTCAAGTCGAATTTTCTCATTCGATTCATTGAGTTTCTCATTTGAACCGGCTTCAAACTTCAGTTTATTATGACTAACTCAAGTGTATTTATATATATTACATTTTATTAATTAAAGTTATATTTGTTGAGTTGAATGTTATGTAAAAATATTATTGAGATTTTATTTCGGGCATAGGTCGAGAAAGAAAATTATTGTTGGACAACCAACAATTTTTTTTTATTAAATTATTAAGAAAAAGATGACGGGCATTGCATGTCATTAAAACATTCAAAACAGACATTTAATGACACACATTGACTTTTAATGACATACATTGACCGACATTAAAAGTTGACCGTCATTATAGGCTACAATGACAGACAACTTTTAATGACGGGCATTGCCCGTCATTAAAAAGTGTCCGTCATTGTAGCCTACGATGACACTCGAAAAGATGACGCACACATTTCCGTCATCGTTTCTCTTTAATGACGGACAATGCCCGTCATTAAAACCCAATTTTGTACTAGTGTATATTCTTTTGCCACTAACCCAACAAAAAAGTTCATCCATCAACTAATTGCAATGACTTCTTTATTTCATTGAGTTCCTGCAAGACGTAATCAACAAAACGCCATTCATTTTAGGAACATTACATTTAATGATACTCAAATGATAGAATATAACATAGTATCTTGCTTTATGAAAAAAGGAGGGAGAGAATATAACAGCGCTGGGGGGCTGAGTTTATCTAAATAATATATTACATCTATTTCATGAACCCAACAACTAAACACATAAAAAAAATGGACACAAAAATACTTACTTAACTTACCAAAACTTAGGAACAACATTAAAAAAACCATATCATGAACCCAACAACTAAACTTATCAAAAATAAACATAGACCAATAAACTTACTAAGACTTAGGAACATAACAACACTTACTAAACTTACCACGACTAAGGATCATAACAACAAAACTTATCATAATTCATGAACCCAAAACTTAGGAACAACATTTAAACTTACCATAAAAAAAATGAACACAAAAACTACAACAACTAAACTCATAAAAAATGAACACAAACCAACAAATTTTGGAATTTGGTTTTAGAGAATCAAACCTAGGATAACACTATTCCTGATAACTTTTAAAACTTATGAACATAACAACAAAACTTTAAAGCGTTTTGTCATCAAAGGCAAAGTAAATAAAGAGAAGGGAGGAAAAAAAAAACTTTAACTCACATAATTCTTGGAAGTTTAATAAAATATGGTACAATTTGTACTTGAAGTTATTGATGCACAAGATTTGATCTAACACATAAAAAGAAATGAAAATAATGTAAGGAAGAAAATTAAGATTTGGAGTATAAACAACTAAACTAATCAAATTAACACAAACAACTAAATTTATCAAACTCTATTGAACATAAATACAAAACTTAACTAACTTATCAAAATTCATGAACATAACTAAACTAAACTAAACTTAGAAAAACTTAAGAACATAACAACTAAACTTATCATGAACATGAATACTAAACTTGTCAAACTAACATGAACCAATTAAAGTTATCAAAACTTAACCTTATGAACATAACAACCAAATTTAACTAGTTTATCAAAATTTATGAATATAACAACTAAATTAAACTAAGCTTATCAAAACTTAGAAACATATCAACTACACTTATCACAGACATAAATACTAAACACATCAAATTAACACAAACATATAAAGTTATCAAAATTTATGAACATAATAACAAAAGTTAACTAACTGATCAAAATTTATGAAAATAACAACTAAATTAAAATAAACTTAGCAAAACATAGGAACATAAAAACTAAAATAATTATCATGAACATAAATACTAAACTCATCAAATTAACACAAACAACTAAACTTATTAAACTTATGAATATAACAACTAAACCCATCAAATGAACATAAACTAATAACAACATATATCTACCTACACTAGTAGTTAAAGTTATGACTACCATAACTATAGGAAAGTCATAGCACTTCAAGTATACCAAATCAACAATATAAACAAAATTTAACCAAATCTAAAATTTCAGCATATAGATTTCAAATAACTTTCAACCCAAACATAATTCAAATGAAAAAAAAAGAAGTTAAACAATAAGGTCCTACTTTCTCTTCCTGTACATAAGTATCATTCTCACTCATAGAACACATAAATCACAATGGGCACAAATAGGATAGAAATTCTACTTGTCATTAAGTGAATAAGATGAATTGGTGCTTACCTTAGTCCAAGTGATGTAAATAGATGATGTTAAGAATCACAAGAAAGAATATTAATGGAAGAAAATGAAATACTTAACCAAATGGGAAAAAAAATTCAAACAATGTTATCATTTAAAGTGGACCAGATATTTTGAGTTGAATTTAGTAGATCATTGAATGATGATAAAATTTCCATAAAACATTTAAAAATAAGATTATCAACAAAGATGCAAAAGGTTGAGATGTTTTTCTTCATAAATAGAATAACAAGAAGATTGGGAAAGATACGCCAAACTGAATCCACAATTACCTCTTGTCCATTCCATATGAAGGTAACGACATGAGTTGGAGGTCCATCATGCCTTCCATTTTCCACCATTGTGCTATGAGATCTCAAGAAGCCCAAATGATTGCAAGATTGAAGAAAGATTTTAAGAATGTAATTTAAAGCTTAGAAGAAAAGAAATATAATAATGAAGGATATACACCATGTATGTTTCAATCTGCTTCAAATCAACACAAACATTAAAAAGAATGGAGAATGTAAACTTTATAAATAAAGGAACATCTAAAGGAAAAAAAAAGTTACTTAATAAAAGCTAATAAGTGAGACAAACCCATGAGTTAGCCAATCAATTATCCCATCCACGTAAACATTACGAAATTTCAATCTTACAAATAGAAATGAAACAAACCACGATCGCCCCAGAAAAGTGTACTATAAACAAAATATCAACCAACGCAAAGGAACACAACAATAAGGAATTAACCAAAGTAAAAATATAATAAAAATAAAAATAACTAAGGAAAAGAAAACTCAAACCACTTGCTCTCTGTGCAAGTCATCTGGATGTCCATGTTTGACCCGCTACACTCAAACATATTTTCCTACTCTAACATTCTTGTCAAACAAAAGCAAAAGAATAGATTAAATAGTCTCAATATTAGATGTGCAAACAAAGAAGAAACACAAACAAATTTTCCTACTCTAACATTCTCTGTTTCTCAAAATTTTTATCATTACTGATATTTCAAGTTTGAAAAGTTATAGATTAAGGACCAAAATCAATGTCCTATCCTCTTAGACAAAATTTGTAAGTCGAGAACCATGCTCTTTTTCATATGGGATAATGAAAATTTCTTTCTTACGTGCCCTTTGAAGACTTTACATGTTCAGTGTAGATCTATTTTAAGATTAGAGTAATAACACAACATACTAAAATATCAATTTATTGCAAAAACTATTTTCATTGGGAATTTTGTATTTCCATTGGTCTTAGAGGGGAAAATTTTTAGTTGGGAGAGGAGGGCATTAGGAGAATGATGTCTTCAAGGGTTTGGTGATGACCTTATAAAAGAGAAATGAATACAATTTTGAGATTAAAGAGTATCTTCTTTGATTGTTCTCTCAAAAAATACAACACCCAGTGTTTTCTTTTCATGGATGGAAGTAAAATCAAGGGAAGTGAGAAGTATATAATAGTTTGTCCCTCAACTTCTCTTCTTTTCAATTTTCTTTCCAATTTTTGTAGATTAAATTGAAGAGCTTTCCCATTTTTCCATTGGATTCACTGTGAGAACTTTGTTTAATAAAATATGGTGCAATTTGAACTTGAAATCATTAATACACAAGATTTGATCTGACACATAAAAAAATAAAAATAATGTAAGCAAGAGAATTAAGATTTGAAGTATGGATAACATATACTCAAAGGAACATAAACAACTAAACTCATCAAATTAATACAAACAACTAAATTTATCAAACTTTATTGAACATCAATACAAAACTTAACAAACTTATCAAAATTCAAATGCCCTCAAACACATATAATAATCGAATGGTTTTAAGATAACTAACAAAGTTATCAAATTAGTTGTAGTAATAAAAGAACCTACCACATCTCTCCAATATTCCTCCCAAAAATGAACATACAATTGTACATCAACCTAAAATAGAGATATTAAATCACAAGTCTCCAAACAACTATGTTCCAAACATTATGCTTAACTCAACCACAAACATAAACAAGTAAGGAACTCAACAAGGCAATTGTGAACAATTCACCTTCAACCATCCCATCTCCTCATAATTTTCAACCACAAATCAAACTCTTTCGACACTCGTACAACTCCAATTTCAACATAGTTATCCTTGGCCATTTACCCAAGACCCCACTACCAATCTCTATATCTTCTCTAGATAGTTCGACCCTTGACCATTTGTGTCCAAGACCATAAAACCACCCACATCGATCCTTGACCATTTATACTCAAGGTCTCGAAATCACATTTATCATTCTATTGGTTCTAGACCATTTATACTCAAGACTCCGACATCACAAGTGACATATCAACCCTTAGCCATATTACCTAGGGCACTGATATGCCAAATCAGAAGAAAAATACATAGAAATCTTGGTCTAAATTTAGACAGTGAAAGTGCATTTTCTATGCAACTTTTTGGTTTGAATTCTATTACACAGAGACTCATGAGAATCAGAAAACCAACATTTCCTTTTCTTAGGCATGTGATGTTACTCTGTAGCAACTGTTTTGTCAAAAAAAGATATTAGCATACTTGTTTCGGACAAACAATGCAGGGAAACATGGACATAAGAAGAAAATACATAGTAACATAGCTTTAAAAAAGAGTCCCATTGATAGCTGTAAAAAGGGTTCTCTTGATATTTGATGCAATCAATAATGTAAAAGAGAAATAAGAAAAATAGGCATTTGAGAAAATGTAACAACTAGAATTAAATCCATTACCTTACATTATATACTAGATGTTTCAACCACTAGGAAATAGTAACTCAATGTTAGCATCTGTTGTTAGGGAATAGTAACAACTAGAATTAAATCCATTAGCTTGCATTATATATATAGATATAAGCAAAATGTTGGAACATAACAAAAAAGAGCAGGCTAGAGGAATGATTCAAACTCACAAAAGTAATTGAGAACTTGATTTGACATGTTTAAAATCTTCCCCTTTCAAGGAGGTGAAATGTTTGAATATCTAACAAAGACGAAAGTATGAAACATAAACGTGTAATGGACATTTAGATACAAGATACTATAACCAAATTGTGAGAGTTCAAAATCTGCTTCATTGTTATAATTTAGCATTTTACTTGCAATTTCATTTACAACTTTGAAAACTCAAAACAAATTAACAAAAGAAAAAAAAAACTTCTAATCCTCCTCAGTCAAAAGTTCACAAAGAGTAGGATGATTCAAAAACAACACATTAAGGAAAAACAGTAATGAAACTCTTTAGCATGATAACAATAGTTCATAATCAATTCAACGATGACAAGTTTGAGAGGATATCACTAACAGTTGTTAACAAAAGTCAGGAATTGATTTGATGATTTCATTTTGCTTATCGTAGACAGGCTTTCGTATCTCATTGTACTTCTACTACACTTCCAAGAAAATAACAAATGAATAAAGTACAAACTTTAGAGAAAATCTCAAAACTCCAACAACTAAACTCATAAAAAATGAACACAAACCATTAAACTTACAAAAACTTAGGAACATAACAACATTTACTAACTTACCAAATCTTAGGAACAAAATAACAAAACTTATTATGAACCCAACAACTAAACACAGCGAAAACAAACACAAACAATACTTATTAAACTTACCAAAACATATAAACATAAAAATAAAACTTATCATGATCGAACCCAACAACAAAACTTATAAAAATTGAACACAAACCATTAAACTTACCAAAACTTAGGAATATAACAACACTTACTAACTTACCCAAAATTAGGAATATAAAAAAGAAAACTTATCATGAACCCAACAATTAAACTTATCAAAAATGAACACAAGCCATTAAACTTATCAAAATTTAAGAAAGTCAAGAGTTTACTTTTCATTCTCTCAATAGCCAAACAAGCTAAAAAAATAGACATGGAGACTAAAAAAAGAGTTGAAACATGAATAATACCAATAGATTTACTTATTACCCAAGATTTCTCAAGGTCTAGAAATGATCATCTCCATTAACAGAAGCTTGAAGTCCAAAACTTAAAGTGAAGAGTAAAACTGCACACAAAAGAAAATTTATGCATTAACATATAGCTTAAATAAAAAAGTGTAAGCACATTCAAACAATTAGAGTGAAAAATAACAAACAACTACAATAAGAAAAGAATTATGTTGATAAACTCTGAAAATGATTGCACAAAACAACAACTACTAAAACACATGTAATTAGAAGTAAATTTATGCTTTAAAGTTTCCAATATGACTAAGCAAAACTGCACACATGCGTATATCTATTGGCTGCAAAAGACCGACAACTAAAACAAAATGTAAGAGAGAGAGTTGATAATTTTGATAGAGTTGGTAAGCTTTGTTTGAGTAAGACAAAACATCCTTACAAAAAGAAGATGAGGATGTTGTTTTATCCTACTGCAAAAAAAGAAAACAAATGATAACAAGAACATAAGCACAACATAAAGTATCAGAATGAGCCAAATAATTGCATAGCTAAGGTAGGTAGCCATATAACTCAATTACAAAGGCAATAACTCCCCGTTCTACTCATGCAAAGTAGTGGGTGGCATCTAAGATTAGGCATCAGATTATCATTGTAAAAAAAATTAGAATTATATTGATAACTTTGATTGAAAGTTACAATGAGCAGTACCAATAAAAAGAGCCTTGGTTACAATGAGCTAACCATAACAAGATTACATGCTAATATGATTGTATAGACAATTGTTACAAGCCACTCTTTCCTCACACATGGGTCCTTGACCCTTACACCACATGAGTTTACACATTGCATCTAACCTTTAAGTCAAGAAAGTGCATACACAACATTGGTCCACAATACACAACGTCCAAACAACAACTATGCCATCATGAATCACATAGACTATCAACAAACTAACAACCTAACTTATGATAGTCAAGAGAGTCCACACAATTTCCAGTAAGTTATTATTTAACAATGCTCGTAAATTTCTAGCACATTAATTAACTCAAATCAAGCCATATTCGCAATGTTCACAAGGTATAGGAAGCACATAGCACTCTTCTCTCATCCTCCACTAAGAAGTCACAACCTTATGAATATCATCTTAGACTTACACGAGCTCGTCAAGTCTTTGCACGCTGCTCATCCTTACTGGTGAGGAAGAACGCACACGTGCTGGTTTCACGAGAATGATGATGTTGTCTCTGATTATTTGCGCAAAAAGACACTGGAACAATGGATGTGCATTGCTCGTGGGTTAAACGACGACGAAAATCATAGAGGGAGAGAGAGAAAAACGTTGAAAACTTGTGGTCGTTCGATCTGTTGCATGCATCGCCATCGAAGGATGACTGGTATGCTCAGGTAGTGAATGCTGCTCATGGGTTAATTAGTCGCCACCATTAAAAGACCCAACTGCGTGCTGGCTCCGTGCATGGGTACAGTGCGAAAGCGAGGAGGGAGGACAAACACTAGTTGCCGCTTCCTTGCCATCGATCTAAGTTGTAGCCAATCGAAGTTGAAGAGGGTAAAAACGACAATGAAGATGGTGGAGGAGGCTGCCGGCGTACGAGGGAGAAGAATAAGGCGAATGAAGATGAAGCTGGGAAAAATTAGGGATTAGAGATTTTTTTTTTAACTTCTCTAATAACCCACAAATTAAATTTCCTCTTTCTCAATTTAACTTCACGTTCCCTCCATAGCCCTAAAATTGATTTTTTTGGTTTAGCGCACCGTGGATAAAATGTATACAATTTTTAATAGTTTTTTTTCTTAAAATGTATAAATTATTTTTAATCCATGATATTTAATCAAAGTTATAGATTTATGACATTGAAAAAATATCATAAATTTTCGAAAATACCAAAATCTCCATTTTTCCTGCCAAAAACGCGCCTCCAACTATTTATGACTATTTTTTCTTCATTCCCTTTATTTTCCTTTATTTGGTTTGGCTATGGTGTCATAGAATGTCAAAATTGTAGTAGTGGTAGTTTATTAGTGATAGTCACTTATAGATTCCATGCGTTCCGATTGAAGTCTATCAATGATAGTAGTCTATTAGTGGCTATCACTAATAGAATTCTATATGTATGGAATTCTATCAGTGACTATCACTAATAGAATTCCATATGTATTGAAGTTTATCAGTGTCTCTGTATAATCTTGAGAGAGGAGCTGATTGATGTGTATAATCTTGAAAAGAAGTGACAGCTCAAGATGAATCCATATTTGGAAGAAGACTGTGAATGACAGCAATCAATCAACATATTATCTTGAGAAGAAACTAGTTAAGATGTTGGAGACATTTATTGATCTAACCCCCGCTGCAGCAAGAGAGAGAGAGAAAGAAAAGAGTAGATGGAGCGAGCAAGTGACAACTGACCAATATTGTATTGTTTTATGGGTGACAAATAACTAGTAGTCTACTAGGTAGATAAGTTGGAACAAATTACATGCCCAATGTCGTATAATAGACTTTTCAATTCGAACGAAGAAAATTTTATGGGCAAAGTGGGCGTTGGAAAAATTTCAGGCCACAACCAATGAATCCAATTCTAGGATGAATGGGAAACTCACTTAATCAGTGAAGAAGAAGAAGAAGAAAAAGAAGAAAAAGAAAAGGCATAAATTTTGAGGAAAAAGAAGAACACATGCAAGACAAATTTCTGCTTTAAAATAAGGGCAAAAAAAGAACAATGAAATATTATTTTGAAGTTTTTCCATATTTGCAAATTCTTTTAAAATTTGATTTATTTGCAAATAGCAAACCATAATTTTCTACCCATTACAATTACCCTAATTTTAATAAATAAGTACATTTAAATTACATCCCATCATTCTAATTATCTAATAAATTAATGCTAAATTATGTTCATGTATGAAAAATCTAAATCTAGTAAGTTAAAATTTTCCCAAGTAATAGTAAATAACTGAACATTTTACTCATATTTTCATAGCTAAATTATCAAATAAAATATAAACTAACTAAAATTATTATGGTTGTGAAGATTTGACATAATCGTGACCTTTGTTTCAAATGAAATATTTATAGGTTAAAAAACATTTTTGGTCCCTAAACCTCTTTGAAAGTAACAATTTAGTCCCTTGAACTTTAGTTTGTAATAATTTAGTCATTGTACTTTTAATTTTATAATAATTTAGTCTCTGAACATTAATATGTAACAATTTAATTAGCCCTTGTACTTTAAAATTTGTAACAATTTAATTCCTACCTTGAAAATTTCCATCAAAATTAAATGTCAAATGTAACAACTTAGTCTTTGTAGTTTATGAATACATTTGATGTTAATCAATTTATCGATCTACATATGTAAGAGATTCTATTAAATCTTAACAAAAATTTTCATGATAGGGACTAATTTTTTACAAATTTTAAGGTACATGGACTAAATTATTACAAAATTGAAAATACAGAGACAAAATCATTACAAAACTAAAGTTTAGGAACTAAATGGTTACTTATATAAAAGTTGAGGGACTAAAAGTGTTTTTTAACCCATATTTATACAAGAACTAAGTAATTATTTGTGAAACGCATATCCTAAAACACATTAGATATTAATTACAAGCCCTAGTTATAAACCTTTAGTCCATGCCTACACTCAACTTTTCCTTCCATTCCCATCCATTGTTCTTTGTCTTTGATCAACAAAATGAAATATATGTTTGGCAATAATGTTCTCTCTTACTTCTTCCAAGTACCAACAGGAAGCTCTGGATTTTAGGTTAAAATAGTCAAAGGATGAAAATTAAGGGTAAATAGTGAAAGGGTGAAAATTAAGGCTATAAGCTTTGCATCTGGGTAATGTGAAAGGGAGGAAATTAGGTTTTGAAAGAAGAGAGAGAGATTTTTTTTAAAAAAATTAAATTAAAAAACAGAGAGAGAAGAAACTGTTAAATAAAGTACATTTTAGGTGGCCACATGTGAGGAAATTATGGTTTTAAAAATAGAGAGAGAATATACTCTTTCAAAATCAAACCTAACAAAGTTGGACACCAAAAGTTTTTATATTTGTTTATGATGGAACATGTGAACACCATTCCCATCAATTAGGAATGAAGAAAATCTTTGCAACTCATGGTTACAAGAAAATGGGAAATGGGACCAAAAGAAAATAAGAGCTTCTTGAAACAGTGCATAAAAACTTTTCATTTCTTCTTGTCCTCTTAGCACTTCCTCTACAACGTTTTTTTTTTTTTTTTTTTTGTCTTTTTTTTAATAGTTCGACTAAGTGAAATAGATAAATATATATCACATATTCTACTAGAAATTGTGGAGCCTATTCATCCACAACATGGTCAAGTCTGATCATAGAAAAGATTCGTTTCAAGAGATCCAGCCTACCCTCTGTATGGAGCTTTCACCATAGTTGGAATAAAGACACATTGGGATAATGGTTGGAATTTCGTATGGGTTCAAATCCTATTGAGAGGTCTACTAGAGATAAGAAATCGTTGAAGAAAGAAAAAGATGTTTTTTTTTTGCCCATTCCAGGTGATCAGGAAATAAAGAAATAGTTAATATATTCGAGATAATTATGTATTTACAAAATACCGTCTCAATTCATCCTATTTCATCAGATTCGAGATGTGCTATGGTTTTGAAGGATGAATTGGATGTGGACAGTTCCAATAAGATTTCATTCTTGAATAAAAATCCACGCTAGACTAATAAACTATTCATACCAA
This sequence comes from Trichosanthes truncata, assembly GCA_033996785.1. Classification (NCBI taxonomy): domain Eukaryota; kingdom Viridiplantae; phylum Streptophyta; class Magnoliopsida; order Cucurbitales; family Cucurbitaceae; genus Trichosanthes; species Trichosanthes truncata. The sequence goes on along the minus strand of JAWPNB010000003.1, from coordinate 21,703,295 downwards.
AAGGATTATATCCATTGATAAGTTGTGAACAGTATAACCATAGATAATCTCTTAACCATCCGACCATCAAATAAGTGGATGATTCATTAAATTGTGAAACGTTACCCTACCATAATGTGATGTGCTTCCAGTGCCAATAAAAAGTAATCCATCCAATGGCCTGTCCTTTTGCTAAAGAGGATGTATTAAACTCATAATTCATTAGATACTTTTTATGAATGTAAACTAAGTATCGTAATTAAATTACTCATGATTGTTCAATCATTTGATAACTAGAGTCATTCTTTGATAAATGATCACTATGAGTCATAGTCAATAGACTTTGATCAACCATTTTTTTTTTCTGTCGTTAAGGTGGAGAGCAATTGAATCGAGAATATTTCTCTTTCTTTATCATCTATCGAATCATTGATCAAGAGTACAACATGTAGGCGTAGAGAATTCAAACATTTGACCTTTTCGTTGAGAGTATATGCCTTAACCAGTTGACATATATCAGGTGCCACCATTTTCATTCATTTTCTTTTCTTATCTATAAATGTCAGGGCACTTAGAATATAAGAGGTAATTTGGTTCATTTATCTAGTTGACACCATACACAATTTGGTCATCTTTTTTGGCATCACTTTGCTAAAAGCTTTAGAACCTTATTTTCCTTGCATTCTAGAATATCATTTTTCTTCTCTGCCCAAGCTATAAAGTTTCAAATTAAGCGTCAATCTGAGATAGTTGAATTAGTTAAGGCATATATCCTCTGACATTGATTAGAAATTCGAATCCTCCACCTCTACACCCAAGCTTTAAAAGCTTAAATTAAGGGTCAACTTGAGCATAGCTCAATTGACTAGAGCATATCCCTCTAACCTTGATCAGTGGTTTGAATCTCTACTTCTACATATTGTTGAATTAAAAAAAAAAAAAAACTCAAATTAAGGGATAATGAAATAAAGTAAAAATGATGGAAAATTAACTAAAATTAGCAAGAAAAATATGAGTACAGTCAAACCCAACTCCTAAAATAAATTTCCAAGAAAAATAAGCAAAAAGAGAACAAACATGAATGGTGCTTCTCACTCTATCTTTTCATCAAAATAAAATAAGGAAATATGCCACTAATGGTTAAGCATGGCTTCCTTATGGCAGCCTATTGCTAGGAGCTTAATGGTTAAGCATGCTTGACTAGAGTAATTATATATTGGTCGATCTCTTAAAAAAAACATTCTAGAAAGCATGAAAGTATGGACAAAACATGTTGAAAGGGTTCATATTAGATTATAAGGACAATCTTCGATCTTTAAAGTACGCTCATCAAGTTATGCATTCGAATTTCAAATCCTGATTCAAATCTTAGACTCCAGGATTTTGAGCAACATTTGCATTTTGTTAATGGTATATACGATATATAGATTAATTAACACAAGGAGAAAACTTAGGTGCATCTTGAGTTGCACCCATCTTTTTGCAGTCCACTCAGTTGTCCATTCACAGTTTGCTACGTGGCAAACTTTTTTTTCTTTATTTTTTAAAAATATATTTGAATTTTTTTCTACTGTGTGGTTGAGGTGGGTTGCAAAAAGAGGGGTGCAGCCCAAGATGCACCCAAGTCTGACTCCGAACACAATACTTAAATTACAAAGAATAAATTATACTTTAACATCTTTTCAACTTTAATATGAATACTCTCTTCTCCTAGTTTTCTCCCTAATGATTAATTCCTTCAACTTATACAAGTTTCCTCCATACTCTAGTCTTTCCCATAAGATTGACTGCCTTAATCTTGATCTTCCACAAATTGAATCTCCATATCCATTACACTTCACCTCGAACGTAGTTGCTGCCATTTAACTTATTCCCAGCTTTGATATCAATTTGTTAGGACAGATTTGGGGCTTTGATGAAATTCCATAACACCAACCATCTACAAAACAACAGAGTTGATGATCAAAAGAAGAAAAAATAGAGACAATCCCAAATTAAGTGGTTCGATAAATAAATGGCATGTTTGGGAGTGATTTTGAAATGGTTAAAATCATTTTTGTTGTATCCAAAATCACCACAAAATATGCTTTTAATTATTCAAAATAATTTTTTATGGTATGAAAATCGCGTTTAAAAATGTAAAATCAAATATTAAGTTGATTTTTGAAAGATTAAAGGCATGTTACCCAAGAGGATAGAAGACAATTAGGTCGAATATGGTTTAACCAAAGGCCCAAGGTAAAATTGGGCCTAAAAGGAGCAAAAGGGCCAAAAAGTCCAAAAGCTTGGCTTGGCTTAGTCGGTTTGGACAAGTGTGGACATGCTCCGTGCACGCTCATAGCCCAGCAAACTCTGAGGGCCCCACCTTTGATCCTTAACCTAATTCTATAAGGGAGGGGGGGAAACCCTAGGTCGGGATGATATATATACCTCATTATAACGTCATTGAAGGTAACTTCTACTCAATCCTCAAACTATTCGCTTGTTGCACTTTCTTTCCTCTCTGACTTAAGCATCAAAGTGTGTGTGGCAAGCACTACATCGGTATACAAGTTTCTTTTGCTTTGCACGCCACCTCTTTCCCTTACAAAATACAAATTCACTGTTGGATTCACCTACAAATTAGATGCGTTCCCTTTGCCCATATTTAAGCATCGGAGTCGAGTCGGACTTTCGAACTTTTTTTTCCTTTTACTCCTTCGAGACTCAATTTAACTCTGAGCCTTTCATGAAACCCTTTTGGGCCTAATTGTCTTCTATCCTCTTGGTTTGATCCAATTGTCCAAATTTACCCATAACATTGTGGAGTAATTTTAAACATGACAATGTTATTTTAACCATTTTAAAATCACTCTCAAATATGTCCAAAGTCTAGGTTCAATATCACACTACAACCTATTCAAGAAGAAAGAATTCAGAAAGTAAAATTTTTTAATAGCATCATCTGCAATTCTCACCCCTGCCCTTTTATTTTGTTAACGGAGAAGCATTTGTTACAAAATACAAGTTTAAGGTGTGTTTAGGAGTACTTCCAAGTGCTTTTAACACAACTACTTTAAGTATAAGTATTTTAACAATACAAGTAGAAAGATAGATAGTGATCTAGCTTAGGAACTTAAAATCCTTCCCCTTCAGCCAACCTCAAAACAAAATTCTAAGCGAAAAAACTCCCTCTCCAAAAACTCTAACAAACTCCAAGTAACACATACTAATTTATGCGCGACGAACCAACAAGCTCCACGTGTACCAAAAATTCCCTTGTGTTCTTTACAAGGGCATACAAGGTAATCTTAGGAAGAAAAAAACAATGTTCTATAGTTTTCTCCTGCAATTTATAAGAAACAAATTTTCATTGGCAAGTGAAAAATACAAAAGAGAAACAATGGAGTTTATAGAAATTTTTCTTCAAGGATGAGAATTCTTGGACTACATGTATGAAAAAAAAAAAGAAGAAAAACAAAAAAGTGGAACTTCAACGTTCCACTATATATGAGATTTCCATCGAACAATTTCCATAGACCAAATTAAAGCACTCAGAAGCTTAGAAGTCAAACAATAAGCATCCTAAGATCAATCAGACTCCTATTTTTGCTCTAAAGATAGTCCCTCCTAAACATTAAAATTCATTTAAAGAAGTAAAAAACAGAGTGACTACCTCAAAAATAAATATGTTTGCAGAAGCTTCCAAGTGCACGATTAAGGAATTCAATCTTTCATGAGTTTCTGTTCGACATTGTCAAGGAACTTCTCAGGAGAATCCAAGTACTCAGCACATTCTTTCTTCACCACTGCAGCAAACTCTTCCCCAAATTTCTCTAGATTCTTGATCAAAATCTTGAAAGTCAGTTTATCTGGAGTACAACCTGACGCCTTCATTGATTCATACATCTCAACAGCTCTTTCGACCATGCCCACTTGCAGATATGTTCCCATCATCTCATTAAAAGCTCTTGTGTCTGGTTCTAAGCCATCCTTTTTTAACTCATGGAAGATCTCTTCAGCCATTTCAATCATTTTGTTCTTTCCCAACATCAGAAGCATCCCATGGTATAGAGTTAAATCTGGCTCAAACCATTCCTCATGCCGCATAAATTTGAAAACCTAAAGCCTGAATCCAGTTAAGATGGAATATAACTTAAAGTGGCAGGAATACTATAGGTTGCAGAGGAGAATGAAATGTATCATTCCGGTAAACGTTTTCGATCAGAATGTCAAATAATTGAAGTTCTTGCAGAGGAAAGAATATAACAAAATAACAATCCATAGACATTCTTAAACCAAACTAAATTTACAGACATCTATTTTCTTTAGAACCTAAAGCTATAGTAAGTAAATAAACGATAGCAAAAAAAATGCAAAAACACAGTAACAATTACACCGTCGAACTTCTAATTTGAGCAACTACCTCCCAACCTAAGAAGCACGAATACGGATATGAGACATAGATACAACACGATACGAACACTGTGACACATCATGTTTTAAAAATTTAGGACATAGACACAAAAAGGACACGTTTATTAAAATATAAGTTTTTTAAACATATATCATTTTTATACAAGAAAATTCAAAGTCCATAAGTTTATGCATTTATATGCTTAAAAATATGAGTTTGATGTATTTAGCTCTCAAAATTATTATTATATGTCTATTTAGTATGCTTAACAAGTGTTCGATATGTGTCTAACAAATGTTGGAACTATATTAACTTTGTACAACTAATGTCTAACACATCTATGATGCTAACAAGTTTCCAATACATGTTCAACAAGTGTTGGTGTCCAAGTATCACGGACACGCTAGCCAAAGTAAAGTGTATGTGCTTCTTAGCTCCCAACTTATGAAATCATTGCAATTGAACCTTTGTCAAACCTTTGTTAGTTGTAATTTGAAAAACACATTAATTATGCTCAGCTACAAACTTGTTACAATGAAACCCTAAAACCTAAATTCTAAACAACCACCGCTGTTGAGCTAAACTCTCAAACTTGAGAAATTATTACAGCTAAAGCCAGCCACTAAGAGAGTTTAAGGTATAATTATAACAATTTCATACATTAGGGTGACACATTTAATTTTTACAATATTTCCAGAAGATAAACAGGAGTAAGAAATACCTGAAGCGATAGCTCCAGTTCATTTTGCCTCTGTAATTCAGTCAGAGCATCAAACAAGTCTGCTTTCAGCAATCTGCTGAGCTTGATATTGATTACGTCCTCCATTTTGGAGACGGATTTTGCGAGCTTGAGAGACTGAACTGCTTGAATAGCCTCAGTGGAGGGCACCCTTGAACTCCCTAAGGGCTTTCTCAGGCCCTTTCTAAGGCCACAGATGATATTTCGAGGTGGAGCTGCCGTACAACAATTGAGGCTAGGGTTTGTGAGGTTTTGGCGGAGACCCAATTGAGGAAAATGGAGTTGTAAACAACCACCCATTAGAGTAGATTTCATCTCGACCGCCCTTTCGCTAGAAACTGAGTTCAGTGAAGGTGAAATGGAGGATTTACGCTTGAGCAGCAGAATTGAATCCCTACAAATTACAGCTACCATATAATACTTTAATTTTTATTTTCGGGTTTGGTTTAAAGTTTGATAGGATGCCCATGAATAACAAATACTTGTAAATAAGATATATGAGAATAAGATGTCTGAAAATCAAAAATATCTGTATTTGGTAGTACATAAGAATGTTATCAATTTTTTTTATAAAAATAAATCAATAACAAAAAAAATGTAGGATATTAGAATTATTATCAATATTATTATTAATATTTAATATATTATTTTAAAATTAATTTTAATATACTTTTACCAATTATAAATTTAATTTATACATATTTGTAAACATTAAATTAATTAAATAATAAAATAAAATAAGAAGAAAAAATTAAGAGAGAGCAGTCCTTGGAAAATGGAGAAAACCCACCAATTTGGGAGGGTATAGAAAACCTTCATTGATGGGTATATGGAATACATGGGAATGAGTTATTCTCATTCTCAAGGTTGAATAACTTGTACCAAACAAGTAAACTATAAACCCTCCACATTCCCACCCATCATTACCATGAACCAAACGGGGCATAAGGGGCTATTTGGGGTGCATAATTGATTATAATAGTCTGTAGGTTATTATAGTCTGTGGGTTATAATAGTCTATAGGGTTATAATAGTCTGTGTTTGGGGTGCAAATTATTTTAGTCTAGGTTATAATAACCTGTGTTTAGGGTGCAGATTATTATAACATGGAGTTCTAAAAGCTGTGTTTAGGCTGGTAGTTTTTTTTCCAACCTTTTCTGGATTTCACAAGTAATGTTATATTAAAATTCAATTTTCCAAATTTTAAATAAAAAAAAAAATTGTTCCATACTTTGACCATTTTGGAGTTTAAGATGCATAAAAGAATGACTATCATTCCTTATATAATTTCTATGTTTAGAGTTGTACAACTGCAACATTATATCTAACTCCCTAGGTAGACAAAAAAATGTTTTTCTACGAATGAGAATTGTCAATCATGAGCCACCACTAGGATGACATAAAAGAATAGAATACTACATACATACTTCAAACAAAAAGAAGATATTTTTTCTGAAGAAGGGTTGATCAGGTGATTTTCTCGATGAGGAGCTAGCAGTATTCCAGTTGCAACTCTAAAGGAACAGACAAGAAGCTCTTCGACGCTTGGACATCACAGAAGAGGATATTCATAACCTGCGCTTTGGCCCAGTTATTGTAACGCCCCCAAAATTTAGCCTAAATTTAGAGAACGTTACTATTCAACAACCAATATGCTCTGAAAATTTCAGCAGCATAATAACATAACTACAACATTACCCAACTTATTTATCATATGTTAAAACAGACAAACACACTTCTAAAGCCAGATAATTCAGACAACAACAAGTTTAGTCTCCAATTCACGAGACTACCATAGACTCATAACAAATTAATGCTTTTAAATCTATCAGAAATAAGCTACCCCAGTAATCTCATATAATGGAACCACTTATTAAAGTAAAGTAACCTAAAATTTATTAGAAAATCCTCCATATGAATTAAACTAGAAAAACTGAAGCAACTTCAAGTAACAAAACCATAAGTAGACAAATACCCTATCAATGAAAATTAGAACAACTATACCAAGTCCACCAACTCAAACAACTATAGAAAAATAATCTAACTAAGCCAATGGTCTTCCTTTTCATCATGTCTCCTCCTCAGCACCACTAAGTTCATATTGTTCTTCATCACCTACAAAATATGTGGGTGGGTCAATACATAACACGTATCGGTAAGTAGCTCACAGCTGAGGAGCCACCAATCAACATTCAAGGCAAACATCATGTTGTACACAACAATTATGAAATTAGACATGCACATCATACATGGAAAGTAAATAACAATCATAGCATGCTAGACCCATGAATCAACATCTCATGTAAAGTCAACTCAACCTAATCTCAAACCTCGAGTTCACTCAATGCTCATACTATAATTCGCACAAGGCTTTCTAAGATCGACTCCTTCAAGACACACGTTGATCCCCTTTGATTTTACTTAGGACCACCGACATTTTATGTCGGCCCCAACTATTTGCATCCAAGGCCATCGACGCTCTCGTCAGCCCTAACTGATTTTTCAGTAAAGGCCATCAACGTTCTCAAGAATCTCAAATACTTGTCATCTATACTCAGCGCACCGACCCTAACTATCTTAAGAAAATTCCATCAATGCTACTTTTAAATCCACTGGTGGCATACCACCCCTCAATCACTTGACCTAGGCACTTGATATTCACGCAACTATTCTTACTACACACGGCCCTCAGACCTTTTTCTCACTAGAATGCATGAGTCCTAAACAAGTTTCTAACTCATGCTCTATGTTGAACCCACATAAAAACACATTATGCTAAAACTCATAAACGTGCTCAACATACAACCAACATGCTTATTGGACAATCTCAACACTACAACATGCTCAATATCACAAGATCATAGCACAAAACCACACCATTCTCATCAAACATGAAACCACAACCACCATAACAATTTGCTCAACAACACTTATTCACAAAAGCATGCTCAACAAGTCCAAAATATATCAAAGAGCAATACAACTCATTCAAGTATTCATAATAAAGCAATTAATGCATAGAAACATGCTCACAAATAAGCAAAAAGACCCCACAGGTAGAATTCTACTTACCTAAAGTACTCCTAAAAATATTCCAATGGTTCTTAGATATGGCCTCAAAATGCTAAAGCGAACTCTTTAGGACCATCCAAACTATAGCCAAAGTTATCCAAGGGTTAGAACAAATTTACAGCACCTTAAACGGGATTAAAACTAGAATAAAACGTGCTGAATCTTATCAAAATAGCTCGAAACCTCGTTGGTCGATGTTCAACTCAGCTTCTTTTTACTAAACCGACTTGGATGGCTTATAGGTAAACCAAAACAAAGCTATTCGGGTTATGGGTCATGGTTGAAAGTATTCAAAACTTGCAAAAACGGGCCCAAAATTGTGTTCGAAAGTGTTCACATCAACCCCAAACGATAAGCGCCAAAAGGGACCGAAATGCTTGTTGGTTAGTGTTCGAACGAGTTTGATTTTTCCAAACCAAGCCCTATAAACTGTGGGTAAACCAGTTCGAGGCCAAACAAAGCGTGGGTCACAATAAGGAAGCGATTCAAGGTCCGATTGAATGTGAGTCTTGTTCTAACTCGTTGAACAGTGTTGTCAGGGGTGAGAAATCACATCAAACACGTAGGTCCTTGCGTGGGTGTCGAAGTTGTGACCAATTTGTGGTGAAGAGCAGCTGTTGCTCGAGGCTTCGTGGAGTTCACACTCAAGATGCGCCACCGCTGCAAATCCACCCTTGTGCCGTGGGATGAAGAGCTTGAATGGTGAAGGAGATATGTGGGTCTCTAGCATAAATGTCGAAACACACAAGAGAGATTCATTGGAGATAGTTGTTGTGTGGCCATCGGGGTGTGGGTGTGTCGCTGGAGGCTGTTGGCATGAAGAATAAGAAGAAAATCGAAGGGGAAGAGACAACAATTGTTTGCGTGACAAGAAGGAGAGAAAGAGATGATGTGTTAGGGCTTCTTTCCCATTTTCTCTTTTTATAATTAGAAAGACAAACTCAATTAAACTTATATAAAAAAAAAAAATAAAAGAAGAAGGAGAAGATCTAGGATTTCCAAGATTCCAAATCATTAGTTGATTTTCCCCAAAATAAAATCCAAACTAAACTCTTAACGATTTTAGGAAATCCTTTTAGTTAAAGATTTGGGTTCCTTTTGGATTTTGGAGAAATAAGGACTAAATTAAATTTCCAAACTTTAGAATTAAAGATTGAGTTAAAAATCGCTTTTCTCAAAGTTAAAGAAACTTAATTTATTGAACTTATGGGGCTAAACTCGAAATTCCAATTTTTTTTTCCAATTTAGAACTGTAACGATTAACTGAGTCTAATTACTCTAGGCTAATTTTAGAACGTGAGGCATTACAGTTATCCAACTCTAGGATCTTGTATAGGTGGGCCACAATTTCTGAGAGTACTTGGACCTCCACTGCATGTTTCTCTTTGGGCCACTATGCAATCATCTTTAAGTGGGACAAATTCACATCCACAGCATCTCGTACCACATCAACCATCTTAGAGTGATAAGGAGATCGCTTCCTCTTGTTGCCCCTAGATACTGAAGCACCTACTGCATTGTTCCGTTTGGTGGGTGTTCCATGCATCTCATCTTGAGACATATCCATTCTTTGGGTTGAAACTGGCAGTATTGGGACATAGTATTCTTGGGAGCCATCTAAGTGAATATCTTTGTCTATATGCTCTCCTACATTCGCTGCCATATCTGTAGAGGTCTTTGCAGTTGCTCTTGTAGCCTGGTCTTTGTCGAAGACAAGGGTTAAATCATCAAAGTGGGAGAATGGCTTGTTGCGCAACCCCTTTGCAGCTGAATGACCCTGCATGAAAATAAAAGTATATGTTATACAATGTCACGTAACAGTTATATATAAGGGGACTATGCAACCTAACATTTACCCATCCATCGAAAGTCTCCTTCTCCACCTCGACGCACTTAAATTCGTCATTCCAACTAAACCCACTATTTCTTACCCCTAGCATATCTACAATTGCATGTTATTGTTTTTTTAGGGTTTGAATCCTACAATCAATAGTGGTTGATTGAATTTCAGTGCCTTGTATCCTCTTCCTCATCATACGTTGCGGTTGCATCAAGTACCCAAGTTGGAATGTCTCATTGTCTGATATCCACCCGTTGAATTAGACCAAGGATAGAAGGCACTCCACTAACTTCGTGTCCTCGTGCTTCGTCCATGAGTGCTTGGAGGCTCTCGCTGCACCTGACATTCTGTTAAAACATCGTTATAGGGTTTAATTAGAACGTAAGACAATGGTTTGTTTGCTTGTTGAAATAAAATACATAACATACTTAATTATAGTCCAACATTGTGATTCCAAAGCAGCAGTTAATTCAATTACATCCAACAACATAAAAGGAAAAGTCCTAATACAACAAAACTAACGCATCAATTATTACGTAACTCCCATTCGAAAAATATTTGTTAGCCTAAATCATCTCTCCACTAGCTCCATTCATTAGAGGTCTCAATGAAATTGATGTGGTCTCCCTTGATCGTAGCTGAATCTGAGTCAACCTCATCCAAGTCATCGTTCATCTCACTTTCTCCCATCTCACGGCTAATAAGGTTGTGAATTATGCAACACGCCATGCTAGTTCGACATTGGATTTATACCAGATAGTATGATTTTTCTCGAAGAATGGCTCATCTACCCTTTAGCAGTCCGAACGCCCTTTCAATCACATTCCTTACAGAAGAATGTTTTATGTTAAAAAATTCTTTTGGAGTGGTCAATGCATTCTCTCCTCCACACCATGCAAACATATGGTAGCGTTCACCTTTATACGATGCCAAAAAACCCTCTACATTAGGGTACCCAACATCGCATAGATAATAATATCTTGTACAACGTGTAACCGTTCAATCCAAAAATTCACTGCAGACCTTTCCCACCTAAGTAAGACGAATATGAATTCCCCAGTAATATCACAAATAGCAAGACATTGGTTGCAATGTCACCCTTCCTCGTCCTATACCTTGGTTGATTAGTGGCAATGACATTGACCTTGATGTACGTACCATCTATCGCACCCAGACAATTCTGCGGTTACACAAGAAATGAAATATTCATTTACTTGGAGAAATCTAGGACCCCACATCATGATTTCAATCGTTATATGAAAAAGTGATATGAACCTCAAACCATTTCCATTTCTCATCCGTACAAGTGTTAGTGATTGGTTTCGGTTTCTTCAGCAGCATATCGTGTAGCCGCAACATTGCGTTAACAATAGATTTGAAATGCCTAGAAACGGTCTCACTAGACCTTGCAAATTGCCTATGAACTACACGATTCTTAAAGTTGTGGGCTAAGATGTGCAAGAACATGGCCACCATTTCCTCCACATCTACGATTTCTGTACTGACTAAACTGCCAGTAGTCTTGAGTAAGGTACAGATTATGGCGAAACATCTCCTGTCCATCCTTGTACTCTCACGACAACATAAGTCAGACTCGTGGATGAGCTAGACAAATGCTAGTTGCCTAATGTAATGTCTGAGTAAGGGTGGTTGGTGTTCTATTCTCCTATGGTCGTTATATACATGTCTAATATAGAAGTAACTGATGTTGTGTTAAGGTGAAGGCTGCCAATATAGCAACTAGTTCCCATGGGTCCATAATATCATAAATGATTTAACTTTGCTCCCAAAAGACAAATGACTGATATATTATTTAATACCATCTAAAATTATAAGTCACATGAGAATCACTTACTATTGAACATAATTCCTAAACTATACATTACAACTAATCCAATAATGAACCCCACTAGTAGTAACACGTTACTATGTGATCTTGTTCCAGACCCATACTCGGGTGTGGTGTACAACATACAACTTGTTCAGGATCAATTGTAGAGTAGTTAGCATCTTTCGCCACCTTATACTACATCAATGCATACTCTCCTTCTGCAAAGCTTACATATGACTTGTGGACCGTTCCACTAAATCCATTAACCTCTTGGTGGCATTCAACCTACGATGTGTAAATCCCTGGGTTACATCCAATATGAAGGGAATAATTGAATTAAACCCACAACGGAAGCATTGGATCACATTTGATTTATTTAGAATTAAACTAAAATACAATTTTAGGCTAAGAAAAACATATCTTTGAGATAATATGGAGATATTTTAGGAGGATCTTTATCTCCTCCACAAATTCTTCCTGGATATGACTCGAACATAGGATCAAGGCTTATGGGAGCCTCTTGAAAGAAAATCCACAAGGGGTTGGAGAGGACAACGTCTAGGAGAATTCTCTAATTCCCTATTGAGGAGATATGTGTTATAATGGATCAACCTAAATGTCCTATTTATAGAGATCTAGGAAATTTTTTTGCCATAATTAAAAAATATATATATTTGAATATCTAATATATTAAAATACATATATTTAATGTATTTGAATTTTATTCAAATCTTTTAAATTCTCTTACGATATTTATTTCTTTATTTGAATCTTATTCAAATTTTATAAATATCTTTTCTTTAATGTATCTAATATACATTAATTATTTTAATATTTAATGCATCAAACATAACAAATATATTTTCATATTTTATATTTAATATATCTAATATATTAAATATTAATTTGAACACTTCAAATTAAATATTAATTTGAACACTTCAAATTAAATATTAATTTGAACATTTCAAACTTTTATTTCAACTAAATTGATCTTTTAGTGTTACTATGAGCTAGCAAGGAGACCTTATGGACCTACAGATTATAAACTTTAATGATAAAAAAATTAATTAATTAAACTCTTTAATTAATCAATTTTCATTTATTAACTCTAGGGTCACTCTACTATAGACCTAGAGTTGCACTCTTATGTACTATAGGACAAGTTGTATCCGTGGATATAATCACTACATGCAAGTCGATCCTTCACGAGTTGTTCGTAATTACAGCTGGGTCAAAAGTCCGTATAATTATATTTTGTACCTTAAGTATCACTGATCCTCTAATGGATAATTTGTTTATGATACAACTATAAACTAAGTCCCTCTCGAGTCAATGAGAGACTAGGGCTCCATTGTTCAAGTTTCGAAATTAGCACTTAAGGGAACTACTCATCTACTTACCCGATATGGGAAAGAGTGAATTCCATCTTTTGAGATTATGTTCCCAACTCCCTATTTGGTCAAGTTTTGAGCAAATTTGACTAACAATTCGGCCTCCATTGGTAAAATTTTGTCCAGGCCCAAAATTGGAATTTTCATATCCATAATTTTGACCATATCCGAAGGTGACTCGGATCCACATCCAAGTATTCCACAACCTACTCCATTAATATTTTCAATTTGAAGCCCATAAGGTGTGCGTGCAGTTGAGCCCATTTGAGGCTCATTCCCAGATCCAAAGTCGTGCATTTGAGAGTACAAAATAGGGCTGAAACCTCGTGGAGGAAATTGTGTCGCTCACCCTACTTGTTGATTGAACTGCCATCTTCCACACCCACGACCGCCATTCTGAAGTGAAAGATTATGTTTAAACGCAACCATGGCAGTGGGTATGGGGTCGATTCTTTGATACTTATTTAATGTTTTTTCTTCAGCATCTAAGAGAGCATGGAGTTCTTCAAGTGATAAAGAGCCACTACGAGTCTGAATAAAGGTTTGAAAAGCGCTGAATTAATCTGGTAGGTCATTCAAGCTATGCACTAAAATCTCCTTATCTTCAATGGAAACAGAGGCTGCAACAAGCTTGTCAAAATTTTCTTTGATTCTACAAGTATACTTTTCAAAAGATTCATAGGAATTTTTCTTAATAGTGTAAAGGGCAGATCTTAACTCAAGAATATTAGATCTTGTATTGGATGAATAATGTTTTTCTAATGAAAACCTGAGATCTTTTGTAGAAACAAAGCCAACTGAAGGAATGAACGTTTCACTTTTTGGCGGAAGCATTGAATCATCTTTAATTTTATTTAAAATTAAATTAAAAATAATAAGATTAAGCAAACTTATTTGGAGTAAATATGAACATATTTCTGGCTGGTCTTTATCTCCTCCACAAGGTCTTCCTAGCTATGACTCGAACACAGGACCAAAGCTGTGGGTGCCTCTTAAAAGAAAATCTACAAGGGATTGAAGAGGAAGAGGTTTAGAGATAATTCTCTAATTCTCCATTGAGGAGATGTGTGTTATGTCTAATGGCTCAACCCAAAGGTCATATTTATAGAGACCAAGGGAAAATCTCTACCATAATTAAAATATTATATTTTAATATCTAATATATTAAAATATATCTTATACTTATTTGAATCTCATTCAAATCTCCTATGATATTTATTTATTTGAATCTTATTCAAATTTTATAAATATCTTTTCTTTAATGTATCTAATATACATTAATTATTTTAATATTTAATGTATCAAATACAATAAATATATTTTCCTCTTTATATTTAATATATCTAATATATTAAATATTAATTTGAAAAATATTAATTTGAACATTTCAAATTTTTCTTTCAACTAAATTGATCTTTTAGTGTTACTATGAGTTAGCAAGGGAATCTTATGGACCTATAGATTATAAGCTTCAATGATACAAAATCAATTAATTAAACTCTTTATTTAATTAATTTTCATTCATTAACTATAAGTCACTCCACTATAGTCCTAGAGTTGAACTCTTATACACTATAGGACAAGTTGTGTCCATAGATATAATCACTACATGCAAGTTGATCCTTCACGAGTTGTTCGTAATTACAATTGGGTCAAAAGTCTGTTTTACTCCTATAATTACATCTTGCACCTTAAGTACCACTGATTCTCTAATGAACAATTTGTTTATGATCCAACCATAAACTAAGTCCCTCTTGCGCCAGTGAGAGGGTGGTGCCCCATTGTTCAAGTCCCGAAATCAGCACTTAAGGGAACTACTCATCTACTTACCCTATAAGGGAATGAGTGAATTCCATCTTGTGAGATTATGTTCCCAGCTCCCTATTTGGTCAAGTCCCCAAAATGGTAAGCATATTGAATTGGCTACAAAAGCCACTCTCACCCATGCAAATCAAAGGACAAGCCCTCACAGGCAGGAGTTCATAACTCACTCAGGATTAAGATCGAGTCACATATGATCATCTTGATAAAATAGTAATCTTCTCAATTAACCAATTTATAAAGAGTGATTAAATATTTCGTGATCCAGTCTTATACATACTCATTGTATAAGATACACCTCAACTCACATGTCTCCACGTGAACGATATGGATCAAATCATTTGTAACTATTAAAAATTAGGTCGTATCAATAGTGTTACCAGAATAAGGCATCCAACCTTATTCATATACTATGACCCTTTAGATTATTTCTTGAACATGATCCTCTCGTATGTCAACCACATACTATTCAAAATTGCACTAATAACCTTGAATTTTTCATATATTAGATAATATTATATTGCAAATAAAATAATTAAAATTATTAAATAAATCATTAATTACGAGACTTTAGGGCATAAATCCCAACAATTCAGCTTCTGTGGAAGATCGCAAAATCGTTGGTTGCTTTTTGGCAGACCAGGATATGGGGCTAGAGCCAAAAAAGGCAATGAATCCAGATGTAGACCGACGATCAGATGTATCACCAGCCCAATCAAAGTCACAATATGCAGTAAGTGACATATATCCATGTCAAAATAGAACCCCATGTTGCTCTAACCCAGTTAGATATCGTAAGATATGTTTGACAACAGAAAAATGAATAGTTGTAGGTCGTTGCATGAATTGACTTACTCAGTTTATTGCAAAGGCAATGTCAGGTCTTGTGAATGTGACATACTGAAGTGAACCAAAAAGTTGGTGATAAAGTGTTGCATCATTGAATAAAGGTGCAAAAGCATATAGATCAGCAAAAGTAGACATAGGCGTTAAACAAGACTTAGTAGATGTCATGTCTGGTGTGTGGAGCATATCATTAAGGTACCTAGCCTGATTAACAAAAATGGTAGCAGAAGAGAAGTGCACTGCTAAGCCAAGGAAATATTTCAATGCTCCAAGATTTGAAATTCGAAATTCAGTGGCTAATTGCTTCTTTAAGAGAGAAATGTAATAAGAGTCAGGTCAAGTTACAATAATATCATCCACATAAAGTAACAAACATGTCAATGAAGTTCCAACAGAACGTATAAACGAGGATGTGTCAGCAGTGGAAGCAACAAATCCCAAGGTTAATAAGTAGGATGTCAAGCAATCAAACCTGGCTCGAGGAACCTGTTTAAGACCATAAAGACTCTTATGAAGTAAACATATATTAGTTGGGTTGGTTTTATCTAGAAATCCAGGAGGTTGAGGCATGTAGACTTCCTCCTTTAGGTGTCCATGTAGAAAGGCATTTTTAACATCCAACTGATTTAAGGACCACTTATACTGAGCAGCGAGAGTAAGTATAACTCGAATCGTTGGCTTTTTAACAACTAGATTGAAAGTTTCTTCAAAGTCAAAGCCTTCAACTTGGTGATAATCTTTTGTAGCTAAACAAGCTTTATGTCGAGCAATAGAGCCATCAGAGTGATATTTTGTTCGAAAGGCCCATTTACGACCCATTTGCAACCTACAACATTTATAGAGGGCAACCGAGGTACTAAAGTCCATGTACCTTGTTCTTGAAGAGTATTAAACTGCTCACACATGGCGGTTCTCCATTTTGGGAATTTTGAAGCTTTAGTGTAAGATGAAGGATCAGATGGGACTGAAGGCAACATGGTGGATAGAAAAGCCTTTGGCTTGAAAATACCAAACTTAACCCGAGTTTGCATCGAGTGAGTATTACTAATGGAAGCAGTAGGAGGCAACAAACTAACATTATTTTGAGCATTATCTGCAATCTGACAATGAGGATCAGTACAAGTAACATTATCGTTTAACTCAACCGAGGATGGATTAGTACCATCATCAATGGATAATTGGGTATACATAGTGGGGGACACAAGGAAAAAGGTGTGGTGTGGGGTTAGATAAATTTAGAAGAATGCGTAAAGGGGTTGGGTCAATAGTAGTGGGTGAAGGAGAGATATTGGGTTTAGATGAGGTTTGGGCAAAAGGAAAAATAGTTTCATAGAAAATGACATGGTAAGAAACAATTGATTTTTTGTGAGAGGATTATAGCATATATAACATTTGAAATCAAGAAGGTAGCCAAGGAAAATGTGTTTGAGAAATTTTTGGTTCAAGCATATGTTTAATTGTAGGTTTTCACAAAAGGTAACATGCACACCTAAAAACTTTTAAATAATGCAAATCAGGAGTGTAACCAAAAAGCTTTTCAAATGGAGAGGACATATTTATAGAGGAATAAGGCATTCAATTTATGAGAAAAACTACAGTGGAAAAGGCATAGGGCCAAAATTCAAGAGGAATACAAGAATGAAAAAGTAACAACATTGCAGTTTCTACAATATGGCGATGTTTGCATTATGCAACTCCATTTTGTTCAGGAGTGTAAGGGCAAGATTTTTTATGCAAAAGTCGTTTGGATTTAGAAAATAAAAGAATATAATTATTGAAAAATTCGCCCCACCATCATATCCAAAAACTTTTAACTTTTGGGATAAAATATTTTCAACAAATGGTACAAATTTGTGAAGAATAGCATTCACATTAGATTTATAAGCTAAAGGAAAAAGCCATGTGAATTTTCTAAAATTATCAATAAAACTAACATAATAGCGATATCCATTAAAAGAAATAATAGGAGGAAGACCTCATACATCACTGTGAACAAGTTCAAGGGGTGCAAAAGAAGCAGAAAGTGACATAGGAAATGAGAGTTTAGACATTTTGGCTTTTAAACAACTAGTACATTCATGAGTAGAAATAGATGGAGATAAAGACAGACCAATATGAGACAGACTAGAGCATAAAATTTTAGGAGCGAGATGTCCAAACCGATGATGCCACAGAGAACACTCCTGTTTTGCATAAAAAATATAATTTTTGGGATGCAGACCGGAACGAGTTAGGGCTTATTGGCTTGGAATGGGATAGAGACTATTGATGCTAGCACCAGTGTATAAGATTTTGCTAGAAACTTTATCCTGAATGAGGAACCAGTTAGTGTCAAAGACAAAAATGCAATTATTATCATGGAAAAATTTATGAATAGATAAGAGGTTAGCAGCAAGGTCAGGAACATGGAGAATTTTAGAGTAAAGGTGTGAGAGGGAGTAGAAAGTATACCACTTCCAATGTGATGTATATTTAAAGTTGGGCCATAACCCACTATGATAGATTCTTCTCCATTGGTAAATTTTGTCCATACCCAAAATTGGAATTTTTAGATCCATAATTTTGACCAGATCCGAAAGTTGACCCGGATCCAAATCCAAGTATGCCACAACATACTCCATTAATATTTCCAATTTGAAGCCCATAAGGTGTGCGTGCAGTTGAGCCCATTTGAGGCCCATTCCCAGATCCAAAGTCATGCGTTTGAAAGTCAAAAATAGGGCTGAAACCTTGTGGAGGAAATTTCATCGCCCTACTCATTGATTGAACTGTCATCTTTCACGTCCACAGCCACCTGATAAGGCAACCCTAACTCTCACCCCAAATATCCAAGCTTGATTAAGCAAGAACCCTTGAATTAAGAAGTTAACACCTCCTTATACGAATTTTGGATCAACCAAGAGATAGGCCAGAAATTGATTACCTCTTAGATCAATGATCTAGAAGCAAGATTGGGAAATCTTGTTCTAGATTGAGTCACTACACAATCTAACTTGATCAATGTTGGATTCAATGGCTCGGTTGCATTCTACTACAAGAAATGCTTGGAAGGGTCTCAATCTTGAGAGAACAAGTTTTCATTCAACTAAATCATGTCTCTAAATGACAAAGTGACAGCCCTATTTATACTAATTGAAAAGTCATCTTGAAAGGACACAACCTTTCACTAATGTGGTCTAAATACATCCCCCAACCCTTGAACTCCATACATGAATCTTCTTAAATGTAAATACATAGAATAAATAGATACATAATGCATTATAAATGTGAATGAATCTGGATTTTTAGATTCATCATGACTCTTGGTTGAAAAGGTGCTCCATCAAGCTTGAAAAGTTGCAACTCTTCACATTGTATAGACACCTTAGCTTGGAGATGGATATTCAATGCTTCTTGAAGTCTCTTAGCTCTAGCTCTTGTCATTGGACCTTGTGGCATAATGATTGTCTCATGATTGGGTTGAATTGGAGCTGACTTCCATTGACTTTTAGCTTGAGCTTCGGTTGAGCTTGATTGAGCTGAATTTTCATCTCGTAGACTTCCCTCATGATATTCTTGACTGCGCATTTCCTTATCACCACCACTCTGAAGTGAAAGATTATGTTTAAACGCAACCATGGCAGTGGGTATGGGGTCAATTCTCTGATGCTTATTTAACTTTTTTTCTTCAACATATAAGAGAGCATGGAGTTCTTCAAGTGACAAAGAGTAACTACGAGTCTGAATAGAGGTTCGAAAAGTGCTGAATTAATCTGGTATGTCATTCAAGCTATGCACTAAAATCTCCTCATCTTCAATGGAAACAAAGGCTGCAACAAGCTTGTCAAAATTTTCTTTGATTCTACAAGTATACTTTTCAAAAGATTCAAATGAATTTTTCTTAACAATGTAAAGGGTAGATCTTAACTCAAGATTATTAGATCTTGTACTGGATGAATAATGTTTTTCTAATGAAAACCTGAGATCTTTCGCAGAAACAGAGCCAATTGAAGGAATGTACTTTTCACTCCTTAGCGGAAGGATTGAATCATCTTTAATTTTATTTAAAATTAAACTAAAAATAATAAGATTAAGCAAACTTACTTGGAGTAAATATGGACATATTTCTGGCGGGTCTTTATCTCCTACACAAGGTCTTCCTAGTTATGACTCGAACACAGGACTAAGGTTTATGGGAGCCTCTTGAAAGAAAATCTACAAGGGATTGGAGAGAAAGAGGTCTAAAGACAATTCTCTAATTTTCTATTGAGAAGATGTGTGTTATATCTAATGGCTCAACCCAATGGTCCTATTTATAGAAACCAAAGACAAATCTCTACCTTAATTAAAATATTATATTTTAATATTTAATATATTAAAATATATCTTATATTTATTTGAATCTCATTCAAATTTCCTATGTTATTTATTTATTTGAATCTTATTTAAATTTTATAATTATCTTTTCTTTAATGTATCTAATATACAATAAATATATTTTCCTCTTTTATATTTAATATATATAATATATTAAATATTAATTTGAACATTTCAAATTTTTCTTTCAACTAAATTGATCTTTTAGTGTTACTATGAGTCGGCAAGAGGACCTTATGGACCTACAGATTATAAGCTCCAATGATACAAAATCAATTAATTAAACTTTTTAATTAATTAATTTTCATTCATTAACTATAGGTCACTCCACTATAGACCTAGAGTTGTACTCTTATGCACTGTAGGACAAGTTGTGTCCATAGATATAATCACTACATGCAAGTCGATCCTTCACAAGTTGTTCGTAATTACAACTGGGTCAAAAGTTCGTTTTACCCCTATAATTACATCATGCACCTTAAGTACCACTGATCCTCTAATGAACAATTTGTTTGTGATCCAACCATAAACTAAGTCCTTTTCGAGCCAGTGAGAGGGTGGTGACCCATTGTTCAAGTTCCAAAATCAGCACTTAAGGGAACTACTCATCTACTTACCCTATATGAGAATGAGTGAATTCCATCTTGTGAGATTATGTTCCCGGATTCCTATTTGGTCAAGACCCCAAAATGGTAGACATATTGAATCGGCTACGAAAGCGACTCTCACCCATGCAAATCAAAGGACAAGCCCTCACAGGTAGGAGTTCATAACTCACTCAAGATTAAGATCGAGTCGCATATGATCATCTTGATGAAATATTAATTTTCTCAATTAACAAATTTATAAAGAGAGATTAAATATTTCGTAGTTCAGTCTTATACAAACTCATTGTACAAGATACCCCCACTCACATGTCTTCACATGAACGATTTGGATCAATTCATTTGTATCTATTAAAAAGTGAGTCGTATCAATAGTGTTACCAGGATAAGGCACCCAACTTTATCCATATACTATGACTCTCTAAGTTATTTCTTGAACATGATCTTCCCATATGTCAACCACATACTGGTCAAGATTACACTAATAACTGTAGATTTTTCATATAATGGATAATATTATATTACAAATAAAATAATCAAAATTATTATTAATTATTAAATAAATCATTAATTACGAGGCTTTCGGGTATAAATCCCAACACCAACAACATGAGCAAGAGGTAAGATCTAGTGCTCCAATTTCAGGGGTAGATGACAAGTTTTCCTAAAGATAATGTTGTAGGGAGACATTCCTAATGGTTCTTTGAAGGCTATCCTGTGTATCAAAATCGTGTCATCAAGCCTGAGAGACCAATCCTTTCATAATGGATCAACAGTTTTTTCTAAGATGGTCTTGATCTCTTGGCTTGATAACTCCGCTTGGCCATTCATCTGTGGATTGTATGCTGTCACAATCCTAAGTTTAATGTTGTACTTTTCCAAGAGATTCTTGATTACCCTGTTCAAAAAATGAGTTCCTTCATTGCTCACCAACACTCATGGTGTTCCAAACCTAGTAAAGATATTCCTGTGAAGGAACATCTTCATTATTTTTGCATCATTAGAACTTGTTGCAATGGCTTCCACCAACTTCGAGGCATAATCTATTGCAAGAAAGATATACACATTACCAAAGGACGGGGAAAAGAGTCCCATGAAGTCAATACCCCACACATCAAAGATTTCCACCTCTAACATATAGTGCATTGGCATTCATTTCTAGCTATCAAGTTTCCTTTTCTTTACCCGCCGTCTTTGTACTTGCAAAATGACCTATGTATGGAGCATTATGGGAAGCTTCCAAGATCTTCATCATGTCTTCATCTGCAACGCATCTTCTGAGCACCTGGTCTGGTCCCAACCTGTAGAGATAGGGTTCATCCCAGCAGTAGAATTTACTGTCATGGAAGAACTTTTTCAATTGCTACACGGTTGCGTCTGGTGGTGTGATTCCACTAACTAAGTAGTTAGCCATATTTGCGTATCAAGGTAATTCAATGGTCCTAACTGCCAACACTTCTTCATCTGCAAAAGTATCTCTTATCTCCTGTGTTTTTGCTGTTTAAACCTCATGCCCTAACCTTGACATGTGGTCTACAACCTGGTTTTCTATTCATTTCTTGTCAATGATCTCAAGATCAAACTCTTGAAGGAGTAAGACCCATCTGATCAGGTGGGGCTTTGCTTCTCATTTTGTACAGAAGATACTTCAAAGTTGAATGATCTGTATGGACAATCACCTTTGTCCCCACCAAGTCATACCTAAATTTGTCAAAAGCTCAGACAACTACAAGCAGCTCATTCTCAGTTGTTGTATGATTGACCTGTGCGTCATTCATGATCTTGTTAGCATAGTGTATAAGATGTATCACTTTGCTCCTTCTTTACACCAACACTATCCCAATTGCATAGTCACTTGCATCGCACATGAGTTCGAACGGCTGACTCCAGTCAAGTTCAATCATTATAGGGGCTAAACTCAGTGCTTGCTTTAAAGTTTCAAATGCAACTAGACAATCTTGGTCGAATACAAAGGGTTTATCTTGCTTCAACTTCTTGCATAAGGGTTTAGATATGTGTGAGAAGTTCTTAATAAATCGTCTGTAAAATCCTGCATGGGCTAAGAAACTCTAGATCTCCTATATTGATGTAGGTGGATGAAGTTTTGCAATCAGCTCCACTATAGTCATGTCCACCTTGATTCCTACTTTTGAGATCCTATGTCCTAGGACAATACCTTCTTGCACCATGAAGTGGTATTTCTCCCAGTTAAGTGTCAGGTTTTTCTCTTCACAATGCTACAGGACCTGTTCAAGATTTTTAAGACAATGGTTGAATATTTCTCCAAAGGCAGAGAAATCATCCATGAGAATTTCTATGGTCCTCTCCACCATATTCAAAAATATAACCATCATGCATCTTTGGAAGGTTGTTGGCATATTGCACAGTCCAAATGCCATTCTTCTGAAAGTAAAAGTGTCATAGGGACATGTGAATTTTGTATTCTCTTGGTCTTCTGGTGCTTTTGTTATCTAGTTGTAACCAAAGTATCCATTCAAAAAATAAAAGTATCCCTTCCCTGCTAAACGATCAAGCATCTGGTCTATGAACGATAATGGAAAGTGGTCTTCCTTCATAGCTTGTTTAAGCAGTGGTAGTCCATGCACACTCTCCATCCTGTAACAGTCCGTGTTGGAATCAACTCATTTCTTTCATTTGTCACAACTGTCATCCCACCCTTCTTTGGAAAGCACTGCACTGGGCTAACCCATCTACTGTCTACAATTTGGTAGATAACACCTGCGTCCATCCATTTGATGATTTCTTTACACACCACCTCCTTCATTATGGGATTTAATCTTTTCTGGCTCTCTATTGTCTTCTTGACACCTTTTTCAAGATTGATCTTTTGCATATAGAAAGAGAGACTAATTCCTTGGATGTTTGCAATCATCCATCTGATAGCTTTCTTATGCTTTACAAGAACCTGCAATAAAGAAAATTCATCTTGGTTAGAAAGATGAGCTGAAATGATTATTGGTGGGGTATCATCTATTCCCAAAAGCATATATTTTAGATGGAAAGGAAGTGGTTTGAGCTCAAGCTTAGGGGATCAACCACTGAAGGTTGAATAGGCATCGATTTATGCTCTGTTGTTCGTAAAGAACTGATTCCATCAATTGTGATAGCATATGAAGCCGCAACTTGTGATTGCTTGCATTCTTCTTCAAATTCTTCATCAAATTCTTCTTCAAATTTTTGTTCTTCAAGGGTCTATTCTTTAAGTATCTTTTTAATGACTTCTTCTTGCAAATCGGTAAATGCATCTTGCAAATCATAACAAGGATCAAGGGTCTCTATGCTGGAACATTCCTCAATTCTCCTAGGTCCAATGTGTTCAATACATTGAATGTGATGTATTGGTCATTTACCTGTATTGTTAATTCCCCTTTTTGGACATCTATTATCGTTCTCCCTATGGCTAGGAATGGTCTTCCTAAGATGATTGGGAGCTCCCTGTCTGCCTCGCGATCTACAATTATGAAATATGCAGGAAAAATAAATTTGTCCACTTTAACGAGGACATCTTCTATTTTTCCAACGAGCCTAACAATGGACCAATCTGTCAGCTACAAAGTAACTATGGTTGACCTGGCTTCCCCAATTCCTAGTTGCTTGAACAATTATAGGGGCATCTAATTGATGCTAACTCTAAGGTCCCAAAGTGCTCGTCAAACATCTCTTCCTCTAATCATGCATGGAATTTGGATCCTGCAATTTAGGGGGTATCTTATTTTTTAGAAGAACATTGCAGTTCTCAGCTAGAGTTACAGTCTCGAATTCACCTAGCCTTCTTTTTTTAGTCAAGATGTTTTTTAAGAACTTGAAATAATTGGACATTTGCTCAAGAGCTTCTACCAATGGAATGTTGATGTGCAACTACTTGAGAATGTCCAAGAATTTGCTAAACTGTTCATCATGGTTCTTCTTTTGGAATCTCTGTGGAAATGGTGGACGTGGTCTAACACTTTGATAAATACTGTCTGGCTTTTTGGCCTATGTCGACTTTTTCCCATGCTTTGGTTCCTGGTGAGTTGCGGTCGCATCCTAGATTGCATCACCTGCAATTTTTCTTTCAATAGAGTGCTTATCAGTTCGTCAGGTTGCTTTGCGGGTGCAAGGTTGGCCGCATCATTAGCCTTCTTTGGTTTTTCCTTATCCTTGTTCTCTATTTCCTTATTTCCTACATCTTTATTTGTACCTACAAAATCTTGTTCCTTAGACATCTCTAGTTCATCATATTTAGTTCCACTCCTAAGAGTGATTGCCTTGCAATGCTCATTGCCTTCCCTTTGCGAGTTCTTTGTGTTTCTTAGTAAAGATCCCCGAGGTCTGTTCTTCAACTCGTTAGCCAATTATCCAACCTATAACTCAAGATTACGTAATGAGGCAGCTTGGCTTTAGATGATTACATCTCTAGTTCATCAGCTTGGCTTTAGATATAGATGGAGTTTGTATTGAAACTTACAGTTGCATCTGCTGCGCATTCTTCTGTTGTGCATATGGCTACTACAACTGATTGTCGAAACCAGGTGGAGATCCTTGCTTCACGTACTGTGTTGATGTGCTCGCATTATGTCCTCCCCAAGAGAAGTTAGGATGTTGCTTCGATCATGAGTTATACATGTTTGAGTAAGGATTGAGCATGTTATGTCCTATATAGCACACTAATACGAGATTGTGAGGACAATTGCCGAAAAGATGATTTTCACTGCAAAAAAAACACAAGTGGGAGTGGAAATTTGATTTATTGTATCGATTGGGGCTTAATTTCCCATAGTGAAGCTTTTCAATGTGTTGTTCATTGCTTCTATTTGTGCACTGAGTGTTGTCAAAGCATCCACTTCATGAACACCTGCAATATTCCTGCAAGAACTAGAATTATCATCCCCCACTGGCTATTGTTTGAAACAATTACATCAAGAATCTCGTTGGCTTTGTTCACTGTTGTTTTTAACAGGGACCCATTTGTAGACACATTGGTCATGGTCTTAAAGGCCAAGGTCAATCTGTTGTAAAAATGTTCAATTAGAAGGCACTCTGGTAATATGTGATGTGGGCACTTCCTTACTAGCTTTTTGAATCTTTCTCATGTTGTGTCCACACCTTCATTGATACCCTGCTTAAAAGTAATGTTTTTCCCCCTGATTTGAGCATTTTTAGTTGGAGGGAAGTATTTCAGAAGAAATTTCTCCGCTAAGTCATCCCAAGAAGTGATCGAATCATGTGGAAATGAATCCAACCACGCTTCAGCATTGCCCTGAAAAAAACATAGAATAATTTCAGCCTTAAAGTCTTGTTTGACACTCCATTCATCTTGAATGAGTTGTATATCCTCAAGAAAAGCTTCATGTGCTTGTGAGGATCCTTGTTTGGTAGCCCTGCAAATTGTCCTATAGTTTGAAGCATCTGAAACATTATAGGCTTCAACTCAAAATGAATCTCCTTGATGTTTGGTTCTAAGATTCCAGCATTAAGATTTTGAAAAGTTACGGCCATATAATCCCTTATAGCTTTGTCTCTTTCATCTGGAATAAAAATGAGATTTTGTGGGGCCATTTGTTGTTGTTGCTGCTGTCGCAAATCATTTTGTAGTGCAACTCTTCTTTGTTGATTTGGGTCAACAAGAGGATCGACTCCAGATGCATCCATTGAAAGTTCTTGCAAAATAGATTCTTCTAAAATTCCCTGCGCTCAACTCTCGTTGCTCCTTGAATTTCCTCCTCTGCTCCTTACGGTGCTGGTAGAAGGTCTTCTCTATCTTAGGATAAAAATCACAAGGCCAAGGCCGTTTACGCATGCACCAAATCTAACCTGCAAATATGGGACAGATTCCTTGGACATAGTGAATTATGGACGCAAGCCAATCGCAATCTTCATTGAAAAATAAAAATTTTTGTTAAAAAGTCGTTCCCCGGTAACGTCGCCAAAAAACTTGATGACTATTGATGAAAAAGAGCGCAAATGCACGCTATCAAAACAAGTAATATATGGAAGTACTCCAAGTATCGAACCCAAGGGAATGGTTGACAATTAAATCAACAAAGACCTCCTCTAACTTACAACTGAAGGTAACTAAAAAGGATAATTTTGTGGGGTGAGTGAAAAGGTAAAAGAAAAACGATGAAATAATTAAAAAAAATGATAAAAATACTGATGAGAAATTAGGGATTCAATTATGGTTCAACCCCAAGGAATATACGCCCACCTTGCACCAGTATTTTGCTTAACTAGGCTCGACTTGTTCAGAAATTGCTGCTTATATGCGCCTGCATCAGTCTCTTTCGAGCTTAGTACGGTTCAAGCAAAATGCTACTGACACTACAAGAAATATCACATACGATAGCATTAGAAAAACGTTGTTGTAGACTTTCGATATCGTTTTTGAAATGTTGTCATAGTCGATGTTATTGAAAGTCTCTGACTTTTCATAGCATTTTTTCGATGCTATAAAAAACGCTATAAAAAGCCTATTTTCGACTATGTTATTTTAATGCTATGGAAACTTTTCATAGCATTGGCAAAAAATGCTATGATTGCTATTTCATAGCGATTTTTATAGCAATGAAAAAACGTTATAAAAGGCATATCATAGCATTTTTAGGCATACTGTCCCAGCGATGTTATTGAAAGTCCCTGACTTTTTATAGCTAAAGGGTAGTAGAATACCAAGAATTGTACACACACACGTCTAAGGCTTAAAATGAAGTCAACATAGCTCATTGGTTAGAAATGATTGACATTGTTTGCATCTTATATTCTTTTATTTTGAAGGTTACTAAAACTTTATCTTCAACACTTGAATCTTCAATTATAGCCTCAAATTGCTCCAAATTCGTCTAAATACTCCACAATTCTTTGGTTTTGCTCCAAATGCTCAGTTTCTACATAAAACACATGAAAACACATATAATTATAGCAAAACTAGCATAAAACTCAGCAAGAAATGGCATTATTTTGCATGCTATCAAGAATTTAGGAGGAACTCAGAGTGGCGGCTAAAAAGAGAGAAAACATGACAAAATGTTAAGAAGTATAAGGATTCGAGCTCCCTTGAAAATGAAACTTGAGCCACCTTTTATAGACTTTAAGGCCTAGGGTTTGCTGCTGAAATCAGTGTGATAAGGCTTGATGACAAGATTCCTTGATTTAAGGAGATTTGCTCGAAAATCTACTGAAAATCGATCAATTTTGCAAATCTGGGAAGTTCTGTCGAATTAGGTTCAGTTAAGGTCGCAAGGCTGGCGCAATCTTATTGCTTCAACGTTTAGAAAAATTTATGCATTGGTTTTCAGATTGTGGTCGCAACCCTAGCGCATTTTTACCTATTTCCAACCTCTGCTAAAAAACAACAAAATTTAACACTTTCTTAACAAAATTAACTCTATTTACACCTATTTCTATACTTTTTATAAATCATGTCTTTAAATCTATGCAAAGCTTGTTTTTACTCTAAATAACATCAAATATAACAATAAGCACTTGCTTTCTTAACAATAAGTTTAGTTTTTAGAGCTAAATAACACTCATAAATGAGTGTTATCACTTTGATGCCATAAAGAGATAGAAGAAATTGAATGTAATTTCACTATATTTCATTCATACAAGAGATAGTCTTTTGTATACAATGGATTAGCTTAAATTAAGGCAAAACTTAAGCTAAAATATATTTACAATCTTTACAATTAAAGGTTGAAATTATGGCAAGATACGATATGCCTTAATACCTATATGATTATGACAGTAAAAAAAGGGTCCAAATGATCAATTTCATATCCATATCACTAACAAATTCTCAATTCCAAAGCAATTGTCACACGACGTCCCAAATCTAAAGCAGATCGACAATGTTTCAAAGCTAACAACGTTTAATAAATAAGGAAAAAAATACACTTTTAGTCCATAAGGTTTGGGTTTGGTTGGATTTGGATTTCTCAGACTCAACAATTTTACCCCTAAGTTTTAGATTTAGTTTCATTTTGGTCCCTCCATCCATTTTTCCATTATTATGACTAATGGATGCTGACATGGTATATTTTATATTAAAAAATATTTTTTTTAATTTGTTAAAATAAAAATATATTAAATTAATAATATATATAAAGATAATTTCTTTTCTTTTTCTTCTTCTTCTATCACAACCGTTGTCTCCAACCATCGTTGTCTGTCGCTCGCCACCTACTGCCACCGACTACAATTTTTTTTTTTTCGTTTTCTTTCCTTCTTCTTCCTCTTTCTCTTCTTCTTCTTCTTCCTCCTCTTAATCTTCATCTTCCATTTTTTTTTACGAAGGATGGTTGACACGAAGGGAGAGCATTTTTAGATTTATTTCTAATATTGGAGTTATATATATATACATGTTTAAGTTTTACATTTGGCTAAAAATATTTTTTTAAAGATGCTTGTTTTTTGAAAAAATAGATGTGACGATGACTAGAACGCTTGCCTAAATTAAGTATGAAAGAATAACATTCAAACACGTCGACTTTTCTTCCAACATTCTAATAGTTTTTCTAACTCCAATGATAGTTTTAAAACATTTATGAAAAGTCACGGGTAATCTTGCAACTTTTGAAAGAATATGGGCATTTTTTAAACAATATGCAAAATTGAAGGGTATTTTTTTTTTTTTATAATTTAGCCTAAAAAAAATTTTCGCTTTAAAAATTGCATAAAAAAAAAGTCTATTTTTATACTTGGAGAGCATTTAAAAACCAATTTCAAATTTTAAAAACTAATTACAAATCAAATTGGATAACTAAAGCCCCGTTTGATAACCATTTGATTTTTGAAAGTTGTGTTTGTTTTCTCATCATTTCTATACATAGATTTCATGTGACTTGGTTTTTTAAAACATAAATAAAAAATAGATAATAAAACAGGAAGTAGTATTTATAAGCCTAATTTTTAAAAACCAAAACTCAAATGGTTATCAAACCAAATAGTTATCAAACAAACATGTCATTTTGAAACTTCAAGGACAAAAGGAAAAAAAAATTGGATTCAAATTATAAGGACAAAATGTGTTAGTTTGAAAATAATAGACCAAATAGAAACTAATTGGTTAAAATACTATTTTAATTCATGTACTTTGAATTTTATTTTATTTTAGTCTTTATACTTTCAAATGTTCTATTTTAATTCATGGACTTTCAATATATCTTAAAATTAATCATGTTAGTTTAAAGTTAATTTTTATTGAAATTAGTTAAATAATAATAATAATTTTTATGCAAAAAAAAAAATACAATGTGAATATATTTTTAAAATTTATAGATAAAAAAATGCTAATAAATGCTAATTTTTTTTAAGAAAAATTAACAATAAACTAACAACTTATTAAAAATACAGAGATTAAAATTAAACATTGAAATTAAAATAGAATGAAATTCCAAGTTAGAAAATGAAATTCCCAGTTAGAGTAACCCAAATGGTATTTTAACCGAACTAATTTAAATATAAAAGAGTTTTTCTTTCCGATATTTTTATTCACCAGAACGGGTGGGTGAGACTGTAGAGAGAAGGATAAATGATAATGGGAATATCAGCCTCAAAACGAGTCAAAACTCACTTTCAAACTCGCCTGATTTCGACTCAGCCTGCAATTCAACCTTCTCCCACTGCCTTGCCCTAACGCAGCACGCGTACGGCGGCGTTTTCCCCTACCAACTCTGCTCCGCCGCCGAGCACCTGCACCACCTCCTCACCGCCGTCCGGCCCCATCCACTCATCGCCAAGTGGCTTCCCTCTCCTCCCACTCGGCTCTAGGTCGACTCAGCCCTCCGAGCCGTCAATCGCGACGACACGGAACGTGAAGATGAAACCCTAGGCCCCATCCGCTTCAAGCGTTGGGCGATCGAGCTATTCGCAGAGGCTGTGGCGAAGAACGTCGAAAAAGAAGTGATGTTTCGAGTTCCGGTCGGAATCGCGGGAATCGCCGGAATAGGCGCCGTGACTCGGTCCGGAAAGGACCTGATCGGGACTGTGGTTGCAGTGTACGCGCTTGGCGTTGCAACTTCGATGTACCTTAGTTTGTCTGGATAGTAAACGGAAGGGAGGATATAGTTTGTAAGTGGTTGTTTGGAACACTGAGTGTGTTATAATAACATTGGTTATAATAGTCTGTAAAATAATATAATATTATTTAAAATATAGAGTTATGTAGTCTAAGATTATAATAGTGTGTTTGTTTTTGTTAAAAAGTTAAAATTTCATCTTAGGCTCTTAGCCTCTGTAGTATGGATTTTATTTTAATTTTATTCTCCTATTTTTAAAATGTTTAAATTTAATCTGTAAAATTTAAATAAATCTTAAAATTAGTGTTTATTATTAAATTATAGTTAATTTTTATTAAACTTTGTATGATAATAATAATAATAATTTTCATTTCAAGATATGAATATATTTTTAAATTTTGTAAAGAAAAGATTAATAGAGGTTTTTTTTTTTAATTTGTTTTTATAACTTTTTTCTTTTCTTTTTTTTTTTAAAGTTAACAATAAACTAATAGAATGGACTAATGTTAAGTTTTACTGAAAGCACTAAATTTGGATATTTGAAAATAAGAGACTAAAATAAAATAAATCTTTAAGTATAGAGACCAAAATGATATTTTAATCTTAAATATATGTTTGGTTTCTAATGTTCAAGTGTTTTTTTTCAATTCGATTGGTATTATTTAAAAAATATTATGTTTAAACATTTTTTAAGAAAAAAAATACATTTTTAGTCTTTGAGATTTGAATTTCATTGCATTTGAGTCCTAAGTTTTCAAACTCGATATTTTAACTCATAAGATTTGAGATAATCTCTTTTTTAATGCCTATCGTGATGTGGCTTAAATATATTAAATATATATGATTTTAAGTTGCTGATGCAACGAAAACATATTAATTATTATTTTTCTTAAAATTAAAAATATTAAAAATTATTATTTCCCTTTTTTTTTTTCTCTTTTTTCTCTCTTCTTCTCTCTTTTCTCTCATGAACCGGATCCGACGAAGGACGAACCCACTGTCGGCGCCTCTTCTGTTTCTGACTCTATTTCTCACACCCAGTCGTCGGCAACCCAACTTCGATGAACACACCAACAACGACCCCTCTCTCTCTTCCTTCACCTCCTTCTCATATCAAATCTGAAATTTCTCCTTCATCCACCCCGTTCAGATGGGAACTGCCAAATCTTCCTTTAAAGTCTGCAACTTCGAGTGATTATAATATGCAACTCTGACCAACCTCATCTTCCTCTTCTCTTTCTCTCTCTCCATCTTCTTATCTCTCCCTCTCTTTCATATTAAAAATATGTATTTTAACATATTTAAAAAGTATAAAATATTTATTTTTTAATTTAAGTTTTCTTTAAATTTTTTGTTTTATAATTTTTCTAGAATTATCTAACAACATCGATATTTTCATAAAATCGAGACTTCAATATTTTTGTTGACATCAATATATTAAACATTGATGTTAAATAACTTCGAAATTCTAGGAAATCTGGCAAAATATGACTACTTTGGTAATAACCTTTTTTTTTATGGAACAACATCATTCAATTTCATATAATAATAAACAACAAAGTTCATTTAAAATTCTTTAAAATTTAAAAACACTCAAAATCCTACACACTAACTGACCAAAAAAGATGAAGTTACAATAGAGACAAAGTTTAACTCATTAGTGACTATTACAATGATGAAATAATTGTACACCAGGTTGTTAAATTTTGTGTTTAAATGATAATTTTAAAATTATAGTAAAACTAGCCAAATATGATTTGTCTCGTAATTTTTCTTATATAAAAATATCATTTAATTTCATATGATAATAAACAACAAAATTTACTTAAAACTCATTAGGTTTTGAAATCATAGATAAACAAATCACATTCATAAAAGATGGAGTTACAATAGATACTAAGTTTAACCATAAAAAGCTAAGGGTCTGTTTGGTAGGCAATCTGGATTCTGTTTTATGTTTTCAGATTCACTGAGTTCAGTGAATATGCATTGGGCAGATGTGTTTTCGAAAACTGTTTATGGATTATGTGATCCAAATAATGAAAATTCTAAAAACAACATTTTTATGTTTCATTGTATCCATATTTTGAATTTGAAAATTTAAAATGCAGAATTACATTAGAAAAGACCAAAACTTTAATAAATATAGTTTTCATGTTATAAACTCAATTTATTTTTGTTAAATTAAAATATGTATAATATAATATATTATAAATTATATGATATTGTAAAATAATAATTATACAAAATTTATAACAAAAATCAAGTTCATAAATTAATTAATAATGAATTATATTCAATTTAATATTTAGTTTTGCAACTACAACTAGTTAATGGTCTATAAATATATTATAGAACACATTTTGAACAATTGTTTTAATTGGAATCCAATTTCTAAATCTGCTATCAAACACATATTTGAAAACATGAAATACAACTCTATTTTCATTGAATCCCTTGTTTTCAAAATTCTGTTTTCAGATTGTCTATCAAACATGCCTAAATATCTATAAGTTATAGGCAATAGAGATGCAATGAAATTGAAGTTAAAGTTAGAACAAAAGATTTTCCTCAACAATCTTTTACATTAAACATCAGACATTGTCAATTAATTTTTTAACTAATATATACACACACACACCTTTTAGGTCATTAGAACAAATGTCTTTAATAAACTATATATTTTTAAAAAAACAATAGAATTAATTAAAAATGAGAATTTTCTATTAGGATTCCAAAGGAAATTCCTTGAAAAATGCCTCTAGCTATTTCTTTGATGGGAACAAATATTTATTATTTAAAATTTGAAAAATTGATATCTAATATAGCTCTAATTGTATAGTACAACAAAAAATGTAGAAAAAAAAAAAAAGCTAGCATAAACATTGACTTCTGAACTTCATATTAAACAACTCTATACTCTAAACAAAAACTTCTTAAATCCAAACTAAGCAACTATGAACTCTAAACACAGACTTATTTAACCCATTCTAAACAACTAAGCATCACAAACACAAATTATATAACTTCATAGACTATTTAATTCTCATACTAAACAACATATTATTTTAACCCATTTAGTGCCCAAACATCTCCTAAGGTCTTCATTTGATAACCATTTGGTTTTCAGTATTTGAAAATTATGCTTGTTTTCTTACAATTTCTTTACAATAGTTCTCATCTTTCTTAAGAAACATTTGCATTCTTAGCCAAATTCTAAAACAAAAACAAGTTTTTTAAAACTACTCTTTTTAGTTTTCAAAACTTGGCTTGAATTTTGAAAACACTTGTAAAAAGTAGATAACAAAACAAAGAAATTCATTAGTGGTGTTTATGAGCTTAATTTTCAAAAACCAAAAAAAAAAAAAACTAAATAGTTATCAAACAGAGCCTAAATTAATTGGTTTGACCTATTTGAAATTTCAAAATAATTGGTGAATCACATACAATTCAAAAATCTCATTATACTTCTCAAGACCTATTAGACCAATGATTCTGTGAGAATCATGGGTGAATCTCATCCAATCTTAAAGTTATATTACAAGTTTAGTATTTAAGGTATTGTTTGATAACTATTTAGTTTTTGAAAAGTAAACTTATAAACACTACTTCCATCTATGAGATTACTTGTTATGTCATCTACTTTTTATAGATGTTTTCAAAATCCAAACTAAACTTTTAGAACTAAAAAATATAATTTTTAAAAACTTATTTTTATTTTTGGAACTTGGCGAAGAATTCAATTGTTTTCCAAAGAAAGATGAAAACGATTGTAAAGAATGTGAGAAAACAAACACAATTTTCAAAAACTAAAAACAAAAAACCAAATGGTTATCAAAGAGGGCCTAAATTTTCAAAATTGTGACTAAAATGTCTTCAAATTTTCAATTTTATGTCTAATAGATCCTTCACCCGCTCAACATATTTTAAAATTCAATGACCTATTGGACAAAAAGAATTAAAAGATCAGAGTCCTATTAAATATAATTTAATTTTAGACATTTTTTAGAGTTTAAAAACTTATTGGACATTTTTAAAGTTTGAGGACATATTAAATGTAAAAGTAAAAATTTAGAGACTTGTTAAATACAAAAGTAAAAGTTTAAGAACTTATTAAACATTTTTTAAAATTTATAGATCTATTAAACACAATTCTAAAACTTCAAGGACTAAACTTATAATTTAACATCTTTTTATTCATTACTTTACCATTTTCATTCTTTGTTTCTGGACGCACAAGCTCTTTATGATTTTTAACTCTCTCTCCATCCGTTGTGCCAATAACTTTTTTCTAATAAAAACAAAACTACCACTATTTTCTTTTTATTAAATTATGCAAAATACCTCTAACCTTGGATGAAATATCTAGTAGATCTAGGGTCATTTAACTCTAGTTAGTAGGTTTAGTTAGTTGACTTTAGTTAACTTATATATTTTAATTTTATTTTCAAAACAGACCCTTTTGTGAAATGGACCGGCTTTATGGCTTATTTAGATTCTTACTTCATTTTACAAAAATTTTGCCCAATGGTCTATTTGGAAACATATTTTTCACTTGTGTCTATTTTTGTTAGATTTTTCAGTTTTGGATTCTACATACTGAATGAAATTCTTTATTTGACTAAATTAACCTTCCTTAATTTACTTTATGCAAATCTATTATTATGATAACATTGTAATAATAAATCTACATTACATCAGCAACATGTCAATTGGATGTTGCTTGTTCTTTTGCTATCCTATGCAGTTTTCTGTTTCTTATTTGTGATTAACGAAATTGGAGGGGAAGATTTCAGTCTAACAATGACTCGTCTCGAAGCTGCTTTCATCTTTTCGATGTCCCTACGACAATGGAAAACACTTGGAGCCATAGTTGTCGCCGTGTCGTCAATATTATTTCTCTTCAAACAGTATCATAGAACAAGGATTTTGGAACAAGAAGCAAAAGTGCATGATGGAGATGATGGGTTCAACTTGTAGTTCAGATGATTACTTAAAAAGTTAAAAGTTTTTGGGACATCAATGCAACATGAGATGTTTGATGTAATTTTTTCTTTCATGAGTTCAACAATAGCAGGAGTGGGGGATCGAGCCATCAACTTTTAGGATGATAATAAGTATCTTATTTGTGTTATGCTCAGATTAACAGATATTTAACATTTTAAGATTATTTTAGATTGTTTCATGAATTCTCCTAAATAGTCTAACGCTACTTTGCTTTTGGTTTTTGTTGATTGGGTTAAGGTTCACATTTTAATGAAACTAGAAAATTCAGTACTCTTGAAAAAATTTAGGTTGAAAACAGTCCCTGTGCTTTAGAACTTATTTTATTTTTCAAATGTCCAAATCTTAAAATTAGAAGTTAATTTTTATCCAACTGGCAAAATAATAATAATAATTTTCATGCGAGAAAAAGTACAATGTGAATATGTTTCCCAAATTTCTAGAGGGAAGACTTATATGAACTAATTTTCTTTAAGCAAAAGTTAACCATAACCTAACGGTGGGGACTAATTTTAAATTTTATTGAAAA
The DNA here is from genome assembly GCA_033996785.1 of Trichosanthes truncata. Lineage (NCBI taxonomy): Eukaryota > Viridiplantae > Streptophyta > Magnoliopsida > Cucurbitales > Cucurbitaceae > Trichosanthes > Trichosanthes truncata. Next base: position 21,666,867 of record JAWPNB010000003.1, on the reverse strand, counting down.
TACAGAGACTAAAATGAAACAAGTCTCAAATTACAGGGACCAAATAGTATTTTAACCAAAAATTTATTACAAAAAAAAGTAAAAATATTTTTATGTATGTAACAGTGATTTTCTATATTCGCTTGATGTAATTCATGATATTGGGAATTGAATTTCCATACTAGAAATCCTATAAATAGTGGTTATAGGAAGCGAGTTCTAAATCAAAGTGAAGAAAGATAGATAAATTCATTCGTCGTAAATCCACTCGACCTTACTTTTTCCTCATCAAATTCTCTCTATCTTTGTGACAAATATACTTATACACTCAAAACAAGGCAGGGAGGAAATTGAAGCATAGCATAGCAAGTGTTTTCTCATCATATACAAATTTCTAGCTTATTTTTCCTTTGGTTTTCTGTGCTGAATGGAAATGAAAACCAAAGAAAAGAAATGAGAATTTTAAGAGAATGTATAGCTACTCACTCTTCATCTTCTTCAAGGCCTGGAATGTATTCAAGACTGACATCAAATACCACAGGGCTATTGGGAGCCACCCTGGGCCTTCCTGGAGCTGATGTCAGGCCTTTAGGGAATGCCAACTACAGGAACACAAAAATGAAAAAAGAATTATAATTCGATAGTTGTATCTATTTAGTCTCTAAACTTAGAAATATAATGTTATAGTTGAAAGATTTCTACTGCAAACTAAGTTCTAATGTGCCTTCAAAGAAATGGAAGAGGTAATTGCAAATCACGTGGTTTGCAAATTTTACGTGGTTAAACTTTGATGGTTGTATCTATTTAGTCTTTGAACTTTAAAAGTTTCAAATACGTCCCTGAACTTTGAATCGTAATATGATGTAGTTCTTACTATTAATTAAACGACGACGAGACATGCTTACTGGAAGCACTCACTAATTTTGTTCAGCGTGATAGACAAGTGACGAAAGAAAGTGGACATTTGAACAAAATAGAGTGACATAGTCTATAAAAGACAATTGATTTGTTGCTTCAAAAAGTAGGTTGCGCACTTTCTTTCTTTTGTTCAGTTGTCCACTTTCCTCTGCCACTTGATTATCTCGTTTAGCCCCAATATCATTGCAGTATATTTTTGCCACTATTTTTCTGTACTTCCAATCTCTAGTTATCATCCCAAACAATGAAATTAATTTTGAATGACGGCAATTCTGAACTCTACAGGTTCCAAACAGTTTTACTGGTTTGAGATGTTGAAAAACTTCTGAGAGAGAATGGAGAAAACACATCTTACAGATCCGGGAATGTACAGTCGACGCTTCCCACCAACTTTCATGCTTAAAATCCCTTCATCAAGTCCCTTGATTACCTGTTTAATTCATCAAGAAAAGAAGGAAAAAAAGCATTAATGAACTCAAGATCTCAAAGGATTAGAAAAGAGAAAGCACTTGAAGCACTTACTTGACCAGATCCAACGCGAAAGATATAAAGCTGATTCTTCTCAAGTGAACTATATAAAATGGAAGGCAGATTAATATTTTATGGTCAAGTTATTTGATAGCTTCCACATGTCATGAATTATATAGGATGCCTTAGAACAATGGAATATCAATAGTTCCACACAATGCATTGAGCTTAACCTGTCGAAAATTTGTCCAGATGGAATCATGGCAACATAATTTGCAGCCACCTGTGAGTAAAAACCACCATAACTATTAGAAATTGAGGTAAAAACCAAAATTCTTGAACTTTTTCTCTGTTTACTCACAAATTCATTTCAATTTAGATAAATGGTTTTCAACTAATGGCTGCAATTCATAGATTTCTTCTTTCATGTCAAACAGAACTTGGAGTCAGAGATTTCCCTTGGCTTCTCTTTTCTTTCTTTCCCTCTTTTTTCTTTTTGTTTTAGTGGGGGTAATAGATGTTATTAGAGAAACCAGAAAAAATAACAGACCTGAAATCCAACAGGTGGACGGGGGCCTCCACCAACTTTGATGTCCTTATACTGCAAACCAGACTCAGTAATGACCATAGGAACCTTCATCAACAATAAGAATTCCAAAAGTCATTGTTTAGGTGGATCTGCAAATGAGAAAGTTAGTCTTAAATATACAAAGTGTGCAGCCTGAAGTTCAAGAAATTGAAGTTGTTCGGCGCAGTTTTGAACAATATAAATTTTTTTTTTTTTTAATATCTGTGAGTATCCAAGCCACTTGCATGCATATTGACTAACTTCACGAGACAATCACATGACCCTCCTATATTTGGTTACCAAAAAAAACTCGTAGAATACTAAATCCTAGATAGGTGGTGGTCATGGGTTGAACTCATTCCTCGTAAGTCCTTGATTTTTTACATTCATCCTTATTGGCCGCTATGCCAGCCCTCACAATATAAAATGTTGTTAGACCTCTATGTTTTAATGAACTCAGAGAAATGCCAGAGTTGTCCATCAAGATTTTAAGGAATATCTAAATATGTCTAACTGTAACATTGCATCCCACAGAAGAATCATCTTTAAGCATCAAAGAAGAAGGTTACAAGATATGTTTCAGAACTAAGTGATCCAGGGCAAAGAAAAGAAAAATAGAACTAGGCGTGGTTTTGGGTCAAAGAACTTGGAGCAACAAGATAATACAGGAATTAGGGAGAGAATAGGAGAGAGGTTTAGGAAGAGACAAGAAGATACCGGGCCGAAAACTCACTAACCAATCAAAATTAATGAAAAGACATGTAACCTCACCATACATTTTCAAGTTCTTTCTCACAGGCATCATCACATAGCCTTGGCTTGTCCTCTGGAGGCAAGCCAGATGCCTTGGCATTTAGAGCATCTATAACGAGACTTGACATTCCACAAACTAAACCAATCATCTCTCTTCTTCTAGTCAAATTGAACTCTTTCCCATACTCTTTCATCCGCCATTCTTTGGCAGTGATATTGGCATTCAAGCAGCGCACGACAAGAGATCGTACTTTATCACTGGAAATTCCTTGGTGTTTTCCAGAAGCTGAACCTGACTCATGCAACAAGACGAGCGCCAAAGAGATGAATCTCGAAGTATTCAAGATTAAAATGTTTAAGTACATAATAAAATTACAAGTTATGCATATCAACTTCATCAGAAATTAAATTATAGTGTATAATAGTCTACATTCTGAAACAGCGCCTCTTTTCAAGAGATAATTTATGGAACAAAAAACAAGTACTTCGCTTCTAAGCACAATCTGATGTATCTTTACATAACCACTCTCAGTGTTTTAAAAGGCGCGCCCGGGCGCGCGCCTAGGCGCAAGGCGCACGTGAAGCGCCTCGCCTCGAAGAGGCGAGGCGCGGGTAAGAAGGCGCGGCCTAGGCGCGCGCCTTCCATGAAGCCCCGAGGCGCGCGCCCCACGCGCCTCTAGGGATTATTAAATTTCATTTTGTTTTTAAGTTTTTAAGTCCAAATTGTGGGTTTAGGTTGGTTATTATTTAAAAAAAAATTGTAAAACCGTACTTGGTCATTCGAAGCGCTTGATAACAAATTCAAGCATTGCTACATGTATACACACACACACACACACACATATATATATTTTATGGCTTTTTATGTATAGTGCGCCTTACAAAAAAAAGCCCGCGCCTTGCGCCTAGGCTCCAAAGGGCCATTGCGCCTTGAGCCTTTAAAAACACTGACCACTCTCTTTGCAGCCAAATTGCAAACATGTGAAAAGAAGCAGATCCAGGATACAATCATACAAAAAAGTTCAATATGGAAGTCTTAAATTATAATCCTTTTAAGCTATATAATGTTTTCCATGATCCACGGTTCTGAGATTGGATAAGAATCTCAGTTGGCTTGATATTTTAAAGGAGGAAACCAAGTCCGATGACCGAATTCATCAATATCCACAACCTCGTGGCTTGGAAAAAAGAAAATGTTCTGTAATAGTTTTTGTCTGTGGAAAGTAACTGTTTCCTCAGATGAAAAGGAAAGACTTCAAAGAAGAATATCTGCACTGAGAAGTTAATGTTCTGCCTCATTTTCTGAATAGAACAAAAAAAGTAGGTAACTTGCCATCTCCATTAGTCTGACAGCCAGAAATCTGGACCGAGAATTAGATAAGAAATTAATGCTTACTTAAATCTCCATGGTGGATTTTAAGTCCTTTAAAAACAGTATTACAATTCAAGGCCAATTCGGTATGCTAGGTTAAAGAACATTTGTAGTTGGTTTATATAAAAAACTAGTTCTGTCATGAATAGTGGAGTGCTGGATACATCATTAACTTCTGGAGACTACACTTCTAGATTTTTGCAGAATGTTAAATCTAAATCTTATTATTGACAAGATAGATTGTTCATTAAACTGTTATTAAGAAGTAGTTTGAGTTGTTTCTCACACAACCTAAAGTCTCACTGGCATAAGAACATGAACAAAAGATAAATATTTCGATATAATACATATATATAACTTTATCGAAGCTTAGGGAAAATGAGTGAGATAACCACTAGGAATTTTCACAAGTTGAATAAGTGGAAGAACCTGAAGACAAGTTGAAAGAGGCAACAAAAAACAAGTTATTAGGCTCCATATGATAATCATTTGGTTTTTGAAAATTAAGCCTATAAATACTACTTCCACCTATGGATTTCCTTGTTTTGTTATATACTTTTTACATATGTTTTAAAAAATCAAGCCAAGTTTTGAAAACTAAAAAAAATAGTTTTAAAAAACTTGTTTTTGTTTTTGGAATTTGGCTATGAATTCAAATATTTTCTTAAGAAAGATGAAACTTTGTAGAGAAATGATAAGAAAACAAGCACAATGTTCAAAAACCAAATGGTTATCAAACGGGTCCTAACAACAGCACAGTCAATTCAAGACTAAACCAGTCATTTGATCCTTGAAATAAAGTTCATTCTACCTCTTATTTTTCTTCTCCATTCCTCCAACTATTATGTGATTCAATTTCATAAATACTAACATGTCAGTTTCATCAGGTTTGCTAAACTTATAAAAAGAAAATTCTAAAATCTTCATGCCCACATTGACATTGTTTAATTATCCTTAGATAACATAAAATGTTTTTTCCTCCTAATTTACCAAATAAACTTTCCTTTTTCATTCAGTATTTTTCAAACATTGGGAATTTCAATATGCTTGAAACATTAAATCGGTTCAATTAACAGTTCAAAGATGATATCAATAGGAATATCAACAAGAAATCAAGCCCAAATTCTAAGAAATTGTGAAGAACAAAGTTCACTCAAAAACGAAGATTAAAAAAATTCAGCGCCCACATTTATCGATTTTACCCAAAACAGAACATGAAAAAATGAGTCAAAATCAGTCAATCAATCAAGAGATAGAACAGAGGTAAGAATGTGATTGAAGTGAAAAATAGAGATTGTAGAGGTGAAGAATCAAAAGGAAAAGGATTTGTTACCAAGTGGGAGCAACATTGAGGAGGGGGAAGACGCCATGGAAATTTGAGAGCAAGGTGTTGGTACCGTTGGGAAACGGATAACGATATCTTGAACCTTTGGTTTAAATAGCTGCGAGTTGGCATCCCCGTTTGGCTTCAATTCATATGCATTGTTTAAATTTCTTTAGTCCCTCAATTATTAGATTTGCTTAATTTTGGTCTCCCAACTTTCAAAAATATTTGTTTAAATTCTTGAAACTCTTGCAAAATAACCATTTTAATCCATTTTTAAAATGTCTATTTTAATTTCACAATTTTCAAAATATACACATTTTAGTTGTCGTTATTATTTTTTCACCCAATATTTATTCACTTAATATCTGTCTCAACCATTTACGTAGCTTCAATATATGCCTCATGTCAACACATTGACACACATATACTCGAAGCCACATTATCTATTTGTTGAAAGAAAAATAAAGATAAGGAAAAAAATAGGTAGTTTCTTATAGTTCAAGGATTAAAATATTGAAAGTTTAGGCCGTGATAAAATAGACCTGGAAAAATTTAGGAACCAAAGTAGAAAAATTAATGACCAAATAAAATTTAAACCTATAATTTTTAACGAAATTAAAATTTTACTCCTAAAATTAATTAGATGTCTAGACGAGCTAATTTTAGCTTAACATTTCAATTCATCACCAACATGTGAGCATAGCTCAATGGTAATTGATATCTACTTATTTTCTTAAGATTGGAGGTATTAAAAAAAAGATGGCAAAAAATAAAATCATATTAAAACAAAGACCATTTAAAAAAAACAATAACTTGTTTCAAAAGTTAACTATTAGTGCAATTTAAAAATCATATTGGTTGTTGTATAAAAAAATCAAATGGTTCTTTCTCTTACGTCTGATGGGATAATTCTTAAAGTTTTTATTTTAGTTCAACAAAAAGGGTGGGGATTCAAACCCATGACCTCTATGACCCAATTGCGCTATTCTCTTGTTGGCACGATAATTCTTAAAATTTATCATCGAGAATTATTTTGAAATATTAAAATACACGTGTAAACTAGGTGATTAGATCTTTTAATGATGGAAACATTGTAAATTAAAATTTGGTAAGAATCCAAGTAATTTTTTGAACTTAAGACTTAAATACTATAATGAGTTAGCACACATCATAAAATATATTTTAGGAAAATCATATAGCAATCCTCCCACATTGTTATTATGGGATAAATATATATAGTGAGTTTAGATTTCAAATATTTTAAAAGAATTTAGTGGAACGCATGTCAACAACTTTAATGGAAGTAAGATCAAGGAAATACATGGACACCCATCCATGGTTGGACCTTGTAAATTATTGAGGCTATTACCAAAGTTGATCAACTTGGAAAAAATTGAAGATATGAGATGATTTAAATGACCCAACTCTAGCAAGCTAGCCTAATGGTATGTTTGTATGTTTGGGAGTGATTTTGGAACTGCCAAAATCATCAAGGCATGTTTGAGATTAATTTTAAAATAGTTAAAATCACATTTGTCATATTTAAAATTACTTCGAAACATGCTTTAATCATTCAAAATCAACTTACCGTTTGATTTTACACTTTTAAAGGCAATTTTCATATAATAAAAATTGATCTTGAATAATTAAAAGCATGTTTCTAAGTGATTTTGCATATGACAAAAGTGATTTTAACTATTTTAAAATCACTTCCAAACATGTCCAAAATGACAAAAGTAATATTGATCATTCCAAAATCACTCCTAGACATGTCTGTTATATGAATGAGATGACAAAATTTGTTGCGGAAGGTTTACAAAGCTTAGAGGGAAATTATTTGTACTAATGAAATTGTATGTAGCTAAATCAAGTTGCTTAAAGAAGGGATGCTATAAGCCCTTCAAAATTATCATCATCCAAATTGAACTAACAATTGTGAAAGGTTATTGATATGAATAGTTCAAGAAGTTCATTCAAGTTTAAGGAGCTAGAGGGAGAGAATCAAGGATTTAAACAAATGCTATTTGAGAGACAATCGTTCTCTATTTTCTCCTCGTGTATTTCTCAAATATTCACTTATTGTTTTGTATTGAATGACCCTTCTTTAAGGTTGAGGAAAAAATAATAATAAAATAAAAGAATAAAATGAATGGTATAGAAGAATTGAGAATCAATTGATCTGTAGAAGGGACATATCGAACATCAAGAGATCCATTGAGAACTCGATCACGCTGTTGTTGTTAGGTTGATTTGTGGTTGTAATTGTGTGAAACCAGGGATAAGAATGATAGAACAATAGTGAAGAAAATGCATTGTGAATGAATTGATAATAGTAAATGTGCTAACTTCACAAATAACCACTACCCAAAGAGCTAGCGCAAGTACACACTAGTATTCGGCAAGCAATACCAGAAGAGTACTCTAGGATCGTCTCCACAAGGATATAGTTTGCTTAAACAAATGAAAAATGCAGTGAAATTGTACCAGAACAAGTAGCCGGTAACAATGTAAAAATAAGATGGAATTGGTGTAGTGCAAGAAATGTAAATAAAAGATAGTAAAGAAGAGAAATAACTATTGAAACTCCAAGGAACAAATAGCAACATAAATAATCACAGAAGAAAGCAGGCTCAATTCACAACACCCCTAGCTTTGTCTAGTAGTGGTAGTGAGGCATACATAGTAGACTTAGAGTGAAGGGAATAATCGAATTAACCTACAGCGGAAGTGTTGGAATCGACTTTGATTTTATTTTAGAATTAAATTAAAATAATTTAGGCTAAGCAAAACATACCTTGAAAATAATATGGAGAATATTCTGGAAGGTCTTTTTCTCCTTGTGCTCCAACTCCAATGATGTTGAATTCTAAAACTTCCACAAAATCTTCCTTACCATTACTCGAACAAATGACCAAAGAGGTTTGTGAGAACCTTCTTGAAAATAGAGAGAGGGAATGAGAGGAGAATTTCAAGAGTCATTTTCTCTTGTGAAGAATGCATATAATGATTCACCCCTAGGGTCCTATTTATAATGGTTTAGGGAAAATAATTAAATAATATATTTTAATATCTAATATATTAAAATATATTTATCTAATCAGTTTGAATTTTATTCAAGTCTTTCCAAATTCTCCTATGACATCTATTTTCATATTTGAATCTAATTCAAATTTAATAAATATCTTTTCTTTAATATATCTTAATACATTGATATTTAATGTATCATATACAATAAATATGTTTTTCCTCATTTAATATATCAAATATATTAAATTTTAATTTGAACATTTCAAAATTTTCTCTCAATGAAATTCATCCCCATTTGTTCATATGAACAAGCAAGGGGATTTCATGAACCTACAAATTATAAGCTCCAATGATACAAAATTAATTAATTAAACTCTTTAATCAATTATTTTTCATTCATTAACTCTATGTTACTTCACTATAGACCTAGAGTTGCACTTTTATGCACTATAGGATAAGTTATGTCCATGGATATAACTACTATATGCAAGTTGATCTTTCACGAGTTGTTCTTAATTACAGCTGGGTCAAAAGTTCGTTTTACCCCTATAATTACATCTTGCACCTTAAGTACCACTAATCCTCTAATGAACAATTTGTTTATGATCCAACCATAAACTTAGTCCCTCTCGGGTCAGTGAAAGGGTGGGGTTCTGTTGTTCTAGTCCCGAAATCAACACTTAAGGGAACTACTCATCTACCTACCCTATAAGAGAAAGAGTGAATTCCATCTTGTGAGATTATGTTTCCAGCTCCCTATTTGGTCAAGTCCCCAAAATGTTAGGCATATTGAATTGGCTAAAAAAGTCACTCTCACCCATGCAAATCAAAGGACAAGCCCTCACAGGCAGGAGTTCATAACTCATTCAGGATTAAAATCGAGTCACGTATGATCATCCTAATAAAATAGTAATATTCTTAATTAGCGGATTTATAAAGAGAGATTAAATATTTCGTAGTCCAGTCTTATACAAACTCATTGTATAAGCTACTCTAACTCACATGTCTCCACATAAACGATTTGAATCAAATCATTTGTAACTATTACAAAGTAGGTCGTATCAATAGTGTTACCAAGATAAGGTACCCGTTAGATCCCTTTTCACTTATTTGCCTTCCTATTTCTTTTATGTTCCATGTTTATCCTTATGGTCCAATTGCACCCATAACATACCTCATTTAGCATTTTTTTTTTTTTAGTTCAATGGGTGGGGATCCAAACTTCTCCCTTTAGATAGGTAAATAATACATTTACAAGTTAAACTATGTTTATATTGGTCTCATTTACATTAATGTAATGAATAATTAGAATGTGTAGTTATCTCCTAAAATCAATTTAAAAGAAAAAATCACTTTTACTTCCTCTTCATCTTTTTTAAACAAAAGAAAAAAGCTATATCATTTTTAAAGTTCCAAATCATAAAGCTTTTTTTCTTCTTTTTTTGAGATACAGATTATAAATCGTCTTAATGTGCCCTCATACTTTATATTTTCAAATATGCTAAATATATATCGCTTTTTTTTCTTTTTGTTTTCTTTTTCTTTTTTGGTTTATATATGCCCTTTTTCAATTCCATCTTTGATGTTTTAAAACTTTTAGTTTTGTCTTTAATGTATGAAAATAATTCATTAACAGTTTGCTAATGTAGCATTAAAATATCATTAAATGGCAATTGAAAATTAAAGAAAACATTGGGGACACAATCAAATATTCAAAAATTAAATGTAGAATAATAATAATAATAATAAATATTTGTAAGTATTTAAAAAAAATTAATTATTTTGATCAATGGATCAAACCTAACTTTCTTTCAACCAAAGTGTCTGTTAAAAAAAATATATTATTATTAAAAAAATCAATTTTTACCTATTAACTTGGCAAAGTTAATCCATTTTCACCCTAAAATTTTAATTTCATTAAAGTGAACCCTAGACTTAAATAATTGTTTTATCTTCAATTCAACTTCTATTATACATCCAGCCACTAATTTTGACCAAAAAAAAAAAAGGTAAAAAGATCTCCTTGCTCATTTTAACGAAAATAAAACCTTGTACAACATTAAGCCTAATCTATGCACAAGATTAGCTAGTAATTAAATATCCAACTCTCAAATTTCAAAAAAAAAAAAAAGAAAAAAGCTCTAGTATATATTGTCATCTTTCTCTAAAGTCCCATTAATTTTACACTACATATATGTTTTATAAAAAAAATTTAGTACAACAAATGTGGGATATGAAAATTTGAATCTCCAACCTGAAGGAAAATAGTACATGCTAAATACAGTTGAGTTATGCTCACTTTGACATGTTTTATAATTTATTGAATGCCATGATGATTTTTTTTAACAATTTTTCAAATTTCAACCAATTAAAAGGTAAAAGTTTAAAAGTACATGAACAAAATCCTTACAAACTAAACTTATTGTTACTTTCATGAAAGTTCAAGTACCAAAAGTGTTTTTTAACCTTATTTTTATTTTGTTGTATTTTTCAATGCTGCAAAATATGATTCCTTTTTTTTATTTTTATAAAATATTTATGAGTGTTGAATGAAAATTTTCGGCCAATCACAATTTGCCACGTCATTATTCAAAATTAATGACAAAGTTATAAATAATTAAATTTTGGACCACCTATAAATTGACATGTGTCCTGAATTTAATTTGAAGACAAAAATTGGCAAATCCTAAATTAAAATACCACATGTCTTCATTTGACCAAATAATTAAAGTTAATTTGGTCAAATTGGGTCATATGAAACTTAGATCAAAGGAAACAAAATCTAAATCCAAGTGATTAGGCCCAAAGCCAACAAAGCACAAGTTCAATGGTTGGGCCCAAAGGCCATTAAAGTCCAAGCCCACATGCCCATGAAAAGCTCTATAAATAGAAAAACTCTCATTGATTTGAAGGGTTCAGAAATTAAACCCTCCAGAGAACTTAGAGAGAATTCAGAAACAAGAAGATCAGAAGACTCCTAAGCTCTTGAAGATCAAATACTCTCTAAACCAAAGCCTTGAAGACAAGAAGACCTTGAAGATCAAGAACAAGCTGCAAAGCCCTCGAGACAAATTCAAGAGAACAAGCTACAAAGCCCTCAAAACAAATCAACATTCGAGAACAAACTACAAAGCCCTCGAAATAAACTTTGGTAGCAGATCCGTCTTGCAACAGCAGCAGGAAACCCGCGCATTTTCTCTCCAATTTGATAAGGTTTGTCACATACCCATGCCAAATAAACTTTAGTTTTTGGTTACCCATACCCTAAACACCTTTGATTTGTAATTTTAGCATGTTTGAACTCCAAACAGCCCACATTAGAAGCCGTTTACTGCCAAAAACGTGATTTCCAGCAGACCCACGTGAATTCCTTCTTGTTTGACAAGGTTTGACACATACTCATGCCTAATCAACTTTAGATTTGGATTACCCACCCCCTAAATGACTTTGATTTGAAGTTTGGACCCCGTTGCACATCGCCTAGACTGACTTTGAGACCTTTTGGTGCTGAAAATCAGTTTTCCAGCAAGCGTTTTGGTCTCTTTGAGGTTGTTCGGTAAGTTTCGCCATGTTTTGGACCTTTCTCAAATCCATTTAAGTATCGTAGCATTAGTTTTAACATGTAGGAACCTTTAGTTTGCAATTTGGGATCGATTCGAACACCTTCGAATAGCAAACAGCAAGCATAAAAGCTATTTCGGTACATTTTAATGCATTTTAAGCCTTTCGCAAATCACTTTAGGTGTTATAGCTTAGATTCTAATGCATGAGAGCCTTTTGTTTGTAGTTTCAACCCAATTCAATCTCATTCGAGCACTTCCAGCACGTATTCGAGCAGAATTGGTGTAGTTTGGTAAGCTTTAGTGCCTTTTAAATCCTTTGGAACTCAAGTTGAGTGTTGTAAGTTATTTTCTAACTATTGAAACTCTCGTTCTTGTAGTTTCAAAACAGTTTGAACACTCTCGAACTCAACCAGCAAGGTGCAAGGCTTGTTCTAGTAAGTTTAGAGTGTTTTAGCCTTTCAAAATCCTTTATTAAGTGCTATAAAATAGTATCTAATCAATGGAAAACTCTTAAATGTAGTTTGAACACTCCAAATAATTGTCCACACTATTCTTGGTAAGGATTAGGTGGTAAGGCTTCACCTATAACCTTTTAATTGAGTTTAAGGAGCTAAGGCAGTTGTTTAATCTTGAAATTTATGTTTGTAGTTTGGTTGGGTTCTGGAGAATTCCTTTTACCATTTAAGGCTGAAATCTAAGTAAGTATACCCTGTTTGATCATATTCTAATTTGTTCAAAGGTTTTCGAACTAAGCTTAGCCCCTAAAAGCTTGTCTCTTTGTTTAGGAGCCTTTTGGGTTATTTTTATGAGCGCTTTAGGTAAGTAGTTTCTACTTTGTGGGTCTGTTTGATTGGTGCAACATGTTCTATGTTTCTTATTTGATTTGTGCACGTTATATATATTTTGTGGTTTGTTGTACCTTTTGATGAGCATGTTTATATGTGGATTTGTGAAGTTTACAAGATGTTAACATGTTGATTAATTGAGCTTGAAAGTATGTATGAGCATGTGTGGTTTGGCATGGGACATGGTTTAGTAGCATGCTTGGGTAACATGCATGTGGTGAGGTTGTGAAGAGGTCAGCGGACCTTGTGAGTTTATTAAGGATTATAAGGTGAGTACCAGTGCACCTCGAGTACAAATGGTACAGTGGTGGTATTGTCACCATTAGAATAAGAGGAGCATCAAGGCCTTGGGTGCAAATGGTCAACGGTAAGTGTGATGAGTCTAAAAAGAAGGTGTTGTGTGCCTGGGATAGGGCCAATGCATTGCTAAGTCATCGGTACACCTTGGGTACAAATGGTCAATGGGTGATGCACAGTTCGAGGACTTGGTAACATTAGTCAAAGGTCGAACACAGAGCTCCTTAGAGAAGTATTAAGGCCCTGGTAACAGTGGTCAGGGATCGATGCTTCTCGAAGAGTCAGTCTTGGAGAGCTTTGGTGAGGGGTAAACATGAGTGTTGAGTAAAACCGAGCGAGCATGGCATGATGCGAGAATTCATGTGTTAGTTGCATAGCATGGTGCGATAATTCACGTGTTAAGCAAATCTGATGCATAGTTTACATGTTTATGTATGCATGGCATGATGTTGGTAAATTTACTTTGGATAAGCATGTTTGGGTGCATGTGTATATCATGTTGTTTGCTTCTTGATGTTTGGTGGCTCACCAAGTGTGAACTACTTCCTAAGTACTTTTGTACTGACTCCCCCCCCCCCCCCAACCAAAATATTTTGTAGGTGAGGATGAGCTCTACGAAACTGGTGATGCAGACGAGGAAATGTGAAGGAAGGACACCATTAGAATTACGTGCTTTCTTAGTATTGATTTTCTTTGATTTGCATAGATAGGATTCTAGTTGTTTTGTATAGGTGTTTGGCGTAGGTCTTTCCATTCTTTATTGTTTCTGAAATTTTGATAGGTTCTTTTGGTAGACTTAGGTTATGAAATAAAAATCCCTTGCTGATAGAAACTTATTTGTGTTTCTGATAGTTTATCTAAATTAATATTGTTTTGGGAAATGAGGTTTTTTGTTCATTCTAAAGTTTGGGAGTGTTGTGTTTCTTCCAGGAGGTGTGATGTTAGTTGTTATGTTGTTTCTAGTTATAGAAGTGCAATATTTTGCTTATCAAGTGCTAGGAAAAATTTTGGCTATCTTGTAGTTACGCCGTTATGCTGCCGAAATTTTCGGGGCATAATGGTTATAAGCTTAGTAATGTCCCTAAGTTAGGTAAAAATTTGGGGTCATTATCACACCACGACATGGAGCTAAGTATCGCTAGTCGATGAGACAAATACCTTCTAGTCTCTAATGTAAGGAAAGAAGGAAATAACATCGAGAAAACTTCATAAGAATCTATGGTTGTCAACACAACCCCTCTCAAGCAAGTTGTCTTCAAAAGACATGAAGGTTGAAAAGCAACAGGAAAATGAAAGGTGTTGCTTAACTTTGAAGGAAAGACAGAAAAAGGTCTATCATTTTCCTGATTTTGACATTCTTGACATGTTAGAAGAATTACTGGACACATAACTAATTAGACTTCTCAATGTAAACAACCAAAAGAGATGGAAAAATTTAATGATCCCAATTATTGTAAGTATCATCGAGTGTTCAGTCATCCGATGGAGAAATGTTTCATCCTAAAAGAGTTAATTCTAAGGTTAGCTAAAGAATGAAAAATTGAGCTAGACTGTGATGAAATCGCTCAGTCAAATCATGCTGCAATAACAACGTATACATGCAGTCAAGTACACTCTAGTCCGCTTAATGATCAAAGAGCGTGTCTAGTCCAATTTGGAGCCTTAGAATCTGTATCTATTTGTTCAACGTGAGGTACCAAAAAATAAACTTCAAGATGTGGTCAAACCTATCAATGATAAACACAAAGGTTGACTTGTGACTAATCTAAAGAAGCAAAGGCAAAATTTGGTCCTAGACGAGTTTTGCCAAAGTCTCAAAGGAAAGAATAGGCAGCAAAGAAAGAAGGATTCAAAGAAATCTAAAGCTATAAGGAAAACGAATAAAAAAATTTCTCAACCTTGATAATCGATGACCTTAAAAGAGTTCTTCTCGAGAAATTTCCTTCCCAGGAGAAAAAAGGAAGGAAATTATGCATGTTCTTGTTACATCAACGTGGAGGAAGTTGATGATTTAAAAGAAGTCAAGCAAATGACTTTTGTCTTCAATCTTATCAAGCCTTCAACTACTCGACCTTCAATCTTCCAGAGGATGAGTATGGCCATGACAAAAGAAAAAGAAAAACGTCTAACTTCTACCTCAATTTGACCTTCAGCCTTACAAAGGCTAAATGTCTCCACATCGAGGAAAAGTTGACCTTTAACATCTATTTTTTATCACCTTAAAGTAACAAGTGGTCAACATGAAAGAAAGATGAACTTCTTGGAGGCAGAACTGTTCGATGAAGTAAACAAAGACAAAAAGATTCATAGTTTTCCATTCTCATAAACACAGAGGATTCCTTGAAGCTAAATAAAAGTCTCGTCATTTAACAAATCCTACAAATGAAGGATTTAATCAAGACCATGATGGAGACAAAAGCATCTAAAATGTAAAATCTCCTCGTCGCAAGGAGCCTAAACTGCATATGCTCTTGGCCCACAGGAGCTTAAAAAGTGAACGACTTAAAAAAAATATTTGAAATACGTTTTGACTTGTTTCCTTCCACTCAAAGGGTACGTAGGTAACTTAAAGGAAAAGAAAACTTTAAGTTTAGTCTAAAAAAAATGTTTCCATGCCATGAAACAAGATGTTATGAGTTGGATGGATACGAGAGGGTTTCGCTCGTTTTAAGTTTGAGCTTTATTCCCCTTAAGTTCATGGCATCGCTTGCTTGCCTTAAGTTCGTGGCATTACTTGTTTCAAATTCGAGGCTTCCCTCACTTTCAAATTCAAGGTTGGAGCTTCGCTCCCCTTAAGCTCAAACTCGAGCCTTCGCTCGCTCCAAGTTCCAGTTCAAGGCTTCGCTCAATTCATGTTTAAGTTCGAGCTTTGCTTACTTGAAGTTCAAGTTTGAGTTTCACTCACCTTTAAGTACAAGTTCAAGTTTTACTCCCTTCAAGTTTCAAGTTCGAGTTTCACCCGTTTGAGGTTCAAGTTCAAGTTAGAGCTTCGCTTTCCTTCAAGTCCAAGATCGAGCTTCATCCATTCAAGTTCTAGTCCGAAAAAAAGCTCGCTGCAAATTGAAGCTCGAGTCTCGCTCGCCTCAAGTTCAAGTTTGAGCTCTCTTACTTCAAGATCAAGTTTGAGCTCTCTCGCTTCAAGATCAAATTCGAGCTCCACTCACCTCAAAGTCCAACTTTGTTGAGGGATGAACACTGAAGGCATTACAGCCACCAATTCAGGTGCTGACTTACCTTAAGTGTCACACATATACTTTTTCGTTAAAAAAAAGTAAGGGAGGGTCACTGCAAGACACAAACCAACTGAATTTGGGGTTGGTCACCTCCAAAGTTAAAGCATAGAGGAAGATGAACCATCCTTAATTCTGCCTGAATCAAGGGTTGGTCACCTCCAAAGTTAAAGCAGAGAGGAAGGTGAACCATCCTTAACTCCACATAAGTCAGGGTTTGGACACCTCCAAAGTTGAAACAATCCAAGAGGGTGAAACAAAAGGAGGACCATCCTTAACTCCACCTAAGTCAGGCTTTGGTCACCTCTAAAGTTGAAACAATCCAAGTGGGTGAGACAAAAGGAGGACCATCCTTAACTCCACCTGAGTCAGGGTTTGGTCACCTTCAAAGTTCAGACAAATCCAAGGGGTGAAGCAAAAAGAGGACCATCCTTAACTCCACTTGAGTCAAGGTTTAGATGCCTCCAAAGTTGAAACAAATCTAAGGTGAAACAAACAAAAGGAAGACAATCCTTATCCTTAACTCCACCTGAGTCAGGGTTTGATCACCTTCAAAGTTGAAACAAATCCAAGATAAAACAAAGTGAAGTTGAATAAGGCATCTTAGCTGCAAGTCAAGAATAACAACACAAGGATATATACATCTTTAAGAATGGTCCTCCCCTATTTGCCTTTTGAATGTAGATGAAAATATTCTCTTTTTGCAATGAAGATATTGGCAAAATAATTTCAATTAAAAAAAAAAAAAGAAGAAGAAGAAAAGGGAAAAAATGAGTTAAAAAAAGCAAAAAGAAAATGGAAAAAAAAAAAAAGAAAAGAAAAGAAAAAGAAAATGTGTTAAAAAAAAAAGGAGAAAGGCATTAAAAAAAAAAGAAGAAAAAGAAGAAGATAGAGGTGGCCGTGTTTGAAAATAAAAGTAAAAAAAGTTATTAAAAAAAAAGGAAGTGGGTTGGTGGAACTAAAAAAGACATATATATATACATATATATATATATATATATATATATATATATATATATATATATATATATATATATATATATATATATATATATATATATATATATATATATATATATATACACGTTGCAATCGCACACACAAAAAGAAGAAAGAAAAATCTAAATTAAAAGAAAGAAAAATCTTCTCTTTTCGCCGCTACATGGTTTCATAGAGTCAAGTAAAGCATCCTCTAATACTTGGCATGAAGGTGGAAAGAGGAGGAAAAAAAGGTTGGGAAAAAATCAGTTTTGACCCTAAACTTAGCAGGTTGTATCAATTTTAACTTTGAACTTTCAATATCATCAATTAAACCTCAAACTTAGCATGTTGTATCAATTTTAATCCTACACTTTCAATTTCATCAATTTAATCCTCAAACTTGATTGAGTGTATCAATTTACACACTTGTTAAGTTTTTGTTTCAATCCCCATTAGAAATGTTTCTCACACATGTCCAAAGCTACGTGTTGCTCTATAACAGATACTTGTGTGTTTTTTTTTAAATAAATCTGCTGAAGAAAATTAGAGCAGACTCGCCATAATGTTTTTCAATTTTAAAGCATGGCTTTTTTTCACTTCTTATATTCTCTGATTCTGCTGCTTTTTTCATTTCATTAATTGAGGGTTTTTCAATTCTAAGGCAAGATTCTACTCGATGCATCGACTTTTAGTAGAAACAAAGCTTATTTGCACCATATTTTTTCTCAATGAAGTACTCTCATTCTTGAATCGGTTGCCAATATTGATTTTTTTTTTTTAATTTCTCGTCGGCCTCGAGCTTGATTTGTCCTCCCTCTACAGCAATGGATGTAGGGCTTTCAGAATCGCCCTCGTTAGAATCTTTGTCTTCTTCCTCTCCAACATCGATATCACTTTAATACTCCATAAGACTGTCGACAGGGCCAACAAGGCCAACTACAACAAGTTCATTGTGTTTATGGGCGTCACTCTGTCCACCAATGGCTTCCTTGTTCTCTCCCGCATTTTAGTTGAGCTCAAACTCATCATAACTGAAGTCGACGAAACTGCCATAGTCGTTGCGGCCTTCAATGACGCCATTGCCTAGATCGTCTTCATACTCGTCGTCGTTGGTATCGATACCAAAGGCAAGGGAGACACAAGAGTCCATTTGTTTTCGTGTGGGTCCTACTTTTGAGAGTCGAGTTCGTAGTTTTCATGATGGTGGTAACCCGATCTAGAATGATTTAATTATTTTTTTGGTAAATTTAAAAAAAATAACGATTAAGTTCATATCATAGAGCAACACGTGGCTTTGGGCATGTGTGGAAAACCTTCCTAACGGTGATTGAAACATAAACTTAACCGATTGTGTAAATTGATACATTTATTCAAGTTTGAGCTTTAAATTGATGAAATTGAAAGTTTAGAGTTAAAATTGATACAATCTGCAAAGTTTGAGATTTAAATTGATGAAATTGAAAGATCATGATTAAAATTGATACAACATGCCAAGTTTAGGGTCAAAATTATTTTTTTCCCAAAAAAGTTCTTCATCTCGCCGGCAAATGATTGAAAACGTCAGCTTTACAACATTTAAATTTTAAGGATTCCTCACTCTTCATCTAGTGCAGTTGTCAAATGACTCACTTGCGCTATTTATAGTGGAAAAAGATCAAATTACAACCAATTTAAATCCAAAGATCATATAGGATTCAAATTTTAGGATTTTAAAATTTGAATTGTTCTACAAATCAAACTTTTGGATGAAATTGACTACCAATTCAAATTCTAATTCTAATTCTAATCCAAAATCCAAACCAAAATTGGGCAGGATTTCATCTTCAATCAAATTTGGCATATCTTATCTCAAATTAAAAGTTGATTGCAAGACAAATTAAAATTCTATTCCAAATTTAAAGTTTAAATTTGGTAGAATTGTATCTCAAAAGGTAAAATTTGGGCATAATCCAAATTTTATCCCAAATTAAAATTTGATAAAATTAATTCTATCCAAATCAAAATGGTAGAATTTCAATTTTATCTCAAAAAAGCAAAATTTGGGCATAATCTAAAATTTATTCTAAATTAAAATTTGATCAAATTAATTATATCCACATCAAAATCATGGTAGAATTTAAATTTTATCTCAAAAAAATAAAATTTGGGCATGATCCAAATTTTATCCCAAATCAAAATTAGATAAAATTAATTCTATCAAAGTCAAAATCATGGCAAATTTTCAATTTTATCTCACAAAGAAAAATTTTCGCATAATCCAAATTTTATCTCAAATCAAAATTAGATAAAATTAATTCTATCTAAGTCAAAATCATGGTAGAATTTCAATTTTATCTCACAAAGAAAATTTTGGGCATAATCTAAATTTTATCCCAAATCAAAATTGGATCAAATTTCAAATTTTATTCCAAGTTCAAACAAAAATTGAGTAAAATCCAAATCCTATTCCAATTTAAAATAAAATTTAGGTAAAATTTTAACCTTAACCCAAGTTCAAATTTTGAATTAAGGTAGAGAATAAATTCTATTAAGTTCAAATCAAAATTTTATGCCATACAAGAAAATCAAAATATTGACTCAAATTCATATTTTGATGAATTGGCATAAAAAGTGTGTCAAATAAAAAAAATCCAAATTATGATCCAAATTCATATTTTGATTAAATAGACACATCAAATGGAGTCCAAATTAAGGAGCAAATATCTTAAATTTTGATTCAAAACTATCCTTTTCGAGATTCACACATGCATACTTGTGCATAAATCTCGAAAAGTGGGCATCTATTGTGAGAAATTTTGGCCAATCACAAGTCGCCATGTATTATTCAAAATTAATGACAAAGTTACAAATAATTAAATTTTGGACCACGTATAAATTGACATGTGTTCTGAATTTAATTTGAAGATAAAAATTGGCAAACCCTAAATTAAAATGCCACGTGTCTTCATTTGACCAAATAATTAAAGTTAATTTGGTCAAATTGAGTCATATGAAACTTGGGTCAAAGTAAACAAAACCCAAATCCAAGTGATTAGGCCCAAAGCAAACAAAGACTAAGTCCAATAGTTGGGCTCAAAGGCCATTAAAGTCCAAACTCACATGTCTATGAAAAGCTCTATAAATAGAAAAGCTCTCATTCATTTGAAAGAGTTTAGAAATTAAACTCTCCAGAGAATTTAGAGAGAATTCAGAAAAAAAAAAAAAAAAAAAAAATCAGAAGACTCCTAAGTTCTTGAAGATCAAACACTCTCTGAGCCAAAGCCTTGAAGACTAGAAGACTTTAAAGATTGAGAACAAGCTACAAAGCCCTCGAGACAAATTCACATTCGAGAATAAGCTGCAAAGCTCTCGAAACAAATCAACATTCGAGAACAAGCTGCAAAGCCCTCGAAATAAATCCACATTCGAGAACAAGCTACGAAGCCCTTGAATCAAATCTACGTCCGAGAACAAGCTCCAAAGCCCTTAAACAAATTACACTTGAGAGAGAGAAAGAATCAAATGATAAACATTAGAGATTATACTTCACTAAACTCAAATTAATACAAATTAAGTTCATTTACACGTGTTTTATTTCTTTGTTGAAATCTCATAGGAACAATGATATTATTATATTCTCCTCCAGAATATCATTTGTAATATATATTTAAATTAAGAAATAATTTTAATATTTTATGTTTTAAAAAAGTTGTGATTGTAGTTAAAAAGGTTCTAAAAGAAATCATAAAAAAATAACACAAAATAAAATGGAAGAATTATCACACAAAAAACTTGAAGTTTGTTTGGAATTTTTATCACATTTTTACTCTTCATGAATAATTGTT
This sequence comes from Trichosanthes truncata, assembly GCA_033996785.1. NCBI lineage: Eukaryota > Viridiplantae > Streptophyta > Magnoliopsida > Cucurbitales > Cucurbitaceae > Trichosanthes > Trichosanthes truncata. The sequence continues at coordinate 21,645,715 of JAWPNB010000003.1, read as the reverse complement.
TAAATTTGTTTATTGTATTTTCAATGTAATCCAAAATATTCAGTATATAAGTTTCCTCTAATGTATAGTATTTTAATACCATATCAGCAAATCCTTATATTCTCGTTTCTTCACCTCACTTCACTCCTACCCAAGGTTCGAAATATCGAAGTCGATGGAAATGTCGAGATCTAGATTTAAAGGAAATGTCGATGGAAATTTCAGAAAAATTTACGGAGATTGTGGAAATTTATGAAAATTGTCTAAATTAATTAATAAAATTTTGATTGTCTTAATTAGACTATTTTTAAGCATCATATCTAAAAACTAAGACAATATTTTAAATATAAATATCAATTGAAATATCGATGAGAGTAGAAATTTTGAGAAAAAAAATGAAATTTGATTAAAATTATTTGAATTATTTCATGAAACTTTAATTGTAGCTTAATCATACTATAATTGACTATTTTTAACCATCATATCTAAAATATATATAATATTTATATTATAATGTTGATGTCAACAAAAATTTTAGAAAAATTATGAAAATTAATTAACATTGTTTCAATTATTAAATGAGACTTTAATTATTATGACTGAATTAAGTTATAATTAACTATCTCTATAAAATTATATCAAAATTAAAGAAGATACTAGTAGTTAGTTACAAATATGAAACATTTGATCAAATAGTAAAAATAATAACAACTCACTAGTTAATAATAATAATTATATAATTAATAATAAACTAACATGAAACTATATAATTAATAATAAAAAAATTAAATTGTAAAGAGATAATAACATATAAACTTAACTTAAGAAGAAGTGGGATAGATTAAAAAGTGAATTAAAATCTAAAGTTTCTAATTTAAGAAAGAAATTTCAGAATAATAGAGAAATTTGGTAATTTGAGATTGAGGTGTGAAAAAAGTGAAAATGGAAGGGACAAACGTTAAAAAATAATAATAATTTAAAAGGTAGAATAAGAAAAAATTAATAAAAATATTTTTTTATGATTTATAAGATATTTGGGAATTGTAAAATTTGATGTGAATTTAATGTAAAAAATAATTAAATATAAAGATAAAATAAATAAATAAAAAGTAAAAAACATATATATATATATATATATATATATAGAAGGTTAACTTAGGTTTTTTTTATATAAAAGACGAAGAGAAGAAAAAAAAATAAAAGACAGAAAAAAGAAAAGAAAATAAAACAAAAAAAGCCTCACCTCACCGCCATAACTCTCACCCAGGTGGCCATGGATGTCACTTCTGCAAGCGGTCACGAGCTACACCAGTCAGTGACATTCATGTTTCGAAATTAAAAAGAAAAAAAGAAACAAACTGAATATTAAACGAAATGTCGTTCAAAATCTCGAAATTTCGAGTATTTCGTCGAAAGGGGAAATGGATTTTTCCCCTCTCGATATTTCGACCTATCGACATGCCGAAATATCGAACAACATTTCAACCCTATCGACATGCCGAAATATCGAGCGACATTTCAACATATCTCTCAACATTTAACACTATGCTCCTACCTCCCTCTCTCTTCTCTCCTCTCTCTCAACTTTTTTTTTTTTTTGCATAATTTCTTAATTTACAAAATTTTATTTATTTTTTTATATAATTTTTTTCATCATTATTACTAATTAATAATTAAATATAAATAATTATTAACAAAAAGATTTTTATTTTTATCCTATAATTTTAATAAATTTTTTAACAATAATATTTTTCTTTTTATTCTATAATTTTATTTTTTTAAATATAAATTATATAAAAATATTTTAGATATGATACTATTATTTATTAGATAAAGATGATGTTCCATCTCAAAACCAATTGGTTATAAGAGGAGTAAACCTATGTATCTTATTAATTTTATTAAGATTGTGAAGTCTTCTTATCTTTTCCATGTAGGATCCTCAACATGCCCCCTCAAGATGATGTCTCTTTGAGTTCACAATTCTTGGGTTGGATCCCAATTTTTGGACTGAATACCCATTTGGGTTTCATGGGTTCTGATACCATATTAGATAAACATAAGGTTCTATCTCAAAACCAAGTGAGTATGAGATAAGTAACTCATGTATCTTATTAATCTTATTAAGATTATGGCATGTTGAAGTCTGTGTTTGGGGCAACTCTTTGCCCCAGGAGCTGTTTAAGACAATGAGTAGAAGTTAGTAAGTCTGAGGAGTTACAAAGTCTGTGTTTGGGATGCAGAGTTGTTTAGTCTAAAGTTTGAAGTTTGTGTTTGAGATGCAGATTTGTTAAACTTGAAGTTCTGAAATCTAAGTTGATTTTAACTGCTTTTTTTTTAAAGTTTTTTCTACAATTTTTCAAAATTTCATTATTAAATATTTGTTCCCATGAATTCTAAGATTGAGATTTTTGATTTTTTTTTTTTTATTAATTTATATATATTTTACAAATTTCTTTAAAGAAAAAAAATTGACCAAAATACCTCATATTCTTTTTTCAATATCTCTCATATTAATTATTCATTTGTATTGGATAGTTTTCAAATAAAAGATAGTCTTACAATAATTTTTTAAATATTACATGTGATTTGGAAAGATTTCAATCCATTCATTTAAAGGGATTCAAATAAGCTTAAAAAATTTTATGTTTTTATTCTCTCAATTCTAGAAATAATATAAATTTGTTCTCATCAATTCTAAAATTGAGATTTTAAATTATATTATTTTATGAATATTTTAAAATTTTGTTAAAGACTTGTTTTCGTCAATTTTGAAATTTTAATTTAATATTTGTTTTTCAAGCATAATAAAAGTTATAATTTTTTCTTTTTTGCATAATTTAAGATTTTATTTTTCTAACTAATCAATATAATGAATAGTTTGATTAATTTAAATATAATATATATTTTTTGAAGTTTTAAAGTAACTAAGTTAAAAATAAAATATCAAATATTTATGTTGTTTTAAAATAATTAAGTTCAAAATAAATATATATTTTTTAACACCATTCAAAATGAATATCATACATATACTTTTGTTCAAAATACTATATATTTATGTTATTTATTGTAATAATTTTATTTTATTAAGTTTGGAAGGAGAAATCGCATATTTTTTTACTTTGAATATGATTAATTTGAAAAACAAATTTTTTTTAACATGTTAACCTTATTAAATACTAGTTTCTTAAATTGTAATACAAGTTAGTTTAAAATATATTTTTCTTATCTTCAAGTCATAAAATTATATATATTTTTGAGCTATTAATAAAAAACAAGCTTAAAAAAGATAAGATTGTTATTTGATATAAGTAATTTTAGTATAGGCTTTAAAAAAAATTGTAGATGACATGTGGAGAAAGTGAGATATGGAGATTGTTGGAATAGAAATTTCGACAAATCCAAAATGCCACGTCATTACCCAACATTAATGACGAAATTATATTTAATTAGGGATTAATTAAATTTGCAAATATTCCTAAATTAAATTATGGAAAATCCAAGTATGCAATTGGGTCATTTGAAAATTGGAAAACAAAAGCCCAAATTGAATGCCCCAATTAGCAAAGTCCAGGCTTAGTCCAAAAGGGCTAACCCAAATTCAACCAGGCCCAGTCCAAAAAAGGTGGCCTAAAGTCAACCAGGCCCAATTCGAAGGGTTTGGCCCAAAATCAACTGGGCCCAGTCCAACAAGCCCAAGCCCATCTAGAAGCCTTGAGGAAGTCTATAAATAGAGAGCTTCCTCCTTCATTTGGGGGTTCAGAAGTTGAAACTCTCCAGAGAACTTAGAGAGAATTCAGAAACAAATCTGTGAAGTCTCCAGAAGCTCTTGAAGATCAAATACCTTCTGAACAAAGAACACTTCTTGAAGATCAAGAACGATCCAAGAAGATCAACAAGCCGAAGATTTTTAACAAGCTACAAGCCAAAGACCTTCAACAAGCTACAAGCCGAAACCCTTCAACAAACTACAAGCTGAAGACCTTCAACAAGCTACAAGCTGAAGACCTTCCACAAGCTCAAAGCTGAAGACTTTTCCACAAGTTCAAAGTTGACGATTCAACCTCGAAAACAAGCGTTCCAGCCCTCGAGTCAAGTATACAACTAGAGAAAGAATCAAAGGATCATACATTAGAGATTGTACTCACTATACTGAAATTAATACAAAATAAGTTATTTACACGTGTTAAATTTCCTCGTCGAAATCTCGTGTGAACAAATTGGCACGCCCAATGAGACAATCTCTACCTCTCATCTCTTTCTTTTAACTCAAAGCACAAGTGAAGTAATGACGTTTGACAAGACTTCTTCGATGATTGCTGTCATGAGCAACTTATACACGGGTTTTGTTACCCATAGTTGCTCCAATAAACTGAGACTGCAAAAAGATGAAGTAATGACACCGTCGGGGGCATCTACTAATGACAAGTTCCGGGTTAAGTGTAATCCTTTGTTCGATCTCGATTCTGACGTAGTGTCCGCCATGATGATTGAAACAAGCACTATGGAAGAAAGAATGGCAAAAATGCAGGAGCAAATCAACACCTTGATGAAGGCGATCGAAGAAAGAGATTCTCAAATCTCATACTTAAAGAGCCAAATTGAGAACCAAAATGTCGCCGAATCAAGTCAAACTCCTGTCCTCAAAGATCGCAACAAAGGAAAGATCGTTGTGCAAGAAGATCAACTACAACACTCAACTTCGATCGCTTCACTATCTGTGCAACAACTTCAGGACATGATCACGAACTCCATCAGAGCTCAATATGGTGGGACTTCTCAAAATTCTCTCTTGTATTCTAAACCATATACCAAGAGAATCGATAACTTGAGAATGCCAACTGGATATCAACCACCAAAGTTTCAGCAATTCGATGGCAAAGGTAACCCTAAGCAACACGTTGCGCATTTCATCGAGACGTGTGAAAATGCTGGTACACGAGGAGATCTACTGGTTAAGCAGTTCGTTTGAACACTTAAAAGGAACGATTTCGACTGGTACACTGATCTAGAGCCCGAGTCAATAGACAGTTGGGAACAGTTCGAAAAAGAGTTTCTAAATCGCTTTTACAGCACAAGACGAGCCATTAGCATGTTCGAGCTCACCAACACTAGACAACGAAAAGGTGAACCCGTTGTCGATTACATAAATCGTTGGAGAGCCATGAGTCTCGATTGCAAAGATCATCTCACTGAACTGTCTGCTGTCGAAATGTGCATTCAAGGCATGCATTGGGGACTTCTGTACATCCTCCAAGGTATAAAGCCTCGCACCTTTGAAGAACTAGCAACTCGTGCCCACGACATGGAGTTAAGTATCGCTAGTCGAGGAGATAAAGACCTTCTAGTCCCTAATGTAAGGAAAGATGGAAATAACATTGAGGAAACTTCAGAAGAATCTATGGTTGTCAATACAACTCCTCTCAAGTTGTCTTCAAAAGACAAAAAGATTGAGAAGCGACAAGAAAATGAAAGACGTCGCTTAACATTGAAGGAAAGACAGGAAAACGTCTATCCTTTTCCAGATTCTGACATTCCTGATATGTTGGAACAACTATTAGAAACACGACTGATGGAACTTCCTGAGTGTAAACAACTAGAAGAGATGGAAAAAGTCAATGATCCTAAGTATTGCAAGTATCATCGAGTTATCAGTCATCCGGTGGAAAAGTGCTTTGTCCTAAAAGAGCTAATTCTAAAATTAGCTAAAGAATGAAAGATTGAGCTAGATCTCAATGAATTAGCTCAAACAAATCATGCCGCAGTGACAACAAACACATGCAGTCAAATACACTCTAGTCCGCTTCATGGTCAAGAGGTGCACCTAGTCCAATTTGGAACCCTATAGCCTGTATCTATTTGGTTTCAACCTGAGGTATCAAGAAACAAACTTCAAGACGTGGTCAAGCCTATCAAAGATCAAGATAAAGGTTGGACTGTTATGTCTCGTCAGAAGAAACCAGGACAACATGTTGTTTAGAAAGAACATTGCTCATTCATAAGAAATAATATGCATCAAAGAAAGGATGATCCAAGGAAGCCTAAACTTGAGAGGAAAGGAAATAAAAATTGTTCCCAACCTCGCCAACCGGTGACCTTAAAGGAATTCTTCCCAAGAGATTTCTTTTCCGTTGAAAAAAAGGAAGAAAACTTGGCAAGTTCATACTGCACCAATGCAGAAGAAATTTGATGATTCAAAAGAAGCCGAGCAAAGATCTTCTGTCTTCGATCGCATCAAGCCTTTAACTACTCGACCTTCAGTTTTTCAAAGGATGAGTATGGCCGCGACAAAAGAAGAAAACCAATGTCTAACTTCTGTCTCAACTCGACCTTCAGTCTTCAAAAGGCTAAGTGTCTCCACATCGAATAGAAATCAACCTTCAACATCTGTTTTTGATCGCCTCAAAGTAACAAACGATCAACATGAAAGGAAGATGAAATCCTTGAAGACGGAACTGTTCGATGAAGTGAACAATGACAAAAAGATTCATAGTACCGTCCCTTCACGTATGAAAAGGAAGTTCTCCGTTCTCATAAATACAGAGGGTTCCTTGAAGGTGAAGAAAAATCTCGTCATTATAACGAATCCTAAAAATGAAGGATCTGATCAAGACCATGGTGACGATATGGACATTTAAAATGTAAAAGCTCCTCGTCGCAAGAGCCTAAACTGCATGATGCTGCTAGCCCGCATGAGCTTAAAAGGTGAACGGCCCCTAAAAAAAAAATCATTGAACTACGTTATGACTTGATCCCTTTCGCTAAAAGGGCACGTAGGCAGCTTAAAAAAAAACTTTTAAGGTCAGTCTTCAAAAAAAAAAATTTCATCCCAGGAAACAAGACGTTGCAAGTTTGATGCATATGAGCGAGCTTCAACCCTTTCAAGTTTGGTTCATCGCTCACTCCACTAAAGTTTGAGCGTCATCCCCTTCAAGTTTGGTTTTTCGCTCACTCTCTCTAAAGTTTGAGCTTTGTTCTCCTCAAGATCGGTTCGTCGCTCACTCCCACTAAAATTCGAGCTTTATCTTCTTTAAGTTCTGTTTTTCGCTCACTCCATTAAAGTTCGAGCTTCGTTCTCCTTAAGTTCAGTTCATCGCTCACTTCTTCTAAAGTTCAAGCTTCGTTCTCCTCAAGGTCGAAGGGTTTCGTCTCTCCTTCTCCAAGTCAGAAGGTTTCGTCGTTGCTTCTTCTCCAAAGTTCGAAGGCTTCCTCGTCGCTTCTTCTCCAAAGTTCGAAGGCTTCGTCGTCGCTTCTTCTCCAAATTCGAAGGCTTCGTCATCGCTTCTTCTCCCAAGTTTGAAGGCTGCCTCGTCCCTTCTTCTCCAAGTCAGAAGGTTTCGTCGTTGCTTCTTCTCCAAGTTCGAAGGCATCGTCGTCTCTACTTTTCCCAAGTCAGGATGCTTCGTTGTCGCTCCACTATCTTCAAGTCATGAGGCTTCATCGTCGCTCAGCCATCTTCAAGTTAAGAGGCTTTGTCGTCGCTTCGCCATCTTCAAGTTAAGAGGCTTCATCGTCGCTTCGCCATCTTCAAGTTCGAATACTTCGTCGCTGCTCCGCCTTCACTTAGGAGGATTCGTCGCCACTCCATCCCCAAGTTCCTAGACTTCATTTCTTCATCTTCAAAGTCGAGTTTGCCGCTTCGTCTCAAAAGTCGAGGTTGCCGCTTCGTCTTCAAAGTCTGGCGCTTCTCTTCATCTTCAAAGTCTGGCGGCTTCGCTTCGTCTTCAAAGTCTGACGACTTCGCTTCATCTTCAAAGTCAAGGTTGCCGCTCCATCTTCAAAGTCGAGGTTGCGCTTCGTCTCAAAAATCGGGGTTGCCGCTTCATCTTCAAAGTCTGGCGCTTCGCTTCATCTTCAAAGTCTGGCGGCTTCGCTTCGTCTTCAAAGTCTGACGGCTTCACTTCATCTTCAAAGTCAAGGTTGTCGCTTCATCTTCAAAGTCAAGGTTGCCGCTTTGTCTCAAAAGTCGAGGTTGCCGCTTCGTCTTCAAAGTCTGGGGCTTAGCTTCATCTTCAAAGTCTGGCGGCTTCACTTCGTCTTCAAAGTCTGACGACTTCGCTTCATCTTCAAAGTCAAGGTTGCCGCTTTATCTTCAAAGTCGAGATTTTTGCTTCATCTTCAAAGTCTGACGGCTTCGTTTCATCTTCGAGGCTCGACGGCTTCGTTCTGTCTTCAAAGTCTTGCGGCTTTGCTTCATCTTCATCTTCCAAGTTAACTTCGATGGCTTCGTTGTTTTATCAACAGAGTTAAGTTTGACGGCTTTCGACGTTGGTAGTTTTCGTCTCAAGTTAAGTTTGGAGACTTTTAACGGAGTCAGGTTCGGCAACTTTCATCGAAGATAAGTTCAGCAACTTTCATCAGAGATAAGTTCGGCTGCTTTCATCAAAGATAAGTTTGGCGGCTTTCATCAGAGATAAGTTTGGCGGCTTCTGTCTTCAAATCAGAGGTTGCATGATGCTCTGTGGCGAAGTGGGGGATAATCACCCCTACACTTGCTTCTATCTTTGAATCAGAGGTTGCATGGTGCTCTGTGGCGAAGTGGGGGATAATCACCCCTACACTTTCTTTTGTCGTCAAATTGGAGGTTGCATAATGCTCTGTTGCGAAGTAAGGGATAAACACTGAGAGCACAATCACCTTTACTCGTGTTGGCTCTATATCAGTGTCACCCCTATACTTGCCTAGTTTCAGTCATTGGGGGCATTGTAGCTGCAAACAAAGAACAAAATAGAAAAAAAAAATCACAAAGAAAAAAATTGGTTTACCTGGAAAGCCCACTTACCTCACAAATGGAGATTAATGTTGAAACAAAGCCTCTGGATAAAGTTGATGATTTCATTCTGAAAAATATATATATCATTTTATTAGCAAAATCAATAGGAGAAAAAAAAAAGTTAGACAAAATGGAAAAAAGAAAACGTTGAAAATTTTTTTTGAAAAAATCATAGTGAAAAAACTACCCCAAAAAAATGGAGTTAAAGTGTTAAAAAAAAAAAGAGGAAAAACGTGAGTAAAGGAAAAAAAAAAGAAAAAAAGAAAAGAAAAAAAAAAGAAAAAGAAATTTGAAAAGAAGAGGAAAAAACGTGAGTAAAGAAAAAAAAAAGAAAAAAGAAAGGAGGAAATTTGAAAGGATTTGAAAAGAAGAAAAAAAAAGTCATCATTGTCTGCAAGCATTTAAAGAAGGAAAATGAAGCTTTCTCTCTCTTCATGATCGGCTTGTTCCCATTTTAAGAAAAAAAAAAGAAAATGAATTGACTTTATCTCCAACTTCTTCCTCTCCCCGAAAGTGTCTTCCTCCATGGTTTTGTTGTTGCCTCAACCAAATCCACCAGCGGCGACACAGTCAGCAGCAACTCATGATTTCCGGCGACGTGCAGCACCCACAGACCGTGATTCCGACAACGCGCAGCAGCTCTCCGGCGAAGTGGTGGCGCCCACCGACGAACTATCTCCAGCAACTGCTGTGATGATGAAGACCATATACTCACCCATATATATAGCAAAAGTTTTGGAGAGATTCTCTCATATCTCTCATAGAAGTTGGTTAAGATTTCGTGCTAAGTTGAATTGAATTTTTTTTTTAAAAAAAAGCCTCGATTTCGGATAGGATTGCCATCCAGTAGTTGAACCAAATCTCAACCCATTCTGTTAACTCAAACCACAAGCTGTTGGAATCCTATTTTTTTTTTTTCCAAACTAAATTTTGGGTAAAATTCAAAATGCCAATGTGGTATTATTCCATTCCAAAATTACAAGTGCATTCAATTTTAACCCAAATTCAAGTTAATAAAAATCAATTCAAGGTGTATTCAAGTCCAATTTCAAATTCAACCAAATAGGATCGACTTTATTCCGATTCAAAATCTAGGAAGGATTTAAATTCAATTAAAAAAATTGTTAGGTAGTATTCTAATTTACATTTTAATTTCAATTTAAATAATAGTATCATATCTAAAACATTTTTATATAATTTATATTTAAAAAATAAAATTAAAGAATAAAAAGAAAAATATTTTTGTTAAAAATTTTATTAAAATTATAGGATAAAAATAAAAAAAAATTGCTAATAATTATTTATATTGAATTAGTAATTAGTAATAATCATGAAAAAAATTATATAAAAAGTAAATAATAAATAAAAACTTTGTAAATTAAGAAATTTTAAAAAAATATATATGCAAAAAATTGAGAGAGAGAGGGGGGGGGGGGGGAGAGAGAGAAGAGAGAGTGAAGTGCGGTGAAGAAAATAGGAGATAGGAAAGTTGTGGGGCCCATAATCGAGAATTGGAGTTAATAAATTATGAGGCCCACAATGTGAGAGTTGGAGTAGGAGTTAATAAGTTTGTGAGGCCCACAATTAGAGTTAAAATACTCTTTTGCTAAACAAGAAGTTGGGTTGGAGTTATTAACTTCTACTCTACCCAACTCTTCAATCCAAACACTACCTTAAAATATTAGAGATAAATTGTCAAAATAAGCATAACTCAACAATAATTGACATGTACCCTTGACAAATCATCATACTCTCAAATGTTGTTCAACTAAAAGAAAAATAAAACATTAGGGATAAATTAGAAAAAAAAAAAGGTTAGTTCATTAAGCATGCAATTATACGGAAGGAAAAGCACTTTCAAACACTTTCATTAGCTTTTTATCTGGTTTAAACTAAAGAAAAAACATCTTTTTTAAAAGTTTCTAACAATAAAGTATATCAAATAATGTGTCCCAAGCTTTGTTATCTTTTAAAATTCTTCTTTTTCCCTTTTTTTGAGTAACTTTAAAGATCTTAAGCATTTAGGATCTTGAATATAAATGTATAGGTTTGAAAGCAATATTATATCATTGAAGTGTTTTTGGCTTTGTTCCATAATTCAACCACAGAAATGGCCTACAAGCATTTTATTTCCATGCATGCCTTCATTTTTCTTTCTCTCTTCACAAACTTTGCAATGAGTTTCAACTTTTCAAGGAAGAATGATAATAAATGCGTAGAGATTGAAAGACAAGCACTCTTATCCTTCAAACATGACCTTATAGATCAAAATGGCATACTCTTGTCATGGAGAAGAGAAGATGATAGCAATTGTTGCAACTGGATGGGTATTCGATGCAATAACAATACGGGGCATGTCATTAGTCTCGATCTCCATGGACCACATAAACACAACTATAGGTTGGAAGGTAAGATTGGTTCGTCATTGACTAATTTATCGTACCTCATTCACCTAGATCTTAGCAACAATTTCTTTTATCAAAGTCCAATCATTGAAAACATTGGTTCTCTTGTCAACTTAAAATATCTCAACCTATCTTATAATGAATTGAAGAGTCTCATTTCTCCTCAACTTGGAAACCTTTCAAAATTGTCAACTCTTGATCTTCAGTTTAACCACTTCCATGGCAATTTTGGATGGATCTCCAATCTTCCTTCTTTAAAACATTTATATTTGAGTGGAGGAGACTTTAGTAGTGCTAGTGATTGGGCAAGTGCCATTAGCAAACTTACTCTTCTAGAACATTTGTATTTAGCAAGTTGCAGTCTTCCACAGCCCATATTACCATCTCATTCATTCACAAAACTCTCCATATTTCTTTCTAAGTTGGATCTAAGTTACAATAATCTTCCTTCTTCATTTTTTCCATGGTTAATTAACTCAGGTAACAATCTTCGCTATCTTCGTCTTGGACTCAACAATTTAGAAGATCTCACCCTTGATGATTTTGAAAATATGTCATCTCTTCTATCTCTCGATCTTTCTTACACTAAAGTTAATTTTGGTTCTCTCAATTCCTTTAAAAAACTTTGCAATTTAAAATCGTTAGCTCTGAGTTTTAATAACTTGGGAGGATTGCTATCTGATTTTTTCAAAATCTTTCCACAATGTCTATTGAACTCATTACAATATTTGGACCTGACATCAAACAAATTCATTGGATGCCTGCCAAACCTTACCATATTTCCATCTTTAAGAGGACTAAGTTTGACGAACAACTTGTTGAATGGAACTATTTCCCAAAGCTTGGGGCAGTTATTTGATTTGGAGCACTTATATCTTGATCATAATTTGTTGGAAGGTGAAGTTTCTGAAGCTCACTTCTCAAACCTTACAAATTTACGAGAATTAGACCTATCTCAAAACTCTTTAACTTTTAATCTCAAGTCTAATTGGGTTCCTCCTGTTTCGATGGAGAGTATAATTCTAATTTCGTGCAAGTTGGGTCCACTTTTTCCCGAGTGGCTTCAAAATCATAATTTCTCAATTCTTGATATTTCAGACAATGAAATTTCTGATGTCATTCCCGATTGGTTTTGGAACAACCTATCTTCAAACCTAAAGTTCTTGAATCTTTCCCATAATAGACTCGGGGGAGAAATAATCCCTTATTATGTAATGGAGTTAAAAAGAAAGCCTTGGATCATTTTGGATTCAAATGAATTTGTGGGTCAAGTGCCAGCCTTTCTCTTGCAAGCAGAATATCTTGGTCTGGTAGACAATAAATTTTCCGACCTTACTTGTCTGTGCAATGTCACAAACTCCCCTATGTCGTTATTAGATCTCTCTAACAACCAATTTTCTGGACAACTTCCTGATTGTTGGGACTCTATGTCCAATTTAATTGTTCTATGTTTGGACAATAATGCCTTTTCTGGAGCCATTCCACGCTCTATACGTAGTCTCCATCAACTAAGGATGCTAAATTTGCGCAACAATCAATTCTATGGAGAGATTCCTCTTTCGTCCAACTTCACGAATTTGCAAGTGTTGGATGCGATGAACAATAATTTGTTTGCAGCAATACCCTCTTCGATTGGATCAAAGTTACCAAATTTGATCCGTCTGAATTTGAAGGCAAATCGCTTTTATGGAAAGCTACCTGCAAGTCTTTGCAACCTTAAGAGTATTAAAGTATTGGACATTTCATCCAATAATATTACGGGAAGCATACCAACTTGCATCCAGAATTTCAATGTCCTGACACAAACTAGATCAAATTCATCTGAAAGTGATTACATTTGGATCTACGAAACCAGTCATGAATACTGGGCATTATTCTTTGTTTCATACGGTGTTGCATACGAGGAAGATATGTTCATGGTGTGGAAAAGGCAAGGGATATTCATCCAAGGCAAAATACTAAAACTTCAAAGGAGTATTGACTTGTCTTGCAATCATTTAACTGGAGAAATTCCTAATGAAATCACAAAACTTGTTGGTTTGATTACTTTGAATCTCTCGAGGAATGAATTAACGGGTCAAATTCCTGATGAGATGGGCCAACTTCACTCACTGGAGTCTTTGGATCTATCAAGAAATCGTCTTTTTGGTTGGATTCCATCTAGTTTTTCTCAAATTTCGAGTTTGAGTGTGTTGGACTTGTCACACAATAACCTTTCTGGCAACATTCCCATGGGAACGCAACTTCAAAGCTTTCCAACTTCTTCTTATGAAGGAAACGTTTATCTTTGTGGAGCTCCACTTAACAAGTGTAATGAAGAAGTCATTCAAAATTCAAGCATCATCAATGTTGACGACGCTGAGGATCAAAATGACGACAAAGATGTTATAAAACATGAATTGTTTATCAGCATATCTCTTGGATTTATTGTCGGTTTCTGGGGAATATTCGGTAGCCTAATACTCCACAAGAGATGGAGACATGCGTACTTCAATTTTTTAAGCAACGTAATCCAAATGGCGAAATGGAGCAATTAAGTCAGGTTAGTTTATATCTTTTATAATTTAAAAGCTAAATATATGTTTTATTTTCTATTGTTTAAAAAGTTTCAATTTACTCACCTACAATTTATTTATTTTTAATTATATCCTTTCAATCACCAAATGTTAAATGTGGTTGATGGTAAGCTTATTATGTGACTTATTATGTGGTGACTTAGACAAAATTTTGGAGATCGTCAAATTTCTGACATCTTAAAAAATTGTAGAAATTAGAAATTTTCTTTGTATTATAGGGACTTATTTCCTTCTCTAATTTTTTTTTCAAATTACCGAGTATTATTATGTCACGTGAGCTTACTATGGGCCATATTTAGCATCCATTAACATAAAAGTATAATTGAAAAATGTACGAACGTAAGAAATATTACGCACCCAAACATAATTAAGGACTAAAGCATATAGTTAGATTATTTAGAATTCTCATTTGTATAAAAATATTTACTTATTTAAATTTTAATTTATGTGGGTTGCAAGGTCTTTTGAAAGGATTATAAATGAGATATATTTATATGAAAAAAAAGGTTGCACCCGAGTCCTATGCAGTCCACTTCAACACCACATAATTTTTTTTTTCTTTAGTGTTGAAATGAGTTACACAAGACGTTGGGTGTAGCCTAGTTATGCTGATCTATTTGTATTACTCGCATTGATATTGTTAATATTTTTTATTGCGAAAAATTAACCAAGAACTTTCTTGTGAATAGTTTGACAAGAATATAATTATATTTGTTATGGGTGAAATTGGACCAACAAGAATGAGCTGGCTAAAGGGCTGCAACGAAGGGCCAAACAAGAAAAGAGGCCCAATACGAAGTCGAAATGGACCGAAACCGACAATGGACTCACATAGAATGAGTGGGAGAAGAAACGGGCTTGGGCTTCGGCCCAAGCCCGTGGTCGGCCAGGCCGGCTGGCCGAGGCCAACCAGGCTAGTCGAGGCCGACCAGGCCGGCCAAGCCCATGGTCGGCCCGGCCGAGGCCGACCAGGCTGGCAAGGCCCAATTTTGGGCCTTGCCTCGGTCCCTCATGCCACGTGTGCCCTCGGTCCAGCCCAATTCGATCTTTCCTTTCCCCATTCGAAGACGGAAACCCACAAAAAACCCTAGGAAGAAAGCTATTTAAGCTCTCCCTCAGGGGGAGAGCAAGGTAAGTTCATTCCAGCTTACAACACTCTCCTACAACTCTCAAAACTCTCTCTGACTTAAGCATCGGAGCCTGTGTGGTCTACACCACACCGGTGTCCAGGTTTTTCTTGTCTTGCAGGCCGCGTTCTTCCCCCAAGAATACAAATTCACCGTCGTTGTCACGTGGAGGTCAGGTGAGATTTCTCCTGTCCAAAATTTGGCAACAACAGTTGGCGCCGTCTGTGGGGAACGACAACGCTTGCTGGAAAAATCTTGTGCCTAAGTTAACCCTACGAGAAGATGAGTAGAATGACAGAAAACAAACACTGGAATGAAGACAGAGACGATTCCGATCAGGATCGTCACATGCGACGAATGCAAAAAAACCAGCCTCCTCGGCCTCAAAACGAGGCCGAGGCCGACCCTAAGCAGGCCGAGGCCAACCTGATCGTTCAAGCTACATGGCAGCGCGGACCACATGGATGGCATCAAGAAGCCAGCCTGTATTTTTTGGCCGAGGCCGACCAGATCGTTCAAGCTACTTCGATTGAAAAGCGACTAAATCAACACGACCAACAAGGAAGCAAGGTAAGCCGAACAAACTGAACGAAATCCGTCGTATGCTCGACATCAAAAGGCCAAGGTAAAAGGGTTCGAAACCGAGGCCGAGGCCGAGGTGAGAATAAAACCCTAACCTTGGAGCAATACGAAGATGAGACGGATTTAAGAAGCATAATCGAGGAAAAGAAGCGACAAAGAGCTTTGTCCGAGGCCGAGGAGAGCAATCTTCCAGCTACTGAAGCGACGGATCTGAGAAGTGTCATCGAATGGAAAAAACAACAGAGAGCTGGGGCCGAGGCCGAGGCTAATTCTGGAACCGAGGCCGAGGTTGAGGCCAATGTTGATACTGATGCCGAGGTCGAAGCCGAGGCAAGTTCCAGGGCCAAAGATGAAGCGAATAGTTTGCCATGGAGGGCAGAATTATTAAAGATTCAAAGCGAGCTGGACCATATCCAAGGGAATATGCACAAGGTAAAAAATATAGGGTTTGATATTGACACTTTGATAGAACAGGTAGATCCACCTTTCACTGATGAAATCATGAATGTGAAACTACCTCCCACATTCAAAGTTCCAAAGATCAAACCCTATAATGGAAACAAGGACCCTATTGTTCATCTAGATGTGTACAGATCATGGATGGAACTTCATGGAGTAGAAGATGCAATCAGATGCAGAGCCTTCTCATTCACTTTAGTGGGACCAGCAAGACATTGGTTTCACAACATAAAAAGAGGATCTATTAGTTCGTTCAAGGAATTGGCTCGAGCATTCGTGACGCAATTCTTGGGAGGAAGAGATCAGCGCAAGCCAGCAACTCACCTACTTTCCATCAAACAAGGATCCAAGGAAACCCTGCAGGAATATATTGCTCGGTTCAATAGTGAAGCTTTATGTGTTGAGGATTACACTGACGGAGCAGCGTTGATGGCAATAATTAATGGACTCAGAGATCGAAGACTCATACGATCCTTGGGAAAGAGAAAACCAACATCGTATGTAGAGCTCATAACTCGAGCTCAAAAGTACGTACGTGCAGAAGAATTGCTTCGTACGAAGAAGAAAACTGATGAGCTTGAAAGAAGACCCGATCAATTAAATGATAGGAAAAGGCCAAGTGAGATATTACACCAAAAGGCCAAGAGACAGAAGATCAATGACCAGAAATCACTTCGACTTGGCCACCCATCCAGAAAGTTCGAAAAGTACACTCCAACATCAATTCCTATTGAGCAGATTCTAATGGAGGTACGCCATTCAAACTTATTAAAGCAACCTGAAAGGATGAAAACTGGATCAAACAAGAGAGATAGACAAAAATATTGTCTCTACCATGAAGATCATGGACATATGACCAGAGATTGCTTCCAGCTAAAGGATGACATCGAGGCTCTAATTCGAAATGACTTCTTGAAGGAATACATTGATGTACGTGCAGGAAAAAGATCAAGGCCGACCTCATAGGCGGCCGAGAACGACCTCATAGGTGGCCGAGGACGACCTCATAGGCGACCGAGGCCGACCCTAAATCCTCTTCATACATAGTTAGTTTAGCTTCTATTTTCTTTAATCAAACCATATTTGTTGAGTTTAGATTCATTAAATTCAATTGATAGGTTAGCAAGTCTCATGTAATAGGCTAGGTTTATTGTTGCTCATTTTAAAATTGATCAATACAAGTTATGTTTTGAAAAAGAATTTGTACTCAAGCAAAAGAGATCTTCCTACAAGTAATATCCTCCTTCAATGGGGGCTACTAAGGGGATATGCTTCCCTATTAAACAAAAAGCAGAAGCTACACCAAACGAGCTAGAAAAGTCAACAACTTCAGAGAAACTAAAGTGGAGGCCGACCACATAGACCGAGGTCGAGGCCGACCTCATAATCTGATGCCGAGCAAGATGGCAAAATTACTTCAGTTACAAGAATCATCTGACTATGGGAAGATGAATGGATCTTTCTTAAAAGAAGCATACCGTGGAAGCGTATTTGAAAAACATAAGCAACGAAATCATGAGTTAACGAAAACACATGAGACAGAAGCTAAAATATAAGAATTGAGGTTTAATAAGCATGGCCGAGGCCGACCAGGGAGGCCGAGGACAACCACAATGGCCGAGCCCGACCACCTTGGCCAAGACCAACCTCTTCCCAGCACAATGATTACAATGAAAAATTTGAGGAAAGACAAGGACAAGCTGACTCCCAGAAAAAATGACGAGGAGGATAGTAAGGCCGAGGTGTACACGGCTGAAAGTACCTACCCGCAAGGAGCTGCAAACACGCGTTTAGACCAGACCGGCCGAGGCCGACCATACCAGTCTTGCCTCAAATTCTCACTCCATGGCTTATGTCATCTTCTCCTCTTATGATATCAGCTTGAATTGAAGCTACAATTGGCATGAGAATTGCTTTTAAATAAGCAAGAAGCTACAAAAGATCATCTCCAGATATAGTAAATTGAAGCCAAAATCTAAGAGTCTACTCTAAGATACGGCCAATCATGTCATGCAATTAGAGCATGAAACACGCAAAACTCTTAAGCACTTAGGTGCACAGGAAGCGGCCCAGAAGGTTGATTGAACCACAAAAAGGGTTTGGTTGACTGATCTTGGCAACCCAAAAATCTGAGAAAAATCTCACGATGGGTCCCTATTGAGCACGACAAAGCAGGCTTTATAAAGCCAAGCATAGCGTGATGAATGCAAAACTCCGCTTAGGTGTGGAGGACGCAAGCCCAGAAGATTGATTGGGTCCCTAAAAGGGACTTGATTAGTTAACCTGGGCAGCCTAAAAATCCGAGATGAGTCTCGCGATAGGTTTTTTTTTAAAAAAAATAACAAATGAGAAGAATTTGGTTACAGAAAACCAAGTGCAGAAATTACAGACAAGACAGGACTAAAAAGCCCAATTCATATCACAACGAGCTGAAGCCAAATAGGAGAAGCCGAAACTCTAAAAGACTGAATATCCTCACAAGGATGGACAGCAATAATTAGGGAAAATTCGAGGCATGCCTCGAAATGTCAACAATGACTCCAAAAGTTAATAAGTTACTCCCAAGTCAGGCTCCATACAATTACTTCACACGCTCCTAATCTCGAATCCTAACTAGGGAGTGGGGGCTAATGTTATGGGTGGAATTGGACCAACAAGAATGGACTGGCTAAAGGGCTGCAACGAAGGGCCAAACAAGAAAAGAGGCCCAATACGAAGTCGAAATGGACCGAAACCGACAATGGACTCACATAGAATGAGTGGGAGAAGAAACGGGCTTGGGCTTCGGCCCAAGCCCGTGGTCGGCCAGGCCAGCTGGCCGAGGCCGACCAGGCCGGCCAAGCCCATGGTCGGCCCGGCCGAGGCCTACCAGGCTGGCAAGGCCCAATTTTGGGCCTTGCCTCGGTCCCTCATGCCACGTGTGCCCTCGGTCCAGCCCAATTCGATCTTTCCTTTCCCCATTCGAAGACGGAAACCCACAAAAAACCCTAGGAAGGAAGCTATTTAAGCTTTCCCTCAGGGGGAGAGCAAGGTAAGTTCATTCCAGCTTATAACACTCTCCTACAACTCTCAAAACTCTCTCTGACTTAAGCATCGGAGCCTGTGTGGTCTACACCACACCGGTGTCCAGGTTTTTCTTGTCTTGCAGGCCGCGTTCTTCCCCCAAGAATACAAATTCACCGTCGTTGTCACGTGGAGGTCAGGTGAGATTTCTCCTGTCCAAAATTTGGCAACAACAATATTAATCAAATGTTAGTAGAGAAAGAAAAATCAATATTTACCTATAAACTTGGTAAGGTATATGATAACCACATTTAATTTATTGGTTTCTAAAGTCTTTCCACATGCTTATTATTCTTGAGTAAATAATGTCAAAATCTCTGTAACTGCTTCAATATGAGCAGAATGTTGATTTAAAATCATTTCTAACTTAATGTACTCACTTAACCTGTGATTGATCTGTGGCGTCGTTACATTCAAATTAGATCTCACCTTGAACTTGAAGTCAGCAACGACTGCAAATCCTTTTCACCCCATCCCAATGGAGAGAGAATGAACATAAACCAAAGAAGTTCGAAGATCGTTTGCCCGTCGCTAAGTTGGAAAGTCCTTTGGTTGGTTGTAAAGAGAGTGAGAATCAAGCATATCATAGGCGACAAGAGTCCGAGGAGATCTTCAATTCTCGAGCGCCTCCATATATAGCGTGTTTTTCTTAGTTCTTCTCATTCAACGTACGTGTTTCTCTTTTAATTTCTGTAAACATGTTGAACATTTTCATTTATCATAGTTATTTTTGTTGGCTTCTTAATCACAATTGCTAATAAACTCTTGGAGATACGATTGTGCCTTAATTCCTTAATTAATTGATGAGGTTGCTCTTTAATTTAATATAGACTTGTGATTTTCTCCTAATTGTTCAACTGGTTGTTTGATTTTATTGATTTGATTGATAAATTAATGCCGATCTCAACTGATCATTTAGGTGAGTGTGTTAGATCTAATTCAATACTGAAAATGTTTAGGTTACAACAGATTTCATTGGATCAATATATAAGAGTGGAGTTTAGGCATAAACACACGTTAATTGATTCTAAACATAAGCTGATTGCTTATATGTATAAACAACAACACGGTGAACATTGTGAGTGCATATTTAGGAGCAAAAACATAGTTGGATCACTTTACACTATTTTGATACTTCTCTTTGCACAATAGATTTAATACACTCGACTTATTACTTTTACACACATCATCCGTTTCCTTTATTTGGTTACCCGCAGTTGTAATTTGACTATAAAAATTCACTACGGCCTATTTTCATGTTTAGTGAATATCTATGTTCCTAAATTTGGTTTTGAAAACTGTTTTTGGATTCTGTGATCCAAATAGTGAAAATTTTAAAAACAACAATTTTATGTCTTCATTGTAATTTGAAATTTTAAAATGAAGGATTACATTAAGATAAAAACTTTGATAAATATAGTTGAGACTAAACCTAATATTTAGTTGGTAACTAGAACTATTTGTATGATATACAACTATATATTATCAAACACATTTTGAACAATTGTTTAAATTGGAATCCAATTTCTAAATCTACTACCAAACACATATTCGAAAACTTGAAATACAACTCGTTTTTCTTGAATCCCTTGTTTTTAAATTTCTTTTCAAATCATTATACAAAAATGCACCCTAAACTTTTCCATACATATAGTCTCTATGGAGACGAATTTGGAATATTTTTATTGTATTACTTGCATAGACAGTGGAGATAACTACATAGATAGCCAAAATAAAATGACCATTTTGATATATAGGCCAAAAGGATTTGATATGGTAGAAATGGCGAAATTACATTTCAGGATCGGAGTCTATCAACTAGATTTCTATGGACAAAACTATCCCTGAAACTAGATTTCTTTTCTTTTTTTTAGGAGGTTATTCAACCAACAACAATTACGTAAATTAAAGCATTGAAATAAGAGTAAGATTCTCTCTGATTTCAAATTCAAATAAATAATTAATTGAACTGATATTATATTTTCATCCCAGAATAACTTTTGAAGATAGAAGATCATCGAGAGAGAGAGAAGAAATTTACACAATCAAGAAAGAGAAAAAATTGTTATAAGGCAAATTGCAAATGCTTTCTCCATTTTCTTCTTTTCAGCTTTTCATCTCACCTCGCATAAATTATTACTTCAGAACAACAAAGCCTAGGCCAATAGTTTTAGTCCATGTAATTTTAATAAAGTTTAATATTCGTCTTTTTTTTAGTTCAATATGGGGTGAGGGAATTGACCTCAAAATTGATAGCACATACTTTATGTCAATTGAGCTATGCTCACTTTGACAGTTTATTGTTAACTCTTCTAAAAAAACTTTAAATTTTGGAAATATGTTCATATTGTATGTTTTTCTTGCAGGAAAATTGTTATTATTATTATTTAACTAATTTCGATAAAAATTAACTTCAAACTAATAGTATGGACTAATTTTAAGCTTTATGGGAAGTACATGGACTAATTTTAGACATTTGAAGGTATAGAGGCTAAAATGGAATGAAACCCAAAGTACTTTTTTATATCCCCTACATACAACTATAAAAAGATTTTCTTCCACCATTTTTTACCATAAACTTGAACTCCATTTTTCTCTACTTTTAATTCTCTCATTTTCTTACTTTGAAAATCTATATTCAATCTCAAAAAGCAACTGCTTGTTGGTTTAGATGCTTGGAAATAATAAGGGGGCGTTTGGAGCACCGTTTTGGAATCAGAACCCTTGGAATCGGAACCCTGGGGGGTTTGTTCTGGGGGGTTTGAAAGCCTGGGAATCAGAAAACAGTGTTTGGGGTGCAGTGTTCTGAACCCTGGAAATCAGAAAACAATGTTTGGAGTGCAGTGTTCTGAACCCTGGGGTTGTGCAGTTTTTGTTTTTCCTTTTTTCCTTTGCTACTTTGGTCTCTTTTTTTTTTTTCCTTTTCCTTATATTCTAGTGGCAATCTTTGGTTAGTTGTAGAATCCTTTGTGTAAGTTGGGTAATTTTTTTTAGTACTTTTGAACGGACCTTTTAATTAGTATAAGAATGAGAAATTTGTTACTGGAAATGCAAATAATTACTTCGTAAAATACGAAATTTGGTTAGGTTTATGGCATGTATAAAAAAAACAGTTGTAATAATTTATTATTTTTTACAAAAAAAAAATGTGAGTTTCCAATGAAAAATAATTACTTTGTCAAATATCAAATTTGGTTAGGTTTATGACAAGTATTAAAAAATATATTTGTAATATTTTATTATTTTTTAACAAAAAAATGTGAGTTTCCAATGAAAAATCAACGTACTTTGTCAAATATCAAATTTGGTTAGGTTTATGACAAGTATAAAAAAAATATTTGTAATAATTTATTGTTTTTTACAAAAAAAAAAATGTGAGTTTCCAATGAAAAATCAACATACTTTGTCAAATATCAAATTTGATTAGGTTTATGACAAGTATAAAAAAAAACATTTATAATAGTTTATTGTTTTTTACAAAAAAAAAATGAGTTTCCAATGAAAAATAATTACTTTGTCAAATATCAAATTTGGTTAGGTTTATGACAAGTATAGAAAAAAAACATTTATAATAGTTTATTGTTTTTTACAAAAAAAAAATGTGAGTTTCCAATGAAAAATAATTACTTTGTCAAATATCAAATTTGGTTAGGTTTATGACAAGTATAAAAAAAAATATTTGTAATAATTTATTGTTTTTTACAAAAAAAAAAATGTGAGTTTCCAATGAAAAATAATTACTTTGTCAAATATCAAATTTGATTAGGTTTATGAGAAGTATAAAAAAATAAAACATTTGTAATAATTTATTGTTTTTCAAAAAAAAATGTGAGTTTCCAATGAAAAATAATTATTTTCTCAAATATGAAATTTGGTTAAGTTATGACATGTATAAAACAAACATTTGTAATAATTTATTGTTTGTTACAAAAAAGATGTGAGATACCAATTAAAAAAAAACAATGGAAGAGACGGGAGAGAGATAAGAAAACGTGATAATGAAAATATGTGCCAAATGAGGAGCAAACCAGTGTGTTGGAAATCAAACCCCCCCTATTTTACTATGCAAAACCATGGGGTTGTGTTTCAAAACCATTGGGTTTTGAACACAGTGGCCCAAACAAGGGTTTGGGTTTGGATTCCAAAACAACTCAACCCAACCCATTGCTCCAAACACCCCCTAAAGGTTTTGTCAACCTTGCACTAAGCACAAGTGCACACACTCATAATGCAACTAGGTAATACTTGGAAGTATTCCAAGGTTGAATCCAGAGAGACTTGGTTTCACACTTTTGTTCTCAACTTTAATTCGTGGATGCGAGGAGAAAGAATGAAAGAATACAAAGATTTGAACGCAAGGGGAAAGAAAAGAAAGTAAAAACAAAGGAAAAACAGTAAAGGAAAAAATAGGGGTTAGCTCGGGATTTCTCTATTATGCACTTCGTCTCCTATTTTGTTTTGGTAAACATGCATTTTCTCTCAACTAAGCATGGGTTCTTACTTACCCTAATTCTCTCAAGAAGGATGTTAAGCACACTATAAAGTCATGTGTCTATGCTCAGAATAGTGGAATATAACCTGACCCATTTAGGCTTGCAAGTGGTTGTTTTATGTCTAAAACTTCCTAGTGAATGATTCACTCTTGCTCTCCTTAGAAGTTCCACACACCCATACCCTCTCAGTGCTCAAATGTGCTATTTGAAGAGAATAATCAAATTAAACCCACAACGGAAGCGTTGGAATCGACTTTGATTTTATTTTAGAATTAAACAAAAAATAATTTTAGACTAAGCAACATATATCTTGACATAAATATGGAGAAAAAGTTTTGGCAGTTCTTTACTTCTTGTGTTCCAAGATTTCCACAAAGTCTTCCTTGCTGTGATTCGAACACAGAACCAATGCTTGTGGGAGCCTTTTGAAAGAAATTCACAAGAGATTAGAGAGGAAAAGGTATAGAGAGAATTCTCTAATTTTCTATTGAGGAGATGTAGTGTCTAATGACTCAACCCAAATGTCCTATTTATAGAGACCTATGACAAATATTTGCCATAATTATAATATTATATTTTAATACCTAATATATTAAAATATATATTATACTTATTTGAATCTCATTCAAATTTTAAATATATATGTTTTTCATTAATGTATCTAATATACATTAACCATTTTAATATTTAATGTATCAAAGACAATAAATATATTTTTCTCTTTTATATTTGACTATTTTTTTACCACTTGCATTGCACATGTAATCAAAATAGTATGAATTAAATGTAATATATAATGAATTTAACTAATCAATTTTTTTTTATACATTCTTATATTATTTTTGGTTTTTCTATTTTTATTATAATTTTATATTTTTAATGTGACTAATTTGAATATAATATAATATTTCTATTATAATATAATTTTTCATATAATATAACATAATTTTAATATAATATAATTTTTATTTCTATTATTATTATTATTATTATTTATAATATAATATATACTTTTTGTAATAATATATTTTGTTTAATTTATGTAATACTTGTTAATGCAATTTTATAACGATTATTTTTTATTTAAATATGACATACTATTATTGACAAAGAATTAATTAAAAAATACAAACATATATATGTGACATATCATAGGAAATATAGTAACAATAATTATGCTAAATAATACAAACATATATTTTTAAAAAATTGGTTTATAAAGTCAAAACTTTTTTATAACTTCTTTATAGGCAATGTATTTGGTCAAATTGTCATTTGCACTACATCAATTGAGGACCAACGAGCTATGTAAATTTTAAAACAAAAATGTCATGCAATATAGTTGTAGTTTTTTTTTTTCTTTTCTTTTTGAAATATTTATTTAAGAGAGCAAGAAACTTTTTTAAAATTTATAAACATCATCTTAAAATTAAAAGAGTATCTTCTAAAACGTCATTCAATATAGTTGTAGTTTTTTTTTTCTTTTTGAAATATTTTTTAAGAAAGCAAGAAACTTTTTAAAATTAATAAACATCATCTGTAAATTAATATAGTATTTTCTAAAATTAACGTGTTTACATTATTGCTAAAATTTTTAAATCAAAAGTAATATTTTAAAAATCAAACACAAAAATAAACTAAACCCTAAATCAAAACTCAAAATAATAATTTAGTTATAAATAAATTAAAACAATGAGTAAAAAAATATATAAAAGAAAAAAATGTGGGCTAACGAAATTTTAATTTAAAAAAAAAAAAAGATACCTTATTAAAAATTAGAGGATATGGATATTTTAGATTTAGAAAAAAGAAGCATCAACAACACAACATGAGTGATATCAACTAACATAATTTTGTGTAAAAAAAACATGAAAGAAAACGAAGAATGTGGGCTAGTTTAAATTTATTAAAAAAAAAAAAAAAAAGATGCCTGATGAGAGAATGAGAGATACCTAATCAAAAATTGGAGGAGATGGATATTTTAGATCTGAAAAAAAGAACATCAACAACATAACATGATGAAAAATTAAAGGACATGGCTATTTTAGATATGGAAAAAAAATTGGAGGACATGTGAAATTTATAGAAGAAATTTAGACTCAATTCTAATTTGATTTGATTTTGAATCAAATTAGATATTTTATCAAATTAAGAATAAAAATTAATTCAAATTCTTTTCGAATTTTGAGTAAAAAAACGTGAAAGAAAAAAGAGTTAATTCAATTAAATTAGATATCTCATTAAATATGCTATCAAATATCAAATTAAGAATAACAATTAATTCAAATTATTTTTGAATTTTGAATAAAAAAATGTGAAAGAAAAAATTAATTCAAATTATAATTAGATATCCGATGAAATGAGTAAGAATTGATTCAAATTATGTTTTAATCAAATTTGAAATTAAATTAGATTATGATGATTTGATTGATGTAATTAAATAAAATTTAAAGAAATATTTTGGTCTAAAAATATTTTTCAGAAACTATTGTTTTGGTCTCTAAAAATATTTTTCAGAAACTCTTGCTTTTTAATATATTATAGATTATAGATATATATTATAGATATTGATTCAAATTAATCAATTTGAAATTAAATCAAATATTCATTTTGAATCAAATTATCAAATCGGATTAGGATGATTTGATTAAAGTAATCCGATTTGAAATTAAATCAGATATTCATTTTGAGTCAAATTATTAAATCGGATTTGGATGATTTGATTAATGTAATTAACTAATTAACTAAAATTTAAAAGGGTATTGTGATCTAAAAATGTTTTTCAAAAATCCTTGTTTTTTAATATATTATATAGAATTATAGATTATAGATATTACTAATAATAATAATAATACTATTATATTATAGATATATATTTTTTTAAACTAAAATAATTGGATACACAAAGATGTAATTAATTGGAGGTACCTTAATTTTTTTAAGCCAAAAACTTAATTTGAAAAAGAGATAAAATTTTGAAAAAAAAAATTGAATAAGGTTGGAAAGAATAAAGAGAAAAAAAAATATAGCAATATGATGTCCAAAAGTCATGCCAAAAACTTAATTTGAAAAAGAGACAGAGTTTTGAAAAAAAAAATTGAATAAAAAAAAAGATACATTATCTGATAAAAAATTGGAGATGACTACTTTTAGACTTGAAAAAAAATAGTTATTACTAAAAATTAAAACCTCATATGAAAAAAAAAAGATAATTGGATACAAAAGAAGTTACAATAATTTGAATACGTGAAGAATTGTGTATATATATACAAAGACGTAATTGTAACAAAAAAAAAAGAAATAAAATTAGCATCCAACCAGCCAGTTCAGATTTTTGGGCTATTGCAACTAAATAGCATAAGAATTATAATTTGACGTATATAAGAATTAATAAGAACTATAAGAAGTTCAGTTTAAAAAAAAAAAAAAAGAAATATAAGAACTTCAATTTAAAAAAAAAAAAAAAGAAAAAAAGAAAGAACTATAAAAACTCCAGTTTCAAAAAAAAAAAAAGAAATATAAGAACTTTAGTTTCAAAAAAAAATATAAGAACTTCAGTTTCAAAAAAAAAAAAACTATTAAGAACTAAATGAAAAAAAAAGTACATAAAGAAGAAGTCCAGTTTCAAAAAAAAGAAATATAAGAACTTCAGTTTCAACAAATCAAAAAAAAAAAGTATAAGAACTAAATGGAAAAAAAAAATACCTGAAGAAGAACTCCAGTTTTAGAAAATAAAAAAAAAATAACTATAAGAACTAAATGAAGAAAACGTACCTGAAGAAGAACTCCAGTTTCAAAAAATTTAAAAAAAAAACTATAAGAACTAAATGAAAAAAAAAAAGCATACCTAAAGAATTGAGTATAAGAATTGTGTATGATAATTAGATACAATTTATAGAAGTAAATTTGATTTGATTTTGAATCAAAGTGCTTATCAAATTAAGACTATTGATTCAAATTCATCAATTTGAAATTAAATCAGATATTCATTTTGATTCAAATTATCAAATCGGATTAGGATGATTTGATTAATGTAATTAACTAAAATTTAAAAGGGTGTTTTAGTTTAAAAATGTTTTTCATAAACTGTTGCTTTTTATGTATTATAGATATATTTAATATATTAAATACTAATTTGAACACTTCAAATTAAATATTACTTTAAACATTTCAAATTTTTCTTTCAACTAAAATGATTTTTTAGTGTTACTATGAACTAGCAATAGAACTTTATGGACCTACAGATTATAAGCTTCAATGATACAAAATTGATTAATTAACTCTTTAATTAATCAATTTTCATTCATTAACTCTAGAGTCACTCTACTATAGATCTAGAGTTGCACTCTTTTGTACTGTAGGACAATTTGTGTCCATAGATTTAATCACTACATGCAAATCGATCATTTACGAGTTGTTCGTAATTATAGTTGAGTCAAAAGTCTGTTATACCCTTGTAATTACATCTTACACCTTAAGTACCACTGATCCTCTAATGAACAATTTGTTTATGATCTAACTATAAATTAAGTCCCTCTTGGGCCAATGAGAGGGTCGGGCCCCATTGTTCAAGTCTCAAAATCAACACTTAAGGGAACTACTCATCTACTTACCCTATATGGAAAGAAGTGAATTTCATCTTGTGAGATTATGTTCTCAGCTCCATATTTGGTCAAGCCCCCAAAATAGTAGGCTTATTCAATTGGCTACAAAAGCTTCTCTCACCCATGCAAATCAAAGGACAAACCCTCACAGACAGGAGTTCATAATGCACTCAGGATTAAGATTGAGTCGCATATGATCCTCCTGATGAAATATTATTTTTCTCAATTAATGGATTTATAAAGAAAAATTAAATATTTCGTGGTCTAATCTTATACAAAATCATTATATAAGATACCCCCACTCACATGTCTCCACATGAACGATTTGGATCAAATCATTTGTAACTATAACAAAGTGGGTCGTATCAATAGTTTTCTATTTTAAAAAATCTCTATTTAAAGATAAAATAAAAACAAAACAACATTTCATATCAAATTATCTAATTAATTCATACATATAATTCAAATGTTTAACTATATAATTCAAACATATTCAATTATCTAAATCATTAACAATAAAATTTTAAATGATATATATATACTTATACACATATATACATATATATATGTTAAAAATATAAAAAAAATTAAATGGGGCGGGGAACAGGGAACGAAGACAGGAACCCATCCCCGTTTAGCTTGCAGTAAATTTTTTTCCCCCACTCCCTCCTCATTCTCCTCCTAAACGGGGATTTCCCTCCCCGTTAAGGCGAGTCCCCGTAGGAAAAATGAACATCTCTAAGTATAGAGATAAGGAAAGAATTAGAGAGTTTTATCACACATCAGGATTGAGTCAGTGAGGATAAGAGAGAGGACGGGCCTATTCTAGTTGAGGAGGTTCATGAGGTAGAATTTGAGGTTGTAAGGCCTTTGTCTATTTTATCTTCTGACTCATCTCTTATTCTTGAGTGTTCTTCTTCTTATTCTCACGAGTCCATGTCAGAGTCTGTTTATTTTGATCTATCTCCTTTTTATGCTTTTTATATCTAAAAATACCAAAAATATTTTTGCTTGAAGGTCCCATGAGAAGTTGGTGATTTTGCTAGCTTTGGTCTATTTTGTTGACTCTGGGAAGAGGGGCTCAAAGAAATGGAAAAACTTTTACGTACCTTGAGAGCCCACATGAATCTCATCTAGCTAAAGATGTTAAATAAGCGCTTCTTGGGAGGCAACTTAAGCTTTCTATCTTTTAGCCTTTTTTTTTTCTTTGTTGTTTGTTTATGTTTTTCTTTTAGTTTTGTTTGTGTTGATCTTGTGTTCCCATGGTTGATTATTTTTAGAAGCCCGAGATTAAAATTCCTTCACATTGCACCCAGTTGATTAGGCTAAATTGAGGTTTCTCTCACACTCCAGAGCAATACCGTTCTCCTTTCTATCTTTTTAAATTGTCCTTTGCATGCTTAATTAGATTCGAATAATTTTTACATTGGGGAAGATGTAAGGTTTAAGTGTGGGGGTATTAATGTATGTTGTTCTGACTGAGCTTTTGTTGAATTTTTTTTGTGAATTATATGATGATTATGTTGCACTTGTGTGATAAAGACAGCCTGTGATGTGTTATGAATAGTGATTATGTTTGCAATTTTTGTGAAATATAAGAGCATGTCTTGGATTTGAGTAAATTTAATTTTTTTCTTGGATTTTCTTGCAAGTTATGAGCACTTAGCCTATCTTTGATTAGTTTTGAAGGCTTAGAGTAGTTTTATATTATCCAGAAGTTTGTTGTCACTCCGATAGGCTTAAGCTCTAGTTTGATGGTTAACTTGCATGATAAAGTGTAATGTGTTACTTAGGAGAAAGAAAAAGCATGTTTGATTTGCTTGCAATAAATTTAAAAAAAAAAAAGTGAGCTCAAAAGAAAAATCATTTTAGTGGAAGAAAAGAAAAAAACAAAACTTGTAATGTATTGAAAAGAGTCGAGGGTAAAAAGAGCTGCCCTTGTCATTATCACTTAGGCCACCTATATAGCGAGTACTCTAGATAAGGGTCCCTACGATGGGTGTGTGAAAGCTAGTGCCCTTGACATTAAAGTGATGCAAGTTTAGCTAGCTGATTTGTTTATTTTCAGGCACCTGGTAGTTTATCACTGTTAGGATTTATGCCCTAAAGTCTCGTAATTAATGATTTATTTAATAATTAATAATTATTTTGATTATTTTATTTGCAATATAATATTATCCATTATATAAAAAATCCAAGGTTATTAGTATAATCTTGAACAATACGTGGTTGACATAACGAAGAATCATATTCAAGAAATAACCTAAAGGATCATAGTATATGGATAAAGTGGGTGTCTTCTCCTAGTAACACTATTGATACGGCCCAGTGGGTAATAGATACAAATGATTTGATCCAAATTGTTCATGTGGAGATATGTGAGTGGAGGTATCTTATACAATGAGTTTGTGTAAGACTGGACCACAAAATATTTAATCTCCGTTAATTGAGAATATTAATATTGCATCAAGATGATCATATGCGACTCGATCTTAATCCTGCGTGAGTTACGAACTCCTGCCTGTGAGAGTTTGTCTTTTGATTTGCATGGGTGAGAGTGGATTTTGTAGCCGATTCAATATGCCTACTATTTTGGGGACATGACCAAATAGGGAGTTGAGAACATAATCTCACAAGATGGAATTTACTTGCTGAAAATAAACTCTTTGGTCTCTATTGAAAATTGTCTTGTTTTTGTGATCATGAATTTTCTAGCATCTCCCTTTTTCTTTATTTATCTTAGAATCAGTCGAAGTAATCTTGTCGAATTATGGAATTTTCTTTTAATCTCTAGCTTGTAAAATCATGCTTATATTTGTATATTATAGTTGGAGAGAAGACAATGTGTCTTTTTTTTTAAAATTAAAATTCTCTTCCTCATTAACTGATACAATAACTAATGATACTTTAAATTTATTGGAAATAAGAGTCGTTTATATGCTTTGTACTTCGTGTACTTGATTTAAAAAGTTATAGAAATTGTTCAAGAGTAAAATAGACCAATTTAAAAACGTTGAGGATTTAAAGAGGACCTACAATTACTTCCTTTTTAGTTTTAGCCACTTTTATATATACTAGTTAACACTGTGTGTTGCACGTGTTTTTTAAAGTTCTAAAATAATTATTAATGGTAAAGATAAAAATTATTTAATCAATGTTAAAAAAAACAAATATATAGAAAATAAAAAGTAAACATTGTCAACTTTAATCTAAAAACATAATATGTAATTTTTAAATATTTAAATTTTTAGCATGAAATGAGTAAAGTTAATTTGAGAGTAAAATCACCTCTAAGTTTCATTGTTTCTTGCAAAACTGTTTTTAAGTCAATCTAATATTTAAAAAATTGGTTTTTATTTGTTAACAAACATTGCATATTGAGGAAAAAAAATACACACCATTTGTACAAAAATAAAAATCTTGAACTACTAATAAATATAGAAAATTCTTGATCAGAATTTACAATGAAGGGTAAACTTGACAAAACAATATATTTTTTTAATAAGAAAAAGGTTGTGTTTTTTTAAGGGAAAAAAGAACTAAAATAATAAAATATATTATATGTAAGAGTACAAATATACAAGGATGATTAAAGGTAAAATATTAATATTTAAATATTAAAAACTAAATTGAGAAAAACATAATGCATATTAAACTGCACAATGAAAAATATAAAATTTATATTCAACTTGGATGCTTATTTAATTTAAGACAACGAAATAATAAATGAAAAGGAAAATAATTATCAATGAATTATAAAGAAAGACTAAATTATAGAAAATATTTATGAACTTGGTATTTTATTTCAAAAATATATTTAAATTTTTAAAAGCTTTATTAATACCTTTAAAAGTTTAAAAATACTTTTACCGTTACTTTGTACTTTGAAAGTTCAAAAGTATTTTTGAAACAAATATAAAGTTTAAGGGTATTTTTTATAAGGTTAAAATACCATTTTGGTCCCTGTACTTTGAAGGTTGTTCCATTTTAGTCTCTGTACTTTAAAATGTTCAAATTTGGTCCCTGTACTTTTAACAAATCTCAAAAATCGTCCCCACCATTAGTTTGGGGTTAGATTGACGTTAAAATCTAATTAAAAAAATATTTTTTCTCTTTCCTCCTGCTTTCTCTCTCCCCTTCTTCGTTTCTCAAAAATCGTCCCCACCAGGTGAACAAAAATCGTCCCTTCTTCCTCTCTCTAATCTCCATATTCTTCTCTTTGCTAGTTAAAGTTTCTCCATTGATGATGACTTAAAAACCTTCATATTCGATTTGATGGAAGGTCATGGCCATGACTTTTATCGAAGCATAGCTTTTATTTTTCTTCTTAGATTCTGAAATTCCATGAATCTAAGTTTGATGCTTAACAAAAAGCTAAAAGAGAAAGTTAAGAAAGGATAGCAAGGGGAGAGAGAAAGTTACAGAAGTGAGAATGGAGGAGAGAGAAAGTTGGAGAAAAGAAAAAATCGAATATTTAAAAGCTACTTCTTCTTCTCTTCGAAATTTTGCTTATATCCATCACTTTTTTTTGGTCAAATATTAGATTGAACTTGAAAGGGGGAAGGAGGAGGCTGCAATGAGGGGGGGAAGTGGGGAAAGAGAGAAACGAAGAAGGGGAGAGAGAAAGCAGGAGGAAAGAGAAAAAATATTTTTTTATTAGATTTTAACGTCAATCTAACCCCAAACTAACGGTGGGGACGATTTTTGAGATTTGTTAAAAGTACAGGGACCAAATTTGAACATTTGAAAGTACAGAGACTAAAATGGAACAACCTTCAAAGTACATGGACCAAAATAGTATTTTAACCTTTTTATAATTTAGCCAAAAAGAAAAATCAAATCTATCAATTATACCCAATAAGTTAGTCAATTTTTTTTCTATTTTTTAAGGACCCGGCTCATTTTTTAATTTAAGAAAAACAAAACTGAGTTTGTAAAATTAAAATAATAATAATAAAAAAGAAACCTAACTGCTCCACGGCTGCAGCAGCTTCTTCTTCTGCACGTCCTCTCGTCCGTTTTCAGCAGCTCGTGCCGTCGCCGCAGCCTCCGTCGTAGTCGTAGCTTTTAGCACAGACTTTCTAGTCCCTTGTTGTTACAGGTATTCTCCCAATCTCCATCTATGTCTTTCTTCTCACTTGAAGAACAAAAATTAGAAATTGGGATGTGGTGTATGTGTGTTGGCTGTTTTGATTATTCTGTCTTAATTCCTCAGCCCAAATCAGGTTTCTCTCGCACGAACTAAAAACATTTGAAGAAAAGGGGCATAAGAATTAATAAACAAGAGAAAGTGAAACATAAATCTGAATGGAAGAGAATTTGACTCTACAAAACTACATCTCTCTCATTCAGTTGGATAGAATTGTGTTGTAGGAATAAGCTAAGTTCTAGTTTTTTTCCTCCATGAAAATCCTTACAAATATTCATCCTTTCTTCACTGAATTCATTCATTCTCCAATCCTAATTCATTCTCGAGCTCTTTGTTGCTTCATAAATTTCTCCACTGCACTGCAACTCAACTAGAATCTTTCTCGTAGAGTCTCGATTGGATGTTGGGCTTTTACCATCTGAATTGCTTACCATTATCCTTCACTGGGGTCTTAGTAATGGCAATGGGGTTTACAATTATTCGTCTTCTATGAGTCTATTTTAACGTCAAATGGGTCTTTTCATTTCCAACCACAAGAGTTTTTATTACCCCTTCTACTCTTTCTTCCATATTAATTCAACTATAAATGCATTATTAAAGCCCTATTTGATAATCATTTGGGCCCCGTTTGATTACCATTTAGGCCCCGTTTGATAAACATTTGGTTTTGGTTTTTGGTTTTTGAAAATTAAGCCTATAAATACTACTCTCACTTATGTATATACTTATTTTGTTATCTACTTTTTACCTACGTTTTCAAAAATCAAGCCATGTTTTGAAAACTAAAAAAAGTAGTTTTCAAAAACTTGTTTTTGTTTTTAGAATTTAGCTAAGAATTCAAATGCTTCCTTAAGGGAGATGAAAACCATGGTAGAGAAATTGAGAGAAAACAAGCTTAATTTTCAAAAACCAAAAACCAAAAACCAAATGGTTATCAAACGGGGCCTTAGTTTTTGGTTTTTGGTTTTTGGTTTTTGAAAATTAAGCCTATAAATGCTACTCCCACCTATGGATTTACTTGTTTTGTTATCTCCTTTTTACCTATGTTTTCAAAAACCAAGCCATGTTTTGAAAACTAAAAAAAGTAGTTTCCAAAAACCTGTTTTGTTTTTAGAATTTGGCTAAGAATTCAAATGCTTCCTTAAGGGAGATGAAAACCATTGTAGAAAAATTGAGAGAAAACAAGCTTAATTTTCAAAAACTAAAAACCAAAAATCAAATGGTTATCAAACGGGACCTTGATTTTTTATTTTTGGTTTTTGAAAATTGTGCTTGTTTTCTCACAATTTCTCTACCATGGATTTCATCTCCTCTACAATGGTTTTCATCTTTCTTCCTTAGCCAAATTCCAAAAACAAAAACAAGTTTTTGAAAACTACTTTTTTTTAGTTTTCAAAATTTGGCTTGGTTTTTGAAAACATATGTAAAAAGTAGATAACAAAACATGGAAAACCATAGGTGGAAGTAGTATTTATAGGCTTAAATTTCAAAAACCAAAAACCAAATGGTTATCAAACGGTGCCTAAATTATTCATTGGCCAATCAAATCCCACTTTCAAGGTACATTATTATTGTTTAAAGAGTATTTTTCAACTTAAAAAAATAAAATTACAATATTATTGTAGCTTGCGTTCATAGTATGAGATTCTTGTAGTATTTAGTATTTACAGTGTTTTTAAAGGCTCAAGGCGCACTAAGGCGCAATGGCCCTCTGGAGCCTAGGAGCAAGGCGCACAAAAAGGCGCGGGCTTTTTTTTTCTAAGGCGCACTATATATAAAAAAACATAAAAATATATATATGTATGTATGCATACACAATAAAAAAACCTTCATGGGAAGAAATGAAGTTTTAACCAAGAAAATTATGTAAAAGATAAATAAGGTTCAAGTATTAGTCTTTGAACATAGAGTCAATACTCCATTAAAAAACATGAAACAATACAACACTAATCAAAAATACAAGATCAAAAGTCCTAAATATCAAACTCATCATCACTAAATTGATCTTCAGCCTCATTCTCTCCATCATTGGACTTATAGCCATCTGTATCTTCTTCTTCAGTTTCAAAGTCATCCAAATTTACAGGTGGGGGCGTGGGTCGTGGGTCTCGTAGTGGTGGCTGTGTGGATGATGAACATGGAGCATTATTCTTGGTTCTTGATTTAGCTCTAGAATAATAGGCAGGTTCTTTTGCTCCGGCAACTCTGGAAACATCGCCCCATGTTAAAG
Source organism: Trichosanthes truncata (assembly GCA_033996785.1). Taxonomy (NCBI): domain Eukaryota; kingdom Viridiplantae; phylum Streptophyta; class Magnoliopsida; order Cucurbitales; family Cucurbitaceae; genus Trichosanthes; species Trichosanthes truncata. Next base: position 21,610,275 of record JAWPNB010000003.1, on the reverse strand, counting down.
AATCATCATCGAATACAAGATCATTATCCTCTTCAGAATCATCATCCATTCTTCCAATCAACCACTCATTACTATCATCAATATCTTTTAAAGAGATGGGGTCAATGACATCCCGAATGTTATATCGACGTTTCAATGCTCTATTATATTTTATGAACACCAAATCATTCAGACGACTTTGAGCAAGTCTATTCCTTTTCTTGCTATGAAGCTGCAAGTATAAATAATGAAAGTTCCATGACAATTCAAACTAAGAATTTAAAACTTAATTCTCAAGATACTTGATGAAAAGATAACTAACCTGTTCAAAAACACTCCAATTACGTTCGCATCCAGAGGCACTACAAGTAAGACCTAAAATTCTCACAGCAAACCTTTGCAAGTTTGGAGTTGATTGCCCAAAATCATCCCACCATTCCACTATAGGTCAAAACTATGTTAATAGCTTTAAATTCAACAAAATAATTTAATGTTTTACTTTTATCGAATAATGAAATTTAAAATTTACCTGGAGATCTTTTGTCTCTTTGTCTAATGGCTAAGTTTTGTCCAAATAATCCTTCAGCTTTCTTGTACTTGGTCAGCTCTTCAAGTATCTTATCTTGTACCTCTAGAGAAGGAACCATTTTTGTTATACATGAGTATAACCCTTTAACAATTTCATCATCAGCTTGAATGTCAGGATTTGAATAATAGAATTCTGGGTTTAAAAAATAACCCGCTGCATGCAAGGGTCGATGCAACTGAAGCTCCCATCTTCGATCAATGATTGTAAAAATATCCTTGTACTTTTCTTCCTTTCCATTAAAGGATCTAGCTATGGCCTCCTTAGCTCTATCCATGGCCTCATAAATATATCCGATGGGAGGCTTTTTCTCGCCATCCACCAACCTAAGAACTCGCACTAGAGGGCCTGAGACTTTAAGAGCAAACACAATTGTATTCCAAAAAGTAGTCAACAAAATAGTTTGAACAACTCTTTTTCCTTGTTGCTCTTTACTCCATTTGCTATTTTTCCATTCATCGGAAGTAAGCATTTTCCTCAAGTTGTTCTTTTGACGATGTATACTTGATAATGTAATGCAAGCTGTAGCAAAGCGAGTCTTAGTTGGTCTAACCAACTCCTTTTGATTGGTAAATTGTCTCATCATGTTTAGCAATCCAGGGCGAACATAAATGAAATTGCTAATATCCATGCCTCTTTTTAGTGTTTTTTGAATATTTGGGATCTTGTAGATATCTTCCAACATCAAATCCAAGCAATGAGCAGCACATGGCGACCAAACTAGGTGTGGTCGTTTTGCTTCTAATAATCTCCCTAGTAAAAGTAAAGTAACAACATATTAGGCAACTTTAAAGGTGAAAAAGTAAGACTAATTTCAAAATGAGCTACTGATCTAGTATTTCTTACCTGCCATCACATTTGCTGAGGCACTATCAGTAACAACTTGTACCACATTGGCTTCTCCAATGCGCTCTACAAAATTGTCTAGCAGTTCAAACATTTTATTCCCGTCCTTCACATAAGATGAGGCATCAATAGACTCAATAAACATGGTGCCTTTAGGACTATTAACTAAGAAGTTAAGTAAAGTCCTATTTCTTCTATCTGTCCATCCATCGGTCATGATAGTGCATCCAACCTTGACCCACTCTTCCTTATGACTCTTCATCAACTCATTTGTGATTGCTAACTCTTTTTTTAAGCATGGCACTCTCAATTCATGGTAAGATGGTGGTTTCAATCCAGGGCCAAATTGCCCTATTGCTTCAATCATAGGTGCAAAGCTTTCGTAATTGCAAGCATTTAAAGGCATTCCAGTATCATAAAACCATCGAGCAATTCTTTGAATGGTGTGCTCCCTCATCTCCTTCTTGTAAGCGGCATTCAATGTTGTTTGTTTTCCTTTATCATTCTTTCGATTTTGAACAACAGTTTCTGGATTAGGAGTAAAATATATCGGACCCCTTTGTTTTGGCTTCTTAAAAGAAGACTTAATTGATTCTAAACTTGTCCTTGGAAAGTTTGAACTTGATGCCGATCTCTTACTCGAATTGCTTACCATTACAACATCTTCATCCTCACCCTCATCTTCAATACCATAATTTGCATCATCAATGTCCGGAATCAAATTTCTTTGTTCTTTGACCTCCTTTCTCTTGGACATATATGCTTTAATTTCTTCTTTTACATGATCCGGGCATTTTCTACATGCCGTTGCATTTCTATAACCACCAACAAGGTGTTGCTTCATTCTATATACCCCTCATTTTGTTACTTTGGAACAAAAACCACAAACTAAAGCATTAATATCTTCAGCATTTTCCAAACGAGCATATTTCCATGCCGGATCTTTTCTTAGACTGTCCTCAGCCATCTAACAAATTACCAATAACCAACCTAATGGATAAAATTAATTATCTCATATTAGAAATTTAAACCACCAACTGACAGTAGCTTAAAAAAATGCAAATAGTTAGCGAGAGAGTTTGATTAAAAATATAAACTGAGCTGAGAGGACCAAATTTTCAGCTTGAAATAGGAACCAACCAAATGACAATCAAATCAAGCAAAGAAAAACGACTACTTGAAAAATAAAATTGAAAAAACCATAGCCTTATTCGGAGAGATGGAGAGGGAAATCAAATGAGAAATAAAATGAAATGGAGAGGGAGCCGACGGAAAGAGAGGGAGAAAAGAAGAAGAAAAAGAAGAAGAAAAGAAGAAGAAAAAGAAGAAAATGGACCGAAGAGAGAACTCACCTGGAAACTGAGAGCTCTTCGAAAATGGAGGGATTGAAGAAGGCGAAGAAAAAAGGAGCTCTTCGAAGGAAGGAACGAACTGCAGTATACTCTTTTACATTTACTATTTTAAAAAAATATATAAACTAATTAACTAAACCCAAAACGCAGAAGCCCTTGTGTTTTGGGTTTATTGTTTTATTTTTTTATAATACAAAATAAGTAAAACGGTGCGTTGCCCTTGCGTTTTCGGTTTTCTTTCTTTTTTTTTTTTTTTTTTATACGAAATAAGTAAAACGCACCGTTTTACTTTTAAAATTAAAAAAAAAAAAAAAAACGATTGAAGAAGCCCCAGAGGCGCGCGCATAGTGTCACAACCATACTAAGAAGAGAGTAGGTTGTGACCCTCACAGCGTAGACAGGTGCAACGGCGGCACGCAAGTGTCGCCCATATGGCCACTCGAGGGCCAAGAGAAGACAAGTGCCATGATGCGACCGAGGAGGACGGTGCATCATCTAACACACCAACATATGTAGGCATGAACGCCAAGTTGAGATTTAAGCAAAACAGGGAGGAACCATGTCGTCTAAGGTGGCATCTACAAGCTTAGTGGGGGCCAGATGGGGCCCCGAGCCATATCCTCGAAAGTTGGGGTTCCGTCATGAGTTTTGACGGGCGGCTCTGGAGTTAAGTCCGTATATGGACAAGATAGAAGCTCGCCAGATTTCGTGTCGATCGGAGTCCAGACGAGCGCTCCACGCTGGCGTATGATCCCTCGCCAAATTGACGTGCAAGGGTGCCAGGAAGGAAAATCTCAATATGCTACCTTAGGGGGAGGCATGGTGTCAGCTCTCCACCACCCCTGGGCCTCAGGGCCTAAGCGAGCTACCCCATGGCACATGAGTGTGTCATGGTGTGGGCGAGCGTCTGCAAGACGAGTGTCTTGGGCGTCTTCTTATGGAATGGGATTTCCTAAGACAGTGTCGGGCGGCACTGGTGTGCCGACATTGCGCCCCTTCCCATGGGTTAGAGGTTCGACCATAGGACCCGGTAGCGGCCAGCGACCCGAGAATGACTCGGCATGGACACGGAAGGATCCATGCCTCAATATAACTCGGATGGATGGATGTCCGAGAGGCCCCGATTATGAAGGCGACCCATGGGAAGGATTCGATAGCATGTCCGAGCGAATGGCTAAGTTAATTGACATCCCGAGGCCCGGGATTGGGTCACTATTCATCAGTGGGACTCGATGGTTTCCGGTTTGCACGTTACTTGCCCGTTATGTCCCGGTATGTCTTATAATGCGCCGAGAAGCTCCGGTTTGCATCGGTTTCACTCGGTAAGCATTATAATCACCCGGTAGGGCCCGATAAGTGCCGGAATCACCCGGTAAGCTCCGGTTAAGCGTTTTGACGCCGTTCTGGCCCAACGAAGAGACCGATTGAGCCCCGGTGAAGTCCCGAAGCGATGTGGAAGCTTTGCGGACATGTCTAAGAGTTGAGGGGCGATGTCCCCATGAAGCGATTATGCATTCTGATGACCTTGGCCTAAGGTAGAGGCAAGGTTGAGCCTTAGGACTTGGCCTAGAGTAGAGGCAAGTCGGCTAGAGTCGCATTCAAGTGAACATACACGTACAGGCGACGTGTATGGCCAAGTTATATTCCGCTGCATGATTAAAGAAGCTTGGTTGAGGAGGATTAACCTCGCCTAAGGTCCGACGAAACCACAAAGCTGGGCGAAAAATATATTGGGGCTTGAGTTCCCCTTAAGGCTGGCCATGATAAAGGCGAAAAATCATGGCGCCGCGCGGTTGGAGAAATACGACCGTGACACATAGCGCGCCTCATGGGCTTCACGGAAGGCGCGCGCCTTACCCGCGCCTTCCTACCAGCGCCTCGCCTCTCCGAGGCGAGGCGCTGCAATTGAGCCTCGCGCCTAGGCGCGCGCCCGAAGGCGCCTTTTAAAACACTGAGTATTTAGAAAGGAAGATGAAAAGTTAACCACGTATAATGATGGTATTGAATGATGGTTGGAAGATAAAAAGATGAAGGGGCAAAGCTGGCATACAATTAAAAAGTGAAGGGATAAAATTGGCACAAAAAGTTTCTCCTTATTGTGCCTTTTATATATACTATAGATTACAGATAAATGACAACTTAAAAAGTTTTTTTTTAAATGAAATTTCTTCCCTTCAAACCTACCTAGGGCAAATGGATCCAGAACACCGAAATTATTCATTTTTTTTAGTACAACAAAGGTGGGGTGTGGGAATTTGAATCTCTAACCTCAAGGAAACAATTACCTCTGAGCTATGCTCATTTTAGCAACTCGAGAAGTTATTCAGGGAGGCTTGTACAATGTGCCTCACATTTTTATACTAAGAAAGACTAAAAATCATAATTTTACCATGGCATAAATGCCACATTGATAATTTTCCAAACTCCAAACCCGTAAGGCCAGCCAATAGCCATCACCTCTTGCGAAGGCCCCCTCGTCTCAGGCACCTGACCTCCCATATCTCTGCTGGTTCACTCTCTCTAGGTTGCTAAAAACCCTACCCACCCTTTAGGGTTTTTATCATTACATTTTGCCTTTGCCTATTTTTTTCACTCCTCAATCATCATCTCCCATTTGAAAACCTTGTTTAAACCTTTCTAATACTTGACTTCAAATTGAAGACCTCAATTCAGGTATTTTGCTTAATTTCTCTTTGATCATGCTTGAATATTTCTTTAATTCCTTCATTTACTATTTCTCAATATGAATGTAAATGGTTTACACACGGAATTCCATTCACTTCTTGACTACTACATATGTCTTCTCACTCCATTTCTCTATTATATGTGAATCTGTGAAATCCCCAACCAGGCCCTAACTCAGTCGGTGGTCTCCCCTTTTGCAATGAATGTTAAATACAGTTGTTGCTTTTCAATTTTTTGCTGTGAAATCTAGTGCTTCCAGTTATTAACTTAACGCGCTGTTTTCTGTTTGTTTTTTTTTCTTTGCTGCTCTTGTTCTGTTATTTAATGGGCATACATATAATAACTCTGTTTGTTAACTTCCATGATCTCCCTGTTAATTTTTTAGGGTTGCATTAACCTTTTGGGAAGCAGGGTTGCTATTGTAAGGATGGTTGAGCTTCTCTTTGATGATATTTTTAAGATTGAGCGATTAAACCCAGATGGTAAAAAGTTTGATAAAGGTGCGTTTTTGTAAAATAGTTACTCTCCTTTTATATGTATATATATAGAGTATTTTCAAGGATGCTTGTTAGACTGCCTTTCTGTACACCCTTTTGTATTCTTTCTTTTTTTCAAATGAAAGCTCGGTTTTCTATTAAAAAAAAAAAAGAAAAGGAAAAACAGCCAGAGAAATGTGTGAGGTATCTTGGTTTGCCATTAAAAAGAGAAAAAAAAAGGAAAAGAAAAGGAAAACAACTCAAGAAATGTGTGACGGAAGCTTACCTGGAAGGAAGTCTTGGGGGAGGGAAAGGGAACTCTTCTTTCTTCAAACTTTGGAAGTTGGAGATCTTAAAAAAAATCTGATTCTTGATAACAGGGATCCACGTGTATATCTTAATCTCTCTGGTGTTTCACTTGTAAGTCTTTGTAGACTCAATTAGTTTCTCCTCCTCCTGGGGATCCATCTTTCTTTGAACTTTGGAAGTTGACCTGAAGAAAATTTGGGTCTTTTCAAAAACTTTCGCCATTGGGAGGATTGACTACCTTTACTTCATCTAGAGACCTTTATGCTTAGCCCTACCTTTGGGACTTTTAAACCACCTGTTGTTGCTTTGCAATTTTGCTACCAAGGTGTTATGTCATTGTGGCAAACTTTTGGCTTCTCTATGATTCAGAGTTCGAGTATTTGCAGGATGATAGAGAAGTCATTTTGGGATCTTTCATTCAGGACAAAGGACATTTTTTTTATTTTTTTTTTATTTTTTGCTATTCTCTGGAATATTGGATTGGAAAGAAATGGGAGAATCTTCTCTCGTTGTAGGCTTTTGATTCATACTTTTAGACTCATTAGTAGTTGGGAACCCTTTGTTTTGGATTACCAAAAGCCCGGCATCCTTCTGTAAGTTTTTGTTATCCTTGCATTTGCTGGCCCCTTTTTTTGTGGCTTTTTTTAAGTAGTTTCATCAGTCTAGTCCCTAAACTTTGAGGGTTGTGTCTAATAAGTTCTTAAACTTTAAAAAGTGTCTAATAAGTCCTTAAACTTTAAAGTGTCTAATAGGTCTCTAAACTTTCAATTTTGAGTCTAATGGGCCTTTGAACTTTAAATATGTCTAATAGGTCTCTCAACTTTCGATTTATTCGAGAAATTTTTAAAATTCACAAACTTATTAAACACAAAATTGAATTTTGTTTCTAATAGGATCTTGACCTTCCAATTTTGTGTTTAATAATTCCATGAATTTTTTAAAAAATGTCTAATAGGCCATGGACCTTTTAGACACAAAATTGAAAGTCTGGGGACTTAGACTCTAAGAAGCACGAATACGGATATGTGAGATAAATATGACATGTGACACGTCATTTTTTAAAAATCTTGGACACGAATATGGCAAGGACACATTTATTAAAATATATATCATTTTTATACAAGAAGGATAATATGTTTATGCATTTATATGCTTAAAAAAATGTGTCTGATGTATTTCACTCTCAAAAATTATTATTTTTGCCCTATATTATTATGTGTCTATGTAGTATACTGTATACTTAACAAGTGTTTGATATGCATCTAACAAATGTTGGACTTATATTGACTTTGTACAATTAGTGTCTAATACCATGTCTATTGTGCTAACAAGTGTTCGATACGTGTCCTACAAGTGTCCAAGTGTCAGACACAGGCACGCTAGCTAGCCAAACTAAAGTGTGAGTGCTTTTTAGCTTGGACTTATTAGGCACTTTTAAATTTCAAGGATCTATTATTAGTCAAAATTGAAAGTTTAGAGACTTTTAGAGACTTTTTTCTTTTGATAAGAAACTAGACTTTCATTGTCAAAGAGAGGAGTACAAAAGGGGGGAGACGAGGAATCACCACCAAGCCAAGCAATGTTTTAAAAGGCTTAAGGTGGCCTTGGGGCATTTTCTCATGTAGAGGCAAGGCGTAAGCCTAAATTTAAATTAAAAGAATATATTTAAATCATAAAACATAAAACCTTATATACTTTTAACATTATAATATTCCTTGAAAGTAAAGTACAAAACATACTAAAAAATTAATAACAATAAAGAAAAAAATCTCAATAGTCCATCAAGATTTTGTCAATAATAATCTAAAGTTCATCTACAATATCATTATCACTATCACTACTAGGATCTTCCATAGAGTCATCATTGTATCTAATAGTTTCATCCTCAATATCTAACCATTTCTCTTCATCCATTGTCATCGACCTCTTCCCTTTATCTGTTTACAAAATGAATTTTGTAAATAAAAGTTAGAACTAAGTTAATATAGGAAACTTGTAATATTAAAATTTAAAAATCGTTTCAATAAGTCACTTCTCTCCACTTTTAATATTTGGTTGTCTTGTCTTATCACTACTTCTTTGTTGAGTACTACTGTTCTGTGGCTAATGTCTTTGGTCCCTTGGGGAGCTCCCTTTCTTTTTCCCTTGGAGATAAGCATTCTCCCATGCTGGTTTGTTATCAAAAACAAAAAATATTCACTAGAGCTTTTTTACAAACTCGCTATGATGTTGCTGTATCATGAACTTTTTTTTTTTTAAAATCTCTTTGCCTTCTGAACTTGCCAATTCACATGCAAATTCTTCTTTTACCTCTATGATGTGTATTCATACATTATTATTGACTTTGTGGAGGTTTCCTTTTCCCTAGTTATGATGTCATCTGGAATATAATAAATGTTTTAATATAAGTCATGTAAAATTCGTAAAACTTTTCAACACATTTAGGCAAATGACATTTATGTTTTCACAATCTGTCCAAAGGTTTCCTTTCCCCTACTTATGATGTCATCTGGAATATAATAAATGTTTTAATACAAGTCATGTAAAATTTGTAAAAGAACTTTTCTACGCATTTAGGCAAATTACATTTACGTTTTCACAATCTGTCCAACAGTTACTCGAATAGAGGCAAAGAGCGAGAAGTTTGACATGTTCATGCATCTAGACATAAATTCAGAAATATACAACTTGAAAGAAGGTGAGAAGTTTTCGATGGCACTGGCTCCAACTCTGAATCTTGATGGAACCCCTGACACGGGCTATTTTCTTCAGGTAACTTGTTCTTCCAGTGATTTATAGTCTGTTGCACGCTGGACGTAGTGTACTATTGGTAAGAAAATAATTTCCTGGTACAGCAGTTACTGGTGGACTGAAGACTTTAGTTGTACATTTGGTCATAAACCACTCATTTTGAAATATCACTTCAAACATTTATAGGTAACATTCAATCAACTAGGAAATATTTGCTTTCCATAGTTTTTACATATGTCTATTTAGGTTAAATTATCAAAAATACTCCTGAACTATGGGGTTGGTTTTAATTATACCCCTGAACTTTGAAAAGTTTCATTTTAACCCTTGAACTTTGAAGTTTGTTTCAAAATAACCCTTGGAGGTTTTTTTCGTTAAATTTATAGAAGAAAAATGACGTATTTGCATATGTTTTGATTTTTTTTTTTAACGTATATGTTCAAATATGTTCACATAAACAACAATACAAATGCAAAAACATCATTTTCCAACTATGAATTTAATGAAAAAAAGCCTTCAAGAGTATTTTTGAAACAAATATCAAAGTTCAAGGGTTAAAATGGAACTTTTCAAAGTTCAGGGGTATAATTGAAACCAACCCCATAGTTCAGGGGTATTTTTGATAATTTAACCGTCTATTTATTGTCATGACTGGTCATTCGTTGTTTTCTGACAACTATATTTGTGTCTTCCTCCCAACAACACTCTTTGGTTGGAAAAACTAAGCAACAAGTTTGGTTTTTATGTAGAAATTACACAACTTAGACATTCTGGTGAAAGGAAGAAACTTCTCATCCCATCTGAGGATGAAAAGCAAGGATGGTTCTCATTCTTCTCCCTTATCTCAGACTATCCAGGTGAGGCTCATAAACAAGATATTCACCAACCTTTATCCTACCGAGATGCCATCCAAAAGCCACAATCTGCTGTCTTATCAGCTAGCTCCTCTTCCCTGTTTCTATGGAGACTACGAAAGGGATTTTTATCTGCCAACGGTATTTGCTACAAGATACTTGGCCAAGTATTAGATCATCAATCCAGAAACACCTATCAATCCGATGTACTATCAACCCTTTTCAGGACAACAAGGCTTTGATTCATGTGTATGATTCTCAGCTTCCTGTATACATGTGCAATAACTCTACTTGGCAACTGGTTGGCGATCACAAGTTGAAATTCCACGATTTCTCCACTCCTTCCTTTTTAAAAGATAGGATGATAGCCTCTTACGGTGGCTGGATTGATGTCCTGGACCTTCCTCCCAGCCTTTGGAATGACGATATTTTCGATTTATTGGTGATCAATGTGGTGGTTTTATCCAGGTATCAAATCATACAGAAAGATGGCTAAATCTCTTTGCTGCTAGGCTGGAAATCAAGCCAAATCTCATCGGATTCATACCTGCGTCTATTACCCTCCCGGAATCCCTTGCCGGCGTCTCCATCACCGTGCAGATCACATCGGTAACGGCTGGATCTCGTGCATATCCTAATCAATGCCAAGCAACGGAATCGGAGCCCTTAATTGCTGATGAAGTCAAACTCCCAGATTCTCGTGATTTGGTGAATTTAAAAGGTAAGGAGCCTTTATTCCCGAACGTTTTGCCAGCAAATCCTCCTAAAATCACTTTTTTGACTGATTTACCAAATCCGGTCAATCCTCTCTTTCCATCCTCATCTCTTTCCAATATTGTTGAGGGACCCACAAATCTTTTTTCCCCTGCTCTCATACAACCAACACTCTCCTCTATATCCTTTAATGATGGCCCCACCGTTGACCTTAAACTCTCTTCTCTCCATATTGGAACCAAACACTTTACCCCCAATGAAAAACCAAATTTACCCTTCATAAATTCAGACACAGAAGCCTATCTATCCAGCCCCGAATACCATGAATCACAACTTTGATTTCCAGCCTCAACCTTTTGACCAAGATATTTTCGGTGACAATCCCTCTGTTGATAATGCCCTTCCGTTAGATATTCTTCCACCCGTTCCCCTTGAGCTTAATTCCCAACCGATTCCCATTGAATCTCAGTCTCATCCCTTAAATAACCTGGTGTCTTCGATTCATACATCAAAGCCGATTCCTCCTGATTCCAGTAACCAACCAACCTCTGCCTCACCCACAATTGGCCTTCGCGACATTGCTAATCTCCTTACTGAACATGGTTTATGTATTATGGCCATTCCTCCCTTACCTCCACCTCCTAAACCTAAAAAACCTTACTCCACCAATGGAAAGAAGAAAAAATTACAGCGGGAATTACAAAATTTGCAATCAACTGTCCATTATGATAAATCTGCCACCTTGGCTTTATTGGAGGGTTCATCGGTTGATCAATGAAATTCTTGACATGGAATGTTCGGGGTTTAGGTTCTTGGAAGAAACAGGCCTTGATCAAGAAATCTATTCAACAACAAAATCCGGGAATTGTTCTTCTTCAAGAGACTAAGTTATCTTCTATTAACCAGCATTTGATAAAATCTATTTGGAGTTCCTCACACATTGGATGGGCAGCACTTGATGCAATTAATTCTTCGGGTGGAATTCTAATTCTTTGGAGCGAACCAAGTTTTACAATCAAAGAAGTTATACAGGGTTTGTACACACTCTCCCTTCATGTTTTTTTGACTGATGGTTTCTCTTTTTGGCTCACGTCAGTCTATGGACCTTCTGAAAATGGTTTTTGTGATGAATACTGGCGAGAGTTAGATGATTTGGCTGGATTAGGTGAAGACCGTTGGATTATTGGAGAGGATTTCAATGTCACTCGATGGACTTGGGAAAAATCGCATGATCATTCCATTAGCCGAAGCATGAACACTTTTAATCAATGGATCTCGAATTACAGATTGATTGACATTCCCTTGCAGAATGGTTGCTTTACTTGGTCCAGCCTTGGCTCTACTCAGTATTTATCTCTCTTGGATAGGTTTCTAATCACTGACGGTTGCTCCAACAAGTTTGGTACTGCTCTTCTCAGACGGTTAGATCGCGTTACTTCCGACCATTATCCTCTTGCTCTTACTTTTGGTAATATTGTCTGGGGACCTTGCCCCTTTCGTTTCGAGAATTCATGGTTGCAGATACATTCATTAAAGGATGTTGTGTCGGAATGGTGGAATCATAATTCTCTAGTAGGATGGCCTGGGCATGGTTTGATGATGAAATTGAAGGGTCTTAAAGTTATTTTACAGGATTGGAGTAAATCTCATCGATTTGAGGCTGCTAAATTTCAGTCCCTTGTCTCTCAATTACACGCTTTAGACATTTTGGAAGACAGTACAACATTATCCATCCCTCAGATCGAATCCCGTCGTCTTATTCGTGCTCAGATTGAGGATTTGACAGCGCAAGATCACATCTATTGGAGACAACGTTGTAAATTGAAATGGCTCAAGGAGGGTGATGAAAACACTAAATTTTTTCACAGAATTTTAGCTGCTCGTAAAAGGAAGAATTCAATTACTGAAATCTTTTCCAGGGATGGAATTAGTCTTATAGATGCAAAGGACATTGAATACGAATTTATTGACTATTATTCGAAATTGTTCACTAAATGTGATAGTCATCGGTTTTTACCCACTAATATTGATTGGAGTCCTATCTCCTTGGATCAGGCTAATGGTCTTGAAGCTGTATTCACTGAAGAGGAAGTTTTCCAAGCTGTTTCTTCTTTGGGTTCCTGTAAATCTCCTGGCCCTGATGGTTTTACTGCTGAATTTTTAAAATTTTTTTGGGATACCATTAAGACAGATTTTATGACCATGATTCAGGAGTTTTACTCATCCGGTGTTGTTAATGTTTCGATGAATGAGACCTACATCTGCTTGATACCTAAGAAGCTTGTTTCCAAGTCTGTTACTGAGTTTCGTCCTATCAGTCTTATTTCGTGTGTGTATAAGATTGTTGCGCGAGTCTTATCCAATCGGTTGAAGTCGGTTTTACCATCTACTATTGCAGAAAATCAGCTTGCTTTCGTAGCAAATAGGCAGATTCTTGATGCTTCTTTAATGGCCAACGAACTGATTGATGACTGGTCTCTTCGTAATCTAAAAGGTGTGGTCTTAAAATTGGACCTTGAGAAGGCTTTTGACACAGTTGATTGGGACTTTCTTGATGCGGTTCTACATGCCAAAGGTTTTGGGAGCATATGGAGGAAATGGATTCGAGGTTGTATCTCTAGTGCTAATTATTCAATTATTATAAATGGTAGGCCACGTGGAAAAATCATTCGTTCTCGTGGCATCCGACAAGGTGACCCTCTTTCTCCCTTCCTCTTTATCTTGGTGTCTGATTGCCTTAGTCGTCTTTTGGCTTACAGTGCAAATTTGGGTAATATTTCAACTCATGCTATTGGTACATCATCTTTTTGTTTGAACCACTTACAATTTGCGGATGACACTTTACTATTTTCCACTTCTGATCGTTCTGCACTGACGAAACTTTTTGAAGTGATTAAAATTTTTGAGACTGCCTCTGGTTTGAGGATTAATTTAGCAAAGAGTGAATTATTGGGAATTCACATTGATGAATCAGAAATGGATTGGATGATGACGACCTTTGGTTGCAAAAAGGGTACTTGGCCAACCACCTATCTTGGGTTACCTTTGGGAGGAAACTCTTAATCTATTTCCTTTTGGCAGCCTATTATCGAACGTTTGCAACAGAAACTTCATAACTGGAAGTATGCATTCATTTCTAAAGGTGGACGACACACCCTTATTCAGGCAACGCTTTCTGGTATGCCAACGTACTATATGTCTTTGTTTAAACTACCTTCCAAAGTTACTATCACTTTAAATAAGATCATTCGTGATTTCTTTTGGGAAGGCGCAAGGGGTGACGGTGGAGTTCATAATGTTAAATGGGCAACTACTCAGCTTCCTAAACTAATGGGAGGCCTTAGGATTGGGAACTTTGATTTTCGTAACTCGGCCCTCTTGGCTAAATGGATATGGTGGTTTGTTCATGAAACTAATTCCCTTTGGAGAAACCTTATAGTTGCAAAATATTATAATAATGGGTTGGATAGCTGGCCTCAACCTATTAGGAATGGCTCTCATAAGTCTCCTTGGAGGTATATTTGTAATTTTCGAGATCTGGTTTCTAGCCGCTCTTCTCGATGTATTGGAAATGGTTGTTCCACGGTTTTTTGGACTGATTCATGGCTCAGTTGTGGTCCTCTTGTTACTGCCTTCCCTCGTCTCTATCGGCTTTCTTTGCATCCAAATTTTTTTGTGGCAGATGTATGGAATTCTTCTACTTCAGATTGGGACTTACAGCTCCGACGTAATTTGACAGAATTGGAAATTATTGAATGGGTATCTCTTTCTCATTTGTTGTCTGAGGTTAGGCTATTGAACACTCCTGATTCTTGGCTTTGGTCTTTAGAACCTTCTGGACGTTTCTCTGTAAAATCTCTTACTGACAGCTTATTGGGCTTTGCGGATTCGCGGTTACGGGATATTTACTCTGTGATTTGGAAGGATCCTTATCCCAAGAAGATAAAAATCTTTCTTTGGGAACTTAGTTTGGGTGCTATTAATACATCTGACCGTCTACAACGAATAATGCCTTATATGGCTCTTTCTCCTTCTTGGTGTTTCATGTGTAAATCAGGTTCAGAATCTGCGAGCCATTTGTTTGTGCATTGCTCTTTTGCTATGCGGTTTTGGACATGTGTTTTGGAAGCATTTGGTTGGTCAATGCCTCTTTCTTATGATATTTTTGACTTCCTATCTTCCGTTCTAGTGGGTCATCCGTTCAAAGGTGTAAAGAAGATTCTTTGGCTTGCGATTGTTCGTGCTTTCTTTTGGAATCTTTGGATTGAAAGAAATGGTCGAATCTTCAGGGATATTTCCTCTACCTTTGATCGCTTTATGGATAACGTTCTTTCTAATGCTTTTTTATGGTGCAAAAATGTACAACCTTTTGGTCTTTCTAGTTTATCTTTTTTCATCTCCAATTGGAGATTCTTCTTGTAATACACCTTGTGGTGCTTCGAGTTCTCTCCATTTCATTCATCAATGAAATTGTTTCTTTTACCAAAAAAAATATTTGTGTCTTCCTCTGTTCAATTATTAATTTGGTCTTACCCATTCTCGACCCTTGAATTGCTATCCTGTGTAACAGGGCAATCGGAAGTCGCTTGCTGACAGATATGAATATGTAATGCACGGGAAGCTGTTCAGAATATCGGAAAGTTCTGGGCATGGCGGTAGAGCGTACGTGCTATAACTTCTCAAACAATTTTGTTCTCAAATACTACAATTCTATTTCATGAGCCATCAAAGAAGCAGGAGCTTGACGTTGCCACACTTACATTTTATCTATATTTGAGCAAGAATCTGTCACAGTGCATTCTCCTGTCTGTAATGTAATGGCTACCATAAATGGCCATCATGGTGATAGAATCCATTTTAGTTTCTTTTTCTGAACAGTTTAGGAACATACATAATGCATATTTTCCAGTTGAATTATTGTCTTAAAAAAAGTATTTCATCTGAATCCAGGGAAATAGATGCTTCTTTTGGTGGGCTTCTGATGATGCTGAAGGGGGATCCCTCGCACTGCAGCAAGTTTGAGCTTGACCAGAGGCTGTTTCTTCTCATCAGGAAGGTGTGAAGCTCTGTCATTTGAATTGAAGTCTGCTAACTTACGTGTATCCTTGTTACAGTTTGCAATTCTCGGAACCGAACTGAAATCTGTTTTTGATAAAAGACTGGGGCATGTGATCTTACCTTCTGAACGAATTGATCATCACATCAATCTTGTCAATAATGCTATGATCACAATATTATGATGTCATTTTCCTTTGTTCCATTTATGGTGGTTGAATTATCATAATTTAGTTCTAATTACATACAAGAGAGAACTATGGATGGACATTGTTGTAGTGCCTCCTTGAAGGTACGTCGAGGATCAAGGCCATCAATTAGTAGCAAAAAGGTTTTTGATTTCCAAGAGAGCTAAGAAAAATTGAGATTGAGAATGGATGGACATTGTTGTAATGCCTCCTTGAAGGCACGTCGAGGATCAAGCCATCAATTAGTAGCGAAAAGGCTTTCAATTTCAAAGAGAGAGCTAAGAAAAATAGAGATCAAGCAATGGATGACATTGTTGTAGTGCCTCCTTGAAGGCCCATCGAGGATCAAGCCATCGATTATTAGCAAAAATGTTTTCGATTTCAAAGATAGAGCTAAGAAAAATAGAGATCGAACAAGGTGGTTATTTCAAGAATGAAAGTTGTAGAGGCTGTCGAGTTGTGTCATCTGATCTCGGATTAGGTGATCTAAACATAGGCTGTGAATTGATGTCATGATTTTAACAAACTTTCTTTGGTTGAACTTGATGGTGAGTTTCACTATCTTTGGTTGAACTTGATGGTGAGTTTGTCTAGTGAAAGATTTGTTAAATTGCAAACATCGGCTCTAGATTCTTTGATGGGAGCTATGAAATATTCCGATGAGAGATTTATTTGTTTGGCTTTAGATTGCCCTTTTTTGTGCATAAAAAAAAGATATCTCCTCTTTTCTATTCTTAACTTGATCTTCTTGCATGTTTTAAGGAAAAAAAACTATTATTGCAGTTGCACTCGAGGATCTAGGTGGCTATCACATCAAAACTTCATTACACCTATAACAGTTTTTCAATGTAGGGACAAAATCATTTTAAAGTTTAAATGAGAAGATTAAATTGTTTCAAAGTCTTTCAAGGTCTAAAATGCTAATGCAGTCAAAATATAAGAACCATATGTACTTTTAAACCTTTTAAGTTGGAACTCAATATAACTTTATAACTTTATCATGATAACGTCTTTATTTTGAATTACTTTGTAGAATATACATCTAGGAAAAAGCCAAATATATTTTTTGGGAAAAAAATCAATTTATAATTTAGAAGGCTAATGATTTTACCAATTAAGACTTTGAATCATGCGGATTAAATCAATTAAAATTCTAAATTAATAATTCATCAATTAAGCTCTAAACTTGCTGATAAGAACAATTTCATCACTCTCCTCCACCACATACACTATGAACATCTTATTTCCCTAAAAGTTCTTCATGAATACCAACTACACTATCACTAAGATATATGTTGACATAAATACTGAAAAAAATGAGGTGAAGAAGAACATCATGAGTGAAGGTAATAAGTTGGAGTTCAATTACGTTTCGAGATCTTAGTAGGTCTTCTTATTAGAGTGTTCCATTCTTATTGTTGCCAATGGGAGAGATTTCTCCAATAGTAGAGCCACTATAAGAATTACACCCAACACGGTTTTTTTCACTTTTGATATTCGATTTCTCAAATTGTTTCAACACTTTTCTGAGTCTTTTTCCAATAGTTCATACATTTATCCATGTACGTATGCATGTACGTGTGTGTGTGTGTTTGTATATATATATATATATATATATATAATATAGTAACATTCACATGTACATCCAAATTTAACTAACCGTCTTCTTACAAAATTTAATAGAAATAATATAAATTGAGCAACTTAAGCAAGTTTAAGGTTTTAATTGATGAAATTATTAGTTTAAAATTTTATTTGATTTAGCCAACCACGTGAAGCTTGCAAAATAAGCAAAAATCATATTTTAAAATATTGTGTGATTTAAATAGAATAATATTTTGATGTAGAAAACTTGATAGAATAACATAGAAAATAAAATTGTTTATTTATAATTATTAATTATATTAGTTCAAAAATTGCGATGGGGACCGAACCATCTACCTTTGAGACGGTAATTGGTATCTTATCTAGTAAATTATGCTAAGATTGACTAGTGCATTATATTTTTAAATTACTAATAATATGTAGAATAACAAAATGAAAATACTATAGGAAAAATCTCTCACAAATTTTTTTTCTTGGTTAGGAAAGAGAGTAGGAATCTCCAAATTAGTTTTTAGGCTTCAATCCTATTTTAGTTCCTAAAGTTAGTTGTCCAACTTTCAATGAATAAATTTTTTTAAAAAAAAGCCAATTTAGATCTTATCGTTAATATTTTAATAAATTCGTTTACAAAATTCTAACGTAGATTGTCAAAATATATATATTTACAAAATCCTAATGTAGAAACACTTTTTGTTAATTTACTCAATCAATAAATGTCTATATGAATAAAGATTTGCAATCACAATATGTCTAGTTTTAAAATGGATTTAAGTCATTATTATAATAATGAAAAATTAACGATACTAGTCAAAATAGTTTTATTTATATAGAATTTAGAAACTAAAAACTAAATGAAAAATATTTGGATGCATCCTAAGCTCCATTCATCTTTTTGCAACCCACCCAATTGTCCATCCATAGTTTATCACGTGGTAAACCCTTTTTTCTTTTTTTCTTTTTTTAAAATATTTTTGAATTTTTTCTGCTGTGTAATAGGAGTGGGCTGCAAAAAGATGGGTGTAGCTCAGAATGCACCAGAGTATTGCTCAAACTGAATATATGAAAATTGAAAGATTAAATAAAATATTTAATAATTTTGAGGTTAAAAGGAAATAAGTAAGAAAGTTTATGAAACAAACTAAGATTTTGATTAACATTTTAAGTTAAATTATAAGTTTGGTCCTAGACTGTCTATTTAGTTTTTATAGATCAAAAATTTTTGAAGGGATCTATGAACTTTCAATTGTAACTATTTAGCCTATGTGCTTTAAAAAACTTTCTAATCGTTCCCTAAAGAATCAATTTTACATCTAATATGTCTTAATGCTTATGTGACTATTCACACGAGATTTCGAAAGAAATTTGATTATGGAAATCAACTTGATTTTATTGATTTTTTTATAAATGTTACAATTTCTAATATTTATCCTCTAATTATTTCTCACAAATATGTAAACTTTGGCCTCTGGCTTGTTGATATTCTTGGATCGATCTATTAGCTTGTTCATCTTCTTGGATCGGCCTGTTGGCTTGTTGATTTTTGTTGGATCAGTTTGTTGGCTTGTTGATCTTCATGGATCGGTTTGTTGGCTTGTTGATCTTCATGGATCGATTTGTTGGCTTGTTGATCTTCTTAGATCGATTTGTTAGCTTGTGATCTTCTTAAAGAAAATCGAAGTCCTGAAGTCTTGTACACTTTAGGTGTTTCAACTTGTCTTTGACATCTTCAGATTTTCAAAGAGATTTCAGTCTCCAAAGTCTTCTGATCTTCAAAGTCTTCAAGTCTTCAAAGAATCTTTTGTCTTTAGAGAGTCTTTAATCTTCAAAGAAATCTCAATCTTCTGAGACTTTCGGGTTGAGCTTATTTGGACTTAACTTAATCCTTTTTAATAGGCTTGAATTATTTAATTTTGGCTCAATTTCTTTTTAGTGGTCTCAGACTAAATTAGCTCAATTTCTTTTTAGTGGTCTCAGACTAAATTAGCTTCAGTCCAATCGCCATGTGACATAATTTGATTGGACTAGCTTATGTCGTCCAATGGATCAACAATAGACAAATGACATTATTTGATTTGCCCATTTTTATGTCTTTTAATTTAATTTGAGGACATAGGTAAATTTGTAATTGTTCCTAAATTTATCAACATATAATTTTATAATTAATTTTCATTAATGACATGAAAATTTGTGATTGGCCGAAATTTACATTAATAATTTGGTGATTTTCAAAACAACTATTCTGTCAAGTTTTTTGTAAAATGAAGATGAATATGTGACGTGGTGGTGAGTTGTAAAAATAGAGGTACACATGGATATAGATGGTTTCAATTATGCCCATAAACTTTCATGTAAGTTTTAATTACATATTGAAAATGACATCATTTGGAAGGAAACAAAAATTTTGGTGGGAGTAAGCAAACCATAGACGACAAACAAAATTTAGGGCCTTCCTCTCACGATCAATTGATGAAGAATAAGCCAATGGCATGAATCGAGAAGAGGGAAGAGGTAAACAAAGAAACTAAGACAACCAAATTTAAAGATCACGATTGCTTGATCAATTTTTTACATTTGAAAATGAAAAATATCTTCCACTTTTAGTTAATCATTTTCTTTATTGTTATCCTAGCCACAAACTCATGCTTCCCACAAACTACACTCTTTCACAAAATTTCTCTCATGAAAACATATTCCTCTAGCAGAATTTTCTCTCTCTAATGTGTGACTTTTCATTATCAAGGAGGTTGTGGATTTTTACTAGTTTGTGACTGTTATGGGTAAAATTGGACCACCAAGAACGGGTTGAATGAAAGGCTACAATAAAGGGCCAAACGAGGAAAGAAGCCCTTTACGAAGTCAAAACGAATTGAAACCGAGAGGAAATTGGCCCACAACACAAGAGGGTGAAGAAACCTCAACCTAGCTGAGGCCGACCACGTGGCAAGGCCCTCCCTTGAGCCTTTCCTTGGTTCCTCGTAGCTCGTGTACTCCCAGTCCAGTCCCGTTCGGTTCTTTCGTTTCTATTAGGAGATGGGAATCCTGCAAAAACCCTATAGATGAAGGTATTTAATCTCTCTCTTGAGGGGAGAGAAATGTAAGTTCATTCTAGTCATCTAAACATTCTCAGAACTCCCTAATTCTCTTTAAAAACTCTCTCTGACTTAAGCATAAGAGTTTGTGTAGCCTACACCACACCGATGTTCAGATTTTTCTTGTCTTTTAGGCCGTGTTCTTTCCCAAAATTACAAATTCACGGTCATTGTCACGTGGAGGTCGGGTGAGATTTCTTATGTCCAAAATTTAGCAACAATAGTTGTTGCCATCTATGGAAAACGACAAAGCTTGCTTGGAAAAACTTATTGCTTAAGTTCAATCCTCCAAAAAGATGACTAGGATTATGGAAAACAAGCATTGGAACGAAGATGGAGACCATTAAGATCAAAATCGTCACCTGTGACGAACAAGAGAGGTTACTCCTCCTCATGCACATATTGACATAGGCCAACCAGAGGAGTAGATGGTCGAGTTGAAGAAGAAGGTCAACAATATGGACAAGTATTTGCTGAAAATACTGGAAAAGCTCGATAAACAAGACCTTTAGAAGAAAGAAAAGCAAGACGAAGAACCATCTTTGATTCAAAACCCTAAAAGAGGAAAAAGAAAGTTGGTTGAAAGCATAAGAGAGTCAAAATTCCATGCCAAAAAACCAATTGAGAAGCTAATTTTGGGAGGAAGCAACAAACCTCGTCAGCCCATGGCTAAAATTTTGGCAAGTAAGGCCTGCAGGCTAAAATTTGTAGTGCAGGTCATCTCGCAATCTGATGGTCAAGGTCGACCAGGTGACAAAGAAGTGACGATCGTGCAAGATAACGAAGCGACATCAGACTTGTAAAGGTTGATCAATGTGAAAAGAAAGCTACAGGCCAAGGTCGAGGCTGGCCAGGTTGAGGCCGAGGTGGTGAAGGATGAACGCAAAGCTCAGACACATAGTCCTCCCTGGAAAGCCGGCATCCTAAGGATTCAACAGGAATTCAGAAACCTATAAGGGAGTGTTCTCAGATCTCGTGAGATCGAAAGATGGGTGGTCGACTGAAAACGTGTGGACTTTTAGAAAAAAACTTTTGAATAGAAAAAGTCTTCAGTCTAGTGCCAGTGCACACTGTCAAACAAGTAGTAATTTGAAGTATTCCAGAGTATCGATCTCATATAGAACGAATACAACAAAATTCAAAATTAAGACAAAGATGTTCACATAAAGCAATTTCGGTAACCAATATTAATAAATCGGGAAGGTTGTGAGTGTACTAAAAATCAAATGATAAAAAGATGGAATCTGAACATGCTTTTTCCCTTTAGAAAGGAATTGTGACCTAAAATACAATTGCAATCTTTACTCAAGCACCAAGCAATGTAAACTGAGTTCAACTTCTGTTCGATTTTAATGGAAAAATCTTTAGAAGCTTAAGTGATTAAACCATATGTCTATGGCTAATATGAACTTAGTTTAATGAGACCACAACCCTTGGTCTTAGAAGTTTCGCCTTATGTCTAAGGTAAAAAACAAGTGTTTATGTCTAAGCCCTTTTTCTCTATTGCTTTGTATGAACACGTAATCTCATTTAACCCTTTCAATATTAAACTTAATCTTTGTATGTTCACTTAGCTGATCAATCTAGATTCACAATAAGAATGATAATCAATAAAAGCAAATAATGCTATGGAATCGAGCAAAGTTACTTTTACATCTTAGGCCAAGCTTCCAATCCTTAGGGCATCCACATATCCGAATCCCAAGGATGGAATTAGCCCATGATGGAGAAAATAAATAACAAAACATTAAAGGAAAAGAAACACATACTGACTTAAGAAATAAAAAGAAAGAAAAATAGAAACTGAAAAATAAAGTAATGAACTTAAAGATAAAGAATGACTTAAAGAAATGATAAATTGTATGATAAACTTTATTAAAATCAAACTTGTTGTAAGGTAAAGAACCACAAAAATTAAAGATAAAGAATTGAACGTAAATTGAATGGAAAATAACATAATTCAAAGTGCTGGAATTAAAGAACTTAAAACAGAAAAATAAACTTGCGAATACAAAGGAAAATCGAACTTAAAGAGATAACTTCCACCTCTCCAACCGATCTAAACTCAACCTATGTCAAGGAGAGTAAGATCTTCACAACCCTAGACTTTCGACAGGGATGAATTGAACTTTGGGCAGCGTTCTTCCTCCTTTAAGTCGAGAAAACATAAAATAAAAAATGCATAAAGTAAAGTGGTCTTCTAGTCGTGAAAACAATCTTGGATATCTTTTTCGTGGCTTGAATCTTCATTTATAGCCTCCAAATACTAGGGTTTGCTCCACGTATGTTTAAGGCAAGAATCGGATCTTTATGAGCTTGATTTGTGGAGAATATCTTCAAATATCAACACAAAATTGAATTCCCAGATTTTTCCCTTATTTTTCGAAATTCTGTCTCCAGGAAAAATTGCAGTTGTAATTGGAGTCACAATTCTGGCAGTTTTCACTTTTCTGCATAAAAACATAAAAAATCAGTAAAATTCAACTCTTTTCCTCTCATTTTAGATTTCTCATCACAAAACAACACTTTTACTGATTTGGGTTATTCTCATGTTTTTGCTAACAATTATGGACATATAAGCATGAATTCTTGCAAATAACCTAAGTGTTAACGACTAAAAATACATAAAATATGAGACTCATCAATGGGATCTAGAGGTTCGCATTGAGCAAGTCGATCCTCCTTTCACTGACGAGATCATGAAAGAGAAAGTCCCTGAAAAGTTCAAGGTGCCAACCATCACCCCATATGATGGCCAGACTGATCATGTTGAACACCTGGACACTTACTGAGTGCAGATGGAACTTCATGGAGTTTCAGAGGAAATTAGATACAAGGCATTCTTTTATACCCTCATAGGACCAACAATAGAATGATACAAAAAGTTGAAGATAAAATCCATAGGATCTTTCAAGGAGCTAGCAAGAGCCTTTGTTACACAATTCCTGGAAGGTCGAGATCAAGCCTTAGATGCACCTGCTCACCATAAAGCAAAGGCCTAAAGAAACCTTGTGCGATTATGTCTCACACTTCAACAAAGAAGCATTGCAAGTGGAAGGATTCATAGACACCACCGCCTTGATTGCCATCGTTGCAAGTTTACAGGACAAAGGATTGCTCAGGTCAAATTGAAAAAGAGAACCAACGTCCTATGTTGAGTTCATAACCAGGGCTCAAAAATATATGAGTGCTGAAAAGTTGATACGGTCAAAGGAAGCCATGTCTGGTCATGAAAGAAGCAGAAACATGAAGGATACGACAAGGTGCGAGAAAATCACTTTCCCATCTCAAAAAAGAGGAGGGTCGAGGAGAGTGGCCGAGGTTGACCAGACCCTAAAGGCATCACTTGCTAGCGATTTGAGAGGTATACCTCCACAATCCTCCCTCATGAGAAAATCTTGATGGAAATTCGCCAGTTGAACTTGGTGAAGTTTCCTAGCAAGATGAGGACTTGTTCTAGAACGAGAGACAAAGATAAATATTGTTTCTTTCATAGAGATTACGACCATGCAACTCGCGACTGTTATCAACTACAAGATGAGATCGAAATCGTAATCAGATAAGGGTATCTGAAGGAATATGTGAGGGATGACTCTAGGTCGAGGCCGACCAAACATGCCCGAGGGCAACCAGATGTAGAACCCCCACGTGAGATCAAGACTATATTTGAAGGACCAACAAGGGTGAGTCAAGCTGAAAATGGAAGGAAATTGCTCATGAGGCCAGACACGACCCAGATTATCAAGGTATGTATTCAATCCATTCTGAAAACTGTGAACCAAGCCCTAGAATTCACTGAGGCTGAAGCTAGAGTCATCCATCAACCTCATAACGATGCTTTGGTTGTAACTCTAACTATAGCCAATGTGAAAGTTCACATGGTCTTCATATATGGAGGAAGTTCGGCTGATGTTTTATCTCTAACTGCCTTCAAAACAATGAAGTTAGAGAGAAAACTACTGAAGGAGAATCTGACCCCCTTAGTTAGATTGGGGGAGAAAGAGTTACTCCAGAAGGTAGCATTGAACTTCATGTCATCATTGGCGAAGGACTGAATACAACTACTAAGATGATTGATTTCTTGGTAGTAGAGTGCACATCAACCTATAATGCTATATTAGGAAGGCAAACACTCTATCAATTGAAAGTAGTGGCTTCCACCTATCATCAATTACTAAAATTTCCTACTCCATTCGTGAAAGGTGAGCAAAAAACTTTAAGGGGGTGTTACTTCACTGCACTCAAAAAAATTAAAAGACCAAACAACGAACAAGAAGCATACCCTAACATAGCCGAGGCCGACCACACCCCAATGGATCTCTTGGAGGCTCCTTTTTGTTTATCTTTCCTTTAAATTAAGTTTTCTTTCATTAACTCCAGCAAATTCATGTAAAATTTTATTAGTAATAAAATTCTCTTTTTTCAAACTACAAATTGTGTCGCTCAAGCATGACTTCAACCAAAATATCTACTTGAGTATGGGGCTACTAAGGGGATATGCCTCCTTATTAAACAAAAAGCAAAGAAGCTAAGAGATATATCTCTCCATTAAACAAAAAGCAAAGAAGCTACTAAGGAGATATGTCTTTCTATTAAACAAAAAGCAGAAGCTACACAAAATGAGTCAGAAAGGCCAATAATCCCACGGAGGCCTAGGCCGATCCTCATAGGCCGAGGTCGAGCACATTGCAAGTAAGTGATTTTTTTTGGATTTGTGGTTTAAGTTCATGAATGAGGGACCCCTTTGTCAATTTATCTTGTTTAATAAAGCTTAAGTCATTCTGTTTATTGGAGTTTACCTCTTTAAAGTAAAGTTCATTAAAGAGAACAAGGAAAATAAATAGAATATGAGCTTTCACTAGATAAGAAGAAGAAATCTTACAACAAGACTTAAAGATAAAGGGGGACAAGTAAAATACAGGACAAAAAGTACTTAAGAAGACTAACTCTCATTCATATCCGCTCCTCCACTACCATTAGAGTCTTTTGAAACTAGGAAGACATAGGGATCTTTCTTAAAGGAAGCGAAATTCGCGAATGATCTCGCAATATATATCTTTGTGATGCTTTGCGAAACGTTTGACAGCCCAGTTGAATCTGCCATCAAAGATCTCATTTTGCATCACAATATATTCTTCCGTCTTCTTAAATTCTTTGGACAAATACTCAGCATTGGTCAAATGGGCTTTAGCTTCATTCCACTGGGAACGAGCTGAACGGAGTTTAACCTTCGTAGACTCAAGTTCAATCCTAACTTTTGCCAAGAGATGGTTGGCTTGAGTCAAGCTAGCTTTAGCATGGACTAGCTCTTCCCTAGGAACATGATAGTAGGCAAAATAGTGTTATTTTTTTTGCTTACTTTTATGCTAGTTTTGCTATGATTATGTGTGCTTTCATGTGTTTTTATGTATATTTCTAAAAAATCAAGCATTTGGAGCAAAATCAGAGAATTGTGAGATATTTAGACAAATTTGAGCAACTTAAGGCTATATTTGATGATTCAAGTGTTGAAGAGGAAGGATAAGACAATTGAACCCAAGGGTATAGCGTTGCAACACCATTTGAGAAGCCTATCAACCTTGAAGACCCGAGGGCACAACGTTGCAACGCTAGCCGAAGAAGATTTTTTCCTTTTTTGCAAAATGCTAAGGACAGCGTTGCAACGTTGTCTCGACTCTATAAAAGGAAAACTTTACCATTCGTAAAAAGGGAGTCGTTTTTTAGAGACCAAAATCCTAATCTTGATTTCTACATTGTTTAAAGGCTTGGAGGAGAGTTTTGGAGAGCCAAAGAGGAAACTCAAAGCTAGGGATCATGGACATCATGTCGGGAACGAGTGTTGGCACGAGACCTTAGTTTAATCTTTTTCTCTTGCTTTTTTCTTTTGGTTTTAGGAGTTTTGTTATGACTTCAATTGTTGTTTATCTTTGTATTTAGACAAGTATTGGTTGTGTATTTGAATGTTTGTTTATGTTGTGATTGAATCTATGTTTTTACATCTTTTGTACATCTCGTTATTATTGTCTAAACTTTTGGCCATGGTTTTACGTGTTAAGCTAGATTTAGCTCAAGAGAGTAAATTTATCCTTAGAACAATAGATGCATTACTAGATTTAATTTATTGCACGAGAGTGAATAGATTAATTCTAGAAGCCTTAAGAGAATAACCTAATGCCATGTTTAGTAATGAAAATAGATCGAGAGGTTGATTTGTTGCTATGCATGAGTTCAATTGAGCTTGAGAGAGGATGTTGATCACTTAGTAATTCTTGACTTAAGATTAAATGCATGAAATCAATTCTTTATATTCAAAGTTGTGCTTTTACTTAATCAACCATTATGTTTCTAAAAAATTGGACTCCAACCTTGTACATAATAGTTTTAGGTTTCATTTTATTTTCTCTTGATTCCAAAGTTTTGTTTCTCTAAATAAAATTGGGCATAATTAACTATGGTACTTAATTAATCTAAGAACTCTAATCCCTATGATCGACCCTGACCACTATTACTGCAAATTTTTAGAGGTCCAGTTTATAAATATTATTTGATAGAACCTACGACAAGCTTTCTTATATCAAAATGCTAGTCTGTTGGAGAGAGGAGATCTTCTAAGCTATGCTCATTGTAGACATTGAGAGCCGACCAAAAGCCTAAAGAAAAAGCAATGAGAAAGTTATTTGTGAAAAAGCAAATAAAGAATGAGAAGAAAACAATTGAAGAAAAAAACTTACGTGATGCAATTCATGAACTCTTTGAGCAAAGGCCTCCCTAGGATTTTCCATTCTGAAGCCCAGGGTATGATCATGATCGACCCCCTTCCAGAGCTCAAAAATTTTCCCCAGGAGGTCGATCTCATTATTCACTATGAGAATAATCTTCAGGGAGAGTGAAAGTTGTTGGGAGCTCAGAAGGGATCTCATCCTCAGGAGAAAAAGGAATGTTCCTTCTGGTACGACGAGTGCTAACACCATGAGGCCGAGGAGGGACAATTGGAGTCTCAAAGTTTGGAACACCTCCCACACATAGGCTAGATCCACCAACCCTCGAGGACTCAGCCCCCCCAACGGCTTTCTTCTTCTTTTTCTGTCTGTGAACCTCAAATAAGGAAGCAAACCATGGAGGCATATATAAAAAACAGAAGCGACGAGTTATAGAAAACACACGAAACAAAAGCTGAAACAAAGGGGCAGAGGCCGATCTCTTTCTAACACATAAACCAAGAAAGAATCTAGAGTTAAATCCAACCTTTTAAAAGAGGGGGGGAACATAATCGACTCTGATTAAATTCTCTTAACTAATGGGTAAAGACAGGGACGAGATGGAGCTTTCAAACTCCTCACAACCCTTACAAATGCCCGAACAACAGCAGAATGATGGAACTCGGTGGGAACTGAAAAGGAAAAAACATGGTATGATTAGATGAAGATTCATGAAAGCAGTTTCTAAAAAGAAAGAGAGAATAAATAGTGTAACTCACCATAATCCCCAAACTTCATGGAAACTGTATAAGTGGAATTTTGGGGTCCAACCAACTATTCTTCCATCTATGAACCTAACTCGGTCCATCAATCATTTTATCACAAGAGGAACTCAAATAATAAAATAACCGACCATAGGAAGGATTATGGATTAAAATGTAAAGAGACATGAAAACAAGTGGTGTGAGCGGACTCCCTATTGCGTAAAATTGTAAGACCACAAGTGCACGAGTTAAGTTTTAATATAGTGAGATAGAGTACGAGTGTCGTCCATAGGATTGAGTTATTTAATTCAATTAATTACCATGAATTTAGCCATCCAATTTTATTTAGAGATAGAAATCAAATGGTCAGTGAAATTATTCAAAAACTACAACTAGATAAAATTTGAGACAATCAGAAGAAATAATATCTTAGGAACTAGACTTCACCTATCAAGCTAACAATTTAATTGAAGGAATGATAAACTAATGTATATTTATGCTATAAATCAAGAAATCCAAATGACACTTGACCCTGTCAAGACAATTGATTCTTATGCATAATTATAAAACCAACATATCTGTCTAGCCTTTAGTAAGCATGACGACATTAAAAACACTTTCTTTAATGATTTCCAGTAGAACTATTGTCACTTTCATGCTAGAGTAACTACTAGTCATGCAATCGAAGTCGAATCTAAATTATTCTTTTTCAATTATAAATTCATATCAATCAAGATAAAATAAACTCTGATCAAAAGTTCATAAGCATTAATAACACGATTGAAAGAATAAAAAGGAATACAAAAGTTCAAATCATTCACATCAATACATTGTTTGGCCTAACGGCTCCATGCCCTAAGAAAACAAATTTAGCTACTCATAGTCATTATACCAACTCCTAAACTTGCATACAAAGCCATAACAAAAATATTAAGAAAAGGTAACGAGAAAGAACTAATGTGTCGTGTGAGCTCCGTTCCCGTTGCAATATCACAATCTCGAGCATTAAAACTCCTCCTTGTGTTCCAAAGAATCTCCTCTCACGTCCCTCAAACTCAATTTTCGAAAATAGTTAAGCTCTCCCCATTGGCCTCCAAAACGGCGCCCCAAAAATGATGCTTATATAGAAAATTGTGGGGCAGTGTTGCAGCGTCTCAACGCTACAAGAAAAGGATAGCGTCGAGACGCTATGGACAGCGTCAAGACGCTACCCTACAGACAGCACTGGTCATTTTTCCTATATCTCTTCGCTCGGGTGTCCGAATGACCTCCAATTCGATGCGTTGCAACCGTGATTTTATGTAGAATCTCCCAGAACATGCCTTAGGTTCAAATAATATCTTTAATCTTCTTGAATTTTCAATTAAGCTTCAAAATTCTCCAATATCCACCAAAATACTTCCAAACACTCGATTTTGCTCCTCAAACTCGGTTTCTACAAAATTAAGAGAAATTGGCATAAAAGCTCACAAAACTAGCATAAAATAATAGGAAATAAGATAGCATAATTACATGCTATCAAGTACCCCCACACTTAAATCTTTGCTAGTCCCGAGAAAAGCAAAAACAAAACCCACATATATGAATCCACCATTATCTCAAAATGACTCAAACCTTAATGTTCTAAATAACAATATAATAACAATTTAAGGAAATACCCAAAAACAACTATTCATCAAGCAAATCTAAAACTTAGACTTGTCCTTCCTTGCTAATATATGCACAACCTTCCTTATTTTGATCTTTAGAAATCATAAAAGATTTATAAAATCCTTCGTTCATCTTCTCCCTATACTGGCTCTAAGTACCAATCATCCAACATCCCTACACTCAAGAAAGTAATATCTAACTAGGGTGTATGAACAACAACGGGGTATGCCTCCCCCAAACTTACATTTTTCTTAAAACTCAAGGATACTAGCTTTCACACATCTATTGCAGGGACCCTTACCCAGAGCACTCGCTTAATGAGTGACCTAACTGATCACAGTAGAGGTAATTCTTTTTACCCCTGATCATTTTACAACATTGCAAGTTTTTTCTTTTCACTTTTCTTTTGTTTAATCTCTTTCTTTTTCTTTTCTCACTTTTCATTTTAACAGGAAAGTAGACATTCTTTTCTCCTAAACTCAACATTACAACCTATCATGCAAGCACACCTTCAACCAAGTACTTAAGCCTATCGGAGTGACAACAAACATCTAGAAAATATAAATTTGTTCTAGACTTTCAAAACTACTAATTAGTAGGTTTAGTGCTCCACAAGTGCAAGGAATTCAAAGAAATTTTTTAAAAATTACTTGAATCCTAGATATGCTTTCATATTTCACAGAAATTGTAAAAATATTATTAATCAAAACACATAACAGGTCGTCCTCATCACACTCGATGCAATAGAATCATCATATAATCACAAAAAAAATCAATAAAAGCTCAATCAGAACAACACACATCCCCCCACACTTAAAACGTACATTATACTCAATGTATCAACTAATCAGATCTAATTTAGCATGCTTAAGGACAATTTAAAAAGATAAAAGGGAGAGTAATACTGCCCTGGAGTGCGAGAGACTCCTCGATTCAGCCTAATCAACGGGTGCAATGTGAGAGATACTATTCTCGAGCTCTTAAAAATATCAACCAACAGGAACACAAGATCAACACAAACAAAGCTAGCATCAAAATAGAAAACCACAAAAATAACAAAAAGACTAAGAGATATAAAGTTTGGGTTGCCTCCCAAGAAGTGCTTGTTTAACGTCTCTAGCTAGACAGAACTCGTGTGGGCTCTCAAGGTACGTAAAAATTCTTCCATTTCTTTGGGTCCCTCTTCTTAGAGTCAACAAAGCATACCAGGGCTAGTAGAAACACTAGCTTCTCATGGGACCCTGAAACAGAATTTTTTTTGTATTTTTAATTAATGTAATAAAAGAAGCAAAATCAAAAGAAGACAAACTAGACTCGTGAGTATAAGAAAAAGAAATATCATGATTAAGAGAAGTTTCTAGAGATAAAATAAGGGAGGCTTTTCAGCCTTATACTCTAACAGCTGGATTTCCTCTTGCAATGTGGTTTCGCTACTTTTTTCAACCTCATAAACCTGTTCATGGTATGCATCAAGCTGCTCCAACTCATCCCCACTATCATCTATATATATCATCATAGAATGTCGTTTCTTAGTGGTATTAAAAAAATTTGCTCATGTAAGGCCTTAAGTAATTCAACTATCTGACAAAGTTATTGAGTTATATGATTTAGTGCAACCCCATTTTCTTCCACCTTTGCTTCTATCCTATTCAACCTCTTTGCTTCAATCTGGCAAAAACTTCTAACCCTTGATTCCAAAATGTATTCTTGCAATAGGTCTTCAAGGGAAGAGTTTTCCATAATTTGGTTGGAATAGGCAAAGTATTGGGTCCAAGTGCCCATATCATTACCATAAAAGGAATTTCCATAATTCATAGATTCAGAATGGTAATGATTAGACACTTGATATCCATGAAAACCATAATTAACATTCACATGGTCATAAGGGGGGTAGTCTACTGGGTAAGAATTGAAGTAGGGTGTTTCTCCGTGGATGGTCAGAAACTCCCCATAAGGCCACTCAGAATTGTAAAAAGTCATGCTCTAAATCAAAGAAGACTAAATTCAGTCTTTCACACAAATGCATACAACACCAAATAACCGCAACCAAGCACAAGAGACAAAGACTCAAAACAAAAACAAAGCAACAAAAATAAAAGCAAACCAATAAAAATCTCTAAATTAAAGCAAGCAATTTCTTCACAATATTAAATGAATTACGGTACGCCAATTCCCAGCAATGGCACAAATTTGATAAAGAGCTTGTCGAAGGCTCTATCAATTATATTTATAAACCTAAACCTCTAAAATTTATAATAATAGTGGCCAGGGTTGATCACAGTGATTGAATTTCTTAGTTCATTTAAATACCACAATTACTCTCACTTAACTTTATTTAGAGAAGAAATCAGATGCAAACAAGCTAAACTAAAGAGTAAACCTAGAAAGCATAAGATAAATGGAGACACAATAGGAAAGAAACATCCTAGGAAATCAATTTCACCAATTAGACTTACAGCCAAAGTTATCAAGATTTGTCATGCAAATATTCCATAGGCCAAGAATTGAGGGTATAGCTGACTCTATCAAGCACAATTAACTCTCATGCAATGTTATAAATCTAATATTTCTATCTAGATTCTAATAGCATGCAAGGTATTAAGAACCTTCTTTTAAGGGCTTCTAAGAGAATTCTCCACTTTCGTGCAAGAATTTACAACTAGTCATGCAATTAAGTTCTAACCTAAACAAGACTTTTTCAAGCACAAATTCAGACCAATAAAACAAATAATCCGTGATCAAGAGATTATAAGCATTAAATGCATAAAAGTATGAATGAAACAAAAGTATTCAATCAAGATATTTAATGAATTAAAACCTCAAGTCTAATAGAAATTAATTCAATTCATATAAAAATCTCAAGTATTAGGAACACATATACTTAAATTCATCCAATTAAACCTCTAAGTTCCTAATTTACAGCCACAAAACATAAACTAAAACTAAAGAAAAAGGAAGAAATTAGCAAACGATGGTCGATCCCGCGTTCCCTCGTGATCTCCACATCCCTCGAGCTTCGAATCTTAAAAAATGCTCCACAAATGCTCTCAATTGCTCCCTAAACCCTCAATTTTAGCTTGGAATCGAGATTAGGGCTAAAATTCTTAGATTGGCCTCTAAAACGGCGCCCCAAAATAATGCTTATATAGAAAATTGCAAGCAGCGTCTCAACGCTACAAGAAAAGTGGTTTGCGTGCATTTCTGACTGAAAAACTGCATTTTTTCATTTTTCGTAGCGTCGAGACTCTATGGACAGCGTCTTGTTGCTATCCTGTAGACAGCACTGACCATTTTTGCTATATCTCTTTGCTCGGGTGTCCGAATGACCTCTGATTCGATGCATTGGAACTGTGATTCGATGTAGAATATTTCGGAATGTGCCTTATACTCAAATAACATCTTTAATTTTCTTGAATTTTTAATTAAGCTTCAAAAAGCTCCAATATCCACCAAAATACTCTCAAATGCTCGGTTTTGCTCCTTACGCTTGATTTCTACAAAATTAAGAGAAATAGGCATAAAAGCTCACAAAATAATCACAAAACTAGCAAAATAATAGGAAATAAGATAGCATAATTACATGCTATCACTCCCGTCGCGATATGTTGTCCATAATACATAACAGCCTATGAGATAACTCTAATTGTTCAGAACAAGCTGAGCGGGAGCTAACATTAAAAAGCTTTGTAGAAATAGAGGTAAAGGAAGACGAACTCCAAAACAAAACATGGCAGAGAAAAAACCAAATTCCCCCATATGAGGATTTTCCATACGATCATCTGGCCCAAGAACTCTCAAATGTATATCGAAGGAAATATCATGCTTGTATCGCAATTGCTCACGATGAGCTTCAGCCACCAAGGATGATATAACCTTGGAATATGTAGAAGTTTCACTGGGGAAATGATCATAAGATGAATAAGCCTCATAGTAACTTGTACTAAGAGACCCATCATCAAAGAAAGATCCCTCAACCTCAGGAGAAGTGGTAGAACATTCACTAGTCATGATAATTCTCATTTATGAGGATTATTTAACCCTAAACTAGGTTGTTCTTATCATTTTTATGTGTTTTGTTGTATGACGAGCAAGCTAAAAATAGTGTTTATTAGATAAATTCATAAAAGTTTGTCGGAGCAATGAAAAAGAGGAAAGAAGTTGAAAAGAGATTGAAAATTATACTAATTTGTTGTTTTTGTGTAGGTTTGGAGCAAGTACAAAAAATGTAATTGCATTCCATTTTGGAAATGCAATTGCATTTCTTTAGGAAAATAAGCTTGTGAACATGCACAAAATGCAATTGCATTTTGTTGCATTAATTTTGCAAGACCGCAAGTGCACGTGTCAAGTTTTAGTATAGTAAGATAGAGTACAAGTGTCGTCCATAGGATTGAGTTATTTAATTCAATTAATTACCATGAATTTAACCCTCCAATTTTATTCAGAGATAAAAATCAAATGATGAGTTAAAATATGTGAAAGTGAAACAAGATAAAATTGAGACAATCAGGAGAAAGAAAATCTTAGAGACTAGACTTCACCTATTGAGCTAACAATTTAATTGAATGAAAGATGAACTAATGTATTTCCATGCCAAAAATCAAGAAGTTCAAATAACAACTGGCTCTATCAAGACAATTGAATCTCATGCACGATTTATAAGACTAATATATCTATCTAGCCTTTAATAATCTTGCACAGCATTAAGAACAAATTCTCTAATGATTTCTAGTAGAACTCTAGTCACTTTCATGCCACAATAACTACTAGTCATGCAATCGAAATCAAATCTAAATTAATCTTTTTCAAGCATAAATTCATATTAATGAGGGCAAATAAACTTTGATCAAGAGTTCATAGGCATTAATAAAACGATTGCATGAATAGGAAGAAATATAATAGTTCAAATCAGTCACATCAACAAATTATTCGGCCCAACGGCTCCATCTAGCCCTAATGAAACAAATTTAGCTACTTATGGTCACTATAACACTTCTAAAATTGCATACAAAACCAACGAAAATATGAAGTAAAGGGTTTGAGATAGAACTAATGCGTCGTGTGAGCCTCATCCCCGTTGTAATATCACGATCTCGAACGTTAAAACTCTTACTTGTGCTCCAAAGAATCTCCTCTCACGGTCCTCAAACTCAATTTTCGACAATAGCTAAGTCTCTCCCCGTTGGCCTCCTCCAAATCGCATCAAAATCTCATATTTATAAACTCGGGACAGCGTTGAGACACTGTGCCCTAATGCACGAATTAATTAAGGAAAATTGGGTAGCGTTGAGACGCTGTGGACAGCGTCTCAACGCTACGGACTGAAAAATAAGCGAGCGGTCCCCTTCAACGTTGAGACGCTGTGGATAGCGCCTCAACGCTGTCTTCACAGCATGCTTGGCTACATCATGGCAGCGTTGAGACGCTGCTGGACAACGTCTCAACGCTACCCCCTCGGGTCTCAATGGTGCCTTTTCTTATTCCTTTCTTTTAGTTATCCAATTCTTGCCCAATTTTGCCTCATTTTTGCCCTGTGGTTGTCTTCATCTCTGTTTTCTCTTTCAAATGCTTAATACTTGCAAAATAAACAGATACGGCATGAAAATACTCAATAAAACATCAAAAATAGCAATAGTTAAACTATAAAAATAGCTCACAAAAGTGTGCTATCACATTCCTTCGGAAAACAAATTTGGAAAACAAGAACAAATTGCAATTGCATTCCAGAATGGAAATGCAATTGCATTTCTGGAAAATCTAAAAGTTGCGAAAATCATGGAAATCATGAGATTCATGGAGATTTTTACGATATTTAGGAGATTTTTCAGCCCGAATTCATGCCCAAACATTGACCCAATGTTGTAGAAGAGCAAAGATGGAAACCCTAGCCCTCGATACCTATAAACACGAGAAGAACAAAGCAAATGGATGGGTTTTTCTGCCCACTCGCAGCAGCTTAGTTCACGATTTTCTGTCATTTTCCAGCGTCTTGTTCTTGTATTTTGCTCTGAAATTTTCGAGATTGATCCATTCTCAATGAAAGTTAGAGGAGATGAAGAGCTAATTGCCTGTGAAGGTGCCCTTGGTTCAAACAAAGTGAGGAATATAGTCATTTGTTCTTATGTTCTGTCCTTGTTTTTTAGTTGATGTTTTTTTTTTTTGGTTTGTTTATTTCCTTCTTGTAAATTCTTTAGTTTAGGTTTATTGATTCCCATTAGGAGTGTACACAGGTCGGGTTGGGTTGGGTTAGAGGGTTTTTTAGAACCAACCCGAAAATTCGGGTTGGTCGGGTTGGCTACCCGAATGACCCGATTAAGGATTGCAACCCAACCCAACCCAACCCTATATTTTCGGGTTGGGTTGGGTTGGGTTGTCGGGTTGATTTTTTTTTATAATTTTTTTAATTATTTAAAATAATTTTTGCTTGAATTAATAACTAAAATCACATAAATTTCAAATATCAAACTTTAAAGTTCATAACATCTTAATATTCATTACAATCCTAGATGAAAAACATTAAAAGTTCACAAATAATTCTATATAAGTATATATATATATATATATATATATATATATATATATATATATATATAAAATTGGGTTGGGTTGGGTTGGGTCGGGTCAACCCGAGCCTAAAAAGGCCAACTCGAGAACCGACCTGAAAATTCGGTTCTCTAAAATTTTAACCCAACCCAAACCGAAAAAAAACCTAACCCAACCCAACTCTTATAATTTGGGTTGGGTAGTCCAGGTTGCTCGGGTTATCGAGTTATTTGTACACCCCTAATTTCCATTTTATTCACAGCAAAGACAATTATTCTTTTGAGCTTTATTTCCATAATATTTTGAATTTTTCTTCAGTGTTGCTATTGTTTTGTTTACCATTTTCATTGAATCTATTTGTGAGTTCTTAGAGTTGTTTTTCTTCAAGTCGTTTCTTAATAAAATTTCAGTTTAGGTTGCCTTTATATTTTGGAATTTTCTTCCCTTTTATTCGGCTATTTAATTATGAGTTTTGTATCCATTCATTTAAGCGGATGTCACAAAAGCAATGGAGGAAAATGCTTAAAAATAAGTTCTGAAACATCAACCCTAGACATAAGGCGAGACTCCAAAACCACTAGAGTTGTGTGCGAAAATATCTAAGTTAGATTAGCCATAGACATATAGGTTTAATCACTTAGCCTCCTAAAGATTTTGAATCAAAATTGAATAGGAGTCGAATTCGGTTTACTTAGTTTTCACATGTTAGCTATATGATTGTAATTGCATTTTTGATCGCATTCTTCTAAAAGGTGCTTGAACCACTTGAAATCCCTTATTTTCACTCATTGATTTTTCACCCACTTTTCGTTAACAAACAAACCTCATATATTTTTATAACCTCGGTTACTGAACTTGCAATTTGAAAATTGTCATTTGAATTTTGTTGTATCCGTTTCCTGTGGGATCGATGCTCTGGAATACTTCCAATTTTATATTACTTGCATCGACAGTGTGCACTTGCACTAGATTGGAGCTTGTTTGAATTAAAAAAATTTTCTTAAAATCCCCCACACTTCAGTCCGATCAAGCTATCTCAACAAGAAAAAAAGAGAAAAAGATAAAAATAAAAAATAAAAATAAAAACAATAAACTACCTTAAGAGAGGAGAAAGAAGATGAAAAAATAGTGTGAGAAAATGAAGAAATGGCTCCCTATTTATAGGAGAAGAATGATGAGAATTTGAAAGGAAATGTTGGTTTGGAATTCAAAATTTGAATTCAAATCAAATAAAAAAAAAGGTGTGGCTGAGGCTGACTAGCCCCTGTGCATGGCAGGCCTGCTAGCGCGCCTGCTAGCGCGTGCCAGACGCACCAGAGGCCAGAGCCTACGCGCAGCAGGGTGCATTAGGCACGCCTCGGCCGATCAGACCGGTTCGCCCAAACCAGTATGGCAAGGTAAGATAGACACGTATAAAAAGTGTTCGAATCGTTATTTTTCTTACAATCCTCACTCTGTTACCCATTTTCACCTCTCCTTTCACGGTATCAGCTTGGAATGAAGCTACATTTTTATTCAGAAAATGCTTACGAAAAGCAGAAAGTTATGAGGCTACTAAATAACTAAGAATTCCCTCATACGAGAGGTTTGGAAGCCACACGGCTAATAGATGGCCAAATTCCCTCCTACGGAAGGTCGGGAAGTCTAACATAATTCCTACGAGGTCCTTATGGAGTTTGATGGCAATCCCACTTAAATTTAAAGACGCCCTTGAATTTACATATTCTCTTCAGGAAAGCGGCACCGATCACGAATCCAGAGGAGAGCCTTAGCCTCCAAGAAAGATCGAAATGTGTCCTTACAAGTTTAGACAATAATCTTGGGGAGATCCAAGACGAACTTTGGAGCCCTAAATTGTCTCCAGGAAGTGGACAAACACACTATCTAGAGGAGAATCTTACCCATTAGAAAAGATCGAAATGTTCCCTACGGGGTTAGATGGCAATCATAGGAATGATCTGAGACACGAAATAAGCACCACATAACACTAAAATTCCTATAGGAAAACGAAGAAACTGACACTCTAGAAAGATTGAAATATCCCCACAAGGATAGATAACAATAACTAAAGAGAATTCGAGGCAAACCTCGAAATGTCACAAATGACTCCAAATTTAAATAGGTTATTCCCAAGTTAGGCTCCATGCAATTATTTCACATGCTCCTAATATCAAATCCTAATTAGGGAGTGAAGGTTAATGTTATGGGTAAAATTGGACCAACAAGAATAGGCTAAATGAAAAGCTACAATAAAGAGTCAAACAAGGAAAGAAGCTCAATACGAAGTCAAAACGGACCAAAATTGAGAGGAAATCGGCCCACAACACAAGAGGGCGAAGAAGCGGGCTTGGGCCAAAGCCCAAGCCCGTGGTTGCCCTCAGCCTGGCCAAGGCGGACCATGTGGCAAGGGCCTCCCTTGGGTCTTGCCTTGGTCCTTCATAGCCCGTGTACTCTCAGTCTAGCCTCGTTCGATCCTTTCATTCCCATTAGGAGATAACTACAAAAACCCTAGAGAGGAAGGTATTTAAGCTCACTCTTGAAGGGAGAGTAAGGTAAGTTCATTCCGCCATCTAAACACTTTCAAAACTCCTTAATTCTCTCTAAAGACTATCTCTAATTTAAGCATTGGAGCCTGTGTGGACTACACCACATCGGTGTCCAGGTTTTTATTGTCTTGCAGACCACGTTTTATTGTCTTGCAGACCGCGTTCTTCCCCAAAATTACAAATTCACCATTGTTGTCATGTGAAGGTCATGTGAAATTTCTCTTGTTCAAAATTTGGCAACAACAGTGACTTTTCTCACAATGTGTGCTTTCCCCTTTAATGACACACTTTCAATCAAAACTCTAACTCCCTAAATCTACTTCCCTCCCTTTTTACAACTCACTCCACTTGTACCCACATGTAACCTCCAATTTGACAATTCATGCTATATCACATTATTGTCTCCATTTTAATATGAAGTTAATGAAATGATTGTTTTAAAACAATTTTTAGGGTAAAGTTTTTTTTTAGTTCAACACAACGTTTGGGGTGGAAGAATTTGAACCTCAGACCTCTTGATCAAGGATATATGTCTTAATTAGTTAAACTATACTCAAATTAGCCTTTTAGGGTAAGGGTTAAAATAAAACTTTTGAAACAATAGGCATAATGAAAACTTATCCCAAGTTGAGAGACATAATTGAAACTTGCCACCTATGCTCATATATATCTCTATTTTTACAACTCAATACCAAGTTACATTTCCACTTTCATTTTAATGGAATGTTGATGAAAGTTTGTTTTGAAATAAATTTAAAAGTTAAGAACTTTTTGTTTTGTAATTTTGTATAATTTCACCTAATTTTTAGGGAGAAATTCAATTTATATTCTTAAACTTTGTAGGTTGAATCAATTAAAACTCTAAACTAATAATTGTATCAATTAAAACCTTTCATAAGTGAGTCAATTTAGGCCCTCTATTACAATTCCCTTTTAAAGTTACAAATACATAATTCTCACATGTGTGTAGGTTTTTTTTTTTTTTTTTTTTTTTTTTTTTTTTTTTTTTTTTTAAATATAGGAATTAATACAAATATTAGAGAAAAATGTTGAAATCAAGTGGGTAATAACGGCTTTCATTAATACGAGTAGAGATGTCAATTTTTCCCGTGAGCTAGACGGAGATGGAAAAATGTATTCCCCATTCCCATTCTTCGTTCCTCGCCTCGTTTATTTTTTCTATTATTTTATTTTTTAATATATATATATAGTCTTATTGTTAATGATTTAGATAATTAGATATGTTTGGATTATATGATTAAACATTTGAATTATATGTATGAATAATTAGATAATTTGATATGAAATATTATATA
The DNA here is from genome assembly GCA_033996785.1 of Trichosanthes truncata. Lineage (NCBI taxonomy): Eukaryota > Viridiplantae > Streptophyta > Magnoliopsida > Cucurbitales > Cucurbitaceae > Trichosanthes > Trichosanthes truncata. The sequence goes on along the minus strand of JAWPNB010000003.1, from coordinate 21,570,269 downwards.
TTTTTTTATATTAGGAGGTTTAAGAAATTTATTTTTAAATAGAGATTTTTTTTGTAGTAAATTAACTATTTAAATGAAGATTTCTCGTGAATAATTAACTATCTAATTGAAAATTAGTGGATATTTTCCATGAAATGTTAACTATTTGAAAATTTATCAAAATAATTATTTGATTCAATTGAGATTAAAAAAAAAAGAAAGAAAAACTAAACGAGGAATAATTCCTCGTGCATAACTTAATCCCTAAGGATTCTCCATGGGGAATGTTCGCCTCGATCCCTGCAAAATTTAATAGGAAATTAATTTTGCAGGGATGGAGATTAAAATGGGGGGTGGGGACGGGGACGGAAAACCATCCCCGTCCCCGCCCTGTGGACATCCCAAAATATAAGTGGTTTTCATTTTCTCTTCTTCCTCTATTTTTCTTTGCTTATTTAGAAAAAATATACATGATAATTTTTCTTACTATTTTGACAGAATTTTGGGAAAGAAATAATTTTATTTAGTGAATTTGACTTAAATAGAATCAGAAAAATGGTTATGAGCCACTAAAAGGTCTAAAATTAAATTGATTCACTCATAAAAATTAGCCTTTAATTAATATAATTATCTATTTAGAGTTTTAATTGATTTTTTTTTTACAATATGTGTTTTAATTGATTCAATTTGCAAAGTTTAGGGTATAAATTGACTCTCTAATTTTTAAAAGCAACATTATTATTTTTTATTATTAGTTCTAAAAACGAGTCGGACGAGACAAGACAATCCAATTCCGGTTCGTGAAGAGTCGGTTTTTTTGGACCAAAAATCTAAAAACTGTAGAGGGAGCGATTACGCTGGAACACAAGTGATTCTCTGTTATCTTCAATCTATCTCAACTCAACTCAATTTGTCACCATTCCGATTCGTTTCTGCAACATTTTTGCTTGGGCTTGATCACCCATGGCTGCCCAAACCCACGTTTTTACCGGATTAGCTTTGGCTTCAACTCCTTCTTCTTCATTTCAACCCTCTTCTTCCAGGCCTTCCTCCCTTTGTGTCGTCGCGAAGCCCTTCAGAACGTCCTTCCTTCATGGCGGAGGTATGTTTCCCTTGCTCTTTGCTTACCGCTCTTCATTTTGTTGATTTTACTTCCAGTTTGGTTGGTCCGAAGTAAGTGAGAGATTTGAATTGAGTTGTCCTTCGTGAACAGTTTATTTTGATTATGTGTTCTTTGAGTTTAAGAGTGTTTGTGTAATGATTATTGGATACATGGTTCTTGAGAAAAGTGTTTTTTAAGCTTTTCGGGTCATAGCATTGTGTTGTGGTGTAACTATTAGTTGCTTGTCCCGCAATTTGGGCATGTTGATTTTGTGTTGGATCTGATATGCTTACCCTTCTGATTTTTCCCAATAATTTGAAGCTGCATTTAGAGATCCCAGAATCACTTGTTTTTATTGTTTTCAGTCTTCCTATATTTGTTGTTAGTTTTCAATCTATAATATTTGGTGGAAATGCTTGTCAGCTTCTGTAATTTGCATTTACTTTGGTGGAGTAAGATGGGTCCCGAGTAAGTGGAAATTAAGAATTTTCCTGGAACTTCTTTGGTGCCAACAAATCCTCGACCCCTTTGTGTTCATCAATTTGAGATTGGGATTACCTCCTGTTTCTATAAATTTTGATGGTCAAGAAAGTTTTGAGTTATTTAATTTTTAATATTTTAATTGCAAGATCTCGAGATGTTTGAAAGATTGTGTTAAGATTGACATAAGATATAGAAGCTAGTTGAATGCAAGTTTATTTATTGAGGAATCTCTCTCTCTCTCTCTATGTGTGTGTGTGTGTATGTATATATATGGTATTTTGAAAAAGAATTGTATTTCTGTTTCCAATAGATTTTTTTCCCAATAGGAAACAAATTTTCATTGAGTGAATGAAAATACAGAAAGGGGAAAAAAAACGAAACCTGATGCCAATGAAGATTACAAAGAGTTCTTCCAATTGGCAAAAAGATCATTGAGGCTACAATTGATAAAAGGAGAGTAACATTTAATCAACATAAAGCAGTCAATAACGCCATATCAAGAATATTACATGGGAAGAATTCTTATGTTTTAAATTGTCAATGCCTAGTCCCCCACTTAATGGGAAGTTGCACTTTGTACCAATTGATTAGATGAGAGCCTCCCTCCTTGTGTGTGCCTTCCCAAAGGAAATTTTGAAAAGTTTCTCAATAGAACACACGTAGCCTTGTTGGGCATATCAAAGAGAGAGACATGGAATAAATGGGGAGATTTGATAAAGTTGCATGAATGATTGTTAGGCTACCACCTTCTATGAATATTAGGCCTAAAAAATTTTCTCCTAGGTAAAACCTAAATGCTTATAAAAAATCTATTGTTGATGTTTGGCGACCTGCAAGAGAGAATTTTTTTTTTTTTTTTTAATTATAAGAAATCGAGCTTTCATTGAGAAAAAATAAAAGAAAACAAGGGCATACAAAAAGAGGAGACCAACTACAAGAAGGGCTCCCATCAAGCAAAATAAGACCTAAAGGACAATTACAAAATGACTTTGCCACCGAAGCCCAAAGAGAAACATAGAATCTAGCTAGGGACCAAACGTCATTAGAGACCTCTTAAGCCCTCAAAAGATTCTATTGTTTCTCTCTACCTAAAGCCTCCACAAGATAGCACACACCTCAGCTTGCCACAAAAACTTTCCTTTCTCACGAAAGGGAGGATGAAGAAGGAACTCCTTGATCATCTCCCTACAATCCCTCGCCCGAGCTAGAGCAATACCGAATTCCGCAAAGAATCGGTTTCAAACAGTAGAAGCCACATTGCAACTCCAGAGAACATGATCGAGATCCTCAGCCGGTCTCCTGCAAAAAATGCAAAAGAATACAACACCCTATCTAATGTGTTAACTATTCCGTGAAGGGCCCAACAAAAAACTTAACCTTCTTTGGAATTTTCACCTTCCACAACGAGGCAAAGACAAAATCCTTCGAAGGAGAGGGAGGAGAGGGATTAATCAGACAAAGAAAAAAGGACCTACACGAAAAGCCTGAATCTGGGCTAGGGCTCTAATGATGAAAGGAAGTTGACAATATCCAACGTTTCCCTATCGGACAAAGAATTTCCTTTCGCTTTTTAGTGTTCCTTTGTCCGTTAGTAAGGGTCTGGAGAAGCTTATGAGAGATTTCCTTTGGGAGGGTGTCGACGAGGGGAAAGGAGCCCATCTCCTTAATTGGGAGGAGGTGTCTAAACCGGTGGCTCTAGGGGGGCTAGGTATTGGTAATTTGAGATCCCGCAACAAAGCCCTGTTAGCGAAGTGGTTATGGCAGTTTCATCTTGACTCTTCCTCTCTTTGGCACAAGGTTATTGTGAGTAAGTATGGGTCGTCCCCGTTCGAGTGGACTGTGTGTGGAGGTCGAAGCACGGCTAGGAACCCTTGGAAAGGCATTTCTAAGGAGTACCCCTTTTTTTTAGCTTTGTTCATTGTTCTGTGGGTGATGGGAGGGATACTTTTTTCTGGGAAGATAATTGGCTGGGGGGATAGTCCCCTTTGCTCTGTGTTTCCTCGTCTCTACCATTTATCCTTAATGAAGAGTCATTCGGTGGCTGATGTATTAGCTCATCCTGAGTCTTGTCCCTCTCCTTCTTTGGGCTTCATCCGTCCTTTGTCCGATAGGGAAACGGCGGACGTTGTTGATCTCCTTTCTTTGTTGGGTGAGTTTCGGTGCATTTCGGGGAGGAGGGATGTTCGGTACTGGAGGCCTAGTCCGTCTACCGGCTTTTCGTGCAGGTCCTTTTTTCTTTGCCTTGTTAACCCTCTCCGTCCTCTTCCCCGGGGGAGTCAGTCTTGCCTCTCTATGGAGGGTGAAAATTCCCAAGAAGGTTAAGTTTTTTGTCTGGCAGGTTCTGCACGGGAGAATTAATACCTTAGATAGGGTGGCGAGAAGAATGCCTTCCCTAGTGGGGCCGTGGTGTTGTATTTTGTGTAGGAGGTCGGCCGAGGACATTGATCATGTGCTTTGGAATTGTGAGATGGCGAACGAGGTGTGGAGCCGGTTCCTGGAGGAGTTTGACATTGCTATTGCTAGACCGAGGGGTTGTCGTGAGATGGTTGAGGAGTTCGTCCATTTTCCTCCTTTCCGGGGGAGAGGAAAGTTCTTGTGGCAGGCAGGGGTGTGTGCTATCTTGTGGGGGCTGTGGGGGGAGAGAAACAACAGAATCTTTCGTGGGATTGAGAGATCGTCTAATGATGTGTGGTCCCTGATTAGATTCTATGTTTCTCTTTGGGCTTCTGTGACCAAGCCTTTTTGTAATTATACTGTTGGTCTTATTTTGCTTGACTGGAGGCCCTTCTTGTAGGCCGTCTCCCTTTTTTGTGGGCTTTTCTTTTTGTTTGCCCTTGTATTCTTTCATTTTTTCTCAATGAAAGCTCGGTTTATTCTCAAAAAAAAGAATGCTGGAAGCCCAACAAAAGCAACGAACAAGGCCTAGGATGAGAAAGAACATCGGCCACGAAATGATTCCTCATCGAAGATAAATGATATAAACAGGAAACATAGAGCAAAAGGATTTGTCCCCTAACCACTTATCTTTCTAGAAAAAAGTGTCCCTCCCATCCCCTACAGTGTAACAAACAAAGCAAAAAAAGAAGGGGTACTCCTCAGCAATGCCTTTCCAAGGGTTTTTGGAAATGCCTTGACCCCCACTCAAGGTCCACTCAAAAGGGGACGACCCATACGTACTCACAATGACCTTATGCCAAAGGGTAGAAGATTCATGATGAAAACGCCACAACAAAGGACTCTAATCTGGCTTTTTAAAATGAAAGAATACAAGTTCATACAAAAACCAAACATTAACAAAAGGAGACTAAAACTAATTACAGGAAAGGACTCAAATCTAAAAGAACAAGACAATCTCATAATTACAAAAAGGCCTAGCTTTAAACCTGGCCACCTCCCAAACCTCCTCACCCGATCTCTCAGTCTCTCTAAAAATTCTATTGTTCATTTCCAACCAAATATCCCACAAAACAACAAAGAAGCTAGGTTGCCACTAACCAAGATTGTGGAGTATTTCAATTAACATCTATGTGGTGTTTGTCGAAATGACTTCGTCGATCAAGTCAATATGCTATGGTGGAAAGTGGGATGAATTTGAACAAATTTTAGAAATCAAAGAGCAAAAAATATACCTTTATGACCATGAGAATTTCATTTATAGGAGTGGAAGATCCCAATGTGGAAGGATTGAGGATCGTGCCTTGGATCATAAAGGCGAAGATGTGGCGCTATGGAAGGTGGGATCCTAGGATTAACTGAGCTAACAAAAAACGGAGCTAACAAGTTGACGGGAGGTAAAAGCTGTCTGTTACATGTATGAACTTAAAATTAATAGTATTCATCTAACCCTTACATGATGCATAAACACTTCTACCCTCGAGAAATGCTCGAGGAGGCTATCTAGAGGAGCCCCCTCTTCCAGGGAAGTGGTTATATTCTTTTGGCTGGCTGGTTCTTATGCAGTTTTATGGTTTATTTGTCTAGAAAGGAATAGAAAAGTATTTTTTTAGGTGAGATAGTTCGTGGGAGGATGTTTGAATTCAATGTATTTTAAAGCCTTCCTTTGGGCTCTTGATCCAGATATATTTTGTAATTATCCTTTATTTTTTATTAACAAAAAGGTGGAGATCATTTTTGTAGTTAAGTAATGGTTTCCCCAATTTTGTCATGCCATTCTTTTTTGTGAGTCTCTCCTTGTATTTTGTTCTTTTGTAAGAGGTGTATGTCTATGTGATCCAAAGAGTGTGTACGCTTCAAAGCTAAGAATTAGAGCTGGTGTAAGCCTTAAAAAGCATGTTTCATTTGAGCTCGCGTAAGCTTTATAAAACATTAATCTAGGATCAGTGAGCTGATTGGCTAATATGAGGCAAAAGTGTGCTATCTTATGCCGAGTTGGGGGAACTTCTAGCTGGACATAGTTGATCCGAGGTGTGCTCTTTCTGACTGGTGTTAAGCCGTGCTATGCTGAACAGATCGTAGCTGCCATTGACACTTTAACTTCAATATGTGGATTTGGTTCCTCTATAAGCTGCCACCTGCCATGCTGAGCAACTAACTTGGAAACTTCCCATATACTTAGTACCGTAAAATTAGATGGCTTTTAATCAATTTAGAAACCAATTTCAAACCTCATGGTCCAATTAGAAATCAAACTCAAACCTCTAAACATATCACTTTTGAAACCTCAAGGACCCAATAGAAACTAAATTCAAATCTCATAGACCAAAAGTGTTAGTTTTGAAAATTTAGGGATCAAATAGAAACTAAGTTAAAATCTCGAGGACCAAAAGTGGAGTTTACCCTAAAATGTTTATCAAATTCCACTTAAAGTTTGTTATAGCTGTGCACTTAATTAATCTTACGGGAAATAATAATTTTTCCTACAGGGCACACTTTACAAATTACACGGTTGAAGTCCTTACATTTTAATCGATCCCATGGTGGCAGACGTGGAGGTGCTCTTGGTGCTCGCATGAACCTTTTTGACCGTTTTGCAAGGGTTGTAAAGGTAGTACTTTCAATTGTTTCATCCCTTCGTTTAGTAATCTTTGGAGCTTCATGGATTTTGAGGATAACCATGACGTTTGCTTTCTTACGAGTAGTCATATGCAAATGCACTTGTAAGTTCCTTTGAGGATCCTGAGAAAATCCTGGAGCAGACAGTGCTTGAAATGAATGATGACTTGACAAAGATGCGTCAAGCCACAGCACAGGTAAGCTTCAGAATCTTGTATTTATCATTTTTCTCTTCCCGCCTTACCTTGGGCATTGTCCTTTGCTTCTGAGCTAGCATTGCTGTTTCTTCCCTTTCAACTTTCCTTTATAATTTATTCACGATTTAGGTTTTTCAAGGGCAAATTAGAAGTTGTATGTAATTTGGAAATATTATATAAGGAAGCCAAATAATGAGGCACCTATTTCATTTGTTGGCATGCATACTTAACCAATTAAAATTTATGAAATATACTTTTATACCAAATGACGAGCGAATATATTAAATATCGGTCTCACTTTTTACTGCAGCCTTACTAAATACTTTCTTCACTTCTAGTTCCATATAGTCATTTTAAATAGCAATATGGGCCCCCCTTGGCCTATCCTTCTGGATGTGAGTTGGGTATGTGTTTATTTTGAGGGATGGGTGGAACTTGACATTTGAAAATGGACAAATCCCAACACCACAAAATGCAATGCCTTTTTTTTGGTTTTCCCTTTCATCTGTAAAACTGATCATTTTTCTTGAAGGTACTAGCTTCTCAAAAGCGCTTGGAAAACAAGTATAAATCTGCACAGCAAGCTGCTGATGATTGGTAAAAATCTATAACCATTCTCTATTTTCTTACTAGGCATAAACCTTTCCTTTCTAATTTTTATATAGGTATCGAAAGGCACAATTTGCTCTTCAAAAGGGAGATGATGATCTTGCTCGGGAAGCTTTAAAGAGGCGCAAATCATATGCTGTAAGTTAGAACAGATTCTTCGCCAAATCTGATTCCTATATTTCATGATAAACAATCATTATCTGTTTTGGAATGTTAGTCAAAGTTTCAGTTATTTTCACGTAAAATGTTAAGTGAGCATGGTTCTTCTAGTAAATTTTCTTCATTTTATGACACATCTTTAACCTTCTTGATCTTTAAATTGTAGTATATGGGTTGTACGAGGCTTTGACCATATTATGACAAATAACCCGTGTGTATAATTTTCTCGTCTTCTAAATTTAGTTGAAAAGGAGGACAAGCCCTTGGAAATTAATAGTTTGATGTCTTTCTACTGAAAAGTCATCTTTTTCCTTTGCAAACCTTTTAGATTTATGAATTTATGCTTTACACTCCTGACGGTCCTCTATAAATCTTCGTTGAGGAAGGCAGCCAAATGCCAATGGGACTACGGTAGAGGAAGTTAAAGAGAGCGAGTGGAGTTCTAGTCTCTGGTCACCGTTTCTGTAGATATATTTCTTATCACTATCCAAGAGTCTTCTGATTTCCTTCTAAATGGGTAATTCTTCCTATTTATCATCCCTTAAGAATGCATTTTCCAGGAGGGCTCTCTATCGGGTTTGGCTTCAGGGGTTTCTATCTTTACAAGCATTTTCTTTAGTTCTATCAGCATCCTCTCATCCTCTCTCTCCTTTTTGTAGGGTTTAGAATTTCAAGGTTTGGTTCGTGCCTCAAGTTCTTTACAAGCTTGTTCTATTCAGTTTCTTAGTTCATTATTTGGGCCTATTTATGTTCTTTTTGTTTTCTGTTTTGTTCTTTTTTCACTCCCTCATGGAGTTTGTATCTCTTGAGCATTAGTCTCTTTTCATTTATTCAATGAAAAGTTTCGTTTCTTGTTAGGAAAAAAAAAATTTGCCCTCTTTATCTTTTAGTTTTCAGTTGGTCCCTTGTAACAGTGAGTTCATTGTTTTAACCTCCCTTCTCTCTACTATTTGATGGAGTCATTATTTCCCTTGGGCATAGAGATTGTTGTGTTTGGTTCATTGATCCTTTTCTTTTCTTTCTTTTTTCTTTTTCTTTTTTTTAGATAAGAAACAATTTCATTGTCATATAAAATTTACCAAAAAAGGGGTATGAGAAAGACTCCAATCCAAATGAGTTATAATAAACTTCTCCAATTGAACAAAAGAGAGGCAAAATTATAAGAATGAAAGAGAGGATTCAATTTACACCAAGATAGAGCAAGGTAAAGAACATAAATTGAAGAAGTTCACATAGGCCCTTTCCTTGGCTCCAAAAGTCCTTTTATTTCTTTGTAACTAAATTGACCACGAAAAAGCTCCAACTATATACTGCCAAAGGATCTCCTTCTTGTCTTTGAAAGGATGGCCCAAGAGAATGTGAGGATCATTTGGGAGGCCGCCAACCAACTGAAGGGCAACAACATCAATCTGTGGGCAAAGGGGCACGTTATGAAGATGTGGCTTTGATACTCCAAATTGTGTTTGCATGCCGTGTATCGATGGGAGAGAGTTATGTAAGGGAGGGACCTCCCCCCCCTTCTCTCTCCTCTCTCCTCTACCCGATAACCCTAATCGCTCGTCTTTCCCATATCGATTTCTTCTCCGATCATTTCCTTCCTCCCGACGTCTTCGATTTCAATTCTTCCCTTCTGCCTTTTATTTTGCCCTCTTTCGGCTCCTTCTGATCCTTGATTTCCCCTTTTTTGTTTGGAGTTTTTCCAATATGGAGGTTCGCAGATCTTGCGTTAGCAACTTGTTTTTTTTTTGTATCTGGAGTGAAGACAATGTCTTTTTCATCAAGGATACCACTAAAGACTTGAAGATTCCTTGGTCTCTCGATCACCTACGCTGGTTTGAGAAATTTTTTGTTGAAATAGTTAAGAAGTCTGAAGGAGTTTTCTTCCTTAAGAAGTAGAAGGACAAGATTGATTGGTACCATTGGTCTTTCTAAAGCCCGTTCTGTTTCAGGTTGGATTGCTGAATGTGTCATTTGGCCTTCCTTTGGTGGAGGTAAAATTATTCGAATCTCCTTAGGACTTCATATGAAGGGCTGGGCAGTATTCCGAGAGATGCTTTTTGAGTTTTTACGTGATGTTGATGCAAAGTTCAATTCTGGGAAAGCCCCCTCTGGTAATTTTTTTTTTGTGCCTAAGAATCCTCCCGCCAGTTATGCTTCGATTGTGGCAAAGAATTCGGTAGTGGAGAAGACGCCTCCTGATTCCTCTCATTCTTGGTCTGTGAAAAAGATCTATCAACAATCTTTTTGGGTTAGGAAACAGGACGATGTAGTCAAAGTGGATATTGGAAGTCTGCTGGTTATCTCCAGTTTGTTTGCGCATATCTTATGGAAAGTCATTAAGGCATCTTTGGAATTGTACTTTCGTGTTAAAATTCAGATCAACCCATTCATGGTTGATAAGGCCATTGTTCTAGTTGAGGGAGGTATCAACGATACCATTCTGACCAAGATCGGGAAGTGACAATTAGTGGATGAATTACACCTGAAAATTGGAAAATGGTCAGATAATTTTAACAGCCTGCTGGAATTCATTGAAGGCTATGGGAGATGGATTTCAATCAGGAACTTATCACTCAAGTTTTGGAAAAGGTGTCTTTGAAGCCATTGGCCATCATTTCGGAGGTCTGGAAGACATTGGTTTTGATAGTTTGAACTTTATTGATCTCTCAGTTGCTCGAATCAAAGTCAAGAAGAATCTATGTGGTTTTCTTCCGGCCTCAATTGAAATTAAAGATTTGTCCCTGGGTAATCTCTCTCTTAAATTTGGGGATATCACTTCTTTGGAACCTCCTGATATGATTTTTGAATAATTTATGTTGGAAAACTTTTCAAATTCTGTGGATTTGGCTCGTATTCATCACGTTATGGAAGACAAAGGGGCTCTTGATGACTGTTCATTTTCAGCAGAGGAGGAACGTATTTCTTCATCGTTTTCATCACCTATTAATGCCAACGATTTAGTCTTGGAAAGAGATATAATTCAAGAAGGTATTAATGTTTTCTCTTTAATAAAGAACATTCTTAAGGAGACACTGAATCCAATTATTGTGGAGGATAGAGTTCCAATTTCTGATCAAGGAGTCCTAAAGTTTTCAAAGGCAGACGGTATTCTGAATTCTGTTTTTTCCCAAGACAAATCAGTTCAAGTTGATTCAGAGGTACATGGGGTGCATTCTTTGACAGAAGAGGATAAAGACAGTGAGAACGAAGTAGGTTTTTGTGATCCGACCATTCAGATTCTTCCTTCGGCCATTAAGTCTCCAATTCCCTCTTCAGTAAAGGAAGTTAGGGATCGATTTTGCGCATCTTATTCAAAGTATTATACAAGGAAAAAAGAAAGTGATTTGTTGATTGCTGGAGGACTTGCCTCTTCTCTCTTAATGTTGATAGTTTTGATGAATCTATTTCCAGAATTCTTCTTCCATGTGAATTTTCGAAAGCTGATGATGATGCTCATTTGAACTTGGACAATAATATCTTAAATATTGATGAATGTGAGCTAGGCCCGTTTGGATCCCCTTTTTTTAAAGCCATTATTCAGAATAATTCTTCTGCTGTTCAGAAGGATAATTTCTCTCCCCTTTGGTGTTGAAGACTCATATGTTGGCTCTGATGTGAGTTTAAGCAGTCCTGAAGGTGACAACCAGCAGCATTATTCTCAAGTTGATTAGACGACGGTTCTTGACTCTCCAATTGTCAATTTGGACTTTCTTTTTCAGTCGTCCGACTCTAAGATTCAAGTTTTTGTGTCTAATTCTGGGAGTAACCCAGTTTCTATTAATTCTCATGTGCAGCCCCCCTCAGAGTTGAATAAGTTTGCTTCTTTAATCAAGGCAAGTGGTTTGCAGTTTCAAGAAGTTGTTCCATTATCTCTCACTGATTCGAACCTATGAAGATAGTTTCATGGAACACCAGGGGTTTGGGTGATGGGTCAAAAAGAGTTAGTTTGAAAAATTATTTGCGGAATTTATGTCCTGATGTGGTGATGATTCAAGTTGTTAAATCTATTTGGAGTTCAAGAGAGGTTAACTGGGTTCATGTGGAAGCGTTTGATAGATTAGGTGGATTGTTAATTCTTTGAGGTGAGAATAAGATCATTGTTCAATAAGTTCTCAAAAGGGGTTACTCAATTTCGATTAAAGTTTCCTCCCAGCAAGGGAAGCAGTGTTGGATTTCAAATATCTATGGGCCTAATAACTATAGGGGAAGGAAGTTTCTGTGGAAGAGTGGTATTCTCTTTCTTCTTATTGTGATGGTCCCTAGTGCATGGGAGGATATTTTAATATTACTAGATGGATTCATGAGCATTTTCCTCAGAGAAGACAAACCAGGGGTACGAGGAGATTTAATAAGATTATTGATGAGATTGGTCTGTTAGAAATTCCTTTATCTAATGGAAAATATAAGTGGTCAAGACTTGGGAAGGAAGGGTCACGTTCATTGATTGATCGGTTCTTTATTAATCAAGAGTGGGATAATCGCTTCAAGAACTCGAGAGTTTCAAGACAAGTCCATATTCTTTCTGATCACTTTCCTATTTTATTAGAAGCTGGCAGCTTTCAATGGGGTCCTTCCCCTTTTCGTTTTTTCAATTCTTGGCTCTCTTTGAAAGTGTGTGTTTCTCTCATTGAAAAATCCCTTTATGAAGATAAATCATTTGGATGGACTGGCTTTGTTATCTCTTTGAAGTTGAGAAATCTGAAATCGTTTATTAAACCTTGGTTTGCTGACTTTGAGGCTAAGAAAAAAAAGAAGGAAAAAGACTTACTTGATGAAAGTAATCTGTTGGATTCCAAAGCTGAAGATTCTGTTTTGTCCTCTCAAGAATTATCGATTCGTTTGGTGGCAAAAGGAGAATTGTTATTTATTTGAAGAGCACAGTCTGATTAAAAAATGTAAGCTTCATTGGTAAAAGGAAAGGGATGAGAAGACTGGTTTTTTCCACTGATTTCTGGCTGCCAAGAAAAGGAAGTTACTGATTTCTGAATTAATGTCTTCTGAAGGTGAGGTGTTACTTTCTTTTCGTGAAATTGAAGCTGGAATTATTAGTTTCTTTGGTAGACTCTACTTGCGACATCCAGGCTTGCGTTTTCTTCCCCTTAATCTCAGTTGGGAGGTCGTTTCCTCCATTGATAACAGATTTCTTACCATTCCTTTCTCTTCTGATGAAATTTTGTTGGCTATCAAGAGCCTTGGGAGGAATAAGGCGCTTGGACTTGACGGTTTTACCATTGAATTTTACCTTAAATTCTGGAAATTTTTTAAGACAGATTTGTTTCGATTTTTTAACGAGTTCCATCATAATGGACATATTAATGCTATTACTCAAAAGGAGAACTTCATTTGCCTTATTCAGAAAAAGGATTTTGTAAACTCTATAAAAGATTTCAGGCCCATCAATTTAATTTCTTCTTCATACAAAATACTCGCTAAGGTCCTTGCTGAACGGCTTAAAAGGTCATGCCCTCCACTGTTTCTGGTTTTCAAAGTTCTTTCATTGAAGGCCAACAGATTCTTGACCCTATCCTGATAGCGAGGTAGTGGAAGAATACATGGTTAAGAAAAGGAAAGGTTGGGTGTTAAAGATTGACATCGAAAAAGCTTTTGATAGTGTTGATTGGATTTTTTTGGAAAAAGTCTTGAATTTAAAAAAATTTAGTGATCAATGGATTCAATGGATTCTTGGATGTGTAAGAAACCCAAAATTTTCGATTTTTATTAACGGTAGGCCGCGAGGAAGGATTTCAGCCTCAAGAGGTCTCTGTCAAGGTGATCCATTATATTCTTATTTCTTTTGGTTTCGGATGTGCTAAATGCTTTGATTGAAAAGATGTTTCGCCAAGGCCTTTATGAAGGTTTTACTATGGGAAAAGATAAGGTGCATGTATCTATTTTACAATTTGCTGATGATACCTTGTTATTTTGCAAAGGTGATGATAATATGTTGAAAATCTTGGTTTAGACTATTGCATTGTTTGAGACTTGTTCAGAGCTGAAGATTGACTGGCAGAAATCTTCAATTTGTAGAATTAATATGGAGGAATCTAAGCAGCTGTCAGTTGGTTTCTGAAACTCTTGGTTGTAACATGGAGCATTTGCCTTTTACTTATCTTGGTTTACCTTTGGGAGGTCATCCGAAAGCTATGTCTTTTTAGCAGCCAGTAATTGATCATTGTGGTAAGAAGCTTGACAGATGGAGAACATTTACTTTGTCTTGAGGGGGCCAATTGACCTTGTGCAGTTTAGTTTTATCTAGTATCCCATTATACTATGTCTCTTTTTGAAATGCCAGCTCAGTCTCTTTACAACTGGATAGACTTATTTGGAATTTTTTTCTGGGAGGGCAAGGATGTTGGTAAAGTCACTCATTTAGTAAGCTGGTCTAAATCCCAAATTTCACAGGGTTTAGGTATTGGCGCTTTACAACTACAAAATCAAGCTTTATTGGAAAAATGGGGTTGGAGATTCATGTTTGAAGTTTCTTCTTTGTTAGAGTCCTTATATTAGTATTATTGTATTTTTGTAAATATATTAATTGGGTTGTCCTTTATTGTCTTTTCACTTTCTCCTAATTAGGTTAACCTTGTACACTTGTATATATATCTCTTAAGTGAATGGAATAAAGCATTCTGATTCTCTCAAACCTTTAGCATTAACATGGTATCAGAGCCCTAGGGTTTTCTAGGGAAATATTTTGTCCTTCGGGATTTGTGACCATTAGGGTTTGAGGTTTAGAACACATTCGTTGAGGGCTTAGTCTTGCTGTGAGCTTTGTGCATCAAATCTGCTATCATCATAGCAGAATCTGCCGCCAGAATCCGTCACAACCGCCACCAACGAGATCTGTCAACTACTTAGTTTTTCGTCACCGCCCGGTTCAACAGGAAGCCCAGTCGCCGATTAGGAGGTTCGAAAAATTCGGCCGGAAAATACCCTGCGCGTGGGCCACGCACCGCCGCTATTTTTACCGCCAGTATCACGAGCTGGCGCGTGGAGGCCCGTGCGCCGCCGGTGGGTGCTCCGATTTGCGTGGGTCAGCTCGCCGTGGTCTGCTCTTTCATGTTTTGTGTTGGTTTGGGTCATAGAGTGTTCGGTTTATAGCGTTTGAAGCCATATAGTGTTTGGAAACTTTTGGGTTTGCTGTAATTCAGATTTTAACACTTGTCAGTCTGTTTTTTTTTTGAACTTATGGCTGAAAAAAAGGCTATCATGATGTCGGAGATGATTCCTATGGTGTCAAAGGTTACGGAACATAAGCTTAATGGATCTAACTTTTATGCATGGCGAACAAACATTCGTCATTATCTTCGCAGTCTTGATATGGATGATCACATCACCGCCAAATCACCACCGAATGATGAGACTAAGAAGACTTGGTTACGAGATGATTCTCGACTTATTCTACAGATAAAGAACTCCATTGAGAGTGAGATAGTTGGATTGGTTAATCATTGTGAATTCGTCAAGGAGCTCTTAGAGTACTTGGAATTCCTCTATTCTGGGAAAGGGAACATCAGTAGGGTGTTCGATGTGTGTAAGACTCTCTTTCAACCTGATCAAGGTGAAAAATCTCTGACGAGTTACTTTATGGAGTGCAAAACAACGTATGCAGAATTTAATGCTTTGTTGCCTGTTAGTACTGATGTGAGAGTTCAGACTGCCCAGCGTGAACAATTATTCATTATGAGTTTTTTGGTTGGTCTTGCCTCTAAATATGATATGGCCAAAGATCAAGTTCTGTCTAGCCCCGAAATCTCTTCGTTGGAAGATGCTTATACTCGCATACTTTGTACTGAGAAGTCGCACACGATCTTGCCATCTGAGTCTAATAGTGCCCTGGTTGGGCAGACTGGTGAGTATAAAGGAAATAGAGGGGTCGGACCTAACCCACCTAGAGGACATTCGAACAATCAGAGAGCAACTTCAGGAGATATTGTTTGCCACTATTGTCGTAAGCCTGGACATATGAAACGTGACTGCAGAAAATTGCTAAATAAGGGCCCGAGGTTTCCATCTGCGCATGTCGCTTCTACTCCTGATAACCCTGACAAATTTGTTTCGATTTCAGCTGAGGAGTTTGCTAAATTTCGCCAGTACCAAGAGTCATTAAAGGCATCATCTTCTACTTCCATTACTGCCATTGCCGACACAGGTAACACATCTACATGTCTTCTTTCCTCCTCTTCAAAATGGGTCATAGATTCTGGCGCTTCTGATCACATGACAGGTAATCCCAGTTTATTCTCTAATATTAGTCCGTCTAAATCTTTACCTAATGTTACTATAGCCGATGACACCACCTCTCCTGTTTTAGGATCAGGCACTGTCAATCTTACCAACTCAATTTCATTGTCTTCTGTTTTAAGTTTACCACAGTTCTCCTTTAACTTGATTTCGGTTAGCAAACTCACTCGCGATCTCAATTGTTGTATCTCATTCTTTCCTGATTATTGTTTATTTCAGGATCTTTTGACGAAGAAGACTATTGGTAAAGGGCGTGAATCTGGAGGCCTCTACATTTTTGAACCACAAGTATCTACAGTCGTTACATGCTCTAAAGTGTCTTCTCCCTTTGAAGAACATTGTCATTTGGGTCATCCATCTATTTCCGTCTTGAAGAGTCTTCGTCCTCAGTTTAATCATTTGTCTTCTTTAGATTGTGAGTCGTGTCAGTTTGCTAAGTTTCATCGTCTGAGTCTGTATCCCCGAGTCAATAAACGAGCTACTGCTCCATTTGAATTAGTTCATTCTAATGTTTGGGGTCCGTGTCCTGTTGAGTCCAAGAGAGGATTTCGATACTTTGTTACCTTTGTCGACGATTTTTCTCGTGTAACTTGGTTATATTTAATGAAAAATCGTTATGAGTTGCTTTCTCATTTTCGTAACTTTCATGCTGAAATTCGAACTCAATTTAGCGGTTCTCTTAAAGTTCTAAGGAGTGATAATGCTAAAGAATACTTCTCCCATGCTCTTAGTTCCTATTTAAGTGAACATGGAATTCTCCATCAATCCTCGTGTGTTTATACTCCATCTCAAAATGGGGTTGCAGAACGCAAGAATCGCCATCTCCTTGAAACAACGAGAGCCTTAATGTTTCAGATGAATGTCCCGAAATATTTTTGGGCTAATGCTGTGTCGACGGTTTGTTTCTTAATAAATCGCATGCCCTCTTCGGTTCTTAAGGGTGAGATACCTTATCGTACTTTGTGCCCCAGCCTCCCTTCATTTCCTCTTACACCCAAAATCTTTGGTTGTACTTGCTTCGTTCGAGACATTCGTCCTCAACTCACCAAACTAGATCCAAAGTCCTTAAAATGTATTTTCCTTGGTTATTCTCGTGTCCAAAAAGGGTATCGGTGTTATTGTCCTAGTCTTGATCGTTACTTTGTCTCTCCTGATGTCACATTCTTTGAACATTCATCTTTCTTTTCTCCATCTTCGAGTATGAGTAAGGGGAAGCATCAAGAGGACGAGGATGATTTTCTTGTTTACACAATTCTCCCCTCGTGTGCGCCCTCTAGAGACTCATCTCCGTCTGTTCCTGTTTTTTCTCACCCACCTATCACTCAGGTTTATTCGCGACGGCCATCCTCTTCAGTTCCATGCCCTGTACCAGAGGCTTCTTCGTCAGTGGATCCCGAAATCAGCGATGATCTTCCTATTGCTCTTCGTAAAGGTAAGCGCCAATGCATATATCCCATTTCCTCTTTTGTTTCATATAACCATTTGTCATCTTCTACATGTTCCTTCATTGCATCCTTACAGTCTATCTCTATTCCTAAGACTGTTCATGAAGCTTTGTCTCATCCTGGTTGGCGTGCTGTGATGGTAGAAGAGATGACTACTTTAGATGACAATTGTACTTGGGATTTAGTTTCTCTTCCTGCAGGAAAGAAGCCTATTGGATGTAAATGGGTCTTTGCAGTTAAAGTCAATCCAGATGGGTCTGTAGCTCGGTTGAAAGCTCGCCTTGTTGCTAAAGGCTACCCACAAACGTATGGGGTCGACTATTCTGACACTTTTTCTCCTGTTGCTAAAATGGCTTCTGTCAGATTATTCATTTCGTTAGCATCCATTCATCACTGGCCGTTGCATCAGCTTGATATTAAAAACGCCTTTCTCCATGGTGATCTTGGGGAAGAGGTGTATATGGAGCAACCTCCAGGGTTTGTTGCTCAGGGGGAGAATGGCAAGGTATGTCACCTTCGTAAATCCTTGTATGGATTAAAGCAGAGTCCACGAGCATGGTTTGGAAAATTCACTCAGGTGATTGAAAGCTTTGGAATGAGAAAGAGCAAGTCAGAAAGGAAAGAAGAAAAGAAAAACCCCTTCTGGTCCACCTTCTTATTCTTCTTCTTCTTCACTCCGTCTCCTCCTCCGTTTCAGCAGTTCAGTGTCGCCGCTGCCTCTCTCCCATTAAGGGCTACCGCTACCGTCTTTCTTCCGCCCGTGCCGTTGCAGCCTCGCTTTGGCGGTTTGCACTGATTTTCTTTCTACTCTCTTGTTGTTACGGTGGAGCAATGCTTTCTGGAGTCAAATTTATTCCTCGTGAAAAAATTAACGATGTAAGAACCATTTAGTTTGATGCTTTGCGGTCTATCTGACTGGCTCTTTTGCCATGGCACAACCGCTTTCCATCAAGGTAGAAAGAAAGACCTTCTCTATAGCCAAGGATTCCAGGAAACTGGGCTTTTTCATTCTCACTGAATCTACAAACGACCGAAGTTTTTCCCTAATCTTTGCTCATGAAACATTACCATGGCTCCACAAATGTTTCACCAAACTATGTGAGCTACCACTGACACAAAAGTTTTTTTAATGAAACGAGAGTTGGGGAGACTGTCATCTGGGTAGAGAAAATATCCAACAAGAAGGGTCACTGTGTTGAAATTGCAAGGCTCGGTGCAAATGGGGGCTTAAACAAGCTTATTCTCCCTGGGGGTGAAAATAGGAAAGGGTGGCACAGTTTCTTTACTCTCATTAATTCCTTTACCAACAACAAATCGACCATCACCAGTGGATCAGTTACTTATAGGGATGCATTAAAGGAGAGCAATAAAGAGACAAATTTCATAAAAGATCCGACCCCATCAAATGAAAATGTCACAGTACCTGCCAAATCTCCATTTGCTACCCTTAAGCTTTCTTCGGCAGTCCTCATTCAACGTGAACACTTCCACGATAACTGGCATGATATAATGCGGGCCCTACAGCAATCTCTCTCAGCCTTTTCATCTGTCAGCCCCATACAGCCGGATAAAGCTTTGCTCTCTTGTGAAGACGCAGAACAAGCCCGAGTAACTGCTAATATCAAGGGATGGTACAAGGTTGGAAGGTACAAAGTTCGGTTTTACCCATGGAGCGATACAAATATGCTGACGGATCCAAAGGTGCCGTCATATGGGGGTTGGATAAAGGTCAGAAATCTACCTTTAGACAAATGGTCTATCGAAACCTTTATGAAAATAGGAGATGAATGTGGAGGGTATTTGGAGACTGCAAACAAGACTCTTTCTAGAATGGACATGATGGAGGTTAGCATCAAGGTGAAGGAAAATCAAACTGGTTTTATTCCAGGAGAAATCCATTTACCATCTTCATCAACTTCTCCTTTGACTGTAAGGATCGACCCCTTCTTTGTGGAAGACTACTATATCGGGTATTCTTTCGGAATCCATGGCAAATTTCCGCCGGTGAAGAAAAAGGAGAACATACGCGCCACCGTTGAAGAGAGTAAAGCTGATCCCAAAGCTTGGTACCATCGAGCAGCCCACCTTTCTGAAGCAAAGGTACAATTGACAGAAGCATTAAATCAACCTTCTCCCTCTTTGACTTTTCCTGACCCGGGCCCACACATTAACCAAACCCATACGCCACCCTCCTCCCCTCTTTATAGACAGTCTATTACTCAACCTGGGCCCCACTCCCCCTCTCCCTCTCAAACCATAGCTCTTTCTCCCGCCAACACGCCTGCCAATAAACCTCACCCCCAGTCTCAAAATCGATCTCTGTCCCCCTCCAAGCCTACATGTCTTTCACAAACAATTTCTCTCCCCGTACAAACCTCATCCAGAATACCCATTTCCATAAACAACAAATCAACCACTCTCATCACAGGAACCAAATTCTCCACAAACCAACCTCCAAATCTATCAGATTCGGATGGTTTTCTCTCTTCTCCTTGCTCTCAATCCATAGAAAACTCCCCATCATTACATCGATCTCTACCGACCTCACCCTTAAAATCCCCTCCAAATATCTCTAGCCTTTTTACTCACCCGTTTGAGCCCCAGCCGCTTGACCCAAGTCCTATACCATTGCACACTGACGCTTCCGCTCAATTGCCAATGGATCATTTGGAGAAGAATCATCCTCTTTCTATAATTGAATGCTCCAGGGAGATTTCCACTACAGAGCTCGGTCATGTTTTGGAAACAGGGAAAGGATCAAAATTTGGAGATCCGGCCATGTATCTACCAATCATATTTCCTTGGCTTGTTGAAAATGGGATGTGTATCATGCCTCTCCCTGCAAATAAAAAGAACTCTACAGCAACAAAGAAGTGTCTCAAGTGGAAAAGGGAGGTTAAGAATTTACAATCCTCCATCAATTACAATAAGTCCATCAACAGCTGCAATAATATGGCAGAGGGGTCGCCCTCTCATAGATGATATTCCTCTCATGGAACGTTAGAGGTCTTGGCTCCTGGAAAAAGAGAGCCCTCATTAAAGATTTCCTCCGGCTTCATAATCCGGCCCTCATCATTCTCCAAGAGACTAAATCCCAAGCCATAGATCGGAGGTTTATTAAAACGATATGGAGCTCCCGTGATATTTCTTGGGCATCGATTGATGCGGTCGGTGCTTCCGGAGGGATTGCTATCCTTTGGAAAGATTCACTCTTCACTGTCATTGAAGTAGTTGAAGGTATCTACTCTCTATCCCTCCATCTCTCTCTTGCTGACGGTTTCTCCTTCTGGATCACAGGGGTATATGGACCAAATTCTTCTTCTGACAGGAAGCTCTTTTGGAAGGAGTTAATTGATTTAGGTTCGCTTTGCCATCCTTATTGGATCTTGGGGGGCGACTTTAACATTACTCGTTGGTCCTGGGAAAAATCTACATGTAGTGCTCCTACTCGTGGAATGAAACGATTCAATAGGCTGATTGAATCCTCTGTTTTGTTGGACATACCCCTTAGAAACGGTAAATATACTTGGTCCAATATGCGTGCCAATGCCACTATGACCCTTATTGACAGATTCCTTCTTACTGATGGTATCATAAAAAAATTCGCATCTGTCACGGCTCGCAGATTAGAGAGAATTACCTCCGACCACTACCCTATTTGCCTTACGTTGGGCAAGGAATCTTGGGGCCCCACTCCATTCAGATTTACCAATGCTTGGCTTTCTCATCACTCGTTTGTTAATATGATTGATTCCTGGTGGTCAGCAACCCCTATCATTGGATGGCCTGGTCATGGGTTCATCCAAAAACTGAAAAGCCTGAAGAAGGAATTGAAAACATGGAATCATGATACTTTTGGTCATCAAAAGGAACTCAAAGCTAATCTACACAGAGAACTCATGGTCATAGATGAGAAAGAGGAGATCGCTCTTTTAACTAGTAATGACATACAGCGCAGACTAGACATAAAAGGGGAGTTGATATCTATTTCTGCTAATGAAGAAGCTATGTGGCTCCAAAATTGTAAATCCAGATGGTTAATGGAAGGTGATTGCAATTCTGCTTTTTTTCACAGAATCATGGCTGCAAACAGAAGAAAGAGCACGATTGTAGAAGTCCTTACAGCCAATGGGGATAGTTTGGTAAATGACAATGAGATTGAGAGTGCATTTATTGACTTTTATCAGAGTCTGTTCACCAAAAAGCAAGGAATCAGAGAGCTACCTGACATAGAAGATTGGAGCCCTATTTCTCCTGAGCAGAGTGCCTTTTTGGAATCTCCTTTTACTGAAGCTGAAATTTATAAAGCAGTCTCTGATTTGGGCACAAACAAGACCCCTGGACCTGATGGCTACACGGCTGAATTCTTTAAAAAATCATGGAACATCCTTAAAAATGACATTATGGGGGTGTTCAATGAATTTTTTAGGAACGGGATCATCAATGCTAGTCTTAATGAGACCTACATTTGCCTCATTCCAAAAAAGATTGCTGCAAAAAAAGTGGGTGATTACCGACCTATTAGTCTTACAACTTGTCTCTTTAAGATCATTGCTAGAGTGCTCTCCGAACGATTGAAACGAGTCCTCCCCGATACGATCACAGATTATCAATCTGCTTTTGTAGCCAAGCGTCAAATTCTTGATGCCTCCCTCATTGCCAACGAGATCATTGATGAATGGAAACGAAAGAATAGACGAGGGGTGGTTATTAAACTTGATATAGAAAAGGCTTTTGACATGGTCGATTGGGACTTCCTGGAGAATATTCTCCAAGCGAAAGGCTTTGGGACAAATTGGCGGAAATGGATTAGAGGATGCATCTCATCAGCAAATTACTCCATTATTATCAATGGAAAACCTAGGAGAAAAATTCGAGCCTCGAGAGGCCTTCGTCAAGGGGATCCACTTTCCCCCTTTCTTTTCATCCTCGTGGTTGATTGCCTTAGTAGGATGTTGCTCTTGGCAGAACAAAAAGGTATGATTGAAGGTTTCTATGTCGGAACGGGACCCACCAAAACATCCATCACCCACCTCCAATTTGTAGATGATACCATACTTTTTTCCTCACCAGATGAAGTCTGTCTCGGTAATCTGTTTCAAACCATTCGTGATTTTGAGGTAGTTTCTGGACTGAATATAAATTGTCAGAAATCTGAGTTTTTGGGTCTCGGTATAGATACTCAACAGATTGAACTGTTAGCATCCTCCTTTGGTTGTCGGTACGAATGTTGGCCTGCCACATATTTAGGTCTTCCATTGAATGGTAACCCTCGATCTATATCCTTTTGGTCTCCAATCATTGAAAAAGTGGATAAAAGACTTCATAATTGGGGGGCATCCCATATCTCCAAAGGGGGATGGCACACACTTATCCAAGCTACACTATCAAACCTTCCTCTTTACTACCTATCCATTTTTTTGGCTCCAACAAGGGTCACTAAAACTGTGGAGAAGTTGTATAGGCGCTTTCTGTGGAGAGGCGGACTGAGAAACAAAGGAAGTCATCTTATTAAATGGTCTATTCTTCAATGCCCTCTTGAAGAAGGAGGTTTGGGGCTTTTCGACATTCACAAACGAAACATCTCTCTTTTAGCAAAATGGAATTGGAGGTTTTACAACGAAAAGGAAGCCCTTTGGCGTAGAATTATCGCATCAAAATATGGTACTGACCTGTTTAACCATAAGCCCGGCAATGTGTCCTTAAAATCAGCAAAGGGTCCTTGGAAATCAATACAAAATATGCGCCAATTGGTTTACAATCACATTGTTATCAGAGTGGGTAGAGGTGACAAAACTCTATTTTGGAAAGATATTTGGTTGGGAGATCAATCTTTACAATCTCAGTATCCCTCTCTATATCATCTATCTCTCAGAAAAGAAGCAAGTATCGACGAGTTATGGAACCAAAGACTTAGTTCCTGGAATCTTTTTTTAAGAAGAAATTTAAAAGACGACGAAATCCAAGATTGGGCCTCCTTATCTCACCTATTAGCCTCTTTTACCACCGTTGATCATGAGGATAAGTGGGCTTGGACTTTAGAAAAGGAGGGGGTTTTCTCTACACGTTCACTTACTCGACAGCTTGCATCCTCTGGACATGTGAACATTTTACCACTTTACCAGCAATTATGGAAGGGACACTCTCCTAAAAAAGTTAAATTCTTTGTATGGGAGCTTAGCCACGCAAGTATAAACACTTTCGATAAATTACAGCATAGATCTCCATGGTTAACTATATCTCCAAGTTGTTGTCATCTTTGCTTCTCAGCTGAAGAAACGCAGATTCACCTTTTTAGCAATTGTGCCTTCGCCTCTGCTTTTTGGTCGTTCATTCAACAAGCTTTTGGATGGTTTATCACTCGGCCTGGGGATATCCTCTCCTTGCTCAACGTATCCCTCATTGGTCACCCGTTTCGGAAGGAAAAGAAGATTCTATGGCTAAACTTCATCTATGCTTTTTTATGGAATCTCTGGCTTGAACGAAATGCGAGGATCTTTAAAGACAAACAGCAGAATATTCACTCCTTCTTAGAGTCTACCTCCTATTTTGCTTTAACTTGGAGCCACTTATCTCCGTCTTTCTGTAATTACGGCTTATCGACCCTTTTATCTCAATGGAGATCCTTCTTGTAATTTCTCGGTTAGGACCTACTTTTGTATCTATTTCAATCATCAATGAAATGGTTTTGTTTCCTATCAAAAAAAAAAAAAGAAAGAGCAAGTCAGATCATTCTGTCTTTTATAAGCGGTCTGAGAGTGGTGTTATCCTATTGGTTGTGTATGTTGATGATATTGTTATTACAGGCGATGACACATTGGGCATCCAATCACTCAAGACCTTTCTCCATAGTCAATTCCACACGAAAGATTTGGGAATGTTGAAATACTTTCTAGGAATTGAGGTAATGAGAAGCAAACAAGGAATCATGTTATCACAGAGAAAATATGTAATTGACTTGTTGACTGAAACAGGGAAGTTAGGGGCTAAGCCATGTAGTACCCCGATGATGCCTAATTTACAGCTCACAAAAGAGGGAGAATTACTGAAAGATCCTGAATGATATAGGAGGTTGGTGGGAAAACTCAATTACCTTACAGTAACTCGACCAGACATAGCTTATTTAGTGAGTATTGTGAGCCAGTATATGTCTTCTCCTACCGTTGATCATTGGGCTGCAGTGGAACAGATTTTGTGCTATTTGAAGGCAGCTCCTGGACGTGGTTTATTATATAAGAGTTATGGGCATATTAACATTGAATGTTTCTCTGATGCTGATTGGGCAGGATCTAAGGAAGATAGAAGATCAACTTCAGGGTATTGTGTATTCGTGGGTGGTAATTTGGTTTCTTGGAAGAGTAAGAAACAAAATGTGGTGTCACGGTCAAGTGCTGAATCAGAATATAGAGCAATGGCACAATCCGTATGTGAATTAGTTTGGATACGTCAACTTCTTATTGAATTGGGATTTGATATCACAACACCAACGAAATTATGGTGTGATAATCAAGCAGCTCTGCATATAGCATCTAATCCGGTATTCCATGAGCGAACTAAACACATTGAGGTTGACTGCCATTTTGTACGTGAGAAGATACAACAAGGTTTGGTATCGACAGGATATGTGAAGACTGGAGAGCAATTAGGAGATATCTTCACCAAGGGATTGAATGGAGCACGAATAGATTACCTCTCTAACAAGTTGGGCATGATGAATATATATGCTCCAACTTGAGGGGGAGTGTTAGAGTCCTTATATTAGTATTATTGTATTTTTGTAAATATATTAATTGGGTTGTCCTTTATTGTCTTTTCACTTTCTCCTAATTAGGTTAACCTTGTACACTTGTATTTATATCTCTTAAGTGAATGGAATAAAGCATTCTGATTTTCTCAAACCTTTAGCATTAACATTCTTTTTGGCAAAGAATTGTAGCAAGTATTCATGGGGTTTCTCTTGGCGGTTGACATACTTCTCGGGCCCAAAATTTAAGTTTAAGAAGTCTATGGATGAGTATTTCGAAAGTATGTACCCAGGTTAATCATTTGGCTCGTTTTAAATTAGGAAATGGACAGTGTATTCGCTTTTGGGATGATGTTTGGATTGGAGATGCTGCTTTTAAATTTAGATTTCCTTTGCTTTTCACAATTTCCTCTTCTCAATCGGGTTGGGTTTCGGATTTTTAGGATTCAGTGACTAATTCTTGGAATCTTACATTTAGAAGATTGATGCAGGATGATGAAATTTTTGATTTTGAGAATATGATGGGTCTTTTAGCAAGTTCAAAGATTAATCTTCAAAATGATTCCAGAATTTGGTCTATCAATTCTTCGGGTGTTTTTTTAGTTAAATCTTTAACTAAACATCTTGCTGCAAATCCTTCTATGGATAGTTGCTTTTTAAAGCAATTTGGAAATCAAAATGCCCTAAAAGAGTTGGCACTTTTATCTGGATCCTCTTAAACGACCGTTTAAAGACTTCGGATGTTTTGCAAAGAAAACTGCCTATGTTTAAGCTGCAGCCATCGATTTGCCCACTTTGTCATCAGGAGGGAGAGTCTTTGTTTCACATCTTTTTTTATTGTGGTTATACTTTGAATGTTTGGTTCAAACTGTTCCATCAATTCAATGTCAGCTAGGTTTTCTCCAAGATTTTCAAGGAGAGTGTTTTGCAGCTTCTCATTGGGCCTCCGATGAATGCTAAAGCTTCTCTTTTATGGTTAAATGCGGTTAAAGCCATTTTTTCGGAGATTTGGTTTGAGAGAAATCAGAGAACTTTTGAAGACAAGTACTTAAGCTAGAATGATCGTAATTTGAGGGATTCTTGCTTTATGATATTAATTTGAATTGACATGTTTTTATTAATCCTTTATAAGCTGTATTTTTTTCCCTTGCTTATTTTCACTCCTCTATGGAGTTTGTAACTTTGAGTATTGGTCACTTTTCATTTCTTTAATAAAAAGTGCGGTTTCTTATTAAAAAAAAGGGAGGCACCTCTAAGCCTTTAGAAAGTGTTTACCGCCCTATGAGATAGCTCCCAAAGAAAAAATTTGATCTTTTTCAGTGCCTTCACTTGTAATTTATTATACAAGCATTTGGTTTATACTCAATTCTTGAATGCCCCGTTTCTTCTCTAAGCTTTGGAAGCTAAATATCTCAAAGAAAACCCAATTTTTTCGTGGTTGGTCACTCTTGGAGGATTAATACCTTAAACTTTATTCAAACAGCCTCTGCTTTAGTCCTGGTCGAAATTGGTATATTTTGTGCAGGTATGCTTTTGAGGACTTTCTGATGTGACCATGCCCTTTTGCCTCCAAGGTGTTAGGTTGTTTCTTTTGAGTTTCTCTTTGGTTCTGGGTTTTAGCTTATAGGGATGATGGAGGAAGTTGTTTGGATCCTTCTTTTAGGATAAACACCAGTTACTTTAGCAAGCTGTTTAGTTTTGTGGAATATTTGGTTGGAAAGAAACAAGGGATTTCTTTGGGTATTGATTGTTCATAGGAGCAGATATGGAATGGATACATTCTAACATCTCTAGTTGGGCCATTCTTCTAAACTTTTTTGTAATTTCCCTTTTTTTTATATAACCGACTATCAGGGCCCTTTTTTTTTGTAATTTTCTTCTTTGGAGACCTTTTTTGGTTTGACCATGTTCTTTTTTGTTTGTTCTCCTTTATGCTTTCATTCTTTTTTTTTTTTTTTTTATATATTCGTGAGTGTCTAAGCTAGCTTGCCCGCACCACAACTATTCTCAGGGGACAACTGCTTGACCCTACTGCATTTGGTTTGCCAAGGAAACTCGTAGGATATTAAATCCTAGGTAGGTAGTCACCATAACTTGAACTCATCTCTAAGCTCTTTATTATTAACATGACCCTTCTTGACTACTAGGCCAACCCAGGGTGGTTTATACTTTCATTCATTTGAGAGCATAGTTCACATCTCTATTTTCCATGGGAGGTCGTCGGATTGAATCCTATGATACTCTAAAGAAAACCTTAAACAAGAATTTATGAATGCATGTTGGTTTCTTCATAAAAAATGATATTTGCAAGATGGTATTTACCAACTTGAAGAAACCTCTTAAATATTTTTGTCCAATATTTCCTATTTTCATGGTACTTTTTCTCCTATAGGTATGCTATTACAAGCAATTTTGAATTTGAAATTTTAATTCTGTATGGCGAGATTTATGATTTATTGTGACTGATGACACTGTGTTCTGCCGTCAGGATAATGCAAATGCTTTGAAAGCTCAACTTGATCAGCAGAAGAATGTTGTGGAAAATCTTGTTTCTAATACACGGGTATGAAGTTCTAATGTATTTTCCGTTGACCATCACATGAAAATTTTTTAAATTATGTTCTGTTAAAAAATTTGAGAATATAGCCCAGATTCCCTTGTATTACTCTTGTTGGCAATGTAAAAATATTAATTCTAAGTGTAAACTCATATGAGGAAATCCATCTTCCTGCTGGAGCTATGAAAGAATATCGTAAAGAACAGTTTTTGTAATTGCTGTAGTCAATAGATATTGAGAAATTTTAGTATCCTTCTTTTTATTGAGATACTGCAGATCCCTATTACTTTCCTAGTTTAGCTAGATAGGTTGCCAATATGATTAGAATTAGAAACAGGTAGAGACAAGTTGTGATATAATATATGCTTGAGTATTAGTTTGATTCTGACTTTAAGCTTTTGCAAGGATAATTAGCCAATATCATACTATTTTACCATAGGATCTTTTCTTTGTAGCTTTTAGAGAGCAAGATACAAGAGGCGAGGTCAAAGAAAGACACACTGAAAGCGCGTGCTCAGTCTGCAAAGTTTGTGATTTAGTCGTAGATTGTTAAAAAACTCTTTTTATGAGCCTCTTCCCTTATTGTTGCTGATACCACCTTTCCATGGATTTAGGACTGCAACCAAAGTAAGTGAAATGTTGGGGAATGTTAACACTAGCAGTGCTCTTTCAGCTTTCGAGAAAATGGAAGAGAAAGGTAAGGAAATGAAATATTATAGTCAAGCTTAGGCTTGCTTGTCATCTTTGAAGTCATTTTGGTTTAGATCTCACTTTTCTTTCAATTAAAATATATTTCCAAAATTTTTAAGTTAAAAGTCACTGCATTGATTACTACATAGAAATTTAATTATTGGTTTTTTTCTCATGGAGATGAAGCTTCTTCTGTGGCGAGCTAGAAGCTATATTCTTTCCTGGTATTTGGTTATCTGTTTTCTATCTTCTCCATCAAAATATAAGCTATGAAATTATTTCTCATTTTTCCTGGGCAACCTTTCTTCTCCATCAACATGGATCAAATCCTCCAACATTCTCACGACAGTCACCTTAGCCAGTAGCTACCGCTGTTTCCCCTCTCTTCCTTCTATGTTAGCCTCCAAATTTCACTTTCTGAACCGCCCCTTTGTTGGAAAACTTGGAAATTATGTCCCTCATTTTTTGTAGGACTTGGACGACAATTTTGAATAGCCAAGTTAGATTTCATTTACTATTGCATTTATGGATCAAGATTTACACCAATAATTCTATCTTCACTTTGTTTTGTACGACATGTGAATCCATGACCTGTAACTTCACTACACAGTTTTGCATTGTGATGTGAGCCCTTTGTTCGGCTGGGTGGCCAAGCAGGCACCAATCCTTTATTTGGACACGAGTTCCCTTTACATTAAAATTTCAGTCTATTTCTTTTATATATCTGGATTTCTGACTTGCTGATTACTGCTCATTTCTGAATCTAATCTTTATGATGAATAATTGCCGAATCTAATCTTTGCTTCAGCCTTTGATCACTACTTGGTCTTTCTAACAGAAGCTTATTGTAGCTAATATTACTTTATTTAGATATATTTTCGTAGTATAGTTTTCACTTTTTCATACTGTTGAGATTCTTATATATATGTTTACTTATAGATGTTTGATCTCCTTCTTGCCTTCCTTTTTTTGTTTAATTATTTTCCTCAAAATCTTGGTAGTTTTGGCAATGGAGTCTCAAGCAGAAGCTCTGGGGCAGTTAACTGTTGATGATCTTGAAGGAAAGGTAACTGCTCTGTTTTCCCTCCAAATTTATTTTGTGCTTGATTTTATTGCTGGTCTATTGAGCTTAAAAACAGAAAGTAGAAGGTATCTTTTCTCTTACCTGTCCCCTTTTAAGATTCCTTTGTCTGTGAGTAAATCTTTGGGGAAGTTTATGAGGGATTTCCTTTGAGTAGAGATTGAGGAAGGTGGAGGGTCGCATTTAGTCAAGTGGGAGGTGGTGATGAAACTAGTTGATGGGGGATTGGATATGGGGAATTTAAGGGCTCATAACAGTGCGTTCCTGGCTAAATGGTTTTGGCATTTCTGTCTTGAGTTTAGCTCCCTATGGCATAAGGTTATTTTGAGCAAATATGGGTCACTCCCTTTCGATTGGATTGGAAGAGGGGCTAAAGGCACTTTCAAAAACCCTTGGAAAGGTATAGCTGAGGGGCTTCCGTTCTTTTCTTAGTTTGTCCAGTGTTTGGTGGGTGATGTGAGGGATATTTTTTTCTGGAAGGATTAGTAGCTGGGGGATAGACACCTCTGCTCTCTGCTCTCTGTTCCCTCGTTTGTATCATTTATCCTCGATAAGGAACCACTTGTTGGTGGATGTGTTGCCTAATT
Source organism: Trichosanthes truncata (assembly GCA_033996785.1). Lineage (NCBI taxonomy): Eukaryota > Viridiplantae > Streptophyta > Magnoliopsida > Cucurbitales > Cucurbitaceae > Trichosanthes > Trichosanthes truncata. The sequence goes on along the minus strand of JAWPNB010000003.1, from coordinate 21,540,379 downwards.
TAACTTCGTTTTTTGCTCGTTTTGGGTTCCAACGTGCTTTGTCCAATAGGGAAATGTCGGATGTTGTTGTCCTCTCGTTGATTGGAGAGTTTCATTGTAGTCTAGAGAGAAGGGATGTTCGTATTTGGAGTCCTTGTCCTTTCATTGGCTTTTCTTGCAAATCTTTCTTTCTCTGCCTGGTCAATCCCTCTCCCATTGGTGTCTTTGCCTTGTTGTGGAAGGTGAAAATTCCAAAGAAGGTTAGATTTTTTGTGTGGCAGGTTCTCCACAAAAGGGTTAACATCTTGGATCAGGTTTTAAGGAGATTGCCCAATTTGATTGGGCTGTTGTGTTGCATTATTTGCAGGCGGGCAGCTGAGGACCTTGATCATATCCTTTAGAGCTGTGATTTAGCCCATGCTGTTTGGAGTTACCTTTTTAAGGAATTTGGCTTAAGTCTGGCTAGACAAAGGAGTTGTTGAGAGATGGTCGAGGAGTTCCTTCTCCACCCTCCTTTTTCGTGAGAAAGGAAGTTTTTGTGGCAAGTTGGGGTTGTGTTCTGTTCTTTGGGGTCTTTGCAGGGTGAAAAATAATAGTCTTTAGAGGGCTTGAGAGGTCTTGGAGTGACATTTGGGCTCTTATTAGGTTTAATGTGTCTTTGTGGTTTTCAGTGGCTAAGCTATTTCATACTACCCTTTGGGTCTTATTTTGGCCCTTTCTTTTGGTTTCCTCTTTCTTTTGTGGGCTCTTTTTTTATATGTCCTTGTATTCTTTCATTTTTTGAATGAAAGTTCGATTATTTATTATAAAAATAATATTAAAAAAAAACTTTAAGAGGAGGATAATTTCTTGATTTGGTTCCTTCCAAAACTTCAGTTACTTCTGTGGAAGTATTTTGCATGTAACGACGCCAAAATAACATCTTTGCTCGGTAAACAAACTAAATGATTTGTTTGTTTGTTCTTTTTAGTATAGCATATTTTGAAAACAATGTGATCTTCTAAAGGGTAAAAAATATCTTTTTACTAAGAAACATGTTTCCTAAGATAAAAATACACTTGCTTCTTTAGTAGAACGTCATCTTCAATTATTGAAGGCTGGTTAGCCCTATTTTCCCGTGGTTTGCTAGGTTAGTAGATTGTTAAGATACTACCAGCTTCAATTTAGTAGATAATCACAAAATGGATTTTACAACACTTAACCACCATTTGAGAGGGTGGGACTCTCCTTCACTTACCAAGACTGGCAATCTAGCCTATCCAAAACATAAAACATGAAAACATCCCAAAATAACAGCACAACCTATAAATACTAATACTGACATTAACTGGGGGATGGGACATTTCCCTCTTTACCCCTCCTAACATAAACATTTACAATAGGGGCCTCACATCTCCCCTGGGGTTGAAAGCCACCTTGTCCTCAAGGTGGAAGTCAAGGAATTGCCTGCATATGAAGTTCATTGATTCCCAAGTTGCTTCGTAATCGGGCAAGCTCTCCCATTGAACTAACAATTGGAAGTCACTCTTGTCTTCATTCCATTTATATGCAAAAACATCTTGGGGAATAGCCGTCCATTCATAGTCATCGATCAGAATTGGAGCGGTGTTCTAGTGGTGAATCATTGCCCATGACCTTTTTTAGCTAGGAAACATGAAAGACAGGATGTATATTAGATTTGGTCAGTAATTTCGACTTGTATGCCACTTTCCCAATGAGCTAGAGGATGCGGTATTGGCCATAGAATTTGGGAGACAACTTCTCATTTCTTCTTTTCGCCACTAAAGTTTGGCGATAGCCACACTCCCGCGTCGAACTCGACTTCTCTTCTTTTCTGATCGACATATTTCTTCTTGTCTTGGGTTGTCGTGAGTTGTACTTTCAGTTTGTCAAGCATAATGTCTTTTTCCATAAGCTACTGGTCAAGTGTAACGTTTGTGGTACGCTGGTCCCCATGAAACATTACGGCAAGAGGGTCTCGTCCATAAACTATATGGAATGGTGTGGTGTTGATAGATGAGTGGTATGCAGTGTTATACCAAAATTCCAACCATGGAAGCCAGTGTAACCATTGTCTTGGTTGCTCCCTGCAAAAACATCATAGATAAGTCTCGAGGCACTTGTTGACAATCTCCATTTGCCCATCGGTCTGTGGGTGGCACGATGAAGTTGGGTGCCTTGCAATCTGAACAACTCGCCCCAAAAGTGGCTGATAAAAATCTTCTCTCAGTCGGAGACAATGGAGTGGGGAAAACCATGCAACCTCACAATTTCTTGACAAATGTAGCCGCTACCCCCTTTGTGGTATATGGATGGCTTAAGGCAATGAAGTGGGCATACTTACTCAACCTATCTACCACCACTAGGATTGTGTCGTGGCCGTGTGATCGGGGCAGTCCCTCCACAAAATCCATCGATATATCTTCCCACACGCAGTCGGGCCTCAGGAGGGGTTGGAGTAATCCATCGGGCAACAAGGTCATTGCTTTATTGCGCTGGCATGTTTGGCATTCTTCGACATACTTCTTCACAACACTTTTCATTCCGGGCTAATACAACTCGCCGGTCAATCTCTTGTACGTCTTAGGAATCCAGAGTGGCCTCCCAATACCGAGTCATGATATGCGTGCATCACTGTCGAAAAGAGCTAAGAGGAAGCAAATAAAACCAATCGATTTTTGTAGAGTAGCATACCTTGGTGTATGGAGAACTTAAGGCATGAGGAAGCATCTTCCTCTAAGTCAAGCCAAATTTTCATCAGCTCAGGATCTTCTTGAACTTCTTCTTCACAATATCCACATTGAGGATGGATGGTGCAGTCAAGGTGGCCAAGTGCACTGTGGGCGGCATTCGGGATAGAGCGTTAGTGGATTTGTTCTCTAAACCCAGTTGGTATTGGATTTCAAAGTCATAGCCCAACAGTTTGTAGACCCACTTTTGGTACTCGAGTTGTACCTCTCGTTGTTCGATCAAGTGTTTAAGGGCTTGTTGATCGGTGCGCACTAAAAATCGCTGCCCCAACAAGTACGGACGCCACCGTTGGATGGATAATGTGTGGCTAAAATACACAATTCTGATTCTGAGTTAAAACAGCCCCTAACCTGAATCCAGAAGCATTTGTCTCGATGATGAAGGGTTGTGAAAAGTCCGGTAGGGCCAACACTGGGAGAGTGATCATGGTGTGTTTCAAGGGTTCAAAAGATGTGGTGGCTTTTCGTTCCATTCGAACGCATCCTTTCTCATCAATTGATTCAGTGGGAAAGAAATGGGTCCATAATTCGTCAGCCGATAATACCCTGTGAGATCGAGAAACCCCCTCAATTCTTGAACGTTGGTCGGAATGGGCCACCATAGCCCGTACCTTTTTCAGGTCTGCTTCAACACCTGCTGTTGACACCCAGTGCCCTAAATACTCGATGCGTTTTTGAGCAAACTGACATTTTTTGACGTTGATTGCCAAGGAGTTCCTTTGTAAAACGTTTTAACACCACATCCAGATGCTTGGCATGAGTGTCTAAATCCGATCTGTAAATCAAAATATAGTCAAAGAAAACGTCGTAAGAAAGGGCGAAATACCCGATTCATCAAAGCCTGGAAAGTTGACGACGCATTGGTCAATTTGAAGGGCATGACCAAGAACTCGTAGTGACCCTTGTGGGTTTGAAAGGCCATCTTCGGTATATCTTCTTCACACATTCTTATTTGGTGGTAACCCGAGCGTAAATCCAACTTGGAATACACTTGCGATCCATGTAGTTCATCCAGTAGTTCTTCAATGACCGGTATGGGGAACTTATCTGGCACCGTGGCATCATTGAGGGCCCGATAATCGACACGGAAGCGTCAGCTCCCATCCTTCTTCTTGACGAGCAATACAGGGCTTGATTAAGGACTAATACTTGGGCGGATTATTCCTGCCTTTAACATTTCATTAATCAACCTTTCTATTTCCTCTTTTTGCACGAATGGATATTGGTATGAATGAACATTGATGGGTCCATGGCCTTCCCTTAGGATGATCTGGTAGTCTAGTTCGCGTGGGGGAGGTAATCGGCTAATCTCTTGGAAGATATCAACATAGTCTTCAAGCACCCGCTAAATGGAGCGAGGGAGGGAAGATAACGAAGAGGGGCAGCTTCCCATATTTCCAACCCTTGTAGTTGAGCTGTGAGGGCTTGTAGCTCGACCAAGAACCCTTGAACCTGTTTTTCCCATGATCGTCATAGCTTCTTTAAGGTTACCTCGGCCCGGGTTAGCAAAGGATCACCCTGAATCACTATCCTCTCTGTCCCACTGCCCGCTATTAGCTTCATCGCTTTCCAATCCACTTATGTTACTCCAAGTGTCCTTAACCACTGCATACCTAAGATCATGTCGATGCTGCCTAGCTCCAAAGGAAGAAAATTTTCAACAATAGTTAGGTCTTCCATAGAGATAATAACGCCCTTGCAAGTGCCTTTCCCTCTTACTACGTTTCCGGTTCCCATGATCACACTGAAGTTGGTTGTCTCCGACACTAGTAACTTGAGTTTCTCGACCACCCAATGTGAGATGAAATTATGCGTTGCTCTGCAATCAACGAAGATGATAACTTCCTCCTGTTCGATCCTGCCTCTCACCTTGATCGTCCCTAGTGTTGAGAATCCAACCACGGTGTTTAACAACAATTCGGCTATCTCTTCCAGCTCTTCGTTGGCTTGCTCTGGTCCCAATTCTCTTTCGTTCTCGAGCACCGCTTCCTTCACTAGTTCGTCACTCACGACTAGGAGTCTCAATTCTCTGCTTTTACACTCGTGTCTCATGAAGAACTTCTTATCACATTGGTAACATAACCCCCTTTCTTTTTGTGATTGTAGTTTCGTATCGGTTGGGCGTCTGTAGGGTAGCTCTCTTCGAGGCGTAGTCTGGGGATTGGTGAGGGTAATCGTGCGAATGGGACTCGCATCAATCGAATTTACAGGAGCTTTCATTGACGTGTTCGTTGGTCCACTCATTAACGTGTTGTTAGGGCTGTGGGTCTTAAGGGATTTACTTGGGCCTGGCCCAGCTCTACCCCCTTGGGCCATATTCCCCTTGGGCCATATTCTTGTCTTCAATCCTCTGGCCAACCTTCATAATAGCCTCTAAGCCTAGGGGCTCAAAACACAGCACCTTCATTCGAATTTCAGCGTCTAATCCATTGAGGAACGTCCCTTCAAGTACGTTGTCTGACAAATAGGGGAGAGGAGCAGACAATGCTTCAAATCGAGCTCTGAATTTTGCTACAGTGCTTTCTTGTTGGACGGCGAGGAATCGAGCGCACAGTGACCCTTCTTGTGATGGTAAAAAACGGGTCAGAATCCTCCCCTTTAGGCCCTTCCAATCTTCAAAAGGGTTTCTCCTTTCTTCCTAACGAAACCAATGCAGCGCCACCCCTGTAAAGCTAATGGCTGTGACTGTAACCTTCTTGCTCTCCGTCAGCTGGTGAATATCAAAATATCATTCTGCTCTGAATAACTAGTCATTCGATTGATCCCAGTCAAACACTGGCATCTCTACCTTTTTGAACTTATGTCTCATAATCGATCCCTCTTCGTTTCCTTCTTCATGTTCCTTTGGTCTCACTCTCTCTTTTCCATTCGTTGATCCTCCCTCGATATCTGGGGTTTTTCTTTTATGGCCGATATCTCTCTCTTCGAGGAACCCCTTGGGTATATCCTGATGCTAACGTGGCGAGAGCCCACTGGTTTTCCTTCGTGGCCTGTAGTTGGTCTTCCATACTTGTGAAAAGTCTCTCAATATTCTTATTCATTTCAGCCAACGATTTCTCTAGTTTTGGAATTCTTTTGCATACCAACTGTATGCTCTTTTCCGACTCCTCCATCCGTTCCTCTAATACGCGTTGCGTCATGCTCTGAGTTCTCCCTAGGATGATGGCTCTGATACCACTTTGTTAAGATACTACCAGCTTCGATTTAGTAGATAATCACAAAATGGTTTTTACAGTACTTAACCACCATTCGAGAGGATGGGACTCCTTCACTTACCGAGACTGGCAATCTAGTCCAACCAAAACATAAAACATGAAAACATCCCAAAATAACAGCACAACCTATAAATACTAATACTGATATTAACTGGGGGATCCCTCTTTACTCCTCCTAACATACACATGTACAATAGGGGGCCTCACATAGACTTAGGACCTCACTTCTAAGAATATATTAGAGTTTAATCAAGTTTAACAGCTACCCGCTCTCCTTGCCCCTGCGTTTTTTAGAACCATCGACTATAAGTTCACAAGTTAGATGTGAAGTGCAGAGTTCAATCAGTGCATTTGTCCCCTGGTTATGGTCTCCTGAGTCGTTTGAATCCTTTTCTGATAAGTCTTTGTTTCTTCAATAAATATACTCAACCCTCTTTTTGTCTTGTTCTTTCTTATCTTCCTTTTAGAAACTTAAAATCCGGAAAAAATTTTGGTTCTGATTGGCCATCTTGGGAAGGATCAATATTTTTGGACAGCTTGTTTCCATCTGAAAGAGACTCAATGAAAGATTTGAGGAACAATGAGGAGAAATATAAATGGGTTGTTGGTTGTAGTTGGAAGAAAAACTTTTCATCAGTGCTATGTAGAAAGCCTCCTCTTGTATACTAGGCCCAAATTGGTGTGTCCTTTATAGTAGTGAAGTTGAGGATTTGAATCATCTCTAGTGGCTATGCCCCTTTTCCGCCAGAGTTTGTAGTCGTTTTTTGCAGGTTTCAGTATGGCTATGCCCCTTTTCCACTAGAGTTTGTAGTTGTTTTTTTGCAGGTTTCAGACTTTCAGTCTAGGTGTAGAGAGTATTCGTGAGATGTTGAAGGAGGCTGTTTTGGACCCCTTCTTTTGGGGAGGGGACGAGTTTCTTGGTAGGCCTATTCCTTTGCTGTTTTGTGATTTATCTAGTTGGAAAAGAGTAGGATAGTGTTCCTTAGAAAGGATAGTTATGGTGAGGACGGATGTATGGAATGCAACTATTTTAATGCATCTCTGGGCTCTCAAATCAATTTTATTTTGTAATTCCCGTTCAGTTTTGTTACCAAAAGTTGGAGGTCATTTTTGTAAATGTTTCGAGGTATGCTTCCCTGAGTTTGGTCGGACCTAGTCTTCTTGGTCTTTCTTTGTATTTTTTCTTTCATCATCTGAATTTTAAAGTTGTTGTTGTTTTTTAATTTTTATTTTAATAATAATAAATAGCATCCTGTTGCTGTTATACCATTTTAAGATATGCAGTTAAAGAGTGAAGTGTTTATTAATAACCATTTGTAATATAGATTTGACTGTGACTGATTTCATGAGCTGCATTTATGTGATGTGAACTGAGATATATATTAATTGTCACTCTTGTCCGTGCTCCTCTTCATTAATGATGATAGGGTTTTCTCCAGAATTCACAATTGATACCGTATGATTAAACATGTTACATCTATTTTAAAATACATGTTGCGTCTATTTTAAAATACATGTGGCTGCACAGCCCTGTTTATTTTGGCTCTGAGCTATTTCCAATATTGTAGTTTGCTCTGCTGGAGGGCTCATCAGTTGATGACGAGCTAGCAAACTTGAAGAAAGAGTTATCTGGAAGCTCAAAGGTAAATCATATTTATTTTTATGATCTTATTCTTTGTTATGCACTTTACACTTTACAGCGGGAGCTGCTATGAATTTATGAAGCTAGGTTGGCATATTCCACTCTTTACTATTTTTTTTTAATATCTGACCGTGGCTTCAGATAGACACAAACTTCCTATTATTAAAGTGTATTGTTGGAAGAGGGCTGGGGGATGAGGTCCACCGAATGAATAGTGTTAGCATGTGGGCTTCCATGTAACTGATAGTAATTAATGTGCCATACTTCTTCAAGGGAGGTGAACCAAAGAGAGGGCCCTCATTCCTTAAACATTAGAGAAAAAAACCCCTTCCTAGGGGTTAAGAGGGAAACATTTCTTCTCAATTCTATGAAGTCATTAGCTCAGCGTAATTCTTGTTTAAAGAAGCTGTATTATGGGCCTATTTGATGTAGAGTTTTTCACGAAGGGTGCCATCTCATGCAAACACGAGGTCAAGTACCTGCTTTTGCTCTAGCATGACCTCATCTGTACAACATCCTAAGCATGCTGCAAATCGATGGCACACATATTCTAGAAAGGGAGTGGGGAAGAGAGCTCTACTCTTAGAGCATAGAAAGGATACCAGTTTGGTAACCTTCTACTGATTAAGTATTTCTATGTTGTTTCCTCCCTCACTCTTGGATTGTTGTAGATCGATCAAACTATAAGAGGAATGAAAATAGCGTGAGTGGCTGTAGCTATTTAGGTACTTTCTATATCCTTGGATTGTCATAGATTGATTGAACTATAGAAGGAGGTATGGAAATAGTGTGAGTGGCTGTAGCTATTTAGGAATACTTTCTATATCCTAGATGCGTACCTCTATTTTCTATTGGTAATAGTGAATTCTGTCATTTTGATTTTAGAACAAGTTGGTCCTGGGAAATGGTAGCTAGCACAAAATGGAAACTATATTATGCAGTTGAGGAGAAAATCACCAGATTGCAAAGTTCGCTTACCAGACTTCAAAGCATAGTTGAGAAAGAACTGTTCAATTTGGAGAAGAGCTGCACAAGTCACTAGAAAAATGGTTTGAGCAGTTAAGAAGTTGGGAATCTGACAGGTCAAAAAAGTTTTATAACCATTGGGAAAGGCAATGGAAGATAAAGTTTAGGCGCTGAAGAGTGTGTTATTTTGAATATGACAGGAGGTCCGAGCCATGGTGGGTCCAAAAGAGTTGATGGATTAGTACTCACGTTTGTTTGTATTTGAAGAAATTGGAAAAACGAATTCTTTATGGAATTAGTATGGATGTGGATGGATGGTTACATTGAGTGGATAAATATTTTGTGGTAATTTCTTAACAAAGGGAGAGAAGCTAGGTGCGCTGTTTGTATGGGGAGATGCTTTCATGCATCAATGGATTGAGGTAGGTATCTTGTGCTAAATTCCTTTAGCTCTGCGATAGGAGACAGGAAGGAATATCGTCATCATTTTAGTAGTATGCTTATCCATTGATGGAGGCACCAGGGTTCATTTTAGAAAGAGAATTTGTTAGTGGGCTCGAAGAGGGGATTGTGGGTGTTTCAACCGAATGGATTTATTAGGAAAATGGATATGGCCCAAAGGATAGAGTACAAGAATGTGGTACTGCAAATGAAATAAAGAGCTTCCTTCACTCTGGACTCCAAACCCATTAATTATGGGAGTGGACTAGCCCGAATGGTCATCTGCAACCCAACATGCAACATGAGGAAGTGATAGTGGTGCCAGTAGTGTGCCTGGCTGAAGATCAATAAAGTGCAAATTTTGGAGGAAATGAGAAAAAGGTATTCATTTTAAATGTGATGAGAAGTTTGCACCAGGTCGCGGTTGCAAGAAAAAAGTATTGCAAGTAATGGCTGCCAAGGATTTTGGGGAAGATGGTGCAGGGTAAACTCCCCTTGTGGGAATTTGTAGAGGCCATAAAGGAACTAAAGGTGATGGTTTAGAAAATAGGTGTTGTGCTATCTCTTCTATTGTGGGCCACGAGCCACCAAAAACAGTGAAAGTTTGGTCAGATTGTCATAAAGATGTCGAGCTAACTTGACAGTGATGCAACCTATAATTTCATTTCTGGGATTTTTTTTTCTCTTAAATAGAAACAAGATGTAATTTCATTTCTGGGATTAACGAGCTAATTTGGAAGTTTGTAGCAAATTATGGAACCATTGCCTTCCCTGAAACCTAGCAACTCAAGAAAGATAGCTTTTGGTAGAATGAAGTGGCTGCAACATTCTCCCTATTAAAAGTTGCCATGACATTCGTTTCAATATTGAGGTGGTTTGATTTTTCTAAGCCTTTATCCTAGAGATGGATGTTGAGGGGATTGGAGTGGGGACAGTTTTTATGCAAGACTAGTGTCTCACTCACTGGCATAAAGTATGTGCCCTTGACCAAAAGATCAAAGGTTTGAATCCCTCCACCCCCCATATTGTTGAACTCAAAAAAAAAAAAAAAAAAAACGCCCATTGTTGTTTCTATATCTAAAAAGACTAGTGTCTCATCTTTCTTTCGTCTAGTATTGCCTCCCATTAAGTATATATGAACATGAAATGATGACTTTTCTTTTAGCTGTGCTGAAATGACGTCCTTATTTCTTGGGTAAGAAGTTTTTGGTCCGTACTGACCAAGAATTAAATGGATGCAAGTGCTGTTTGAGGAGTGCGAGAAATGGATCACGAAATTACTGGGAATTTGGATGACTTTGACATTTAATTTTCACTTTTTCACACACCTAGAATTGGGGATGTAAAAGATTCAGTATCCTCTTTGTTGACATCCTTATTTAACATTCCTTCAGTATTTGAACTTGAACCTAACAATGGATCCTCTTTATCTCTACAGAAAGGAGAACTTCCACCAGGAAGAACTGTTTCGGGCAGTGCATTTCCGGTTCGTGATGCCGAGATCGAGTCGGAACTCAATGAACTGAGGCAAAAAGCAAGAGAATTGTAGGGGTATGCCAAATCATTAGAATTTTTAATGTCCAAATTTTCATGTTAGTAACTGACATCATTCCACATTAGAATTACATTGTACAGGAAGAAAAGGTTCCAAACAGATCAACGTTGTATAGCTAAACGCCAACTTGAGAGAGTAATTTTTGGACTGAGGTGCAATGACTTATATTGCAAAATTTGTTTAGGTCATATATATTGATGAATTTGTGTGATCAAATGTTGTTTGTAAGTTAAAATTCACACAACTTTATGGAAATTGATCAAGTATTTTTGGTGATCTATTTGGTGTTTTTTCACCAACTTTCTATAGATATGCTATGAACTGGGCAGTTTGCAAAAAGCTTGCTGAGACTTGTTTGCATCATGTGATTTAAAATTCTGTTGATGATTCTTTCCTCTTTTTCAACAATTTAATCTTATTAATGTTTAAATTTCTAAAATTTTAAATTACAAGTTCAGTGTCTTCTTTAGATCAACTTTCTTTTTGGTTCAATTCACATTATTAAAATTATGTGCATAATGTGAATGCAGTTGGAGGTTCAGGCCCTGTATTTTGTAAGATTTCACTTTACATATTTTGAACAGAAACTATACGGACAAGTTGTTTTTATATCCTAATTTTACAAATGTCTCAAATTAACATAATTATCATTGGTAGGTTTTTAAGTATTGATTAGATTTTTCCTCTTACCAAAATACTCTTGCATGTAATTAATTATATCACATTTAATATAATATTTTGATTTATTATTTAAGGCTTTTATGGTTTCCTATTAAGGAAATTTACATGCATAATTAATGTGTTTTTTTTTTTTTATGTTGCTAATCAATTATATTACAAATTGATTTTTTTTCCTTCAAATTGTGATTTTGACTTTCCTTTATTGATGCTGCCGATTTTGTACTTTGATTTTCATTTATCATTATGGTATATTAATTAATGAACTAATAAAAAAAATCCCAAGAAATAGATATAAATTATTGATTATTAATAATCAACAATTAATTAATTATAATGATTGAAAAACAAATTTTTATTCTAAATTAATTTAACTAATTTTAATAATTAATGAATATGTTTAGGGTTTAGGGTTTAATAATTAATAAATATGTTTAAGATATTGTTAATTATTTAATAAGGGAATAAGTAATTGCATTCATTTAATAAATTTTTATCAGTAAAAATGAATTAAGTATATATTTTAATAAACTATTATTAATTCACTCTAGTTAAATAATTATTATATTACATTACATTATATTATATATATATATATATACATACAAATAAAACTACATATAAAAATGAACAAAAAGGAAAAAGCAAAGAAAGAAAGGGGCAAAAGAGAGAACCCTTAATGTTGTAAGAGTTTAGAATACTCTTATTTATGGTTCAAATGATTCCTAGTAATGGATTATGTCTATGTCCAACTTTATAAACTTTGTTCCAAACATGGGAATCAAAAACTCTCACTCCTTTCTATCCTCCAATCTCTTGTACCAATAATAATGTAGACTAATCTTAGGCTATCATCTAGTGAAATCCAGAACAAGGTGATTCACTCTGAGATTTGAGTCTCTTTTTTTTAATTTTTACATATTTTTTGCTTTTTCTCTTTTTTAAAAAGAAAGAAAAATCCAAACCGACCCAAATGGTTAGTCAATTTTTTTTTTTTGAAATAATATATCAGTATATATTTAATATTATAAAATTTATAAAGTTAAATGTTTTACAACAAGTTTAAATTCATATATTTTATATCTTAGTTGAATAGTTTAAGAATCAAAATGAATTTTAAACCTTTACAATAATGTAAAATTTATAATATTTTATATTGTAATATATAATATATCATATTTCAAAAATAGATGAGTTCATGATATAGTGTAGATTCATTAAAGTTTTTATTATAATAACTTCCATCACATGTGCATATTACTTTACACGAATCATGGTTTTACAATGGGTGAACACATACATATCATAAAATTTTAATGCAGAGGACAACCTTTCACCAAAAGCAAAAAAAAAAAAAGTTATATCACATTCATGGCCAACCTAAATGTCCCTCGGTAGTTAAGAGGTTATAGATTTAAATTTTTACTTTTGCATTTGTGATATAATATATTAAAAAAAGCTAAATAATTAACAAACATTTCAATGCAAAGAAGAATCCCCACTTTTGCATTTGTGATATATATTTTTTTTATTTAAGTTAAATAATGTAAAAAAAAAAAAAAAAATCAATGCAAAGTGATTAAAATTGAGATAAAAGGGAAAACAAGTGGACCAAAACAATCCATTTTTAAAAGTACAAGGATCAAATGATGTTTTGAAAATCATCTCTGTGTAAAATGTTTGAATTAAAAATTGTTCCAACTATTTTTAAGGGATTTTTTTTTTTTTTTTTGCTTGTTTAATTATTATAAGAAAAACATGTGACACACAAAAAGAAACCATTTTTATGGATTTTGAAAGGTTAAGGTTTTTCCCCTTCATCGAACATGGACTTAGTTCACTGGTTAAGATACTCCCACATCCCACCATCATAATGCTATACTTAAAAATAAAAAAGTAAATAAGGTGTCAGTCCATTTGATAACTATTTAGGCCCCGTTTGATAACCATTTGATTTTTGGTTTTTGGTTTTTGATTTTTAAAAATTAAGATTGTTATGTCCTAATTTCTGTACAATGGTTTTCATCTCCCTTAAGGAAGCATTTGAATTCTTAGCCAAATTCTAAAAACAAAAACAAGTTTTTGAAAACTACTTTTTTTAGTTTTCAAAAAATGGCTTGGTTTTTGAAAACATAGGTAAAAGATAGATAACAAAACAAGTAGATCCATGGATGTGAGTAGTATTTATAGGCTTAATTTTCAAAAACTAAAAACCAAAAACTAAATAGTTATCAAACGGGGCCTTAGTTTTTGGTTGTTGAGTTTTGAAAATTAAGCCTATAAATACTACTTCCACCTATAGATTTTCTTGTCTTGTTATTTACTTTTTACATATGTTTTAAAACATCAAACCAAGTTTTGAAAACTAAAAAAAATAGTTTTCAAAAATTTGTTTTTTTTTTTGGAATTTGGTCAAAAATACAATTTTTTTCTCAAGAAAGATAAAACATATTGTAGAGAAATTGTGAGAAAACAAGTCAAATGTTCAAAAACCAAAAAGCAAATGGTTATCAAACAGAGCCTTAGTTTTTGGTGTTTGGTTTTTGGTTTTTGAAACCTGTGCTTGTTTTTTCTCCATTTCTTTACAATAATTTTCATTTTTCTTAGAGAAACATTTGAATTATTAGCCAAATTTAAAAAACAAAACAAGTTTTTAAAAACTACTTTTTTAGTTTACAAAACTTGACTGAGATTTTGAAAGCATTTTTAAAAAGTAGATAACAAAACAAATAAACTCATAGATGGAAGTAGTGTTTATAGGCTTCATTTTCAAATACAAAAAATAAAAATAATATAGCTATCAAACGGGACCTAAGTTAAGTGTTTGCCTTCCGCTACTGCGTAATTGCCTTTGCAAGTGGTTAAAAAGGCATATGTTTGTTTTGGCAAATTGATTCTAAATTTGGCTGGCGAATTGAATTCTGAATGCAATTTGCATAATTGATGTGATCACTAACTTTCTCTCAACTTTATTCGTGAGTTGGGTTGGGACCCTCAACAAAAAAATCTTGGTTCTTTTTTTTTTTAATTAAAAAAATATTATAATTCAAATTACTGTAAAAATTTGATAAAGCTCACGAGGGGTTGCCAAAGTGAACATTGTTCAGCGGTAATTAGCATTCACCCTCGACCAAAAGGTCAGAAGTTTAAATCTCTCGACTCCAAATGTGGTTGAACTAAAAAAAAAAAAAACAAACTCATGAGGAAGGTTATTGAAACTTAAATAATAGAATAATAATCGTGTCTAATAGAGATTCGTTCAAGTCACCAACAATATATTGATAGTTGGACTTAAGTTTGTAAGTTCATTACAGTTATTTAAGGGTTGTCAAATTATACTTTCTTACTATTTTGAAGAGGATTTTGAATGTCAGCCGATGAAAGCATTAGTAATCTTTTTTTTAGGTTCTCCATATTTGTAATGTTATATATTTTTCAGAAAAATATATATAGGAAAAACAACTGCCTATAATTCAATCTTTATGCTTTACTTTGTTTTATGAAAAAACATTGCGAAAGAGTTCCTGTAATTATAAAAATAAAATTTTAATTCTTTAGACTCCGTTAATAACCATTTGGATTAACATTTGGTTTTTAGTTTTTAATTTTTGAAAATTAAGCCTATAAATACTACTTTCATCTATGAGTTTTCTTGTTTTGTTATCCATTTTTTACAAATATTTTCAAAAACCCAAACAAAGTTTTGAAAACTGAAAAAAAAAAATAGTTTTTAAAAACTTGTTTTTGTTTTTGAAATTTGGTTAAGAATTTAAATATTTTTTTAAGAAAGATGAAAGTCATTATAAAGAATTGTAGAGAAATGATGAGAAAACACTTGTTTTGTTTTTGAAATTTGGCTAAGAATTTAAGTATTTTTTTAAGAAAGAATAAAGTCATTATAAAGAATCGTAGAGAAATGATGAAAAAACAAGCATAAATTTTCAAAATTCAAATGGTTATCAAACGTGAGCTTACTTATTTGTGAGAAAAGTATTAAGTCTTTGTTTGGGATTAAATACTCATTATTGATGATGGAGGTTTGAGTAGTAGTCTACGACATAAAGAAGTTTGCACGAGGACGATTCAACTGAATGAAGATAAATAAACTCTTTTTTTTTATTTAATAATTATAGAGTGGGGATCAAACGGTAATGGGTGTCTTATCTAATGAGCTATAAAAAATTTGGTAAAAGAAAATCTAGAAAATGATAATTTAAGCTAGTTTAAAATTTTTAAAATTTAGGGTCCATTTAGAATACCTCCACATTTAAACACTTTTTGAAAAATATTTTAAATAAAATGTTTTTATATCTTACCCTTTTTTAAAAAAAAATCTTTAAACAACAATTTTTTTTAATGTTTTAATCTTCTTATGTTTACAAAAAAATAATGTTTTTATGTTGTACTATATTCAAAAGTGATTATGTTAATTATAAATAGATGTTTTTTTTTCTTACTACATATTTTTGAAGATTTTCAATTAAACACTTGAAAGACAATTTTAAATAATCTATCTCTCCAGAGTTTCTTCAAAAAATAGCTTTTAAATTAATCTATGTGTTTTTATAGTTATTTTTATATATCAAGATTTTTTTTAAAAAAAGACGTTTAATCCTCTAAAATCACTCCAGCAAATACAAAACACATTATAAATTTTTTTTTTTTCAAAGGTTCTTATAGAAAAATTAATTTTATTTAAAAAGCTTTTTTTTCGAAAGTTATTCTAAATCCACTATTAGTAACTTAACCTTCATTTTTATCCTAATTAAAAAAGTGATAATTTAAACTAGTTTAAAGTTTTTTGAAAAAAAGTTAATTTTTACTTTGAATCACCATATTGTTAATTTTTTAAAAAGCCTGACATACCTTTATGTGTTATAAATTCAAGTCTTATACCATAGATGCCGTTTTATCATCTTGTTATTTCGTTCATAATTGTAATATATTGTATAGAATGTAACAAAATGACTTTAAAATATTTAGCAACAATTATTATAATAAATAGCTTACTTTATTTGTATAAATTGATTATTTAATATAATTTCAACAATAAATGTGACCTATTTAACTTTTTTCTTTCATATTTTGTAAATTCCTTCTAAATTTAAAATTTTAAAGTTTTTCATAGTTCTTAAATTTTATTTTCTTAATTTAGATACTCAATTTAGAAATATGGCGATAATGAGAAATATTTTAATGTTGAGAATAGTTTTTATCAAACTTTTATCATATATATGGCTATTTGTTACAATTAATATTTAGTATTTATTTAGTATTGAAACCGAAGTACTATTGTTTGCTTAAAAATTTATTACAAGTATGAGGATGTTATTGTAAAAAAGCACCTCCACTATTTGCACATTCATGTTAGCTTTAGGGCTTCAATCAAACCAAATATTTTGATGATAACAAACTCAAATTTTTTTGTACTAACTTTTTTAATGTTTCAAAGAGTCCATCTATTAGAGCTCGAAAAGACGATTCTAACACATTTTGAATCATTCAAATCGGATTTCAAACGAAGGAGATATGGGAAAAAGAATATTTGAAGAAAAAGCCAATTAAACAGTGACATGTGGCACTGTGCTGACATGGCATTCGGCATGGCAACTGACTTGGCATAACCAGTCAAATTTGGTGACGTGACATCCAATGACTAGATTTTGATGACATGGCGATGACGTGCCGATAGAATTTCAAAAGGATTCATTTGATTATTATTTTTAAAAAAAAAACTAAAATGAAGGAATGACACACATGGTAATGGTGGAGGAGAATCATTTCTCCTCTCTCTCTCCTTAAATTCTATCATGAACCTTTCCAAATTTCACCATTCAATCCCAATCATTCATTCTTTTGACCTAGATCTAATGGCTCATTTTCAATTTGCTCTAAATCCCTTTTAAGCCTAAAAATCTCATCTTCCTCCATACACTTTGAAATTTTCCAGCAAGCTTTCCATACTCTTAGCTCTCCAAAAAGGTTCTAAAATCCTTCAACTTTCTCATATACTTTTGAACCGGCTAATTATAGTTGTGTGAGTAATCTTTAGAGTGTTTTGTTGTGTGATAAATTTGTGTATTTTGCCTATTAAAGAGGCATTCCTGTGAGATTTATTTTTCTTTGTTCATTGGGATTTGTATTAAGGTGTGGGTACACCTTGGGTTGTGAGAAAAAGAAATTGGTTTGATCCTGAACCAGTAAAAAGGATCTTGGGTTTCTCTTTAGCCTAAGAAAAGGAGGGTCGTGTAGGTTTGGTTCTCACCTGCAAGAGGATCACGTAGTAAAATACCCAAGAAGGAGTCTTGGGGAGTGGAGTAGGCGATTTGTCGAACCACTATAAATTTCGGTGTCTTCTTTCCCTTACTCTTTACGTTTGTTTTTAAATTTTGCAATTTTTTTTAATTGCATGCCTTAGGATTTAATTGTTCTATTGCTTGATAAATCATATTGATTGCGAATTGTGTTTAATTTAAAATTTGTTCCTTCGTGTTTTCCATTTAACTAGTTTTAGAACTTATGATTATTTTTTAAAAAAAAATTGGTAACAACCCTATTCACCCCCCTCTAGTGTTGTCGTTAGATCCTACAATTCATATATAAACATAGATATAAATATATCTTTGAAAAAAAGCCGAAAATTTCCATATAATTAACAATTTGAAACCTAATAATCAATTAAAAATTTATTATTCTATTTTATTGAACTAAAACACAATTTTTTTATGTAATAAAGAGAATTATATATTCCCTAATATTTAATCAAGGCATTTAATATTTATAAAGAAAAAAAATCCTGACAAGAATCTGATGAAGGAAGAACTATTTCCAATTTTCCAAAATTTAAAAAAAAAAAAAATGGGATCAGAATGCAAATTAAAACCTATCAGAGAGTCGAAGACGAAATGAAGGAGGGCATTCTCAATTTCAAACAACTCTCGTAAGTTATAATCACAAAAATTAAAATATTTTTGACCAAATCTTTCCCATCAAGAACTTATTTATCCAATCCTAATTTTTTAAAAACTATATTGTGAATAGAATTATAAGGTGTTTGACTTTGACTTACATGTTTTTTAAGCACTAAAACCATGGTTCATCGCTAATTAGAAATTTCAAGGAATATGGAAAATAAAATAAAATAAAATAAAAGTAAATAAAATTGAAATTCTAAAAACCAAAGCCAGAATTTTGGGGGTCAAACTCTTGTATTGGGTTGTTACAAACCCATCCAATTCTGTAGTCAAGTTTTTGCACAGTTCAATTAAGGCTTTTTTTATTTTTTTATTCTTTTTTGAAAAAAAATGGAAAATCAAAAGGAGAAAAGAACAGGAGTCAGTCAATTCAAATATTCAAATCTTAGACTCAATAAACATGAGACCATTTAATTAAGTTCAAACAAGTTTCCAATCTATAGCTCAAAGATTTTTAAAGGGGGAAAGTGGAAGTCAATGACATAAATTTAGAAAATCCCCCACAAAGAATTTTAAGGTTGTTACATAGATTAAAGAAACATTATTTAATATCCTCCACAAAGAATTTTCAAGAAATATAAAAAATTACCATCCATCTTTCTTTGTTACATAAAAAAAAAATAATTAAAAAACTATGATGTGATGCGAAAATGCATTTTATCAATTAAGTTAAAAAAAAACTATTTACTTTTATAAAATAGATCTAAGCAAGCATAGAATAAAAAATTTATGGTTAAATTATAAGTTAGTCCTTAACTTTCAAGTTTGTATCTAATAGGTCTTTGAACTTTAAAAGTGTCTAACAAGTCTCTAAACTTTCAATTTTGTTTCTAATAAATCCTTAAACTTATCTAAGAGGTTCTTGAACTTTTTATTTCGTGTCTAATAGGTTCCTAACTTATTCAAAATTTTTAAAAATTAATTATTCTATTAGAAAAAAAAATTGAATTTTTTTGTTTAGTGAGACCCTAAAATTTCAATTTTGTATTCAATAGATCCATGAATTTTAAAAGAACAATACTTGGCTGCTCCTCGACAACAAGGAGGGAGAAAGCACAACTAGAGAGAAAAACGTGAAAAATATTCTCTTTCCTTGTTGTCAAGGATTGAATGGTGGGGTGCTGCAAATATTGTTCTTTTTAAAAATGTCAAATAAATCAAAGATTTATTAGACACAAAATTGAAAATTTAATAACTTGTTAGTTATGGAATCAAAGTTAAAGAATCTATTTAACAATTTTTAAAATTCAAGAATTTATTAGATACAAATTGAAAGTTGAAAAATTTATTACACTTTTTAAAGTTCAGAAACTAAATAGACACAAATCTAAAATTTCAAGACTAAACTTTTAATTTAACAAAAAAATTAAAAAAACATCTATATATATTCAATGTAGCTTACACATAATAACTTACCTATCAAAAATAGTTTGTTATTATACAAAGTTTTTTAGTGGAACGTTATTATATTATATTGATACCACTATAAAAAAATATTTTTAAAATGTCAAAATAAACTTAGCTCAACGATAATTGACATATACCCTCAACCAAGAGGTCGCAGGTTCAAATCCTCCAAAAAAAAAAAAAAAAAAAAAAAAAAAAAAAGTTCCTTTGAAATTTGTGTACAGTAGTTCCAAAATTGAGGATGAAATTAAAAAAAACTAACGCAAGCAATACGCGTTAATTTTATATTTGGAGGGGCTGTTTTTACAAAGAGACGTCAGTTTCTTGTTGAATACGCCGCGCCTCCAATTTGTCTAATTTTTCGCTTTTTTCCACGGTCGGTTCAAAGAACATAGCTATCACCACAATTCAATTCAAAATTCAGATCTTAAGACATTTTTTAAGAGAAAAAAAGTAAAATTGTTGTAAAATGAGAGGCGAAACCGGGCACCAAAACTTTATCAAAATATATAATAATAATAATATATAATAATAATAATAATAATAATAATAATACAAGTGTTAAAATATAAATGGATTATATATAGATAATATAAATAAAAGAAAATGGAGATTTATGGCAAATTAAATAAACAAATAAATTAGAGAAAGTGGAAGAGAAAAGAGAGAATTGGAGAGTTTTTTTACCAAAAATGCATCTCTCATTTATCCAAAATGAACCACTATTTATAGGCAATTTGGAGAGCATGATGTGGTCCATTTGGACACCAATCTATGGCCTTTGTTGGACACATGGAGGACACTTTGGCTATGGAGAAAAAGCCACTTGGCATGGATATAAATGGGCATGTGGAATGGGCATTTACTTGTCATATTTACAATACTCCCCCTTAAATGCCCATTTATATAAAATATGCCTCGTTAAAACCTTACTAGGGAAAAACCCAATGGGAAGAAAAACCCTAGTGAAGGAAAAAGAGTACATATTTTATATAGTTTACTATAATACATTCACTCCCCCTCATGGAGACATCACTTAAAGTCTTTGAGTCGCCGCATTCCAATGCTATATACTAATTTATCGAATGTTGCAGTTGGTAATGCCTTTGTAAATAAGTCAGCCAGGTTATCTTTTGAACAAATTTGTTGTACAGTGATATCGTCATTTTCTTCAAGATCATGAGTATAGAAGAGCTTTGGTGAGATATGCTTTGTTCTATCTCCTTTGATATATCCTCCCTTGATTTGAGCTATACATGCTGTGTTGTCTTCGTATAACATCGTTGGAAGAGGTTTACTTGAAGACAAGCCACATGTCTGATGAATGTGTTGTGTCATCGATCTTAGCCATACACATTCTCGACTTGCTTCATGAATAGCGAGGATTTCAGCATGATTTGAAGAAGTGGCCGTTATAGTCTGTTTCACTGATCGCCACGATATAGCAGTTCCTCCACATGTGAATAGATAACATGTCTGAGATCTAGCTTTGTGTGGGTCAGATAGATAACCAGAATCTGCATAACCAACTAGATCATACTTTGATTTGTTAGAATAAAATAAACCCATATCAATTGTCCCTCGAAGATATCGAAGTACATGCTTAACTCCGTTCCAATGTCTTTTTGTAGGACATGAACTATATCTAGCTAATAAATTTACTGAAAATGCAATATCTGGTCTTGTGTTATTAGCCAAATACATAAGTGCACCAATTGCACTAAGATATGGTATTTCAGGACCAAGTAGTTCTTCATTGTCATCTCGAGGTCGAAATATATCTTTCTTTATATCCAATGAACGAACTTCCATTGGAATGTTCAATGGATGTGCTTTATCCATATAGAATCTTTTTAAGATTTTCTCTGTATAAGTTGATTGATGAACAAATATCCCATCTGCTAAATGTTCAATTTGCAAACCAAGGCAAAATTTTGTTTTTCCAAGATCTTTCATCTCGAATTCTTTCTTAAGATATTCTATTGCCTTGGGTAACTCTTCAGGAGTTCCAATTATATTTAAGTCATCAACATATACAGTTATAATAGCAAATCTTGACTGAGATTTCTTTATAAAAACGCACGGACATATTGGATTATTTTGGTATCCTTCTTTCAACAGATATTCACTCAGGCGATTATACCACATTCGTCCTGATTGTTTTAATCCATATAATGATCTCTGTAACTTTATTGAATACAATTCCCGAGAACTTGATTCATATGTTTCTGGTATTTTAAATCCTTCCGGGATTTTCATATAAATGTCATTATCCAGAGATCCATATAAATACGCCGTAACTACATCCATTAGATGCATATCAAGCTTTTCATATACAGTCAGACCAATCAAATATCTTAGCGTTATTGCATCCACCACAGGAGAATATGTCTCCTCATAATCAATACCAGGCCTTTGCGAGAATCCTTGTGCAACAAGTCTCGCTTTATATCTTGTGACTTCATTCTTTTCATTTCTTTTCCTTACAAATACCCATTTATATCCCACAGGTTTGACGTTTTCCGGTGTTGGGACTACTGGTCCAAAAACCTCACGTTTTGAAAGTGAGTTCAACTCTGCTTGGATTGCTTCTTTCCATTTCGGCCAATCCTTTCTACGTTGACATTCTTTGATAGATTTTGGGTCAAAATCATCACTTTCATGAATAATATTGTGAGCAACATTATAAGAAAAAATGTTGTCAATAATGATATCATTTCGGTTCCATCTCTTTCCTGTTGTAACATAGTTTATAGAAATTTCATTATTATCCTCAAGCGTTTGATTTTCACCAATACTCTTTTGAGTAGTTGTATTCTGGATTTCTTCTGGAACATCCATACCTTTTATCGAATCATTTTGATTCTCAACTACTTTTCTTTTTCGAGGATTTTTATCTTTAGAACCTATTGGTCTACCACGCTTCTGGCGTGCTCCAGACTCATTATTGACAACTTGTTCCTTTGGGATATCAACTTTTGATGGAGCATTTGCAGCTGGTATATATGATTTAGTCACACTTTTAGTATCTGTGAATGCATCTGGTAGTTGATTTGCTATATTTTGCAAATGAATTATCTTTTGAACTTCAAGTTCACATTGATTTCTACGAGAATCTAAATGAGATAATAACGATGCATTCCATGTAATTTCTTTTTCCAACTTCTTAATTCCTCCCCCTAATGTTGGAAAATTTGTCTCATTAAAATGACAATCAGCAAATCGTGCAGTAAATACATCACCCGTCAGGGGTTCAAGATATTTAATAATTGATGGGGAATCAAAACCAACATATATTCCTAACCTCCTTTAAGGACCCATCTTAGTACGTTGTGGTGGAGCAATCGGTACATATACTGCACATCCAAAAATTCTTAGATGGGAAATATTTGGCTGCTGGCCATAAGCTAATTGCATTGGGGAGTATTTATTATAAGCTACTGGCCTAATACGTGCCAGTGATGCAGCATGCAAAATAGCATGACCCCATACAGATGTAGGAAGTTTAGCTCTCATAAGCAATGGTCTTGCAATTAGTTGCAGACGTTTTATAAATGATTCTGCTAGACCATTTTGTGTATGAACGTGAGCTACAGGATGTTCAACACTTATCCCAATTGACATACAATAATTATTAAAAGTTTGGGATGTAAATTCACCAGCATTATCAAGTCGAATGGTCTTAATTGTATTATCAGGAAATTGTGCTTTTAACTTAATTATTTGAGCAAGTAATCTTGCAAATGCAAGATTTCGACTTGATAATAAGCATACATGTGACCATCTGCTGGATGCATCAATTAATACCATAAAATATCTAAATGGACCACTTGGTGGGTTAATAGGTCCACAAATATCACCTTGAATTCGCTCTAAAAATGCAGGTGATTCAATCCCCACTTTAGCTGGTGATGGTCTAATAATTAATTTTCCTTGAGAACAAGCATCACATGACAACTCATTGGATTGAAGAATCTTCTGGCTCTTTAAAGGATGTCCATGTGAATTCTCAATAATTTTTCTCATCATTATTGACCCTGGATGACCCAATCGATCATGCCAAACATTGAATATTTCTGGATTCATGAACTTCGGGTTCATTATTGCATAACTTTCGATTACTCGTATATGAGTATAGTATAATCCAGAAGAAAAAGCATGCAGTGTTTCTAATATACGTTTTTCATGTGAAACAATAGATGTTATATAGAGACACTCTATATTATTTTTACAATCAGTTTCAACATGATAATTATTTTCACGTATATCTTTGAAACTTAATAAGTTTCTTTTCGATTTGCTAGAGAACAGAGCATTATTAATTGTAAATCTTGTTCCTCTAGGCAAAATAAAGTTTGCTTTTCCAAAACCTTCAATCAGATTTGCAGAACCTGATATAGTATTGACTTTTGCTTCCAGCATTGTCAATCTAGTAAAATATTTTCTATTTATGAGTATCGTGTGCGTAGTTGCGCAGTCTGCCAGACATAAATCCTCATTGCTCATTTTCGAGTTACTCAACATATTGAAATTGTTCATATTTCTTCATTGAAAAGAAAAGAAAAACGATTACAAAGAGTCTTAAATATATATACAAACAAAACAACAACAAAAACATACTAAACAGTACTTAATTATATATTTTCATACAAATCATCCTTTACTTGTTTGATTGCATCAATTCTCTCTCCAGGAGATTCAAAATAATCAGCTACATCAAGATGCATCATATTGGAGGGGTCAAACACATCATCTTCTTGAATGGCAAGATTTACCTCCACATTCTTTTCTTTTCATTTTTCCTTCAGGGAAGCTTGATAGAGATCAACAAGGTGTTTTGATGTACGACAGGTACGTGACCAGTGCCCAGTCATTCCGCACCGGAAACATTTATGTTCATCATCTTTCGAACTTCTATCTTGTGGAGCCTTTCCTTTATGATCATCACTTCGTGTGAGTTTCTTAAAATTATAATGTCGACCACGAAAATAGGTATTTCTTCCTCTACCGCGGTCCCGACCTCGACCACGACCACGACCTCGACCACGGTTATTAAAATTCACAGCATTCACTTCAGGGAATGGTGTTGCTCCAGTTGGTCGGGATTCGTGATTTTTCATCAATAACTCGTTATTTTGTTCAGCAACGAGAAGACATGAGATAAGTTCAGAATATTTTGCAAAACCCTTCTCTCGATATTGCTGCTGCAGGAGCATATTCGAGACATGAAAAGTGGAAAATGTCTTCTCTAACATATCAACATCAGTAATCTTTTCTCCGCATAATTTTAATTTTGAACTAATTCTGAAGAGTGCGGAATTATACTCACTTACTGATTTAAAGTCCTGCAACCTCAGGTGCATCCAATCATAATGAGCTTTTGGAAGAATAACTGTTTTTTGATGATCGTACCTTTCTTTCAAACCTTGCCATAGAACGTAGGGATTTTTTATTGTAAGATATTCCATTTTCAATCCCTCGTGAAGATGATGGCGAAGGAAGATCAGGGCTTTTGCATTTTCTTGATTTGATGCATCATTTCCTTCTTTAATTGTTTCTCCAAGATTCATAGAATCTAAATGGATCTCAGCGTCAAGGACCCATGACAAGTAGTTATTTCCATTAATATCCAGGGCCGCAAATTCTAGCTTTGTAAGATTTGCCATAATAACACTATCAAAATAATAATATATATTTATATTAGAAATTTAACATAAACCAAATGTGTAAAAAAAAACTTACCCATAAGACTTACCTTTAGTGGAAAAAATGATAAAGTCTCGTGCTGATAACGTGTTGTAAAATGAGAGGCGAAACCGGGCACCAAAACTTTACCAAAATATATAATAATAATAATATATAATAATAATAATAATAATACAAGTGTTAAAATATAAATGGATTATATATAGATAATATAAATAAAAGAAAATGGAGATTTATGGCAAATTAAATAAACAAATAAATTAGAGAAAGTGGAAGAGAAAAGAGAGGATTGGAGAGTTTTTTACCAAAAATGCATCTCTCATTTATCCAAAATGAACCACTATTTATAAGCAATTTGGAGAGCATGATGTGGTCCATTTGGACACCAATCTATGGCCTTTGTTGGACACATGGAGGACACTTTGGCTATGGAGAAAAAGCCACTTGGCATGGATATAAATGGGCATGTGGAATGGGCATTTACTTGTCATATTTACAATAAAAATAGAATTTTGATTTAAAATCTCATTTTGATACGCGAGCTTCTAAAATTAGGTTGAATTATATCAACCGCCCATTAACTTTGAGTAAATTTGAATGATGTCCCTAAAATTTTAAATTTTTCATTTTGACTTTTTAGACTTTGAAATTGTTTAAAAAAGAATATTTGATGTCAAAATGATGTTTAGAAATTGATGTAACAACTACTACGTAGAAATTAAAAGACATACTTGACATTATTTATAATATTATTCTTATAAATTTCGATAAGATTTTTGGAAAAAAAAAATGTTATTTATGTAAATTTAAGTTGATTTTTAAAGGAATCTAAGTGAAAATAGTTCTAGAGACATTTGTTTCATGAAAGTGATAAAATAATTGTGCAATTTCGATGACATCGACTAATTCGAGTCTTAACATTTTATGGTTTTTTTTTTTTTTGTAATTGTATCGGCGAATTAGTTCAATGACCTATTAGACATAAAATTAAAAGTTCAAAGATCTATTGGACATTTTTAAAGTTCAAGGACCTATTGGACACAAAGTTAAAAATTCAATGATCTATTAAACACTTTTTAAAGTTCAAAGACCAAATAGACACAAACTTAAAAGTTCAGGGACTAAACTTGTAATTTAACCTAATTTTAACTTTTTATATAGTTGAAATTAAGTTGTAAATGATGTCACAAAGGCTTTATAATATTTACATATTAGTTGTCATGTTAATTTTTGTCCACCATTTTTGTGATAAAAATAGTTTTTTTTTTTTTTAAAAAAAACAATTTCAAAGTTCAACAATTAAAATAAAACTTTTCAAAGTCTAGATACATAATTGAAACTTACCTTAAAGTATAAGGATATTTTGTATAATTTAATCTTGAAATTATTATATTTTGATTAAACTCTCAAAATATCTATTATTTTACTTTTAACAAATGAATATGGTAGTTCCGAGTATGTGTATTAATGCGTTAACATAAGCATATATTTGAGTCACGTAAGTTTCTTAAGATATTGGTGGTGAAGTTTATATGACATGACAAGACAAATGACTAAAATAGTTATTTTTTAAAGTTCAAGTACTAAAACAAATAGTTTAAAACTTCAAGGACCAAAGTAAAATAATTATGAAATTTTAAAAATAAAGCTAATTTTCTTAGGGAAACTTTTATACATAAAATTACTTTTTAATATGATTATTAAATAAAATATAAGAACATTTTGTATGGTAAATAATTAGATCCTAACCCATAATTATTCAAGAAAACCAAAATGTAAAGGGAAAAAAAAAAAAAGAAGAAGAAGAAGAATGACCTTTGACTCATAGTATAAACTTTCTAACATCAAATATGTACATATGTTGGGGTATATACCATCAATCAAGAAGTTAGAGGTTAAAATCTTTCTATCTCATATGTCTTTTTTTTTTTTCTTTTTTTTTTTTGAGTTCAACAATAAGTAAGAGTAGGAACATTCAAACTTTTAACCTCTTAGTCGAGTGCACATGTTTTATGCCAATTAAACTATGCTCAGTCTGGATTATTGAACTCTAAAGAAAAAAAAAACATCAAATATGCATGAGGAGAATTAAATGGGTTCCAAATCTTCCTCAACAATTCCATTCAAATTTGAGATGGGTATAAGCCTCTATGATTAAAACCATCAAATGGGCAATTAAAAAGTTTAAATAGAATTCCTTTCTAATTTGTTACCCACTTATAAATTAATTATTAATTTAAACCCAACACATTCAACTCAACTGTCTATCTATGTATTTTTTTTCAACTGTCTAATTCTCCTTTTGGCTTTTGGTTTGACAAAGCTTAAAAAATGTATATAATAATAAATAAATCAATAAAAACTTTCAAAACTCCAAATCTAATTCTCCTTCTGGCTTTTGGTTTGACAAATCTACCAAAGTCACCCAACACGAAACAAAACACAAACACCCATTGATTTGATTCACACACAAAAACAACATCAACATTGAACAATTATGGGGCATTTCAGTAACATGATCATTCATGAAGTAAGAAGAAAGTACCTGGAAATAGGCTTATAGTCAAAACCAAAGCTTGAAGATCCATTGCAGTGCTGAGCGCCATAGCAAGAACAAGACCAAGTAAAAATCTAAACTCCTTGGTCAACACGTAAACTACTCTCTCTACTTTCCTTTTCCCACCACAACGCTCATTCAAACACCAACCCCCCCACCACCCATTTCCATTTCTACCTATAAATAACCTTCACCTTCTCTAAACAAAATCATCAAACGATCGTCTCTCAACTTCAATTTCTCCCAGACATATCATCAAACACCTTCCCTTCATTTCACTATTAACTTCTTTGAACTAAAATTTCTCTCAGACATATCATCGAACACCCTACCTTCATTCCAGATCCGACTTCAAGCCAAAGCTTTCCAATATGAATTTCGGGAAATTGGGTGTCGTTTTGATGATCCTCGTCGTCGCCGTGGCGTTGCTGAGCAACAGCGCCGCCGTGGACGCCGCCAGAGTGGTGCCCGGAGACTTTGCGAGCGCCAATCACTTGGAGATGTACCCGTCGGCGTACGAGCAGGCGAAGCATACAGTGTCGTGTTGGCTTGGCCGCTTGTCGTCCGGCCCCAGCCCTAAAGGCCCCGGCCACTGATTTCTCCGCCGCCGGCCACCCGCCCTCCGCCGTACCAGGGCTTTGCCGATGAATCTCATTTCTCCCCCTCTGTGTTTTTTTTTTAATTCTTTAATGTTTTTTTTTTTATTATTATTTATTTACCGACGTGAACATAGTTAAAGTGGCCAACGACCGAAATGGTCAAAGAATTAAGGCCTCTGTAGATTTGAATTTTTCACTATTTATTTGTAATGTTATATTAAGGAAAATAGAAATGGCATACATAATAAATGTGAAATAGAAATTCTATTTGTATTTGTTGGGTACTATCTCTTGTTTCTTTTAAGTTAATGTGTGTAGAATCGTCAAGGCAATAGTAACTTATGTTAAATGCATGTAAAAAAAAAAAAGGTTAAATGTGGTCATAGCTAAAACATGAGTAATCTCGTTTTCCAAGTGTTGTAAAAACTAACAACAAATATAATAAAAACTAGAAATATATGCTATTATCATTTTGATTAAATTACAAGTTTAGTTATAAAGTTTTCGATTTGTGTCTACTGGTTTTTGAACTTTAAAAACATCTAATAGATTGTCAAATAAATCACTGACATATTTGATATTTTTTTAAAATTAAGGGATCTATTATATATAAAGATTAAAATTTGTGTCTAATAGAATTCTATATCAGACACTTTTTAAATTCCAGTAACTTGCTAGATACAAATCTTAAAGAGGAAAGACTAAAATTGTAATTTAACATATTTGTTATTATTTGGTTATTGATCTATTGGATTGCAATATCTGTCCATTGGGATTGTATCTCAAGCTTTAGTTATAATATTTCTATAAATACACACTCGTGTACCCCAGAAAATATGAATTTTTTTTTGAGTTCAACAACATTATTTAAAGGTGAGGAAGATTTGAACCTAAGTACATGTCAATTACTGTTGAGCTAAGTTCACTTTGACAATCTCTATCACTTAGTTTTAAGTCTAACTTTAGAAAACCAAAAAAAAAAAGTGAAGAAAGAAAGAAAAAGGAGAGGAAAATGATGATTATATATATATATATATATATATATATATATATATATATATATATATATATATATATATATATATATATATATATATATATATATATTCTCTTTTGCGAGAACCCTAAGTATCACTTCACTCTATATAACATAACCTTTTTTTTTAAGACCCACTCGTTATTACTTAATAATCCGAGTGATTGGATTTAGATCCAATTATGATAGGAAATGAGATATTCAAATTATTGATTTTTTATCGAACGACTATTCATCTAATGTATTTTCATGTAAATAGGGGCAAGAAAGCTCTATGGAAAAAAGATGGTTACATTTGATGTTGTCTAAAGGGGAGTTAGAATATAGGTGTAGGCTAAGTAAATCAATCAATAGTCTTGGTCCTATTGAAAGTGAAGGATCAATTATAAATAATATGAATAACAACATTCTAAGTCATAGTGATAGTGACAATTCTAGTTACAGTACTGTTGATGATTTAGTCAGCATTCAGAATTTTGTATCTGATGACACTTTTTTAGTTAGGGATAGTAATAACAACAGTCACACACACACATTCTCTTGAGACCAGAGAAATTTAAAAAAAAATAAAAAAAAGGGGGCTAAATATACATCAAATTCACACACACACACATTCTCTTGAGACCAGAGAAATTTTAAAAAAAAATTAAAAAAAAAAGGGATAAATATACATCAAATTCTCAGTTTTACCTTTAATGTATTATAAATTTCCATTTAAGTTTGCAGAAAATAAATTTATTATAAAAAATTAGCATATCATTAAGTTATGTTTTATTAACATATTTGGTTAAGTAGACATGTCACTTCACTTAGATGTTAATTGACAAATGAAAGATGAAACCCAGCTTGCTTAATAGCAAAATTCAACCGATCTATCCATAAAATCTATTTCTTTCAAGTGACATTGATGCATGTGATAACGCTCATTTATGAGTGTTATTTGGCTCTAAAAACTAAGTTATTTTCTTAGAAAGCGAGTGTTTAATGTTATAATTCATGTCATTTAGAGCAAATTTAAGTAAAAACAAGTTTTGCATGTGTTTGAAGTCTTGATTTGATAAAAATAAGTTTTTAGGTGTATTTAGAGTCATTTGTGTTAAGAAAGTGTTAATTTTTGTTGATTTTGTGTACAGGCTGAAAAATGACCCAAATGCGTCCACATTTTGGCCGCAACTGAGACAAAAGAAAGATGATGCAAGAGATATGCGACAAGGATGCGCCAGCAATTAAGAGCTGAAACCAAATTCCAACTGTTGCAGGAAAAGCTCAAAATGTGCCCAACTATGCGGCCACATTTAGGTCATTTCGACAACAACACAATTGCGCTCAACTATGCGGCTGCATCTGGACCTTTTCGGCAGATTTTCCCAGATTCGTGAGATTTGCAGATAAAATCAAATATTCTCAATCAAATCTCCGAGTATCAAAGGATATGATTGGTCAAGCCTCTCCACACTGATCTCGGCAGAAAACCCTAGACCATGAGGTCTATAAAAGGCGACTCAAGCTTCAATTGCAAAGGGAGCTCGAATTTCTATCTTCTACCCCAAATTCTACAATTTTTCTTTCAGCCGCCATACCGAGTCTTCCCCAAGTTCTGTTCATACTTCATTTGGACACGAACTTCGAAAGAAGGGAGTGCAAGCACTTGTTCTCCTCGAGAGAGGTTGAACAAAGTCAGAAAGAAGGAACAAACTTCGAGTGCTTTATCGCTTTCATTTAAGTTTTTGTACTTTCTGTTTTCTTTAAAAGTTTAGCTACTGTTTTTATTCTATCATTCAAGTTGTAAGTTTATGTTCTTATTTAATTCATATTCTTCAAGTTGTAATTCAAGCCTTGTTTCAATTCCGCACTTTTAATTCAATGAAGTTTATCGTTTCTCATTCAAGTTTTCTTTTTACTTTCTGCACTTTAGTTTTATTTTTAATGAGTAGCTAAATCCTTGGAAGGGATTCAATGAAGTGGATACCCTAAAAAGGAGATAAGCCCCGCCATGTGATTCAAGTAGCTTTGCTTAACATTTAGCACTGTTTGCTTTTATTGAGTTTAAGTTCCATTGTTAGCTTAAACTGATCACTTGAGTTAACATAGTTTGTGTGAGATTCAATACTGAAAGGGTTGGATCGAGCACGCATTTCCATAAAAATAATCTAGGAGAAGAGTCTAGACATAGAACTTCGCTTTTTGTTCCTAGACATAGGACAAAAACCTTTAGAATCATTGAGTTGCGTTCTTTATTTATCTAAGTTAAAATTAGTCATAGACATATGTGTTTAACTGCTTAGTCTCCTAAAAGCACTCAGAAAAGGAATGAATAGGTGTTGAACTCGATTCACTGTGTTAAGTGTCGATTAGGGTAGGTTGCGGGCGCATGTCTCCACATATACATTTTGGATCAAATCATTTGTAGCTATTACAAAGTGGGTCATATCAATGATGTTACCACGATAAAACACTTAACCTTATCCATATACTATAAACTCTTTAGGTTATTTTCTGAACATGATCATCTTGCATGTCAACTGCATATTGTTCAAGATTACACTAATAACCTTGATTTTTTATGTAATGAATAATGTAAATTTCAAAGCAAATAATCAAATAATTATCAAATAGTTATTAAATAATAAAACATTAATTATGAGGCTTTATGACATAAATTCCAACAGAGTTTTTCTAGTCTTTGATAAAGCCATTCACATGTTTTTCTTAAGTTTGAAATAAAATCATAAATCTTTGTAATTGATTTTTATCGGTGATTCCATTTGGAAATTTATCAGCAAATTCTATGGATCTTTGAATTAGTTGAATTTTTTCTTTAAAATATCATATCCTAAAAATCTAATTTTTTTTTTTGTTGAAATAATTTTTATTTTGGATAATTGATCGAGCTGAAACGTAGGGCTCTTAAGAAAAGATTTTTAATTCAAAACAAAGCTCCAGTCTAGTGCAAGCGCACATTGTCAGTTGCAAGTAATAAATCTGGAGTATTCTAGAGTATCGTACCCAAGGGAACATATTTTAACAAAATCTATGAAGATGACACAAATTTGTTTACAAAATACAATTTTGGTAACCAAGGGTGTAAAAATGAAGAGTGGTTGTTTTTGCTAAAGAAAATGAGTGAAAATCAATGAATAAGAAAAAAGGAATCCAAGTTGCTTATGCCCATTTGGAAAGAAATACCACTAAAAATGCAATTGCAATCGTAGTCAACACAAGAAAACTACGTAAACCGAATTCAACTCCTATTCAATTTTGCTTCAAAATCTTTAGGAGGCTAAGTGATTAAACCTATATTTATATGGCTAATCTAACTTAGGTAATTTCGCGCACATTTCTAGCGGTTTTGGAGTCTCGCCCTATGTCTAGGGTCGATGTTAAAGACTTATTTCTAAGCATTTTCCTCCATTGTTTTTGTGACATCCGTTTTCCCTTAACCCTTTCGGTATTAAGTTTGAGCTCGACAAGCAATCACTAGTTGGCCGACTAGGTTTACCCAACATTAATTCAACAAAAACAAACAAAGTTTCAAGTGTTAACTAGATTGATTATGCTTTTAAGCTTTACATCTTTCCTCTAGGGCATTCACTAACTTGAATCCCTAAAGTGAAATAAGCTCATTATGGAAGAATTGAAAAGCAACAATTTAATTGCTATAAAACTCATAATTCACAACCGACTAAAAAGAGAACAGAAATTCAGAAACTAAACAACCCAAACAAAGGCAGTAGAAGCTTGAGAAAATTTCAAACTAATAAGGAAGTAGAATTCAAAAGAGAAAATTATTTTATGAATAAAATGGGAATAACAAAACTTCAACATAAACTAAATTTCCCCAAGCTTACAAGAGGGAAACGAAAGGAAACACAGTAGCTGAAAATAAGAAAGAACAAAACATGAGAACAATTATAGGCTTGTGTATTCTTTGCTTTGATCGAACCAAAGACACATTCACAAGCGATTGGATCTTCACCTTCTCTAACTTTCGTTGAGAATGGATCAATCTTGGAGTTTCACAGAGTAAAAATAAAGAACTACTTGCTAGACAATGATAGAAAACGAGGAACTAAGAGCTGCTGTCCGAGAAGAAAAACCCAGATTCTTTTCGCTTTGTTCTTCCTGCTTTTATAGGTATCGAGGGCTAGAGTTTTCATCTTTGCTATTCTTCAATCTTGAATCCACTTTTAGGTCTGAATTTGGGTTGAAAAATCTTCCAAATCGTACAAAATCTCCTCAAATCTCATTAATTTCGTGATTCCTGCAATCTCCAAAATTTTGCAGAAAATGCAATTGCATTTTTGTGCTTGTTTACCATCTTGTTTTCTCAAAGAAATGCAATTGCATTTCGGAAATGGAATGCAATTGCATTTTCGTACTTGCTCCAAATCTATACAAAAATAACAAATTAGTTTAATTTCCATCATCTTTTCAACTTCTTTCCTCTTTTTTAATACTCCAACTAACTTTTATGATTTTATCTCACAAACACTATTTTTAGCTTTGTAACGCCCTAGGCCCAGGATTTGGAATCTGAATTCGGCCCCAGCATTCCCCTGCAACCTAGTCACGCCACCTTACTTGTCTTGAACTGTTTCTAAGAGTAAACATTGTCCCCACAAACCAACACGGGTCCTTAACACGTTTAATTTTGAAGTTCCTATGATTGAGCCACTGAAAAGGAATATGCACCTTGTTGGTATAGTAGTAGCTATCAATTCTTTTAAGCCTTTTTCTTAACCATGCCTTGCATAGCCTCAGGATCACTCTCATTCCGATGTGGTGTCCGTTCATTCATGTACCCCTCCTAAACTCGGGCGTCACATGCCCACCAACTTTTGCCTTCGTTCGTCCCCAAACCACATCGTACTAAGAGAGGTTTCGCTCTGATACCATCAGTAACGTCAAAGGCCCAGGATTTGGAATCCAAATTCGATACTTGATGGCCCCGACATTCCCCTGCATCCCCTGCGACCTGACAACTCCACCGTACTTATCTTGAACTGCTTATAAGAGTGAAGACTGTCCTCACAAATCAACACAAGTCCTTTCAACATGCTTTGTCCTCACTCACATGCTTCCTAGAAAAATTCCTATGAGGTCACCCAACATAGAATTGCTCCAAGCCAAGCACGCTTAACTTTGAAGTTCCTATGATTGAGCCACCGAAAAGAAAGGTGCACCTTATTGGTATAGGTAGTAGTTATCAATTCTTTTAAGCATTTCTTAACCATGCCTTGCATAGCCTCAGGATCTCTCTCATTCTGATGTGGTTTCGATTCATTCATGTACCCCTCCTAAACTCGGGCGTCACATGAGAGGTACATGAATGAACTGACACCACATCGAAATGAGAGGGATCCTGAGGCTATGCAAGGCATGATTAAGAAAATGCTTAAAAGAATTGATAGCTACTACCTATACCAACAAGGTGCATATTCCTTTTCAGTGACTCAATCATAAGAACTCCCAAATTGAACGTGTTTGGCTTGAAGCAATCCTACGTTTGGTGACCTCATGGGAATTTTCCTAGGAAGCATGTGAGTGAGGACAAAGTATGCTGAAAGGACCCGTGTTGGTTTGTGGGGACAATGTTTACTCTTAGAAGCAGTTCAAGACAAGTAAGGTGGCGTGACTAGGACACAGGGGATGCGGTGAAATGTTAGGGCCATCAGGTGTTGGAATCCGAATTCCAAATGCTGGTTTGAATCCTGGGCCTGGGGTGTTACATATGGTATCAGAGCAGAACCTCTCCCAGTACGATGTGGTTCGGGGATGAACCAAGGCGAAAGCTAGTGGGCATGTGACACCCGAGTTTATGAGGGATACATGAATGAACCAAAATCACATCGGAATGAAAAGGGATCCTGAGGCTATGCAAGACATGGTTAAGAAATGCTTAAAAGAATTGATAATTACTACCTATACCAATAAGGTGCACATTCTTTTTTGGTGGCTCAATCATAAGAACTCTAAAGTTAAGTGAGCTTGGCTTTGAGCAATCCTATGTTGAGTGACCTTCTAGGAATTTTCCTAGGAAGCATGTGAGTGAGGATAAAGCATGCTAAAAAGACCCGTATTGGTTTGTGGGGACAATCTTCACTCTTAGAAGTATTTCAAGACAAGTACGGTGACGTGGCCAGGTCGCAGGGGATGCAGAGGAATGTTGGGACCATCAAGTGTCGAATCTAGATTCCAAATCCTGGGCCTGGGGCGTTACAAGCTTGCTCATCATACAATAAAACATACAAAAATGATAAGAACAACCTAGTTTAAGGTTAAATAATCCTCATAAATGAGAATTATCAATAATGACACTACTGATCCACTTTGCTTGATTAAAAATATATTTAAATGTTTAAAATGTTGATCTATTGATTGTGAGAAAACCAAAATGTCATCGATATAAACAATTGTGAAGTCTTGGTATGAATTAAGAATGTCATTCATTATATTTATATTTTGAAATTCAAAATGAGCATTTTTTTAGACTAAATGATGTTACTGTCCATTTGTATTGTCCAAATGGAAACATTGAATAATGTTGTTTTATATTTATCTTTTTCAATAGTTTGTATTTGCCAAAAGCCAGATTTCATATCAAAATTTGAGAATATAGATGTACTATGGATTCACTTTGTTAAGTCTTCTTTTATTTGAAATGGAATATCTAACCATTCTAAAACAAAATTAAAAAGTTTATAATTGATTACTAAGCGAGGTATTGCTTATTCAATTTATGTTTGATTATTAACATATAAAATGTTGCGCCTCCAAGGTGATTTACTTGGTCGTATAAGACCCTTGTCTAATAATTCTTGAATTTCTTTTTGGTTAGTTTCACTTAGTTGGAGCAAAGTTTTTCCTCCCATCAAATATAAAAAATATTATACAGTTGCCTAACTTGCTGAAAGAGACATTATTTGTGTCACATTCTATAAATTGGGAGAAGAATTTCCACTTATCTATCAAATTATGGGCATTATAGAGACTGAATCGACGTCTAATAAAGGATACAATCGTTCGATTCAATTTTGGTCTGTTCAGTTTCTGGTTGGTTCAACATTTCAGTTTTAAGCTTTTTTTATTGGACTAATGAATCTAAGAGGTGAGGGGAAGAGGCTAAGGACCACGTGAATCTCGAGAAAAATCAAACAAAAGAGAGAAAAGAGGGGGAAGAAGATTCACGACGGTGCTGCTATTGCTGCAAGGGAGGTGAGCGACGATGTGGTTGTTGCGAAGGTGATGATATTGGCACCATTGTTGGGAAGGAGACGATAATTGTAGGGACGTTGACTGCATTGTTGCTGCGAAGAAGACGTCAACTGGCCACTACTATGAAGAAGACGCCGATTGTGTCGCCGTTGTGAATGCGATGCTAATGATAAGGAACATGGTGGAGAGAGAGAGAAATGAGGCTAAAAAAAGAAAGTGATTCTAGGGTTAGGGTTTTAATGAGGGTATATATCCATCGATTCAGTTCGCTTTTTATTTATTTCTAAAATAAAAAATCAAACCAAATCGAAAAATTTTGGTTTTCTAAAAAATTAAATCGAGGTGTCCAATACTATACAAAAATCGAACCAAACCATTGGTTTGATTTGGTTTCTCGGTTTTTATTTGCACCCCTATTGCACATGCCCCTCATTCGGCATTTACTAATATAATAGAAAGCTTAAGCCCTTTCGATCGATCACCCGAGATGCCCTAGATGAACTACCTATATTTTAATATATATTTTAAAAAAAAAAGTTTTGGAAGTAGTACTAATTTGAAAAAATCTACTAAGTTATGACAGAATTATTGACTATACAAGTAGGACTAATACGAGGAAATCTACCAAAGTATGCTTGAATGGTCGACTATACAAGTAGAACTTAAAAACATGCCATAAAAAATCTATCTTGAAACTCATTATTGTTTTTATTATTTTTGTTATTTTTTTAGTACAACAAATGTAGAGTATAAAAATTTTAACCTCTAATTTTAAAAGAAGATGTACATTATTGCTATGCTCACTTTGGCTAAAACTTATTTTTAATGTTTGTTTAGAAAAAGGAACTCATTTTTAATGTTAATCTAACATTGTTATACGCGACACATAATATGTATGGTCTAACTGAAAGTGGGATTAAAAATTAGTCATCTTTATCAATGTTCTCCATAAAGAAATCAAACCAACCAGAATATTCTTAAAGGAAGGCAAAAGCCGCTAGTAAGGAAACGACCAAACAGGCCTTCATAACAATGGGGGATAAGAGGCGAAAACGGAAACTGTCCAATTTCAGTCTGCGACAGAAAATGTGTTAGAAAGTGCTTTGCCCACATCCGCCCCGCCACTACAACTTCCACTCTCCATTGAACACAATTCCAGTGCTTGCGTACTCCTCTAATCTACCCATTTCTCCGCAGGTAGGTGAGAAATCCTTCATGGGTTTTCATCATACCCCTTTTCTTCTTTCTTCCTCACTTCAATTTCAACGTTTTCTTTGGATAATTCATAAACCCTGTTCGTAGAATTAACATGGACGGTGTTGTTTTTGTTATCATTTTTTGTGCTGGTTGTAATTTAGAACCGTGGTGCCGGAGAAGTGGATTTATTGCTCTGGGGTTAACCGTTTATGTGCTTCTAGTGTCTTTGGAGCTGAAATTGGTTTGATATTCAGGTCGTACGCTAAGGAAAAAAAAGGCAATTCTGGAAGTCTGCAAGTGATTTCTGGTCGTAATTCTTGGTTTCATTTCATCCACTGAAGGAGTTTGGTTTTCTTTCTGAAATTATGATCTTTGGTGAATGCTTAATTTGGTGGAAGGATTAATTGTTGTCTGCTCCTGTTTCTGAACTTGTGTTGTGAAAGAATTGGAGCTAGGATTTAGTTGGGGGAGTGCGGTTTTTGGTGAAATGTCGCTATGTGGGTCTGTCTCTGCTCTGAACTTGAGGTGGCAAAAAGGTATCCCAAAATCAGCCTCGAGATGCTGTTCTCCATTAAGTTGTGAGAAGAGCACTGCTTTAGCATTTTGGGGTAGTGAGTTTGTGGGCGATGGCTTGAAAGTATCTGGCAGATATGTTCATAGGATACTATCAAAGGGGACTCTACCACTAAAGGTTTGTCCTCGTTGAGATTCCAGACTGTTTCGTTTCTCGTGTAGTTGTTGAATGGCATTAGTTATTGTTATCTTTTTTCATGAACAGGTAGTTTGCGTGGATTGCCCTAGACCACAGATTGATGATACTGTTAATTTCATTGAAGCAGCGTCGTTATCTGCTAGTTTTCGTACTTCTGCACGTCCCAGTAAACCATTGAAAATAGTGATTGCTGGTGCAGGTCAGGAACTGTCCTTGCCTAGCTTGACTGAACTTTTTGGAAATGAGATAGATGATGCTGATTACAAAATGTGTTATGTTTTTTCTATATATTTGATGGTATAATCATGTTTTTTGAACTCTATAGGATTGGCTGGTTTATCGACAGCAAAATATTTGGCAGATGCTGGCCACAAACCTGTATTACTAGAAGCTCGAGATGTTTTAGGTGGGAAGGTATGCTGCCGGAAGTAATATTGTTTGCTTATTAATTTTATCACAGACTATCTATTTTACCAGAATTTGTTGCATAATGCATTTCTTTGAATGTTTTGTATAGAACTTGTAAATATGTATGCTATGCTAAATCTTCCGGTGCTTCATTTCTTATCCATCGTACTTCAGCTTCTTAATCAAATCTGAGTCTAGCTTTACTTGCAAAATATTCATCTTCTGAACATTGTGTTCAAATCCGTTGTTTTTCCTAGTTGAGTTCCTTGTCTTTTTTTTTGATATCGATGAGTGTTCGGGTCAACTTGAGCGCACTTCGACTAATCTTACCAGATAATCTCCTGACCCTACTATATTTGGTTGACAAGAAAACATGTAGGATATTAAATCCTAGGTAGTTAGCCACCATGGATTGAACCCATTCCCTCTTATTTCCCCAAGGCCTAAGACCACTAGGCCAACCCATGATGGTTGGTTGAGTTCCTTATCTTTTTTTTTTTTTTTTTGAACAAGAAACACCTTTTCATTAAGACTATGAAAAGAGACTAATGCTCAAAAAGATACAAACTCCACTTGGGAGTGAGAGAAAGCAAATAAAAACATCACGAGAACCTAAAGAAACATGGAAACAAACTACAAAAAAGCCTCCCAATTAAGATAAATATCATTCAAAGAATAAGCCTCAAAAGGTTTGGAAAGTGTGCACCAGGATAACGCCTTTAAGCATGCTGAATTAAATCTTTCCACCCATGAAAGACTTTTTCTTTCAAATATTCTTGAATTCCTCTCCAACCATAATTCTGACAACAATGCCTTGATAACATTAACCCATAAAAGAGCTGATTTTGCTGGAAAATAAGGCCCCAATAGAAGCGGTTGAACATTCTCCTTTAACTTTGCCAAGAAGACCCAATCCAAATGAAAGATAGAGAAGAGCTTGAACCAACAAGTAAGAGAATAAGAATAACCAAAGAAAATATGCTCCTAGGATTCCCCGCTCGCCAAACACAAAGAACAAATTGAAGGCAAAAGATAGGGCTTCGACAATTTTCTTTGAAGACCTTCAGCCGTATTTAGGTTTCCATTAAGAATTATCCAAATTAAGATGCTGATTTTCTTTGGACTCTTAGATTTCCATAATACCCGACTTATCTCCTTAGATAAAGGAGAAGAAGACGCCAACTTCATTGTCAATGATTTAACTAAGAAAACCCCAGAAGCTTTCAAAGTCCACACCCTAAAATCACCTCCTACTCCAACTTTAAAGGAAGAAATAATTTCCATCTCGTCATCCTTTAAAAGCCTTATAAACTCCAAACTCCAAGAAGAAGTTTCCACATCCCAAAGATATGCTACCAAAGCATTAGGTTTCGAAGCAATTGAAAAGAACTGAGGAAATTTCTCTAGCAAAACCGAATCCCCTGCCCAAATATCTTTCCAAACCAGAGTTCCTTGTCTTGTTAATCATCTCAATGTCATATGCATTATTGACTCGCAGTTATATTGTTCTAGGAATTTGTATTCCATTTAACAAAATAGTGAAGGATAAACTAGGATATCTTGTACTGGAGCCCTTTCCTAGGCCATTAGACGAGGCCCGTTTGGCTCCTTTTGGACTGTTGTTTTGTAGGCTTGTGCTATCTGACCCTTGTTGGCCCTCTTATATTCTTTCATTTTTTCTTGAAGAACACTTGGTTTTTCCTTGACAAGGAAATTAGGGTTATTTGATGGACCATAATTTCATTTATCAATGAAATTCGTTTCTCTTCTAAAAAAATGAAAAAGAGGAACCATAAGGCTCGTCCATCATACTCTAATTGCCTCTCACATCACCCCTTGTTCAGTTACTAATACTATAATTAGTTGTAAAAGGTCATTCAATGCCTAAATTAGCCCATCATACCCTTTTCCTCTCACTGTATGGTAGATTTGGAATAGCAGGTCTATCATTATCTTGCCCCCTAAAGAGCTGCCTTGTTCTCAAGGTGGAAGCCAGAGAATAGTGTGGAAATATGATTACGAGTTCCCATGTAGCATCAAAGAAGATGAGAGTCCATCTGTTGCACCAGAACTTCCAAGACAATAGGAATGAATTGGGTTGTCCCTCGAATTCTCAATTGTGAGCTCCTTTGGCAAAGGAGTGATAGGATGAGTATTATTAACCTTTCTAAATATTTTAATTATTTTTATTTCATTTATATATAATAAAATGTGGAAAAAGTAAATGTGCTTTGGGATTTTGTTTTGGGCTGGTATTGTTTTAACTATGAACCAATTTTCCCACTCTCCTTTTATGGGAGATTTGGATCTATGACCTCTTAGAGGAAGTAGGAATACCTTAACTACTAAGCTAAGCTCATGTTGGCAAATAAAAATTTTGCAATTAATAAACTAACTTCTATTTTGAGTTTACATAAATTACCCATGACCTGGTGCAGTTGGGAGATATGAAACATCGGATGAATGGTAGCGTAATTAGGTAGAGTCAACTTGTAAGCCACCAGACTGAGGTGTTCCACCACCTGATATAGGCCAAAGAATCTTGTTGTTACCTTAGCATTTCGGCATCTAACAAGAGTTCCTTGGTAGTATGGGTGGAGCTTAAGATAAACTCGTTCTCCCACCTTAAATTGGACGCGAGGATTTCTCGTTTGTGTAGGCCACCATTTTTTGTTGGGCACTGTTCAAATGTTCTTTCAACTCATTTATCATAGCATTTCTATTGTAGGTGTGTATCTAACTTGTTATTGTGAGACCAAATATGAGAGAATCCTTATTCAATTCTATACAATAGAGCCAAATATATATAGGCATACATGGAAGCCCTAAACTAATAATAGTAAATTACAATAAAAGACAAAAGACTAATAAACTCCTAAATCCACACACACACATATATACATATACACTATAACACTCCTCCTCAAGCTGGAGTATATTTGTTAATCATGCCCAGCTTGTTACAAAGATAATCTATTCTAACTCCATTTAAAGCTTTCGTGAAAATATCTCCTAATTGTTCTCTGCTTTTCACGTATCCAGTAGACACCAAACCTTGTTGTATTTTCTCACGAACAAAATGAAAATTAATTTCAATATGTTTAGTTCGCTCATGAAATACTGGATTTGATGCAATATGAATGGCAGCTTGGTTGTCGCACCACAACTTGGTTGGAACTGTAATCTTGAAGCCTAATTCGATCAAGAGTTGATGTACCCACATTATTTCACATACTGATTGTGCCATAGTTCTGTATTCTGATTCAGCACTTGATCGCGAGACTACATTTTGTTTCTTACTTTTCCATGAAATCAAATTACCTCCAAGAAAAACACAATAGCCAGAAGTTGATCTTCTATCTTCTCTTGATCTTGCCCAATCGGCGTCAAAAAAACACTCGATTTTCATATGACCATGATCTTTATATAAGATCCCACGTCCAGGTGCAGCCTTCAAATAACATAGAATTTGTTGTATTGCAACCCAATTATCCACTGTGGGTGAAGACATAAACTGACTCACAATGCTTACTGAATAAGCTATGTCTAGTCGTGTCACTGTAAGATAATTCAACTTTCCAACCAATCTTCTATACCTCTCAGGGTCTTTAAATGGTTCTCCATCTTTTGTAAGTTGCAGATTAGGCATCCTTGGAGTATTACATGGCTTGGCTCCCAATTTTCCCCTCTCAGATAGCAAATCAAGCACATATTTCCTTTGTGACATAAAGATACCCTTCTTGTTCCTCATTACTTCAATCCCCAAGAAGTACTTTAATGTGCCCAAGTCTTTAGTATGAAATTGACTTTGGAGGAAAGTTTTGAGAGATAAAATGTCAGATGTATCTGTGAGACCCCCGATCATCAACACTTATTCGAGGAGGGGCAAAATAGGAAAGTTGGGCGAATAGTCTGTTTTGGGAGTGGGTCCAGGTTAGTCTGTGGACGTAGTGCAGGTTTTTGTGGGAGGTTATTTAGGGAGTGAGAATAGGAGGAAAGGGTGTGGAATTTTGGTAGACACAGGTCTAGAAGGGGAGGTAGCTCTCTCTAAAAAGCTGGTAGTCTGTTATTTCCTTTTGGGAAACCTTTTGCTGTACTGAAGCTTTCTTATCAATGATATAGCCACTGTCTATTGCAGAGGAGCCAATAGAACAGTGTTTCCAAGGTTATTTCGTGTGCGTGGGTTGTATATTCTTGTGATTCTCAGGTAAAGGTATCAGACACCTTACAACTTGGTATCAGAGCACGTTTCAACCTAGGGAAAACAAGGAGAATGGCGCAGAGACAGATGGAAGAAAGAATGGAAGGGACAGAGCGGGAGGTCAGTGACCTGAGGGGGGCGATAATGGAACTAACGAAGAACTTGGGAATTTTATCGGATAGAGTGGTTGAGAGTCATAGAGTTTCGGATGAAACTCGTGAGTATCAGAAGAAACAAGCGGAGGAAATGCGGGATAATCATAAGGCGTTAGTCATGATGATCGCCGGCAAGGGGGGAATACAAGGGGATAGCTCCGCCACCCTAACGGGTCTGTTACCAGCCGGATCGAAAATGGGAGAAAGCTCCGGTGTACGTACCGTGTTGACGGAAGAGGTCGCAGGTAGAAGGAATGACTCTCCAAGCGATAGAGGTAAGTTTAAGAAATTGGAGATGCCGGTGTTTGACGGAACTAATCCGGATTCGTGGTTATTCAGGGCTGAGACTTATTTTGAAGTGCATCAACTGAGTGATGTAGAGAAGATTAATGTATCGATCGTTAGCTTTGTACCTGATGTAATCGATTGGTATCGTTATACCAATAATCGATCGAGGGTAACTTCCTGGGAGGACTTGAAGCAGAGGATATTCGCTCGTTATCGACCAACCCAAGAAGGGAGTCTGTGTGCCAGGTTCTTGGCCATTAAACAAGATGGGTCTCTAGCAGAGTACCGCAAGAAGTTCGAGGTTTACTCAGCGCCGGTCCTCGCGGTGTTGTCGGAGGACGTGTTGCAGAATACCTTTTTAAATGGGCTCAAACCCACGATCCGGGCGGAGGTGGTAAGTAGACAACCTAAAGGGCTGGACGAAATACTGGAGCAGGCCCAGTTGATTGAGGATCGGGATTTATCCCTCAAATTAGCCCAGGAGGAGGAGGCCCAATTACAGACTCGAACTCACAGTAAGGGGGCGGCCCAAACTCAGAGTAAAACTATCTTGGGCCAGGGATCCGGTGTAACAAACAGGACTCCTTTCAGTTCCTCGGAAGGGATAAGTTGGAAGGGTATTAGCCCAATGAAGTCAGTATC
Organism: Trichosanthes truncata; assembly: GCA_033996785.1. Taxonomy (NCBI): domain Eukaryota; kingdom Viridiplantae; phylum Streptophyta; class Magnoliopsida; order Cucurbitales; family Cucurbitaceae; genus Trichosanthes; species Trichosanthes truncata. Next base: position 21,496,056 of record JAWPNB010000003.1, on the reverse strand, counting down.
GATACCGGAGAAAAAAGGAGGAGTTCGTAAGGATCCACCGAGGAGGCTGTCGGAGGCTGAGTTTCAGGCGAAACGTGAGAAGGGGCTTTGTTTTAGGTGTGACGAAAAGTACTCGGCTAACCATCGCTGCAAGAACAGAGACGTTCGGGAATTTAGAGTTATGTTAGTCGGGGAGTTTGATGAAATCGAGCTCATACAAGGGGTTGGAGAAGAAACCGATCCACCCGAAGAGGCTCCTGAGTTCAAACATGCAGAGCTATTAGATGCGGTGGAACTTGATCTGAAGTCGGTTTTGGGATTTACTACGCCAGGAACCATGAAGGTTCGAGGAAGAGTGGGGGAGAAAGAAGTGGTGGTTCTGATTGATAGTGGAGCCACCCACAACTTTATCTCACAGAAGCTAGCCGAAGAACTGAAACTACCAGTGACAGAAACGGCCAACTATGGAATCGTTATGGGCAATGGAGTAGCCATCAAAGGAAAGGGGGTTTGTAAGATGGTTGCCGTCCACCTGAAGGAAGTTTCCATAGTAGAAGACTTTCTACCTTTAGACTTGGGGAGAGTGGAAGTAGTCCTCGGAATGCAATGGCTCAGAACGATGGGGTACATGGGGGTAGACTGGAATGACCTCACTATGACTTTCGGCTCCGGGGACACTAAAATTACCATTCAAGGTGACCCTTCCTTAACAGTTACGGAAATATCGTTGAAGTCGATGGCCAAATTGTGGTCAAATCAGGATCAGGGGTATGTGGTCGAATTCAGGGGAGTGAGGGTGGAAGAGATGATTCTGACACTGATTCCGACATGCAGCAAGATAGCAAGGAGTTGACTCGGGGAGTCACAGAACTATTAGAAGAGTTCGATGAAGTTTTTCACTTACCGCAGAAGTTGCCCCCGAAACGACCCGTAGACCATCGTATTGTGCTGAAGGATGAGAGCAAGACGGTTAATGTACGGCCCTATAAATATGCGCACGCTCAGAAGACAGAAATAGAGACTTTGATAGGAGAGATGTTGGCGGCGGGAATCATCCGCTCTAGTAACCAGCCCATTCTCCAGCCCAGTCCTTCTGGTTAAGAAAAAAGATGGTGGATGGCGGTTTTGCGTTGATTACAGAGCCCTGAATCAAGCTACAGTTCCGGACAAATTCCCTATCCCAGTCATCGAAGAGCTATTAGATGAACTCCATGGCTCCCAGATTTACTCTAAACTGGATCTCAAGTCCGGGTATCATCAAATTAGGATGAGTGAACAAGATATACCCAAAACGGCCTTCAGAACGCACGAGGGACATTACGAATTCCAGGTGATGCCCTTCGGGTTGACCAATGCTCCGGCGACTTTCCAATCTCTGATGAATCGGGTATTTCGGCCTTTTCTGAGGAGGTTTATTCTAGTATTTTTTGATGACATTCTGGTGTATAGTCCCGATTATGACACTCATCTGAAACACCTTGCCATTGTGTTCGAAACTCTCTCCCACCATTCCTTATTTGCTAACCGTAGCAAATGTGTTTTCGCCAGAGACCGAGTGAATTATTTGGGACATTGGGTTTCAGCCGAAGGGGTGGAGGCAGACAGGAGCAAGATACAAGCAATGTTAGATTGGCCGGTACCTCGAACAGTTAAGGAATTGCGTGGATTTCTTGGGCTAACGGGATATTATAGAAGGTTTGTGCTGAACTACAGTTGGCTTGCGGGGCCATTGAACCAACTGTTAAAGAAAGAAGCTTTTCAGTGGAGTGAGGAAGCCCAACGAGCCTTTGAGCAGCTCAAGCAAGCTATGGTCACTCTACCCGTTCTCGCCTTACCTGATTTCTCCTTACCTTTTGTGATTGAGACGGATGCCTCGGGTACAGGGGTGGGAGCCGTTCTATCTCAGAAACAGAGACCGATAGCGTACTTTAGTCAGTCCCTATCAGCTAGATCGAGGCTCAAATCGGTATATGAAAGAGAACTAATGGCTATAGTTTTGGCCGTTCAAAAATGGCGACACTATCTCTTAGGCCAGAAATTTACGGTCTTGACCGATCAAAGGGCACTTCGACATTTGCTGGAGCAAACAGAGGTTCAACCCGAGTATCAGAAATGGCTCACCAGACTGTTGGGATATGATTTTGAGATCCGATATCAGCCCGGATTGCTGAATAAGGCAGCTGATGCCCTGTCTAGAATGCCAGAGAGTGAGCCAATCGAGTCGAATGAAGCCGACATCAATATGCTATCCGTTCCGTCCATAATCGATTACTCCACCATTCAACAAGAAGTTGAACAAGATCCCGAACTGATGAAAATTAGATCAGAAATCGAAACTGATCCGACATCCCACCCCAAATTCTCAGTACAACAGAACCAACTAAGGTACAAAGACAGGTTAGTACTTTCAAAAAAATCTTCTCTTTTACCTTCGCTTCTGGCTACTTTCCATGACTCGGTTTTGGGAGGTCATTCGGGGTTTCTGAGAACTTATAAACGGATGACTGGGGAATTGTATTGGAAAGGGATGAAAACGGATGTTAAAAACTATGTGGAAAAATGTGGAACGTGCCAGAGGAACAAGGCGGATTCGTTATCTCCAGCCGGGTTATTACAGCCTCTACCCGCCCCCAACGGAATTTGGGAAGACTTGACGATGGACTTTATTGAGGGGTTACCTTACTCGCAGGGGAAGAATTCTATCCTTGTTATTGTTGATCACTTGAGCAAATACGCTCACTTCATAGCATTGCGCCACCCTTTCTCAGCCAAAGATGTTGCGGCCCTTTTCATTAAGGAAGTAGTGAGGCTCCATGGGTTCCCAAGGACTATTGTGTCGGATCGTGATAAAATCTTTGTCAGTAGATTTTGGAATGAACTCTTCAGGATGCAAGGAACACAACTAAGACAGAGCACCTCTTTCCATCCTCAAACGGATGGTCAGTCAGAGCGGGTTAATCGATGTCTGGAAAATTATCTCCGCTGTTTTTGCAGTGAAAGACCAACACAGTGGGAACAATGGCTCCATTGGGCTGAGTACTGGTACAACACGACCTTCCATGTGTCACTCAACACCACCCCTTTTCAAGCAGTATACGGTCGAAATCCTCCACCTTTGCTGTCATATGGAGATAAAAAGACTACAAATAACACGCTCGAACAGCTGCTATTGGACCGTGACAGAGCATTGTTAGCCCTGAAAGAGAATCTGCGTTTAGCCCAAGATCGGATGAAAAAGCAAGCGGATAAGAAAAGGAGGGATCTTGAGTTTCAAGTAGGTGATGCAGTTTATCTGAAATTAAGGCCATATAGGAAGAAATCGATGGCTCATCGGCGTTGTGAGAAGCTCTCACCGAAATTTTTCGGTCCTTATGAAGTGCTGGAACAAATTGGCGCCGTGGCATACCGACTCGCACTGCCCCCTGAAGCTTCTATCCATGACGTCTTCCATATCTCACAATTGAAGAAGGCTGTAGCAGTTGACACGGTTGTTCAATCTCAACACCCGCTCTTCACACCGGAGTATGAATGGACGGCGAAACCAGTGAGTAGGCTGGGAGTACGTTGGAATGAGGATTTGAAGGAAGAACAATGGTTGGTAACATGGCAAGGAGGAGCCGAATGCGATGCGACTTGGGAGGCAGCAACGGTAATTCAGGAACAATTCCCAGAGATTCACCTTGAGGACAAGGTGCCTCATCAATCGGGGGGTATTGTGAGACCCCCGATCATCAACACTTATTCGAGGAGGGGCAAAATAGGAAAGTTGGGCGAATAGTCTGTTTTGGGAGTGGGTCCAGGTTAGTCTGTGGACGTAGTGCAGGTTTTTGTGGGAGGTTATTTAGGGAGTGAGAATAGGAGGAAAGGGTGTGGAATTTTGGTAGACACAGGTCTAGAAGGGGAGGTAGCTCTCTCTAAAAAGCTGGTAGTCTGTTATTTCCTTTTGGGAAACCTTTTGCTGTACTGAAGCTTTCTTATCAATGATATAGCCACTGTCTATTGCAGAGGAGCCAATAGAACAGTGTTTTCAAGGTTATTTCGTGTGCGTGGGTTGTATATTCTTGTGATTCTCAGGTAAAGGTATCAGACACCTTATAGTATCATTTCCGATAATAACAATATCATCAACATAAAGGGCAAGTAGAATAATGCCACTCTTAGTTCGTCGGTAGAAGACAGAGTGATTTGACTTGCTTTTCTTCATTCCAAACTGCTCAAGTGCTTGACTAAATTTTTCAAACCATGCTCGTGGACTTTGTTTCAGCCCATACAAAGATTTGCGAAGGCGACAAACTTTATCATTCTCCCCCTGAGCAACGAAATTTGGTGGTTGCTCCATATAAACTTCCTCCTCAAGATCACCATGGAGAAAGACATTTTTAATGTCAAGCTAATGCAAAGGCCAACATTGAGATGCAGCCATGGAAATAAATAACCTGACAGAAGTTAATTTGGCGATAGGAGAAAATGTATCAAAGTAATCAATTCCATAGGTCTAAGCATAGCCTTTGGCAACAAGGTGTGCTTTTAATCGAGCAACTGAACCATCAGGATTGACCTTAACTGCGGACACCCATTTACATCTAATAGCTTTCTTTCCTACCGAACGAGATACCAAATCCCAGGTACCATTATCATCTAAAGCACTCATCTCTTCTATCATCGCATTGCGCCAACCAGGATGAGATAGGGCTTCATGAACAGTTTTAGGGATCGAGATAGATTCAAGAGATGCAATAAAAGAACATGTAGAAGGTGACAAGTGGTCATAAGAGGCAAAAGAAGAAATAGGAAAAGTGCAAGAACGTTTACCTTTACGAAGAGCAATAGGAAGCTCATCACTCGGTCCTGGATCTGATGATGAAGAATTTTCTGGTACAAGACATTCACCTGGAGGTCGTTGTTGTCTTGAATAGACTTGAGTAATAGGTGAATGAGTAGGGATGGATGTCGAAGGGGATGGATCAGGAGAGGGTGTAGGAGACACATGTGTATAGATAAAAATATCATCATCCTCCCCCTGATTTGTACTAGGCAAAGATGAATCAAAAGGTTTGTCCTCAAAGAAAGTAACATCGCGAGATACAAGATACCTATTCGAACTAGAACAAAAGCATCTATATCCTTTTCGAACACGAGAATAGCCTAAGAAAATGCACTTCAAAGATTTGGGGTCTAATTTTGTCAGAGTAGGACAAACATCCCGAACAAAACAAATACAACAAAATATTTTCGGCTCAATAGGAAACAAAGGTTTTGTTGGAAATAAAACGTGATACGGAATCCGACCTTTAAGAACAGATGAAGGCATGCGATTAATCAAGAAGCAAGCCGTGGAAATTGCATCAACCCAAAAATGCTTGGGAACACGCATATGAAAAGATAATGCTCTTGCAGTTTCAAGAAGATGCCTATTCTTTCTTTCAGCAACTCCATTTTGAGATGGAGTATCGACACAAGATGATTGATGAAGAATTCCATGCTTACATAGATATGACCTAAGTGGTTCAAAAAAGTACTCACCAACGTTGTCACTTCTCAAAATTTTAAGGGGTCATCAAATTGAGTTCGAATTTCAGCATGACAGTTACAGAAATGAGAAAGTAACTCAGAACGATTCTTCATAACGTATAACCAAGTCATATGAGAGTAATCATCAACAAAGGTAACGAAATATCGAAATCCAGTTTTGGACACAACCGGACAAGGACTCCAAATATCAGAATGAACTCATTCGAAAGGCGCACTTGCTCGTTTATCTATTCTAGGGCTCGAACTAAGACGATAAAATTTAGCAAATTGACATGAGTCTCAATTTAATGAAGATAAGTTATGAAATTCAGGACAAAACTTTTGTAGCGCTGAAAGAGATGGATGACCCAAACAACAATGAGCATTAAAAGGAGAAACGACTCCAAAACAAGCAATGTTTGACACTGGATGATAAAAATATAAAGTCCTCCAGATTCATGTCCTTTACCTATAATCTTCTTCGTCACAAGATCCTGAAACAAGCAATAACCAGGATAGAATGAAACACAACAATTAAGGTCAGAAGTGAGTTTATTGATAGAGATCAAATTAAAGGAAAATTGAGGTAAATGTAGGACAAAAGACAAAGAAAGAGATGGGGTTAAATTGACTGTGCCAGATTCAAGAACAAATGATTTTGATCCATCTACCAAAGTAGCATCAACAAGGGATGTAGATGAAGAAAGAGTGGAAAACAAATTGGGATTACCTGTCATATGAGCGGTAGCACTAGAGTCTATGATCCATTTGGTACAGGATGAAAGAAGACAATGATACATATGTTACCTGACCCAACAATGGTTGCAGTAGTGGTAAGCGCAGATGATGAAGAGGATCCTTTCAATGGTTTCTGGTACTGTTGGAATTTAGCAGAGTCTATAGAATTAACAAATGGTTTCTTGGATGAACTATGGATGGATTGAGTCTGCGATTGAACCACATTAGACATCAATGCGAGTTCTTGTGCAACCATAAGTCAATGATGGATGTAAAGCCACAAAATCCAATCTAAAACCACGAGACCAAACCCAAATGACTGCCTAACTTCTGAAAAACTGATATGAATAGAGTTTCCAATAACGAGAGCTAATTATTTTCCAAACCGACGTCTAACCCGAGCCAATAATGACCAAAATAACCACACAACTAGGTCGAAATAGCATAGAATGGCAAATCATGAAATTGGAGAGTATTCCAGCAACACGTAACTGCAAATAACCCCAAGAAAACAAAAAAACAGATCTGACCTGCACGAAAAACAACCGAACTCACTCCAAATGACACAACCTGATACCAAAGAAGGAGATTTTGACGAATCCAAGCACACAGAACAATTGGAAACCACAAAAGAAGATGAACCCAAGTGACGGAATGCAAAACGAACCCTCCACACGCTCTCACGAGCCAACGCGTGGGATAGGCGGCGGCGACACGTGAAGGCCACGCGCAGCTAATTTGGCTGTTGGATTTTGGGGTTTTGCAAATCGGGAGGTGGGCTTCCTTTTTGGTTGGGCGGTGACAAAATTTTTTTTTGACCTAATTTGCGGTGATGTTGGACCTGATGGTGGTGATGACGACAACAATAGTGTTTAAGTGCAGACCACAAAGCTCACAAACCCTAAGGTGTTAAACAAAAGGGTTCTAGACCCTAAACCCAATTCTCAAAACCCTAATGGTTGACAAAACCTAATCTCTAGAAAACTTGCTCTGATACCATGTTATTGTGAGACCAAATATGAGAGAATCCTTATTCAATTCTATAGAATAGAGCTAAATATATATAGGCATACATGGAAGTCCTAAACTAATAATAGTAAATTACAATAAAAGACAAAAGACTAATAAACTCCTAAATCCACACACACACACACACATATATATATATATATATATATATATATATATATATACACACACTATAACATGACTCATGTCTACCATGTAGTTGCTCAAGGTCACTATAAAAACCTCGAAAGGATTGTGCTCGAGAGGAGTGTGTAACAAGTGTTGCTAAGTTCTACCTAGCGAACCATTTTGCACATTGTTTTGGATTAGTTGTAGTGTAGTGTTCTATAGGTAAGTTCCCAATCATGTATTCATGACCTCCGTCTGTCCATCCATTCGGAGGCAGCCAGTAATGCTCCTTCTCAATTGGGCTTCTTAACATTAAAAGAGCTCTTCCAATAAGCTAGTAAAATTTTTATCTCTGCCAAAAATAATGCTATGAGGAGCCCTGGAAGGCATATGATCTCTTGAAGAAATACGGAGGAGCTACAAATGGGCATTAGTTTTGTCAGTAAGGGGGGTTGAGAAGCTTATGAGGGACTTCTTGTGGGAAGGGGTAGATGAAGGAAAGGCTCGCCCCTTGTGAGTTGGGAGGTGGCCTCCAGGCCACTCGACTTGAGAGGTTTAGGGATTGGTAATGTGAGGGCGAGAAACAAGGCCCTGTTGGCTAAATGGATCTGGCGATTCCATTATAAACCCGACACTTTATGGCACAAGGTTATTGTAAGAAAATATGGCCCTCACCCTTTTGAGTGGACCGTTGGTGGGGTTCTCGACACTTCTAGAAACTCGTGGAAAGATATTTCATCTGAGCTTCCTATTATTTCTCAGTTTGTTCATTGTGTGGTGGGGGATGAGAGGGACACTTACTTTTGGGAGGATCAGTGGTTGGGGAATAGGCCCCTTTGCTCCTTGTTTCCTCGGTTATATCACTTGTCCCCTTTGAAGAACTAGTTGGTGGCTTCGATCCTTTCTTTCTCTTCCTCTTCTCATGAAGCCATTCCTTTTCCCTCCTTTGGGCTTTGAGGGAAACGACAGAAGTTATCTCTTTGTTGTCCATGATCAGTCAATTTCGGTTCTGTCCTCATAGGAGGGATGCCCGCCTTTGGATTCCTTCTCCTTCCAAAGGCTTCTCGTGCAGTTCTTTCTTTCATTGTTTAGTTGGTCCTGTCTTTTCGAGTGGTTCTTTGTTCTCCTCTCTGTGGAAGGTAAATGTTCCAAAGAAGGTCAAGTTCTATGCGTGGCAGGTTTGACACGGAAGGGTTAACACCTTGGATCGTATTTTGGCCATGGGATCCTCCTTGGTTGGGCTGTTTTGTTGTATTCTTTGCAGGAGGGCAACTGAGGACCTTGATCATATTCTCTGGACTTGTGACTTTGCTCGGGATGTTTGAAACTGTTTCTTTTGACAATTTAACTTCAGCTTTGTTGGGCACCAAGATAGTAGAGAGAAAGGGTTGTTTTTGTGGCAGGTTGGGGTTTGTGCTATTTTGTGGAGTCTGTGGCGGGAGAGAAATAATAGAATCTTTAGGGGGAGAGAGAGTTCTTTTATGCACGTGTAGTCCCTTGTTAGATTCTATGTATCTCTTTGGGCTTCGGTGTCGAGGCTTTTTTGTAACTATTCTTTAAGTCTTATCTTGCTTGACTGGAGCCTCTTTTTGTAGTTGGCTCCCATTTTTTTGTGGGCTTCTTCTTTTGTATGCCCGTGTATTCTTTCATTTTTTCTCAATGAAAGCTCGGTGTTTTATGAAAAAAAAAAAAAAAACAAATGGGCGTTAAGGTTTAAAAAGGGTTTCTACTTAGGTGGTTTACCACCACAAAGTTAAGTTTGAGTCATACCCTTTTGGTTTGAATAAAGTTCGAATATTTATAAACTTTTTAACTCAAGCTCTCACTCATTCCCAATAAAGTAGAATACCATCACAATTGACTATGGAACTTTATAATTCGAGAGGATTGGTTGGTGAGTCGTATGGGGGAACTAACCTGCACAATACCAAGGTATGTCTCAATGTGTAGCCAATAAATATACACTTAACATTTTGGAAAGCTTATCATATCTATTTGAGTTCCATCATTTTATTCAATTTAAGACTTGATAGTTGTTGTGTTCCAACCCATGAGACTATTATAGGACTTTGTTTTGGTGTTGGAGGTTGCCTTGACATGATATCAGCTACCTTATTGTCCAAGCTTTGTTTATATTGTATGTCAAAATCGTAACACATCGAACATCGTAATCACTGTCTCAGACTACCGCCCTTTATTCAAGTAAGAATTTGAGATCAAATCTCATAGTGCATAACTCTAACAAATAAGATCTCCACTTTTGTATTACTTATACAATTGCTATCAAATCTACGTTTCTTTAAAATGGTGACTTGGGTGTAGGATGTGGCTAAAGTAAGCAGGGCCGTAATAAGAAGGTTAAGTTTTTTGGCTTGGTAAGTCATACGTGAGAAATGTAACATCTTTGATCGTATTCAGAGGCATTCTTCCATGCTGTTGGGGCTGAAGCGGTGTTTTATACATTAGAGTGCTTTTGAGAATCTAGATCATGTTTTTGGGATTGTGATATGAACCAAGGCATCTCAATCATGCAATATGAACTTCAAAGAAGATGTGTCCAAGTTTACAACAAAATGGAGTTGCATTAAATGCACTTGAGCTTCATTTATGACAAACCAAAGTTAAACTCAAGTTGCATTAAATGAAGTCAAGTCACATTAAAGTTGAAGTCAAGTTGCATTTAATGAACTCAAGTGCAACTCATGCTTCATTAAAGAAGAATCAAGCTTCATTTATGGAACAGGGGCTTCAAACTACTTCAAGTGGGGCTTCATTTACTCTTGGATGGTTACAAATTCTTGGTTGGATGATTAATAACTCCTATTCTCAAATTTATGGTGCCTTTTGAATGTATTTTCAGTTTTAAGTCATTTTATTTACTTTTTAGGTTACATTTAGTTAATGGCTGATTATGGTCATAAAGCTGGAATGTTACAACTCTTGAAATACCTCATGGAAGGCCTAGGGTTTCATTTTGAGGCTATATAAAGCCATGTAAATTGTCTTTACAAAACAAATTTGGAGATGTAATCAAAAGGAGCCTTTGAGCTTTATTTTAGCCTAGAGATAAGTTTTTTGCAATTCTATGTAGTTTAGGTTGCATGCTTAGAATCATTCAAGCTTGACTTGATTAATTTTGCTTGTTTGAATCTCAAACAAGTTTTCTTGCCTTAAGATATTTAATCAACAAGGTAATCCGGTTTTTACTTTCCTTGGTTTAATTTTCAAATTCGTTTTGGGGTTTTTGAGATTGAGTTCTATGGCTCTTGTTCATTAGCAAGGTTTTGTTTCTTAACAGATTGTTAATTCGAACAAAGCAGCATTCCATTATCTATGGCTAACTGTCTAGATTTTCCCTTAAAAAGATTGTCATATCTAGTTTTTTGTTAATGATTATCATAGATAGGAGTGCCATTGGCTACACTGTTGCTTCCTCCCACCTCCATGGTGACTCCCTTAGTTGGCATTTCCATCACGGTTTCCCATGATTTTCCTTTTATTTCTTTTTGTGTGGTTGCCTCTCCTTGTCACCAACTTTACTCCAGCTCACTTCATGGTTACACCTATCTCTTTCTCTAGCAAGTTACGAAACCCTTCCTTGATTTGAGTTGGCCAACATTCTATTGCACCATGAGCTCCTATGATCTTCTCATCCATTTGCCTATAATCTTGATTTTTATATTTTTATTAGTTACCATTCCATAATAATCTCACCATTTTGATATAAAAAATCATAGGAAACCGTATCATGTCGATGAAAAATAAACGAAGGTTTATTCATGAGAACCTAGAGCTCTTCCATTGCATTAGATACCCAAAATCTAAAATCTAATGCCTTGGATGTTCACATCATCAGTTGTTACTTCCTAACCCCTCCCCTCTGTAGTTGTACTTACTAGTTACAAGGCTCCTGCAAGGTCATTCCATGCTCGAATTACAATTACCCCAATTACACATTTTCCCTCTCCTTCTATATAGACTTGGAGTTCAAGGTGTCTATCATTTTGAGATGCAAGGATACATTTCGAGATGCAAAGTGGAGGTCGAAAAGGTGGTTTGTGCAGGCCTATGAGGATGTTGTTGTTGGGAACCATCTTTATGTAATTTATTTAATATATATTTTGACAACCATTCTATCTCTTTATCCTACTCTGTTTTTTCTCTTTTTCTTAAACCTAAACAAGTTTGCTTTTCTTAAGCTATAAAAATATTTATATTGTTATATATCATGAAAATATTTTATTTAAATTTATCATTGAGGCAGTTCTACAGATTTTATTGTAAGAATAACTCTCACTTTGTCGACTGTCAGTAACATTCTTGATTATTTTGTCTTAAGAAATCTTGATTTTTCCTATTAAATTTGGTTCGCTCTTTCTTTGTAGGTAGCTGCTTGGAAAGATAATGATGGAGACTGGTATGAGACTGGCCTGCACATATTTTGTAAGTATTATCCAGATCATCAATGTTCCTAGTGCTTATATGACCAGTTGACGTTAGAAAATAGTTTTGTTTGCTTTTGATTCCCGAACTATCAGTATTTCAATTTGGTTTTTAAAACCATTTTTCTAATCTGTCCCAGCTGTATAGTATGGGATCATAAGTATTTTTAATATTTTATTTCTACCATCATCACAATTGTTGCATGACTAGTCGTCTTCTTTGAAGAACTCAGATATGAGGGTAACCGTTAACCATTGTGTTCTTCTCAACCTTTAACCATTGTGTTCTAGAACCTATAATATACTCCAGTTGTATGTAAATTATTATTTTACCATAATTTCCATTTCTATTACTAAAACTGTCTTGTATCTGATAAAAGAAACTAATGTCAATTATACATCCAGGTATTTGTAGACCTTTAGATATGTTATATCTCGTTTGCATGAGATGCTAGTTTCTGATCCTTTCTGTTTCTATTCTTGCTGGAAAGTTGGGGCTTATCCCAATGTGCAGAACTTGTTTGGAGAACTTGGAATCAACGACCGATTGCAGTGGAAGGAACATTCAATGATATTTGCTATGCCAAACAAGCCTGGGGAGTTCAGTCGATTTGATTTCCCTGAAGTACTTCCTGCACCCATAAATGGTAGGCATGTAATAGTAATACCCACTAGTGACAAGTTTCTTAAGACTGCTTACTTTGTTGGAATGTGACTGAAATAAGATTGATGCTTGCAATGATGACATTTCTTCTTTACTATAGCCTGGTTCATTCAGCTAGTTAATTAGTCTGTTGGAACTAATTTTTTAGATTTGTTTGATCAGTTACCGTACAAACTTCTCGCATAAATATATGCAGCATATCTATAAATATATGCATAAGTTCATTTTGTGAAATTCTTTGTTTCTTTCTATGGCAATGAAATGCCATATCACCTGCTGAATTTGTGTTAACACCTTGTGCGTTCTGAATGTGAGTTACACTGCCTGCCGATGGTGCTGCTTGTATGCATTTATTTGCTAAATCATCATTTTGTTCCCTTTGCCTGGTCTTTGGAAATATTTTATGTCACCACCAATCCAGGTTTCCTAAAACTTTGAGAATTACTGGCAGGGATATGGGCCATTTTAAGGAACAACGAGATGCTTACGTGGCCAGAGAAAATTAAATTTGCGATTGGGCTTCTACCGGCCATGCTTGGTGGGCAATCTTATGTAGAGGCTCAAGATAATTTAACTGTGCAAGAGTGGATGAGAAGTCGGGTATGATTAGCATGCCATAATCTTTTATTAAATCTCTGAGCAACATAGACTTGAAGAAGAAATCTCAGATTCAATGGAAATCTCCAAAAGAAAATTTTCAAATTGTGGTAGCCAACTTGTGCTTAATGAACAAGTACTCAGACTCAGAGTTTCCATGGCCTCGTTACACATGATAGATTATGAGGAGGAAATCGTAAACAAGGGTTTTTTCTCTGGATTCTATCCATAATGTTGATTTTACAGTGGGATAAAGTCCAAAGAAAGAATCTATCTTTTGATCTTTCTATCCAAAGAAAGAATCTATCTTTTGATCTTTTCATCATCACCAAAAAAGGGTGCACGAAGTGAATTAGGCTATTGGCCAAAATTTTCCCCTTTCCAGATACTACACATTCTTTTTGTTGTTATAATGAGAAATATTTTTAAAATATAGTCAGAAGAATATTACGGGAGGCAACTTTTTATTTATTAATTATTTGGTGTAGTTACTAATTGTTTTATTTATTTATTTCATCCAATTTATTGAACTTGATAATTTAAAGGTAGTTCAAAATTACTGGGTACTCATGGGCTGCTCTTATTGATAAATCACTAGTTTTGCTAAAAAAAAAAATGCCTTCTTTTGGCACTTAATTTTTTTTTTTTTTTGTTTTCTAGGGAGTACCCGATCGTGTAACAACTGAGGTGTTTATTGCTATGTCAAAGGCTCTAAACTTCATTAACCCTGATGAACTTTCTATGCAATGCATTTTGATTGCTTTGAATCGATTCCTTCAGGTATGATTATTTCTTTGCACAATAAGATTATTGAATCAATTTCTTTTGATAGTTTTATGGAATGTGTACTTTTTATTGCTCTTTATTGGTATAAATGTTCACACCCTTATAAAGATTATAGTCTTTCTACTTTAGTCACTAATCGGAAATCTTTTTTGTAATCCACCATTGGTGGCTGGGAGCTTTTTATCTCCCCTTGTGTATATTTCATTCATCAATGGATTCCTATTGTTTCCTGCTCAAAAAATAAGATTATTGGATTGAGGAATTGGCTCTAAATGACAGTTAATCTTAAAGGACTTTAAATGAATCTTATTGTGTCCTTTAAGTTGAACTTGAAATGAACTTTTTCTTTCGTATATAAATATAAATTATTTTGAAACCGTTCTTAGCTTTACAGTTTTATACATAATACATACATGTGTATACATATCTATATACATATCTATATATGTATATATATATATATGTATATATATATATTTACATACATATCTATATCTATATATATTTATATATCTATATATATATTTATATTTAAAAACTATCCATTTACTTCTTAAGGATTTTCTAACCCTTGCACACCACAGACATACAATTATATAGTCTATGTTTGAAGTCACTTAGGGGCTGTTTGGCGCGCTGTTTTGTAATCAGAAAGCCTGGGAATCACAAAACCTGGGAATCCTGGGTCGTAATCAGAAAGCCTGGGAATGTTGATTACTGTGTTTGGGGTGCAGTGTTGAGTCTGTCTGGTTTGTTGAAACCTATGTTTGGGGTGCAGGGTTGGGTTGGATTGGAGCTGTGTATGCAGATTTTTTTTTTTAGACAATTTTTAGTTGGTTTTTTGGATCCATTTTATTTGTACTTGATAAATTATTTGTTCAATTGCATATCCATATTTTTCCTTATGTGGATCAATTGTTCCAAAGATACGAATCCTATGAAAGCATGATATGCTCCACTACAAATGGGTACACATGTACATCCTACGTGTTGACTACGGCCTATAGTAAGTCTACAATCTACAAACTCATTTAGGTTCATTTCATCCATATTGGATGCCCTATAAGGCGGTTCCACCTCATCAAATGTACTATAAGACTTGTATACGACTCCACTAACGCATGATATGCGTTTATGGCATTCTACAATGTCATATAAATATCGGGTTTTATGCTCGAAAAATGGAAAGTAAAATTTTAATGATAAATCAATGGCTGACTGAATAAGTAGATATTTGGCAACAAATAAATAAATATGTATATGTGGCAACAAATTATAGGCTTTAAAATTTAGACTTCAAGAAAACATGTAAATTAAAATATGTATATTTGTATAATTTAGCATAATTTAATTATAATTTTAGCTATGAAATAAATATTTTGACTATTTAAATGCTATTTATATTTTAAATTTAATTATATATTTTAATTTTTTATTCTATCTTGATAAATACAATAAATTTTTAAACATTTGGATTTATGAAATTAATTTAATTAAATTTTATAGTGACATTTTCTATTTGATACTTATTAATATACTCATATTCTTTCATATTATTCATGTTATTGTATTATTTCTAATATATTCTAAAAAAGTTTCTTCCTGAATTTTTATCAAATAAAAGTCCATATATTAGTACAACTTAAAAACTATATAATAATAATTTTTTTTTTTCTTTAACTCTATTGAATCATTTTTAAAAAATATTATTATCATTTAAAAATCAATAATTTGATTATTCAAAGTGATTATTATAGGACTAAAAAGTAAGTACATTTAATATGAAGCTTTTGTTCAATAAGTTTATTAACTTACAAAACCAAAATGTCAAACTAAGTAATCATTTTATTTTTAGATCATTTAAAAGTCGATAATTTGATTATTCAAAGTGATTATTATAGGACTAAAAAGTAAGTACATTTAATATGAAGCTTTTGTTCAATAAGTTTATTAACTTACAAAACCAAAATGCCAAACTAAGTAATCATTTTATTTTTAGATTCTTATTTTTTATCACCTACTTTTAAAAAATCCAGCCAAATTTTAAAAATTGAAAAGAATAGTTTTAAAAAAGGTTGATTTTGTTTTTGAATTGTGGCTTAGAATTTAAATATGTTTTGAAGGGAGGTAAAAAGCTTAGCAAAAAAATTATGAGTGTTAGCATACTTTTAAAAAACAGAAAATCAAAAGCTTTTTTATTATCAACGGGAGCTCTAAGTTACTTAGGATGCTATGGTTTTGAAGTTTCCATCCCATCTTTTGTGAAATGATTTTGTATTTGAAAACTCTCTATTTCACATTCTCTTTTTCTAATTGTCTGCATTTTTATGGAATAAGAGGGGTGGATAAATTAACCAAAAAGCCAAAGAATAAGAACAAATGTAAACTCATGACCAATTATATTTATAAATGATAGCTTTTTTAGGTTATGTTTGAAAGTTATTTTCATTATTAATATTGATATTGTTTTTAAGATTTATACTATTATTTATATGTTTATTATCTCTATTGATGGCTCAAGAAACAACCATACTAATAATTTTCTTCTTTAAAAGCATTAAAAAAACATTTTTTGAAATAAGCTATATGAGTTTTTATTTTTCAATTGTAATTAACGTGATCGTTTGGGACACTTCATTGCCAAAAATTTGTTGACTTAAGAACTTACATAATAATAAATGAATTCATCTAAAAATAAACCATTGTTTTGTTCGAGTCCTACTTTTAAACCAAAAGCAAAATACTAATATAGGTCAGCAAACAAGCATGGATGAAACTCATATAACAATATAAACTGTTCGAAAACAAAAAAAAATACAGAAAAAAAAAACGTATATACAAATTGACATTTACTTCAAAATTTCTGTGTGAGAATGAGCAACACAAATCCTGTAAAAAAAGAATGAAGGAAAACACAACGTATAAGGTATTGGCATCTTCAGTGCATAATGAAGAGAAAAAGAAAAATGAAGGAAAAAGAAATACCTGTTGGTCGTGCGTGTACCACCTATTGAACAGAGTTACACACTGTGCGAACTCCTTCTAACCTCGACCACCTCATAACCCACCAACAAAAAGAACAAAAGGGATTAGTTCATGAATGATAAGGAAAAAAAAAAGGCCAAATGTGAAGATAAATATGAGAGAATGAATTTTCAGCACCCATACCAATTGTCTAAAGGAGAAGGGTTGATTAACGTAAAGGGATGGGTTGTTGTTTAAATAGAAATTGAGATGGAGTGATATAATAAGTTCACAACCACCCAACTACCCAATTAATACAAGTGAAGTGAGATGACAAGCCATTAATACAAGTGAAGTGATATGACAATTTAATAAATGGAAGTTAATGACAGTATGTATGGGTGAGACAACCCTCTTTATTTAAAAAAACGTGAACTTATTACACAATAACTGTGGCCTCATATCTATATTTTGAACTCAACAGGAAATGAATTCAAATAGGATGTGACAATCTGGTTAGTTCAGAACTAAACAGTGGCAACATAGTTGAAGTTAGCATCATTCAAAGTAGCATAACATCATGTATGTCAGTTTATATAACATAATAATCACCTATCTTCAACCATTAACAACAGGATAATCCCAAAATATGCATACTAATCAGAAGCCAAAGAATCACACTCCAGATCAAGAAAATCGTGGCCTCAGGGTAATAAACACAGTGTAGTAATCGATTCATACAGGAAAATAGAATAAGGAATCATCATCGGCCATGAACAAAGAAACCAAATTATATGCATATCATTCAGAAAGCAAATAATCAGGCCATATCAAGTGTAGTATCTCAGGGGCCTGAAAATAATCCTCACAATTGTAGTAACGATTCATATAGGTAAAGAAAATAGAGAATCATCATCGGCCACGAACAAAATAAAACAACACATATGCATACCAATCACAAGCAGAATCAAGTGTAGCAAATCAGAGCCCTCATCAATTTTAAATCAGATCGAATGATATGAAAAAGAAAAACACAGACGTGTACATAACCTTCGGCCTCAGGAACCATCATCGGCCGGTTGGAATATGGAATATAGATGCAAGTCGATCACCACCAAGCTCAAACGAAGACAAATCATCCCCTACGAAGCCTTTTTTTCACTTCAAATCTGCCTCAAACCCGAAGACAGGACATTCGCAATCAGATTCGAGGAATAGGAGTAGAATCATCATCGGCGAAGAACAAATGAAAACAACACACATGAATACCAATCACAAGTGTAACAAATCAGAGACCCCATCAAATTTAAATCAGATCGAAGGATATGAAAAAAAATATAGACATACACATAAACTTCGGCCTCAGGAACCATCATCGGCCGGTTGGAACCTGGAATAAAGATGCAAGTCGACCACCAAGCTCAAACGAAGCCAAATCATCCCCTACCAAGCCTTTTTCTACTTCGAATCTGCCTTAAACCCGAAGACATGCCATTCGCGATCAGAGTCGAGGAATAAGAGAAGATATCTAAGCGACGGGAAAGGCGGCAAGGGGTGCTTCTTGGAGCGGTGATGACTGGGCTTACCGTAGAGGATGAGCGTTTCGAGAGATGGATCGAAGGTAGAAGAAGAAGTCGAAAGCATGCCGGAACCTGGAATAGAGATGCAAGTTGACCACCAAGCTCAAACGAAGCCAAATCATCCCCTACCAAGCCTTTTTCTACATTCGAATCTGCCTCAAACCCGAAGACATGCCATTCGCGATCAGATTCGAGGAATAAGAGAAGATATCTAAGCGACGGGAAAGGCGGCAAGGGGTGCTTCTTGGAGCGGCGATGACTGGGCTTACGGGAGAGAGGGATCGAAGGTAGAAGAAGAAGTCGAAAGCATGCCAGAGAGCGTTTGGAAAGATGACGGAGAGCTAGGGTTTTTTCGTGGAAGTCCAGAGACCGTGTGGGAGAGGTAGCGACAAGGAGTAATTGGGGGCGTTGGAATTGGGGGCGTTGGAATGGAATAAGGAAACCGATGGGGGCGTTGGAATGGAATAAGGAAACCGATGGTTTCTTTTTTTTTAAACCAAGGCTTTCGAAATCCAGCGGGCCAAACATAGGATTGGGTTTCAAACCCAATCCAACCCATTACAAAACAAGCCTCCAAACGGCCCCTTAGGGGGCTGTTTGGCGCGCTGGTTTGGAATCAGAAACCCTGGGGTTTCTGATTCATGTGTTTGGGGTGCAGGGTTGTGCTGGGCTGGTTTGCTGAAACCTGTGTTTGGGGTGCAGGGTTGGGTTGGGCTGGGTTTGTT
The DNA here is from genome assembly GCA_033996785.1 of Trichosanthes truncata. Taxonomy (NCBI): domain Eukaryota; kingdom Viridiplantae; phylum Streptophyta; class Magnoliopsida; order Cucurbitales; family Cucurbitaceae; genus Trichosanthes; species Trichosanthes truncata. Next base: position 21,476,933 of record JAWPNB010000003.1, on the reverse strand, counting down.
TAGTTTGTTTTTTTTTTTATAATTTTTCAAACTGTTTATTATTTTAAAAAAAAATCTTACTGTTTTTTTTTCCTACTCCATTTTTTAACTTCATAATTTTTTTGGTGTGTTACATACCAACTATTTAACCAATTATGTAGAGCAATTGTTACAACTATAGTTCAATTTGAATTATACTATGTGTAGTTTGTATAACTATATGCTATCTCATTCACTCCACTCATGATGACATAAAATTGAAGATTATGCATAGCAACAGATAATTAATAGGTGCAATGTAAGAATGGTGTTGCCAATGGTAAAGTAAAACCAAAAATTAGAACTAAGATCTAGTTCTAAAAATATCATAACACACATTCCAGATGAAATGACAAGAAAGTAGAAGTAGTTGTCCAAACACAAATGTAAGTCATAAGAGTGGTAGATGAAAGTGATGAAAAGAGAGTCAGGTTCTAGGTGCTTTCCCCAAAATTTTCACGTAGTAATCATACTTCCAATCTGGGGTGAATGTAAAGAAGGAGTTCAACATCATACTATCCGAGAGAATAGTCTTTGCAACAGCCATTCAGTCTTGCCTTGTCATCCCTAGGATCGCCTTTAGTTTTGCATATAGCTCGTCCACGCTGGCCCTTTTAAAATATTGACTAGGTGGTTGGGTCGCTAGGGTGATTGTTGGAGTGGTCGTTGGGGTGGTTGGATTGATGGGGTGTTTGGGTATGCCGAGGTGGTCGCCGGTGGTGATTGCACGGTGGTTAGGTCGCCAGAATGGTCGTTGGGTGGTTTTCAGCAGTAGTTGTCGGGTCGCTGGAGTGGTCATCAGGGTGGTCATGTCGCCGGAGTGGTCGCTGGGTGGTTGTGGTAGTGGTTGGGTTGTTGGAGTCACCAGGGTGGTCACCAGGTGGTCGTCAACAATGCTTTTGGGTGGTTGGGTTACCAGGTCGTCGGGGTAATAGCCGAAGTAGTCATTAGGGTGGTCAGGTCATCGGAGTGGTCACTAGGTGGTTGTCTACGGTGGTTGCTAGGTGGTCAGGTTTTCGAGGTGATCGTCAACTATGGTTGTCCGGTGATCGGGTCATTGAAGTGGTTGTTGTCGGTGGTTCGGGCAAGTCGGGTTGTTTGAGTGGTTGGGTTATCGGGGTGTCTAGTTGTTGGGGTGGTCGAGTCGCAGGGGTAATCGTCAGACTGGTCTCTCAAGTTCTCATTGCAGTGGTTGTCTGAGGTAATCGTCAACGGTGGTCGGGTCACCGTTGTAGTCGTCAGAGTTGTTGTTATCGGTGGTTGTTGGGTGGTCGCCGGAGTTGTCATCAAAGTTGTTGTCGAAGTAGTCGCTAGAAATGGAGAATGGTAAATGGAACTGGTCTCTAGAGTTCTCATCGCAGTGGTCGTCGGAGGTAATCGTTAGCGGTGGTCGGGTCGCCGATGTGGTCGCCAGAGTTGTCATCGGAGTGGTCGCCGGAGTGGCAACTGGAGTTGTCATCGGAGTGGTCGCCGGAGTTGTTGTCGGAGTGGTCGCCGGAGTTGTCATTGGAGTGGTCGCCTGAGTAGTTGTCGGAGTGGTCGCCGGAAATGGAAAACGGCAAATGGAAGAGGAAAACTGTAAGGCCCCCGATCATCAAGCAATATGAAAGAAAGGGTAAAAATGTAATTAGAGGAAAAGAATAGGGGACCACGAGGGGGATGAGGGACGTTGCGCTGTGAAGGGTGAGGAGGAGTGAGGTATTTGAGTGTGTTGTACCTCAGTAGGTTTTTGTTGGGAATTTGGTAGACAGTTTTTGGTAGGAGAGCACCAGCCTCTCGAATGCTGGGTGTTTCCTGGTTATCATTCTCATAATAATATAGCAGCAATATCCTCTCCATATTGTAGAACTCACAATATTGGGGAAGGGTATCTTTTCTCTATTGCGAATTCTTAGTTAATTTCCTCTTGTTCTTGTTATCGGAGTGAAAAGGGTAAGGTTACCTCAGTGGATACCTAACAAAAACATGGCACAAACCCCATGGGGTTGCACTGTTGTAACCCATGGGGTTGTGTTTCAAAACCAAGGGTTTTGAAACACCTTGTGCCAAACATGGTTTTGGGTTTGGAACCCAAACCCATCCCAACCCAAACCCATGGGCCAAACGGCCCCTTAATGCTTTTCCCCCCTTCCATTATTTGTGCTTTAATGGGATGATTTTACAGTGCAATTTATTTCAGTTTCCACTCTCTCTACAACCCTTTGTGCTACTGTCATGGGAGACAATTATTCCTAGTAGGAAATGCATTTTCCCTAACTATCTGGTTTTTAAAATAAATCTGATGAATTAGTTATAGTGTCTTATTACCTCTACAATAGTTTCTGTAAAGCTCATGCTGGCTGTGATTAAAATTGTGTCAACTCCTCGAGAATTGAATTATGGATTATTCTTATGATCTGAGCCTCACTAATTCTCTTACATGTAACTCCTGTAGGAGAAGCATGGCTCTAAGATGGCTTTCTTAGATGGAAATCCACCTGAGAGACTTTGTGAGCCAATTGTCGAGCATATTCAGTCATTGGGTGGTGAAGTGCGGCTTAATTCAAGGATACAAAAAATTGAGTTAAACAATGATGGAACAGTGAAGAGGTTCTTGTTAAGTGATGGGAATGTAATTGAAGGAGATGCTTATGTATTTGCCACTCCTGGTGAGTAACATACTTTTTGGTGAAATCTTATATATAATTTATATCATGTTTTTTTAATTTCACTTAACTTGATATGCATCTGTTCCAAGCAGTTGATATCCTGAAGCTTCTTTTGCCTAACGACTGGAAAGAGATCCCATACTTCAAAAAGCTGGAAAAATTGGTTGGAGTTCCAGTCATCAATGTCCACATATGGTAGTAGTACCCTCCCCCTCTCTGAGATTTGATCATGCTACTGTGTGATGGTCCCTATGTTTTTAAATACTCTTTCGTTTAGTATCGAAAGTTCTTTTTCTATGAATTATGTCTAAATTCCTTTCCCTGGAAATGTGGATACCAGATTGACCAGTTGACTTAAGTGGTAGAAGGAGCAGTTTTTTTTGTTTGGAAGAATGTCATCTGTGATTATATGATGAAACAAGGCATGAGGAGTTCTTTGCAATTCACACTTATGTTGGAAATTTGATTGGGGCGTTACATGGGAATATATCATTAAGGAACTCTTTCAGTACGGTCTTGTTTGATAACCTCGTTTTTGGTTTTTGGTGTTTGAAAAGTAAAGTTATAAGTTATAAACACTACTTCCACCCATGAATTTATTTGTTTTGTTATCTACTTTTTACAAATGTTTTCAAAATCTAAGCTGAGTTTTGAAAACTAAAAAAATGTAGTTTTTGGAATTTGGAATTTGGCTAAAAATTAAAATGTTTCCTTAAGGAAGATGAAAACAATTGTGAGGAAAGAAGCACAATTTTCAAAAAATAAAAATATAAAACCAAATGGTTATTAAACTGTGCCTTTAACTTTTCAATTTTTGTTTGGTACATTTCATTTTATGGTTCAATATTTTAATGACAACAGATTTTATGGTTTGTCAGATATGATTTTTTCTTCTGTTTTTAAATTTGGTTAATTGGATAATTATCTTAGATCTTTAAATGATTGTAAGAACGATTTTGGATGATATATGATTTTAGAATTTTGAATTATAAGTAAAGACTGTACTATAGAATCTACACAATGGTGTCTCTCTCTACCTCCCAGTCCTTGCTCTCTCTCTCCTCTCTCGTCATTTGTTTCTTCTCATCCTCTTAGCTCTGGTTATGGAGTTTCTTGTTAAGTTTATCATATGGTTACAATGGTTGATCATGCTCTTTCTTGTCGTTTTTCCACAATGAAAGCAGATCCTTTTGTCTGGTCAGATAAAAAGTTCAAATGTGAGAGAATTATCAGTGCAGAAATTGATAGATATAATTCTTTTGCAATTTTGTTCGAACTTTCATCACTTAGATACTTGTAAAGAATCAAGCTTGGGGCATCTAGTAATTGTCTGTAGAGTAAACTTCATGTAGGAAAGGGAGTATCGTGAAAATTATGGCTTGACAACGGTGGTAGAATATGCTACATCGTGGCTTGGATGGCTATGACAAATCTAAGTGGACTAGTTTTGCAAGATTATTGATGATGGTTGATCTTTTGGAGTAAGCTGTCCTACCCATGATCAAATTGTGTTGAGCAGTGTTGTGGCTGCTATTCTTTCTTAAGTGTAGATTCTCAGGCCTCAAATAGTTCCAAGTTGGATGAGGAATTTGAGTTCAATAGAGATGTTTTAAAGATGGGTGAAAGAAATGAGGTGGACTAGAGCTTTAATTGGGATACCATAATCGTTCTCCATGGCGTTTAAATTATGAGTGTTTCAAGATATATAAAGATGGGGACATCTATATCTCAATACTAATGTAATCAAATGTATGTGGTTTTATATTATCAGTAATTCGGTGATATTATTTTTCTTTGCAGGTTTGACAGGAAACTGAAGAATACATATGATCACTTACTTTTTAGCAGGTGCTTTGTTTATTCGTATTTAACTTCTTCTGTTTTAGGGGATGCATAATGCATTTATGTTATTTGATAAAAGGTGGTTCTCGGGCCCCACAAAATAATAATAATAATAATAATAATAATAATAATAATAATAAAGTTAAATTACAAATTTGGTCCCTATAGTTTGAAGAAGGTTAGAATTTAGTCCCTATGATTTTAAAAGTTAGAATTCGTCCCTATGATTTGATAAAACCTTGTAAATAGTCTTTGTGATTTGATTAAACCCTCCTAAATAGTCCCTTATTCTAGCTTTCTCCAAACTATAGGGACTAAATTTGTAATTTAACCTAATAATAATAAGGAAAGAGAAAGAAAGATGATCGATTCAAACCCGTACGCTAGTCCACAAGCATGTTAAATTTAATATCTTGGCTGGTAAGATTACATGAAGTCAGATGCTTTTATTGGTTTTACACTTTTTTTTGGTATGATTATTGGTTTTACACTTGATACTAAGGATTTTGTATTTCTTTACCTGAATGCAGGAGTCCGCTTCTTAGTGTTTATGCTGACATGTCAGTTACATGCAAGGTATAATTGCAACTCAGGCTCTTTTTATTTGGTGGGTTTTAATCCATGACGTTTTAATTAACCATATCTTTTAGAGCTTTTGATATCCTCGTTACTGGTAGTTTGAAATTCCCTGCTATGATATTGCCTGATGCTTTGTTGATACAGGAATATTACAACCCAAACCAATCCATGTTGGAACTAGTCTTTGCACCTGCAGAAGAGTGGATTTCCCGGAGTGACTCGGAAATTATTGATGCCACAATGGTTGAACTAGCTAAACTATTTCCTGATGAAATTTCTGCTGATCAGAGCAAAGCTAAGATTGTGAAGTACCACGTTGTAAAAACCCCAAGGTAAATGTAGAATCATTAACCTAGAGTCTGCTCACTCTTTTCTAGAATAAATTGGGTGTTTTTATCAACAAAACCAAACAATGTCAATCTCTACACTAAAATGATTGGCATACATATATATTATTCTATTGTTTGTTTTTAAAATGAGAAATCAACTTACATTAAGACAAAAGAAAAAGTACAGAAAGGTCTGCCAAACATGGTTGACCAAGAGCGGGGGCACAAAACTAAACAAAATTACAAGAACCCCTGCTTTTGGTAATAAAAAATAAATAATTAAAAAATTTTAGAATTCAGAACCTAAAGGGAAGCATTAAAATGCACCAACTCCCACACTTCTCATGGCCTAGCTATTCTGAAGAACCTTCTCCTGTTTCTTCCCAGTCATATGAACCATCAAATGGTGAGGAAACTGCCTTGCCAAAGCATGCGGTCTTTCTCATGAAAAGGAAGGTTCAAAATAACTTCTATGGTGTTAATCCTTGTTAGGGCTATGAGCCGAGAAAAGGAATATAAGAATGCGATGGGGAAGGAGACAAAGACAAAGCTAGATGAAGGTACAAAAACTTACAAGAAAACTGTCGAGAAGCCAATTTAATGGGCTCAATAATATGGATAAAGAATGACCATTTGTAAAAAGATACAAAAAGAGAGACTATCTCCCCAATCTCACAATCCTCAAGGGTCTTAAAAAAATGAACATCCAAAGAGGGGAAGTCACCTTACAAAAAACAATCGAGAATATCGATGAATTATTTGAGAGGGATATGATAGGAACCAAATAACTGAAATGAGATTGAAAGATAAAAGATAGAAGTACAATAACTTCAAGTATTTGAGGTACTTGTGGGCTTCTTTGTGGGCGTCGGTTACTAGTCCCTTTTGTAATTATGATCTTGGCTTGATTTTGTTGGATTGGAGTCCGTTTCTGTAGTTAGTTCTTAGACTCCCTCTTTTTGTTGGGCTTGTTTTGTTTATGCCCTAGTTCTTCTTTCATTTTTTCTCAATGAAAGCTTGGTTTCTTACAAAAAAAAAAAAAGAAAAAAGAAAGAAAGTACTTGAGGTATTTGGAACCTTCCTCTCCTGAGATCACTTAGCCCTAAACCCACTAAAAAATTGCCTAAACATTACATTGTTGATCTCCTCAAGAGGACAAGGTTGTTTGAGTAATTTCTTCTCTTCACCCCTTGTCAAATGCTAAACCAAACCTTCTCTATAGTTAACAAGATTAGTAGCCGGGACTGTACAAAGGAGGTGAAGAATTTCGAATCTTTTCCTCTCTCTCTCTCTAATCCTGGAAATGAAACTCCCATCTTCCAACTTATGGACAAATACAATTTCTCAGTCTTTTGTCATTGGCAATTTTGTGGAAGTACCAAGTATTACAATCACCCTATTTAATCTATTTCACCTTGGCCTTTTATCTCCAACTTTCTCATCACAATTAACTTGGAAGTCTCCTTTCAGTTTGATTATTTCCTCCCACTCATCCTCACCAAATCTGAACGGACATTATGATTAGTGTTCATATGAAAATCCTATCTAGTGAATTCCAGCATTCCAACTTCATATGCTACTTATGTGTCGATTATGAAATATTATTTTTCACCTTTTTCTAAAATCAAGACTCCTATTGTTTAATTAGGAATGAACTATATTCCAGTAAATCTCTCTTCTTAAAACACCCTATAACATTTCTAGTTCTTTTAATCTTTTATCATTTTTTAAGTATTTATAGATTACATCAAATAATTTTGATCATGGATCACCATCTTGAGTAGGGTTGCTGATCAAATATGAAAAAGCTATAAACTCGTTTGTCGTCTAAATTCAAGGCTTTGTGGCCTTCTACTCAAGATATTATAGTTTGTTTTTACTCCAAATGTCACAAGAGCTGCATAGCGGTGCCATAGGTTAGATGATATGTATATAAAAAATTTGGAAACGAATAGTTATCCAATAATTCTCTTTTTAAAAATTGTTTGTACAGTTGTTGATTGACAGCCTAATTTGATATTGGTTACAGGTCTGTTTATAAGACTGTGCCTGACTGTGAACCCTGTCGCCCCTTTCAACGATCTCCTATTGAGGGATTTTATTTAGCTGGCGACTACACAAAACAGAAGTATTTAGCTTCTATGGAAGGTGCTGTTCTTTCAGGAAAGCTTTGTGCACAGGCTATTGTGAAGGTAATTTCTCTGATAACCTTGTTATAGAGGGAAACTTACATTTAAATGTATGATCCATGTACTTGATGTAGGCTGTAGCTACAATATTGATGCTTAGGAAGAGGAATTCTTGTATGATCGAATTATGAATTCTGCCTCTCTCTGCTATGGAAGATGAAGAAAGACAAATGAACTTACCTTCCTTTGGGAGAGACAAACCTCCCGAACAGCTAAGCCTTGTATCCTTTCCCTAGAGAGTATTTCTTAGCCATTTTGGAGACACATACTTCTCGAATGTCTGTAAGTCTATTAACTCTTCCTTCAAATCAATACTATTACCATCTCCTTCGCAGTTCTCTATCAGATTCTTGGAGATTTTATCTGGAAAGCAGCCAAATTTGATTAAGAATTTGTTCAATTGAAAATGGACTTTGCCCTTCCCTACTTCTTTTGGTGTCTTGCGAGTGGGAAACTGTGAGGATTCCTCTAACAAGAAAATCACACAATCGAAATATATTGCAATACCGAAGAAGTTACAATATAAAATAACCTTTCAAGAGGGCTATGTCTCTCCCAAAGTTCCAACTCTGAACAATACCCAAAATCATCTCCCTCTAAGGTCCCTAACTCCCTCTATTTATAACTACGGCATCCCTAACTAATTATCATTGCAGCCTTCTTAATATCCTATTAATATTTCCAACTAGTACTCTCACAGAAACTTGAGACACAAAAATGAACCCTACTTATAAAATGGCTTCAGAGGTACATTCTTGATAGGAAAGCCTTTTAGAGAAATGTTATCTTGAGTAAGTATGGTTTCTTTCTGTTAGCTTACAAGCGTAGGAGGCCATGGCTACAATGATAATCTTTGGTCCCAGATAATCAAAACCAAGGCCTTTTTCGAAGTTGTCTCCTACAAAGTTGGCATGGGCATATGTGAAAGGTGAAGACTCATGGTTGGGAGGCTTGAGGAGGAGACTTTAGAGAAGTAGAAGAGTGAATTCACTTTTCTAATTGAGACACGCTAAGAAGCACGGACACGGACACGGGACACGGGACACAGACACGACAGGACACGACGATACGTCAATTTCTAAAGAACTAGGACACGGACACGTTGGGGATACGTTATATATATATAGTAAATTTAACATAAAACTTCACCACAAATCTATTCATAGACTAGGACACGGACCCTAGACATCGAGCGCCACCTAATCAATCCTTGAACTCCAGATAGACTTCACCACAAATCTATTCATAGACTGCAACTTAGTTTCCTGGAGAATCATAACATCTGGACCAACTTTAAGCAACAGATCCTTCAGTAGAGCTTTTTTGGGCACTGCTCCAACCCCTTTAACGTTCCATGATAAAATCTTCATGGACTAACCTCAGGCCCTTCTTACTGCTAACATCAACTCCCCCCTAAACCTCATCGATGTCCTCCTCTTTTTCCCAAGCACGAATTTGGCTAGCTATTTCCCTTGTGCGTTTTTTAGTTGCAACGCTACCCTTTGAGGACATTGGGCGAATGCACATCTTCCATTTCTTTAAGGATTTAATTATTTTACTAGAGAAAGGATAATCTTCTTTGTTCTCAGATTCCTCCCCTGTCACCTTACCGTTGGAGCCAAACTTTTCTCCCTCTTTCCTCACCTCCACAACAACAATTGTTTATCCTCTTCTTCTTTTCCTTTTTCCTCTTCCTGCACAATAACAACAATAACTTGATTTTCAACAAAACAGTAATAAAACTCACCAGGGGGTCAGAGTTTGACACTTTAGTCAGTTCCATCGAATCTTCCTCTATCAACTCTAGGTCAACACTTGAAACCGAGGTATCAGAGCTCATCTCTATTTCTTTTCCTTTTCCTTTGAGAAGCCCGTTCTTTTCCTCCTCAGCTTGCCTTTCATTGGTTGAGCAAAATTTACCCTTCTTAAATAAACAAATTTGGCTTTTTTTTGGCAATGGAGACCATTTTACCCTTTTCCTCTCTCACTTTCTGCTTTGATTTCCTTTTAGACGAATGGAGTTTTTCGGATGGGGAAGTATCTAAAAAGCCCTCTTGATGTGTCACTTTCAACGTGGCACTCGAGGGTAAACGACTTTCAGAGAAGGACACCTCTTGGGTCAAATTCTTATTAGAACATTATGACTTGTCAATTGTTCTATTAATGTACCTTTGTACTTGATTTTCTTTTAAATGAAGAAAAGCCACTTTAACCTCTGAAAAAAGTACAAAAAGTACAAAAGGCTCACCCCTCCTTAATGCCTCCACTTTATACACTCGGGAAACCACTCTTTATGACCTCCACTCTCCTTTAGTATTCCACACTCTTTATGACCTCTACTCTCCTTTAATACTCCACACTCTTTGTTCAGCCCCAATTTATAGCCTAAACAAGTAGGTAGGTACTATTTCTACCTATTTATAGCACTGGTACCACAATTTCATCCACAAATAAAAAAAGTACACGAGGCCTAGGGGGCGAATTCGAGACTTGGGGGCCCTATTCATGCCTTGGAGGCCCCAAGAAAGTGTTGCCCACAATCCCTACATGTTATTGAAATGAGGTACTGTTGCGCAAAAACTCACTATGCAAGCATACGCAATCGTAGGTAGTAATTGGTAGACAAGATTGATCCCACGAGGACTAATTAATGCAAATTTTGTAAACTTGAGTACCACTAATGCTAATTCTAAAGCAATTAAGCGACATAAAATTAACAATAAGCAAGCACGACACAAGGAAATTAAACTTTAGTAATTTAAAGGAAATAAACAACTAAAATTGATAATAAACAAGTCAAGAATCAAATGATTAAGGCGCTGGAATTTATGAAAGTTCACTGCTAATTTTAGCTCCCTGATGTTGTGTGATGCTATAGCATTGTGCAGCATTACTGCACTGTGTAGTAACGGAAAATCTTGAAAATAAATTCCGAAATTAATTCTAATCCTCGAATTGCAGTTTTAAAGCAAAGTTTAACATATGTCTATGAAAACCTAGCTTTCAAATACATGGGTAGCCCAATCTCCCTAAGTTTACAAGCCAAAAGTATATGTCTATACCCTTGAGTTCATCCCTAATTCAAGACATGAACCTACTTGTATTGCCTATGCTATTTCCATTTATTTAAACCTTTTCAGAATTAAAACAAACTTGTAATCTTTCTTAAGTTGATCACTCTTAGGAAGAACAATAAAAAATAAAAAAACCCAAAGCAAACTACATTTCTATAGCATTCCATAGCAAAAAGGGCTCCAAAATAGAGCTATGACTCCATAAATTCCAGCTTAAAGAAATTACCTCATGGCTTTTATAAAGAAAATAAATAGAGATAAATCATTACTGATAAACATCATAGGTTTAAATGAAAATTCACAAAATAACAACCCTAGGAACAACTTAGCCTAACTAAATCTTCAAGAAAATTAAAGAGCAAGATACATAAACCCAAGAACTAAGAAGAAGAGAGTGAGAATGGGTGGCTGAAGAAGATTCCAGAAAAAGCTTCTTCTCCCTGCTGCGTTTTTCTTCGTCTTCTCCTTCTGCTGTTTTTTTTCTGGTTTTTGTGATAGTCCTCTTTCTCACTTTGGTTTTTGTCATATATCCCTAAATTAGGGTTTTATTTCTTCCAACAATTACTTTGGGCTTTTTTTCTTTTCATTTTCGGCCCATCAGAATGGGTTTAAAGATCAAAATCTACTGGTACGTCATCAAAAGTGGGCCCACATTCCGTTTTCTGCCAGACTGCCAATGTTGTAGGATGCTGCGCGATGCTACACAATGTTGCAGCATCAACACCTCAACGAGCATTTTTCACTTCTTAGACTGCAAAACAAAAGGCAAACAGAGCATACTAAACCAACTACAACAAAAGACTAAAAAGAGTAAAAGAAATAAGAATGGGAAAACTAAACAAAAACCTGACTCTTAATTAAACTTAACAAGAAACTTACTAAAAACAAGATAAAAGTGTGCTTTCTACTCAATTTTGACCAAGAATAAGCAAAAGATGATGCTAAACTAATCCTATTTCATGGGATTATCAGGTACCTACATGTTATAGAAACACCCTGAAGTGGGCGGAAAACAACGTATCAGAAACTGTCATGTCCTACTCCTTCCCGAGCTTTCCGATCAACCAATCCCCTAATTTTAGGGGGGGAACTGTGTGTGCTTACGTTATGAAGAAAGATGAACAACCTTGCATATGTCTAGCCATGAATTTGTCGGGACTATTCTAGCGAGTCCTCCTATGGACTCATGTAAACTTCTTCCTGTAGGTCCTCATACAGGAAGGCAAACTTTGCTTGTGCGTAGGGATGCTTTTGTGAGAGAAGTGGGAAGACGAAAGAACCTACTAAAAAGAGAAAGTCCTGGCTTATACATTCTCGTACTATATTGCATCTGCTAGCTGAACAAGTAAGGGATTCCTCGCCCGGTGTGCTGGTTTTGCAAACATCATACCTCGAGGACAAGTAACCCAAAAAATGAGGCGAAAGAAGCTACAACGGACCCCAAGGATAAGGAGAACAGGAAAAGATGCTAATCGAGTGAGCTCATTCGCTTTGGTCTTTTTTGTAAGATATATGATTTGGTTGATAGAACCTCAGGATCGACGGGAGATTTTGGCAATAAGGGTGGTGCTCGGGCTCAAGACAATTTGGAAGGGGGAGTTGGATCATAAAGAAGAGTTTCTTCCTTTGTTTGAAGAGGAAGAATCCGGTATGTACCTCATAGTTGGGCTATACCTTCCTTAGGTGTCAAATGTGATGCTATACCTGGTCGTTTAAATCAGATCTCCCTGAAGCATGTACGTTGCCCTGCCGTAACGTCAGAATGCCGCATCGCATCAGTTTCTGATACGTTGTTTTCTGCCCATGTCAGGGAATTTCTATAACATGTAGGTACCTCATTTCAATAACATGTAAGGATTGTGGGCAACACCTTCTTGGGGCCCCCAAGGCATGAATGGGGCCCTTAAGTCTCGAATTCACCCCCTAGGTCTGGTGTACTTTTTTTTATTTGTGGATGAAATTGTGGTACCAACATATCTATGAACCAGTGCTATAAATAGGTAAAAATAGTACCTACCTGTTTAGGCTATAAATTGGGGTTGAACAAAGAGTGTGGAGTACTAAAGGAGAGTAGAGGTCATAAAGAGTGTGGAGAACTAAAGGAGAGTGGAGGTCATCCTTATTTTTGCAAGCTTGGGCCGATGCTTTTAAGGAGGTTTCCTTGATAAGACTCTCTCGCCCTACTTCTGACCACTTTCCTTTGTTATTGAGTCTTGGTTGGCAGATTTGGGGTTCGACCCCATTTAGGTTTGAAAATATTTGGTTGGACCATCCAGATTTCCTCTCAAATGTGCGAAATTGGTGGGAAGCAATGAAGGTGAATGGGTGGCTAGGGTTTAAATTCATGACAAAGCTGAAACTCCTAAAAACCCATTTAATAAGGTGGAATAAGGAAAGCTTTGGCAAGATTGAGGATGGGAAGAGGAAAATTCAAAGTGAGATAGATGATATTGATAGATCTGAAAAAGAGAGATTGCCTCATCTGGACTTAGTGAGATGACACAATGAGCTTAAAAGGGAGTTGGCTGTTTTAGTTGTGAAGGAGCAACGTATGTGGAACGAAAAGTGTAAGTTTCATTGGCTAAAGGATGGTGACGAGAATACTAGTTTCTTTCACAGATGGGCAACTAGCAGAAGAAACGAGGCTTTCATTTCCTCCATAGAAGATATCGATGGGAATTTTTTGACCAATATGGATGAAATTGAAGCTGAGTTTTTGGGTTTCTATAAGAAACTTTATTCCAAAGATGTCCTCAGAAGTTTGTTTTTGAAGGTGTGAACTAGGTGCCTCTTAATTGTACTTTAAATAGGGAGCTGGAAAGTCCGTTTAGTGAAGACGAAGTTTATAGAGCTGTGCAGAGCCTTGGTAATCTTAAATCCCTGGGTCTCGACGGGATGACCAATGATTTTTTAAAAAACACTTGAAACATCTTGAAGGTCGACATTTTAGAGGTGTTCCAAGATTTTTTTCAAAATGGAGTTGTCAATAAAAGTACTAATGAGACCTACATTTGTCTTATCGCTAAAAAGTTATGAGTTAACAAGGTTAGTGAATTTCGACCTATTAGTCTCATTTCTTCCCTTTATAAGATGATTGCTAAAGTTCTTGCAGAGAGGTTAAAGAAAGTCCTTCCTCTTATTATTAGTGATGCTCAAACGGCTTTTGTTGAAGATAGATAGATTCTAGATGCGATCATGATTGCTTTCGAGGTGGTAGGAGAGTACAAAAGTGAGAAAAAAAGAAGGTTTCCTTCTTAAGCTCGATCTTGAGAAGGCTTACGATAAGGTCGATTGTGAGTATCTTGATGCAATCCTTAAGCTGAAAGGGTTCGGTTAGAGATGGAGGAGGTGGATTGGTGGTTGTTTGGGGAATACTACTTTTTCAGTTATGATTAATGGCAGACTTAGAGGTAAGATTTTTGAAGAAAGAGCGCTAGGGCAAGGGGATCTTATTTCTCCTTTTTTGTTTACTATTATTGGAGATGCTCTTAGTTGATCTATTCATTATGCGTGTGAAAAAAGGGTCCCGTAGGGCCTTTGAGTGGGAGCTAGCCAGTTGATGATTAACTATCTTCAATTTGCCGATGATACTCTTATCTTTTGCCCCTCTAGTGAAGGGTGCCTTCAAGCTTGGTGGGATTTCTTGGCTGTTCTGCTGAAGGGTGTTGGGTTATTTCTGAATGTAGCAAAGACGGCTTTTGTGGGCTTAAATATGGAAGAAGATGTGTTGTCTCAGAACGCTGCTTTGTGGGGTTGTAATGCTGATTTTCTGCTAGTGACCGACTTGGGGATCCCTTTGGGGGAGAATTACCGCTCTGCTGGTGGACAAGTTTCGAGCTAAAATTCAAAAGTGGAAGAATACTCCTCTTTCTAAAGGAGGTCGTCTCACCCTCGCGAATACCTCTTTAAATTGTCTCCCTCTTTATTGTTTCTCTTTATTTAAGGCGCTGATGAAAGTGATAAAGGAGATGGAAAAGGCGGTCAGAAACTTCTTTTGGAGTGGGGGTGCTTTTAATTCAGGCAACCACTTGGTCAAATGGGGGTCCTCTCCAATATGGGGGGTTGGGGATTGGTTCCTTGAGGCAAAGAAACAATGCCCTCCTTTTGAAGTGGTTTTGGAGATTTATGCAAAAGGAAAATGCTATGTGGAGGAAAGTTATTGCCAGTATGGGTGTGAGCCTATTGGGTGGTTGACCGTGAGCCTAATGGGTGGTTGACCCTTCCTCCTAAAGGTGCTTCTAAAGCTAGGCCTTGGGTGGAGATTGCGAAAAACAGTGCGCTGTTTATTAATTTTGTTTAGTTTAAGGCCAATTGTGGGAGCAGAATCAAGTTTTGGTGTGACAAATGGGTGGGAAGTTCCTCTTTGGAAGAGACATTTTCAGATCTCTTCCTTATTTCTCTTAAAAAAGAAGCTACGGTGGCTGAGTGTTGGAATAGCGTTCAAAATGATTGGGACCTTGGCTTCCGAAGGGGCATAATGGATAGAGAGGTTGATAGTTGGCTCAGTCTGGTGTCTTTGATTGACTCCTCAGTCAGATTGGGGGAGTGAGCGGACAAAGCTTATTGGTCTCTTGAAAAGTCTTGTCTCTTCTCTACGCGTTCAACTTTTGGGAAATTAACGGAAACTAGCCATAAACTTAATTCAGCCATCATCAATCTGATCTAAAAAGGTAGTGTTCCTAAAAAGATTAAAGTGTTTTTGTGGAGTCTTGCTCATAGAAGCTTAAATACTTAAGACAGATTACAAAAAAAGCTGAAAAATATAGCTTTGTCCCTTTCGGTTTGTGTTCTGTGCCTAAATGGTGAAGAATCTCTTGATCACCTTTTTATGAGATGTTCCTTTGTGGCCAAAGGTTGGTCTCGGTGCTTTCAAGCTTGTGGTCTTAGTTTGTGTTGTTCAACAAACTTGGACCAATGGTTTATTGAAGCTCTTAATGGTTGGTCTTTGAAAGGAAAAACTAGATTTTTGTGGTGGTGCATTTTTCAGGGGTTCCTCTGGGAGATTTGGAAGGAAAGAAACAGGAGGATTTTCGAAGATAAGTCGAATTCTTTTGAGACGTTTTGGAATACTGTACAAATTACTTCTTATTGGTGCTGTGTTAGAAACAGGAAATTCTTTTGTAATTATAGCCTAGCTCACCTCCTCTATAATTGGGAGCCGGTGCTTCATTAGTTTTTGTGGGAGGGGGCTCCTCGCCCCTTCGCCCTTAGGCTGTTCTTTCTTTCTTTTCAATGAAGTTGTTTCTTATAAAAAAAAAATTCACTTTTCTCTAAAGTATCATTCTTTTAGGCTAGGTATTGATAAAGATAAAATTGCATGTTGAATCAAGTGGCTTCTTTAACTCTTTTCTTGTAAATCGGCTACTTTCAAGCTCAACTCAAATTTGTCCATGTTTGTGTTCCTCTTTGACCTAGCTAATTTGGGAAGTAAGTTCCCTAAAAATGTTAAAGTTTCACTTTGGTCTATGGCTTACTAAGTGTTCATACTCAAGTTAGAATGCGAAGAAGAAATCCTTCCATTTTTTATTCCTCCTTAAATCTACACTTCGTGTAGAAAGGATGTGGAAATGCATTATCTTCCGTTCATTGTGATACAAAAGGGTGTTATAGATTTTTGGCCTCAATATTTGTCTTCAAAAGGACATTGTGGATTGGTTTTTGAAAGTGTTTTCAGGTTGGTGGTTCAAAGACAACGCTATAATTTTGTGAAGTGCTGGTCAAGAGGACATTAGGACATTGCTTTGGTCTTGTGGTTACAAAGAAAAAAATAGGATTTTTTTTAATGAATAACAAAACTTTAGAGAAAAATGAAAGAATACAAGAGCATACAAAAAGAGAGCCCACAAAGAAGGGAGACAAACTACAAAAAAAGCCTCCAATCAAGAGAAATAAGACTCTAACGGATAATTACAAAAGGGCTTTGTCACGCAACTCCACACGGACACATAGAATCTAACAAAGGACCAAACCTCACTCGGAGATCTCTTAAGCCCTCTAAAAATTCTATTGTTCCTCTCACCCCAAAGACCTCACATAATGACACACACACCTGCTTGTTACAAAAACCTTCCCTTCTCACGAAAGGGAGGATTGAGAAGGAACTCCTCAATCATCTTTCTGCAACCCCTATGCTTTGCCAAGCCTAAACTAAACTCCTCAAAAAATTGGTTCCAAACTGCCTAAGCAAAATCACAACCCCAAAGAATATGATCAAGATCCTCTACCGCCCTCTTGCAAAGGATGCAACACAATGATTAGGTTAGGCACCCTTCTCGACACCTTGTCAAGGTGTTAAGTCTTCTGTGGAGGAATTGCCAAACAAAAAACTTGACCTTCTTGGGAATTTTCACCTTCCACAACAAGGCATAGACAAAACCACTCAAGGGTTGGATTAACTAAACAAAGAAAAAATGATTTACACGAGAACCCTTCAAATGAACTAGGGTTCCGAGTACGAACATCTTTTCTCCTCGAATTGCAATAAAACTCATGCAAAGAAAGAAGGTCGACAATATTTGACTTTTCCTTATTGGACAAAGAACGTTGGAACCCCAACGAAGGACATGGGCTGAGACAAAACAACCGCTACTGAGTTGTTTCTCATAGAGGATAATTGGAATAAATGAGGAAACAAAGAGATCCCAACCACTTATCTTCCCAGAAAAAAGTGTGCCTCCCATCCCAACCGAGCAATGAACAAAAAGAGAAAAGAAAGGAAACTCCTCAGCGATGCCTTTCAAGGGTTTTTAAAAGTGCCTTTGATTCCACTCGAGATCCATTCAAAAGGAGACGATCTGAATTTGCTTGCAATAACCCTATGCCATGAGGTACAGACCTCTTGATGGAACCGCCAAAGCCATTTAGGCCAAAAGGGCCTTGTTAAAGGCTCTCACATTAATTACCTATCCCTAATCCCCTAAATTCCACAGGCTTTATAACCACCTCCCAATTGACTAAGTGTGTCTCTTTTCCCTCTTCAACTCCCTCCCAAAGAAAATCCCTCTCCAGGGTTTTACTCATCGACACAGGGATCCTAAAAAGGGATAAAAAGTAGATAGGGATCCCACTCAAGACGTGATGAGGGTAAGTCCGTCTCCTTTCAAGAAGAAACTTCTTTTCCTAGATGACAGTCTCTTCTGAATTTTACTCATAATGGGATCCCAAAATGAAAGGCGCTCGGGATTGTGACCTAAGGAAAGACCTAGGTAAGAAGAAGAGAACGATCCAATCTTGCACCAAACCATAGCTGCCCACCTGTCAGCTTAATAGGGTCACAGTTCAACCCCAAGAGTTGGCACTTAACCTTGTTAATCTTTAACTCAGAAATGGCCTCAAAGAAAGCTAGGAAATTATTCGGGTTGACAAACGAGAATAGAAAAAAAAAATAGTATCATTTGCAATCTGAAGATGAGACAGGGGCAAGTTATCCATAGCTACTTTGAAACCTTCAAGGACCTTATACTCCACCCCTCTAGAGATGATTCTACTTAAGACGTCCACAATGAGTAGGAAGAGATAGGGCGAGAGAGGATCACCCTATCTAAGACCCCTCGAGGCACAAAATCTACCCCTTGGTCTACCATTAACAAGGATTGAGTATCTCACCGATCTAATACAACTCCAAATTCATGACCTCCTTTGATATCCAAAACCTTCTTAGCAAGGGCTCTATCCAAGAAGTTCCAATCCATAGGGTTGTACATCTTTTCAAAATTTTGATAATTGTATACTAAGTGTATATAGCACCTGGCATCTAATGAAAGTGCTATTCATGGGGACTTTTGTAACTATGACTGTTTTTCTATAATCTTAGATTAGAGGAGATTTTTTTAATCTCCTGGATCCCTCTCTAGTCTCTCCCTTGGGAGGACGAAGAAGAATAAGAAACAAGGAGGCTGGTACAATGTGATTGACAATTTTATATCGTTGGATGTAGGTTAGAGAAACTAAAAATTGTAGGTTCATTATGCATCGATTAGATGGAGGCGGCCACATTGAGTAATTTTCTGGAAGGGAGGTTCAATGTAGTTGTGTTTAGAACTTAGACAAAAAAAAAAAAAAAAAACTAAAACAATGTCTATATTTATCAAGGTACCTTTTTTTTGTTAGAATATTTACAAATGAAGTGGTTGGTTTTTTCTCTTATGAAAATTTAATTATGGATGTGGATGTTGAAATGAGTGTTATTAAAGTATGTGGGTGTTGAAATGAATATGATGAAGTTTGTAGAAGTAACAAAATATCATTTATTCGCAGACTTTCTGTCATTGTATCTCTCTGGAAATAATCTGAATGACGTTATTTCTCATTAGTGCCATCGGAAGGAAGAAATATTGATTATCTGCGTTAATATTGATGTCATGTAATGCATATTGCAGGACTATGAAATGCTAGTTGCACGAGAGCAAAGACGAGTCGCCGAGGCTGGTGTTCGTTTGACAAGAACTTTAAGTTAATTTCCGAAGAAAAAGATAAAAAATACTTTCACATACTTCAACCATGGAGACATGCTGCTCCAACGATACAAATTGTAATGTCATATGTTGGACATAATTTTAACTCACAGTTATGTAATATTAAACACTGTAATTTTTTTTCCTTTTAGATGACATTGATTGACATAATATCTGTTATGTAATACAAGTGTTTGTTGAAGTTTTCTATTGAACTTTCTTCTTGAGTGTGCTTGTTTAAATTGCTTAAATTCGCTTGGCCAACCGATTTCAAGTAGTTGGATGTTTTAGGCATCGAGAGGTCAAAACATGTGGAAAGGCTTAAGAAGAACAAGAGTGAACAAAATTTTGCTAGGTTGTTTTAGGGACATCTCAATCACTTGTGGTGTCATAATGGGGTGGTAGAAATTGAACAATAGTTGCATAGAGGAATCTAACTTCTATTGTTTGTGAGCGCGATACTAGGAGGGAGGCGATCAAAGGATCCCTAGCCTAAGTTCATTAGTTACTTCTCCAATGCATGTGTGTTGAATGAACCGACAAGTTAGCACTAGGCGCTGCGGGCAGGTCTTGATATTTTCACTATAAGAGTTTATCTCGTTACTTTGAAATTTCTATCGCCTAGCATTACTCCATCGCATTGTTTTTACTTCAACACACTTTTATTTCCTCAACTTTACTTTATCACATTTTTACATCATTTACCGCTTAGTTTACTGATTAGCGTGCTATAGTTATTTTGAAAAGAAAATTAAAGTTATTATTCCCATTTCCTTATGGATTTCGACCTTGGAATACAAATCAGGTACTACTTGCTGACGTTTTATTGTACACTTGTGCTAGTGCGCAAGTTGACAGTTTATTTGTTAAGTGTTGTCGCGTGAAGTTGAGCGCATCTTTGTTAATAGAGCATAAAAACAGCAAGCATTATAATTAAAGTAAATGCAAGGACATTTAGGTTAGTAATTAGTTGAGCATGTTTGATTGAGATCGACAGGAGAGATGTGTGAAAGCTAGTTCCACTGATTTAAAGTAAATGCAAATTTTGGGGAGTACTACCCCATAATGATTCAGGCACCTAGCTAGATATTACCTTCTTGAATGTGAGGGAGCTGAATTGAGGCTTTCAAGCCAGTGTAGTGGGAAAATGAATGAAGGATTTCATACCACTACTCTAGATTGGTAAATGCATAAATATTTAGGCTATGCACACACTCACGCAATGAATTCAAAGTTTTGTTTAAATTGTTCATGGTCTAGGCATGTTCTTCAAAGACAAATTTTGCTTAATTCTATTTTTGAGATCATTGAGAATTGAGTCATTTATTTGTGCAACTTCTAAGACAAATTTGATTGGTGTGTTTTATTTTGTTTTGCTCAAGACTAGCAAAAGGTGAAGTGTGGGGGTATTTGATAGCACTAATTTAATGCTATGTTTATGCCCATTATTTAGCTAGTTTTGCTGTGAATAGGTGATCTTTGATGCTTATTTCTTATGTATTTCTGGAAACTGAGCAATTCAAGGTGAATTAATGAATTTGAAAGATTATGGGCATTTTGGAACAAGAAGAAAGTCAATTTTGAGGCTAAAGATAGAAAATGAGTTATATGGAGCTTTTGGATCCGAGAGTAGGAAATTGAGACGCCGAAAATGGCATCAAAATGCCAAAGTTTTAGAGCAAACAAGGGAGGTAGCGTCGAGACGCTGCTGTGTAGCATCTCGACACTACAAAAACACGAAGTTTGGAGTTTCTGTTCGAAGTGTCAAGAGGCTACATATAGTGTTGAGACGCTACAATGGCGTCTCGACGCTACCCTCTCGCACTTAAGTAGAACGACACCGTTTTGGCAGCATCGAGATGTTGTCCTTTAAGGGGGAGACCAACTTTAGGGTTTTAGGCCAATTTTTGATTTCACACCATCTACGAACTTGTGGAGCTCAATTTGGAGTGTTCGGGAGTGGTTTTCAAGGCTCATGATCATGAAATTTGAGGTAAAAATTGAGGATTCAGTGTTGACAGTCTTTTATTGCTTTCTTTACCCTTTTTGATGTTATTTAGGGGTGTAATTTTGGGTTTAATGTACTGTTTAATGAGGATGATTGGCTGAATTTAATTGTTTAGGGGTTGAGAGCACTTTTAGACTTGTAATTATGCTTTAATTGATAGTATTGCCTATTATTTGCTCTTTATGCATGATTCATTTGAATGAATTGTACTCAATGCTTCTAATTAATTGGCACTAATTAGTTGTTGTTAGTCTTAAATGTGGCTTGAAAGAGAGAATTTAAGATAAAATTAATTCATTCCACACCTATAATTTGCCTAAGTGACTTGATTAATAGAGGATAGGTAAGGCTAATAATGAACGAGCTTAGTTTAATTAATTGGCTAATTAAAGCGAAGTATACTTGGTTAATGGTTAATTAAGCATGTTTGGATGAGACCGACATGAGATTTCAACTATGTTATCTCTAGGTCTATGAATTAAGGAGAGTTAATTAATTGGCATAATTATGGTCCAAAGTGTGCTCGATCCCCTAAACATCCCTAAGCCTTGTTGTCTCCACCGTTTTAATTTTTATGTTTTTTATTTTATTTTTCTTTCAAAGCATCTTTTATTATTTTTTCCTAAATAATTCATGTCATTAGTATTTCTAATAATTATTCAATTTGAAATCAATTTTACACTCTCTTGGGATTCGATACTCGGTACTCAAATACCGTTTTCTACTACTTGATGATGTGCGCTTGTGTGACGTCGAATAGCCATGCGTTGAGGGAAAAAGAAAATGAAGTTGCACCGAAAGAAAGTTCCTATCAGAATCGACATGTAGTGAAGCCTAACCCACCTTTCTCTAAGAGACTTCGTAAGAAAAATGACGACACTTAATTTAGGAAATTTATAGATGTGCTGAAGCAGTTACACATCAATATACCTCTCATTGAAGCACTGGAGCAAATGCCCAGTTGTGCCAAGTTCTTGAAAGATATTCGCACCAAAAGAAGGTCGTTGGTTGAATTTGAGATAGTAAGAGCTTTATAATCCCTTGCTCCATTGGAGGGGTAGACATTGGATATGCATTGTGCGACTTAGGCACAAGCATAGATCTAATGCCACTGTCTCTATTCAATAATTTAGGAATTAGCGAAGAAAGACTAATAGCACTAATTTAGTATTATATTTATGCTTATAATTAGCTTGTTTTATGGTGTTATTGTGGTTGTTTACGTGGATTTTTCATGTATTTCAGAAAATTGAGGAATTTGAAGCGATTTGGTGAAATGTGAGTATTTTTATGTGACTGGGAACTTAAATGGAGACATTTTGGAGGTCAAGGAGTTGATGAGGCGCTGCAAAGCAATTTTGGCCTAGAGGTTGGCGTCAAGACACTCAAAATGGCATCAAGACGTCAATTCTTATTATGCAAACTTGAGAGCCAGTGTTGAGACGTTGTCCTGTGGCGTCCAACGCTGGAAACAGTACGCATGAGGAAGTCCATCCTGAGAGTCACAACGTTGTCCTCAGCGTCTCGCCATTGAGGGCGCGTGCCTTAATGAAACTGTACGTTTTGGCTAGCGTCGAAATGTTGTGATGAGGCCTACTATTTATTCATCGTTTCATGACAGAATTAAGGAAGACCAATTGAGGGTTTTAGCTCTGTTTTACAATTTTTTACCTTCTTAGGACCTGTGGAGCATGATCGGAGGTGTTTGGAAGCAGATCTCGAGGCTCGAGAGTCCAAGAATCTAGGCAGCAGTTGAGATTATGGCGTCAACAAGTCTAGTTTAATGTTTTCTTCCTGTGTTTCATGTCTTTTAGAGCTGTAGGACAAAGTTTGGTGTACTTTTTCATGGATATGATGGGATGAATTTAGTTTTTTAAGGGTTAAGAGTACATTTAAAATGACTTTTATAGATTAATTGATATTATTGCACTTAATTTCTCTATTTGAAAATTCATTGGAATGAATTGTGTTTAATGCCTCTAATTAATTGGCAATTAATTAGTTGATTCTAGTCTTGAATTAAGCTCGACAAAGGAAATTTAGTACCAAATTAATTCATTCAACACTTGAATTTTGCCTAATTGACATAGGATTAACAATTGACTGGTGAGGCTAATGATGAGGGGACTTAATTCAATTCAATTAATTAAATTAACGCTAAGGAAACTTAGGTTAGTAATTAATTGAGCATGTTCAATTGAGACTAACAGGAGAGTTCAACCATTTTTGCTCGAGGTTTATGAATTCAATTGAATAAATTAAATGGCAATTGCAATTAACCATAATTGTGACTGATTGTGTGCTCGATCCTTAAACTTCCCCTTAATTGCTATCTCCACCGCTATTTTAATTGCTTTCTAGTTTAGATTAATTTCAGAGCATCCTTTTGTTTAGCGTTTTCACTAAATAATTCAAAATTTAAGTATTCCTAAGATCAATTAAATAGAGAGAATTCCTTTTTCGCTTCCCTGTGGATTCAACACTCGATAATATTTATTATTTTATATTATTTGATCACGTGCACTTGCGTGTCAACGAACAAAGACCCACTGCAGTGATGCTTCAATTGGCAAACCGATCCATCATCGACCCAAAGTGTAAAATAGAAGACGTGTTGGTCAAGGTGGAGGAGTTTATCTATCCAATTGACTTCATTATTCTAGACTATGAGGCAGATGAGGATGTGCTTATCATACTTGGGCACCCTTTCTTCACTACTAAGCAAGCGTTGATTGATGTGCCAACAGGATTATTGACAATGTGCGTGGATGAAGAGGAAGCTAACTTCAATATTTTTTATGCCATAAAATATCATGACGTTGAGTATTGTACCTTCATTCAACGTTTGAATCTAGGAGACATTCAGTGGAATAGTTAAGATGAACTTGAAGTTGGGAGTTTGACATTGATGCACAATACATTGAAGGAAGAGAAGGTCGGACTTATCAATACAACCGTGAACCAATTTGAGCCCCTGCACTTAGATGAAAGGACAACACAAGTGCTTAAATCATCTGTAGAGGATCCTCCAACTGTGGAGATTAAACCTCTTCTGACGTATTTAAAATACACATTTCTTGGCCAAATAACACTTTACTAGATTATTTTTTCTTCCTTTAAATCTGAACTTGAACTTCTACTTTTACAGGAAGAAGCATAAAAAGACAATCGACTAGACATTAGCAAACATCAGGGGAATCAATATGTCATATTGTATGAACATTATTTGTCTAGAAGAAGGAAAGTCCAGTTCCATTGAGGCTCCTCGTAGCTGAATCCTATAATGAAGGGAGTGGTGAAGAAAGAGGTGATCAAGTGGCTCAACACAAGGGTGATGTACCTACTCTTAGATAGCAACTGGGTAAGTCTTGTCCAATGTGTGCCAAAGAAAGGAGGAATGATTGTAGTCACAAATCACAAGAATGAACTTATCCCAATGCGTACAGTTACAAGCTGGCGCATTTGCATGGATTAGCGAAAGCTCAATGAGGTGGCTAAGAAAGACCACTTATGTTTACCCTTCATTAATCATATGCTGGATCGTTTGGCAGGACAATCATTCTACTGCTTTCTTAATGGTTACTTGGGATATAATTAGATTACATCGTACCTGAGGATTAAGAAAAAACAACCTTCACCTGCACATATAGGATTTACACCTTCAGAATTATGCCATTCGACCTTTGTAATGTGTCAGGCACTTTTCAACAATGCATGATGGTAATTTTCTTTGACCTTCTAGAAGGATGCCATTTGGAGATTCGTATCAAGATTGCCTGAAGAATTTGGAAGCAGTGCGGGTTAGATGCAAGGAGACTAACTTGGTGCTGAATTAGCAAAAATGTCACTTCATGAGGGAAAAGGGCATCATGTTAGGTCAACGCATATCTAGAGAAGAGACTCCAGACCTTAAGGGAGGTTCGTGAAGTGGGATCCACTTCTTTAGGATGTTTAGTGAGTCATCTGGCCACTGATTCATTGATAGCCTTTCAGAAGCTTAATTCTTTTGATACCACTGAGTTTGGGCAGTTGAGGGAGTGGATCATTAATATTGGGGATGAGCTAGATAGTTTTAGCACACACCAAGATCCAGTCAGTGAGGAAGTAAAATAAGATGAGCTTACTATTATAGAAGAGTTAGTTCAGGAGGTAGAGTTTAAGGCCGTAAAGCCTTTGTCTGTTTTATCTTATAATTCTTCTTTTTATCCTGAGTGTTTTTTTTCTTCTTCTCATGAGTCTGTGTCAGAGTCTTTTTATTTTGATCTTTTGCATTTTATGTTTTTCTTATCTAAAAATACAAAAAATATTTTTGCTTTAGAGTCTCATGAGAAGCTAGTGATCTTGCTAGCTCTAGTTTGTTTCATTGACTCTAGGAAGAAGAGCTCGAAGAAATAGGAGAATTTTTACGTACTTTGAGAGCCCACATGAGCTCCGTCTAGCTAAAGATGTTAAATAAGCACTTCATGGGAGGCAACCCAAGTTTTTCCTTTGTTTTCTTTCCTTTTTGAGTTTTCTTACTTTTGTTTGTTGTTTTTATTTTAGCTTATTTTGTATTGATCTCATATTCCTGTCCGTTGATTGATCTAGGAGCTCGAGTTACAGATTATCTCTTCCATCATGCACCTCAATTGGTCAGGTTGAATCGAAGATTCTCTCGCACTCTAGGGCAGTACCATTCCCCTTTTTATTTCTTTTAAATTGTTCCTTAAGAATGCTTAATTAGTTGGGTAGTTTATACATTGAGGACAATGTATGCTTTAAGTGTGAGGGGATGTTTGCTGTTTTGATTTGATTTGAGCTTTATTGAAATTTTTTTGTTAATTATGTGATGATTCTGTTGCATTATGTGTGATGAGGACAATCTGTGATGTGTTATGAATAGTATAATTTTTGCGATTTTTGTGACATATGAGAGCATGTCTAGGATTCAAGTAAATTTAATTTTTTCTTGGAATTTCTTGCACTTGTGAAGCACTTAGCCTACTTATTAGTGATTTTGAATGCTTAGAATAGATTTATTTAACCTAGATGTTCATTGTCACCCCGATAGGCTTAAGTTTTAGTTAGAAGGTTGTCTTGCATGATAGTCTGTAATATTGAGCTTAGGAGGGAAAAACATGTTTATCTGCCTGTTAAAAACATAAAATAAAATAAATAAAAAGAAAAAAAAAGAAAAGAAAAAGAAAGGAAAAGAAAGGAAAAGAAGAAAGAGAAAGAGAGAAAAAAAAAAGAATAAAATAGCTTATTGTGCTTATTAATCAAGGGCAAAAAGAGCTGTCTCTATTGTGATCAGTTAGGCCACTCATTGAGCAAGTGCTATGGGTAAGAGTCTCGACAACAGTTGTGCGAAAGCTAGTTTCCTTAAGTGTTTAAAGAAAAATGCAAGCTTGGGGGAGTGTTACCCCGTAGTTGTTCAGGCACCCTAGTCAGATATTACTCTCATGAGTGTTGAGATGTTTGATAATTGGTGCTTAGGGCCAATGTAGGGGGAAGATGAATTGAGGATTCTATAAATCTTTCTAGGCTAGTAGAGATCAAATAAGGAAGGCTATGCACATATTTTCAAGGAAGGAAGGTTTAAAGTTTAAATCTGTTTGATGATTTGATGTGTTTGAGTATTTCCTTTAATTATAACTCTTTTGCTAATTAGAACTTTGAGGTTTGAGTCACTTTGATGTAATGGATCACATATGGGTTTTGTTTTAGCTTTGCTTGGGACTAGCAAAAGTTTAAGTGTGGAGGTATTTGATAGCACTATTTTTTTTGCTATATTTATGCCCATTTATTAGCTAGTTTTATGTTGAATTAGTGAGCTTTTATGTCTTTTTCTCTTGATTTTGTAGAAATCGAGCTAAAGGAGAAAAACTAAGTATTTGGGATTAAATTGATGTATTTGAGGACATTTTGTAGCTATTTTGGAGAGCGAAGAAGAGAATAGATGATGCACTAGCTGTTGGGGCCAAGGGGACAGTGTTGTAATGCTTGAAATGGAGTTGCAACGCCTATTTGTAATGTCCAAATCCAAGAGCTAGCGTTGCAATGCCAGAAACGTGTTGAAGAGGAAGTATTGGTCCGTAGTGTAGCAACGCTATTTACAGCGTTGCAACCCTACCCCTGCGCATAAGGCAAAGTAGTAGCATTTTAGGATAGCATTGCAACGTTGTCTCGATAGACAGTATTTATTCATCGCTTTTTCTTCGTCCAAAAGGAGGCCATTTCGATAGAGAATACCTTAATCTCAATTCCAGAGCGTCTTGGGTGGATTTTGGAGCTGAGTTGACGATTTTGGAGCTCAGTTCGTGGTAGATCACCTCAGGAACGCGAGATCATCATTTACCTAAGCATTCCTTCTTTTTCCTTTATTTTTTAGTATCTAGATTAGCTTGTAATTAGGGATTTTCTGGTTGTAATTGCTGAACATGTTTAGTTAGTTCCTAATTTCTATGGGCTATTGTAATTCTTAGACCATTGCACTTAATTTTACTTAATTTATTTTGTGATTGTGGTTTAATTAAGTGTTTATGTTCATTTATGCATTTTTTGCTTAATGCCCTTAGATTGTGTCGATTAATTGAGGTAGGACGAGGTTGAACTCGACAAAGGTAATGCACAATTAGTTAGCTACTGGAGTGACAATGGGATAAAAGGTTAATTAATTGTAGTTAGTGCTGAAGATTAATTAATTGAACACTGTCTAATTGATTAGTTACTAAGCAGAGGCTCCACAGAGATAAGCGTAGACTAGAACTGAATGCATGACTATAGATTAATTACCTGAGTGAAGTAGGAGTAATAATTAATCTATAGAGGTCAGTGACGAAGAGTCGTAATGCCTTG
This sequence comes from Trichosanthes truncata, assembly GCA_033996785.1. Lineage (NCBI taxonomy): Eukaryota > Viridiplantae > Streptophyta > Magnoliopsida > Cucurbitales > Cucurbitaceae > Trichosanthes > Trichosanthes truncata. Next base: position 21,448,956 of record JAWPNB010000003.1, on the reverse strand, counting down.
TATGACTTAGCTAGCGTCGAGGGAAACCTAGATTAGTTAATAATATTGAGATTTGGAGGAGACTGACAAGAGATTCCATGACCTTAGGCTTTAAGGCTTATGAATTGAATGCTTGATTGTGCCTAATTGCTAGCTTAATTAAGTAAATTAAGGTCCAAGAATGCAATCAACACCCATGAATTAACTATCGATTTGTGTCTTCCATTTATTTCTTGCTTTCTATGATTAGTTGTTATTTTCCTGTTTGCTCTTGCTTTCTGTTCTCTAAATAAAGTAAAGTGAGATTATTTGCAGTACTTAACTGAATTAAAAACCAATCTCTGTGGGATACGATACTTGGAACTCATGTGCCATTTTTTTATTACTTCGATCACGTTACTTGTGTGTACATCCCGATTAGTACTCTAGAGCTTTTATTATTTCTTTGATCGCATACGCTTGCGTGTACACATTTTCGATCAAGTTTTTGGCATCGTTGCTAGGGAAGCGACGAAGTTTTTTTTTTTTTTTTTCCCATTGGTTAATATTAGGAAGAAAGTAGGGGGAGTTAGTTTAGAGGTTTTTTTGTGGTTTTGTTGTATATATTTGTGTTTGCTTTTTTTTTTTTTAATTTTTTAATTTTTTATTTCTGAGTTTTGTTGTTTTTTACTGTTTTTTTTTTTTGGGTTGGTTTTTCCGAGGAGGTCGTTGCTTTATGCATAGTGATAAAGAGGCTAATATTTTGTCTTTAGACCTTGAAATTTGCAGAACTTGTAGGAGGTTAAAGAAAGAAACACAAATCAATATGGCAGAGCGCAACAAGGAGGGGAGGAAGCCAATCCGTGACTATTTCCAGTCCGTATTCCCGATGGACCATTATGAGATTGTGCATGCTCCTATCTAGGGAAACAACTTTGAAAGGACTTCCATTTGAAGTCTCGCACTCACATCTCAGACTTTTCTCAAGATCTGAGGCACAATAAAGTTAAATGGGGTTTCTCCTCATACTATTTAGACTAAGATTATTTCCTTTCTTGTTGCAGGATAAAGCTAAGGACTGGCTCAAATCCCTGAAGTCGGGTAGCGTATCTTAATGGGACAAGCTAACCTAGGCCACCTTGACGAATTTTCCCCCCCAACAAAGATGACGAAGCTGAGGACGAAGATTGGTACATTCTGCCAGCTCGATGAAAAGCAATTGTATAAAAGCTGGGAAAGATACAAGGAGATGTTTAGGAAGTGCCCCAACACGACTATCCAGATTAGTTACAGGTATAGTTGTTCTATAATAAGTTATTTGTGAGTACTAAAACCATTCTTGACACCATTGCAAAGGGGAGTTTCCTAGCGAAGGTTGTAGATGAGGCACATGCGTTGTTGGAGGAAATGGCCGCCAAGAGTTATCAATGGCCATTAGATAGTTCCACATCCACATCGAGATTCGTTGAGGAATCTACAAGATTGACGAGGTAAGTGCTTTAAAAGCTCAAATGGCATTCTTAACTAATGTTTTGAATAAACTTTTGACTATAGAAGCCACCCAGTCAATTGCCTCCTTAGTAGTATTGAACTCGAAAGGAGTTGAGGACTAGTTTATTGAGTAGTGCCAATACATGCAGAACAGAGGATATGGATATCAAGGCCCTCAGAACGAGAATTTACGCTAACCAAAAAAATGTTTTGTAGCCACCTGAGTTTTCAAGAACATCAAACCAAGAGAAGAAATTAAACCTGGAGGAGATAATGGAAACCTTCATTAAAGAATAAAAAGGAGTGAACCAACACTTTCAGACGACCATCACTACCCTAGCGACGACGGTGAGTGCCACGACACGGTGCTGAAGAACATGAAAGTTCAAATATGGTAGATCTCCATCGCAGTCAATGCCCTTCAGAAGGGCAAGTTCCCCAGTGATATTGAGGTGAACTCATGAGAGAAATGGAAGGCCATAACACTGAGGAGTGGGATCTGGTTACGAGTGGTGTTGGCAAAGAACGTGGATGATGAGACGATTGAGAGTCCAGAGGCCGTGGCAAAAAAAACCACACCAAGTAAGTTTTCTGACCCATTTTTTATTTTAATTTTGCTAATGGGTATTGTGGTTCAAAACAAGAAAAGAGAGATGAAGGTGAGGAGAAACGATTTGAGAAGAAGAACTGTAAAGAAGAAGATAAGATGAATAAAACCTTCCTGGACTTGATTGTTGAGGAGTCCAAGGAGTTGCCATGGGATATGGAGTCACCTAGACACCGACATGTGGATAGAGGAGCACACATTAGACCTCCTAGGAGGTGTGGAGAGTGCCCGACATTTGATTATAGGGAGTTTCCTTTTCCCCAGCGCTTTAAGGATTCAAAATTAGATGAACAATTTTTTGATTTCTTGAATATGTTTAGAAAATTGCATATCAATATTCCTTTTGTAATATCGCTTGCCAACATGCCTACTTACGGGAGGTTTATGAAGGAGATGTTCTCAAAGAAAAGGAGATTTAAGGTGAATGCAATGCTCAGTTTGTTAGAGATGAGCACTACAATTTTGAAGAAGAAGTTGACTACAAAACTCAATGATCAAGGGAGTATTACCATTCACTGTTCGCTAGGCACTTTAAATATTGATAGGGCTTTATGCCATTTGAGATCTATTATAAACTTAATGCCTTACTCTATCTATTGGAGACTAGGATTGCAGGAAATACAGGCCACAACAATTTTTCTACAACTAGCCGACCGACTAATAACAAAACCCAAAAGTATAGTTGAACATGTTCTTGTTAAGGTTAACAAGTTCTTGTTGATTTTGTAGTATTGGAGATGGAGGAAGATGAGAAGATCCCAATTATCCTAGATAGACCATTCTTGTCTACCAGTAGAGCGGACATCAACATGTGCTGAGGTACGTTGACCTTGCAAGTCAACGATGAGCTGGTAAGATTTAGCATTTTTTACCCTTTAGATTCTTTTGAGAATAGAGACAAATTCTTAAGGGTTGAACTTGTCGAGGTATCTTCTTCTGCTATGAAGAAACATTCTGCTATGCTTGAGGTGTTGCATGATGCTCGTATCGATGTATCTCCGTCTACTACTTCTTCTGTTTCTTTTTCTACTAATATTGGATCTAAGAATGGTGTAGTTGGTTCTGATAATATGGATATTGACTCTGTTGCTGTAGAAAAAAATAATTTGTTTGATGATAGTTTTTTGTCTTTGCAGAAAAATGATGATGTTGATTTTCCTGATCCCCTTGATTGCATGTTAACTGATTGTGCCTTGAGTGAATCTATTTTTTGTGCGAATCGTTTAAGTGAGGGCATTCAATGTGTTTTGAGTATTGAGCATGTGCTGGGTGATTTTTTTTTAAAATAGTGATTTCTTTAACTTCCATGATGCCATGCTTAATAAGAATTTGAAGTTTGAAAAGAATGAATTTGAGAATTTGTTGAAAAATGATTTAGTTTTCAAGGATGAGCATGGTTTGTCTGTTGTGCCTCCACATTTGAGTTCTGTCTTGGATGGGAATCACGAGGAAATGTATGCTTTAGGTGCTCAAGAATTTTATGTTGCTTTTCTTGTTATTCATAATTCTTTCTCCAGTGTGTGATTGGTTGTCCTAATGTGAAATATGTGGGAGATAGTACTGTTGGTATTGAGAATGCAGGAAGTAGGGAAGATGTTCGATTCTTTATCTTTGAGACACATTGAGAAGTGTTTAGGGAATGTCGAGCTAATGACACTAAACAAGCGCTTCTTGGGAGGCAACCCAAGGGTTCTTTACTTGTTAGTCGCTTAGTTCGCTTTCGTTTTTGTTGTTAGTTGAATAAATGGCCCATGTCTATTTTGTAGTTCCCTTTGGATTTTTGAAATCAATTATGATCATTATTGGAGGTCTCGTTGTTTCAGGAAAATACCCTTACCCTTAATCTTTTCATTTGTCCTTTTTGCATTTTTAATTGCTTTAGTGTAAACATTGAGGACAATGTTTGGTTTAAGTGTAGGGAGAATGGTGCTACGCTTGTGTGAGGTAGAATTTGATTTAAATTGTTGATTTTTTTAGGATTTTTTATGCCAAGTGATTATGAAATTATGTGATTTGTGCTATGTAGTGGATTATTTTTTGCATATGTATTGTGGAATTTGAGCATGTTGAAATTCGAGTATTTTGAAAATTTTTCTTTGAAATCTTTGCATATGTGAGCACTTAGCCTAGTGTTGATAAGTTAAAAATTTAGAGTTTTATGTTTTCTAGAAGTTTGTTGTCACTTTAATAGGCTTAAGGTATGGTTTGTAAGTGAACTTGTGAGATAGTCTGTGATTTTGAGCTTAGGAGTAAGAAAATGTATTAATTTATCGGCGAAAAAGAAAATTTTTAGCTAAAAAAAAAATTCTTAGTGAGAAAAGAAAAAAATAAAGTACTTTGCATGAACTTTAGTATTCGGAGGTAAAAAGAGCTACCTCTATCGTGATCAGTTAGGTTGTCCATCGAGCGAGTGCTTTGGATAAGGGTCTCTGCGTTAGTTGTGTGAAAGCTAGTGACCCTGATTGTGGTAAAAAGCAAGTGTAGGGGAGTACTACCCCATAGTGAGTACAAGCACCTAGCTTTTTATTACGTTGTGAGGGAGCTGAATTGGGTCTTTCGAGCAAGTGTAGAGGGAAGATGAATGGAGGATTGCATAACACTACTCTAAATTAGCAAATGAGTCATTTATTAGGCTATGCACACACACACGCAAAGAATTCAAAGTTTCATTTGAATTGCTCGTGATGTAGGTATATTCTCATTCTAATTCCACTATTGAGTGCATTAAGAATGAAGTCATTTATGCATGCAATTTTCTGAAGTATTATCTTCTTAGTGGGAGTTTTATTTTACTTTGCTCGGGACTAGCAAAAGGTTAAGTGTGAAGGTATTTGATAGCACTAATTTAGTGCTATATTTATGACCAATTAATTGCTAGTTTTGCGTGTAATGTGAGCTTTTAAGTGAATATTTTTCATATTTAAAGAAACCGAGCAACTTAGATTGAAGTTGATGAAATTGGAGTTTCAGGTGAATTATGGAGCTTAAAAGAACTCAAATTGGAGCTAAGTATGAAGAAGAGGGACTTCACAAGCATATTTGGCCGGGGGGATAACATCTTGACGTTGAAAATACCATTGAGATGTTGTATTTTCATGCTCAAACCCGAGAGCTAATGTTTCGATGTTGTCCTTTGGTGTATTGCTTTAGAGAGGCACACATGTGAGGATTTGTTTACTGTAAGACGATGTGTCGAAACGTAGTATAAATGCATTATTTCGAGACTAAAATTAGGGAGACCACTTTAGGGTTTTTAGCCCTTTTTACGAGTTCTCACCTTCTTGGGACCTATAGAGCACGAAATGGAGGGTTCAGAAGCAGTGTTCGAGGCTTTGGATTGTGGAATTCGAGGTTGTAGTTGAGATTTCAGCGACGACAGTTCTCTTTATTGCTTTCTTCCTCTATTTTATGTTTCTTAGGGCTGTAAGGATGGGAATGCTGTGCTGTATGATGAACTATATGGGCTGATTTAATTAGTTTAGGGGTTATGAGAACAATTGGGATTGTAATTATGGTGTAATCGATACTTTTGACATTTAATTGCTTGTTTAATTTCTTTTAATTGAATTGTTTGTAATGCTTCTCATTAATTAGCCATTAATGAGTCAATCATAGTCTTAATTCGAGCTTGACGGAGATATTTTAGGATAGAATTAATTCAATTAACACCCTTAAATTGCTTAAGTGACATATAAATAACAATTGATGGGTGAGGCTTATTATGAGTGGGCTTAATCCCAATTAATTAATGAACGCTAAGGACACTTAGGTAAGCGATTAATTAGCGTGTTCGAATGAGACCAATAGGAGATTTTGACTGGTTTAGCTCTATGAAATTAGCAAGATTAATTAAATGTCATGTTCGATTCCCATAATTGCAACCTAAAGTGTGCTCGATTCCCTAAACTTCCCATTGATTGGGTATCTCCAACCCGTTTATTCGCTTTCTAGTTATATTTAATTTCCAAGCATTACAATTTCTATAGTTTTTCCTAAATAACTCCGAGCATGATTAATTCTAATAATTAATTAACTAGAAAAAGGCTTCATTTTTGCTTCAAGTGGGGTATGATACTTGGTACTCTAGTGTCGTGTTATTATTACTTCAATCGCGTGCGTTTGTGTGTACACATTCCCAATCAAAAGGCAATGCAAGGAATGAGTATGCGTTTAAGCAATCAAATTTTGGATCTAACCCGTATTTCGATATCTCATCACCAATGTTGATAAGCCAAAACAAAGGTAACACAACCAATAGGGTATCTCTCGAAAAAAGAAAAGGAAAAGAAATGATTGCTGTAAACCCGGAATCCCTCCTTGAAAATTCTTAAGAAAAAATGTATTGGTAAGCTTGTTAAAAAAAAAGAGAAAGAAAGGTGGAATGTGTTGTATTGTTTTTTCTAAATAAAAAAAAAAAAAAAAAGAAGAAACTAAAACAAAAGAGAAATGGAAAGTGGAAGGTGTATGTTTTGTTTTAAAAAAAAAAAAAAAAGAAAAAGGAAAAAGAAATGTGGGAATGGATAAACTTTGGAGCACTCACCACCAAAAAAATAATTAAATAAGTTTTTTTAACCCATTTTCTCCCATTTGCTTCTTTTTTATTAAAGAAAAACAGGGAATTTCATGGGAGAGGATGAGAGAAAGAGAGGAAGGAGGATTTTCTTAGTTTTGAAGTTGAAAAAGAAAGGGAGAAGATTCAATTCAAGGTTGCATGGCAGATTTGGTGATCAATCCTGCTCACTGCTGATATTTGGGTTGTTTTGAGCTCCACAAGAAGAATTAAGAGGTGAGGTTTGATTTTATGGAAATTTAACTCATTTTCAAACAAATTTCGTGAAGGAAGCTCGAGCAAAATCTGATGTTATGTTAATGATTTGTGAAGAGGGATTTGAAGGAATGTTTTTGCTGTCAAATCCGGGGAACCTCTGTTTGTTTTGGATGTTCTGATCTGTGGACTTCGAATTAGAAGCTGTATTAGGTATGGTTGGAAAGATGATTTAATTTCCTATAACTTTCATGAAGATGTCGTGGTTAGAAATTGACTAGAAGTTGCTTTAAAATTCATGTTAAGTTCAGGGTGCAGCAGGGAAACGAGTCTGGAAAGTGCAGAAACCTATTTTGTAGGAAGTAGCTTTCGAGGTATTTACGGACATATCCTTTAGGAATTTCAATTTTATTCCTTCAGATAAGTTTTATAGGGTTCAAAAAGGAAGAGTTTGGTATAAAGAACATCATTTTTGAGCAAGTAGTGGAAAAGTTATAGGTGTGTGAGTTTAGGGTATAAAATCTGTAAAGTGCAGGAAATAGATGGGAGGGTTTTTTGCAACCCTAGGCCTTAAGTTCGTGAGGTCAAGATTCTAATGCTTGGTTTTGTTTATTTGGCAGGCCAAGAAGAAATAGGACAAATTTACGGACCGAGAATCTAATATTAACGCTGTGAGTGACAAAATGAATTCTGAAAATAAATTATATGCTTGAACTTGTGTTCATGAAAAGAAAAGACTTCCTAAGAATGATGTAGCTTAAAGATTTATGGTCTCTTGAACACATATTCATAAGCATATATGGTTTCCTAAAAATGATTTAAATTGTTCGTTGTGAGCATATGTTTACTGATTTTCTGAAATTAGAAGAAATACCTTAATTCCAAGTCTACATGTGTTAGCAAGAACTGTTAAAGGTTTTCATGTGTTTCTCTGAGACCTGAATGAGTTAATGGTTGAGATACTGAGCCCGAGGTTGTATAGTACCGTGTGCACACAGGTCATTTTCTGTTGTCGACGTTGAGTGTACTCCGTGACAACAATGCTGTCGTGAGTGCTGGGCGAGCCCCACTACGACAAAGACGATGGGAGTGCTAGGCGGGCCCCACTACATCGTAGAATGAACATTGATTGTACTGGGCTAGTCTTACACAACTAATTTGTCATATGTTTAAAATGGTTAATATTTTTGACACATTTGCTGGACTTCTGTAAAAGCTATTGATGTTATATGTTATGATTTACGAGTTAATAGTTTTAAACTCAGTCACTCACTGAGCTTCCCAGCTCATTCTTTCAATGCTTTTCCAACTTTTCAAGTAGAGATCGAGCTCCCAGTGCCTGAGATCCTGCCATCGCCGCCGAGGGTTCTCAGAGTTAGATACTTTGTACGTGGGTGGTATTATATAGCGAGTCTGCTCGTAGTGTAGATAACTTAAAAGGAACGCATAGTTTCATTTATGTATGCACTAGTGGTCGTGGTTGTGTAAACAACGAGTGGTTGTGTTTGGATTGTTCAAGTGAGGTTTTGAACTATATCTGCTCCGTGTGCATATGTAGAAATTTTCCAGGGTTCCGCTGTGTGATATGTAAAGTATTTCGTTTACAGGTATGGTTTGTTTATCAGGAATTAAAAGGGTCATAGGTATCGTTAAGAAATGAAACGATGCCTGTTGGCTTCACGCCTTCCTCCGGGCTAAGATAACAGGTAGTTCGGGAGGGGGTGTGACAATTGCACTATGCCAAGTTAATTCTTTCATGTATGTAGTCAAGTAAATAAAAGTCAAGCCTAATCAAAGAGACGCGCTGAGAAGCAAAGAGTGAGTCAAGAGTAGTTCTGAAAGGAAGACATAAGCCTTTGTTCGATAATTTTAAATTTCTATGGCATTACTTGAGGACGAGCATTGATTTGAGTTTGAGGGTTTGATAATTTGTAGAATACAAGTTATTTGAGTCATAAAATTAAGTGCTCTAAGAGACCGAAGAAAGCATGAGTTAATAGCATCCTTTCATGACATTTTGCAGAGATATCTTCAAACTTCTCTGCATGCAGGTTGCACTGGAAAGCAAGAAGAGGAAAATCAAAGCACGCTGAAGAATCAAACTTGGTATGTGCGAGAAGTCAACGCAACGCAAGGTAACAAGATTCCAATGCAGAGTGCATTGCTTGTACCAAAAGTCAATCAGCTTATTGTGCAGTGCCAGTACAAACCTACCCTGTAGACGGAGTGGTGCTCCTATAGTAAGCTAGGTGCGTGGCACACTACTTCTAGAGGCTATCAAATTTTATAAATAGAGGCTTGCTAACTGAATGACTCGTCAAATTGCCAAATAAATTTATAATAACCAACCACAATTTGTAGTATAAGTGGTTGGGTCGAACCCTGAGGAGGCATGTATTTTGGTATAATTCGCTAAATTGGGATTAAAAAGTAACTTAGGGGTTTAATGCTAAAACCCTAAAAATGCTTGGAAATGTAAAATAACATTAATGTTAAATGAAAGTAAAAAGGCAATCTAACAAAGTAGGCACTGATTCGAAGGGGCATGCCAGGATATAAATTAGTAACTCCAATCACAGAACTTCTAATTACTCCTAATGCATTCTAATTAAGCTAGAGGCTAATTAAACTGGAAACCAATCTAAAGTTGGGGACGATACTAATCCTAGCCACAGATTGCAGCGTGCCATGATCGAGACCGATGGTTTAAGCCCTAAGGTTAACTAGAATTAATGAGATGCTCAAACTAACCTAAGTGGCAAGCCTAGACTAATCCTTACACTTTTTACCTCTTTTGAACTTAGACTCTTTTAGTCGTTCATGACTACATTCAGCTCACAAACTCACCAATTCTAAGCCTTATCGCTTCTCAAATTAAACACACTCTTAATGTGTTCAAGCAAATTCAAGATTGTGTGTAGCTAAGCTAAGCGTATTCGATGCGTATAGGATTGTCAAGCTGATAAAGAGCTTGTCGAAGGCTCTATAAAATATATTTATAACTGGACCTCTACAATTTGCAGTAGTAATGGTCAGGGTCGATCTCAGGGATTGGATTTCTTAGCTTAATTAAGTACTATAATTACCAATGCTCAATTCTATCTAGAGAACCAACAATAGGAGAAAAATCCAATTAAACCTAAATTAACTATTTACAAGGTTGGAGACACTTAGAGGGAACCTTCTTGAAACAAAGAATTAATTTCATAAAACTAATTCGGTCTATAGAAGAGACAATTTACATCAATTACAGTTATAAACTAAGAAATTACCCAATTTATTAGTTGACTTTTCCAAACCCAACTAACCCTCATGCTTAGTGATAAATCAACATTCCAGTCTCTTTTTATAACTAAACATGGCATTGAGTAAAATTCTATTATGGCTTCTATCAGCGAAAATTCCATTCCCATGCAAAAATTCACCAACCGTTATACATTCATATCTAAATTCGAGTTCTTCTTTCCCAAGCAAAAACCCAATTTTCTCAGAATTAAATGTTGGCCAAACGATTAAACAATGTTTTCTAAAATGCATAAATAACTTGCTACGATATAAATGTCTCTAAAATTAAACCAAACAAGTGAAAACAAATTCAAGACACTTAATCTCTCAAAATTCACTACAGATTAAAACTTAAGCAATATCTAAAAACAAAGACTACAAAATAAATAAGGAAGAAAGGAAAAACTCTCTGATGAGTGCCACACTCGTTCCCGTCGTGAAACACCACGATCTCGAGCCTTGAATGTCTTCCTCCGCTCTCAAAAGTGCTCCCTTGGTCCCAATTATGAAGTAGAAATCGATTCTAGACTGGTCCCTCTCCAAATGGTCCCCCCAAAATCGAAGCCAAACTGTTCTTTTTATAATTCTTGGGGCAGCGTCGAGATGCTAGGGACAGCGTTGAGACGCTGTGACCTAGTTCGCAGAATAAAGACGGCAAAACGGGGTAGCGTTGAGACGTTGTATGCAGCGTCTCAACGCTAAGGACGGAAATCTTCTGGCGTGCGCGTTTCTGGCGTCGAGACGCTATAAAGCAGCATCTCGACGCTGCTTCTGTGGGAAATTGAAATTGGATAGCTGCAAGGATAGCGTTGAGACGCTATGGACAACGTCTCAACGCTATCCTCTCGGGTCATGAAGCTTTATCTTGTGCTCTTTTCGATTCCAAGCCTCCAAATCATGCCTTTAAGTTCCAAAAACCCCCATATCGTCCTCACAAGCTCTATTTCACCATGTTAGCTCGAATCCTATAAAATAAATAAATAATTGCATGAAAGCCCAATCTAAACATACTAACTAACACAAATCTAAGCCTAGAAATAGCACACTTTTTGAGTGATATCACAAGCCTAACTATGATTCTTGGGAATGCAATTAAAAAGGTAAAAAGCATTCAAAGAAGAAATATTAATGAATTGAAAGCTAAACCTCATGGCGTTAAAATGAGAATCTAGACGATCACCTCCAAATCGACATTTTTGCTTAGCTAGAGACCAAAATCCCAGTACAAAAATCCATAATTTCTCCTAAAGTATCCTAAAATGACTAAAAGAGAGTAAGTGCAGAGAGATGAGTGTCTAAAGAGAGAAAAACGGTTGTAGGTCGAAGAGATTCTGCCCTAAAATGGCAAAGAAAGTATATATAGAAAAGAAGTAGCATCGAAATGCTATGGACAACATCTCGACGCTATGTCCAAATAGATAAGCGTCTTTAGGGCTCGCCACAGTGTTGCACGACACTCACTATTATAGCGTCTAGATGATGTGGACAGTGTCTTGACGTTACCCTAAATTTTAGCATTTTGTCTTCAAGGGTTCTCTGCAATGTTTTGAGGGGTCTTGACACTTGATCAGGGAAATTTCTCGTCATTTTGGCTCCCAACTTTCCCTGGGCAACTGAACAACCTTGATTAGCTCCAAATTAGCCTTGAATGCTCAAATATGTCCCAGAACACATCAATTGCCCAAGAATCTACAAAATACACATAAATACTCAATCAACAAAACTAACAAGAATTAAGATAGAATTAATGGGACTTGATGGGTCCTATCACAAACCATTGTAGTGGACTTTTGGGATCGCTAGCTTTTACACAAAATAGCTCTTCTCCATTGAAGCGCCCAACAGTACCAATGCGGAGTTGCTCACTAGAGAAAAAGAAGACGCTGACTGGTTGCTCTCCTCTCCGTCGAAATAATGTCTTATTTTATAGCTATCCATTATTTTCTCATTTTTATCTGTTAGTTGTAGCATTTCTTTGTAGTAAACACTTTTCATATCATAGCCAAGTTACTCTGTATCTCCTTCCTTGCTTTATCTGTGTATTGTCACTTTTTTGCAATAATATTTTCATGATAAATCCCAACAGGAAGAGGCTCACCGGCATGGCTAATCATGAAGAAGAAGAAGATGGTGCTGGTGGTGAGAGAAGACTCCAAAAAATGAGTGGGTCAGCCTGGGATCCCTTTAGAGACGCTCGTTGGACCGATCTGCCACCACATTGCCTTTGCAAGTCGAAGGGGAGACGAGAAGAGAGGAAAAGATGAACCTGCTCGTGTGGGTGTGTTGCTCGTGCTACCAGACTCATTTGGGGCTGAAGGGGGAAGAGAGAGCCACTGTGTCACTAAAGAAGCATCGATCGAGTTGTCGGATCGTGTGTCGTCGCAGGAGAAGCTGCGCCTTCTAAGGGCTATGTGATGGAGGCTACGTGAGGAAGAGGGAGAGCGAAAGAGCTGAAGAGAAATTAGGTTTTCTTTTCCTTATATTTTTTTCAACCTTTGAATGACATCACCCTTATGACCTCACTGATACAACATAAATAAGGTTTTCTTCTCCCTTTTTTTAACCACACAATATCCTCACTTAGGCCCAATTGAAAGCTTTAAACTCTCATTCTCCCCATTAAGGCTCAACTTTATATCCAATGGACCACTAAATGGAAAATTAATTCAGAAATTGATAAATTAATCTTACCTGAAGATATGGGATGTTACATATCGCTTGCACATATGGGTCTTCAATATCCTTAATCGGCTCCAAATGTTGTCCATGGCTGATTACTACAGAGCTCATTGTAACTTTTGGTTGATAGTTTGAAGTAAAAGAAAACTTTATAAATTGTGGTTTGCTCTCAACCAAGAGTGGTAGTTTGACATTTATAGCGTTTGAGTTTAACCCTAGATATGGATATCAAGGAATTTGATTCGTGGACCTAAAAGTTGTACACTTTGATATTATGGAATCTTGCTATGTGTGGCCTCATCGAAAGTTTTCTTGTCTATACAAGCTTCATTAATATTTATCCAAAGTCATAGGTTTTGATACTTTTATTGAACCTTATATTAAAAAATCTAATAGTAATTTTCTTTCATAAATGAACCTTTACAATATGCAAAACTTTTTTTATATTAGAAACCAAACCCCTCTGATTAATTTGTATAAATGTACTCTTTAAGATTTCTTTTTAGAAAAAGAAGTTTAGACATCCATTTCTCATATCTCATATGCAAAATAGATCAAAGAATGCTTATAGACGACTTTAGTATGGCCACATGGAGAAAAATTTACTATTTACCACTAGTTTCAATTTAAAGGTTTGTACCTTCTAATCTACACATCTTTTTCTTTGTAGAATCGCTTGTAACCTTTGGGTTTGACTCGATTAAGAACATCTACAAGTTTCAGATAGAGATGGAATACATGGACTCTATCTTGAGATCTATGACTTTGACCTATTGATCCTTGTCAATATACCTCATTGTTACTTTAAGGTTAATAAGCCCTCAACTTTGTCATCTAATATGGAAATTTGGGATTCCATTAAGCCCTTATAACGATTGAGTCATCTTATAAGTCTCCCACTACAATGAGGCCTATCCAATTCATGACTATTGCCCATTTGACTCTCAAATGTAATTTAATTGTTAACAACTTTTGTCAACTATTTAGCAACTTCATTTGGAACCAACTTATCAATACTATCTTACCTTCTTGATGGTTTGTGGGTCTTTTATTTGACATGCCTCATATAAAACTGATATTTGTCATACAGTACCATATAAAAGTGATATCTTACCTTATTCTCTTAGAACTGTAAAAGACCATTTTGTATCTTCTTATAGGTATAGACCTACACTTAGGCATATCTTTGAACATATATTCTAACCTTTTTTGGATTTGTTTTAGCATATACACTTAACATTTCCAAATCCTGACGTGTTGTAAATTAGCTTTACTACACTTCTATAATCCAAAGTTGTCTCAGAGACACTTTTGTAGGGAATCATGTTCACTATGAAATTTTTGTTGCATATCTTATATAGAGTTTGGTAATGGCATGTAACTCATTATTGATGTGACCATGTCCAATAAGGTCTTGTTTCTTCTCTTGTAGCACAATTTCACATAAATGTACTTGGTATTTAAAGTGAGATAAGAACCCACTTTCTAACAATCAGTTTAAGTACGTAAGGTTTCTATACTTCCCACTATGATCTAATCATAGTCTCTTGATAGACTTGCCTAATTTAGTTTTTGATTTTGGTCTTATATTCTTTGAACTTTTCAAGATTTTGGATTATTTTGCATTAGGTAAAGATACTTATACCTCGAATAATCATTAACTAAAGTGATGAAATATTCATAACCACCTTTGACTTTTACATTCATCAAACAACTTAGGTCAGAACATGTAAGTTCAAAGTACTATTTGGCCTTGTAGCATTTTCCAATAAAAGATTATTAATTATCTTGCATGAAAAGAAATATCTATAGACAAGTAAAGTACTTATCTCTAACTCATACTAGTCTTATACTTCTGTTCAAGTTGATGTGAATCAACCTCAAGTGCCAAATATAAGTATCATCTTTAGGAGAAAATAATTTGTCTTTCCATTATGGATTCTATAATTCTGAATATCTCATTTATTGTGTAGTATTGTATATATTAACATTTAAACAAATACAAATTGTTCTTATTTTCAAACAATTTTGAAAATATAAGCTTCATTACTTGCAAAATTCATATTGTATGAATTTCTAGTAATGAAATCACAAAAATCTAATTTCTTTTAAGGTATTAAAAATATCATGTTCAATATTAAGTAACAATCGTTACTTAATGAAATCTTGATGTCTTCTACTACACCAACTGAGATGGGCTTCCTATTTCTAACATGTACAGACTATTCTATATCATTAAGTATTTTTTAAGAATTACATATTAAATGTAAATAAGAACAAATCTTGATAGTGAATCTTGAATCAACTATCCAGGTGGGGTTGCTTATTCTCCATAGAAATTTAGTAAATCAAATTGACTTCTATTTATGTTCTTCTGATGGAGGTATTCAGAAAATTCCTCTCATTATGACTATTCAAGCTAATTCATAAACTATTTTTTATAGTTTCAATCATTTGGTTTTTTTTTTTTTGGATTTTTGTAATACTTAATCTTGAGATCATTTAGACAAATTATCTAAATTTAGCTTCTATTGACTTCAACATCTCATATGTTTTTGTTATTTTCTTTATCTTCTAAGTTTGACATCTAGCATGTCAACTAAAAGATATTTATGAGCCATCTCATTACCTCTAATTCATTAATCACGTGCTTCAAGAACAATTCGATCGACATTGGCAACAGGGTTTTGAGAACATTTCCCAATTAAGATAAATTCAAAATTTACACTACCATTATAGTATTATTTACTTTTTCAAGTGATAAAATTTTCTCAATTTGACCAATTAGTAATAAAATTTCAATTTTTTTTTAGAGAACTAGACATAGTCTTGAAATATATAAAAATATATATTATTTAACAATATGCAATCAATATCCATTCAATTTCAGCTTAGAAAATAAACAATTTGATAAATGAATCATATAAATCATATCTAATGCTATGATATTTCAGTGAGTTAGAACAAGTACCACCATAAGGGTAAGTCAAGTGTTCCCTCATTGAACTGATACAATCTCAACCAAATGTTATACCAAAATCACTCTTATTTCTCTATAACATTTAGTTACCATTAATTTGGTCAAGGATATCATTAACAACCTGTAAGTGTAACTCATCATTTTAGATCCTATAGTTTTATCCCAACAAGTGTCGTCGTACGGTAGGTCAAGTATTGGAACAAAACTACAATCTTATCATTCTCAGGAGATTCACCCAGATATTGACTCATGCAAACACCTTATGTAGGGGGACGATCCAAAAGCCAGCATGAGGCATCACATGGATCTCATGTTGTAAACCAATGATAGAGATCGTAGGATGTGTTGTCACATATCCCTCTCCCACACTTACTATTTTGAGAATAGTGTTTTTTGCTACTTAGACAAATTAGGCTAATCTCATTTATCCAAGTCTTTAATCTACTCCTTCATAGCCCTTATGTTGGTTAGATTTATTTTAATGTGAATTACCAAAGTTTTAAACTATTTATAAACTAATCACATTATGAGCCTACTTAATGAAATTAAATAAAATTTGACTAATTAAACTCTCAGGTTAGTTCTCAGTTAGAGGTGTTCCCTTTCAGTCAGCTTAAATATATCAGTCTAGACAAAACCTTCCATAGACAGAGTTCCCTAATAGTCAATTTTTATTTCAAATTCATTAATCTTTAATTAACTATTAATTATTATTAATAAACCCTAAATGAATTATTAAGCCTTATTTTTAATCCTATTAGAAACTAATTCACTTAATGGATAACCTTTAATTTATAAAATTTTAAACCCCTTTAAAACAAAATTAAAAGACTATCCTAAATATTTTATTCTAATCCTATTAGGAAAAAAGAAACTAAAACCAAATTTTAAACCATTTAAACATTGAATTAAATTATCTTTAATTATGGAATTAGGAAATTAAAAGATTCAATCTAATTTAGAAAATTAAAAGATCTAATCTTATTTAGGAAACATCTTAATCCTATTATTCTAAATATATCAATTATATTCAAAATCATCAATAATCAAGATGCATGACATGCTTAGCCTATGGTGAGATTTTTATCTGAATGACATACTTTAAGCAACAATGAAATAATTTAAGACATACATCAACATGTATAATTAAATTAAAGCAAAACAAAATTGACCGACATATTTGAATATCCTAAGAAATTGAAAATAATTTAAATAAAGATATATCTCGGTATTCAATTTCAAATAAAACCCACTAAATTAGGTTTCAAAAACTCTAAATTTAATTATCCTCCATATTTGTTTCCATCGGCTGCTGTAAGAATCATTTGCATCGCTTGCTTCAATTCTCTCACCAGCTTAAACATGTCTCAAGCAGCCGACTCACAACTCAGCGCCAATTGCCGACAACACAAACGCTCCTTCACCGACTGCAGCAAAATTCCTGTTCGGCATTTGCACACTCACTCGCCAGCAGTGAGAGAAATAACCGTCTCAAGAGAACAGTTTGCACTTAATCTTACTCACCGCTTCAAGAGATAGACAATGACCAATGTAGCATGTCACATGAATCAGTCAGCTGCAAGTTGATTAACAACACACATCTCCTTTTGATTTGATTTAACTTATGTTATGAATTTTGGTGAAGGCAGCATCCACATAACGATCAAAACACTTTGAACTGTAGTATCCTTCTCCAAAGAACTCAAAACAAAACTTTTTTGAAAAAAAAAAAATGGCGTGTTTACATGATGCCAATTACTTCTTTGATGAACTTTGAAATATAAAATTACATGATACTTTTGTCTTTTTATGAGATTAATTTTATATAATTATGATACATTAATTAATGAACTCTTCAACAAATAGATGTAAAATAATTCATCATAATATATGTATAATTTTAATTGAATAAATAATTATAAAAAGTCAAAATTTTTATACTAAATTATTTTAATTAATTAAATAGATTAAATAGGTTACTAATTTATTGATAGTTTCAATAAAAACACAATTACATTAATTTAGTTTATTTTTATAAAGAAAATAATTTAATTTTTACCCATAAACATTGTCGTCGTGTATCAATTTTCACTCTAAACTTTTGATTTTATCAAATTAAACCTTAGACTTAGTTACATATTGAAATTCCTACCATCTATTCAATATTCACTAGTTTTAACGATAAGCAATGTACAAATCTTTATAAACTCACTAATTTCAATAATATCAAGATTTTCAAAATTTTAAGTTTGATTAATCCACAAATTAACCAATGAATAACTTTACCAAAACTCACAAATTTTAACAAAATGTGGCTCAAACGTTGTTTTTCCTAATAACACTATTGATACGACCCACTTTGTAATAGTTACAAATGATTTGATCCAAATTGTTCATGTAGAGACTGTATGAGACTGGACCACGAAATATTTAATCTCTCTTTATAAATCTGTTAATTGAGAATATTAATATTTCATCAGGATTATCATATGCGACTCGATTTTAATCCTAAGTGAGTTATGAACTCCTGCCTGTAAGGGATTGTCCTTTGATTTGCATGGGTGAGAGTGACTTTTGTAGCCGATTCAATAAGCCTACCATTTTAGGGACTTGACCAAATAGGGAGCTGAGAACATAATCTCACAAGATGGAATTCACTTCTTCCCTTATAGGATAAGTAGATGAGTAGTTCCCTTAAGTGCTAATTTCGGGACTTTGACAATAGGGCCCCACCCTCTCACTGGCATGAGAGGGACTTAGTTTATGGTTGGATTGTAAACAAATTGTTCATTGGAGGATCAGTAGTACTTAAGGTGCAAGATGTAATTATAGGGGTAAAACAAACTTTTGACCCAGTTGTAATTACGAAGAACTCATGAAGGATTGACTTGCATATAGTTATTATATCCATGGACTCAACTTGTCCTACAGTTCATAAGAGTGCAACTCTAGGTCTATAGTGGAGTGACCTATAGTTAATGAATGAAAATCAATTAATGAAAGAGTTTAATTCTTTAATTTTATATCATTGGAGCTTATAATCTGTAGGTCCATAAGGTCCCCTTGCTAGCTCATATGAACAAATAAGGATCAATTTTGTTGAAAGAAAAATTTGAAATGTTCAAATTAAAATTTAATATATTTGATATATTAAATGAGGGAAAACATATTTAATGTATATGATATATTAAATATCAAAGAAATTATTAATGTATTAAGATACATTAAAGAAAAGATATGTATTAAATTTGAATTAGAATCAAATTAGGAAATAGATGTTGTAGGATATTTAAAAGGTTTGAATATGATTCAAATTGGTTAGATAAATATATTTTAATATATTCGATATTAAAATATATTATTTAATTATTTTCTCTAGGCTACTATAAATAGAACTCTAGGGGTGAACCATTGTGTGCATTATTCATAAGAGACACATCTCCTCTACAGAGAATAGTAGAATTTTCTCTGAACTTCTCCTCTCTCATTTCTTTCAAAAGGCTCCCACAAGCTTTGGTCTTGTGTTCGAGTCATAGGAAGGAAGACTTTGTAGAAGTCTTTGAGTTCAACTTCGTTGGAGTTGGAGCACAAGGAGAAAAAGTGTAACGACCCTACTTATCAAATTAGACTTCCTAGGGACGCTACCACATGCATTCTACTATAAATTTAGAAATCTTTAATAAAGACATAAAAAGATCCAATCATTTACTAAAACAATCAAAAACTTTAGCTCGGAATCCCTTTATTTCAAAACATAAGAATAAACCAAAACGTTTAAAATCAAAAACAATTTGTAGAACTCGACAGTTAAAAAGGTCATAAAAAAAATAAATAATTAAAATGCTAGCCTATAAGAGTTTTGCGGAAGTAAAACTTTTCTACGTCACCCATGCCCTCTGCAGCATCTACCAAGTCATTCGCCCATGATGCCTTTGCCTTTACCTGAAAAGAAAAATATTTTTGAAAAGAGTGAGTATTTTACAATACTAAGTAAGTGACCTCACTACCGGGTCAGGATATGCATACACACACATAATGAGTTTTCGAAAACATTTTCTTTCTTTCCTTTGATGGGACCTAAATTCCTTTCATAGCGGAAACGTTTCTCTTTCAACTTTTCTCTTCGGCTTAATGTGGACAATTAACCCAACCTAACCTCTCCTTTTCATTTAACCTTTTCAGGTTCCTTTTCATATAGCCTCGTAAGGCTCCTTTTTCATGTAGATGTACATCAATAATTTTAGGGGGTAATTGCCACAGCCTTCGAAATCATTTTTATCATGAAAACATAATGTATGCATGAGGTCCCAAAGCATTTTAAATTTTTCATTCCATGATGCAACACAAGCAACATTCTCAATCATTTATCATAAATCAAAATCATAAATCATGCATAACATTCATGAGAAGATTTGGAAATCAACAAGTGAAAATCCTTTTTTCTTTTTTTCTTTTTTTCTTTTTTTTTTTTTTTTTTTTTTTTTTAAATTCAGTTCCTGACTTGCATTTAAGCATACCGGCATAAAGTCCCTTACCTTGGCCAAGCTCAAGAATCCAAATCACCCAATTGCTCACCAAAAATTCCTTTGCCTTGAACCTCAGCCAAACAATTTGGAGCCTAATTCAAACCATCCTAAAGTTAGAAAAAATTCCTAAAATTCATAATAAATTCCCAAAATTCCTTCCACCAAGCTAAATTCCAAAAATTGAAATAATTCCTTAGCATTTAACTTGACCTCAAATTGGTGGTTAAAACTAAATTTAAGTCACAAGATCCATGGGTTATCCTTAAGTCAAATTTAATCTACCATACAACCTCAAACTTAAGGACCTTTGTGACTTACCAAAAAAATTCCACTCCAATGGTCCCGAATACCCACTGGACCACAACTTAAGGGCGTCGCGTTCGTGAATTTGATGACGGATTGGAGTGGGTATTCCTTGAAACAGAGTCAATATTCAAGAATTAAATCTCACCCAAATTCAAGATCAACTAAGAACCATTGAAGAAATTGATTGCTTACCCATAGATGAAACTTGCTGGACTGGAAAAAGATTGAACTGATCGAGTACACGAGCTCGCAAGAAGCGACGGTGTGTAAACAGGGGTGGAGCGAGCAATCGGGAAGCAGCGGATCTGGGAAAAGGTGTACGGCGGCGCGATGGGTGTTCGTGGGTGCTGGTGTCGGTGCGCGGTCCTGTGCGGCGGTTCCCGGCGACGAGCGGTGGTCTGATGCGTGGTTCACAGCGAGACTACGGCGTGCAGTCTGTGTGGCGGTGAGGTTTGCGGCGGTTCGACGGATCTGGTGTTCGGTGAACGGTCTGGGCAGCTTTCGGCGTAGCACGGCGGCGCTCGGTGGGCTTGCGGCGGCCGGATCTCCAGCGGCGGCGGTCACGTGGTGTGGGGAAGAGCTGCTGCAAAAAAATTCTTCCTTGCTTCAATGGGTGTTTGTCGAAAATCAAAGAGGAAGAAGGAGAAAGTGGGGAAGATGATGGCTTGCTTGGGAGTTTGGCTTCAAGGCTTGAGTCTGACCTAGGGCTGCGTGCCTTTTAAAAATATTAGAGAGGAGAATTAGTGGGCTTGGCTTCTTTTGGGCTTGGCTTGGCTGAAAGTCTCTTAAATAACAAAAATGCCCCCAAACATTTAATTCCTTTATTTTCCTTCGTTCTTCCCAATTTACCCTTCAATTTCTCCAATTTCAATCATACAAATCTATAAAATTAAATTCCAACACAACATTAAGCATGAAATTGACCTTACTATAAATTTTAAATTTCAAAATTAAAGCCTTAATTGATACCTGAAACTGCCGGTCGTTACAAAAAGACCCGCCAGAATATTCTCCATATTTATTCCAAGTAAGTTTGCTTAATCTTATTTTTTTTAGTTTAATTTTAAATAAAATAAATGACGATCTAACGCTTCTGCTTTGGGTGTAATTCGATTATTCCTTTCAATTGGTATCAGAGCCTACTTTGATTTTTATTTAGAATTAAAAGTTCATATGGTGGGTATTTTAATTTTATCATATATGTGATATGTGATGGTTTGCAAATTGACTCTTTAGACTATTTGGCATATAGAATATAACACTTTGATTAGATCTAATTGTGAAACTCATAAAGGTTAGGATTTTTTGTAATTGTTTAAATTTTAGAAAATTAGTTTTAAATTTTTTTTATATATAAAAATATAAGAGAGAGAAAGTTCTTTATTTTCTGGTGGTTTCGATTTCTCCAAGTTGATATTAAACATAAATTCACAAAGTTCCAGCATTTGAGTCAATGTATCACAGTTGGCAGTAGAAATTCAATGTCAATGTCTCATAAATTGTACTCTAATATGCTTGAAATCATGGACTTCAAGCCAAAAGTCTTCTCAAACATGTTGTTGGTGGGTCCTCATGTCAGTAAGCAAGTGTCTTTCAGTCAGCGTGAATCTCAATATTCCATGAAAAAGTGAAATTGTGAATTGCTTGCCGGTGATAATGATTTGAGTGTTGACTGAATTATTTAAAACCCGTGGTAACGGTTGCTGACCATTTGAGTATAATTGAATCCTCAAGTTACTCGCCGGCAGGATAATCAACACTTTATGCAATGATTATTTACAAATTAAGAAAAATTTAGGATTTTCTAAATTTAGAATGGTTCCAGAAAGGAAAAGATATTAAAGATCAAGATATGTTTTGAATTTAAATTATTGTAATTTAAATTTCTTTTAATATTTTAGAATATGCCAAATATGTTATCAATTTTGCTTTATTTTAATTTAATTATGCATGAGATGTATGTTGCAAATTGTTTGATTGTAGCAAGAAGTATGTCATTTAGATTAAAATCCCACCATAAGTTAAGCATAATCATGCATCTTAATTATTTTTTGAATATAATTGTTATATTTGAAATTTTGATTAGGTTGTTTCTAAGATGTTTCCTAATAAGTTTATATTTTCCATATCTTTGAATATAATTATTATATTTGAAAAATTAAATTAGGATATTTTTCTTTCTTAATAAGAATGCATGTCTTTTCTAATAGGATTAGGGTTTCCTTGAAAATAAAGATATTCCAATTCATACTTTAAATAGTTTAAAATTTGAATTTAATTTATCTTTATCTGTTTTTAATAAGATTACAATTTGGAATAATCTTTTAATTTAGTTTTAAAGGGTTAAAAATGGTAGAATTTCAAAATTATCAATGAAGTGAATTAGTTTTTAATAGGATTAGAAACATTGCTTTACTTAGGTTCATTAATATAGTAATTAATAGTTAATTATAGATTATTTTTAAAATAAAAATTGACTATGAAGGAACTCTGTCTATGGAAAGTTCTGTCTAGACTGGTATATTTAAGTTGACCGAAAGGGAACACCTCTAACTGGGAACTGACTTGGGAGTTGAATTAGTCAATTTTTATTAAGCATGTTCATAATGTGATTTTTTTTTAAAAAAAATAGTTTAATACACTTGGCAATTTACATTAAAATCAATCTAACCAACATAAGAGTTATAAAAGGGTAGATTGGAGAACTTAGATAAATGAGATTAGTCTAATTTCTCTAAGTAATAGAAAACCCAATTTCAAAATAGTAAGTGGGAGAAAGAAATGCGTTAACATATCCTACGGTCTCCATTATTGGTTTACATCGTGAGATTCATGCAGGGCCTCGTGGGGGCTTATCGACAGTCCTCCTATGGAAGGTATTTGCATGGGTCAATATTAGGATGAACTCCTAAGAAGAATAGGATTGTAGTTTTGTTTCCAATACTTGACCTACCTTACGACAACACTTGTTGAGATAAAACTACATGATCTAAAATGATGGGCACACATACAAAGGGTTTATTAAGGTTGTTAATGATGTCCTTGACCAAACTAACGATAACTAAATATTATAGGAATAAGAGTTATTTTGGTATAATATGTGGTTGAGATTGTCTCAGTTTAGTGAAGGACCACTTGACCTACCCTATGACGGCACTTGTTCTAACTCACTAAAGTACCATAGCATTTTTTAAATTGTTTGATTTCTATACTAAAATTGAATGGATAATTGTTTGCATGATGTTAAATAATATGTTTTTATATATTTCAATATTATGTCAATTTCTCTCATGATTTTAATTTTGAATACTGATTTGTCAAGTTGAGAAAATTTTATTACTTGGAAAAGTAACGTTAACACTATAATGACAATGTGAAATTTTGAATTTTGTCTTTATTGAGAAATATTCTTAAAACCTGTTGCCAATGTTAATCGAATTGTTTGAGAAATACATGATTAATGAATCAAAAGTAAACGAGATAGCTTGTATGTATCTCCTAGTTAACATGTTAGATGTCAAGCTTAGAAGATAAAGAAAATGATAACAACATAAGAGATGTTGAAGTCAATAATAGCTAAATTTAGATAATTGTCTAAATGATCTCGAAATTAAATATTACAAAAATCTAAGAAAAGAAATCAAATCATTCAAGCTAGGACAGTCATGATAAGAAGAATTTTTGAAATACCTCTATAGGAAGAAAACTATAAATGAAAGTAAAACATGCTATACACTTAGTGAAGGAAACAACCCTCACACTAAACACTCTGGGGGAATCACTCCCTAAGCTAGCATCACTCAGTGAAGGAAATAATCCTCACGCTCATCACTCTGGGGGAAATTGCCCCCTAAGCTAGCACAACATGGGGGAATCACCCCCTAAGCTAGCATCACTCAGTGAAGGACAATAATCCTCATGCTAATCACAATGACACAACCTCCTAGGAATATATGCTTGCATGGGGAAAAAGAAAAGGGCAGATGGTACTAGTCTAACGAGCTTTTGATTAGCCACAATGCACTTAGATTGTCAAAGGACATACCACTCAAAGATCACAAACCTCATTCTCACCTAGACCCATGAATCGTATGCATGACTGTAAACACAAACTCAACACCACGCATGTTTAGGTAGACAAGGCTCAATTATAAGTTCGGAGCAATTCATTCGCCACCAATGCCCATAAGCATTCAAACAAACATGCTACATAACCACTCGAGCGAACATGCTCCACATATAACCAAACTAAGCATGCCCCATATAAATTCTTCTCATACACGGCCTTAACAAGTTAGTCCAATTGGCTATCTACCTTTTAGGCCAGCACGAAAGCAACCAACTTCTCCTTATTTTAGGAAGTTACTAGCAGCATAAAGCCTTACGCAATTCCTTCCAATGGTAATTCCTTAAACCTGCTAGGAACCATAATGGTCACTATTCACCCATCCACATTCAGACCCAACTAAAACATGTTAAACATGCAATGTCATCTATACCATTATGAATACACAAAACACGGATAATGACCCTGAGCACTGCATACTTATAAGGTGTTCTAAAATCTACCACTAGCCCAATCCAACAACTCTGGCGCCTTGGACACAGTTGACTAATCCAACATCCCAAGAGAATTAAATCTCATCCAATCATTCAAGTGTTTCAGACATTCTGTGCTTAATTAAACACCCCAGCACCTTAAGTAGACCTTACTTAACCATTCATTCTAATAGCTTAGGTAATATGCATTCTGCAGCTAACCAGACGTCTCAGACAACCCAAACACTTATGTTCAATATGTTTAAATAAATTATTCCCATAATCACGCTTATAGAGGAACTACAATTAAAGTCATTCCAATGCTCATCTCTATAACCAAGCTCTAACAATTTACTTATAGAAAATGTAACATACAGCTGAGACCCCTTGAATACCATACTAGCGATCACGACTATTGCAAACCTTTCAATTCAATCATTAAACCCCCTCTTAATTACCATGCTAAATTATAAAAAAGTAGACCTCCTACTTAAGAAATTTACCAAGCATATCACACAACGATCATCATGCTCGAACGCAAACTTAAAAGAAATATACTCATAATGATGCAATCAAACATGCATTTCAAGATCTATGAACTCCATATCCAAAGCATTAGGAGGTTATCCAATTAAGCTACTTATATTGGCTATGAATCTAGGAATAAAGAACTTCCAACTCCTACTAAAGAGATTATGTGCAACCCCAAAAGTGTTGGAAGTTGTTGGACAACAACTCGAATCGACCCAATCTCGCCCAAAACGGCCTTTAAATGCGATGTGTATCCTATAATTGAATCATACAATCAATGCGTCATTTTAAATGATCATTTACTAACAAAATTAGCCCTTAAAACTCAATAAATTTGCCTTAAAACAATGTCGAAAGCTTACCCAAAAGCTTAGGCTAAATACCCAAACAAATTTGTTTCAACCACAACCTCCCTTGATTCCTAATTTTCTTAGTTTAAAGTTTCCCACAAGTAGGGGTGTACATGGGTCGGATTGGGTTGGGTTGGAGGGTTTTTTGGAACCAACCAGAAAATTTGGGTTGGTCGGGTTGGCTACTCGAATGACGCGATCAAGGGTTACAATCCAACCCAACCCAACCCTATATTTTCGGGTTGGGTTGGGTTGGGTCCTCGGGTTGAATTTTTTTTAATTTTTTTTTTATAATTTTCTTAATTATTTAAAATAATTTTTACTTGAATTAATAACTAAATGACATAAAATTCAAATATCAAACTTCAAAGTTCATAACATCTTAATATTCATTACAATCCTAGATGAAAAACATTAAAAGTTCATAAATAGTTCATTTATAAGTATATATATATATATATATATATATATATATATATATATATAACAAAAAAAATAAAACTTTGAGTTGGGTTGGGTTGGGTCGGGTCAACCCGAGCCTAAAAAGGCCAACCAGAGAACCGACCCGAAAATTCGATTCTCTAAAATTTTAACCCAACCCAAACCGAAAAAAAACCTAACCCAACCCAACCCTTACAGTTTGGGTTGGGTAGTCCGGGTTGCTCGGGTTACCGGGTTATTTGTACACCCCTACCCACAAGTAAGCTCCAACAATAGAACTCAATCTAGAATTTTACTCAAATTTGACAGAGCTAAGTCGATTGTTACCCAAGAAAACTCGTGTATTGCAACCTAACTCCTTGGTGGACAGTATTCAAATGCATTCGAGCCCACGAATCTCATGTTGGAATGGAGTGGGTATTCTGAAACTAAGTCAACATATCTATGGGTTTGCTTAAAAATACCCAAAAACAACCTACATCTTGAACTAAAAAATTGAAAATTAGGATTCAAGAGAGGTTGTGGTTGAAACAAATATGTTTGGGTATTGGCCTAAGATGTTGGGTAAGCTTTCACCGCTAAACAATTATGGGAGGTTGTGGTTGAAATAAATTCATTACAGCTTTGTAGCATAGCTCATAGAAAGCAATTATAATATACTGGCTATTTAAAGTTTTTAAATAAATAGTTCTCAATTACTCAATATAATGTTTTGCCATTTTCTTTTGCTTGCATTTAAGTAAAAGTGGTGTTTTTATGTTAAATTATAAACTATTATTTTATACTTTGAATATTTATTTTCTATATTTATAATTTCTAATAGCTAGTTTCATAATTCAAAAAATGTTCAATTCTATCCATAAGCTCTAAATTATGATTATTTTTAGCCTTTATATACCACTTATATATATATATATATATATATATATATATATATATATATATATATATATATATATATATATGACATGAGACTCTTAAATTCTAGAGGAGGCAATGTGATCTAAAGCCAAATGAAAAAATTACCAAATTAAACTAATGGCCACATTATAGATACTAACAAAAATTAAAGCTATAACAATGCATAAAAATAGACCACAAACTGTGCTATCAAATTGTTAAATGTAATTTAACCTATATTTCTACTTGTCGTTATCAAATTTTATTTAAGGCTAAGCTTGGGTGTACATTGTGTTGTGATCCAACTTTCCAAAGATTAAGAATAAACAATTGTTGACATTAAATTATGAAGGATTATATAGATAAGATATTTAGCAAAAGAAAATTAGTATAAAAGATTATAAAGCTTTGTCTAGTTAAAAAAATGAAAAATAATAAATCCTTGTTGATAATTCATGAGTTGGATTTTTGTAAGTCAAATTAATATTTTTAAACCCACATGTGAGCTAAAAGAATTTTTCGAATACAATCAAACAAATCAATTATAAAGATATTCTAACTTATCTTATTAACTTTTGACTTTATTTTTTACTCAACAAAGATAAATAAGAAGATTTTTAAGACAAAAAAATATTTGGTATGAAAGACTAAAGCTTTTTGTCCAATAAGAAAGTTAATCGACCACTAATATATATATATAGATATATATATATATATATATATAGCATATAGCATATTAAATTCGAAGGGAGATAAAAATCAAGTCCACAACTCGTGAAGATAGACTCTAATCATGAAAGCTATGCTTATATCTCAATAAATCAATTAAGTTCAATTGAGGACTTTTATTTTAAGTGTATCAAATTTTTGCATGAAGTAAGAATATCATTTAAAAAAAACACACATATATGAACATATATAGAAATGGCTAACCTACTACCCACTCGTTTGCATGGAACAAGACTCTCTTATTTAAGAGTACATTCAAATAATTGTTAATTTAATAAAATTTTCATTTGAATATTTTGCAAAATTGTAGAGTGTAGCATGACATCTAAAGTGAGAAAATTTGATATATATGTTAGTAATAATGGATCCAATATTGCTACTTTTAAATATGATTTGTGGCTTTTTATTTTATTATTTTTATTTATTTCACACATAATATTAACTCTTATGACAATCATATATTTTTTCATTATTTCAATGAATTCTTCTCTACTTTTATTCATAGTTTTTCTACATAGATTAATATTTTTTAAGTAATTTTAATTTTTTTTTTACAATTTTCATACTTATCATTGATATTCTTCATTGATTTTCAATTCTTAACTTCTACCTAAAAAATATTTTATTATGGGTTAAAAAGAAAATATTTGTTGATTCCCCTTCTCACAAATAAAAAAGTATTAATTGATTGGGCAAAAATCAAATACCCCGAAACTTTGAGAGTTATATCAATAGACACCCTGAACTAATAATTGTATCAATTTAAACCCTAAACTTTTATAAATGTATAAATTGACATCATCTATTAGATTTCGTTTGAAAATGTTAGTTAACATGTGTATAAACTTATAATTATATCAATTAAACTTTTGAAATTTCATAAGTGAATCAATTTAGACCCTCCGTTTCAAATAATGAAAGATTTTCAAATGGAGGGTCTAGATTTTTAAAGAAGTCTACACACATGTGAGAATTGATGCATGGATGATTTTCAAATTGAAGGCCTAAATTGAGTGTATGCTTTTAAGTCTATGATGAATTAACTTAAGGCCAGTAGTTTAAAGGTATGAAGAAACATAGATAGAACATTAAAAATCATTCAATCAAGAGAAATAAGAAAATCAATTCATAAAGTTCAGTGGCTACATCAATCCCTAAGAATAAGAAACGTAATGTAGTGATTGATGTACACGCAAGCACACATGATCGAAATAATAATAAAACGGTAGATATTATCGAGTATCGAATCCTCAGTGAATTGGAGAGGTTTAATCAATTAACTACTACATTTAATCACATCCAATTTTAGTTAGGAAAATAAACGCCAAACGAACATGCAACGAATTAAACTAAAACTAAGCAATAAAAAGAATAAACGAATGGAGCACAAAGTAAAGGGTCAAGTTTAGGATATAAATCTCACCAGTGGACCATTTATTGAGTTTAATGGGCATTTGTGATTAATTAATCAATTTATTTCAATGTAAGGGTAATGTATCATGGAATCCTCTGTCGAGCTCCTCTAATCCTCGGGTGTAATTAATTAAATCATGTGTCTGTCTCATTAATTGATTCTCACCCGACATTAACGAACCCTATCATCAATCCTAATTGACATTCTTATCACTATCGTGCCCAAACATGAATTATTATGCAAATGAAGCTCTAATTTATGCATTATTTGTCAAGCAATAACATAAACCAACAGTTCATTAGAACCTTGATTATCGGGATTTTAAGCATTAAGAATATTGCATAAAAATAGATTCGAATAATCAATCACAAATTCCCAATTAAGTATAATTACATGGTCCAAAGGCTCGATTAAGCCCTAAACTCTACAACTAATCAAAGAAAATCATAATTCAGCACAAACAACCATAATCCATCTACACTTAGTATAAAACGCAACAGAGAAATTAGGAAAAAACAAAGGAGAAAATCGTTGTGCATCGATCCATCGCCCCTTCAACGAACCACATGAACCTTGAATGTTGGATCTTTAATCAAACCACTCCAATTCAGCCCTCAATCCTCTCAAAACGCTCTCAAGTCGTGGATTAGGGTGTAATTGTAACGACCATAAAAACTGGATAGGCTAATGTTGAAGCTTAACTGAGTTATTCCGTTCATGCTCGAAATTTTGACAACATAACGACGTAACTACATGGAAAACAAATTTTTTCAAGGACCTGAAAGGGATATAAACACTTTTATATTTAAGAGAGACTACTCAGCATCCACCAAACTACGAACAGCGTGATAAGTTCAGCCACAACAGACACGAGAACTAAAGAATTCTACCAAACACATGGAAACAAGAGAAACTACAAATTTACAACCCAACCACACAATAAAGAACAAAGATACAAAACTAGACACTAAACAGTGGGACAGAACTTCGGTGGCCTCTCCATAGCCTTGTCAAGTCATCACCTCCTTCACCCTTCTTGTTGTTGTGCACCATCTGTAAAGACACAAACAAAGTAGCACGAGTGAGTATAAACATACTCAGTAAGCAACCCACTTAAGGGTCCAAAGTTCAAAACCACACAAAGCAGAGCCCTGCCCTAACTCACACGCTCTTACTCAAACTCAAACATTCATTTTAGCTAGCTAAGTGCCCACTCTTCGTACCCCAAGCCCCACCTCTCTCTGGTATAGCTTCATGCAATACTTGCGACTCATGTAACCTAGACTAGTATAATGCAGTGAAGGAAAGGAACTCTCACGCCAACAATCTTGGGGGGAATCGTGCCCTCTGACTTGGGTAATGCAATGAAGGCAAGCAACCCTCATGCTCGAAACAGTGAGGAATGGCCTCTATGTTAGCACACTGAATGAAGGACAGCAACCCTCGTTTTAAATACTGTGGGGGAATTGCCTCCTAAGATAGCATAAGCAAAAAGGGAAAGCAACCCTCATGCCCATCCTATCTCACAACATCCTAGGAATACATGCTTACACGAGAAAAAGAAAGGGTAGATGGCCCTAGCTTAGCAGACTTTTGTTCCTTCCGAACACTCTTGAAACCTCCAAGAAAACTCACCATGCCAAACCACCAACCGTGTCAGAACCACACCCACAATCTGGCCTAAGGTTCCCAAGTGCATACAATGGGGGGAATTTCCCCCTTGTTGGCTTTTTGGCCCTTAATCTCAAATTAATTAATTTTTATTAATTAATTAATTAATATTTTGATTATAACAAACCTGATTTTTTTTATTAACAATTTCAGTATTTTTTTTAAGTGTCCATAGTGTCGAGATCATAATAACGATTCCAACACCTCTTGAATCACTCAAATCGGAGTTAAAACGAAGAAGTTATGGCCAAAACAAATTTGAACGAAAAATTTCCGATGCGATGACGTGGCAATTGAGTCAACAATGTGGACCATTTAGAGGGTGACATGTGGAGCTATGAGAAAGTGACACTTGGTGGGGTGTTATTTGTTTTAAAATAAAAGAAAAATAAAATTATATGTTATTATATATATATATATATATATATATATATATATTCCTATATGACCGTTGGTCATTTAAGCTTTAAAACAAAAAAGAGAAAATTTCTCTATATGACCGTTGGTCATTCTATTAAAAAAAATAAACAAAAACAAAACACTTAACCCACTTTTTTTTGTTTTTATTATATTATTATTATTATTAATTTATTATATTTATTTTATTTAATCTCCACCATTCATTTCTCTTTTACCAATTCAAGGACCCAAATTAAATCTTGATTTTTCATCATTTCTCTCTCTATAAATACCATCTTCTTCTTCATTTTTCACAACAAGCTTTTCATAATTTTTCATCCTCCGAATTCTCAAAACTTCCATTGTTGCTCTCTCCAAGCTCTCAATTTTTTGTTTTCATCTTTTTCATGAGAGAGAATTATTGTACTGTGAGGATTTTTTTTTTTGTGAGAAATGTGTAAATCCACTCTATTGAGAGAGTTGTAAATGTGTTCCATAAACATTTCAAACTTTGTAAGGGTTTCTCCCGATCCCAAAAAAGAGAGGTGTAACGGTTTGATCTTGAACCGTAGAAAGGATCGGGTTTGTTCTTGCTCCCGCAAAGGAAACGTTGTAACGGTTGGACTCTAAGCTATGGAAATGGTCGTTTATTCTAGTGAAATACCAAGAGGAGCTTGGGGAGTGGAGTAGGTTGGGTTGTGTCGAACCACTATAAATTTACGGTGTAAATTTCTCTATTCCTATCTTATTTCATTTTTGCAATTAATTTGTTGCTATATTATATTGCATAAAATCAATTGTTCTTGTATGTCTATTTTGGTTGGTATAATTTTATCTTTACATATTCCTTACCAATCTTATTTTTAGAATTAAATTGGGTGTTTGAAATTGTTAATGTTAAATTTATTGTTTAATTTGAGGTGAATTTATTTGCATGATTTCTTGTTTAAATTAATTGTGATAAAAAGCGTGTTAATTTGTTTAATTTGCCCCACATTAAGAAAAAGTTTTAAATAAACCCTATTCACCCTCCCTTTAGGGTTGCCATATCGATACTACACCCCTAAGCTAGCATACTGAATGAAAGAAAACAACTTTCATTCTAAACACTATGGGAGAATCGGCCCCTAAGCTAGCAAGAGCAAAAAGGGAAAGCAACCCTCATGCCCTTCATATCTCACAACACCTATGCCTCATACATATTCAACCGAAACAAAAATCACTGACATTCAAGCAAACTTGCTTCTCATAAATTCAAGCTAACCATGCCCCACATACCTTATTCATACACAAGATCTTAGCAAGTAAGTCCGAATAGCTACTTACTTTCTAGGCCAACACCAAGGCAACCAACTTCTCTCTCTTTTAGGAAGTTACTAGCGGCATATAACCCAGGGCCACACATCAACGAACAATAGCAATCGAAACATTGTGACCCTTTTTCCACTGGCCACAAATACAAATCTCGAGTATAGACTCATGCCCTAGTACATAGACATCCCTAAACAAGAACTTCACATAACTATAGCCTATATGTGTGCTAGCAGCATATAGCCCTCAAACCATTTAACACAAAATTCAACCCCTAAACAAGCTAGAAATCATGACGACCATTATCCTTCCACTCACATTCAGATCCGACTAAAACGTGTTAGACATGCTCAGTCATCTACACCATTCTAAACACACCAAACCTGAACACTATATACTTCTAAGGTATTCTAAGTAGCCAACTAGCCAAATCCTATAAGTCGAGCATCCTGCACACAGTCTACTCATCCAACATCCCAAGAGAATTAAAACCTCATCCAACCATTCAAGTGTTTCAGGCATTTTGTGTTCGATTAAACATCCTAACGCCTCAAGCAACCACATCTCAAAAATCAACTAAGGAAGCATGCTCAACATGGAGAAGGTAATTGTCCTAGCCTAACTAGTTTTATCTCAATCACCAACGCTATCAGAGTTCTCGAGACCCTACATCAATTTTCCACAACATAAAAAATCATGATTTTCAACGATAACCACAAATCATGAGCTTCAGACACAACATTCACACTTAATTCTTAACAATATTCTATAACAAGAATTTCACTTAACTATGTCCCC
This sequence comes from Trichosanthes truncata, assembly GCA_033996785.1. NCBI lineage: Eukaryota > Viridiplantae > Streptophyta > Magnoliopsida > Cucurbitales > Cucurbitaceae > Trichosanthes > Trichosanthes truncata. The sequence goes on along the minus strand of JAWPNB010000003.1, from coordinate 21,415,276 downwards.
TACACATGCTAGCACTCGATAGTCCTAAGCGTTCCAAAAATTAAACCTCTTAATACCAATACACTGCATGCTTAGGCAACTTAAGCTCAAGAAGGATTTTAGAACAGTTCAACCAACAACCACGTGCTCCACATACACAATTTTAATCATGCTTACTGATTCACAAAAGTCCAAAGAAAATACATACACCAATCTTATTCAAACTCCCTTTAGAAGTCCTTAGCACCTCCAAAAAGAATTGCCAAAGAGAACAACGATTAGCATTTGCACACACACCTAAATTTAACTAGAACTTTCAAAACCATTTGCCAAAAATACTTAAAACAACACTTTAAACTTAGTTCTTTAGGCAATAAAACTCACCCAAATAATTTCAAGCTTCAAGGCAACCTGTAACTCGAATACTTGATCCCGAATCGCCAAATAAAGTCCTAATAATAAATAACAAACCGTTCTAAAATCCAACCACGAGTTCAAAAAAGTTCAGATGAAAATTATTCAATACAACTTACCCCCAACAGCATTTTCATGGGTATTTTTTATAATTTAGCCCAAAAGAAAAGAAGATATAAGCTAATCGTCAGCTTGGGTGATGGTCGGCGAGCCACACCCCAAACTGTAGCCGACTGATTAACATTGGTTGCGCTACACCCTAAGCGTAACTGATTGCTTGAGTCCAATCGAAACCAAACGGTCGGCCGAGCGGTTGGATCAGTTTTTTCAGTTTTGCTTGAACCCCTATATATATATTTTTTAATCTATAAGGTTGCTAATTCATGGAACCAAAAGAACAGAAAATACAGAATTATGGAAAGAAGTTGGAAAAACCTTAGAACCTCCTTTAAACTTCAATTGAAGATATCGATATTTTCATAGAAAAATTTAAACTTCAATTCATATCGAAATAAGTTTAAAAAAGGTTTCGAACTACTAATTTAGTTATCTTTGAAAATTTTCACAAATCATGAAGATTATATTCTCATTGATGATTAACCAAAGGCTATATTTATACAAGTATATAACCTGTCAATGGAATATAATTACGTGACAACTTATAAACAAAATAAATTATAGAAATAAACAACTAATAGAAACTACTTTTAGTTATACTTTCAATGGCAAATTAGCTAGTATCATTGACAGTAGCAGTAGATGTCTTTGATGGAGGAAAGAAAAGTGGTAATAAAGAGGCTAAACAACAATTGTTTTGACAAGAGATAGAGACTTTTGAAGAAGTAGGTATCATTATCGCTGGCTCATTATATTTTTGAGAAAATTTTCCTTCTAGAAGGTGTTACGTTAGTATCATATTGCACCTCAGAACATGTCAAACCATTTGCCTTAAATTTCATTTTTACCTTGCTAATATGGTTATAAATATTACTCTATTACTTTTAAGTTGATGAAATTTCGAGAATTTAATTAGCTAAACTTTTAATGAAGTAGGAAAAAAAATGAGGAGAAACACATTTACTTAAACACAACATCAAACATAGATAATTTTTACTTTATTCTCGTAGTATTATTGATATTTATTGTAGTATTATTATTCATAGATAGAAATATTTCGACATGGACATCATCTAGAGTACCCAAGCAGAACACATGATTGGTTTAAAATATGAGAGTGTCCAACGGTGAGGACATATGTCACCTGTAAGCGCCTTATACTACTTTTGAACTGGTATTGCATTTGGATAAACTATTGTTTGGATCACCTCCACAACAAGGCAGTATTCTTTCTTTTCTTTGTCAACATTATCTGTCCAACCACTCACCACACGAATGAAACTCATTTTTATCGTTACCACCTCTTGAATATTCTTCTTTACTATGAACCATCCTATCGCTTGCACATATGGGTCTTCGACATCCTTAATCGGCTCCCAAACAGAACTCATGGTAATTTTTTATTGATAGTTTGAAGTAAATGAAACTTTATAAATTGTGATTTGCTCTCAACCTAGAGTGGTAGTTCAACATTTATAGAGTTTGTGTTGAACCCTAGATATGGATATCAAGGAATTTGATTCATAGACCAAAAAGTTTAGGAACATGATTTTATGGAATCTTATGATTATTTTTAGCCTTTATATACCACTTATATATATATATATATGACATGAGACTCTTAAATTCTAGAGGAGGCAATGTGATCTAAAGCCAAATGGAAAAATTACTAAATTAAACTAATGGCCACATGATATATACTAACACAAATTAAGACTATAACAATGGATAAAAATAGACCACAAACTCTGCTATCAAATTGTTAAATGTAATTTAACCTATGTTTATACTCGTCATTATCAAATTTTATTTAAGCCTAAGCTTGGGTGTAAATTGTGTTGTGATCCAACTTTCCAAAGATTAAGACAAAACAATTGTTGACATTAAATTAGGAAAGATTATATAGATAAGATGTTTAGCAAAAGAAAATTAGCATGAAAGATTATAAAGCTTTGTCTAGTTAAAAAGTGAAAAATAATAAATCTTTGTTGATAATTCATGTGTTGGATTTTTGTAAGTCAAATTAATATTTTTAATCGCACATGTGAGCTAAAAGAATTTTTCGAATACAATCAAACAAATAAATTATAAAGTATTCTAACTTATCAATTTTAACTTTTGACTTTATTTTTTACTCAACAATGATAATACAGAGATTTTTAAAACAAAAAAATAGCAGGTATGAAAGACTATAAAGCTTTTTGCCCAATAAGAAAATCAATCAATTACTAATATATCTATCTATAGATAGATAGATATATTAGTAATTGATTGATTTTCTATATATATATATATAGCACACTAAATTACAAGGGAGATAAAAATCATGTCCACAATTTGTGAAGAGAAACTCTAATCATGAAAGCTATGATTAGATCTCAATAAATCAATTAAGTTCAACCGAGGGCTTTTATTTTAAGTGTATGAAAGTTTTGCATGAAGAAAGAATCTCATTTACCAAAAATGCAAAACGAAATTAAAAAAAAAAAAAAGGATCCATATATGAACATATATAGAAATGGCTATCCTACTACCCATTCGTTTGCATGGAACAAGACTATCTTATTTAAGTGTATATTCAAATAATTGTTAATTTAATAAAATTTTCATTTGAATATTTGGCAAAATTGTAGAGTCTAGCATGACTTCTAAAGTGAGAAAAACTTGAGATATATGTTAGTAATAATGGATCCAATCTTGCTACTTTTAAATATGATTTGTGGCTTTTTATTTATTTTTATTTATTTCACACATAATATTAACTCTTATGATAATCATATCTTTTTTCATTATTTCAATGATTTCTTCTCTACTTTTATACATATTTTTTCTATATAGATTAATTTTAAGTAACATTTTTATCTTTTTTACAATTTTCATACTAATCATTGTTATTTTTCATTGATTTTTAATCCTTAACTTCTACCTAAAAAATATTTTATTATGGGTTAAAAAGAAAATATTTGTTGATTCCCCTTCTCACACATAAAAAAGTATTAATTTATTGGGTAAAAATCAATTTATACCAATAAACTTTGGGAGTTATATCAATTGACACCCTAAACTAATAATTGTATCAATTTAAACCCTACATTTTTATAAATGTATCGATTGACATCATCTCTTAGATTCAATTTGAAAAACGTTAGTTAACATGTGTGTAAACTTATAATTATATCAATTAAACTACTGAATTTTCATAAGTGAATAAATTTAGACATTCCATTTAAAATAATGAGAGATTTTCAAATGGAGGGTCTAGATTTTTAAGGAAGTCTACACACATGTGAGAATTGATGCATCGATGATTTTCAAATTGAGGGCCTAAATTGAGCGCATGATTTTAAGTCTCCGATGAATTAACCTAAGGCCAGTAGTTTATAAGTATGAAGAAACATAGATAGAACATTAAAAATCATTCAATCAAGAGAAATAAGAAAATCAATTCATAAAGTTTAGTGGCTACATCAATCCCTAAGAACAAGAAATGTAATGTAGTGATCGGTGTACATGCAAGCACACATGATCGAAGTAATAATAAAACGGTAGATATTACCGAGTATTGAATCCTTAGTGAATTGGGGAGGTTTAATCAATTAACTACTATATTTAATCGCATCTAATTTTATTTTGGAAAATAAATGCCAAACGAACATGCAACGAATTAAATTAAAACTAAGAAATAAAAAGAATAAACGAATGGAGCACAAAGTAAAGGGCTGAGTTTAGAATATTAATCTGACCAGTGGACCATTTTTTGAGTTTAACGTGCATTTGTGATTAATTATTCAATTTATTTCAATGTAAGGGTAATGTATCATGGAATCCTCTGTCGAGCTCCTCTAATCCTTGAATGTAATTAATTAAATCACGTGTCCTTCTCATTAATTGATTCTCACCCGACATTAATGAACCCTATCATCAATCCTAATTGACATTCTTATCACTGGCGTGCCTAGACATGAATTATTATGCAAATGGAGCTCTAATTTATGCATTATTTGTCAAGCAATAACATAAACCAACAGTTCATTAGAACCTTGATTACCGGGATTTTATGCATTAAGAATATCGCATTAAAATAGATTCGAATAATCAATCACAAATTCTCAATTAAGTATAATTAAATGGCCCCAAGACTCGATTAAGCCCTAAACTTTACAACTAATCAAAGCAAATCATAATTCAACATAAACAACCATAATCCATCTACACTCATTATAAAACGCAATAGAGAAATTAGAAAAAAACAGAGAAAAAATCCGTTGTGAGCCGATCCATCGCTCCTGCAATGAACCACGTAAACCACGAATGTCCGATCTTCAATCAAACCACTCCAATTCAACCCTCAATCCTCTCAAAAAGCTCTCAAGTCCTGGATTAGGGTGTAATCGGTGTACACGCAAGCGCACGCGATCGAAGTAATATAAAATGGTATGTGAGTACCAAGTATCGAATCCCAAGGGAACGGAGTAACAAAAATATTGTAAGCAAAGTGTAAGGAAAATTGCAACTTTGAAACCTAAATTGCAAAAATAATATTGGGTTGGTATGTTGGTAAAAAAAAAATTGCAGAATCTAGAAATGACAATAAGCGAAATAAGAAAAATTGCAGAATCTAAAATTGGCAATAATTGAGAACAAATTATATAGACTTAGTGAATGATAATTCAAAGGGAACTTGGATGAAAATGGGGCTCAAGAGTGTCATTTCCCTAAGTTGTAATTGCAAGCCAAAATTGCAATTCCAACCTACTCCACACTCAATTGTAAGCCAAAATTGCATCTCCTATTCACCTTGAATTTAGGGTTTTAGGAGGCTAAGTGAGTGACTTATATGTCTATAGTCCCTCTATCTTAGATCATTCAGCTCAACAATTTTATGGGTTTTGGAGTCGTTAATCCCTATGTCTAGGGTAAGGATTGGCTTATGTCTAAACTCTTTTTCTCCATTACTTGTGTGAAATCCGCTTATCACTAACCCCGTTGGTATTAGATCTAAGCTTGTGTTGCTACCCTAGTTGATCAATCTAGGATCTCAACGGAAATTTGTTCAACACAAGCAAACAATTGAGATGTAGGCTTGGTTTTTATTGAAATTTAGGCTACAATTACTTCTTAGGGAATTCACATTCTTGAACCCCCTAAGAAGTGTTAGCTCATATTAAAATTAAAAATCTTACAACTAATTGAAGAAAAATTCACTTTAGGAATTGTGTAATTGCTAATTAATACCAATTTCTATCATAAGTGTTATTGGAACAATTATGTCAAAGAACCTTCAAAATTCTGGGTAATTACTCTAAAAAATTTCTAGAACTCTAAAAAAATAAACACCAAAAATCAAAGGCTTATAAACATTCCAACAAAATCTAAAACTTAAAAAAGAAACAGAGGACAGAATTTAAAAAAAAAAAAATAGTATCCTATTGATCTTATGAAAAACAAAACTTTAAATGAACAAAAATGCAACACACACAAAGCAATCGAATGAACATCAAGCTATAATGCTAATGTTGTCGGTAATACAAGAGAAACTTGAAGAAAATTGAAGATAGAAGTTGAAAACTCTTTGGCAAAATAGAAATTCCAGCACTTGCGTAAAAACAGAGTGTGAAAAACAACAATGAAACCCACGAGCCAAATTCTCCAAGAACGAAATTAAACCCCAACTTCTTCACTTGAATTGATTGGATAAATCAAAAGAAGAACAAGAGTAGCTCTCTGTAATATAAGAAGAACTTGAAGAAATATCAAAACAGAGAACAAAAAAAAAAAGCAGAAAAAACAGAGCATGAACGTTGAAGGTAAAACCCACGAAATTGAGATTGATCAAAACTTAAACTTTAATACAAGAAGGAAGCAAATGGAGAATAGATATTGTGCTTCACTCAACTCACCATAATACAAATAGAAAATTGAAGAAAACTAAACAGAACTTCAGTTCTTCGGCTAAAACAGAAGCAAAAAAAAAAAAAAATCCAGAAACTAAAGCTTCGAAAAATGAAAAAAAAAAACCCACGAAATTGACTTCTGAATTCGCCTCCAAAACGAATTCGAATGATGAACAAAATGATACTACCAGCAACTATTCGTAATACGAGAAGAGATTGAAAGGAATAAAAAAGCAGAAGCTGAAGTTCTCACGAAAACAGAGTAAATTCTGCAGAAAAAAAAATAGAGCTTCGGTTTGGAAAACCCATGAAATTGACTCCAAAACACCTCCCAAATCGAATTTCTTAGCTCCTCCTTTTCTTCCCCATTTATAGGCCTTCATTAGGATTGAAGATTGCCAAAAATCGTGCTCCAATTCCACCAATTCAGGCAGTAATTTGGTTTTCCATAAATGGGTTACTCGGCTTTTTTCAATTTCCATAATTTCCTTGCCATTCCATGCTGTCTAGAATTGTAGAATCTGATTTTGCAATTTCAATAATTCCTGCAAACAATATCAATTTACTTAGAATTCTATTCCAAATTCCATCATATTCATTTCTTCCTTAAATTTAAGCAATCTTCCAACTATTTTCAATTGGTCTTAAGTCAAAACAAGAATATTGTAAGCAATTGGTAGTTAAATAAGCCTTAATTCTAAGGCTTATCAGGGTGTAACTGTAAAGACCCTAAAAACTTGACAGGCCCACGCGGTAGCATAATTGAGTTAATCTTTTCAAGCCCGAAATATCGACAACATAACAACGTAACTACATGGAAACAAAAATTTTTCGAGGACCTGAAAGGGATATAAACACTTTTATATTCAAGAGAGACTACTCAACATCTACCAAACTACGAATAACATGATGAGTTCAGCCACAATAGATACGAGAACTAAAGAATTATACCAAACACACAGAAACAAGAGAAACTAAAAATTTACAACCCAACCACACAAGAAAGAAGAAAGATACAAAACAAGACACTAAACACTGGGACAGAATTTCGGTGGTCTCTCCATAGCCTCGTCATGTCATCGCCTTCGTCACCCTCCTCGTTATCGTGCACCATCTGTAAAGACACAAACAAATTAGCACGAGTGAGTATAAATATACTCAGTAAGCAGCCCATTTAAGGGTCCAACGTTCAAAACCACACAAAGAAGAGCTCTGCCCTAACTCACAAGCTTTTGCTCAAACTCAAACATTCATTTCAATTAGATAAGTGCCCACTCTCCTTACCTCATGCCCCACCTCCCTTTGGTATAGCTTGTGCTATACCTGCGACTCATGTAACCTAGACTAGTATAATGCAGTGAAGGAAAGCAACCCTGTAATGCCCCAGGCCCAAGATTCGTATAGGATTTGAAATTTGGATTCGGCACCTGATGGCCCCGGCATTCCACTGCATCCGCTACGACTTGGCACATCACCTTACTTGTCTTGAAATGCTTCTAAGAGTGAAGATTGTCCCCACAAACAAACACGGGTCCTTTTAGCATGCTTTGTCCTCACTCACATGCTTCCTAGGAAAATTCCTAGAAGGTCACCCAACATATGATTGCTTTAAGCCAAGCACGTTTAACTTTGGAGTTCCTATGATTAAGCCACCGAAAAGGAAGGTGCACCTTGTTGGTATAGGTAGTAGTTATCAATTCTTTTAAGCCTTTCTTAACCATGCCTTGCATAGCCTCAGGATCCCTCTCATTCGGATGTGGTCTTGGTTAATTCATGCACCCCTCCTGAACTCTGGCATTACAAACCCTCATGCCTACAATCTTGCGGGGAACCACCCTCTTTGACTAGTGCAATGCAATTAAGGCAAGACACCCTCATGCTCGAAATAGTGGGGAATCGCCTCTAGGTTAGCGCACTAAATGAAGGACCGCAACCCTCGTTCTAAATACCGAGGAGGAATTTCTCCCTAAGATAGCACAAGAAAAAATGAAAAGCAACCCTCATGCCCATCCTATGTTTTAAGCCTTTCTTAACCATGCCTTACATAGCCCTAGAATCCCTCTCATTCGGATGTGGTCTTGGTTCATTCATGTACCCCTCCTGAACTCGGGCGTTACAAACCCTCATGCCTACAATCTTGGGGGGAACCACCCCCTTTGACTAGTGCAATGCAATTAAGGCAAGCAACCCTCATGCTCAAAATAGTGGGGAATCGCCTCTAGGTTAGCGCACTAAATGAAGGACCGCAACCCTCGTTCTAAATACAGAGGAGGAATTTCCCCCTAAGATAGCACAAGAAAAAACGAAAAGCAACCCTCATGCCCATCCTATCTCACAACATCTTAAGAATACATGCTTGCACGGGGAAAAATAAAAGTAGCGAACTTTTGTTCTTTCCCAAGACTCTTGAAATCTCCAGGGTAACTCACCATGCCAAACCACCCACCGTTTCAGAATCACACGCACAACCTGGCCAAAGGTTCCCAAGCACATACAATGGGGGGGGGGGGGGGAATTGCCCCTTAAGCTAGCATACTGAATGAAAGAGAGCAACCCTCATTCTAAACACTGTGGGGGAATCACCCCCCATGCTAGAAAGAGAAAAAGGGGAAAGCAACCCTCATACCCTTCATATCTCACAACACCTATGCCTCATGCCCTTCATATCTCACAACACCTATGCCTCATACATATTCAAGTGAAACACAAATCACTAACATTAAAGCAAACTTGCTTATCATAAATTCAAGCTAAGCATGCCCAACATACCTTCTTCATACACAAGATCTTAGCAAGTAAGTCCCAATGGCCACTTACTTTCCAGGCCAACACCAAGGGAACCAACTAACCATAAAAACAAATCTCGAGTATAAACTCATGCCCTAATTCATTGACATCCCTAAACAAGAACCTCACATAACCGTAGCCCATACGTGTGCTAGCAGCATATGCCCCACAAATCCTTTAACCCAAAATTCATCCACCTAAACATGCTAGCAATCATGACGACCATTATCCTTCCATTCACATTTAGACCCATCTAAAACATGTTAAACATGCCCAGTCATCTGCACCATTTTTAACACACCATACCTGAACGCTATATACTTTTAAGGTATTCTAAGTAGCCAACTAACCAAATCCAACAAGTCGAGCATCCTGCACACAATCAACTCATCCAACATCCCAAGAGAACTAAACTTTAGCTGACCATTCAAGTGTTTCAGGCATTTTGTGCTTGGTTAAACACCCCAACGCCTCAAGCCAACACATCTCAAAAATCAACTAAGGAAGCATGCTCAACATGGGGAAGGTAATTGTCACTAGCCTAACTAGTTTTATGTCAATCACTAATGCTATCAGAGCTCTCAAGATCCTACATCAATGTTCCACAACATCAAAAATCTTGATTTTCAATGATAACCACAAATCATGAGCTTCAAACACAACATTCACGTGTAATTCTCAACAATATTCTATAACAAGAATTTCACATAACCATGGTCCTCACACGTGCTAGCACTCGATAGTCCTAAGCGCTCCAAAAATTAAACCCCTTAATACCAATATACTACATGCTTAGGAAACTTAAGCTCAAGAAAGATTTCAAAACAGTTTAGCCAACAATCACGTGCTCCACATACACAATTTTAAGCATGCTTACTCATTCAAAAAACTCCAAAGAAAATACATACACCAATCTTATTCAAGATCCTAAAAGGGTTAAGTCCAATTGGCTACTTACCTTTTTAAATAAACGCTTCCAAAGCATCTCAAACTCCCTTTAGAATTCCTTAGCACCTCCTAAAGGAATTATCAAAGAGATCAACGATTATCATTTGCACACACACCTAAATTTAACTTCAACTTCCAAAACTATTTGCCAAAAATACTTCCAATAGCACTTTAAACTTAGTTCTTTAGGCTACAAAACTCACCCAATTAATTCCAAGCTTCAAGCCAACCTGTAACTCGAATACTTGAATAAAGCCCAACACGCTATGGGTAAGTTTTAAAACACCAAAACAGCCCCTAAACGTAATAAAATCCTAAAATCAGTGTCGGGTAACTCCAATCTCAAGCATAGCCTCAACTAAGATGAAAACTATAACATCAAAAAATAGCTCACTCTGAAACCGTTATCAATGCTAGTTGGATAGCAGCTCGAACAACCTAAGTTCCCCCTAAATTGCCTTCAATCACAAATAGAAATCTAGAATAAAGTCCAAAACATTGTTGGTTAGTTTCGAATCACAAAATCAGTCCTTCAATTCGGGTTTACAACCCATAAATCACTTTGAATCATTGTTGAAATACTTACCCACAACAAATGCGGTTCAAAACAATACTGGAATGAACATGAACCCGTCGAAAACTGCATTTGAAATGCCTTACAGCCATTGGTAGTCCAATCCGAGAGAGAGAGAGAGAGTTGGTCTGCATGGTGGTTCGATAAACAACAACTCAAGCGTGTGACGGATCGAATCTAGCGATGTGTCAGTGAAAAATCTAGGAGATGAGGCAATGCGGCGTGCGGCAGAGTATTGGACCTACGTGGACTGCGCGATGAGTCGAACGACTGTGCGACCTGGCAGCTGATGCATGTGGCTGTAAAGTGGGTGTCAGATTGGAGGGGAGGATAAGAAAAAGAAGAAAGAAATAAATAAATAAAGAAAGAAAGAAAGAAAGAAAGAAAGAAAGGGGGAAAATCGGGGAGAGATAGGAGAATGGGAGAGAGATTTTATTTTGTTTTCTTACCTCTTTTTTTTTAATACAACTTTTCCATTTGATTTCTTTTTCACTTAATTAAAACAACAAAAAACGAAACTACCCCCAAATACTCTTCTTATTCCTTTTTAATTAATCTTTTATCGAAATGGACTTTGTACCTGAATGTCGGGCGTTACAATCACCCCCTAATTTGGCTTCCCACATACGATGAAGAATAAAAGTATTAGAAGCTGTAATCGAGACAGCGTTGCAATGCTAGGGACAACATTGCAACGCTGTCCAAAATGACATCCTTTCTAAACAGCTTAATAGGGTAGCGTTGCAATGCCACACCAATAGTAGCCTCATTTGCACGCATGTTTTTAGCATTGCAACGCCAGCTCTCGAGTTCGCACACCAAGTTATGGAGTTGCAACGCCAATTCAAGCGTTACAACGTTGTCCGCTAGGCCACCAACAGCATGTACATCATCTCTTCTTCTTCTTAGTTCCTCCAAAAGCTCTATAATAACTCCATATTCAACATAAAGCTCCAAAATTTACAATTCTGCTTGGAATTGCTCGAATTCCTGAAATTAATAGATAATCAACATAAAAGCTCACATTTATAGCATAAAACTAGCTAAATTAAGGCATAAACATAGCATGAAATTAGTGCTAACACGTAGCCAAACATAATAGAGTCTAAACTCCATGACAAACTTACAAAAACTAAGTTTAGTAAAACGTATTTTATGTATCGAGTTTTGTAAATAGGTTAAAGAAAATTTTAGATAGGTAACTTCATCCTCTAAAGTATTTATAAATACGTATTTTTCTAAAAGTAATTAAAAATATAATATTTAAAAAATATATATTATTTACTTTAATTAGGGTAAGGTGTTGGTTATGTTTTTGTTTCATGGGGTAATGTGATTGGTTTATCTAATCAATTATTTTTTTTTCATTAAACTGATCGTTCATTTATGTGTCGTTTACATTTTTTTATCCTTTTTTTTAGTGTTTAAACAATTGAGCATTTACATTTTTTATACTAGTTCTCACGCATGCATTACACGTGGCTTTTTCAAAAAATATGCTTGTTACCTTATACTGGTTTCATTATATACACACTATCTTTGCAAAAAATATACAACATATATTCTAGTTTCTTATATTTTTCTAGATAATGTCTTAATTCCTCTGTACATGTTATACGATAGACAATAGAATGACAAAGATAATTAGGTCAATTTCTCTACTTTTGTGTGACAACGTTTTAAGTTTCACAATTTCACTTGCTTTTAATGGAAATTTTCATAGCTAGGTTTCTCATAAATATACCCATACATTGAGGAAATATAAACAGAGTATAAAACTATAAAAAAAAAACAAAAAAAAAACAAAAATAGCCCTAGCAAGTATGCACTTTAATAATACAAAAAGTAACAGTTCATCAATTTTTTTAATGATAATTTTGACAATTAGCTTCTCACAAATATACCCTGCATGTAGAAAATATAAACATGGCATAAAAATCATATAAAAACCACATAGAACCCAAACATATATGCAATTGATTAATATAGAGAGTCACATTTTACTAGCTTTTTAATTGAAATTATATACGAATAATGTTTTAGTAAAGAATGTTGAAAAACTAGAGATTGGAACGAAAAATAGCATATGAAAAAAAAGAAGAAACCAGTAAATTGAAATAATTTAAATTATTTAAAAGCAGATTTAGAAATAATTTAAAATGGAACGAAATTGTGAATTTAAAAATGATATTCCATCAATAAGGGGTAGATTAACAGTCTCCGTCTATATATTAACGAGAAGGGTATGTTTTAACTTTTTGTAAAGGTCAGGGGTATTAATGCTACCTCAAAGTTTAGGGGTATTATTGAAATGAGACACAAAGTTCATGGGTATTTTTTATAATTTAGCCCAAAAGAAAAGAAGATATACGCTAATCGTCAGCTTGGGTGATGGTCGACGCACCTCACCCCAAACCGCAGCTGACTGATTAACATTGGTTGCGCTACACCCCAAGCGTAACTGATTGCTTGAGTCCAATCGAAACCGAACGGTCGGCGGAGTAGTTGGATCGATTTTTTCAGTTTTGCTTGAACCCCTATATATTTTTTTAATCTATAAGGTTGCTACTATGCATTGAAAAATTCATGGAGCCAAAAGAACAGAAAATACAGAATTATGGAAAGAAGATTGGAACCTTGGAACCTCCTTTACTTTACACATCAATTGAAGATATCGATATTTTCATAGCAAAATTTAAACTTCAATTCATATCGAAATAAATTTAAAAAGGTTTCGAACTACTAATTTAGTTATCTTTGAAATCTTTCACAAATCATGAAGATTATATTCTCATTGATGATTAACCAAAGACTATAATTATACAAGTATATAACCTGTCAATGGAATATAATTATGTGACAACTTATAAACAAAATAAATTATAGAAATAAACAACTAATAGAAACTACTTTTAGTTATACTTTCAATGGCAAATTAGCTAGTATCATTGACAGTAGCAGTTTATGTCTTTGATGGAGGAAAGAAGAGTGGTAATAAAGAGGCTAAACAACAATTGTTTTGACAAAAGATAGAGACTTTTGAAGAAGTAGGTATCATTATCGCTGGCTCATTATACTTTTGAGAAAGTTTTCCTTCTAGAAGGTGTTACATTAGTATCATATTACACCTCTGAACTTGTCAAAACATTTTCCTTAAATTTCATTTTTACCTTGCTAATATGGTTATAAATATTACTCTATTACTTTTAAGTTGATGAAATTTCGAGAAGTTAATTAGCTAAACTTTTAATGAAGCAGGAACAAAAATGAGCAGAAACACATTGTAACGACCCTATAGGCTCAACACGCTACCTAAGAGTCATTACTAAGTCACGTCGCTATATTACCGAAATTTTGGCAGCATAACGACGTAACTACGCGAAACCAAAAATTGGACCCTTACCTGATAAGACATAGAAAAACACACTTCTAAGATTGTCTAACAACCTCCTAGCATCCAACAAACTTCTCAATATGATGCTAGGGTTCAGACAGCATAGACCAAGTGAATTCAAACATAGAAAGCCAAATATACGTGCACGATTTACAAAGAAAGGTTAAAAGACTTTGAAACATCCTCCTAAACATTTAAAAACTCGACATGAGTTCTATGTACATCCAGAAACATAAAAGAAGCGGAATAGCGATCGGTCGGCTCCCATGACTCGAGTAGCTGATCTCCGGTCACGCGCTAGGGCCGATCTTAGCCTTACCTGAAAACATTTTTAAAAAAGGAAAAGGGTGAGTATTAACGAATAATACTCAGTAAGTAACTCATAGTTTCAAAGCAAGAGTTTCAATCGCATGCAACATGTCATTTTAAATCATAAAACCATCGTAAACCATCGCTTTAGTAGGGGACCCAAAATTCGTTTTATAAACCATGTACTTTTCCTCGCGGCTCTCGTGAACGATTAAATTCTCCCGAGGGCCTCGTGAATAGTCCGAAGACATAGTTTTTCCATCGTATAGAGTCCTCCCTAACTCTGAGAGTTGAGCTCGAAAGCTAACATACATCGTGGAGTCCGAAGACTCAGCCCGAAGGCTACCATCGTGGAGTCCGAAGACTCAGCTCGAAGGCTACCATCGTGGAGTCCGAAGACTCAAGCCCGTCGGCTACCATCGTGGGGCACTCTCGAACCCCGGGAGCATAGAGAGTCCGAAGACTCGGGTTCCCTCATAACCCACATAAAACTTTTAGGAGAATTATCGTCACGGCCTTACATAAATCTTTTCATGAGCACACAACACATGCATGAGGTCCCATTCGTTTTAGAACATAGTTATGAATGCATGAATCAAGACAATCGCATTTCAAAGACATACATATCATTTCCATTCCTTTTTAACATGAAAACTCAAATAGAACTCATGGAACTAGCGTATAAAGGAATATACATATAAAACACTTTCTTTCTTAAATACTTAACATGAAAACATAAACTTCAAAGTAAATATAGAGCTAGCTTTAGGTTTCGAAAACTTCTTTCGTTGTGAGATCCCTTACCTTAAATCTTTACTTACTAAAATACCCTTTCTCCACTAGTAATGAGCTTCTCGAGTTCCCACTCCAAGTACAATCCAAGGTCTCCGACAAATCACCTAAAAAGTTTCCTAAACGTGTCTTAAACCATCCGAATTACTCTAAAACACATTCTAACATTAATAACTCGACAAAACGGACCAAATGGCAAATTTTACCCAACTCCGGCGAACGGCGGCGCGTGACCGGAGCACGGCGGCGCGTGCAGCGGCGGACGGCGGAGCGTGGCCGGCGCGTGGGGCTTCCAAACGGCGCGTGGACGCGCGTGGCCGGCCCGTGAGGACTCCGATCAGCGCGTGGGAGCGCGTGAGGTCTCGTTTTCGTGCGAGGCTCGCGGATCTGGGTTTCAAACTTACCGAAACCGACGATTTTCTGAAATAAACGAACTCCGGCGAGACAGAAACCGCAACACCGGCTCGTTCAAGGACTCCGGCGAAGCTGCGGCGGTTGGAGTGAGGTTCACGAGCTGCAGAACCGTCGAGGAGGCACTCGTTCGGCGGCGCGTGCTGCGGGGGTTGCGAATTGAAGCTTCCGGCGAGCTGATCGGTGGTTAGATATACAGATCCGGCGATGATCAGTTGAAGCTCATGCGAAAACCGACGGCCGGCGAGTCTTCAACTCCAGCGTGCGGCTTGCGTGGGTTTTCCGGCGAGACTTGCAGGAGACGAGGAAGAAGAAGAAGAAAACCGGTGATGATTGGGGCTGATCGGCGCTGGAGCTACGCAGCTGCCGGTGAGACAGAGAGAGAGACGATCGAGAGGAAGAGCGACGAGAAGGCCGGCGGCGAAGCTGGGCGGCACGGAGGCGGACGAGCTGCGCGTAGTTGCTCGGCGGAAGGGAGAGAGAGGTCGACGGAAAGGGGGAGAGAGAGAGAGAGAGAAAGCTACGGGAAAGAGAGGAAGAAGAAGAAGAAATGGAGGGATAAGGATAGTTCTTCTTTTCTTAAAAAAAAAAATTCCAATTTTGCCCCTGGACCAAAACTTAAATTCCAAAATTGCCCTTAACAACTTATTCAATTCCAAATATACCCTTTTTCTCCTTCTAAATTTCAAATTAACCTTCAAATTTAAATTACCCAATGAAAATCATTCCAAATTAATTTCCATAATTTGAAATTAATGCCTGTAAATAAGCCGGGCGTTACACACATTCACTTAAACACAACATCAAACATAGATAGTTTTTACTTTATTCTCGTAGTATTATTGATATTTATTGTAGTATTATTATTCATAGATAGAGATATTCCGACATGGACATCATCTAGAGTACCCAAGTAGAACACATGATTGGTTCAAAAGATGAGAGTGTCCAAGGGCGAGGACATGCATCAACTACAAGAGCCTTATACGACTTTGGAAATGGTATTACATTTGGTTGAACTATTGTTTGGTTCACCTCCACAATAAGGCAGTATTCTTTCTTGTCGTTGTCAATCCGTATCCAACCACTCACCACACGAATGAAACTCATTTTTTCCCCTTCATTATTCTTCTTTACTGCGAACCATCCCATCGCTTGCACATATATGTCTTTGATATCCTTAATCGGCAGCCAATCAGAACTCATGGTAATTTTTGATTGATAGTTTGAAGTAAAGGAAACTTTATAAATTGTGGTTTGCTCTCAACCTAGAGTGGTAGTTCAACATTTATAGAGTTTGTGTTGAACCCTAGATATGGATATCAAGGAACTTGATTCATAGACCTAAAAGTTTATGAACTTGATATTATGGAATCTTGCTAATTGCGATCTCATCAAAAGACAATAAGATTTTCATGCCAATTAATTAAATGATAGCTTTGAATCCAATTCATTTAGTTGGGAGCTTTATTTTGTTGTTTTGACTAAAAAATTATCCTGTGTGACATGTAATTTGTAGCATGCAGTTTAGGCTTTGTAGAGTAATTTTTCAATAGGTTTGACATCACCATTTCATCTTACTAAAAGTAATCCACTTAAAAGCTCTTGATCGCTCTGTAGCATAGTTCATAGAAAGTAATTACAATATACTGGCTATTTAAAGTTTTTAAATAAATAGTTTACAATTACTCAATATAATTTTTTGCCATTTTCTTTTGCTTGCATTTAAGTAAAAGTGGTATTTTTATGTTAAATTATAAACTACTATTTTATACTTTGAATATTTATTTTCTATATTTGTAACTTCGTATAGCTAGTTTCATAATTCAAAAAATTTTCAATTCTATCCATAAGCTCTAAATTAGGATTATTTTTAGCCTTTATGTACCACGTACATATATATGACATGAGACTCTTAAGTTCTAGAGGAGGCAATGTGATCTAAAGCCAAATGGAAAAATTACTAAACTATACTAATGGCAACATGATATATACTAACACAAATTAAGGCTATAACAATTCATAAAAATAAACCACAAACTGTGATATCAAATTGTTAAATGTAATTTAACCTATATTTCTACTTGTCATTATCAAATTTTATTTAAGGCTAAGCTTGGGTGTAAATTGTGTTGCGATCCAACTTTCCAAAGATTAAGACAAAACAATTGTTGACATTAAATTAGGAAAGATTATATAGGTAAGATGTTTAGCAAAAGAAAATTAGTATGAAAGATTATAAAGCTTTGTCCAGTTAAAAAGTGAAAAATAATAAATCTTTGTTGATAATTCACGTGTTGGATTTTGTAAGTCAAATTAATATTTTTAATCCCACATGTGAGCTAAAAGAATTTTTCGAATACAATCAAACGAATCAATTATAAAGTATTCTAAATTATCTAATTCAACTTTTGACTTTATTTTTCACTCAACAAGGATAAATACAAACATTTTTCAGACAAAAAAAATAGTAGGTATGAAAGAGATGAAAGCTTTTTGTCCAATAAGAAAATTAATCGACTACTAATATATATATATCATATTAAATTACAAGGGAGATAAAAATCATGTCCACAACTCGTGAAGAGAAACTCTAATCATGAAAGCTATGCTTATATCTCAATAAATCGATTAAGTTCAACCAAGAGCTTTTATTTTAAGTGTATGAAAGGTTTGCTTGAAGTAAGAATCTCATTGACAAAAAAAGCAAAACCAAATTTAAAAAAAGACACATATATGAACATCTATAGAAATGGATATCCTACTACCTATTCGTTTGCATGGAACAAGACTCTCTTATTTAAAAGTACATTGAAATAATTGTTAATTTAATAAAATTTTCATTTGAATATTTGGCCAAATTGTAGAGTATAGCATGACTTCTAAAGTGAGAAAAATGGAGATATATGTTAGTAATAATGGATCCAATATATATACTTTTAAATATGATTTGTGGCTTTTTATTTTATTTATTTATTTCACACATAATATTAACTCCTATGACAATCAAATCTTTTTTCATTATTTCAATGATTTCTTCTCTACTTTTATACATATTTTTCTATATAGATTAATATTTTTTAAGTAACATTTTTATCTTTTTTACAATTTTCATACTAATCATTGTTATTTTTCATTGATTTTCAATCCGTAACTTCTACTTAAAAAATATTTTATTATGGGTTAAAAAAAATATTTGTTGATTCCCCTTCTCACAAATAAAAAAAGTATTAATTGATTGAGTAAAAATCAATTTATACCCCAAACTTTAGGAGTTATATCAATAGACACCCTAAACTAATAATTGTATCAATTTAAACCCTAAACTTTTAGAAATGTATCATTTGACATCATCTCTTAGATTCCATTTGAAAAGCATTAGTTGACATGTGTGTAAACTTATACTTACATCAATTAAACTCTTGAACTTTCATAAGTGAATCAATTTAGACCCTCCGTTTCAAATAATGAAAGATTTTTCAAATGGAGGGTCTAGATTTTTAAAGAAGTCTACACACATGTGAGAATTGATGCATGGATGATTTTCAAATTGAGGGCCTAAATTGAACGCATGATTTTAAGTCTATGATGAATTAACCTAAGGCCAATAGTTTTAAGGTATGATGAAACATAAATAGAACATTAAAAATCATTCAATCAAGAGAAATAAGAAAATCAATTCATAAAGTTCAATGGCTACATCAATCCCTAAGAACAAGAAACGTAATGTAGTGATCAGTGTGCACGCAAGCACACATGATTGAAGTAATAATAAAACTGTAGATATTAACGAGTATCGAATCCTCAGTGAATTGGGGAGGTTTAATCAATTAACTACTACACTTAATCACGTCCAATTTTATTTAGCAAAATAAACGCCAAACGAACATGCAACGAATTAAACTAAACTAAGCAATAAAAAGAATAAACGAATGGAGCGCAAGGTAAAAGGCCGAGTTTAGGATATTAGTCTCACCAGTGGACCATTTATTGAGTTTAACGGGCATTTGTGATTAATTAATCAATTTACTTCAATCTAAGGGTAATGTATCATGGAACCCTCTGTCGAGCTCCTCTAATCCTCGGGTGTAATTAATTAAATCACGTGCCCGTCTCATTAATTGATTCTCACCCGGCATTAACGAACCCTATCATCAATCCTAATTGACGTTCTTATCACTGTCGTGCCCATACATGAATTATTATGCAAATGAAGCTCTAATTTATGCATTATTTGTCAAGCAATAACATAAACCAACAGTTCATTAGAACCTTGATTATCGGAATTTTAAGCATTAAGAACATTGCATAAAAATAGATTCGAATAATCAATCACAAATTCCCATTAAGTATAATTACATGGTCCAAAGGCTCGATTAAGCCCTAAACTCTACAACTAATCAAATAAAATCACAATTCAGCACAAACAACCATAGTCCATCTACACTCAGTATAAAACGCAACAGAGAAATTAGGAAAAAATAGAGGAGAAATCCGTTGTGCGCCGATCCATCACTCCTGCAACAAACCACTCGAACCTCGAATGTCAGATCTTTAATCAAACCACTCCAATTCAGCCCACAATCCTCTCAAAACGCTCTCAAGTCGTGGATTAGGGTGTAACTGTAACGACCCTAAAAACTGGACAAGTTAACTCGAAAGCATAATTGAGTTGTTCTGTTCATGCCCGAAATATCGACAACATAACAACGTAACTACATGGAAACCAAAACTTTTCAAGGACCTGAAAGGGATATAAACACTTTTATATTTAATAGAGACTACTCAGCATCCACCAAACTACGAATAACATGATGGATTCAACCACAACAGACACGAGAACTAAAGAATTCTACCAAACGCATGGAAACAAGAGAAACTACAAATTTACAACCCAACCACACAATAAAGAACAAAGATACAAAACTAGACACTAAACACTGGGATAGATCTTTGGTGGTCTCTCCATAGCCTTGTCAAGTCATCGCCTCCGTCACCCTCCTCGTTGTTGTGCACCATCTGTAAAGACACAAACAAATTAGAACGAGTGAGCATAAACAAACTCAGTAAGCAGCCTACTTAAGGGTCCAAAGTTCAAAACCACACAAAGATGAGCTCTGCCCTAACTCACAAGCTTTTGCTCAAACTCAAACATTCACTTCAGTTAGATAAGTGCCCACTCTCTTTACCTCATGCCCCACCTCTCTTTGGCATAGCTTCGTGCTATACCTGCGACTCATGTAACCTAGACTAGTATAATGCAGTGAAGGAAAGCAACCCTCACGCCTACAATCTTGGGGGGAATCACCCCATTTGACTAGTGTAATGCAATGAAAGCAATCAACCCTCATGATCGAAACAGTGGGAAATCACCTCTAGGTTAGCACACCAAATGAAGGATAGCAACCCTCATTCTAAATACCATGGTGGAATTGTATCCTAAGATAACACGAGCAAAAATGGAAAGCAACTTTCATGCCCATCCTATCTCACAACATCTTAGGAAAACATGCTTGGACTGGGAAAAAGAAAGGATATGTGGCACTAGCCTAGCGGACTTTTGTTCCTTCTCAACACTCTTGAAATCTCCAGGTTAACTCACCATGCCAAACCACCCATCGTGTCAGAACCACACCCACAACCTGGCCTAAGGTTCCCAAGCACATACCATGGTGGGGGGAGGGGAATTGCCCCCTAAGTTAGCATACTGAATGAAAGAAAGCAACCCTCATTCCAAACACTGTGGGAGAATCACCCCCTATGCTAGCAAGAGCGAAAGGGGAAAGCAATCCTCATGCCCTTCATATCTCACAACGCCTATGTTTCATACATATTCAGACGAAACACAAATCACTGACATTCAAGCAAACTTGCTTCTCATAAATTCAAGCTAAGCATACCTCACATACCTTCTTCATACACAAGATCTTAGTAAGTAAGTCTGAATGGCTACTTACTTTCTAGGCCAACACCAAGGCAACCAACTTCTCTCTCTTTTAGGAAGTTATTAGCGGCATATAACCCAAGGCCACACATCAACAAACAACAGAAATCGCAACATTGTGACCTTTTTTCCACTGACCATAAAAACAAATCTCGAGTATAGACTCATGCCCTAATTCATCGACATCCCTAAACAAGAACTTCACATAACCGTAGCCCATACGTGTGCTAGCAACATATACCCCACAAATCTTTTAACCCAAAATTCATCCACCTAAACACTCTAGCAATCATGACGACCATTATTCTTCCATTCACATTTAGACCCATCTAAAACATGTTACACATGCCCAGTCATTTACACCATTTTTAACACACCATACCTGAACGCTATATACTTCTAAGGTATTCTAAGTAGCCAACTAACTAAATCCAACAAGTCGAGCATCCTGCTCACAGTCAACTCATCCAACATCCCAAGAGAACTAAACTTCAGCGGACCATTCAAGTGTTTCAGGCATTTTGTGCTTGGTTAAACACCTCAGCGCCTCAAGCCAACACATCTCAAAAATCAACTAAGGTAGCATGCTCAACATGGGGAAGGTAATTGTTACTAGCCTAACCAGTTTTATGTCAATCACTAACGTTATCGAGTCGTCAAGACCCTACATCAATGTTCCACAACATCAAAATCATGATTTTCAATGATATCCACAAATTGTGAGCTTCAGACACAACATTCATATTGTAATTCTCAATAATATTCTGTAGCAAGAATTTCACATAACCATGGCCCTCACATATGCTAGCACTCGATAGTCCTAAGCGCTCCAAAAATTAAACCAGTTAATACCAATATACTACATGCTTAGGAAACTTAAGCTCAAAAAAGATTTCAGAACAATTTAGCCAACAATCACGTGCTCCACATACACAATTTTAAGCATGTTTACTCATTCACAAAACTCCAAAGAAAATACATACACCAATCTTATTCAAGATGCTAAAGGGGTTAAGTCCAATTGGCTACTTACCTTTTTAAGCAAAAAAATAAACGCTTCCAAAGCATCTCAAACTCCCTTTAGAATTCCTTAGCACCTCCTAAAAGAATTATCAAAGAGAACAAGGAGATTATCATTTGCACACACACCTAAATTTAACTAGAACTTCCAAAACTATTTAATACTTCCAACTACACTTTAAACTTAGTTCTCTAGGCTACAAAACTCACCCAAATAATTCCAAGCTTTAAGGAAACCTGTAACTCAAATACTTGATCCTGAATCGCCAAATAAAGTCCTAACAATAAATAAAAAAAACATTTCTAAAATCCAACCACTAGTTCAAAAGAGTGGAGACGAAAATTACTCAATAAAGCTTTCCCCCGACAACACTTTCACTTATTGAATTTGATGTTGAATTGGTTCGAACTCAACAACCAGGCATCCAAACACAATGGGTAACCTTGAACAAAGCCCAACACACTATGGGTAAGTTTTAAAACACCAAAACAGCCCGTAAACGTAATAAAATCCTAAAACCAGTGTCGGGTAACTCCAATCTCAAGCATAGCTTCAACTAAGATGAAAAATATAGCATCCAAAAAGAGCTCACCCTAAAACCGTTACCAACGCCATATGCACAACAGCTCAAACGACCTAAATTCGCCGCAAACGGCCTTCAATCGCAAAGAGAAATCTAGAATAAAGTTCAAAACATTGTGGGTTAGTTTCGAATCACCAAACCAGCCCTTCAATTCGAGTTTACAGCCCATAAATCACTTTGAATCATTGTCGAAACACTTTCTCACTACAAACGAGCTTCAAAATGATACTGGAACGAACCCAAACAAGTTGAAATCTGCACTTGAAATGCCTTACAACCGTTGGTAGACCAATTTGAGAGAGAGAGAGAGAGAGTTGGTTTGCATGGTGGTTCGGTCGGTAGGAACTCAGGCGTGTGGCGGATCGAATCTGGCGATGGATTGACGATAAATGTGTGTGATTATTTGGTGTTGCTTGAGAGCTTGTAATTATTTGTTGTTTTGTTTAATGGCTTCTAATAGATTTGGTGGCCCTTTAGGAAATTTGAGCCCGGAGAATCAACACCACTTTCTATTTCTTTTTCCATTAGTCATCCCTCTTTTGATCATGAGCCTGTTAGTGAGGATTATGTGTTTCATGGTTATCAAATGCCTAGTTATTATCATATCGAATCTATGAGTTATGGAAGTCCCATGTATGGTAATGATGAATGCATTTGGACCCATGAACCATATCCTAATTTCCTTCTAGAAGTCCAATTAGAGGAAGAATCATCCTTAGAGAGAATGTTGAGAAAATTTATAGAGGAGACTAGACTTAGGAGGTTATAATTTGATGAGAGGTTTAAGAATCTCTAAACCCCTGGGGAGGTTAGTGAAGTAAAAACCACTTATGTAAGATATCCAGTGAGTCACTTGATCACTGATTCACTGATAGCCTTTAAAGAGCATAATTCTTTTGATTCTAATGAGGTTGGGCAATTGAGGGGGTGGATTATTTATATTGAGGAAGAGTTAGAGCATTTAGACACACTCCAGGATCGAGTCAGTGAGGATGAGAGAGAGGATGAGCCGATCTTAGTTGAGGAGGTTCAGAAGGTAGAGTTTGAGGCTATAAGGACTTTGTCTATTTTATCTTCTGATTCATCTTTTATCCTCTAGTGTTCTTATTCTCACCAGTCTGTGTTTGAGTCTATGTATTTTAATCTTTCCCCTTTTATTCTTTTCATATTCAAAAATATAAAAAATATTTCTACTTCAAGGTTTCACGAGAAGTTAGTGTTTCTACTAGCTTTGGTCTATTTTGTAGATTCGAGGAAGAGGGGCCCAAAGAATGGAAGAATTTCTATGTACCTTGAGAGACCACATGAGCCTAGTCGAGCTAAAGACGTTAAAGAAATCACTTCTTGAGAGGCAACCCAAGTTTTCTTTCCCTCATTTATGTTTCTATTGTTTTTCTTTCCTAGTGTAGGTTGGTTTTGAAAAAGAGTGCAAGTAAACCTCTTCCCATTTTGAAGGACCTTGATCGTACTGAGTAAGCTCCTAGCCAATTCAAGGAATTCTCATGGAATAGTCTCTCATCTTATCAGGCCAGTATTATTCACTCATTCTATTCTCGTCTTTATTTATTTCATTGATTATGTTACATTGAGGGCAATGTAAGTTTTAAGTTTGGGGGTGGATAATGCTTTGCAGTCCTAATAATTCTGATCAAATTATGAGAAAAGTTTTTCGATCTTAAGCATGTTGGAATGATTTAGAATGCATGATGATTGATTAGGATAGCCTAGGAAGTAATTTAAGTACTTTTTTTTTTTTTTTGCAATAGAATGATTTCTGAAGCATGTCCTAAATTCAGTATATTTAAATTTTATCTATAATTTCCTTGTAACACATAAGCACATAACTGACTTTCTATTATGTTTGAATACTAGGATGCTTTTGTTGAGTCTAGAGGTTGTTGTCACTCCGATAGGATTATGAACTGATTAATAGTAGAATTGCATGAAAGTTAGTAATTTAAACTTGTTGGAAAAAAAAAATATCTTTATTGATTTTTTAGCATGTTTAAAGAAAATTAGAGCATGTTTCATTAGTAATGTGTGCTTAAGGTGTGGGGATCAAAAGTGCTACCTCCATTGTGAGTAGTTAGGTCATCCATTGAGCGAGTGCTTTGGATAAGAGTCCATACAATGGAAATGTGAAAGCTAGGGTCGCTGTAAGAAGGAAAAAGATAAGTTTGGGGGTTAGTAACCCTTGTGAAGAGAAAGAAAAGAAAAAGAATGAATGCTTAAGTAGATTGCTCTCTGTAGTGTGAGGAAGCTTGAAATTGGAACTTAGGGCTAGTGTAGGGGAAAAACGAAGGAAAGTCTTAGTAAGAGTATCTAAAGTTAGTAGAAACTAGTAGAAATAAAGTTAAACATACACACACACAAGGAATGAGATAAATAGAATCTAAATTGCTTGAAGAATGGCGTGTTAAAACCTTATTCTATTGTTTTATGTCAATTAGAAAACTTAGGCTTAAACCATAATTCTTATATTAAAATCTTGTGAAATTGTTATTTTGATTTTGTTTTGCTTGAGGACTAGCAAAAAATCTAAGTTTGGGGGTGCTTGATAGTGGGCAAAATAGTGCGTATTTATAGGCTTAGTTTTATGCTAGTTATGCTATGATTATATATGCTTTCATGTGTTTTTATGTATATTTCTTAGAAACCAAGCAATTGGAGCAAAATCAAAGAATTGTGGAGTCTTTAGACGAATTGGAGCAATTAGAGGCTATAATTGAGGATTCAAGTGTTGAAGAGGAAGAACAAAGCATTTGAACTTGAGAGCATAGCGTTGCAACGCCACTTGTAGCATTGCAACGCTACATCAGTAGCCATTAAACCTTAGAGTGCAGTAGGCATGGTGTTGTGACGCTGTTTGTAGCGTTGCAACGCTACCACGATTTGTAAAAAAGGAAAAAGGGACAACGTTGAATGCTGCCCATTGTCTATAAATAGAAAGTTTGTGCTTCGTGCAAAGAGAGTCGTTTTAGAGAGACCTAAACCTTAATTTCGATAGAGGCACTGTTTTGAGGTGTAGAGATCATATTGGAGAGCTAAGAAGAAGACTCAAGGCTCGAGATCGTGAGCATCATGTCAGAAACGAGTGTTGGCACGCATCGTCCAGTTTTTCTCTATTCTCTTTACTTTGTTTTCTTTAATTTTATGATTTCTTGGATTGTATTTGGATATAATTTAGTATTGTAGACTCATGGTTGATTGTATTATTTTTATAAGACTATGTTTGATTTATTAATTTGTGTTTTGTAATGTCTTTTATGCATCTTGAATTAATCTTCTAAGCTTTTGGCCATAGCTTTGTATGTTAAGTTAAGTTTAGCTTGAGAAAGTAAATTTAACTAAGGACTTAGATGCAGGACTAGGATTAGTCTATTGCATGAGAATGAATAGGTTAATATTAGAAGCCCTTACGAGAATTTCATAATGCCATGTCTAGTTGTAGAAATAGACTGAGAGGTTGATTTACTTCTTTGCATGAGTTCAATTGGGCTCGAGAGAGTCAATTGAATACCTTAGTAATTATTGGCTTCAAACTATTGCATGTTTCATGATTCTTTAATCAATTTCATAGTTGTGCTTCATGGATTGCAGTTACCAAATATCTCTCTAAAATTGGACTCCAACGTTGTAATAATAGTTTAGGTTTTATTTATTTGTTGAAAATATCAAAACCAAGGTTATAATTCTCTAAATAAGATTGGGCACAATTAACTATGGTAGTTAATTAAATCTAAGAGCTCCAATACATGTGGATGACCTGGCCACTATTATTGCAAAATATTTAGAGTGTCTGGTTTTTATAAATTTAATCTTTATAGAGCCTTTGACAAGCCACACTATTAGCTGGTGAGTGTGGCTGCAGTGTGGGTGTCTGATCGGAAGGGAGGAGGAGGAGGAGGAGAAGAAGAAGATGATGATGAAGATGATGAAGAAAGAAAGAAAGAAATAGGGGAAATCGGGGAAATCGGGGAGAGAGAGGAGAGTGAGAGAGAGATTTTATTTTGTTTTCTTTTCTCTCTCTGTTTTTTTTTAATACAACTTTTCCATTTGCTTTCTTTTTTAGTTAACTAAAATAACAAAAAGACCAATCTACTCCCAAATACTCTTCTTATTCCTTTTTTAATTAGTCTTTTGCCGAAATTGACTTTGTACTTGAATGTCAGGCGTTACAGTAACCCCCTAATTTGGCTCCCCACAATTGACGAAGAATTGAAGTATTTGAAACTGTAATCGAGATAGTGTTGCAATGCTAGGGACAACACTGCAACGTTGTCCAAAAAGACATCCTTTCTACACAGCTTAATACGGTAGCGTTGCAACGCCACACCATTAGTAGCCTCATTTGCACACGCGTTTCCAGCGTTGCAACTCTAGCTCTCCGGTTTGCACACCAAGTTTTGGTGTTGCAATGCCAATTCAATCCTTGCAACGCGAATTCAAGTGTTGCAATGTTGTCCTCTTGACCCCAATAGCTTGTGCACAATCTCTACTTCTCCTAGTTCCTCCAAAAACTCTATAATTGCTCCATATTCAACATAAAGTTCCAAAATTTATATTTCCACTTGGAATTGCTCGGATTCCTGAAATTAACAGATAGTCGATGTAAAAGCTCTCATTTATAGCATAAAACTAGCTAAATTAAGGCATAAACATAGCACAAAATTAGTGCTAACACGTAGCCACACACAATCAAGTCTAAACTCCATGACAAACTTATAAAAATTAAGTTTAATAAAACGTATTTTATGTATTTAGTTTTGTAAATAGGTTAAAGAAAATTTTAGATAGGTAACTTCATTCTCTAAAGTATTTATAAATATGTATTTTTCTAAAAGTAATTCGAAATATAATATTTAAAAAATATATATTATTGACTTTAATTAGGGTAAGGTGTTGGTTATGTTTTTGTTTCATGGGGTAATGTGATTGGTTTACCTAATCAATTATTTTTTTCATTAAACTGATCGTTCATTTATCTAGCATTTACATTTTTTTTATCCTTTTTTTTAGTGTTTAAACAATTGAGGATTTACATTTTTTATACTAGATGCTCACGCATGCAGTACACATAGCTTTTTTGACAAATATGCTTGTTACCTTATACTGGCTTCATTATATACACACTATATTTACAAAAAATATACATCATATATTCTTGTTTCTTTTATTTCTCTAGATAGTACATTAATTCCTCTCTGCATGTTACTTTTAATTTTCATAATTGCACTTGCTTTTGATGGTAATTTTCATAGCTAGGTTTCTCATAAATATACCCGTACATTGAGGAAATATAAACATTGTATGAAACTATAAAGAAACCACAAATATCCTTAACAGATGTGCACTTTATTAATACAAAAAGTAACATTTCATCAATTTTTTTAATGATAATTTTTACAATTAGCCTCTCACAAATATACCCTGCATGAAGAAAATATAAACATGGCATAAAAATCATATAAAAACCATATACAACCCAAAAATATATGCAGTTGATTAATACAGAGAGTCACATTTTACTAGCTTTTGAATTGAAATTATATAGGAATCATGTTTTGGCAAAGAATGTTGCAAAACTACAAATTGGAACGGGGTAATAGCATATGAAAAAAAGAAGAAACCCGTAATTTAAAATAATTGAAAATTTTTTAAACCATATTTAGAAATAATTTAAAATGGAATGAAATTGTTAATTTTAAAAATGATATTCCATCAATAAGGGGTGGATAAACAGTCCCCATCCATATATTAACGGGAATGGTATGTTTTAACTTTTTGTAAAGGTCAACGGTATTAATGCTACCTTAAAGTTTAGGGGTATTGTTGAAACGAGGCACAAAGTTCATGGGTATTTTTTATAATTTAGCCCAAAAGAAAAGAAGATATACACTAATCATCAGCTTGGGTGATGGTCAGTGCGCATATCCCAAACTGCAGTGGACTGATTAACATTGGTTGCATCATATCCCAAGCTGCAACTGAGTGCTTGAGTCCAATCGAAACCGAACTGTCAACGAAGTGGTTGGATTAGTTTTTTCAGGTTGCTACTATGCACTAAGAAATTCTTAGAACCAAAAGAACTAAAAATACGGAATTACGGAAAGAAGATGGGAAAAACCTTAGAACCTCCTGTACTTTATCCATGAATTGAAGATATCAATATTTTCATAGAAAAATTTAAACTTCAATTCATATCGAAATAAGTTTAAAAAGGTTTCGAACTAATGATTTAGTTATCTTTGAAATCTTTCACAAATTGTGAAGATTATATTCTCATTGATGATTAACCAAAGGGTATATTTATAGAAGTATATAACCTGTCAATAGAATATTATTACGTGACAACTTATAAACAAAATTAAATTAGAGAAATAAACAACTAATAGAAACTACTTTTAGTTATACTTTCAATGGCAAATTAGCTAGTATCATTGATAGTAGCAGTATATGTCTTTGATGGAGGAAAGAAAAGTGGTAAAAAAGAAGCTAAACAAAAATTGTTTTGACAAGAGATAGAGACATTTGAAGAAGTAGGTATCATTATTGCTTGCTCATTATATTTTTGAGAACATTTTCCTTTAAGAAGGTGTTACGTGGATATGCCATATGCCTTCAGTAGTATCATATTGCACCTCTGAACTTGTCAAACATTTGCCTTAAATTTCATATGTACCTTGCTAATATAGTTATTAATATTACTATATTATTCTTAAGTTGATGAAATTTCGAGAAGTTATTTAACTAAATTTTTAACGAAGCAGGAAAAAAAATGAAGAGGAACACATTCACTTAAACACAACATCAAACATAGATAATTTTTACTTTATTCTCGTAGTATTATTGATATTTATTGTAGTATTATTATTCATAGATAAAGATATTCTAGCATGGACATCATCTAAAGTACTTAAGCAGAACACTTGATTGGTTCAAAGTATGAGAGTGTCCAAGGGAGAGAACATATATCACCTACTGTAACACCCGAGACTCTTTGGGTAAGTTTAAAATGTTGTTTTGGTAAAGTTTTATTATGAATTTAATTATTTTGAGGGTAAATTGGTGATTTTTGGAAAAGGAAAGGGCATTTTGGTCATTTATAGAGAAGAAGATATTTTTGATTTTATAATATTATTTTATTATTATTATTATTATTATTTATTATTATTATTATTATTTATTTATTATTATTTTTTTTTTCTTTTCTTCTTCTTCTTCCCGCAGCCCTCCTTCCCGCAGCCCTCCTTCCCGATTCTCTCTCTCTCTCTCTCTCTCTCTCTCTCGGCCGAACACCTATCCTCTGTCTTCTTTCTGTCGGCAACCGAACGGAGCAGACGCCGTCGGCCTCCCTCCCGTCGCAGCGTCCTCGCCGAACATCCACCATCTGCCTGTTTCTTCTTCTGTTTCATCGTCGGACTGCAGCTACCGCGAAGCTTCAACCTCACCGCCGGCCTTCTGCTTCTTCTGCGTTCGCCGGCCAGTCCCTCGATCCCATCTCAGACGAAGCTCCTACAACAGCTCGTCGGTCGGATTAAGGTTGCAGTCGCCGGATCCGTTCAGTACCGAGCAGCAACGATCGCCGCAAGCCTCGCCGGAGTTCATTCTCGCAGCAAGTCGCTGGTTTAAGCACGAATCTGACCGGAAAGGGGCTGGATCTGTCTAAATTTGAAGTCCACGCGCCGTTTGGAAGCCCCACGCGCCGCCGTCCGCCGCTGCACGCGCCGCCGTGCTCCGGTCACGCACCGCCGTTCGCCGGAGTTGGGTAAAAATTGCCATTTGGTCCGTTTCGTCGAGTTATTGATGTTAGAATGTGTTTTAGCGTAATTCGGATGGTTTAAGACACGTTTAGGAAACTTTTTAGGTGATTTGTCGAGGACCTTGGATTGTACTTGAAGTGGGAACTCGAGAAGCTCATTACTAGTGAAGAAAGGGTATTTTAGTAAGTAAAGACTTAAGGTAAGGGATCTCACAACGAAAGAAGTTTTCGAAACCTAAAGCTAGCTCTATATTTACTTTGAAGTTTATGTTTTCATGTTAAGTATTTAAGAAAGAAAGTGTTTTATATGTATATTCCTTTATACGCTATTTCCATGAGTTCTATTTGAGTTTTCATGTTAAAAAGAATGGAAATGATATGTATGTCTTTGAAATGCGATTGTCTTGATTTATGCATTCATGACTATGTTCTAAAACGAATGGGACCTCATGCATGTGTTGTGTGCTCATGAAAAGATTTATGTAAGGCCGTGACGATAATTCTCCCAAAAGTTTTATGTGGGTTTTGAGGGAACCCGAGTCTTCGGACTCTCTATGCTCTCGGGGTTCGAGAGTGCCCCCACGATGGTAGCCTTCGGGCTGAGTCTTCGGACTCCACGATGTATGTTAGCTTTCGAGCTCAACTCTCAGAGTTAGGGAGGACTCTATTCGATGGAAAAACTATGTCTTCGGACTATTCACGAGGCCCTCGGGAGAATTTAATCGTTCACGAGAGCCGCGAGGAAAAGTACATGGTTTATAAAATGAATTTTAGGTCCCCAACTAAAGCAATGGTTTACGATGGTTTTATGATTTAAAATGACATGTTGCATGCGATTGAAACTCTTGCTTTGAAACTATGAGTTACTTACTGAGTATTATTCGTTAATACTCACCCTTTTCCTTTTAAAAATGTTTTCAGGTAAGGCTAAGATCGGCCCTAGCGCATGACCGGAGATCAGTTACTCGAGTCATGGGAGCCGACCGATCGCTATTCCGCTTCTTTTATGTTTCTAGATGTACATAGAACGCATGTCGAGTTTTTAAATGTTTAGGAGGATGTTTCAAAGTCTTTTAACCTTTCTTTGTAAATCGTGCACGTGTATTTGGTTTTCTGCTGTTTGAACCCTAGCATCATATTGAGAAGTTTGTTGGATGCTAGGAGGTTGTTTGAAAATCTTAGAAGTGCGTTTTTCTATGTCTTATCAGGCAAGGGTCAAATTTTTGGTTTTCGCGTAGTTACGTCGTTATGCTGCCGAAATTTTCGGTAATATAGCGACGTGACTTAGTAATGACTCTTAGGTAGCGTGTTGAGCCTATAGGGTCGTTACACCTACAATCGCCTTATACGACTTTTGAAATGGTATTAAAGGTGGATAAACTATCGTTTCGTTCACCTCCACAACAAGACAGTATTCTTTCTTTTCTTTGTCCACATTCCGTGTCTCACCACTCACCACACGAATGAAACTCATTTCTATCCCTTTCAAACCTTAAATATGCTTCCTTACTGCGAACCATCCCATCGTTTGCACATATGGGTCTTTGATATCCTTAATCAGCTCCCAATAAGAACTCATGGTAATTTTTAATTGATAGTTTGAAGTAAAGGAAACTTTATAAATTGTGGTTTGCTCTCAACGTAGAGTGGTAGTTCAACATTTATACAGTTTGTGTTGAACCCTAGATATGGATATCAAGTAATTTGATTCATAGACCTAAAAATTTAAGTACTTGATATTATGGAATCTTGCTATGTGTGACCACATCAAAAGAGAGTCAATAAGATTTTCATGCCTAATTAATTAAATGAAAACTTTGAATCCAATTCATTTAGTTGGGTGCTTTATTTGGTTGTTTTTCAAAGAGGTAATATCACAAAAACAGAAGCAATTTTGGATCTTAAGCACTATAATTACATCAATTTAATCAAACAAACAACATGCTCAATAACCGAAAAATAGCGTATAAGAAAACTCACCTTTGAAGCTCAAATTCTCCAAACCCGTTGCAAATTTCTAAGCACGAACACTTCGTGGACCACCTCTAGTGTCTTCCCTATTATCCTCAGGCCTTGGAACGGATTTTGGGATCCTAGTTTGAGAGAATTTTGAGAGAGAGGTGGCAAAAGTCTGTAAAAATTTGCAGCAATTTTTTTTCAAAAATCTCCAAATCCCTTGTGTTTCATTGCTAATTAAAGCCATTAACAAGCTTCATCAAGCTTGCTAAACATGACAACACATAAGCAAGGAGGTTGGTCATCAAAGAAATGTCCAATTTTGGTGAATTTTGAGTTTGAGAGAGGTTAGTCATACAACCACCACAAACTTCAACATTTCCCACTTTTAAATTCAATTTTGTAATTTAAAATTAATTCTAAATTAATTTTAAACAAAATTGATTATTAATTATTTATTTATTTAATTTAATTATTTAATTTAATATCAAATATTAATTAAATAACTGGATCAAATCCCGATCTCAAAACCGACCTCTCAAACTTGAATCCCTATTCATGTATTAGACCTAACCCATAATTAAATTATTTTAAATATGTCCATCTCTCTTCCTCATAGTTTAATTCATAATTAAACTATGATACGTTAAGTCGCATATAATTAACGTTTACTCCCAAAAACGAATTCGCACAATTCAAATTTTTTTCTCTCATACTGTTACAAGGCTTAGTCTAAGCTAGCAAGGAGGACCTAATGAACCTACAGATCATGAGCTCCAACGATACGAGACTAACTGGCCAAACTCTTTAGCCAAGCTAATCAACATTCGTTAACCGTCGGGACACTCCACTAAAGCCCAACGGCTGCACTCTCCTCACTGTAGATATATTTCTATCCACTTAATATAACCATGATTAGTAAGTCGACCCTTCACAGGTTGTTCGTAATTACAGCTGGGTCTAATAAACCGTTTTACCTCTGTAATTACTTATTGTTCCTCAAGTCCTATTAATCCTCTAATGAACAATTGGTTTGTAGTCCAACCAACAAACCGAATCCCTCTCGGGCCAATGAGAGAGTGGGGCCCCTTGTTCAAGACCTGGAGTCAGCACTTAAGGGAACAACCTTTCTACTAAACCCTAAAGCGGGTAGGAGTGAATTCCTTCTCGCAAGACTATGTCCCCAGCTATTTACCCAGTCTTATCCCCAAAATGGGAGGCTTATTGAATTTGAAATCTCAGGCCACTCTCACCCATGCTAATCAAAGGATAATCCCGAATAAACAGAAGTTCATAGCGTGCTCAGAATTAAGATCGAGTTACCTAGGTCATAAAATGAAATAGTCAGTTATGACAGTAAATGGAGTTAAAAAGTTTAAGTGACTATTTCGTGGTCCGGTCTTATGAAAACTCATTGCATAGGACGCCCCCACTCACATGTCTCCACATGAACGATTTAAGATCACATCATTTGTACTATACAAAGTGGGTCGCGTCTATAGTGTCCCCAGGATAAGGTACCCAGCCCTATCCCTATACTATAGACTATTTTGGCTATTACTCGAACTTAATCCATATTCATGTCTCCACATGAAGTTCAAGTATACATACAATAGCCGAGGGTTCTTAATTTATGGGATTTGGGTTAAAATGACGCAATTCACTTTATTCAATAACACCTTTACTGAATAAACCTCAATAACATCTTTATTGCAAAATAGAATATACATTCAGTTTACAAACTAAGAGTTTTAGGACATAAAACCCAACAGTTTTGACTAAAAAATTATCTCTTGTGACATTTCATTTGTAGCATACAGTTTAGGCTTTGTAGAGTAATTTTTTAATAGGTTTGACATCACCATTTCTTCTTACTAAAATTAATCAACTTAAAATCTCTTGATCACTCTGTAGCATAGCTCATAGAAAGTAATTACAATATACTGGATTTTTAAAGTTTTTAAATAAATAGTTCATAATTACTCAATATAATTTTTTTCCATTTTCTTTTGCATGCATTTAAGTAAAAGTGATATTTTTATGTTAAATTCTAAACTATTATTTTATACTTTGAATATTTATTTTCTATATTTGTAACTTCGTGTAGCTAGTTTCATAATTAAAAAAAAAATTCAATTCTATCCACAAGCTCTAAATTATGATTATTTTTAGCCTTTATATACCACTTATATATATATGACACGAGACTCTTAAATTCCAGAGGAGGCAATGTGATCTAAAGCCAAATGGAAAAATTACCAAATTAAACTAATGGCCACATGATAGATACTAACACAAAATAAAGCTATAACAATGCATAAAAATAGACCACAAACTATGCTATCAAATTGTTAAATGTTATTTAACTTTGCTATCAAATTGTTAAATGTCATTTAACTTGTATTTCTACTTGTCATTATCAAATTTTATTTAAGGCTCAGCTTGGGTGTAAAATGTGTTGTGATCCAACTTTCTAAAGATTAAGAAAAAACAATTTTTGACATTAAATTAGGAAATATTATATAGATAAGATGTTTAGCAAAAGAAAATAAGTATGAAAGATTATAAAGCTTTGTCTAGTTAAAAAATGAAAAATAATAAATCCTTGTTAATAATTCATGTGTTGGATTTTTGTAAGTGAAATTAATATTTTTAATCCCACATGTGAGCTAAAAGAATTTTTCGAATACAATCAAACAAACCAATTATAAAGATATTCTAGCTTATCTATTTTAACTTTTGACTTTCTTTTTTACTCAACAAGGATAAATACAAAGATTTTTAAGGTAAAAAAATAGTAGGTATGAAAGACTATAAAGCTTTTTGTCCAATAAGAAAATTAATCGACTACTAATATATATATATATATTAAATTACAAAGGAGATAAAAATCATATCCACAACTCATAAAGAGAAATTCTAATCATGAAAGCTATGCTTATATCTCAATAATCAATTAAGTTCAACTATTGGCTTTTATTTTAAGTGTGAGAAATTTTTGCATGAAGTAAGAATCTCACTTACGAAAAATGAAAAACAAAATTAAAAAAAACACACATATATGAACATATATAGAAATGGCTATCCTACTACCCACTTGTTTACATGGAACAAGACTCTCTTATTTAAGAGTATCAAATAATTGTTAAATTAATAAATTTTTCATTTGAATATTTGGCCAAATTGTAAAGTCTAGCATGACTTCTAAAGTGAGAAAAATTGAGATATATGTTAATAATAATCGATCCAATATTTCTACTTTTAAATATGATTTGTGGCTTGTTATTTATTTATTTATTTATTTCATACATAATATTAACTCTTATGACAATCATATCTTTTTTCATTATTTCAATGAATTCTTCTCTACTTATATATATATTTTTTCTATATAGATTAATATTTTTTAAGTGAAACTTTTATCTTTTTACAATTTTCATACTTATCATTGTTATTTTTCAATGATTTTCAATGCTTAACTTCTACCTGAGAAATATTTTATTATGGGTTAAAAAGAAATATTTGCTGATTCCCCTTCTCACAAATAAAATAGTATTAATTGATTAGGTAAAAATCAATTTATACCCCTAAACTTTGGGATTTTTATCAATTGACACCCTAAACTAATATTGTATCATTTTAAACCCTAAACTTTTATAAATGTATCAATTGACTCCATCTGTTAGATTCCGTTTGAAAAACATTAGTTTACATGTATGTAAACATATAATTATATCAATTAAACTCATGAACTTTCATAAGTGAATCAATTTAGACATTCCGTTTAAAATAATGAATTATTTTCAAATGGAGGGTCTAGATTTTTAAAGAAGTCTACACACATGTGAGAATTGATGCATGGATGATTTTCAAATTGAGGGCCTAAATTGAGTGTATGATTTTAAGTCTAGGATCAATTTACGTAAGGCCAGTAGATTAAAGGCATGGAGAATCATAAATTGAATATTAAAAATCATTCAATCAAGAGAAATAATAAAATAAATTCATAAAGCTTAGTGGCTACATCAATCCCTAAGAACAGAAAACGTAACGTAGTGATCGGTGTACACGCAAGCGCACGTGATCGAAGTAATAATAAAATGGTAGATATTATCGAGTATCGAATCCTCAGAGAATTGGGGAGGTTTAATCAATTAACTACTACACTTAATCTCGTCCAATTTTACTTAGGAAAATAAACGTCATAAGAACATGCAACGAATTAAACTAAAAGTAATCAATAAAAAGAATAAACGAATGGAACGTAAAGTAAAGGGTCGAGTTTAAGACATTAATCTCACCAATGGACCATTTATTGAGTTTAACAGGCATTTGTCATTAATTAATCAATTTATTTGAATCTAGGGGTAATATATCATGGAATCCTCTGTCGAACTCCTCCAATCCTTTGGTGTAATTAATTAAATCACGTATCCGTCTTATTAATTATTTCTTACCTTATCATTGATCCTAATTGATGTTCTTATCACTGTCGTGTCTAGACATTAATTATTATGCAAATGAAGCTCTAATTTATGCATTCATTGTCAAACAATAACATCAACCAGCAGTTCATTAGAACATTGATCAGGGGATTTTAAGCATTAAGAACATTGCATAAAAATACATTTGAATAATCAATCACCAATTCCCAATTAAGTACAATTACATGGTCCAAAGGCTTGATTAAGCCCTAAACTATACAACTAATCAACGAAAATCATAATTAAGCACAAACAACCATAATCCATCTACAATCAGTACAAAAGACAACAGAAAAATTAGGAAAAAATAGAGGAGAAAGTCGTTGTACTCCGATTCATCGCTCCTGCAACAAACCACGCGAACCTTGACTGTCGAATCTTCAATAAAACAACTTCAATTCGTCCAAAATCCTCTTAGAATGCTCTCAATTTGGTGATTAGAGTGTAACCCCCTAATTTGGCTCCCCTCAATCGATGAAGGATCAAAGTACTAGAAGTTGTAATTGAGATAACATTGCAACGCTAGGGACAACATTGCAACGTTGTCCAAAATGACATCGTTTCTCCACAGGTTAATAGGGTAGCGTTGCAATGCCAAACCATTAGTACTGTTGCAACACTACGAACGAAACCTCATTTACACACGCTTTTCTAGCGTTGCAACGCTAGCTCTTGAGTTTGTAAACCAAGTTGTGGCATTGCAATGCTATCCTCTCAGCCCCAACATCTTGTGCATCATCTCTTCTTCTCCTTAGTTCCTCCAAAAGCTCTACAATAGCTCTATATTGAACATAAAGCTCCAAAATTCACATTTTCACTTGGAATTGCAAGGGTTCCTTCAATTAATAGATAATCGACATAAAAGCTCACATTTATATCATAAAACTAGCTCAATTAAGGCATAAACATAGCACTAAATTAGTGCCAAGAAATACCCCCACTAATAGTAGGCAAAATAGTTTTCGCTTGGAATTGCAAGGGTTCCTTAAATTAATAGATAATCGACGTAAAAGCTCACATTTATAGCATAAAACTAGCTAAATTAAGGCATAAACATAGCACTAAATTAGTTCCAAGAAATACCCCCACTAATAGTAGGCAAAATAGTTTTCGCTTGGAATTGCAAGGATTCCTTAAATTAATAGATATTCGACGTAAAAGCTCACATTTATAGCATACAACTAGCTAAATTAAGGCATAAACATAGCACTAAATTAATTGGCTTAGTTTTATGCTAGGTTTGTTATGATTATGTGTGATTTTCATGAGTTTTTATGTATATTTCTCAAAAACTGAGCATTTGGAGCAAAATTGGATCCTTGTGAGAAATTTGGACAAATTTGAGTAACTTAAGACTATATTTGAGGATTCAAGTGTTGAAAATGAAGGACAAAGAAATTGGACCCGAGGGTATAGTGTTGCAACGCCATTTGAGAAGCCTATCAATCTTAAAGACTTGAGGGCACAACGTTGTAACGCTGGTCGAAGAAGATTTTTTCCTTTTTGTGCAAAATGCTAAGGACAGCGTTGCAATGCTGTTTCGACACTATTTAAGGAATGCTTCTCATTCGTGCAAATGGATATGTTTTTGAGAGACCAAAATCCTAATCTCGATTTCTACACTGTTTAACGGCTTGGATGAGAGTTTTGGAGAGGTAAGGAGGAAACTCAAAGCTCGGGATCATGGACATCACGTCGGAAACAAGTGTTGGCATACAACCTGAGTCTAATCTCTTTCTCTTGCTTTTGTTTTGGTTTTAGGAATTTTGTTATGAACTAAATTGCCGTTTATCTCTGTATTTAGACAAGAATAGTTGTATGTTTTAGAACTTTGTTGATTTTGTAATTGAATGTTTGCATTTACATTTTTTATGCATCTCAATTGTCTTACTTAAACCTTTGGCTATGGTTTTGCATGTTAGGCTAGATTTAGCTCAAGAAAATAAATTTATCCATAGAACAATAGATGCATGACAAGATTTAGTTTATTGCACGAGAGTGAGTAGATTAAGTCTAAAAGTCTTACGAGAATCACCTATTGCCATGTTTAGTAATAAAAATAGATCGAGAGGTTGATTTATTGCTAGGCATGAGTTCAATTGAACTCGAGAGAGGATATTGTTGATTTAGTAATTCTTGGCTTAGGATTGTTTGCATAAAATCAATTATTTATCTAACAAAGTTGTGCTTAAGTTAATCAACCATTAATGTTTCTCAAAATTGGACTCCAACCATGTAAATATTAGTTTAGATTTTATTTTCATTTGTTTCCAAAGTTTTATTTCTCTAAATAAAATTGGTTATAATTAACTATGATACTTAATTAACCTAAGAACTCCAGTCCCTGTGATCGACCCTGACCACTATTACTGCAAATTTTTAGAGGTTCAATTTATAAATTTAGCTGATAGAGCCTTCGACAAGCTTCCTTCTATCAAATTGGCGTCGTTGCCGGGCATATTTTAGTTTAATTAATATCGTGGTGAAAGTGCTTAATCTTAGTTTAGAGTGTAAATAGTGTATATTTGTATAATTTTCTTATTTTGTTTTTCCTTGTATACATGTATAGTTGTGCAGTTGTTTAGCTTTCTTCTTTTAAAAATATTCTAAACTGAAAATAAGAACAATTTGTATATGTTAAAATGTTAACATGTACTGTACAACAAAATATTGAGGTATTCAAGATTATATAATGCAAAATGGAAAGATAAACTGTTTTCTCCTAATGGATACTTGACTTTGGCAATTAGGTTGATTAACATCAACTTGAATGAATGAAAAGACTAGTAAGAGGTAATTCTCTAAAAGTTAAAGTTAATTACTTTACCTGTATGTAGATCTTACATTTTTATGGGGCTGCTATGCAAATGCCAAAAGGAAGTGCAAGTGCATGCTGTCACAAACAAGTAATATATGGCGTATTCCAAGTATCAAACCCAAGGAACTGACTAACACACAAATTCTTTAGTTTACAACACAATTGCTCACAAGTTGCAACCAAAGGCAACAGAGGGAAAAGTTGATTTGGGGTTTTGTGCATGTAAAAGTAAAGATAACTGAAAAAAGTAATGAGAAAAACAAGATGAGAAGCAAGGGATTCAATTCTTGTTCAACCCTGAGGAAATGCACCCACCATGCACCCGCAAATTGCTCAACTAAGTCCGGCTATTTCAAAGATCCTGCCGCTTGCATTCGCATACTGACTCTTTCGAGTTCTGTACGATTCAGATATAATGCTGCTGAAATGCACCCCGCAACTTACCCTTTCGACACTTAGCTAAGTAAATCAAGTTAAACACCTATTCAACTTATTTTCCAAGAACCTTTTGGAGACTAAGCAATTTAAAACTCATATATCTATGGCTAAATTCGCTTAGATGATGAAAAACACAACTTCAAGATTTTAAAGGTGTTTGTCCTATGTCTAGGTACAAAAAGTAAAGTTCTATGTCTAGACTCTTTTCCTAGATTACTTTTAGGAAAACGTATGTCAACTCCAGCCCTTTCAGTATTGAAATCTTCACAAACTTTGCTAACTCAAATGGCTAGTTTAAGCTAACAATGAAACTTAAACTCACTAAAAGTAAACTTAGCTATATGTTGAGCAAATTTACAAGAAACACATGGTGGTTGCTCATCTCCTTTTGAGGGTATCCACATGATTGAATCCCCTCCAAGGATTTTAGCTACCTATTGGAGAAATACATAAAGTGCAGAAAGTAAAAAGAAAACAAATAGAAGAAAGAACATAATTCATTGAAATAAATAAACTTGAATATGCTTTGAAGTATGAATCCAAGAAAGAACTAAAGAACTTAAAACTTGAATTAAAATAAAAACATAAACTGACAAAGCTGGAAAAGAAAATAAAACAGCAAGTATAACTCCTAAAAACTTACAGAACTGGAATGAAAATTCTAAGAACAAAAAGAAACTCTAAGATGTTCTTCCTTTCTAACTTGTTCAACCACTACAACAAATATGACTTTTTTATTGCTTTTGTTTATAGCATTTTAATAAAAATGCTATAAAAAATTCACAAATTTTACTGTTCATGCATGCGACAATTCCTTCTAAAAAAAAGTGCACGCGGCAACATTATTTAGAATAGCGGGCTTATATTTTTCAAACCAACAAAGTCGCGAGACTCCTATTTTTCACATTTTCCTTCCCTTTCACGAACGTATTTTTTTCCTTCCATTCTCTCACATGAAAGCTTGCCCTATCTTTTGATCACTCTACCCGTTCAATCTCTCTAATCCAGTCCAAAAGCTCACACGTTTTTGTGTTATCTTTTCAACTACTGCCTCCTTCTTCTTCTTCCTCCTCCTCCTCATACACATGTTATTGTTCGAGATGAGCTGGAACAATTGGCCCTGCTAGGGTGAGACAACAAAATATCCCCCAGTCTCCTAATTCCTATACTCATTCACTGATGATCTTTGTCCCTTATTGTAGAAGAAATTAGGCGTAGACGATGCACCCAAAAGTTACCAAACCTAGTTATAATCGCCAGTGGCACATGGAAGGTCTACGACGTTGTTCATTGTCCGCCTTAGCAATGTCTCTAATCCTCACGACGTCTCTGAAATTTCCCGAGACGAAAGGGGCGTGGGAGGGGTTTTCAGCGGCGTCCGATGCAGATTTGATTGCGGAGCAGCACATATGAATGGCGGTGGATCCGAATGCGAAAAATGAAGCATTTAAATGCAACAATAGGGGGAAGCATTTGTGGAGGGTGTTGGTGGAGCAATTTCGGATTGAAGAATATGGGTTTGAAGAGGGGGAGAGAGTGGGATTGGTGGAGGCGATGAAGGGGAAAGAGGGGGTGTGGGAAGAGGTATTGTGAAGGTGAATTAGTTGCAACCAACGAAGTTGGAGGAGGTTGGAATTTGGTGATTTGTGGATGTTTGGCTTAGTGTAGATGGGAGGTTAGATAGTATGAACAAGAGTAAAAAACATGGAGCATGGATTTTTGGGATTTAGGAATTCTGTGAAATCCTTCGTTACTGGGATTGACAAGTTGAAAGGCTACAAGATAGTGCCTTGATATCATCTTCAAATGGAGTATGTTGTTGTGGTTGGGATTGTTTCTGTTTGCTACCTACTTTTTATTTCTGTTTGTTTTGTTTGTTACCTACCTATGTTTATGCATTTTCTTTCATTATGTTGTCCATAAGGCCAAAGTTCGAGCATTGAGAAGTTCTTACTCATTTCAAGTATTCTACATTTTCCAATTTATTTCTTCTATCCCATTTGCAAATTCTTGTACGGCTTGTGCATAATAAACTCTTTATATATTTCTGGATATATCTATATTGCAGTATTTCTTATCCTTTAATCATTTCTTTCCATCAACAAAATCGACCATCCACCATGATTCTTTGTACATAGTATACACCAATTTTGTAAGAAATATTGTCAAGTGTTATGATATCCCATTACTAATTGGATTGTCTCAATTTCTACTAAATTTTTTTTGGTCTTTCCTTATCCCAATAATATTTACCCTCTTATGTTAGTGGCACCTATTCTATCTCTTTCTTTATAATTTGTCTCTTTGTTCATTATAGATTGTTTGATTTCTCCAAGTGTAAGAAATTTTCATGCTTGTTTACCTTGGAATTTCATATTGTTTTCATGTATTTTACATTGTGGTACTTCTATTGTGGATGGCTTTTGTATTTGAATCTAGTATGATTTATGTTTCATTCAACATGGTAAATTATTTTTTGGATGACTTTTGAATTCATTCCACAAGACTTTTCCAGTTTAATGCATTTTCAGTTGGCAAAGGATGAGTAAGTCTGTCTTATGTGGACTAATAATGGACTAGGGTTTTACTTTGTATTTCTCCCCCACTTTAAAATCTTGTGTTTTCTTCTTGTCACAAACAATACCCACGTACAATAATGTTGTCAACGACCTGGTGGCAGGAAGTGAAGTGAAGAAATTCAAGGGGAAGGAAATGTATGGAGATTTAAATGTGAAAACGGTAGATAAGCCAACGAAGTTCAATTCTTTGGCCAAATACACTGCTGCGGGTAGCATTTCTGTTTCTTTTCTCTTTGCCTTTGTTCTGAAAGTAATACAGACTTGTTTGTTGGGTTTTTATATGAAATTAATTTTTTTTAAAAAATAATCAGGCTATTAAGTTCTTATCTGAAGTGACTTAGTGTAGCCATATTGAAAAAAAGAGAGATCAAAGATGTGCGCTAAACGATCAGTTTTTTAGCTAGAGAAAAAGGAACATTGAGAAGAATCGTTGTGTTTTTTAGGAGAGAAATACAATACAATACCTTTTGGGTTTTGTGTGATTAACTTTTTTGATGGCCACTTTTAGTATTCTATTCAATCTAGCTCCTCCACAAATTACTAATAGTTGGAGTTTTCTTCACTGATTACTTCTACAACTTGTTAGTAAAATGAGTTTTTGTCCTTTCTCAATAACTTATATTATTTCTATTATTATATGTTTAAATATTTATTTATTTATAACATTTCATCTCTAAGCCTTAACACTATCTCTATTAACAAAAACTCGAGAGTGAGCATTTGCAAGTAGTAAACAGATTCTCATGTACTTGTTAGTATAGCATTTCATCCCTAAAGATTGGATTTAGGTTCTTTGTTTCTCCAGGTATTTATTTT
Source organism: Trichosanthes truncata (assembly GCA_033996785.1). Lineage (NCBI taxonomy): Eukaryota > Viridiplantae > Streptophyta > Magnoliopsida > Cucurbitales > Cucurbitaceae > Trichosanthes > Trichosanthes truncata. The sequence continues at coordinate 21,371,256 of JAWPNB010000003.1, read as the reverse complement.
CTTACATCATCAAGAAAGTCCAAATTCGCATTTATCTCTAAATGCATTACTAATTTGTTTGTTCAATTTTGGTAAGGTTTTTATTTTGTTCATTGTTAATTAGTTAGTACATAGTAGTTGTGGTTTGATGATTTTTTTTAGATCTATGGGATGATTTATGGTTCTCCTTTGTTCATATGGGAAAGAAATCAAAGAATTAAAGATCCTAAGAAGATTATGGAGTCTATAATATCCATACATCAGAAGACTTCTAAGAATTAAAACATATGCTTTCTATATAGTGTTCGAAGATTTTTTTTTAAGAAACACATATTAGAATTTGTCAGCGTAGTCTATTGTATTAGTTTTTATTGGATTCATAGTGTTTTATATTTTTTTGCCCATTGTTCGTCCACTTGGTTTTTACTTGATTTCTTTTGCTTCTATGTATTCCACATTCATAGCATGAAGTATTTGCCTGAGAAAGAGAAAAATATTGGAATACAAATGGTATACAAAATATAAACATAAAATTCTATGGAGCGCCCAGTGTAATTTAAAAAAAAAAAAAACTATTTTGCAGATTGAAGAGCATAGACTCTTCTTTCAACACAAAGTTTTTACTATATGAGAATTTGGGATTAAAACAAATTGTACTAGTTAAGTTGAATGGTGTATACTTGGGCAAACATTTGATAGTAGAAAGAGAAAAGGCTGGATAAAATTTTAAAATCCATTTACAAGTATATGTTAGTGTTTTGAATATAGCTCTTGTTCAGGAAATTATTGCATAGAAGCTTTCATGGTAGAAATTTGTTTAGCTTTAATATATATATTTTTAAATGGGAAATGAATTAATTAGTTTAACCAAAAGAGAAAGGGAATGAGATATCCCCCAAACGGCCAAGGGTATTACAAAAAGGATTATTTCCAGCCAAGGAAAAGTTTGTTTTAATTATTATTCATGATGTTGGATGGCTTTTATCCAATTTTATAGAACCAAACCATTTGGAAACATTTGAATTGCCTATCTCTTTTGGATTCTTCTGCTAATAAGAAAACTGAACCTTAGAACAATGATATGAGGATCCTCGTCCCTTGTTTTCCACAGCTTTTGGAGATGTTATGAGATAACAATTCGACTGTGAGAGTGGTTATTTAGTTTGTGTACGAGTTAAGTTTTATTTTCACCTACCATACAGTTGCAATGCTCACCGAAAGGTCTTTACCATCAATAAGAATGTTTTTTTAAAATGTCCAACAATGTTCACAAAAAATTGTTTTTTAAAATTTTTTGGTTCACTTTGCAGGCTTCTCTCAACTGTGCTCTTACAGCAGCTTGCTTTGGCTGCTCCTCCATTTGTACTCGTAAGTAACTAATCTTGGAGTCATATGTGTTTCACAGAGTTGTTCTTGAGATTGATAATACTTAAGTTCTAAGTCAAGTTTTTGAGTTTTGTTGGTTGCTTTTTAATTGAAATTTGATTGATAATAGTGAGTCAATGACTTATTTGAAAATATTAAGTATGATTTGTTTGAAAATATTGTTCACCTATTGAAGTTAAAGTGATCAAAATAAAAGTTCAATCAATGGTTGGTTTATTGCTTTGACTTTGTTAAACTTGTTACACTACCCTTGACTGCGATTAAGTAAGTTGCTAAGTGTTTTGGATATAGGTGTGAGCTACATTGTAATGATTCTCAAGTGATTTGATCAAAACCTCATGGTCTTCTTCACATTCATTCCTTCAAAACTATTGTAAGCCCTTCATAAATTCGTTTCCACTGGTAGTTGTGGCTTTGATATTGATTGTAGTGGATTCTTCTAACTTTAAGAGGCTTCGAAATTGAAATGTTTCTAGTTTGGCGTACGTGGTTCTCTTTAAGGTCTTCTTTGTTTTCGGTAGGTTTAAGATTTAGTTTGGATGTTCTTTTGTACTTATTCTTGGTGGATCTTTTATTCTAGGTTTGGTGGTTTGTGATGGTTTCTTGTCTTCATTTTTTCTTAGTGGCTTTTACTTGGCTTAGGATAAGTCGTAGTTTCTTTGGTTCATTGAAATATGTCTTACTAGCAAGTCAAGAACCAAATTTGGTTCATTTCTAAATATTACAACCAGTTTCCTATAATTCTTATGTGTTTCTCTTAATCACGTGGCCTCTTTTCTAGTAATAATAACAATAGTTTTCCTATAACTTTGTAAAACTTCAACTCGGTAATTTTATTGAGTGGATTCAATAACCATGTTTATGTTTGTCCTTGCAATAGTATGGAAATAGACTTTATTTCAGAGGCCAGCTCATCTGAGAAGCGCTTATGGATGTACTCTTATCTATTGGCTTGTCAAAGGCAAGGCAGATGGGCATGTGGTAATGGAATTTATCATATCTTCTTCTAAGATCTACATCCACAATCATCTGGTTTAATGAGATATTTACTCTACATCTTAATTTGGGCACTTTTATGTGTCCACCAACTTCTGTCCACTCCAGGCTTTCTTTTAGGGTGTTCTGCTGGGGGCTTGGCTACCTTTATACATTGTGATGACTTCAGAGAGCTTTTGCCCAAGGATGCAACTGTCAAATGTCTAGCTGATGCTGGATTTTTCCTTAACAAGTATGATTTGTTCTTAACATACTATTCTGCATATGAATAATCTTGTAGTTTTCCCCACGTGTTTTGCTGTAGTCTTTGGGAACGTATTTGGCAATCTGTTACAAACTCTTTTTGAGATCATGTCAGCATCTTCTTTTTGATGTGTTATGTTGTGAGAAGTGCACTTAGAAAATTTGAGACTATTTGTTATTTTATTATTGTAGTATAAATATCGAGAGGATTTTTCCGTGATGCTTAGGCTAGCTTAGTTTTGCAACTAGTGTTTCTTTTTGTCATTGCTTTATTATTAAAAAAGATTAAAAAAAAAAAAAAGTTGTGCCAATTGGAATCCATTTTTTCTCCTCCATTTCAGGAAAGATGTTTTGGAAAATCATACAATCAGATCTTATTATCATGATGTTTTCAACCTTAATTCAGGTTGTACTCTTGGTCCTCATTTGTTCATTTAATAGATAGTGAATGGCAGTGTGGTTGTTTTTATGCCTTAGGTTTATTCAGTAATTTTTAGTCGTGTTCTTTTTGTTGCTATGGATTAATAGTTTTGTGATTGGCAGGATTCATCATATAATTTTTGCTGCTAGTAGATTGATCAATAGGTGAGCATTAGAGTGAGTTTCTATTATTGCTGCCACATTCAGCTTGAGTTAAGGCATTGAATTCACTCTCACTTTGTTCAGCTGAGTGGTTGAGATTCCAATGTCCATAGTAGATTCGACATTATGTTGTCTCTCATATGACACTAGTGTTTTTTTTTTTGGTGCTAGAATTTATATGTACTTTTATGATTGTGAATGTAGATGAAATGAGAATAATATTTTGTCTTTACATAATACAGGCAAGTGACTTTAATAGATATATATATATGTGTGTATACTCTTAAAATTTTATTTTGATGTAAATACAGTTAAATATTACATTGAAGTTTTATATAATTGAGTTGACTTTACAATAACATATGAAATAATTTGTTTCTCATATAAAATGCTATAAAAATTGTTCCATATTACTTGAAAATGGTACAAATGTTAATAAAAAAATAAAATTAAAAAAAATGCTATTAAAAATCACCTACCATCCATAACATCTATCACAATGAGGCTAAAAATGTTATGATATGTCTTTATAGCATTTTTTCATTGTTATAAAAAATGTTATTAAAGATCAATCATAGCATTTTCTAACGTTATGAAAAGTTTCCATAGCATTAAATTACGCAATCGAAAATCAATTTTTACAACTTTTTTTATAGCGTTAAAAAGATACTATGAAAAGTCAGGGACTTTCAATATCGGCTATGACAGCGAGTCTAAAAATTTTATGATATGTCTTTTATAACTTTTTTTCAATGCTATAAACAGTGCTATGAAAGCAAAATTATAGCGTTTTTTGCCAACGCTATGAAACATTTCCATAGCATTAATATTACGCAATCAAAAATAGACTTTTCATAGCGTTTTGCATAGCGTCTAAAAATGCCATAAAAAGTCAGAGACTTTCAATAACATCGGCTATGACCGCGTTTTGCAAAACGCTATCGAAAGTCTACAATAGCGTTTTTCTAACGCTGTCATATGCAATATTTCTTGTAGTGAACCTTTTTCAAGGAGAATCAAGTACTTCTCCTTCTTTTGAAGTTGGAGTCTGAATGGAATATGAACAGAGCTTAGGGGAGACTCGGAGTGGCAGCTAAAACTAAAGAGAAAACGACAACATTTTGGGATGAAGAGAATTCCTAACTCTGAGCTCTCTTTCAAATGGAGGATTAAGCCACCTTTTATAGACTTTACGCCTAGGGTTTGCTGACGAGGTCAGTATGGAGAAGTTTGGTCAATCATATCCCTTGATTTGAGGAGATTTGATTGAGAATAATTGATAAAATCTTCAAATCCCGCAAATCTAGGAGAATCTGTCGAAAAGGTTCAAATGCGGGCGTATTTGTGGGCACATTTGGGTTGTTGTCGAAATGGCCTAAATGCGGGCGCATTTGGGCTATTTCTTGAAACATTTGCAATTTGGTTTCTGCTCTCAAATGCTGGCACATCCTGGTCTCATATCTAATGGATGTTTTCTTATTTGCTTCAATTACGGTTGGAATGTGGGCACATTTGGATCCTTTTTTAGCCTCTACACAAAACAATAGAAATGAACACTTTTCATTACAAAAAAGACTCTAAAGACACCTAAAAACTCATTTTTACCAAATCAACACTTCAAACACACGCAAAGCTTGTTTTTAATAAACTTTTCCCAAAATGACATAAAATATAACTTTAAACACTTGCTTTCTAATAAATTTTCTTAGTTTTTAGAGCTAAATAACACTCATAAATGAGCATTATCATACCCCCAAACTTAGCTTATTGTTTGTCCTTAAGCAATTTTAAGCAAAAACAAACAAGCAAACAAGTAAGAACATGCATTCTAAGGAAGTTTTGAAAAGAATTGTGCCTTTCAGAAGAGATCTCAACTCTTAGTATTTGCACAACCTCGCAGTTTCATCCTATGAGACCTTACTTTTTCCTTTTCAAGACAAACCATTTGCATGCAAATCCGGCTACCTTGTTTATCCCACCTAAGACTTACTCATAAAGTCTAGGGTGGTTTCTATGTCTAGCAAGCTGAGTCTAATTCTTTCTAAATACAAAAGACTATAACTTCCCCCAAACTTATTCCACGCTACGGCTAGGCTTTTTTCCTTTATTTCTTTTTCTAATTTTTTCTAAGGAGAGTCTTTTTGTCACATTGTACCTTCGTTGTAACTTACTAATACTTTGTGGTGAAAGTAGCTAACTACGAGCACGTCACTAGTAAGACTATTTTCACATACTCACTTCCTAAGTCAACCTTTCATGCAAAGGAAATCATGGTGTCATGACCGCCCCTGGTTACTCGATTTTAACTCTAGAAGGAGAAGTATCTCCTTTTCTTTTTCTTCTTCTTTGTTTTCTCTTTTTTTTTTAAATGAGTTCCTAGCAGTAGTGTAGTACATGATACATCAACATTTTGGCATACAACTCACCCCCCAAACTTAAATGGGTTAATGTCCCCATTGACTAAAAAAATAAGACATAAGTGGGGTTAGGGTACCATTTTTTTGTGACTAGACTTGCTAAGCATCGAACTAAACTCTCCTAAGCACACTAAGTAATCTAAACACAAGGAGAATTTAGATTTGAATGGTGTATGAAGAAAAGTAATTGATATGGTACATGAAACTTAAACCCAAATTTGCATAAAGTATGTGGAAGTTGAGATAGCTCTAAGTATCATCATAAAAGACTTTTTAAGTCAACAACAAGAGAAAGAAAATTGAACACTTGTTTTTGAAAATTGATTTTTATTCATGCATGTGCAAGGTGTAAGGAAAATCATTTAAGCAGAAAGTGTTTTTAACAAAAGCAAACAAACAAAAACAATTAAACCAATACTAGAAAGCAATAACTCTATCCTAAGAAAGTAAGTAAACTAAACTAGAATAAAAGCAAGTAAACTAAGTATAAAAGAAATAAAGATAGAATAGAGAAACAATACTCCCCTAAGAGGTAGAGGATGAATCATCTCTTTGCTGGTCCACTAAGTCCAGGAGAATAGCGGGGAAGTAAGGAAGTGCAGGGGCCTTGCCCTTGGTCAGCTCTGCGAGGGCCTTTCGAATGGCTTCGTCCCTCTCTCGTGCATAGGCCCAATAAGTCCTGTTCTACTCCTGAAGTTGATCTATTTGAGCCTGGATGTTTGTGTGTGGTGGCTCAGATGGTCTCAGAGTGGTTGATGGAGGAGGATATGCAGCCGCATTTTGTGCAGTGGTCGTTTGCTTCTTAAGTGAAGCCATCTTTTGGTCTTGCATGGCCTTCGACTTGTTGATGGCCAATAAACCCATGGATGGCTTGCACCGATCAATCTCCTCTCCATTCTCTGTATACAATCTCGCCCTCCAGCAAAGTTTAGTAATCAGGGTAGGGAAGAAGAGACATCCTACATTTCTTCGTGTGCAGGCCACTATCTCTTCCCTCAGGATCTGGCCTATGTTTAGATAGAGGCCTTTATAGATACAGTACAACAACATGACCCTTTTATGAGATATTGTGGAGTCATGTGTTGTAGGGAGGATCTTGTTCTTCATGAAATGGAGCCAGACGTACGACCGAAGGCACCAAAGTTCACACTCCTATCTGCGAAACTCTCGACTCAGTGCCTTCCTATGCCACGAGCTCTAAAGTCTCATGCAACTGCTCTTCAGTTGGATTGTCCATTGCTTCATTGCCTACAGGGTTCCTCAAAGAGGATAACATGTAGATCCTATTGATGTCGAGTGTAAAGTACCGCACTGTCTCCCTTTGAATTCCAGCTCGTTCCATGTTTCATCCCCTAGGAGGACATAAAACTCTCAAACCAGTTGCACAACCTCTTTCTTGGGTTGTTCACAGAACGGCTCCCATTCCAACCTCTGAATAATATCTGTAATAAACTTCAGGATGGGGTCTGTTTTGTTGGTGAAGCCCTTTTCACACATGAGTGCTATGTCCCCCATGATGACTTTTCCTTTGTTGGCCTACGAGTAGTTTGAGGCTTACTCCTCTTTTTCTTCTTAGTCCTCCTCTTGGAGGAGCTAGGCATCTTGCTCTTTGAGATTTCTTGCAAGTCACTCTCAGATAAGGGAGCTTTAGATTGCTCCTGGCTTTTTTCTTCTTCATCTCTTTCAAGGTTTTGATCAGGAGTGATCCCCCTAGTCTCATACTTGAACAAGCCATCAAATTTAGCTTCTCTCTACACTTGTTCGTCAAGATTCGACCTAGATGCGATTGATAACGCTCATTTATGAATGTTATTTGGCTCTAAAAACTAAGCTATTTTCTTAGAGAATGAGTGTTGAATGTGATAATTTATGTCATTTAGGGAAAATTTAAGTAAAAACAAGTTTTACATGTGTCTGAAGTCTTGATTTGTTAAAAAGAAGTTTTTTGGTGTATTTGGAGTCATTTTTGTTAAGAAAGTGTTAAATTTTGTTGGTTTTGTGTAGAGGCTGAAAAAGGACCCAATTGTGCCCACATTTTGGCTGCAACTGAGGCAAAAGAAAGGTGTTGCAAGAGATATGTGACCAGGATGCGCCAACAATTGAAAGCAGAAACCAAAGTCCAAATGTTGCAGGAATAGCTCAAAATGCACCCAACGATGCGGCCGTATTTAGGCCATTTCGACAACAGCACAATTGCGCTCAACTATGTGGCCGCATCTGGACCGTTTCAGTAGATTCTTCTAGATTCGCGAGATTTGCATATAATCAGATAAAATCAAATATTCTCAATCAAATCTCTGAGGATCAAGGGGTATGATCGGTCAGGCCTCTCCACGCTGATCTCGTAGCAAACCCTAGGTCTTAAGGTCTATAAAAGGCGGCTCAAGCTTCAATTTCAGGGGAGCTCGGATTGCTATCTTCTTCTCCAAATTCTACAGTTTTCTTTTCTTTTTCAGTCGTCATATCGAGTCTCGCCCAAGTTCTGTTCATACTTCATTCGAACACAAACTTTGAAAGAAGGGAGTGTACATTACCTTTGTATATTATGGAGATATTTCTGGCGGGTCTTTATCTCCTCCACAAAGCCTTCCTAGCTATGACACGAACATAGGACCAAGGATTGTGGGAGCCTCTTGAAAGAAAATCTCCAAGGGATTAAAGAGGAAGAGGTCTAGAGAGAATTCTCTCTTGAGGAGATGTGTGTTTCATATCTGATGGCTTAATCCAAGGGTCCTATTTATAGAGACCAAGCGCAAATCTTTGCCATAATTAAAATATTATATTTTAATATCTAATATATTAAAATATATCTTATACTTATTTGAATCTCATTCAAATCTCCTACAATATTTATTTATTTGAATTTTATTCAAATTTTATAAATATATTTTCTTTAATGTATCTAATATACATTAATTAATTTAATATTTAATGTATCAAATACAATAAATATACTTTCCTCTTTTATATTTAATATATCTAATATATTAAATGTTAATTTGAACATTTAAAATTTTTCTTTCAACTAAATTGATTTGTTGTTGTTACTATGAGCTCGCAAGGTGACCTTATGGACCTACAGATTATAAGCACCAATGATACAAAATTAATTAATTAAACTCTTTAATTAATCAATTTTCATTCATTAACTCTAGGGTCACTCCACTATAGACCTAAAGTTGCACTCGTATGCACTGTAGGACAAGTTGTGTCTATGGATATAATCACTACATGCAATTCAATCCTTCACAAGTTGTTCGTCATTACAGTTGGGTCAAAAGTTCGTTTTACCCTTGTAATTGCATCTTGCACCTTAAGTACCACTGATCCTCTAATGAATAATTTGTTTATGATCCAACCATAAACTAAGTCCTTCTCGGGGCAATGAGAGGGTGGGCCCCATTGTTCAAGTCCCAAAATCAGCACTTAAGGGAACTACTCATCTACTCCTCGAAAGAGGTTGAAAAAAGTTAGAAAGAAGGAACAAACTTCGGGTTCTTTATCGTTTTCATTTAAGTTTTGTGCGTTCTGTTTTTCTTTAAAGTTTTGTTGCTGGTTTATTCTTCCATCAAGTTGTAAGTTTCTGTTTTATCTATTAAATTTCAATTCTTTAAGTTGTAATTCAAGTTTTGTTTCAAGTATTATTGTTTCAATTCTACACTTTTATTTCAATGAAGTTTATCTTTTCTCAATCAAGTTTTCTTTTTATTTTCTGCAGTTTAGTTTTCTTTTCAATGAGTAGCTAAACTCTTTAGAGGGGATTCAATGAAGTGGATACCCTAAAAAGGAGATAAGCCCCAACATGTGATTTTAGTAATTTTTGCTTAACATTTAGCATTATTTACTTTTATTGAGTTTAAGTTTCATTGTTAGCTTAAACTGATCACTTGAGTTAGCATAGTTTGTGTGAGATTCAATACTGAAAGGGTTGGATCGAGCACACATTTTCATAAAAGCAATTCATGGTGTTAAGTGTCGGTTAGGGTAGGTTGTGGGCGCATTTCAATAGTATTTTGTTTGAATCGCACAGATATCGAAAAAGGCAGTATGGGGGCGCAAGAGGCAGAATCTCTGAAATAGTCGGACCTAGTTAAGTAAGTTTGTGGGCGCATGGTGGGCGCATTTCCTTAGGGTTGAAACAGATTTGAACCCTCTGCTTCTCATTACTGTTTTTTTTTATCTGTTATTTTAGTTTCCTTTGTTTTCATTGAACAAAACCCCCAAAAATATCTTATTTTTTTGGTTACCTTCGTTGTAACTTGAAAGTACTTGTGTTGTTAATTGAAAAGCTCTTTGTTAATAATTCTCTTGGGTTTGATACTTGGAATACTTCCATATATTACTTGTTGGACAACCTGCATTTATGCTCTTTGCATTAGCAGCCATCATCGGTCGCATCTACAGGATTGGCCTCAGATGGCCTTTGCTAATCATTTGGTGGTGATGGTGTCTTGTCTAAATGTGGTCTGGATGCGGCTGCATTTGCTTAATGCACAAATTTTTCATTTGCGGTTGTAATCCTGTCCACATTTTCTTCTTCCTCTTTCTGTCTTCTCTCAGCCTCTTCACGGAGCTTTTCACCAAGATTTGCAGCCTTGCCCTTTCCAATAGAAACCATGGCTACCTACTCAGGTGTGGGGATGTCCTCTTGATCCACCTGTTCGTCATTTTTTGGTGGACTTTTCTCTGCAACTTCCTTTCCTTCTCTAGTTGGTGAGATGTCCCACATTGACTTCCTTTTGTGTGTGGAAAGGCTCTTGACCCTATGTTTTTTAGGTGAAAGGCTTAAAGTTGATACCTGAGTAGTGGCGGAGGTGACTGACTTTGTGCGAGTGACATATGCACTGCAAATGCAGTTGCATTTCTTCAGCAGTTGGAGGAATTTCATATTGTTGGGCCAAATGCACTGCAGATACGGGCACAATTGGCCTTTCTTCATCCAGGCTTGCGTTGTGTGGATGCGCCAAGGTTGCGGCTGTATCTTCCTTCCTGCCTCAGACATGGCAGGCGCTTGAGGATTGGCCATATATGCGCTGCAGATCCGAGAGCAATTAGGCCATTTGCCTTCTCACCGCTACTTGGCGCGAACTTCTTCTCTGTTTTCTTCTCCTTCATATAAATGGCCAAGCACTACCCTAGGCTTTCTGAACCTGCATTACTTGCTCTTGGCATGCCCTCTGGCCGTTTCACAACCCTTAGCACGAGTGGGGCTAGTTCATCTTCCTCTTCCTCGGAGTCCAGCCCCATGCCTTTGATGGCTTTTCTACTTATCCAGGAAATCTTCCTCACGTCTTCTCCCCATTCCTTTGAACACTTTGAAAATTGTGATCTTGTGGAAAGAGTACTCGAGGTCAATTTTCCCTTCTTCTCTCTGCATTTGGTCGTTTGTTTAGGGTTTGAGTATGTAGTGTTGGGATTTATACCCTAAAGCCTTGTAATTAATAATTTATTTAATAATTACTAATAATTTTGATTATTTTATTTGCAATATAATATTATCCATTATATGAAAAATCCAAGGTTATTAGTGTAATCTTGAATAGTATGTGGTTGGCATACGGGAGGATCATGTTCAATAAATAATCGAAAGGGTCATAGTATATAGATAAGGTTTGGTGCCTTATTGACGGGTGGTGGCTATACACCAAAAGCAAAGTGCAAGTGCACTTTGTCCAAACAAGTAATATATGGAAGCATTCCAAGTATCGAACCCAAGGGAACGGTTAACAAAAAGCCTTCCAGTTAACAACAAAAGTACTTTCAAGCTGCAACTAAAGGTAACCGAGTAAATAAGATGATTTTGTGGTTTTTGTGCATGAAAAATAAAGGAAACTAAAAGAAAAGATAAGAAAACAGTAATGAGAAGCAGGGGATTCAAATCCGTTTCAACCTTGAGGAAATGCTCCCACCATGTGGCCGCAAACTTTCTTAACTAGGTCTGGCTATTTCAGAGATTCTCCCTCTTGCGCCTGCATATTGACTCTTTTGAGTTCTGTACGATTCAGACAAAATGCTACTGAAATGTACCCGCAACCTACCCTAACTAACACTTAACACCATGAATCGAGTTCAGCACCTATTTAGCCCTTTTCTAAGTGATTTTAGAAGTCTAAGCAATTACACACATATGTCTATAGCTAATTTTAACTTAGATAAATAAGGAACACAACTCAATGATTCTAAAGGTTTTTGTCTTATGTCTAGGTAAAAAAAGCGAAGTTCTATGTCCAGACTCTTCTCCTAGATTACTTTTATGAAAATGCGTGCTCGATCCAACCCTTTCAGTATTGAATCTCACACAAACTATGTTAACTCAAGTGATTAGTTTACGCTAACAATGAAACTTAAACTCAATAAAAGCAAACGATGCTAAATGTTAAGTAAAGTTACTAGAATCACATGGTGGGGCTTATCTCCATTCTAGGGTATCCACTTCATTGAATCCCCTCCAAGGAGTTTAGCTACTCATCGAAAAGAAAATTAAAGTGTAGAAAATAAAGGAGAAATGAGAATAGGAAATAACACACTTCATTGAAATAATGAGATTGAATCGACTTTGAAGTATGAAAACAAAGAAAGAACTAAATGAAATTGAATTAAAAGAAATTAATACTTGAATTCGAAGGAAAAACAGAAACTTACAAAGCTGAAAAATAAAATAAAACATCACGTACAACTCCTTAAAAAAAAAACTTACATAACTGAATAGAAAAACTAAGAACAAAAAACCCCTAAGTTATTCTTCCTTTCTAACTTGTTCTACCTTTGTCAAGGAGAATCAAGTACTTACTCCTCATTCTTTCGAAGTTGGGGTCCGAATGGAATATGAACAGAGCTTAGAGGAGACTCAGAGTGGCGGCTAAACTAATGAGAAAATGACAGAATTTAGGGATGAAAAGAATTCCCAACTCCGAGCTCTCTTGAAACTGAAGCTTGAATTGCCTTTTATAGACCTCAAGGCCTAGGGTTTTCTGCCAAGATAAGTGTGGAGAGGCTTGGCCAATCATATCCCTTGATCCTCAGAGATTTGATGGAGAATAATTTATTTTATATGCAAATCTCTTAAATTTGGGAGAATCTGCCAAAAAGGTCCAAATGCTGCCACATAGTGAGCATAATTGTGCTGTTGTCGAAATGGCCTAAATGCGGCCACATAGGTGGACACATTTTGAGTTCTTTCTATAACAATTGGAATTTGGCTTCTGCTCTCAATTGCTAGCGCATCCTGGTCGCATATCTCTTGCATCATCTTTCACTTGCCTCGGTTGCTGCCAGAATGTGAGCGCATGTGGGTCCTTTTTCAACCTCTACAGAAAATCATCATAAATTAACACTTTCTTAACAAGAATTACTCTAAATACATCTAAAAACTTGTTTTACAAAATCAAGACTTCAAACACATGCAAAACTTGTTTTTACTTAAATTTCCCTAAATGACATGAAATATAACTTTAAACACTTGCTTTCTAAGCAAATAGCTTAGTTTTTAGAGCCAAATAACACTCATAAATGAGCGTTATCACACCCCCAAAGTTAGCTTATGATTTTTCCTCAAGCAATTTTAAGCAAAAACTAACAAGCAAGCAAACAAGCAACAATATGCATTCCAAGGAAGTTTTGAAAAACAGTGCCTTTCAGGAGAGATTTCAACTTTTAATACTTACACAAACTTGGGGTTTCAACCCATGAGACTTTATCTTTCATTTTTCAAGACAAACCATTCGCATACAAATCTTCCTACTTTGTTTATTCCACCTAAGGCTCAGTCATAAAGTCTAGGGTATTTTCTTTGTCTAACATGCTAAGTCTAAACTTTTCTAAGTACAAAAGATGATAACTTCCTCCAAACTTATTCCATACTACTGCTAGGCTTTTTTTTTCCTCAATTTTTTCTAAGGAGAGTCTTTTTGTCATTTGTACCTTCGCTCCAACTTGCTAACACTTTGTGGTGAAAGTAGCTAACTACGAGCACAAGTCACTGCTAAGACCGTTTTCACATACTCACTTCCTAGGTCAACCTTTCATGTAAAGGAAATCATGGGTGTCATGACCGCCCCTAATTACTTGGTTAACTATGGAAAGAGGAGTATCTCCTTTTCGTTTTCTTTTTCTTTTTTTTAAGATAAGTCCCTAGCAGTAGTGTAGTACATGATACATCAACATTTTGGCATTACAACTCAAAACTACAATACAACTCACCTCCTCAAACTTAAATGGGTCAATGTCATCATTGACTAAAAACATAAGGCATAAGAAGGGTTGGGGTACAAATTTTCTTGTTATGACTAGACTTGCTAAGCACTAAACTAAACTCTCCTAAGCATACTAAGTAGTCTAAACACAAGGAGAATTCATATTTGAATGGTTTGTGAAGAAAAGTGATTGATAAGGTACATGAAACTTAAATCTAAATTTGCATAGAGTATGTGGAAGTTGCGAAAGCTCTAGGTATCATCATAGAGGACTTTTTAACTCAACAACCAAAGAAAGAAAAATGAAAACTTGTTTTTGAAATTTAATTTTTATTCGTGCATGTGCAAGGTGTAAGGAAAATCATTTAAGCAAAAGGTATTTTTCACAAAAGCAAACAAACAATAGTAATTCAACCTATTTTAGAAAGCATCAAATCTATCCTAAAAGAGAAAGTAAATTAAACAAAAATGAAAACAAGGAGACTAACTAGGAAAGCAATAAAGATAAGTAGAGAAATAATTCTCCCCTAAGAGGTAGAGGATGAGTCATCTCTCTAACAATGAAACTTAAACTCAATAAAAGCAAATGATGCTAAATGTTAAGCAAAGTTACTAGAATCACATGGTGGGGCTTATCACCTTTCTAGGGCATCCACTTCATTGAATCCCCTCCAAGGAGTTTAGCTACTCATCGGAAAGAAAATTAAAGTGCAGAAAATAAAGAAGAAACGAGAATAAGAAATAACACACTTCATTGAAATAATGAGATTGAATCCACTTTGAAGTATGAAAACAAAGAAAGAACTAAATGAAATTGAATTAAAAGAAATTACTACTTGAATTCGAAGGAAAAACAGAAACTTACAAAGCTAGAAAATAAAATAAAACAGCAAGTACAACTCCCAAAAAAACCTACAGAATTGAATAGAAAAACTAAGAACAAAAGAACCATAAGATATTCGTCCTTTCTAACTTGTTCTACCTTTTTTCAAGGAGAATCAAGTACTTACTCCTCATTCTTTCAAAGTTGGAGTCTGAATGGAACATGAAAAGAGCTTAGGAGAGACTCGGAGTGGCGGCTAAATTAAAGAGAAAATGATATAATTTAGGGATGAAGAGAAATCCCAACTCTGAGATCTCTTGAAACTGAAGCTTGAGCTACCTTTTATAGGCCTTAAGGCCTAGGGTTTGCTACCGAGATCAGTGTGGAGAGGCTTGGCCGATCATATCCCTTGATCCTTGAAGATTTGAAGGAGAATAATTGATTTTGTCCATAAATCTCACAAATCTGGGAAAATCTGTCGAAAAGGTTCAGATGCGGCCGCATAGAGAGCGTAATTGTGCTATTGTCGAAATGGCCTATATGCAGCCGCATAGTTGGGTGCATTTGGAGTTCTTTCTACAACATTTGGAAATTGACTTCTACTCTCAATTGCTGGCACATCCTGGTTGCATATCTCTTGGATCATTTTTCACTTGCATCGGTTGCGGCCAAAATGTGGGCTCATTTAGGTCCTTTTTCAGACTCTACACAAAACCAACAAAAATTAACACTTTCTTAACAAAAATGACTCTAAATACACCTAAAAACTTTTTTTTACAAAATCAAGCTTCAAACATATGTAAAACTTGTTTTACTTAAATTTGTCCTAAATGACATGAAATATAACTTTAGACACTCACTTTCTAAGCAAATGGCTTAGTTTTTAGAGCCAAATAACACTCATAAATTAGCGTTATCACTTATCTTGATAACACTATCGATACAACTCACTTTGTAATAGTTACAGATGATTTGATCCAAATCGTTCATGTGGAGACATGCGAGTGGAGTATCTTATACAATGATTTTGTATAAGACTAGACCACGAAATATTGAGAAGATTAATATTTCATCAGGATGATCATATGCGACTCGATCTTAATCCTGGGTGAATTATGAACTCCGGTCTATGAGGGCTTGTTCTTCCATTTTGGGTACTAGACCAAATAGGGAGCTAGGAACATAAACTCATAAGATAGAATTCATTCCTTCCCATATAGGGTAAGTAGATGAGTAGTTCCCTTAAGTGCTGATGTCGAGACTTGAACAATAGGACCCCACCCTCACACTGGCCTGAGAGAGACTTAGTTTATGGTTGGATCATAAACAAATTGTTCATTAGAGATTCAGTGGTACTTAAGGTGCAAGATGTAATTACAAGAGTAAACAGACTTTTGACCCATCTGTACTCATGAATAACTCATGAATGATCAACTTGCATGTAATGATTATATCCATAGACACAACTTGTTCTATAGTGCATGAGAGTACAACTCTAGGTCTATAGTGGAATGACCTATAGTTAATGGATGAAAATTAATTAATTAAAAAGTTTAATTAATTGATTTTGTATCATTGAAGCTTATAATATGTAGATCCATAAGGTCCCCTTGTTAGCTCATAGTAATACTAAAAAATTAATTTAGTTGAAAGAAAAATTTGAAATGTTCAAATTAATATTTAATATTTTACATTTATTAAATATAAAAGAGGAAAATATATTTATTGTATTTGATACATTAAATATTAAAATAATTAATGTATATTAGATACATTAAAGAAAATATATTCATAGAATTTGAATAAGATTCAAATAAATAAATATCGTAGGAGATTTGAATGAGATTCAAATAAGTATAAAATATTTTTTAATATATTAGATATTAAAATATAATATTTTAATTATGGCAATGATTTTCCTTTAGTCTCTATAAATAGGACCTTTTAGTTGAGCTCTTAGTGACTATACACATCTCCTCAATAGAGAATTAGAGAATTTTCTCTAAACCTCTTCCTCTCCAATCCCTTGGGAATTTTCTTTCAAAAGGCTCCCACAAGCGTTGATCATGTGTTTGAGTCATAGCTAGGAATACTTTATGAAGGAGATAAAGACCTACCAGAAAATATCTCCAAAATATACAAAGTTATTTATTGCTTAACTTTCGTTTTTTGTTTAATTCTAAGTATAATCAAAGACAATCCAATGCTTCCACTACGGGATGAAGCGTTCATTCCTTCATGCAGTCGATGCCACGACCTTGGCCAGTGGAGGAGGTTGCTCCATGGCTAACTTCCGAGACTTATAAGTGACTTTACTTTGCTCCATTCCTTTCGAATTCACCTATAAAAGAAAGGGAAGTGGTTTTCGGCCTTCTCTGTGAAGAAAATAGGTGAATTTAACAGTGGGTTTGGTCAGAGAAGGTGATCGGAGGAGTTGCAGAATATGATCGGAAGTGGTGCTTAAGGTGTAAGAAACAGAAAAGGACTTGGGTGTTTTGAAAATTCGAATAAGTTGATCTAGGACAATTGTGGGTCCAATTTATATATTTTGAAATTTCCAAAAACAGCCCTCTTTCCTTTTTTTAATTGACATCACCACTTCCTTATCTGGTTCATGGTCCATATGCGGCTACAAACCTGGCAAAAATTCGCTCTCCATGTGTGGTCCCTACAAAACAAACATTTAGGGTCAAATGTGCCGATAATTAGGCCGCATTTGCCCTATGTGCCATTCTCACAATGCGGCCACAATCCCAAACAATTTTCTCTTGGTTGAAACCTGCAATAAACATTATGCATTCAGAATGCTGTCACATTTGGACCTTCAATTCCAATTTCCACCTTAAGCCTCAAAATGTCTCAAGTCTTCCAAAACTCCCTACACACTAACTCAAAATATCAAAAAGTTCATACGATTAAACATAAAAGAAGGATCGAATAAGATATAAGGTGGTAATGACTTAGACTCAAAAGTTTGATTAATTCAACTCCCACGTAGGTCCCTGGGTAGAGGTGTTCCCTTACGGTCAGCTTAAGTACCTCAGCCTAGAAAGGACCCTCCTAAGACAAAGTTCCCTCTTAATCAAAACATATATTTCTAATGCATTAAGTCACCTATGCACCATTTACACCATTTTTTTTAATTTAAAAACAAAAACAAAAGCAATATTTACATATTTACAACACATCACCTGATGTCCTTAATCAATTCCACTAGGGAGACTGAGGCTATGTTCCTACTTAGGCCTTCTCCCTAGTATGGTATGATCCTCTGTCCAGTTACTTTAAAAATGGTCCTGTTGCTATCTTGTAAATCAATTGCTCTGTATGGATATACTGTAGCAATCGTGAATGGTCCGAACCCTCTGGATCTCAGCTTCCCTAAAAAAAGTTCCAGTCTTGAATTGAACAGCAACACTTGTTGTCCTTCATTCAGTCGTTTGTCAAAGATCTTATTGTCATGCCATCTTTACACCTTCCCTTATAAAGTTTAACATTTTCGTAGGAGAAGTGCCTTAGTTCTTCGAGCTTGTTCAACTGAATTTTCCTTTATACACCTGCATCATTCAAATTAAAATTAAGCTTTTTTAGAGCCCAATAGGCTTTGTGCTCCAATTCTAAGGGTAAGTGGCAAGCTTTCCCAAAGACAATCTTGCATGGAGACATTCCCAATGGAGCCTTAAAAGCTGTCCTATGTGCCCATAGTGCATCCTTAAGACTGAGAGACTAATCCCTTTGTGATGGATCAATTGTCTTTTCTAGGATTGTCTTAATCTCCTTGTTCGATAATTCTATCTATTCATTCATTTGTGGATGATATGCAGTTGCAACCCTGTGCCTTATGTTGTACCTTGCAAGCAAATTTCCTATGACCCTGTTCACAAAATGAGTTCCCTCATCGCTAACCAACACCCTTGGTGTACCAAAAAAAGTAAAGATGTTCCTATGATGAAACTTCTTTAATGTCTTAGAATCATTGGTAGGTGTTGCCAGAGCCTCAATCCACTTAGACACATAGTCTACTACAAGTAAGATATACACATTCCTAAAGGATGGTGGGAAAGGTCCCATGAAATCTATGCCCCACACGTCAAAAATTTCCACCTCTAACACTTAGTGCATTGGCATTTCATGTCTCACTGTTAAGTTCCCTGTCCTTTGGCATTGATCGCATCCCTTAGCAAACAAATGTGCATCCTTGAAAAGAGTTGGCCAAAAGTATCCACATTAGAGTACTTTAGCTACTGTCTTTGTACCTGAAAATGGCCCCCATATGGGGTAGTGTGACAAACTTCTAATATCTTTGGGACATCTTCCTCCGCAATGCATCTTCTGGGTACCTGATCTAGTCCCAACCTATAAAGGTAAGGTTCATCCCAATAGTAGTACTTACTATCAACGCAGAACTTCTTCAATTGCTGCGATGTATCACCTGGTGGAGTAAGCCCACTAACTAAGTAGTTAGCTATGTCATCATATCATGGTAACTCAATTGCTTTGACTTCTAACAGCTGCTCGACTGCAAAAGTTTCCTGTATCTCCTTTGAATCGTTCCTCTGAGCCTTCAACCCTAATCTTGACAAGTGGTCTGCAACCTAGTTTTCTATTCTTTTTCTGTATAAGATCTCCAGATCAAATTCCTGCAAAAGCAAGATCCATTTGATGAGTCAGGGCTTAGCATCTTTGTTTGACAGAAGATACTTTAGCGTTGAGTGGTCTATGTGGACAATCACTTTTGTCCCAACCAGGTAGGATCTAAATTTGTCAAAAGCAAATACAACTGGAAGCAACTCCTTTTCCATTGTGGTGTAGTTAACTTGTGAGTCATTCATGGTCTTGCTGGTGTAGTAAATGGGATGTATTATCTTGTTCCTCCTCTGTGCTAGCACTGCGCCAACACCAAAATCACTTGCTATCGCACATAAGCTTGAACGACTAACTCCAGTCAGGTTCAATCATTATGGGGGCCGAGCTTAGTGCATCCTTCAATCTATTAGAAGCATTCAAACAATTCTGGTCGAACACAAATGGTTTGTCATTCTCTAGCAACCTGCATAAAGGTTTAGAAATGTGGGAGAAATCTTTAATGAACCGTCTGTAGAATCATGCATGACCTAAAAAGCTTCGGATCTCTTTTATTGATGTAGGTGGAGGTAGTTTTGCAATCAGCTCCACTTTTGCCCTGTCCACCTCGATTCCTTTCCTTGAGATCTTGTGCCTTAGGAAAATTCCTTCATGCATTATAAAGTGGCATTTCTCCCAGTTGAGTACTAGGTTGGTGTCTTCACAGCGCTGCAAAACCTCTTCAAGATTCATAAGACAATGATTGAATATTTCTCCAAAAATAGAGAAATCATCCATGAAAATCTCAACGGTTCTCTCTACCATCTCCGAGAAAATAGCCATCAAGCATCTCTGGAAGGTTGCTAGGGCATTGCACAGTCCAAATGGCATCCTTCTGAAAGCAAAGGTTCCATAAGGACATGTAAATGTCGTCTTCTCCTGATCTTCTAGAGCTATCGTGATCTAGTTGTAACCTGAATATCCATCTAGAAAACAGTAGTACTCTTTCCCTGTAAGACAATCCAACATTTGATCGATAAAAGGCAATTGAAAGTTGTCCTTCTTTGTGGCCTTGTTGAGGCAACGATAGTCTATACACACTTTCCATCCTGCAATAGTCCTAGTTGGAATAAGCTCATTCTTCTCGTTTGTTACAACATTCATCCCCATTTTCTTTGGCAGACATTGTACTGGGCTAACCCAGCTACTATATGCTATGTGGTAGATTACCCCTGCATCAATCCACTTCAAGATTTCCTTGCAATCCACCTCTTTCATCACCAGATTCAATCTCCTCTAGTTCTTTATTGACTTTTTGGCTCACTTCTCTAGATTGATCTTGTGCATGCAAAAAGAAGGGTTAATTCCTCGTATGTCTACTTTTGTCTATCTTAGCGCCTTCTTGTGCTTCGAGAGTACCTGCAATAAAGAAAATTCATCCTCATTAGTGAAGTTTGCAGAGATAATTACAGGCAGAGTTTAATCCTTTCCCAGAAATTTCTACTTCAGGTGAGATGGAAATGGCTTGAGTTTCAGCATTGGTGGTGCAATCACTGAAGGTTTCAATGGCACTGCTCTATAATCTGCTGGTCTCAATACATTTGGTTCTTCAAATGCGGGCGCATATGCGACCGTAATCTGCTGTTGTTCATATTCTTATTCAAACTCTTCTTCTTTAAGACTTTCACCTATAAAACTGTCTTCCTCCAAATCATAAAAATCAAACTGATTATTGACGGCATGTCTGCTATACGCCAAAAGCAAAGCGCAAGTGCATGCTGTCTAAGCAAGTAATATATGGAAGTATTCCAAGTATCGAACCCAAGGGAATGGTTAACAAAAAGCTTTCCAGTTAACAACACAAGTACTTTCAAGTTACAACCGAAGGTAACCAAATAAATAAGATATTTTGGAGGTTTTGTGCAATAAAATAAAGGAAACTAAAAGAAAAGAAAAGAAAACAGTAATGAGAAGCAGGAAATTCAAATATAGTTCAACCCTGAGGAAATGCGCCCACCATGCTCTTGCAAACTTACTTAACTAGGTCCGACTATTTTAGAGATTCTACCTCTTGCGCCTGCATACTAACTCTTTCGAGATCTGTGCGATTAAAATAAAATGCTACTAAAATGCTCCCGCAACGTACCCTAACCAACACTTAACACCATGAATCGAGTTCAACACCTATTTAGCCCTTTCGAAGTGCTTTTAGGAGTCTAAGAAATTAAACACATGTCTATGGCTAATTTTAACTTAGATAAATAAAGAACACAACTCAAAGATTCTAAAGGCTTTTGTCTTATGTCTAGGTACAAAAAGCAAAGTTCTATGTCTAGACTCTTCTCCTAGATTGCTTTTATTAAAATGCATGCTCAATCCAACCCTTTCAGTATTGAATCTCACACAAACTATGCTAACTCAAGTGATCAGTTTAAGCTAACAATGAAACTTAAACTCAATAAAAGCAAATGATGCTAAATGTTAAGCAAAGTTACTAAAATCACATGGCGGGGCTTATCTTGGTTTTAGGGTATCCACTTCATTTAACCCCCTCCAAGGAGTTTAGCTACTTATCGAAAAGAAAACTAAAGTGCATAAAATAAAGAAGAAACAAGAATAAGAAATAACACACTTCATTGAAATAATGAAATTGAATACACTTTGAAGTATGAAAACAAAGGAAGAACTAAATGAAATTAAATTAAAACGGAACTACTACTTGAATTCAAAGGAAAAACATAAACTTAAAAAGCTAGAAAATTAAGATAAAACATCAAGTATAACTTCTAAAAACTTACATAACTGAATAGAAAAACTGAGAACAAAAAGAACCCTAAGATGTTCTTCCTTTCTAAGTTGTTCTACCTTTTTCAAGGAGAATCAAGTACTTATTCTTCCTACTTTCGAAGTTGGAGTCCAAATGGAATATGAATAGAGCTTAGGAGAGACTCGGAGTGGCGGCTAAAACTATAGAGAAAATGACAAAATTTAGGGATGAAAATAATTTCCAACTCCGAGCTCTCTTGAAACTAAACCATGAGCCTCCTTTTATAGACCTCAAGGCCTAGGGTTTGCTGCCGAGATCAGTGTGGAGAGGCTTGGCCAATCATATCCCTTGATCCTTAGAGATTTGATGGAGAATAATTTATTTTATCTGCAAATCTCTCAAAACCGGGAGAATCTGCCAAAAAGGTCCAAATGCTGCCACATAGTGAGCACAATTGTGCTGTTGTTGAAATGGCCTAAATGCGGCCGCATAGGTGGGCACATTTTGAGTTCTTTCTGCAACAGTTGGAATTTGGCTTCTGCTCTCAATTGCTAGCGCATCCTGGTGGCATATCTCTTGCATCATCTTTCACTTGCCTCAATTGTGGCTAGAATGTGGGCGCATTTGGATCCCTTTTCAGCCTCTACACAAAACGAATAAAAATTAACACTTTCTTAACAAAAAGGACTCTAAATACACCTAAAAACTTATTTTTACAAAATCAAGACTTCAAACACATGCAAACTTGTTTTTACTTAAATTTACTTTAAATGACATGAATTATAAAATTAAACACTCACTTTCTAAGAAAATGGCTTAGTTTTTATAGCCCAATAACACTTATAAATGAGCGTTATCAATCATAGAGTTCTAAACTCGAACATTCCTTTGATTCCCCTGGGTAGCCTGTCGCCTTCATCACATTGAATGTGATGTATTGGTCATTTACTCGCATAGTCAGCTCTCCTTTTTGGGCATCTACGATCGTTCTTCCCGTGGCTAGAAAAGGTCTTCCCAAGATGATTGCAACTTCCCTGTCCGCCTTGCAATTTAGGATTATGAAGTCTACAAGAAAAACAAATTTTCCCACCTTCACGAGGACATCTTCAATCTTCCCGATGGGCCTAGCTATAGACCTTTCCTCCAACTGCAAAGTTATTGTCATGGGTCTAGCTTCTCCAATTCTCTGCTGCTTGAAAAATGACAAAGGCATCAAGTTGATGTTGACTTCTAAATTGCATAATGCTCGTCCAACATCCTGCCCTCCTATCATGCATTGGGTAGTAAAGCTGCCTGGATCCTGTAATTAAGGTGGCACTTTTCTTCTTAAAAGAGCACTGCAGTTCTTAATGAGAGCAATAGTTTTGTATTCTCCAAGCTTTCTCTTTTTATTCAATATGTCTGATAACGCTCATTTATGAGTGTTATTTGGCTCTAAAAACTAAGCTATTTGCTTAGAAAGCGAGTGTTTAATGTTATAATTATGTCATTTAGAGCAAATTTAAGTAAAAATTTTTTTTGCATGTGTTTGAAGTCTTGATTTTATAAAAATAAGTTTTTAGGTGTATTTAGAGTCATTTTTGTTAAGAAAGTGTTAACTTTTGTTGGTTTTGTGTAGAGGATGAAAAAGGACCCAAATGCGCCTACATTCTGGCTGCAATTGAGGAAAAGAAAGATGTTGCAAGAGATATACGACCAGGATGCAGCAGCAATTGAGAGCAGAAACCAAAGTCCAAATGTTGCAGGAATAGCTCAAAATGCCCCCAACTATGCGACCGCATTTAGGCCATTTCGACAACAGCACAATTGCGCTCAGCTATGCGGCCGCATCTGGACCTTTTCGGCAGATTCTCCCAGATTCGCGAGATTTGCAGATAAAATCAGATAAAATCAAATATTCTCAATCAAATCTCTGAGGATCAAGGGATATGATCGGTCAGGCCTCTCCACACTGATCTCGGTAGCAAACCCTAGGCCTTGAGGTCTATAAAAGGCGGCTCAAGCTTTAATTTCAGGGGAGCTCGGATTTCTATCTTCTTCTCCAAATTTTGCAGTTTTCTTTTCTTTTTCAGTCGCCATATCGAGTCTTGCTCAAGTTCTATTCATACTTCATTCGGCCATGAACTTCGAAAGAAGAGAGTGTAAGCACTCATTCTCCTCGAAAGAGGTTGAACAAAGTCATAAAGAAGGAACAAACTTCGGGTTCTTTATCGTTTTCATTTAAGTTTTGTGCATTCTGTTTTTCTTTAAAGTTCTGTTGCTGTTATATTCTTCCATCAAGTTGTAAGTTTATGTTTTATCTATTAAATTTCAATTCTTTAAGTTGTAATTCAAGTTTTGTTTCAAGTTATTATTGTTTCAATTCTGCACTTTTATTTCAATGAAGTTTATCTTTTCTCAATCAAGTTTTCTTTTTATTTTATGTAGTTTAGTTTTCTTTTCAATGGATAGCTAAACTCTTTGGAGGGGATTCAATGAAGTGGATACCCTAAAAAGGAGATAAGCCCCACCATGTGATTTTAGTAATTTTGTTTAACATTTAGCATCATTTACTTTTATTGAGTTTAAGTTTCATTATTATCTTAAACTGATCACTTGAGTTAGCATAATTTGTGTGAGATTCAATACTGCATTTTCATAAAAGCAATCTAGGAGAAGAGTTTAGACATAGAACTTCACTTTTTGTACCTAGACATAGGATAAAAACCTTTAGAATCATGGAGTTGTGTTCCTTATTTATGTAAGTTAAAAATCACCCATAGATATGTCTGTTTAATTGCTTAGTCTCCTAAAAGCACTTAGAAAAGGGCTGAATAGGTGTTGAACTCAATTCATGGTGTTAAGTGTCGGTTAGGTAGGTTGCGGGCTCATTTCAGTAGCATTTTGTCTAAATCGCACAGAACTCGAAAGAGACAGTATGCGGGCACAAGAGGCAGAATCTCTGAAATAGCCAAACCTAGTTAAGCAAATTTACGGGCGCATGGAGGGCGCATTTCCTCAGGGTTGAAACAAATTGAACCCCTTGCTTCTCATTACTGTTTTCCTATCTTTTCTTTAGGTTCCTTTATTTTCATTGCACAAAACCCCCAAAAAAATATCTTATTTAATTAGTTACCTTCGGTTGCAACTTGAATGTACTTGTGTTGTTAACTAAAAAGCTCTTTGTTAATCATTCCCTTGGGTTCGATACTTCAAATACTTCCATATATCACTGTATAGTCTCATGTCGATTTGGGTAAGTTTCACCGCTATGTAAGATATTATTGTCGAGATTATGGGACTGTTTTATTGATCGGAAGCCATGGATTTTAACCTGAATTGTTTGGATTCAAGTCTAGGAATTTCATCGCTTTTGGAGGCCATTTGGGGCATTCTTGAGGCGTTCTTGAGCTACTGTACAACACCAACGGGGTAAGATTAAATTAATTTTAGGTAAGTTATTAATGCAGTGAGGCCTGAAATAAATTGGATTTAATTTTGGAGGCATGATTGGGGTTTTTCTGTGAGTTTTGAGTGGCTGTTTTTACGAGTTAATTGACTCCAACTGTTGGAATTAAATTGAAGGTTAATAGGAGGCCAAGTTTGGAATTGGAGGATTTGTCACAGATTTCAAGGAGCTGTGTTATTAACCAGAAATTGGAAAAGTGAGATTTTCATCACCTTTTAAATAAAACCCCATAATTTAAGTATGAAGTCCTTGATTGATTTTATTTAAAATTTAATTAGTTTAATTTTTTTGGGCTGTTGCGTTATTGCCAGGGGTGCTTATATTTTTTCAGCAAGTGATTTTTGGGGCTTGAGCTGTTATAAGTTATTTCTGTCTTGAGGTAAGTAGCTTTTGGATTGAGCCCTTTTTGGTTATTATTTAATTTTGGACCATGTTGGAAATGAATGAAAATTTTATGTAGTATGCCTGTAGTTTGTTATGGAACATGTATTACTGGGTGGTTGGTTCTGATTTGCATATGGAGTTGGTAGTTACCTGAGAATGTGGTAGGTGAATTTAGGGGCTTAAAGTTGTGAACTAAAAGATTTTAGAGCATGTGTAAATCCTTGATTGATTTTATGTTTGAAAACTCCTGTGTTGTGCTTGTATTTTGGTTAACTTTGATTGGTGTGGTTGGAAAGTAAACCTGAGGCCCTAGTTACCCTGACCTTCGTGTTGATGGGGCTAAGATGTGGTTAAGTCTTGAGAACCTTGGTAGGGTTAGGGAATGACGTAGAACCTTTAGGCTAGTGACACCTACTACCCCACCTGGAGCATGCCTGGCTTGATGTTTATGTGATATGATAGATGATGGGTTGCGTACCCTATTTTGTGATGGCATAGAAGGCATGTCCTTCGTTGCAGTGCTAGCCAGTGTGGCTTGGGGATTGTGAACCTTCTTGCTGTATGCTAGTTATGGGGATGAAGCCCACTGATCGATAGGTGCTAGCGAGTGTGGCTTGAAGGTCGTGGACTCTCTTGCTGTATGCTAGCGGTGGGGATGAAGCCCACGGATCCGAAGCATGGCTCTAGTGAGACTGTAACATAGGTGGGGTAGGGCGGGTGGTTACTTAGCTATGAGAGCGAAGAATTTGAGTAAGATCAGGAGTTTGAGCGTTTACGAAGTGGACTGTGAGCCTTGGATTTTAAGTGGGCTACTTACTTGGTATTTTGTTATACTCATTCGATGCTACTGTGTTTTCCTTTCAGGTGGCCAGTAGGCCCTGGAGACGCGTGGTACGAGGCATTGACTTGGCTAGGCTATGGAGGCCGTCTCCCTATTCCCTAGGATCGTAGAGCTAACCTATTTTTGGATTCCTTGTTTTATTTAAGTTTTTTTTTCTTTGCTTTTGGTTTATCACTCGTTATAGTACTCTGGTTTCGCATTGAATATTTTTGGGAAAAGTTTGTTTTAAGATATTTTTTTTGTTGTATTTGTTGAAATGTTATCCCAAGTTGAAACTTGTTTTTTGAGTAGATTAGGACGATGTTTTTAAAACTTCTCTTTACTGGTCTATGTAAGCTTCGAGGAGCGATTTGAGGTGGGTTGTTAAAGTTGGTATCAGAGCCCTAGGTCATAGGTTCTGTAGACTCACTTACATCGTAAGCACTTGTTCTCCATAGCCAAGCGCAAGAAGAATGCCTCGCCACCGCCAGGTTTGTCGACTACCAAGGGTGAAAAGTAGCATAGGGTGAAAAGGTAGTAGCCAGTACTATAATGTTGTTTGTTGTTTTGCTAATGCATTGTGTTGCGCTGGTGGTAATATTTGTGGTTGGTCTTTGAGGGTAGCTTAACTGTGGGTTGTTTTTGTTGTTAGATATGGCTCGAGGAAGAGCTACCACCATTAGGGGAAGAGGTGTTAGTAGGGGTCGAGGTCGAATGGCCCAAATGTAGGAGGATCCCATCCCGAACCCCCCGATTGGGGAGCAGCAGGCGGAGCAAGACGACCATTTTAAGGAGCCCCAGCTTGTGGAACCACTAGTGGGGTAAGTTCCGAAGCAGGCAGCACCCCCAGCTCAGGCGGCCGCCATAATGATGACCACGAAGTCCTTGCAGGCCATTATTTAGTCAGCACTGGCCAGCCAGGCAACACTTTTTACGCAGAACCGGGATTCTGCGACAGTGGAGGCAAGATATTTGAAGGACTTTAGAAAATATGATCCATGTCAGTTCGATGGTCAGGGTGTGGATCCAACAGCTGCGGAAGCATGGTTGACTTCTATGGAGTCAATCTTCAAACGCATGAAATGTCCTGATGAGCACAAAGTGCAATGTGCTGAGTTTGCACTCAGAGGACAGGCTCTTCTCTTGTGGGAGTCTACCGAGAGATCATTCGATACCACAGATGGGCCAGTCACGTGGGTACAGTTTAAACAAGCATTATTTAATAAATATTATCCGGCCATCCTCAAGTACAGAAAGCAGTCGGAGTTTTTGAAGCTGAAACAGGGGGACCACTAGTCAGTGGATGAGTATGAGCGGGAGTTCATTAAGCTCTCCCGCTTCGCCCCAGACTTAGTGGACACGAAAGCGAAGAAGACGAAAAGTTTCATCATGGGCCTAAATGATGACCTTTATGGCTCAGTGGCAGCCCACAACCCGACCACTTATCCAGTGGCCCTGCGGATCGCCACTTTGATAGACTCATGTTCCCGTCGGTCGAAAGTAGCCAGTGGGAAAGGCTCTAGTTCTGGGCAGAAGCGGAGGTTTGATCAGGCTTTCAGTAAGTTGAATCGAAACTCGAGCCAGTACCAGCGTGTAGGTCAAGCAGTCGTTCAAGGTATCCCGTGCGCGAGTTGTGGTAAGCGTTATGATGGGGTCTGTTTTGCGGCCACCAAAACATGCTTTAATTGTGGGAAAGTAGGGCATCTCTCGTCGGTTCGTCAAGAAAGAAGAAGGTCTGAGCTGAAAACCTGTTATAATTGTAGCAAGACAGTCCATATAGCAGCCAATTGCTCCAACAGTAGAAATCCTAGTACACAGCGAGGCCAACAGAATGGGAGGGCTTATGCTTCCACCAGCAAGTCAATAGAGGGCTCGGGCGCAGTGGGGATAGGTACATTACCCATTCTTGGCCACTATGCCTTTGTATTATTTGATTCTGGTTGTACCCACTCGTTTATTTCTACTGCTTTTGTAAGTCAAGCTCAGCTAGAATTAGAGCCTCTAAGGTAGAGCCTGTTAGTCTCGACCCCAGTTGGTGCGGAGTTGTTGACGCAAAAAAAAGTTAAGGCATTTCAAGTTCTAGTGTCAGTTGTCCGTTGGATGTAACAATAATAGCGCTGGAGATGAGCGACTTCGATGTGATTCTAGGTATGGATTGGTTAGCTGAGAACCATGCTAACATTGATTGCCACTCTAAAGAGGTTATCTTCAGACCTTCGACGAAACCCAGTTTCAGGTTAAGGGCTCTAGGCCTGAGGTGATTCCTAAAGTGGTCTCGGCACTGAAGGCAAAAAGATTGGTTAGCCAAGGAGCATGGGCTCTTCTAGCCAGCGTGACAGACACGATAAATGTGGAAGTGGAGGTGACCTTTGTACCGGTAGTGAGAGATTTTGCAGACGTATTTCCTGAGGATTTGCATGGACTGCCTCCAGTTCGAGAAGTGGATTTCAGCATTGAGCTCGAACTAGGAACAACTCTTTTATCAAAAGCCCCGTATATAATGGCTTTAGTAGAGTTGAAGGAGCTTAAATTGCAGATACAAGAGCTACTGGACAAGGGTTTTATTCGTCCTAGTGTTTCGCCCTGGGGCGCGCCAGTCCTTTTTGTGAAAAAGAAAGATGGTTCGATGCGCCTGTGCATAGACTATCGGGAGCTCAACAAGGTAACTGTGAAGAACAAGTACCCACTGCCTCGAATTAATGACCTGTTCGATCAGTTGCAGGGAACTTCGGTGTTCTCAAAGATTGATTTGAGGTCTGGGTACCATCAGTTGAGGATTCGGGAGGAGGATATTCCCAAGATAGCCTTCAGGTCCAGGTATGGGCACTTTGAGTTCACTGTGATGTCTTTTGGTTTAACTAATGCACCTGCCGTGTTTATGGACCTGATGAACAGAGTTTTTAAGGAGTTCCTTGATACCTTTGTGATAGTTTTCATTGATGACATTTTAGTCTACTCCAAGTCAGATGAGGAGCATGAAATCCACCTGAGAAAAATATTGTCGACTTTGAGGGCAAACGAGTTGTACGCCAAGTTCTCCAAGTGTGAGTTTTGGCTTCAGCAGGTGTCCTTCCTAGGGCACGTGGTGTTTAAGGATGGTATTTCTGTGGCCCAGCAAAAGTCGAGGCGATTACTACCTGGTCTCGTCCAACTTCGATCACGGAGGTACAGAGTTTCTTAGGCTTAGTGGGTTACTATAGACGCTTTATCCAAGACTTCTCCAAGATAGCCTCACCGTTGACTCAATTGACCCGGAAGGGGAGTGCTTTTGTCTGGAATGGTGCTTGTGAGACGAGCTTCTAGGAGCTCAAGCGAAGGTTAGTTTCAGCCCCTATCTTGACCGTACCTAATGGGACATATAATTTTGTGGTGTACAGTGACACATCTAAGAAAGGCCTGGGTTGTGTGCTAATGCAGCAAGGGAAGGTGATTCCTTATGCTTCCCGATAGCTAAAGGATTATGAGAGCAATTATCCAACTCATGACCTGGAGTTAGCGGCAGTGGTCTTTGCTTTGAAAATCTGGAGACACTACTTATATGGAGAGAAGATCCAGATCTTCATGGACCACAAGAGCTTCAAGTACTTCTTCACTCATAAGGAGTTAAATATGAGACAACGTAGGTGGTTGGAGTTGTTGAAGGACTATGATGTGGAAATTTTATATCATTTGGGCAAGGCGAATGTAGTTGCAGATGCCCTTAGTAGGAAGACCGCTCATAATTCGGCATTGATTACTAGCCAGGATCCCTTGTGATCCGACATGGAACGTGCAGGTATAACGGTGTTGATGGGAGAAGTTACCGCTCAGTTGGCTAAGTTGACTATTCAGCCGACCTTGAGGCAGCGTATTATAGATTCCCAGCAGGGGAATCCCGGTCTTGTTGATGCCTTACACCAAGTGGAGTTAGGACAAAAGAGTGAGTTCTCGATGGCCGGGGATGGAGGCCTTCGTTTAGAGGGCGATTGTGTGTGCCCGAGGTTGTGGAACTCAGGAGAGAGATTTTGTCTAAGGCTCATAACTCTCCTTTTTTGATGCATCAAGGCAGTACCAAGATGTATTAGGACTTGAAACAATGTTTTTGGTGGCGCAGTATGAAAAAAGATGTTGTAAACTTCGTCAGTAGATGCTTGGTTTGTCAGTAGATAAAGGCCCCGAGGTAGAGGCCAGCGGGACTGTTGCAGCCTTTGAGCGTGCAGCAGTGGAAATGGGAGGAGGTATCTATGGACTTTATCACAGGGTTTCCCAGGACAGTTAGGGGCTTCACGGTGATCTGGGTGATTATTGACATATTGACCAAGTTAGCTCATTTTCTACCAGGGAAGCCTACTTATACAGTTGAGAAGTGGGCACAGTTGTATATGGAGGAAGTGGTCAGGCTCCATGAGGTTTCGGTGAAGATTGTGTCAGACACGAACCCTTGGTTCACATCGAACTTTTGGGTGAGCTTTCAGAGAGCCTTGGGCTCGAAGCGTAATTTTAGCATAGCTTTTTATCCTCAGCTAATGGGAAAATAGAGAGGTTGAATCAGACCTTAGAGGATACGTTGCGGGCTTATGTGTTGGACTTTGCTGGTAGTTGGGATATACATCTGCACTTGATGGAGTTTGCTTATAACAATAGTTAACAAGCAACAATCGGCATGGCGCCCTTCGAGGCTCTTTATGGAAAGAGATGCAGGTCCCCAGTGTACTGGGGTGAGGTTGGTGAACGCAAGTTGTTGGGACCCGAGCTGGTCCAAGTCACTAATGAGGTGGTTTAGAAAATCAGGGCTAGGATGTTAATTGCACAGAGTAGACAGAAGAGTTACGCCGACACGAGGCGAAGAGACTTGGAGTTTGCAGTCAGTGACCACGTGTTCCTAAGAGTGGCACCGATGAAGGGAGTATTGAGATTTGGTAAAAAGGGGAAACTGAGTCCCAGGTTTATAGGGCCATTTGAGATCTTGGAGCGGATTGGCCCTGTGGCGTATCGTTTGGCATTGCCACCTACCCTCTCAGCAGTTCATGATGTTTTCCATGTGTCGATGCTACGGAAGTATGTGCCAGATCTGTCACATGTGGTTGCTTACGAGCTCTTGCATGTGAATGGAAACTTCTGCTACGAGGAGAAGCCGGTGCAGATCCTGGCAAGGGACCAAAAGATTCTCCGTAATCGAGAAATTAAGTTGGTCACAGTACTTTGGCGGAACCATCGAGTGGAGGAAGCGACTTGGGAGCGGGAGGATGAGATGTGTGCCTTGTATCCTGAACTCTTTCTAGACTAGAAACTTTCGAGGACGAAAGTTCTTAAGGAGGGGATATTGTAGTGCCCGAAAAAAAAATCAAGTCAAAAAGCAGTTTTGGAATTAAAGGTGGTCAAACCCTCTTTTCCTTCTTTCTCTCCCCTCTTCCCAAAATCCTCTCCCCACTTCCCTTTTCTTTTCCCTTTTCTTTTTTATTTTTTTTCTCTCCCTAAATTAAACCCCCATCTTCCTCTTTCTTTCTCTCTCTCTCTCTTTCTTTCTTACCAAATCGCAGATCAGGAAGCCCCTCCCCCTCCATTCCTTCTTCTCTACCACCGATCAACAAGCCGCCTCCCACCCTCGCCGGAATGCCATTGAGACCAAACCCACTCTGCTGCCACCTCGCGCGTCCGCCAGCAATCTGTTCGCTTGCGTACGTCGCTCACCGGAGCTTGGATTTGTGCCCCAGTAGCTGGATCACGCCACTGCAGAGCTCGCCGGCGTTCTGTCCGCACCGCCGCCACTTTCCCTTTCCGCTCCGGTTTCATAAACAGCAAGGGGCTATTTTCGGTACGTGTTTAGACCTTTTGCAGCAACGTTTCCGTGGGTTTCGTCACTGTATAGCCTCATGTCAATTTGGGTAAGTTTCAACGCTATTTAAGATATTATTGTCGAGATTATGGGATTGTTTTATTGATCGGAAGCCATGGATTTTAACCTGAATTGTTTGGATTCAAGTCTAGGAATTTCATCGTGTTTGGAGGCCATTTGGGGCATTCTTGAGGCGTTCTTAAGCTATTGTACAGCACCAACGGGGTAAGATTAAATTAATTTTAGGTAAGTTATTAATGCAGTGAGGCCTGAAATAAATTGGATTTAATTTTGGAGGCATGATTAGGGTTTTTCTGTGAGTTTTGAGTGGCTGTTTTTATGAGTTAATTGACTCCAATTGTTGGAATTAAATTGAAGGTTAATAGGAGGCCAAGTTTAGAATTGGAGGATTTATCACAGATTTCAAGGAGCTGTGTTATTAACCAGAAATTGGAAAAGTGAGATTTTCATCACCTTTTAAATAAAACCCCATAATTTAAGTATGGAGTCCTTGGTTGATTTTATTTAAAATTTAATTAGTTTGATTTTTTTGGGCTGCTGCGTTATTGCCAAGGGTGCTTATATTTTTTCAGCAAGTGATTTTTGGGGCTTGAGCTGTTATAATTTATTTCTGCCTTGAGGTAAGTAGCTTTCGGATTGAGCCTTTTTTGGTTATTATTTAATTTTGGACCATGTTGGAAATGAATGAAAATTTTATGTAGTATGCCTATAGTTTGTTATGGAACATGTATTACTGGGTGGTTGGTTCTGATTTGCATCTAGAGTTGGTAGTTACCTGAGAATGTGGTAGGTGAATTTAGGGGCTTAAAGTTGTGAACTAAAAGATTTTGGAGCATGTGTAAATCCTTGACTGATTTTATGTTTGAAAACTCATGTGTTGTGCTTGTATTCTGGTTAACACTGATTGGTGTGGTTGGAAAGTAAACTTGAGGCCCTAGTTACCTCGACCTTCGTGTTGATGGGGCTAAGATGTGGTTAAGTCTTGAGAACCTTGGTAGGGTTAGGGAATGACTTAGGACCTTTAGGCTAGTGACACCTACTACCCCACCTAGAGCATGCCTGCCTTGATGTTTATGTGATATGATAGATGATGGGTTGCGTACCCTATTTTGTGATGGCATAGAGGGCATGTCCTTCATTGCAGGGCTAGCCAGTGTGGATTGGGAGTTGTGAACCTTCTTGTTATATGCTAGTTGTGGGGATGAAGCCCACTGATCGATAGGTGCTAGCCAGTGTGGTTTGAGGATCGTGGACTCTCTTGCTGTATGCTAGCGGTGGGGATGAAGCCCACGGATCGGAAGCATGGCTTTAGGGTTTAGTAATGAGACTGTACCGTAGGTGCGGTAGGTCGGGTGGTTACTTAGCTATGAGAGCGAAGAATTTGAGTAAGATTAAGAGTTTGAGTGTTTACGAAGTGGACAGTGAGACTTGAATTTTAAGTGGGCTACTTACTGGGTATTTTTTTACACTCATTCGATGCTACTTTGTTTTCCTTTCAGGTGGTCATTAGACCCTGGAGACGTGTGGTACGAGGCATTGGCTTGGCTAGGCTATGGAGGCCTTCTCTCTATTCCCTAGGATCGTAGAGCTGACCTATTTTTGGATTCCTTGTTTTATTTAAGTTTTTTTTTTCTTTGCTTATGGTTTATCACTCGTTATAGTACTCTGGTTTCACATTGAATATTTTTGGGAAAAGTTTGTTTTAAGATATTTTTTTTGTTGTATTTGTTGAAATGGGATCCCAAGTTGAAACTTGTTTTCTGAGTAGATTAGCACGATGTTTTTAAAACTTCTCTTTACTGCTCTATGTAAGCTTCGAGGAGCGATCTGAGGTGGGTTGTTACACTTACGTACTAAGATTAGCTGATAGAAAGTGGGATTGTATCCCAATTCTTAATACCAAGTACAAATGTGTGAAATTATGTTGAAAAAGGAGAAACAAGACCTTGTTAGGTGATGGGTTACACACCATCACCAAGCTCCAATTAGGATATGCAATAGAGTTGCGTGGTGAACATGATTTCCTCCAAAAGTGTCTACGAGAAAATTTTGGGATAATGTAAGAGTTGTAAAATAACTTTACAACACTTCAGAATTTGGGAATGTTAAGTGTACTTACTGAAACAAACCCAAAAGGAATGAAATATGTTCAAAGATATGCCTAAGTATAGGTTGTCCTTAAGGAGAAATAAAATGTTCTTTTATACAGTTCTAAATAAAATAAGGTATTTGTATGACAAATATCATTTTCCTATAAAGGAATGTCAAATAAAAGATCACAAACCTTTAATAAGGTGCAATAGTGTTGATGAGTTGGTTCCAAGTAAAGCCACAAATAGTTAACAAAAGTTGTTAACCATTTAATTACATTTGAGAGTCGAATGGATCCTAATCATGAACTTGATAAGCTTCATCGTAGTGGGAGAGTTATGAGATAACTCAGCCTTTACAATGACTTAATTGATGTCTAAGGTGCCATATTACATGACAAATTAAAGTTGAAGGCTTATTACCCTCTGATAATTCCCATTTATGAGGATTATTTAACCCTAAAACTAAGTTATTTTTGCCATTTTTGCATGCTTTATTGATTACCGAGCAAGCTAAAAATAGCGTTTATGAGATAAATTCATGCAAGCTTGTTGAAACTTGATAATTAAAAGAATTAAGAAGAAAGATGAAGAAAATGGCTTAAGTTGTTGTTCTTTTGTGCAGATTTGAAGACTTTGCAAAAGGGAATGCAATTGCATTCCCATTTGCAATGTAGCGTGAAAAACAGAGGAAGAAGAATGCAATTGTAATCTAATTGCATTCTATGGAACAACAAGTCAAGCTCGAAATTCGCGGGAATCACCAAGATTTGCGTGATTTGCACAGTTTATGGAGAATTTGGATTTGAAGAAATGAAGACTTTGCAAAAGAGAATGCAATTGCATTCCTAGTTGCAATGTAAGGTGAAGAACAAGGAAAAAGAATGCAATTGCAATCTAATTGCATTCTCTGGAATTACAAACCAAGTGCGAAAATCACGCAAATTATGGATTTTATGCACGATTTTGGAAGATTTTCATCCCGATTTGATTCCTAGAAGTTAGCCCATGGATTGAGGATGATTTATATGGAAACCCTAGCCCTCAATGCCTATAAAAATGGTGGAAAACGAAGCAAATGGTGGCTGGGTTTTGACTGCTCGCCCACAGTTCCGAATTTTCTGTTTTTATACTTCTTTTATGTTGTTTTGCTGCTGTATTTTTCTTCTTCACTTTCAAAACCTTCATTGTTCAGACTCTCAATCCTTCCTCACGAAAATGAAGGAAGTTTTTGCTGCTGTTAGTTAGTTTTCTGCACTTTATTTTTGTGGGTTTCTTTCATGAACGAACTGTGTTCTTCATTTTTATTTTCTGTTTTTATTTTATTATTTTTATTTTATGTTTTGTTTTTAATTAAAGATAGCTACTAATTGTATTTTTTTTTTAGCATTTTAATAAAGTTATAATTTCTTCCATTTTGCTTTAAAGCTTCTTTTGGGCATAATAGAATTTCCATACAAGTTTGTTTGCTAGCATTCTTTAGTTTATTTTCCAAATTTTCTTTTCTACCAATGAATTACTTTAATTTTAGCTTACTGTTTTTTTTTTTAATTTAATTATGATGAGCTAATTTCTTCTTTGGGATTCAAGCATGTGGATGCCCTAAAGATAGGAATAAATGCCTAATTGTGAGAGCAACTTTGCTTCTTCCATAGCTTGTTTGCTTTTATTGATTTTAATGCTTATTATTAGTCTAGATTGATCACCTAGATTAGTATACAAAAATTGAGTCTAATTCTGAAAAGGTTAGATAAAAATTTAGATTTCATAAAAGCAATAAAGGAAAATAGCCTAGACATAGGAATTTGTTTTTGACCCTAGACATAGGGCAAAACCTTTAAAACCAAAAGAATTGTGTTTCAAAATTAACTAAGTTCGTATTAGCCATAGAAATATCGGTTTAATCGCTTAGCCTCCTAAAGATACTTTATAGAAGGTCGAATAGGTGTTGAATTCGGTTTACAAAGCTTAAATGTTGAAGTCAAAGGAATGCAATTGCAATTAGGCCGCAATTTCTTTCAATGGAGCAAAAAACTCGTTTGAATCCCTCTTTTATCATTTTTATTTAGTTTCTTTAGCAAAAACAACCACTCAATCATTTTCACACCATTGGTTACCACAATTGCAATTTGCAAACATATTTTGTGTCGTCTCAATAGATTTTGTTAAAACCCGTTCCCTTGGGTACGATACTCTGGAATACTTCCAGTTTCTTTATTACTTCGATCACGTGCACTTGCGTGTTAGCGGATCAAGTTTTTTCAAAGTCGTAATAAGGGATGTTGACAATGATTAAAAGGTCAAAGTCATGAATCTCGAGATTGAATCCCTGTACACCATCTCGGTCTAGACTTGTAGATATTCTTAATGGGGTCAAACCCATAGGATATGAATGGATCTACAAAAGGAAAATTATAGGTAAATAAGAAGATACATATCTTCGAAGTAAGACTAATGACAAAGGGTTAAACATGTTAGGAGAAAGTAGACTGTGAGTAAACTTTCTCACTTCTTGCCATATTGGAGTCTTTAAGCATTATTTAATTCATTGTTGCATATGAGATGTGTAAAATGAATGTTTAGAATTCTTTTATGAAAAAGAATATTAAAAAAATGCATCTACACAAATAAATCAGAGGGGTTTGTATTCAAAGATCAAAAGTAAAAAGCTTGCAAAATTATAAATGTTCATTTATGAATTGAATTTGATTATTAGATCTTTGAATATAAAGTTTGATAGAAGTATCAAAACCTATGACTTTGAATAACTATTAATGAAACTTGTATAGACAAGCACATCATTAATTGCTTAGTGGAGTTTTTTCATATTATAATGATGAGATTTTACTCATTAGGAATGATGTAAGATTTTATCTAACATAAATGTTGACTACCTAACCAATTCCAAATGACTGATCTGGAAGTAATTTGTATATTTTATATGGCCAAATGGAGATTTTAAGGACATACTGTTAATTAACTTTGTCTCAACTATCTTGATAAGTTCATTATATATATATTCTATCTTGTTTAGAATGTTTTTAGTTAGTTTTCATATAGTTTTTGAATTTTAATTCTTCCTTTTTTTTTTTTTTTTTTATAGGTGATCAAAGATTTCATTTTGAAGGTTGAAGTTAGAGGACTTTAGGTTGAAGCCTAAAAGGGAGAAAGACCAAAGGAGAAGAAATTACACCACCTTGGAGGATCAAGCAACCCAAACGGAGGAGAGCTAAGCTTGAATTGTTTCTCTTTTCACTTCTTCTTTCTCTTTTGCTGATTGTAATGACCCTATTGACAATTTTTGCTAGTTTTGTTCAACTTTACATTACGAACTAGGTTTTTCTTTCTAGAGCTTTGATGTAATCGAATACTTGAATCCTACTCTTTCTTAGTTAATAGATGATGTTTCTATTTCATTTGTGGTTGTGAAAATTCTTCTGCACTTAAAGCATGTTTAGATTTGGCCATTCTTTACATTGTTTCTATGTCATGATTTGAGGTTGAGAGACAAGAATCATTGATGAACTGAAGTGTTTTCCCTAATTTACACTTGAGATAGAGATATCGTTGTTTTGTGGCAATTTTAGGTTCTACGGGCTTAATATTTGGATTGTTTGAATTGTCATAGAGATATAGGCAATTTACATTTAGATGAATATCGTTATTGCTTGAGAAAGAATATCGAGTCTATAGGAGCTTGCCAACAACCTTGAAATATAAGACAACATTATCTATTAATGAAAAAAGAGTAGAAAGAGGTATTCGGTGAAATCATTGCTCTAGAGTTGTTACAAATTTAGTCTTATCCTCTATTTTTGCATTGTCAATTTAAGAGGTTAATCACATTTATTCATCAACCAAGTTTAATTTTCTATTCTTCTTTTATAATTCGGTGGTTAGATAAAATTGAAGCTAGAGAATTTGGTAATTGGTAGCTTTTAGTCCCTATGGAGAATGAACTTTGAATTCAATCAATGTATTACTTGTAATGATTCGTGCACTTGCGAAATCGACCATCATATCTTTGTGACAAAATTGTTGTCAAATATTTGATACAAAACTTCGAAAAAATGATAATGTATCATTCTAATGTGAACTTATTTTGTCCAAGGAAGAGTATCATAAGACATCTCAAATGTTGAGGGCATATGATTAATTATTTACCATAAGCAGGAGATAATTAATGTATAAATGAGACTTAACATTTAATGTACAGTTGGTTAGCACACATCAGTTAAACCAATGATATGACTATTAAGAAGAAAATTAAAAACTTTCTCAAAGTATGTATGGATAACAAGAAACTTGTGGATGGAGTAAAAGATTTTATCTTTATAAGATACACTGGTTCTTACAAAGATTTAGGAAATATAAGTTAAGATAAATTTTATCCTAGGTGGTGGAGTATGGTATACAAGTTAAATTGTTTTGTTTGTGAAGTAACAAAAGAAATTGTACAACTATAATAGTTCCTTAAAGATTTGAAAGGTATTTCAGATATGATTTAGTATATCCTCTTTATTATAATAATAGTGGTACAAAGACCAATATTAAAGAAATTAAAAAATATAAATGTATAGGGAATCATATCGAGAGAGAGAAACCATTATGATACTGATCAAGATGGCTTTCAACACAGTTGTTTGGATTTATATAAAAAGACTCTTCAGGCTAAAGTGTTTAAGGGTCACCTAGAATGTCAAGAATTATGAGACATGTATTAACTTGGCAAGGGCAAGTGGAAGAACATGTTGGGTATAAAGTATGCCCTAAGATACATGTCTCATCGGCTTTAGTACAAGTAGGAGATTGTTGGGATTTATGCCTTAAAGCTTCGTAATTAATGATTTATTTAATAATTAATAATAATTTTGATTATTTTATTTGCAATATAATTATCCATTATATGAAAAATCCAAGTTTATTATTACAATCTTGAACAATATGTGGTTGACATATTGGAGGATCATGTTCAAGAAATAACCTAAAGGGTCATAGTATATGTATAAGGTTGGGTGTCTTATCTTGGTAACACTATTGATACAACCCACTTTATAATGATGATTTGATTCAAATCGTTCATGTGGAGACATGTGAGTGGGGGTATCTTATACAATGAGTTTCTATAAGATTGGACCATATTTAATCTTTATTTATAAATCCGTTAATTGAGAATATTAATATTTCATCAAGATGATCATATGCAACTCGATCTTAATCTTGAGTGAGTAATGAACTCCTTCCTGTGAGGGGGCTTGTATTTTGATTTTCATGAGTGGCTTTTGTAGCGGATTCAATAAGCCTACCATTTTGGGGACTTGACCAAATAGGGAGCTAGGAACATAATCTCACAAAATAGAATTCACTCATTCTCATATAGGGTAAGTAGATGAGTAGTTCTCTTAAGTGCTGATTTCGAGACTTCAACAATGGGGCCCCACCCTCTCATTGGCTCGAGAAGGACTTAGTTTATGGTTGAATCATAAACAAAGTAATCATTAGAGGATTAGTGGTGCTTAAGGTAAAAGATGTAATTACAGGGGTAAAATGGACTTTTGACCCATTTGTAATTACGAACAACTCGTGAAGGATCAACTTACATGTAGTGATTATATCCATGGACTTGTCCTACAGTGCATAAGAGTGCAACTCTAGGTCTATAGTGGAGTAACCCTAGAGTTAATGAATAAAAATTAATTAATTAGAGAGTTTAATTAATTAATTTTGTATTATTGAAGCTTATAATCTGTAGATCCATAAGATCCCCTTGCTAGCTCATACGAACAATTAGGGATCAACTTCATTGAAAGAAAATTTGAAACATTCAAATTAATATTTAAAATATTTGATATATTAAATGAGGGAAAACTAGGGATGTCCATTTAACCCGCGGGGCCGGGGCCCCGTGAGGACCTGCCCCGAACGGGGAGGGGAATCCCCGATTGCACGGGGAATGGGGGAGGGAGCGGGGAAGTTTTTTTTCCCGTTGGCTAAACGGGGACGGGGACGGGGAATATATTCCCCGCCCCGCCCCACCCCGATTCCCCGATTAATAATATATATATATATATATTATTACCTATAAATAGAATTTTTTTTTAAAAAAAAAACTATAGTAGGAATTAGTTTAAGACTATTTCGTTATAAAAAAAATTAAAGTCTATGTTGTAATATTAAAATTTGAATTTTTAGAAATTAAGTTGTTTCGACATTATAGTATTTTTACTTATGGTATATTATTGTTTTTATTAGAAAATTTTATATAATTTACTTTAAATAGAATTATATTGAAAATTATTCATTTAGAAATAATTTTTATTATGGTTGAGAATAAATTAAAAAAAAAAGATTAAAAAAAAAAGGGGGGAAAATTCTCCGCGAGGAACCCGATCCCCACGAATTCCCCGCGGGGAATCCCTTACTCGATCCCCGCGAAATTAAACGGGGAATTTCGCGAGGATGGGGAATGAAATGGGGGGCGGGGACGGGGACGGGGACGGGGAATCCATTCCCCGGCCCCGCCCTGCCCCGTGGACATCTCTAGAGAAAACATATATATTGTATTTGATACCTTAAATATCAAATAAAATTATTATTGTATTAAGATACAAATATATGTAAATTTTGAATGAGATTCAAATAAGAAAACATATATTAGGAGAATTTGAAATATTTGAATCAGATTCAAATAGTTTAGATATATATTTTATTATTAAATATTAAAATATATTATTTAATTAGGGAAAATTTTTGCTCTAGGTGATCACTTTAAATAGATTTTTTATGGGTTAAGCAAATTAAGTGCCTCTGCCCTTGAGAGAAAATTAAGTGCCTCCGCCCTTGAGAGAAAAGAGTTATCTCAAATCTCTCATCCATTCCCTCTTTGTTTCAAAGAGGCTCCCACAAGCTTTAGTACTGTGTGTAAGTCATAACAAGTAGGCTTTGTGGAATTAGAGTTTCAATCTCATTAGAGGAGCAAGAAGATTAAGGACTCCAAATAATTCTCCATAATGTTTCAAGGTATGTAATGTTTAACCTTAAGTTTTTGTTTAATTTTAAATAAATCAAAGACAATCCAATGCTTTCACTGTGGATGAAGAGTTCATTCCTATCACAGGTAGGTTAAATTTGTCAAAGGCAAATACAACTGCAAGCAACTCCTTCTCCGTTGTGGTGGAGTTAACCTGTGCATTATTCATGGTTTTGCTAGCATAGTAAATGGGATGTATTTTCTTGTTCCTCCTCTGTGCCAGCACTGCATCAACAGTGAAATCACTTGCATCGGACATGAGCTTGAACAACTGACTCCAGTCCAGTTCAATCATTATGGGGGTTGAGCTTAGTGCGTCCTTCAACTTGTTAAAAGTTTTCAAACAATACTAGTCGAACACAAATGGTTTGTCATTCTCTAGCAACCTGCATAAGGGTTTAGATATGTTGGAGAAGTCTTTGATGAAACATCTATAGAATCATCAGTGGCCCAAGAAGCTTCGAATCTCCTTTATTGAGGTAGGTAGAGGTGGTTTTGCAATCAACTCCACTTTTGCCCTATCTACCTCGATTCCTTTCCTTAAGACCCTATGCCTTAGGGCAATGCTTTCCTGCACCATAAAGTGGCATTTCTCCCAGTTGAGCACTAGGTTGGTGTCCTCATAATGCAGCAAGACTTGTTCAAGATTCATAAGGCAATGATTGAATGTTTCTCAAAAACAGAGAAATCATGCCTGAAAATCTCCACGGTTCTCTCCACCATCTCCGAGAAAATGACTACCATGCATCTTTTGAAGGTTGGGGCATTGCACAGTCCAAAAGACATCCTTTTAAAAGAAAAGGTTCTATAGGGACATGTGAATGTCGTTTTCTTCCAGTCTTATGGAGTTATTGTGATCTGGCTATAGCCTGATTATCCGTCCAGAAAGCAATAGTACTCCTTCTCTGCAAAACAATCCAACATTTGATTCATAAAAGGTAATGGAAAGTGGTCCTTCTTTGTGTCCTTGTTGAGGCGACAGTATTCCATACACACTCTTCATCCTGTAATAGAACTAGTTGGAATAAGCTCATTCTTCTCTTTTGTAACAATAATCATTCCTTCTTTCTTTGGGCCTCATTGCACTAGGCTAACCCAACTGCTATCTGCTATGGGGTAGATTACACATGCATCAATCTACTTTAAAATCTCTCTATGAACCACCTCCTTCATCACCAGATTCAATCTCCTTTCGCTTTCAATTGACTTTTTGGCTCCTCTAGATTGATCTTGTGCATGCAGAAAGAAGGGTTGATTCCTTGTATGCCTGCTATTGTCCATCCTAGTGCCTTCTTGTTCTTGGAGAGTACCTGTAATAAAGAAAGTTCATCCTCATCAGTGAGGTATGCAAAGATAATCATTGGCAATGTCTCATATTTTCTCATAAATTTGTATTTCAAGTGAGATGGAAATGGCTTGAGTTCCAACACCGATGGTTCAATCACTGAGGGTTTCAGTGGCACAGTCTTATCTTCTATTAGTCTCAATGCACTTGATTCTTCAAATGTGGGAGCATATGCGGCCGCAATTTGCTACTGTTCAGATTCTTCTTCAAACTCTTCTTCTTCAAAATTTCCACCAGCAAAGTTGTCTTTATGCAAATCATAAAAATCAAACAAATCATAAAGTTCTAAACTCGAGCATTCATCCAATGTCCTTAGGTAGAGCATTGCCTTTATCACATTGAATGTGATGTACTGGTCATTTACTCGCATAGTCTGCTCCCCTTATTGGACATCTATGAGCATTCTCCCTGTGGTTAGAAATGGACTTCCCAAGATGATTGAAACTTCCCTGACCACCTCACAATCTATTATTATGAAATTTGCCAGAAAAATAAATTTGTGCACCTTAACGAGGACATCTTCAATCTTCCTGATGGGTCTATCTATTGACCTGTCTGCCAACTGCAAAGTTACCATCCTAGGTCTCGTTGATGTTGGCTTCTAATCCGCATAATGCTCGTCCAAAGTCCTGCCCCCTATCATGCATGGCGTTGTAACGCTGCTTGGATCCTGCAATTTAGGTGGCATTTTGCTTCTTAAGAGTGCACTGCAGTTCTCAGTGAGAATTATAGTTTCGAATTCTTCTAGCCTTATCTTTTTAGGCAAAATGTCCTTTAAGAACTTGACATCGTTGGGTATCTGCTCAAGAGCTTCCACCAACGAAGTGTTGATGTGCATCTGCTTGAATATGTCCAAGAACTTATTAAACTGCTCTTCTTAATTCATTTTCTAGAATCTTTGTGGGAATGGTAGTGGAGGCATGATACTTTGATATAAATTTTCCTGTTTTTTCATTGGTGTTGCCCTCTTCTCAAGTTTAGCTTCATGGTGCCTTGCTGGGCATCCTTGCCACATTTACTACAAAATTTTCATTCAAAGGAATGTCCTTCTATCGAGGTTTCATTCTGGTCACAAGATTGGCCCCATAGCATGCATGTGGAGTAACAATTTTAGTCGGTTGTGTTTAGGACATTATGGTGTTACATCATGGAATGTGTGGAGACAAGGCACTACCTTCTTTGCGACTAGGCTAACAGTTGGTCTTCTCTTATTAACACATTTGGACCTTAATTTTTCTCAAAATAACTCTACAAATCTATAATGTTTCTCCAATGTCATTTTATTCCTTCCTAATACCCAAAGTGTATAAATTTGATATCAATAACACAATGACTAACAAAAAAATAAAGTTATAATCCTCATAAATTATAGCCCACAATGTTATGAGTGCAAACAAGTCCCATATTGGCTAGACATGGAAATGATCATGGGTATATAAGGAGAACAATTATCTCTATTTGAGAATTAAAAATAATAGAGAAAATGGAGTAGATATTGAGAAACAAACACACCTAAACAATCAGATTGCGGCTTGGGCATCTCGCTGTCTTTAAAGAGATTCAAGATATTTATTTATATTTATTTATAAAACTAAAAGGTTGAGCTCAAAGCTCCACACCAAAGAACACCTCTCTTTTGGCCAATTGTGTTTGTGACAGAGGTATATATAAGACTTTTTAGATCTAGAAATTTAATGCATAGTTAATTTGTTTAACTTTTAACATCTATCCCAAATTGTTTTTCTCTTTAAAAGAATAAAAACCCCCATAATTAATAACTCAAAAGAAACTCATATTTAAAAAATTAATTAAATATTAAAATGTTACAACATGAAGTTTAAATTAAAATTGTTTTGTTGTTTTAAAGATAGTCGTGGGCTAAAATTTCTCATGTCTTGAGTTGCAATAGTGAATCCTATGCATTTACATTTAACTTTATTTTAATTTTATTTATTAGTAATATTAATAGTTGGCTTTCTTTATCTATGCATATTAA
This sequence comes from Trichosanthes truncata, assembly GCA_033996785.1. NCBI lineage: Eukaryota > Viridiplantae > Streptophyta > Magnoliopsida > Cucurbitales > Cucurbitaceae > Trichosanthes > Trichosanthes truncata. The sequence continues at coordinate 21,326,359 of JAWPNB010000003.1, read as the reverse complement.
AATATTCTTGACGATGTCTAGTCCAAGGTTTGAAATGTCGATGTCGATGGAAATATCGAGGTCCAGATTTTACGAAAATATCGATGGAAATGGAAATGTCGATAGAAATTTCGAAAAAATTTATGGAAATTGTGGAAATTGATGGAAATTATTTAAATTAGTCAATGAAACTTTAATTGTGGCTTAATTAGACTATGGTTGACCATTTTTAAGCATCATACCTAAAAATTAAGACAATATTTAGATATAAATGTCAATTGAAATGTCGATGCGAGCAAAAATTTTGAAAATAAATATGAAAATTGATTAAAAAAATTGAATTATTTCATGAAACTTTAATTGTGATTTAATTGTACTATAATTGATTGTTTTTAACTATCATATATAAATTATATATAATATTTATATTAAAATGTTAATAGACATTGATGTTAGCAAAAATTTTAGAAAAATTATGAAAAATGAATTATTAAATGAGACTTTAATTATGATAACTTAATTAAATTATAATTAATCATTCTAAATTCACTATACAAAATAATATCAAATATTGAAAAATAGTTACAAAATTGAAGAAGATATGAAATATTTGCATATGATAAAATCAATGTGAATTGTTTAATATAAGGCTCTTAATTTAAGAAAGAAATTTGAGAGAATTGGAGGGAATTTGAGAGAATTTGAGTGCAAATTTGTGATAGAGAGTAAGGTGATGAAATTGAAAATGAAATGGATATTTATGGTGGTAAAAATTAATAAAAAAAAATTAAAATGTAGAATAAGAAAATTTTAATAAAAACATTTTTTGTGATTTAGAAGATGTTTGGAAAATTTTAAAAAATTTGATGTAAAGTTGATGTGAAAAGTGAAAGTAAATAAATGAAAAAGTAATATATATATTAAATGAAGTATATATATATATATATATATATATATATATATATATATATATATATATATATATATATATATATATAAATTTAATGTGTACTGTGACTACTATCTAAAAAAAAGAAGTTGGCGCTTCAACGGTCTCGTCAGTCAACTGACTGACGCATTGCTGACTAAAGTGATTAAACAAAAAAAACGTAACATGTCCACAAAATGTCATGGAAACCTCGAAATTTCAAGGTTTCCACAACATGTCCCCGACCCCCATTCGACATGTCGACCCTGTCGAAATATCGAAATTTCGAGCGACATTTCGACATGTCACTCAAAATTTTACACCATGGTCTAGCCAATAACCTTATTAAAAAGTTTACTTATTTTAACATTGGAATGATTAAGGTTAATGGAATTTAGATAAAGAATGTAAGAATATGAATTTGCAAAATTCATGTGTTGAATAAGCATAGGTATATGACTTTCACTTGCAAAACTAAAAGACTACAAATTTAGCATGCTTAAATCAAGTTTAGGAATAACAACGGTTAAATAATATCAAAACTCAAAACTCATTTAAGGGCTGTTTGGGACAAGGAGTTGCAGGGAGTAGGAGTTAGAAAGTCTGGAGAGTTAGGAAGTCTGTGTTTAGGGTGCAGATTTTTTAAACCTAGAGTTCTGAAGTCTGAGTTAATTCTAACTATTTTATGTACAATTTTTTTCATACAATTTGTCAAAATTTAATTATTAAGAATTTCTTCCCATGAATTCTAAGATTGAGATTTTTTGTTTGTATTAATTTATGTATATATTACAATTTTCTTTATAAAAAAATCTGAACAAAATACCCCCACACTCTTTTTCAATATCTCTGACATTAATTATTGATTTGTCTTGGACAGTTTTCAAATAAAAGAAAGCCTTACAATACATTTTTAAATATTACATGTAGAGGAAGTGAGATAGGGAGATAGGGAGTTTGTTATCAAGTAAAAAAATTGTTATGTACCACTCTAATTTACATAAGACTTTTTAATTTAAAAGGGCAACAATAACAAAAAATAGTGAATGCCCAAGAAGAGCCTATTTCATTGTCCAAACAAAAAAGTCAAACATGTGTAGTAGTTATAACAAAAAATAGTGAATGGACAAGAATGGCTACGATAATGGTTACAACATAAATCCATACATGTGTAGTTGTTACGGAGGATATGCGTCGTTACTTACAAACAAAAAGAAAAGTGATAAGAGATATATGTGGGTCCATCTTCTTCGGAGCACAAACTGAGTTGAAGCAAGATGAGTCATTCCCTCCTTCCAAGAAGGTACATGCAATAAGCCCATTTGTCATCCATCGGTACTAACAAGAAACTAGCGGTCTTAAGTACATCCGTAAATAAGATGTCCATCAGTGTGATTCTGTCCTATCTGGACAACGCCGGTGTCAAGTTAGATAGGATGTCTGAGACTTGTTTGCGTCAGGTATCCTCAAGAGTATAGTTCGAAACAGGCCACGATGCAATAAGCTCCAATTGGGTATTTTGCATGTCCATCGTCGTACGTACGACGTCTAGCATGTCAGAGTGGTAGGATGTATGTTTCCTCTTACTTCCACACGACGTCGTGGCTGATCTTTGAATCCTGCTGGTTGGCGTACCTGGATACCCTTCCTCATTCAAATTGCTAGCTCCATCAAACAAAGGGGGTTGTGGTATATAAGGTTATGGCTTTACGGGTTAAGGCTTTTGTTTTTAGGGTTTTTTGGGGGTTATGATTTTGTATTTAGGGTTTATGGTTTAGGGGTTTGGGCTTTAAGTTTTATGGCAATGCATTTTAGGGCTAATTTGCTAACTTTCTATACCCCCACATATGGCCTATTTTGCTAATTTATACATGCTTGTCTATATTTTAATTCAAATTAGATTAGTTCATAAAAAAGAAATTCCTTTTTTTTCCTACATTTGAATTGAGATTGACTAAGTAGAAGGTGTTTAGAAAAAAAAAACATTTTCTTTCCAAGTACGTTAAAGAGTTGTATTGAAATAAAAAAACATGGTTTAGAAATTAGTTAACAAAAAAACTTGGTTTAGAAATTAACAAACAATGGTTTAGAAATTAAAAAACATGGTTTAAAAACAAAAACTTTTCTTTCCAAGTAGAGTTGCATTTTTTTTCCAAGTTGGTTAGTTAACAAAATACAATATTTTGATAATGCTGGCATTTTCCAATGCATTATTTAAACACCCTTTTCTTGTTATACATATCTAAAATTCCAATTCAATGTTTTAAGAAAATAAAATAGTAAATTGGAAAAACCTTTGTTTTAAAATATAAGTTCCTTATTTTTTTTACTAACACTACATTTTTTATACACTACGTTTTTTAACATTTATAACGTTAAATAAAACTTTCAGCTCCAATTCGAAGTCAAATTTAAAAAAAACCTTTGGTTAATAGTTAAAAAAACCTTTCAAAGTCAAATTTACGATTTCATTTTTTTCAGCTCCAATTCAAAAAGTTCCTTATTTTTTTTTTCTAACACTACATTTTTCTAAACACAACATTTTTTAACATTTCTAATGTTAAAAAAACCTTTTAGCTCCAATTCAAAGTCAAATTTAATAAAAACCTTTGGTTAATCATTCCTTTTTTTTTTCTAAACCAAACATTTTTTAATATTTGTAACATTAGATTATTCCATGTAGTATTATGCCTATATTTATGTCAAAAAATAAATTTCAGAATAACAAGACAAATGTATAAAAAACAACTAACATTGCATTACTCAAGAAAGTGTCAAAAGAAATGTCCAAGAGTTAATATCGTACATAAACAAGAACAATGTGTAAAAAAACAATGTCCAAAGTGTGAATATTATACAGAATGAAAGAGGGTTGGATAACATTTCATACAATACACATTTGAAACAAAAATATTTCAAACCTCAAACTAAGGTCTATGATGTAGATAGAGTGTCCTACCCTGCAAGTGATAAAAAAACAAACTATATTAGTATGGCAAAGTCAACTTAAAGCATAAGAATATGAAAGAAATGAGTAAGGAACGATCACGTTAGTTAGAAAATTGAGGTCGTACATGTAAATGTGGCTAGAAATCGAACAGTCTTCACACTGTAAAATTAGAAAGAAGAAGTTAACAAAGATACTATCATATCATAACATAGTGATGAAGTAAAAAAAGAAAGAACAAAAAAGATGCTCACAGACTAAGAGGATGATTTTCTGGCCGTGGAGGTGTACTCAAATGATCCTCATTCGTGAGTGTGTATATATAGAGGATTAATAATGGTTGGTAACATGGTAGTTGGGTGCACTTATTGTCATAAGTGCACCTAACAGCAGTAATTAAAGAGGGAGGAAGCAAACTTATAACATATGTTTGAAAAAGAAATTGGTTGGGATGACATAATATCATTCAATACATGATAGTATATTTAATAGAGGAAATGTCAAAGCAGGCATTATATCAATACAGAGCAGGTCATTTAATAAACCATACCAACCAATGTGTTAAACAGATTGTAGCAAACAACCCCAATTATGAAAGAAGTATGGCCTCAGAGACAACACCAATTATTTTAATGACATTCGGATAACATATTGTAGCAAAGACAGAATAATTATGAAAAATCTTAACGTAGGAATACATTGAAATGGGCCTCAAGGGTACATGTGTTTCATCCAGGAAAATGAAATTCCAAAGGAATAAACAACACAGACTATAATTTGAACCAACAGATGAATCAAAACACAGTGAATAAAATAGAGAGCAATGAAATTATGACTTGATGTTGAAAAACAAAGAAGAGGTATCGGTAACAGAGAAACAAAATAAAACAATAACACGTATACAACAGAAGTTGAACATAAGATTGAAATAACAGTAAAAACCCCAAGAAATTCAAAGAGATCAAAATATAAAAGTACATGAAAAAAGGTGCTCATCATCAGCCTTCAAGAAAGAAAACAAACCTCGTTGAGAAGCCTCCAACCCAACCCCCCCCCCCCCTCACCAGGCTCCAAAATCCATAACAACCCTACCAAGCACCTTATCGGCCATTTTTGCTAACATGCAGCTTCACAAACCCAAAGAAAAAGCACCAAATGAGAGGAAGTTGTTGTGAATGAAGGAATACTAACAATGGAGACAAAGGCCGATGTTACGGGTGAAGCGACGAGGGGAGTTGTATAGATCTGAAAAAAATAAAATAAAATACATATGTCAATAACCACCGATTAGGGTTCAGATGTAAAAGAAAAGGACATGCAGAGGTGGAGAAGTGGATAGGTGTTTAGGGTTTTAGATATACCGTGGTCTAATTTTGGGGCTAGGGTTTCGCTGTTAAGAACTTGAAGACAAAGGATACCGTTGATTCAAACTAATGAGATGGAAGTAAACAAAAGAATAGAAGAAGAGAAATAGGAGATCTACTAAGAATAGACAAAGGTGAGGTCAATGAGAGAAGAGACTATACATAACAGAGCAAAGCAGAGGTTGATACCACCAGAGAAGAGTGAGAAACAATGAACGGAAGAATAATAGGAGAAGATGAACGGAAGAAGCATCAGACAAGATAGACAGACAAAAAATTTGAGACGTAAACGGAAGAAGAAAGGGAGAAGACGAACCTCGAGGACTGGGAGAGAGAGGAGAGAACATGTGTGTAAAGGGAAGAAGAGAGAACTGAAAAGTGAAAAATGAAGATTACTGTGCGGACTTCAACAGTAAACACTGTTGAAGTCTGCGTTTATCTTCTTCCAAGTCCGGGCTTTGTATGTGGGCCAAACGAGGATAATTTTGGCCTACCCAACTCCGTGGGCTAAACGGCCCCTTAGTGAAGATAAAATATCTAGTTTAATCAAGTACAATATTGCAAAAATAAAATGGGCATAAAGTTAAAGTAATATCGTCATAGAGAGATCAAAGCAAGTCAAGCCTGTCATCTAAATCAAATAATCTTCGCTTGCAATCAACCATCTCTTTTTAATTGCCTTCATTTACCTTTTGCAAATTAGTTAGTTAAAACATCAAAATAATTTATTGGTTACCTTGCTGTTAATTAATAATTTTGCAAGAAGATCTATAATCAAGTCTCTCTAGGTTGGATCTCTCAAATACTATTGGTATATTACTTGAAATAAAGTTTGTATACACTTGCAGCAGACTTTATTAAACGTGGGCTTATTTTGTCTCACAATTTATTTTGCGACGTCAAAACACAATTTCACACAACACTTCTTGAATTGATGCAACTATTGGATGATCTTGTAAAATCTAAGAAAATCACTAGAAGCAACTCAGAAAATAAACCCTTCTTTCCCAAAGATGTATGCTACAACATCAGGATAGGTGATAAAGAAGACATCTTAAGATTTCTTTGAGCTCCTCGGAGAAGAAATAGAATGACATACAATACATTTTTCAAAAAAAATAAACAAAGAATGACATACAATACAATCTAGGGAACTTAAAAGGAGAAAGGCTCTTGGATGATGGAACAAACTCTCCTCTCTCCTCCTAGTATTTATGACCAAAAAGACTTAAAATGTGTAATTTTGATCTTCAATTTACTACAAATAACTTCAAGCGATCCTTAGGTGAAAGCTCAAAAAGTTAGATTAAGAAAACCTAATTGGGATTAAAGAAAACATAATTGGTGAGTAAAAACTTTTTGTGTTCTCCTTTGCCTGCTTACTTTGACCAAGGTAAAGGAAAATAAATTAAAGATAACTTATGTTTTTACTATCCGATTCACTTTGTAGTAAAATCTTTATAATTTATCTTAGATAAAATTTTCATTATAGTTTCAAACTTAAATTTATTATTTGGCTAGCTTAACCAAACTTTATCATAATAATATAAAAATACTAAAAATACTTTTAATGGTGATGCTAACCATGACAAGTTTACTCCCAACTAAATAACTAGTACATATTCTAACCAAAAGCATTGAGTTATTAATAGGATCCTAATAGTATAATGTGGGAAGAGTATCAGAGTTAAATATGATGTTCATACAAATATTTCATATTTCTGATGTTAAATTGAGTACACAACATTTTACAGTTGCCCAAAGAGAAAAGCATAGTATCTAAATATATCCAAACTGCAGCTAATTAACCTTCTATTCTCCCCAACTACAATATTAACCTTTGAAAAATAAAACAAACAGCACATTCTTTTTCTTTTCCATCCCTTCCTCGCACAACCCCTCCTTTCCTTATCCAACTCTAAGAACATGCTTAATAGTGTTTTATTGATTCAAACTGTGTTGAGCATCCGAAGAATTCACATTTGATTTCTGTTGCTCCTCCTGCCCTTGCATATTTTGACATTACGAACTTTGTTTATAGACATTTATACAAATTTTGTCTGCGGGTATCCAACCTAAATTGAGATAGCGTCGTAGTTCTCACTTACATCGTCATGTTCCTAATGTGAGTCATTTTAGCAAACTAAAGTTTCATGTCCTGCATGCAAAGGAGGAGAATTAATTTCATTAAAAAAGAACTATAAAAAAAAGAAATATTATATGTGGCTACCTTTTATTAACCTTAATTTTTGTAAGTTTATCATGGAGTTTAGACTTGATTATGTGTGGTTACATTACGTTTCCTATTCTTAGGGATTGATGTAGCCACTGAACTTTATGAATTGATTTTTTTTTTCTCTTGATTGAATGATTTTTAATGTTCTATTTATGTTTCTTTGTTCTTCATGCTTTTAAGCTGCTGGCCTTAAGTTCATTGATCTTAGACTTAAAATCATACGCTCAAAAGAAGTGGTTTAAAGTTAAAACTGAGATGCATAACTAAAGGGTATTAAGATCGAGAGATTTATTGCATGTTTGGGAGTAATTTTGAAATTGTTAAAATTACTTTTGTCATGTTTAAAATTATTCCGAAACATGTCTTTAATAATTGAAAATCGACTTTTTGTAACGATCCTAACCCATACGAATCTCTAAACGTAGAAGCATGACTTAGTTATCTCGCGCATGCCTAAAATTTTGGCGGCATGACGACGTAACTACAAGAAAACCAAATTTACAAATACCTGATACAAACAAAACAACACTTCTAAACTTCAGAGCACAAACTCAGCATTCACCAAACTATGATACATAATGTTGAGCTCAACCAACAGACAATAGAACCTAAGAACTTCTAACCAAATACATGGAAGCATCATGCGACGTAACTACGAGAAAACCAAATTTACAAATACCTGATACAAACAAAACAACACTTCTAAACTTCATAGCACAAACTCAGCATCCACCAAACTATGATACATAATGTTGAGCTCAACCAACAGACAATAGAACCTAAGAACTTCTAACCAAATACATGGAAACGAAAAAGATTTAAAGTTTACAGACCAGACATACAACAACTAAGATACAATTTTAACACTAGGCATAGGGACAGAACTCCAGTGGTGTCTCCATAGCCTTGTCAAGTCGTCATCTCTGTCACCCGCCTCGTGATCATGCATCATCTGCAAAACACAAACAAAGTAGCACGAGTGAGTATAAACATACTCAGTAAGTAGCCCACTTAAGGTTCAACACTTATAATCACATCACAAAAGTTATCCTGGCACGCACGGCTCCTACTTAACCTCAACTCATCATCCAGCCAACTACAGCTCGCACACCCTACCATGAGTCCACCCTGATATGGCATTGTCTCAAGCACTACCAACGAGTCATGTAACTTAAGTCGATAAGGGCAGTGAAAGAAAGCAACTCTCACGCCTACACACAATGGGGGATCACCCCCTAAGCTAGCACACAGGCAATAAGGAAACGCAATCCTTATGCTCATCACAATGGGGGAATCGCCCCCTAAGCTAGCACACAGGCAATAAGGAAACGTAATCCTTACGCTCATCACAATGGGGGAATCGCCCCCTAAGCTAGCACACAACTCGGTGAAGGAAAGCAACTCTCACCCTACTCACATCACATCAACCTAAAGTTACAGACTCGCCCAGGAGAGACACAAGGTCAGATGGAGCTAATCTAACAAGATTTTTGTACTTTCGCAATGCTTTTGGAACCTATAGGGTAATCCACCATACCAAACTCATTCATCATTTTCGAACCACATTCATAACTTGGCCCGAAGTTCACAAGCACATACAAAGGGAATCACCCTCTAATCCGCACAAGTAAAGAGGGAAAACAACCCTCAAGCCCTTCCATACATTTACAACACCTTATGTAACGGCCCCAAAACTTAGACTAAGATAAGGGACATTACTAAACTTATAACCATTAAGCTACAAAAATTTCGGCAGTATAACAGCGTAACTATGATTTACCCAAAAATTTCCTAGTACCTGTTAGACAAGAATTCACACATCTATAGCCAGATAACCAGATTATAATCCAAACTCCAACCACATAACTACTAAAAGTTCAAGATCTCCCGACAACTCACATCAAAACAAAACAAAACTTCCTTAGTCTTCTTTAAAATGAAAAGAAAAGAATGATTCAATTTAAAACAAAACAATGCAACCTAACAAACTTATTATAACCTCCATCTCAAAAACACATTACCAGAAACTCCAACTCTAATGAGAGAAATATGACCTACCAATAATGCTCAAAGAACAACAGTACTAAAGCCATAAGTATCACGACAACTATAACTATAATTCAGATACACTAAACTCAATGAGACGGCTACTTTATGAGTAAACATCCAACTATGGCCTTTCTTCTCTCATGCCTCCTCCTCAGCATCGCCAGGGTCGTAGCATACGTCATCACCTACAAAATCTGGTAGTGAGTCAGTACATAACACGTACTGGTAAGTAGCTCACACCTGAAAGGCCACAATCAACATACAAAACAAGACAACATGCTTGCAAGTATCATGCTTTCCATAACAAGCTAGACATGCAACCCACACAACATCACATATAACATGCTTAATTCACAAGTTACATTCACAATGCACCATGCTCATATCAGGCCTATGGATTCACTATCCAAGTTCAACATGTAGCTAGATTAATCGAACTCAACATGGTAAGATGTTTATCACAAGGGAAACATCACGACATGTAGTTACCAACTTATCGTAGCATACTAAACATACTCAAAGTCACCAAACAATTTAATGCAATAAGATATTCATAAGTAAGCAATTTGAACACACAACATGCTAACAAACAACAATCAAAACCCAACCGGTAGAATTCTACTTACAACGTTCCTAGGATATTCCAAGGTATTCCTAAAGAGAACTTTGAGCTTACTCGAGTGCTCTAAATTAAGTCTAATCTACGAACGCAAGTTACAAGAGTTAGAACTTAATCTATAGCATCTTATATGAGTTCGAAGGATTTAAAAGCTTGCTGAAACTTGTTGGAACTTACTGAACTACTCCAAACGAGCTCGAATTACTGTTGGTTGGTGTTCGAGAGTGTTCGAATCAACCCAATAGTGCCAAACCGACTGAAACTCTGCTGTAAAATCCCGTTTTTTGACAGTAAGTGGCTTCGACTGTGGACTATTCGGAGTCCAAACAAGCTAAAATCGCAAATAAGAGATGTTTAAGACATGGGTAATCCAAAACTAAAGTCGATTAGGCATGGGTAAGTGACAAACCTCGTCAAACAATAAGGAACTCACGTTGGTCTGCTGTAAATCCCGTTTTTTTACAGAAAACCGCTTCAAATCTGGGTTGTTTTGAGTCCAAACAAGATAAAATTACAAATCAAAGGTATTTAGGGTATGGGTAATCCAAAACTAAAGTTTATTAGGCATGGGTAAGTGACAAACCTCGTCAATCAAGAAGGAACTCACGTTGGTCTGCTGTAAATCCCGTTTTTTATAGAAAACCGCTTCAAATCTGGGTTGTTTTGAGTCCAAACAAGATAAAATTACAAATCAAAGGTATTTAGGGTATGGGTAATCCAAAACTAAAGTTTATTTGACAAGGGTATGTGACAAACCTCAACAAAAAGGGAGAAAACGTCTGGATTTCGTGTTGTTGCTGCAATAGAAATCTTGCTGTTTGCTTGCTGAGGCATCGCGCGTGCGTGGGTTTGCCGGAGGGATACGCTGGCTGAAGAGCGCCGGAGCTGTGGCCGGAGAAGGAGATGAAGAAGAAGAAAAATCGAAGGATATGGGGAAGGAGGGGCTGTCTGCGTGAATTAGGAGAAGGATAAGAAGAAATTTGAGGAATGAGGGCTATCTTTGAATGAAAATAACTAAAAGAAATCTTTCTTTCCTTCTTAAACAAAAAGCCCAATATTTAAAACAAATAAAATAAAAGATTTAGGATCAAATCTTTGGGTAAAAACGAGTTTCCAAAAAAGAATAAGAGATTTGATCTAATTCGAAACTCTTTATCTAAAGTTATAAAACTTAATTACTTAAATTTACCCACTAAAATTCGATACTCCTCGAGTCGACTTTAAACAAAGAATTTAAACGTTCACCACAAATACGAATATAGGATGGAAATTAATTGTACCTGAAGTTGCAGGGCGTCACACCTTACGCCTCATATTTATATATATAGGCGAGACACAAATCCTAATGGACCATTATGAATGGCTACTTACTTTCTAGGCTAGCACCAAGGTAACCCACTTCTCATTCTTTTAAGGAGTTACTAGCAGCATAACTCAGGCCCACCTTAACAAACAACAGCAATCGCATCCTTGTGACCTTTCGCTAAAGACCACATCCACGAATCTCACATATGTACTCAAATCCCGGTACTAGCATTCCTAAACCAAAACTTTACATAACTGTAGCCCATACATGTGCTAGCGGCATATAGCTCTCCATCCCTTAATCCAGAATTCAGTCCCCTAACCACACTAGAAATTAGGGCGACCAATAACCCTCCACTCACATTCGGACCCGTCTGAAACACGTCAAACATGCCCAGTTATCTACCCATTCCGAACACACAAAACACGGACCACGCCCTGAGCACTGCATACCCTTAAGGTGTTCTAAGTCAATCTTTAGCCCAAACCAAAAACCCCAGCGCCCTGCACACAGTCAACTCGTCCACAACCCGAGAAAACTAAACCTCCGCCAACCATTCAAGTGTTTCAAACATTCTATACTCTGTTAAACACCTCAACATCGCCTGTAGACCTTTCTCAACCACTTATGATCAATTAGGTTAATTAAATATCCAATACTTTCACACTTTTAGTTAAATTACAGTCATAGCCATTCAGGTATTCCAAGGCCTATAACCAAGCTCTAACAAGTCGCATACATAAAACATAACACACGGCCTAGACCTCCTTGGATATCACATTAGCAATCAATAGTTCTAAGCGTTCCAAAATAAATTAAGCCCCTAATACCATTTTTTACACGTGCTCAAGCATCTTAAGTTCAAAAACAACTCAGGATAGTTCAGCCAATCACACCCATATTCATATTAGACATACATATTTAATCATAAGCACCACAAACATGAACCAAACTCATCCAATCACAACCTTAGGCAAACTCTTAAGGTCCTACTCATGCTAACGACAATAACTTGAAACTTTAAGCATCTATTTCCATTATAACCACATACTTAGGCTATTTTAGCTCTAACAACATCCACACCAATCCACAAATCATTGTATGCTTCATTAACATAAATTTTTTCAGGCTTGTTCTTACAATTTACAAGTTCTCAAACATACATGAAATGCAAAATAAATAACTTAAAGGAGCTTAAATCCGAATGACTACTTACAATTTTACTCCAAGGTTCAAGACGGCCCGAACTCGAATTCTTGATCTTGAATCGTCAAACAAAGGTGTAACAACCTGGATTTTCCACTACGGTCATTCTAACAATAATGCGGAAGCGTAACAATTAAAACTAAAATAGACTTAAACAAATTCAGCAGAAGTATTTTCTTACAAATGATTTCTAAAAGAAACTATTGAATCCATAACAATAGCTTTCTAAGTCTTGTGTCACAACGCTAAACTTCACTTGTTTCGAGACTATCACTTGATCCTTCATCTAAAAACATTTTGGAAAAACAAAAAAAATGAGTACAAAAATACTCAATAAGCAATTTCAACATCAAGTTCAGAAATTCATTTTCTTTAAAACAAAACATAGAAATTCAGTCTAACAAATCATTTCAATAGTTGAATCAAAAGTTAATATTCATTCGGTCATTTTCTTTCAAAATAATCGTAAACAAAATACAACTATCCTTGCAAAACTTTTAATACAACTATTAGAACGTTCAGCCAAAACATTTGAAAAACAAAAATCTTTCAATTTAACAAAACTTTCATTTAACTAAATTTCCAAATATTGAAACTTTCAATTCAAATAGTACCTTCCATCAATCATTACTTTCAAATATCAAAGTAGAAATATGCATTATTTGGGTAGCCTTCATAACATATATGATGGTTACCCGTCGGTAACACCAATCAATCAATCATAACATTCAATTAGAGTTGTCGATAAAAATATACCAGAACATTCAATTCAATTACTTAAGTGTGAGGCCATGTGAGTGAAACACACACATGAATCTTCATTCCAAAGGAATGCCAAACCACAAATTGTGCCTTCCCACAAATAAGCTTCAATCAGTCAGAGATGTTAATAAAATCGACCAGAACAATCAATATAATTACTGAAGTGTGAGGCCACATGAGTGAATAACACACACATGAATCTTCATTTCAAAGGAATGCCAAACCACAAATGTGTCTTCCCACAAATGTGCCTTCTCACAAATAAGCCAGAACAATTCCATCAATTCCAATTTAGGCTACTACCACAAATAAGCAAAGTATTCCCAAAATAGAAAATTGGCATATCCAGATAGCCCTTATCAAATCGATCAAAAATTCTTTCGTAAACATTTGAAACAAAACATGTAGTGTCAAATAACAATTTAATAAAGATTCATCAAATCAACCATTCAAACTCAAAATCAAAACAAACTTACTTTCAATTCAAAATCAATCAAAACACATTTATTTCAAATTATCCAATAACGGCAAAAATACTTTCAAATAGCAAAACACTTTAAAGCATACAAACAATTTCGATCAATTTCAAATCATACAAAACATACTTTCAAATATTTGACAAATAAACAATATTCAAAACATAATTGTACCAAAATTGCTATTTTGGAAGGGATGTGGAAAACCACTTACCTTGATCGATAATCCTACAATTCTTAATCTCAATCTCAATTCCAAATCTAATCCACTTTCTTAAACAATCATCAACTTTTCCTAGAAGTCCAAATATATCCAATACTTCATTGATCAGAAACCAAAATTCTATCTTAAAGGCTCAAAAGCATATCTAAAATATAGACAATCTTATCTACCCAATTTTTCCCATTCAAAACAATTTTCTACATAAAAAGTTAGAAAAAATAGGGTTCTTGGACTAAAAAAAAAACAGCACTGAAAAAATTTGGTTTAAAAATACTTTGAAATCCAATTAAAAATGTATTAAAATTGATAAAATCAATGCTTTTTAATACGTAATCAAATACCAAACAATTTTTCAATTCTACAATTTTTAAAACCTTTAAAACGATCATAAATTATGGACAAATAACCTAGAAAAATTTCTGCCCATAAAACAAAACTTTCCAAGATTTTAACATCAAAAGAATCAAGATTTGTCACTTTTTAACCCCAAAAACCAGATCTGAAAAGCTTGATAAAACTGGTGTAAAAATTATAAAAACATACAATTTTCATGTAAAAATCAAAACTATATATTATACTTTATAGTGCAATCATTTGGTAAACTTTTGGTGCAAAAACAATCCAAAATACACTTGAAACAGTCTCAATTTTAAACAAATTCAAAGCTGAAAAATTCTGGAAAATCTTCCATTTTCAAAACCTTTAATTTAATCTAAAAGACCTAATTAGAAAAAAAACTTTGATAAAAATTAAGCAAACAAAAATACTATAAACTTTTTAGAGCAAAAGATTTCAAAAATCTTTTCATTCTAAACAATCAAGAACGAAGCCAAAAAGAAATCAAAACCCAAAACCTTGCAAGAAAACTTCAATAATCAAGAAAAGAAAAGAAATCAACAAGAGGAATAAATAAAACTTACTGTCTTCCTTATTGGAGAGGAAGGTCCAAGGTGTTTCTTCTTATCTCTCTCTCTCTTTTTTTTTTTATTTTTTGCCGTCAAAACTTTTGATCAAAAAGGTTATGGCTTAAGAGACCATTTTTAAAAGAACTCTAATCAAAACCCTTAAAATATTATCTTCTCTTTTTTTTTTTTTAATTTAAAAAAAAGAAAATAAAGATTTATCTCCTAATTTTAAAAGAAGATAAAATTCTAATTCAAAAAGGTTTTAGAAAAATCAATAAAATAAAATAAAATAAAATTTTTTTTTTTTCGGTTGTTACAAAAGGCCTACGCGTTATGGGTAAATTTTAAACACCAAAACAGTCCCTAAACTCATAGAAAAATCCTAATATATGGGCCACTTTAAATGCAACTCAAACTTAGTCTTAATTGTGTTGCAAAAATTACCAAAATTCCAATAAATCTTACCCAAATCAACATTCTCGCTCGCTGGACAGTAACTCAAATAATCCAAGTTCATCCAAAACGACCTTAAATCGCAATGGGTATTATATTTTAAAACCCAAAACATTGTGGGTTAGTTTCAATTCTCTAAATCAACCTGAAAATTCAATCCTAAAACCCATAAATCACTTCGAATCATAGATGAAACACTTACCGTCTCCAATTCAAGGTTTTACACGGCTTGTACGAATGATAGGATTGCCGAAAATCGACTCCAAACTGCCACCCCCTTGCTGTCTGTGCAGATCACGCGAGAGAGAGGAGAATTGCAGCAGATTCGGCGGTGGTCTAAGCGGCAGCGCAATGGAGGGAACGGGTTCACAAGCAACGGGCGGCGTGGTCGGCATCTTCATGGCCGAACGGCGGAGTCGATGGCGTGGCACAGCGATCTAAGACAGTTTGGTCTTGATCTCGCTGGCAACGAGCTGGCGTTTAGGTGGAGTGGCTGGGTTTGGGTTGGTGTGTAGCTGCTGCTCGAGAGAAAGAAGAAGAAAAAGCTCTAGCGGAAAGGAAGAAAAAGAAGAAAAATTGGGGGACTGGTCGGGGAAAGAGAAAAAGAGTGAGGGAAGAAGAAGATAAGGGAGAGGAGAAGTTTATCTAACTTTTTTTTTCTTTTTTTTTAAAACAAAAACCAAAATCCCAAAGATGCCCTTTGACCAACATTTCCTTCCAAAAATACCCTCTTAAACTTCCAAAATTTCAAATTAACCCCAAAATCAAAATACTTATTTGAGAATTAATCTAACGAAATTCTAAAATTTTGAAATTAACGCCCCTGAATAAATCGAGCGTTACACTTTTACACATTTAAACGTGATTTTCTGTAACGACTCGACTTATTTGACTGGATTTCTGAAGATTGCTACTACATGCATGCAAAACATGGGCTTTTGAAAGTAAAGTGAAAGCTCAAGTAAGCGAAGACAAAACATTTGATTATTAAAACTTATCAGTATTCACAAAATTTTGAGTTTGGGATCCCAATAAAACATAAATTTAAAAAAATTAATGAATATAGAGCTTTTAAATAAATACAAACCAATTGATACAGAATCAGTGCATAAAACATGAAACTATGAATTTTCTAAGATCCTATGGAACTCAAGTCTAATGTTGTCTCCATAGCCTCGCCAAGCTGAACGCCCTCACCACACGCCTCATAAGTCATGTACCATTTGAAAAGAAAATACTCAAAGTAGGCCCCACTTGAAACATGAGGGGTCCTGAATAAAGTACACATTCGTGTTCTACTACTTTAAAGGCCATAACTAAAAACGTGAATTCTGTCAAGCTGATTTACACTACGAAGTGTTTTGACACATAAGGCCTTAATTGAAAACATGTAAACATTCTGCCTAAGTGAACAATTAACCTATCCCCAAGCTAGACCAACTATGATATTATGAGTGACAGTTCTATAAGGCGAAGTACCACTAGAGGGTAGTTGGCGGTCCCACAGTAGGTCTAGACCTTTCACAACACAACACCCATGGAATCATACATTCTAACCATGAGGGAGTGACCCTCAAGCTGTAAACATGAGGGGGCGACCCCGAAACTATAGACATGAGGGGGTGACCTTTAAGTTGTGAAAATAAGGGAATGACCCCCAAGCTGAAAACACAACGCAACATGACATGAGGGGAATATAATTGTAAATAAACATCATCATGATCTTAAGATTAAACATGCGTATCATAGAGGCCCTCTAGACATGCTAGAAGTTATAACAATCATTATCAGTCCATTCCATAATCAGTCCTTGGTACCATTCTGAGTAGGCCATGCATGAATTTGAACATATTATACTTTACAAGTATTCTAAACTTCCAATCAGAAAGTTGAACAACTCAAGGATTCTGCATACAATCAACTAATTCAACATTTAAAGTATAATGTACTCAATCAATCAGTCCAATATAACTCAACATTCTGAACTCTGAAACTAAACGGACATCCCAAACATTCATGCCCATTAAGTTTTAAACCAGCTACCAAACATTCATACTTATAATCCTTTGACTGAGTTCTTATGGTGTTTTGTAGGTTAGGCTACCTACAGATATATAACACATGACCGAGACCCCTCTGCATACCATACTAAGAATCATAAATAGTCAAAATAAATCCAATCAATCATCAGACCCCTTTAAACACCATGCTAAAACATAATCAAGTAGACCTCATACTTGAAAATTTTATTAAGAATATCATCAGATCAACATGTTTGAGCACAAACTTAAAAGAAACATAATCTAATCACTCAGTCATACATGCATTACAAATTTCATAACATCCATATCCAAAGCTTTAAGGAGTTATCCAATTAGGCTACTTACTTTAAAAGTGACTACAAGGCAACATTGGTCCTATCTAAAAAAGCTTTTACCCATCTGAAAAGTTTCTAATATCATTCAATAATTTAAACACCCAAACTAAAGATTTAAGTGCTTGCTAGTTAGAAACTTACGCAAGAGTATTCAAAAGCATAACCCAGTCGATTCTTCATCCGAAGTCACTTTCATAGCTTGGCCAACTAGCCCAAACTACACATATGAGTGTTCCATGAGTTAGAACCTATAACACAACTTCAAAATTGAATCAAAAGGGTTAATTAGAGCATTACCCACTTATTCACACCAAAAGGTAAATCTTAATCCTTGACTTAAAATGAACTCACCTCGTAGATTTGAACTTGTCAGGCTATGGGTAATCAAATCTAGGCTCAATCGGAGTATGGGTCTCAAAATTAAAGCGGTTTGAAGATCAAACTGCGAGAGTTTGATTATTCGAAACAGATGAGTCAGCGAAATTTGCTGGAACAACCTCAAAAGCGCCACCCCGGTGTTGGAGAGGAGTCCCAGCAGCTACCCAAAGACATAAACAATTGAGGAGACACTACCACTGAAGGAATGAACATTTCACTCCGTAGCAGAAGCATTGGATCATCTTTGATTTTATTTAAAATTAAACTAAAAAATAAGATTAAGTAAACTTACTTGGAGTAAATATGGAGATATTTCTGGCATGGTTTTATCTCCTCCACAAAGTCTTCCTATTTATGAGACAAATACAGAACCAAGGCTTGTGAGAGCCTCTTGAAAGAAAATCCACAAGGGATTGGAGAGGAAAAGGTCTAGAGAGAATTCTCTAATTCTCTATTGAGGAGATGTGTGTTGTGTCTAACGGCTCAACCCAAGGGTCCTATTTATAGAGACTAAGGAAAAATCTTTGCCATAATTAAAATGTTATATTTTAATATCTAATATATTAACGTATATCTTATATTTATTTGAAATTCATTCAAATCTCCTACAATATTTATTTATTTGAATCTTATTCAAATTCAATAAATATCTTTTATTTAATGTATCTAATATACACTAATTAGTTTAATATTTAATGTATCAAATACAATAAATATATTTTCCTCTTATATATTTAATATATCTAATATATTAAATATTAATTTGAACATTTCAAATTTTTCTTTCAACTAAATTGATCTTTTAGTGTTACTTTGAACTAGCAAGGGGACCTTATGGATCTACAGATTATAAGCTCCAATCATACAAAATCAATTAATTAAACTCTTTAATTAATTAATTTTCATTCATTAACTATAGGTCACCCCACTATAGACCTAGAGTTTCACTCTTATGCACTATAGGACAAATTGTGTCCATAGATATAATCATTACATGCAAGTCGATTCTTCACGAGTTATTTGTAATTATAGCTAGGTCAAAAGTCCGTTTTACCCCTATAATTATATCTTTCACCTTAAGTACCATCGATCCTCTAATGAACAATCTTTTTATAATCTAATTATAAACTAAGTCCCTCTCAGGCCAGTGAGAAGGTGAGGCCCCATTGTTCAAGTCCCGAAATCAGCACTTAAGGGAACTACTCATCTACTTACCATATATGGGAAGGAGTGAATTCTATCTTGTGAGATTATATTCCCAGCTCCCAATTTGGTCAAGTCCCCAAAATGGTAGGCATATTGAATTAGCTACAAAAGCATCTCTCACCCATGCAAATCAAAGGACAAGCCCTCACAGGCAGGAGTTCATAACTACTCAGGATTAAGATCGAGTCGTATATGATCATCCTGATGAAATATTAATCTTTTCAATTAACGGATTTGTAAAGAGAGATTAAATATTTCGTGGTCTAGTCTTATACAAACTCATTGTATAAGATACCCCACTCACATGTCTTTACAACGATTTGGATCAAATCATTTGTTTTCCCTCCTATTCTCTCCATTTTTTTTAAACACACTTTAACACTTAATTAAGCCCACCCTTAAATTAAGCTTTATCAATAATTCCAATAGGTCCAATAAAGAAATTATTCCAAACTAATTTAGATAGAAGATTAACCCAACATTGACTCCCAAAAGGGAATCAATATTACTTGAAAGTGTCAAGCGTTACATTTTTATACCATAAAAATTGATTTTGAATAATTAAAAGCAAGTGTTGGAATGATTTTGAATTCGGCAAAAGTCATTTTAACCATTTCAAAATCACTCCTAAACATGGCGTTAGATTTTCATAAAAATTAATTTTGAATAATTAAAAGCAAGTTTTAAAGGTCGTTAAAGATTTGCTTATTAATTCCTTTGCATATTATTGGTATTAGATAGGAATATTGGTTTCTTAATTAGCAAAAGAATTAATTTAACTAGCGGAAGGGAGAGCAATATATTGTTCTTGGCCTGTAGAATCGATGATTCATTTATTCTTGGGTAATTATTTAATTGATTCATAAATTTAGTTGATAAAATCACTTCTCTAAGACCTTTTTCCCAAAGATTTTCTCTCATTAACTAGTTTACTTATTTGTTGATTGATTTAATTCTCTCATTCGTATTGGACTCTCGAAATAAAATTGATCAGCGATTGAATTTATGGTACTCAAGTAAGCTAGAACCCCAATCCATAGAACAAAACTCTCATTTACTATTCAATATACTAAAACTTGACACTGTACGTTTATCAAATTATGTCTTGTTTATGTTCCTGTAAAAATCTTTGAATTCTCATTTAAATAGCTACACCTTTTATCATACATTTAATTTATATATTAGTAAAATAAGAAGAGAGTTAAAACAATTAAAGATTATTTTGAATTCAGACATATTATTCGTTAATATATATAGTGTTTTCGGGTATGTTGAAACAACTTATTTTTATGTGTAAAGAATTTAGTCAAATTTGTATGAGTGAGTACAAAACAAATCACATTCCTTAGTCTTCTGTTCAGAGAATAATGCTAAATATATTACAAGAGTAATGGTGCACAAAAGAGAATTTACAATTAAGGAAATGACATAGAAGGCTGCTGTGATTTGTTTCAAAAGAAGACCACGGTTAGTTGTCTGTGAGAGATGAGTCTATTGTAATCTACTGTCAATGAGGTGAGCTATGAGATCTACGTTTTGAGGGAAATTGACTTTGGTATTTTAGGCAAGTATATTGACTGATATGGTAGCAATCATAATGCCAGTTTCCATGTCAATCACGAATTTCCTCTGCTGTTAATGTGCTGTAAATGATAGCAGTATGTAATCTTACGAAGCAGTCCATTTGTAGCTGTATTTTACGCCAACTACTGCTGTAATTTACAGTAGTATTTTATATCATTTACAGCAGTAATTTATATCTGTTACTCTTTCGTTACTGTTGTAATTTTCACCAATATTTTACTATCTTCATCTTGTTTCTAGTGTATGAGCTTTATCATCTTTCTTCAAACTGGGATGAGCTTCTCGAATGCCAAGTTTTCTTCACAGATCCTTAAAGATAGATTTAGTTAGGGGCTTTGTGAAAATGTCGGCGAGTTGGAGGGTTGATGGGATAATGAGTTGTGAGGCTTCCAAGTGCCACCTTTTCCCATACAAAGCTATAATCTACCTCGATATGCTTTGTCCGTGTATGAAACACGGGGTTAATCATCATGTGTAAGACACTCATCTTGTCAAAGAACAATTGAGGTGGCATACAAAGTGGTATCGCAAGATCCGTAAACAGGAAAGTGAGCCAAGTCAATTCAGCAGTGGTAGTCTTTATGGCCCTATATTCTTCTTATGAACTGGATTGAGCGACTGTGGGTTACTTGTTAGAGCCGATGAACACATACAATCCAATGGTGTTTGATCTACTTTCAGGATAACCTCCCCAATTTGTATCACAAAAAGCATATAAGTTAAGTGAACTATGTTTATAAAAGGATATACCATAATTTATAATGCCCTTTAGATATCGAAGAATCTGCTTGATGGCCTTGAGGTCTTTGAGTTTTGGTTGTTGGAGGTGTTGACATGCTTTGTTGACAGCATGGATAATGTCAAGCCTAGTAAAGGTGAGGTATTGAAGTGATCCAGTTATGCGTCTATATTTTGTTGCATCAACAAGATCATGGTCATTCGGGGTGGCTACGACAGAAGTAGCGAGTGGTGTACTATATTGAGTCGCCGCTAACATTTTGGTTTTGTTGAGTAAATCCTTGGTGTACTTTTCTTGTGTGAGCATCATGCCAATAGAGGTCTGATGGACTTCAATGCCAAGGAAGTAGTGAAGTGGGCCTAAATCTTTGAGGGCAAATTTAGAGCTCAGTTTTTGAATGAGTTGCCTCATGTGGTCAAGATTGTTCCCTATAAGAATGGTGTCATCCCATAAATCAACACTAGTAACAATATAGAATCTTTCTTATAGATAAATAAAGATGCATCTAGGCGTGAACAAGTGAAGCCTATATGCAACAAAAATTGGAAGTCTTTCAAACCACGCTCTTGGAGCTTTTTTAAGTCCATAGAATGATTTTTTCAATTTGCACACATGATGTCGTAGTTGAGGGTGTTCAAAGCCTGGAGGTTGAGCCTTGAAAACTTTTTCCTTGAGGAAACCATGAAGAAATGCATTCTTCACATTTAGTTGTCTAAGAGACCATCCAAAGGTCATAGCGAGAGCTAAAATGAGTTAAATAGTGGTTGGTTTAACTACGTGGCTAAATGTTTTCTCATAGACTATGCCTTCAACTTGAGAGTAACCTTGAGCCACTGGGCAAGCTTTGAATCTTTCGATGGAGCCATCTTCGTTGAACTTGGTCTTGAAAATCTACTTAGAACCTACAATGTTTGTGTTTGGTGGTCTTAGGACAAGATCCCATGTGTGGTTGGCTTCAAGTGCTTTCATTTCTTTGTTCATGGCATTCTTCTAATGCGGAATTTTCATGGCTTTCTTGAATCCTTTTGGCTCAGTCTGCTGATGAAGAGCAATCAATGTCTGATTTCCTTTAATCCTTTGTCACAATGAAGCGTCGGGTCTAGTTGGGGATTATAGTGTAGTTTTTGTCTTGCCACCATGTGATGCATGTTTGAGTCCTGACTAGTGGTTGGAGGTTGGAGGTATTAGTGTTGGTACCCGAGGTACAGCAACTTGCAGAAGGAAAACAAAGATCAAAGTGCAAGTTCTTACTAATATTTGGGAGAGCAGCTACTTGTTCTGTAGTAAGTGTATGAGGATCTTGATTTGCACTGATCATTTCTATTGAAGCAACAGGCATTTCATGTGGTTGGCCATTTGAAAAGCAGGTTAAGTTAGCAATTCTATCCTTAAATTGGTGCAATTGCTATTGTGCCATTGGCCATCCTTTGTGCTATCAATGAATCTTGACGATACAATTCTTTCCTCAATTGAGGAGCTCGGGAAATCATCAATTCTTTCCTCAAATCTATCCTGCGGCTACTGTATTTCTGACCCTATTCTTCCTTTTAGTTCTGCCGACGTGTGTGTTGGTTCCAGGGATAAGAAGAAAAATGAAGGTGAGGAGAAGAAATTTGACAAAAAAGATGACAAGAAAGATGAAAAGCTAAAGAAAAAGACTTTTCAGGAGCTGGCGAGAGGAGAGGATAGAGAGGCATCAAGGTGCATAACAGTAGATCGAAGAGCACACATTAGTCCTCCTAGAGGGAGTGGTGAATGTTCGACATTTGACTATAGGGAGTTGCCTTTTCCATAACATTATAATGATGTTAAAATAGATGCACAATTTGCTAAATTTCTTGAAATGTTAAAAAAATTGCATATTGCATCCCTCTTGCAATTGCTCTTGCAAAAATGCCAAATTATGGGTGATTCATGAAGGAGATGTTGCCTAAGAAGAAGTTGAGGTAAATGCAATGCTCAGCTTGTTTGAGAAGAGCACTACAATCCTAAAGCAGAGGATGCCCTCGAGACAGAAAGATACAGGAAGTATTACTATTACTTGTAAAATTGATAATTTGAGTATAGTTAGGGACTTATGTGATTTAGAATCTAGTATTAACCTCCTGCCTTTGTTTATGTTTAGGAGATGGGTCTATAGGAGATTCAACTGATAAATATCACGCTTCAGCTAGCTGATCGGTCAATTATAAAATCGAAAGGTATAGTTGGAAGACATCCTTGTGAGAGTTAACAAGTTTATATTTCCTATTGATTTTGTAGTCCTGGAGATTTAAGAAGAGGAGATCCCTATTATCCTGGGAAGATCATTCCTGGCTACCAATAGAGCAGACATTAGCATGAGTTGAGCTATGTTGAAGTTGCAAGTTGACGATGAGAAGTTAAGGTTTAGCATTTTTTTACCCTTTAGTACTTTTGAAAATAGAGATAAAAGCTTTAGGGTTGAACTTGTTGAGGTTTCTCCTTATGTTATGAAGAAACAATCTGTTAGGCTGATTGATGTTAGTGTGCATCATGCTCTATTGATTCTTCTTCTTCTTCTTCTTCTTCTATTTCTCTTTCTGAAAATTCTTGAGTGATGAGATTGGTCTGATGATATGTGTGTTGATTCTGTTGATGTTGAAAATGTGTTTGTTGATGATTGTTTTTTATTTAAGAATAAAGATGTTGAGGTTGATTTGCCTGTTCGCCCTGACTGTATGTTGACTAAGTGTGCATTAAGTGAATCAATTTTTTATGCTTATCATTTAAGTGAGGGTATTCAACAAGTTTTAAATATCGAGCATGTTTTTGATGATTTCTTATAAAATAGCGATTTCTTTAGTCACCATAATAGCATGCTTGATAGGAAGGTTAATTTAGAGAAGAATGAATTTGAGAATTTATTTGCGAATGATCTGTCTTAGTTGAGTGATGAGCATAATTCTGTTGTGCCTCCTCATTCGAGTCCTATCCTAGATGGAAATCACGAGGAGATGATTGCTTGAGGTGCCCAAGGTAATTCTGTTCATTTTCTTATTGAACATAATTCTTTCTCTCAGTGTTTGATTGGCTATTTTAATGAAAAATTTGTGGGAGATTGTGGTGTTGGTATTCATAATGCAAGAAAAAGGGAGGATGTCCATTTCTTTATCTTTGAGCCACCTTGAAAAGTGTTTAGGGAACATTGAGCTAATAATGCTAAACAAGCGCTTCTTAGGAGGCAACCCAAGGTTAGTTGTTTTGTTTGCTTGTCTTGCATTGTTTAGTTGAATAAAGTGGTCGTTTTAGTTTCAGTAGTTCGAGGTCCATGTTGCTTTATAACTCCTATGGAGGTTGGAGTCCATTATTGTGACACCATGCATATTCAAGTACAATTACTTTTCAGCCTTTTCGTTTGTGTTTTATGGTGAGTATTTGAATTTATCACTTGAGGTCAATTTGGGGAGAATTGGATTTTAGTGGGTCAATTAAAGTACTTAAGTTTATAGAATTTTAGTTGGAAGAGTTTGAGTTAGACCAAATTTCTTAATTGTGGAAACTCAAATTGCTCAAAGATTTGCTCTAAATCTCGTAGAGAATTTAGGCATGTAATTGGAGCTTAAATTTTGAAAATTTAAGAGCCATAGAAAATTTCCCCCCTATTTTACTTATTTGCATTTGTATTTATAAATTTAGAAAAAGAAGAAATTAAACCAGGCAAAAAGCACTAAAACAAATTCTTTTCCCCTCACCCTCGTGTAATAGTCGCACACTCCCTCCCCTTCACGACAATTTCACGCAGCCGCCTAACCCCCTTTCCATTCGTTCTTTATTCTACGGCCACGTTCTCCGACGACTTTCCCCTCTTTCTTTCCTTGCTTTGGCAACACAAGACGAACAACGGAACGCTTCCAGCCGTGCGCAACTCCTCCATCGAAGACAACTTTTCTCTGGTGAGGGTGTTTGAACAACAACGTGAGCAATAAACTTTCAGCGAAGAACGAGCATTACAGCCCACAAGGGACACATTTCCAACCAACCCACAACCCGAGAAGCTTTAAATTGAGTAACCCATAGACTGTGAAGTTCGATTTTGTGAAACCAAACTCTTTTGAACATCTTCGAATAAGACCTAAGCTATTTTGGCCAGTTAATGTGATAGGGTTGTGTTTAAACCCTTTTGAATAATTTTTAGGTATTGTAATGTAGGTTCAAACTTGTAAAAATTTTTGGTTTTGCAGTTTTGAATAAGTTCGAACACCTTCAAACACCAACCGACAAGGTTTCGAGGCCCTTTGGCGATGTTAAGTAGGTAATAACGCATTCTAGACCCTTTTGAACTCCACTAAAGTACTATAGGTAGGTCTCTAACTTGAATACTTTATGTTTTAGTATTTAATTTAGTTTTGGAGTGTTCTAACTTAACTTAAGAGCGATCTTGGGTAAGGACACCACTTCTGATTACTATTTCAGTTCAATTAAGATCTTTGAATTGATTTCTAACCTCTAAGCCTTGAACTTGTTGATTAGGAATATCTTGGACTATTTTAGGAGCACTATAAGTACGTAGAATTCTACCAGTTAGACTTGTTTGTTTGTATGCTAGCATGTTATGTGATTTGATTGATTTATTACATATGCCTTATTGAATTGTACTACTCTTTGATAAGTGTAGAACATTTTGGGTATGCTATGATGATTTATTTTTATAAGCATGTTGCCTTGTTGAGAATGCTTGAAATTATAATGTTAAGCTTGATGGATTGTTTAGTACTTTTGTGATGTGTAGCATGAGTGTTGTGATTTGCTCTCAGTGAGGAACATGCTGCCTTGTTGAGATTGGCCTGATCTGGTGATGTTTATGCATTATGAGTCGTTATCATGGTTTATAAAGCATTTCATGGGTGCCTTGGTTAGTTTTGTAACAAACATGGTTTAGAAGCATGATGCGTAGGATTCGTGCATTCTAGTGAAATTGAGTGAAGTTAGTGAACCTTGTATGAGATAAGGAAACGAAAGGTGAATACTAGTGCGCCTCTAGTAAAAATGGTCTAGGGCTAGTATGTCACCATTAGATTAAGAAAAACATTAAGGCCCTAGGTAAAAATGGTCAAGGGTAGAACGCTGAGCACCGTCGAGAAGCGTTGAGGCCTTGGGTAAAAATGGTTAGGGGTCGATGAGTCTCGAAGGAATCAGTCTCAGGTAGCTTGTGAAACATGAGTGGATTGAGTGACTCAGTGGAGTCTGAGTGAGCATTGTTGAGCTTGATTAGTGGTTCCATATGCATGACACGAGCATGGCACATGTGTGAATATGTTTTGTAATTGGAGCATGATATATGTGTTATTTGTATGTGTTAAATGTTTAGTTGGTAATGGAAAGCATGAAGTTGTTTGCCTTGTATGCTGTTTGGTTGCTCTTCAAGTGTGAGCTACTTACCAGTACTGGTTATGTACTGACCCACCACTAGGTTTTGCAGGTTATGATAAGTACTACAACCATGGTGATGTTGAAGAGAAGACATGAAAGGAGAAAGACCATAACTGGATACGTAGTTATTTAGTAGTTGTTTCGTTTAGTTTAGATTAATTGAATTATCTTTGTACTTTGTCATGTTCTGTTGCAAACCAGTTATGGGAGTTTCATACCTTAATTGGTTTTATGTTTGAGTCTGTTTTACCTGAGGTGTTTTATTCATGTTGAAAGATTTGTAATAGACTTGTTAGGTTGCTTTATCTTTTAAAGATTGAGTTATGTGAAGTTTATTGATGAAGTCTAGTTCTTTTTTTTTTTTTTTTTTTTGTTTGGGTTGTTGAGTGGTTCTGAATCTTTAGTGGTAACTAAGTTGGAGTTTGGAATGGTTATTTGGTGATTCTAGATATAGAAGTGTGATTTTGTTGTTTAACAGGTACTAGAAATTTTGGGTATTATTGTAGTTATGTCGTTATGATGCCAAAATTTTCGATGCAAAGTGGTTGTTGGTTTAGTAGTGTTTCCTAGACTAGGCTAAATTTTGGGGTCGTTACAATTATGCTCATTAGTAGAGGTCTCTTAATTTTAGGGAAGTACCGTTACCTTTAAGCCTTTTATTTGTCCTTCTTTGCATGTTTAATTTACTTAAGTGTAAACATTGAGGACAATGTTTGGTTCATGCGTGGGAGAAATGTTGTTATGCTTATATGTGAAGGGAGCTTAAGTTTTGTTGAGTTTTGGTTTATTTTTACGCTAAATTTGAAAATTTTTGTTTTGAGATTGTGTGCTGTAGTGTTGTCTAGGATGTTGCTTACTGCGGTGATGATGAAATTCTATGATTTGTTGTCTTTAGTAGATTATTTTTGCATATTATTTTGGAATTTTAGTATGTTCAGATCTGAGTTAATTTAACATCTTTGCTTTGGCATCTTTGCATTTGTTGATCCCTTAGCCTAGTGTTGATAAGTTGAACATTTAGAGGAGTGTTATGTTTTTTGGAAGTTTGTTGTCTCTCCAATAGGCTTAAGGCTCGGTTTGTATGTGAACTTGCAAGATAGTCTGTAATGTTGAGCTTAGGAGTAAGAAAAAATTTCTTTTAAGCCTGTGAAAAACAAAATTTGAGCTCAGAAAAAAAATGTTAGTGAAAAAGAGAAAGAAAATAAACTTGTATGAGCTAAGTGTTAGGGGATAAAAAGAGTTACCTCTATTGTGATTAATCAGGTAATCCATTGAGCAAGTGCTCTGGATAAGGGTCCCTACGATAGAAGTGTGAAAGGTAATGCATTTGATTTATTATAAAAAGCAAGTGTGGGGGAGTACTACCCTGTAGTTATTTAAACACCTAACTTTATATTACTTTCTTGATTGTGAGGGAGATAAATTGAGTCTTTCTAGCTAGTGTAGGGAGAAGATGAATGGAGGAATTCATAACATTACTGGACTAGTAAATTAGTCAATATTTAGGCTATGCACATACATGTAAAGAGTTCAGAGTTTCAGTTAAACTGCTTATGGTTTAGGCATGTTCTTATCCTATTGT
Source organism: Trichosanthes truncata (assembly GCA_033996785.1). Lineage (NCBI taxonomy): Eukaryota > Viridiplantae > Streptophyta > Magnoliopsida > Cucurbitales > Cucurbitaceae > Trichosanthes > Trichosanthes truncata. The sequence goes on along the minus strand of JAWPNB010000003.1, from coordinate 21,297,649 downwards.
TTCTTGTTCTCTAATTCCACTTTTGAGACCATTGAGAATTAAGTCACTTATGCATGCAATTTTTTGAGATATTTATCTTTTTAGTAAGTGTTTTATTTTGTTTTGCTTGAGACTAGCAAAAGTGTAAGTGTGGGGGTATTTGATATGTAAATAAAAGGAAACAAGTGTAAATGAATGGTATTAGAACATACTTCATTAATTTTTACCTTTCCACAAATGTCACAGAAAGTGCACAGATGATAATGCAAATCCTTTAACAGAGGTCCCTTTAAAGCACTATCTCGGACCATATCAATTAAACTAGAGGACCCTTTAAAGCACTGTCTCAGGAAATATCAATTAGACCAGGCTTTAGCTCAAAATGATTAACATGGATGGGTGCATAAGCTATTCCTAAATGATCTGCTTGTATGTTCGGCAGGAAATAGTCTTGAATTGCCTTATTTTCATTATCCATGGCTCAAAGATTGGGCTAACTCCTCCTTTAGCAAGTTCTGCAAATCCTGAAAAGGAATACAAAAACTCCAAATGCAAAATTAACCACCTTATAGCTCCTTATATTAACCACAAAACTCCCAAAACTACCAAAAATTAAAAACAACAAACAAAAATAAAAAATAAAATCCTAAATTAAATTAAGCGTTTTCTCCCCTATTTTATCAGAACTAAAAACCAATTCCCCCACAATGGTGCCAAAAAATTTGTTCACACACAAGCATACGTGTCCAAGTAATACAATGATCAATACATCAAAGATCATCTCCTCAAGGAATTAGTACTTTTAATTCAACTAATCACCATGAATACTAACACTATATTTTATTTAGGAAACCGAATTAATGAAGCATCCAAAGGAATTAAAGAATTAAATGAATAAAAGTAATTTAAGAATAAAGAATTTTAATATGGCCAAATTAAGGATGAGCCTAGGGATTAATCTCACCTATTGGACCAATAATTCCATTAATGGGCTTATGCGATCAATATAGACTAAATTCATGAATCTAGAGGTAATTTCAATTGGATTTCTCTATCGAGTTCCTCCAAATCTCTTGTTTGATTAATTAGTTACGTGTCTGCACTCTTAGTTACCAATACATGACATTATAAAAGCTCATCATTGATCCTAACGCCATTTTTAAGCACTTTCGTGTCCAAATGAGCATTTGTCATACAATGTCGCTCTAATCTAATTTCCTCTCCGTCGAGTATCAAATTAAATCAGCAATACAATCAAACTTTGATCACAAGATTGAAAGCATTAAGACGTAATTGTACAAAAGAATTCAATCGACATCAATAACATAATCCCAATTAAAGAATTACATGGTCCAAAGGCTCAATTACTTCCTAAACTACAAGATCTAATCAAATTAATCAGTCTCAAGATCCATCAAATTAATCAAGTAAACAGCAGAAAATCAAAGAGAAAAGGGAAGAAGACCTTTGTGTGTCGATACATCGCTCTCACTACGATCTCCACCATTTTCAGGCGTTAGATTTTTAATTAAACCGCTTCAAATCAACCCAATTCCCCTCAATTCTCTCTCAATGTGGTCTTAGGGGGAAAATCCCCAAATTTGGCCTCCTCTTCTACAAAGTCGAATAAACAATCAAAATGTCCCTTATCGAGACATCAATGCTATAAACAGCATTTCAATGTTGTCACTGTGCACTATTTCACTTAACGTGTAATTGAGGCAGCGTTGAGATGCTACAAATGGAAAACACCCCTCCTGTGTTTTCCTGGCAACGTTGAGATGTTCTGGACAACATCTCAAAGCTATCCTCTCGGATTTGGCTTCCAAAATAGGTTGCAGCACGATGTTGAGACACCTAGACAACATCTCAACACTCTCCCCTATTCTCAACGCTTCAATTTTCATGTCTTCTCTTCTTGGATCTTGAATAAGGTTCCTAACGGCTCCAAAATCATCAATCAACTCTCGAATACTCCAATTTTACTTCTTAAGCTCGGTTTCTTTAACATCAACATAAAATGCCATCAAAGATCACAAATTCATAACCAAACCAGCTAAAATCATACGAATAATATACCACTGAATGAGTGTTATCAACTATTGCTTAGTTAATTAGTAATTATGGCTTAATTGATGTGTTTGTTCATTTATGCATTTAGTGTTTAATGCTTTTAATTAGTGTTCTTTAATTAACTAAGATATGTCTAAGTTGAGCTGGAGGGAGGATACTTAGTTTAGCTATAGTTCATGTCAATTAATTAATTACCTAATGGAAACTCGACAGATAAAAGTAAGATGTGAGTTTAAATACATGACTAGTGTTTATTTACCTAAGTGACAGCGGGGCTGATAAATGGACATTAGAAGTCAATAATGAAGGTCCTTAATGTCATATTGTAGTTAATTATGGCTACGGACACGTAGGTTAATTCACTTAACATGAGAATTGGAGAGGATCGACAAGAGATTCCATGATTTTAGGCTGCTAGATTTATGAATTGAACATCTAATTTTTCCAAATTGCCTAATTGATTAAAAAAATTAAGGTCCAAAAAATGAAATCAATGCCCATAGAATTATCCGTTGTGATTGTGTCTCTGTTTATCTTACAAGAAAGGGTACAAAAGCATCTTGAGTACCTAAAGAAGACATCTCCTCGCTATTCCCATCCAAGATAGAACTTAAACAAGGAGGCATAACAAAATCATGCTCAACATTCTCAACAGACAAATCATTTTTCAACAAATATTCAAATTCAATCTTCTCAAAGCTTAAAGATTTATCAAGCATGGAATTATGGCAATTAGAGATATTACTATTCTCTAGGAAATTATCCACCACATGCTCGATATTCAAGACTCTCTAAACACCCTCACTTAGATGATTAGCATAAAAAATAGATTTACTAACAACACATTCAGTCGACATACAGTCAGGGTGATTAGACACAACAACTTCCTCATCATTTTTTCTCAAAAACAAAAAACTATCGCTAGACAAATTATTTTTTCCAAGAGAAACAGAGGCATCATCAATCACATAAGAACCAACATTCATTTTTTTCTGAGAATCAGAAAAAAAAATATCAGGAGATACATTAGAAGAAGAATCATGCGCATCCAGCATTTCAAAGTCCCTAGGCCTATTCCTATCATTATACCTTGAAGGTCTAACCTCCACTAAATCAACATTAAATCTCCTAACCTTAGCACCCAAAGCATTAATAGGGTCAAAGATAGAAAAAATTACCTTCTTATCATCCACTTGCAAGGTTAGCTTACCTCAAATGCATGTTCACCTTTGCTCTGCTAGTTGCTAAAAACGGCCTTCCAAAAATGATCGGGATCTGCACATCCTCCTATATCCAGGACCACAAAATCTACAGGAAAAATGAACTTGTTAACTCTAACAAGCACATCCTCCACTATACCTTTTGGTCTAGCAATCGATCGATTGACAAAGTGGAGGGTAATATCGGTGGGTTGGATCTCCTACAGCCCACGTTTCCTAAATAAAAAATAAGGCATGAGATTAATACTAGCACCTATGTCACATAATGCCCTATCTATGGTTAAACTACAAATTTCACAAGGAATAGTAATAGCCCTGGATATTTTTGTTTTGAGGGCATTTTCTATTACAAGATCGAAGTGATCTTTTTAGACAAGTGATAGCACTAATTTAGTGTTATATTTAGGCCCAGTTAATTGCTAGTTTTGTGTCTAATTGTGAGCTTTTACATGTATATTTTCTATATTTCAAGAAATTGGACAATTCGAACTGAAGGTGATGAATTTTGAGCAACGGGTCATTTGTGGAGCTTAAAAAGGCTTAAAATGGAGCTAAGAATGGAGAAAGGGGCTTTACAAGTGAATTTAAGCGAGAGGATAGCGTCTTGATGCCCAAAAGAGCGTATGGACACTTGTTTGATATTCAAATCCAAGTGCTAGCGTCAAGACGTTGTCCTGTGGCATCTCAATGCTAGGAAGAGGCACGAGCAAAGGCTATCGTCTGGAGCGTTTCGATGCTGCCCTCAGCGTCTCGATGCTGAGGGTGCACGCAAATATTGAAACATTGCATTTTGAGCAGTGTTGAGACGCTATGCCTAGCGTCGCAACGCTACTTTGACAGAGGGTATTTATTCTTTGATTCATCTTCGTCCAAAGGGAGACTATTTTAGGGTTTTAACCCCCTTTTTGTGACTTCTCACCCACTTGGGACCTGTGGAGCACGAAACAAAGTGTTTAGGAGTAAAAATCGAGGCTCGAGATCGTAAAATTCGAAGCAGGAGCAGAGAGTTCAACGACGACAGTTTCTTTTATCATTTCTTTCCTCTGTTTTATGTATTCTAAAGATGTAGGGATGATTTTTTTGTGTTGTAGACTAAAGATTATGGGCTAATTTCATTTGTTTAGGGGTTAAGAGCACAATTATGATTGAAATTATGGTTTAATTGTGGTTATTGACATTTAATTACTTTTTAATTGCATTTGATTGGAATGTTCTTAATGCCTCTAATTATTTGGTCATTAATTAGTTGATTCTTCTAGTCTTAAATTTAGCCCGACGAAGGAAATTTTGGACTGAATTAATCCAATTAACATCCTAAAATTTCCTAGGTGACATAGGACTAACAATTGACAGGTGAAACTAATCATGAGCTGACTTAATCCTAATTAATTAATCAATTAACACTTAGGACACTTAGGCAAGCGATTAATTAGCATGTTCGAATGAGACAGACAAGAAATTTCTACTGATTTTGCTCTAGGTATATGCAATCAGCATGATTAATTAAATGTCGGGTCTAATTGCCATAATTGTAACCTAATTAGTGCTTGATTCCCAAAACTACCCCTTAATTGGCATTTCTAACATTTTAATTGCTTCCTAGTTTTGATTTAATTTCCAAGTTTCATTTATTTTAGTTTGTACCCTAAATAATTCCAATTATGATTACTCTTGGTAATTAATCAATTAAAGAAAAAGCTTCCATAACTGCTTCCCTGAGGATTCGATACTCGGTAATATTTACCATTTTATATTACTTGATTGCGTGTGCTTGCGTGACCACGAACAAGTTTTTGATGCTGTTGTCGGGGAAGCGACGAAGTTTTTTGTTTAAGTCGATTAATATTGGGAAGAAAATAAGAGGAATTAATTTAGGGGTTTTATGTGTTTTCCTGTATGTATTTGTTCGTGTTTTCTTGTTTTTGTTTTTTAAGTTTTGTTGTTCTTGCTTTTATTTTTGTTTGGTTTTGGTTTCTGAGGAGGTCGTACGTTTATGCCTAGTGATAAGGGAGTTGACCTTTTGCCTTTAGGTCTTGAGATTGACAGAACTTGCAAGAGGCTAAGAAAAGAAACCCAAGTCACTATAGAAAAACAATGCAACGAGGAGGAAAGGAAGCCGATCTGTGACTACTTCCAGCCCATATTCCCGACGGATGATTTGAGGATCTTGCATGCGATTTAGGCGAACAACTTTGAGCTGAAGATGGAGATTATTCAAATGGCACGAGACAACTCTTTCGAAAGAAATCTGTCAGAGGACCCGCATTCGCATCTCAGATCTTTCATTGAGATTTGCAGTACGGTAAAGTTGAGCGGGGTTACTACTGATGCCATTAGACTAAGATTATTTCCTTTCTTGTTGCAGGACAAAGCAAAGGACTGAGTCGAATCCCTGAAGTCGAGTAGCATATCTTCACGGGACGAGTTGGCCCAAGCCTTCCTGATGAAGTTTTTTTCCCACAATAAAGATGACGAAGCTAAGGACAGAGATAGGAACATTCCGCCAGCTCGATGGAAAACAATTGTATAAAAGCTAGGTGCGATACAAGGAGATGTTGAGGAAGTTCCCTCAGCACGGTTTTCCAGATTGGCTTCAGGTACAGTTATTTTATAATTATTTATTTGTGTTACGTGATTTTGTGACCATGCAATACTGCAACTGTACGATGTCAAGTTTTAGTATAGTGATTAATGAGTGCAAAGCATCGTCTTCAATAATGATTTTCTAGATCAATTGATTACCATGAATATTAATATCCAATTTTATTTAGAGAAGTGATAATTAGAAAAAAGTGATTAACAAAATAGGTAAAAATAAAGAGAGATGTCAAAGAGAGAAAAACCTAGGGAATTGACTTCACCAATGGAATCAATATTTTAATTAATTAATCCAATATATGATTATGCAAAACTATAAGTAAGACATACAATTATCAAAGGACTCTTCCAAGCCCAATTGACCTCATGCAAGACTATAAACTTAATGTATCCATCTAGATTTTAATAGCTTACAAGGAAATAAGAATTTCTTTTTATGCTTCTAAGAGAAATTCTCATTCACATGCAAGAATTTACAATTAGTTGTGTTTGAATTTATTCTAGTCTAAATGCCACCCTTTCAAGCACGGATTTAGATCAACAACTCATGCAAACCTTGGCCAAAAGTTCACAAGCATTAAGTGCATTCAAGCACAAATAGTTATAAAGCATAATTAGAGCATGGATTAACAACAAAAATAACGAATTCAATGGCTACATCAATCCCCTAGAAACAAGCCTAGCCACTCATAATCACTTAAAATAAATCTAGACTACAATAGAAATCCATAATGTTAACTAAAAATTAAGAGAGAAGAGAAAACTATAATGACGTATCAATCTTCGTTCCCGAAGTAATCTCCACAATCACAAGATTTGAATCTCCACTACTAGCTCCCTAGAGTCTCCTTTGGTCTCCAAGAATGTGTAGAAATCAATTTATGGTTCTAATCTCTCCAACTCCACTCCTTCTTTCCGCAAGCACATAAAGAAGTATTGAAAGAAACCATGACAGCATCGAGAAGCTAGGTTGCAGCGTCGAGACGTTGTCCTTCCTAAAATGCGTGTTTTCGAAATAGGAAAGCTAGCGTCTCTCAACTCTACCTTGCAGCGTCTCAACGCTGCCTGTGCGGGTTTTGTGGCTTGTTGGGCTGCGCCTATAGCGTTGAGACGCTATACATAGCGTCTCAATGCTATGCTCTTGGGTATCCTTGCCCAATTACTTCCTTTGCTTCACATGGCTTCGAAATTTATATTCCATTAGCTCCATGCTCGCCATGGTATCTCCAAAATCTCCAGTTTTGCTCCAATTGCTCGATAACTGCAATTTCAATAAATAAACTCGTGAAAAACATCAAATAGGCTATAAAGACCAACAAAAGTAAAGCTTAGAAATAGCACATTTTGTGTGCTATCAATTTGCTAGTACTAAGACGACGGTGGATGAGGCACATACTTTGTTGGAGGAAATGGCCACCACAAGTAATCAGTGGCCATCAGACCATTCGTCATATTCGAGATCTGTTGCAGGCATCTATGAGATAGATGAGGTGAGTGCACTTAAAACACAAATGGCGTCCTTAACTAATGCATTGAATAAATTGTCAACTGCAGGAGCTAATCAGTCGATTGCCTCGCTTTCAACATTGAACACGAAGAATGTGGAGGAGCAGTCTGTGGAGCAGTGCCAGTATTTGCAAAATCGAGGTTATGGTTATCAAGGCCATTAGAACCAGAATCTTCCCAATTTTTACCATCCAGGTATACATGATCACAAAATTTTCTCTTATGCTAACCAGAAAAATGTTTTTCAGCCACCTTTGTTTGATGGAACATCGAGCTAAGAGAAGAAATCAAACCTGGAGGAGATGATGGGAACCTTCAGTAAGGAGCAGAGATGAGTGAATAAGCACTTGCAGACAACCATCACGACCCTAGCCACGACGATGAGTGGCCACTACACTGCGCTGAAGAACATGGAGGTTCAGATTGGGCAGATCGCCAGCATAGTCAACGCCCATCAGTAGGGCATATTCCCAAGTGACACTGAGGTGAATCCACGAGAGCAGTACAAATCCATAACATTGAGGAGTGAGACTCGATTACGAGGGATGTCGACAAAGGGCATAGATGATGGAGATATTAAGAGTCTAGGGGCTATGGTAGAAAAAACCACACCAAATAAGCTTTCTAGCCCATCTTTTCATTTTAATTTTGCTAATGAGTGTTGTGATTCAGGAAGAGATAAGAATGATGAAGGTGACGAGAAGAAATCGAAAAAGAAGAAAATAAGAAAGAAAAGAAGGTGTTCCAAGAGCCAGTGATAAGAGAAGATCATGAGGTATCGAGATGTAGACTAATGGATAAGGGTGCACGCATCAATCCTCCTAAGAGGCATGGAGAGTTCCCGACTTTCGACTACAGGGAGTTTCTCTATTCTCATAGATTTCAGGATGTTAAATTAGATGCTCAGTTTGCTGATTTTCTTGAGATGTTTAAGAAATTGCATATTAACATCCTTCTTACAAATGCTTTGGAGAAAATGCTTAATTATGGGAGATTTATGAGAGAAATGTTGTCAAAGAAGAAGAAATTCGAGGTCAATGCAGTGCTCATCTTGTCTGAAAAGAGCACTTCGATCCTAAAACAAAAGATGCCCCCAAAACAAAAGGATCCAGAGAGTATTACTATTCCTTGTGAAATTAGTAATTTAACAATAGATAGACCATTATGTGATTTAGGAGTCAGTATTAACCTCATGCCTTATTCTTTGTTTAGGAAACTTGGACTGCAGGAAATGCAACCCACTGAAATTACCCTCCAGCTGGCCGATCGATCGATAGCAAGACCGAAATGTTGTAGTAGAGGATGTGCTTGTTAGAGTTAACAAGTTTATTTTTCCTGTAGACTTCGTGGTCTTGGATATTGATAATTCTCATTCATGAGGATTATTTGGCCTTTAAACTTAGTTATATTTGTGATTTTTATTCATATTATTTGATGAAAAATAAAAAAATACTTGAATTTAATCACATGATTGATGGAAGACCTTTAAATTAAGTAAGTTGAGAAAAGAAAAGAAAAGAAGAAAAAAATTCACACTTGCTTAGTGTTTTGATGCAGGATTTTCGTGCAATGCAACTGCAGTGCAAGTGCTAGGCAATGGCAATCTGGCAGATCTAGAATTTAAGTAAAAAACGAGAATTTCAGGATTTTGAAGGAAAATTGACCCATGAATTTAGCAAGATGATTAGCCATGATTGTCCATCAACCAAGAGGAAAACCCTAGCATGAGATCCCTATAAATATTGAACAAAGAAGCCGAACAAAGAGAGCTCGATTTGGAGAAGATTTTCGTTCACGTTTTTTGGGTTTTCTTACTTTATGCAATTTTCATTTGTAGTTTTTTTTAGTTGTTGTTTGTATTCATTTCTTCTTCATCTTAGTCCGAATCTCTTCCTTAATCCTATCTCAACGAAGTTGATGTTGGTAAAAAGCAAATACTTATTCGATTTAGCACGATTTTTGGGAGGAAATTCTGTTTTCGTTTTTGGGTTTTTCATCTACGACAGTAAATTGAAGTTTCAGGTTGTTCTTCTGTTTTTCTTTCTAAAAATCCATAATTCTCTTCTTAATCCCATCTCAATAAAAATTGGATTTGGTTATGAACATACTTCATGTTCGATTGAGCCGAGAAGAATGATTTTTAGGATGGATTAGTCTCTGTGATTTCTAAAAAAAACTTGTTCCTTGTTCTGTCAATCGAGTCTAATGGCTATGGGTTGTTCGTATTGAGAATGCAGGAATGAGGGAGGATGTTTGATTCTTTATCTTTGAGCCACCTTGAGGAGTGTTTAGGGAACGTCGAGCTAATGACGCTAAACAAGCACATCTTGGGAGGCAATCCAAGGGTTCTTTATGTGTTAGTTGTTTTGTTTGCTTTTGTTTTTTTTGTTAGTCGAATAATTGACCCTTGTTTGTTTTGCAGTTCCCTAAAGTGTTTGAGGTCGGTTGTGCTTATTATTGGAGGTCTTGTCATTTCAGATAAGTATCGTTATCCTTAGTCTTTCTATTTTTCCTTTGTTGCATTTTTACTTGCTTTGGGTTGAGGACAATGTTTGGTTTAAGTGTAGGGGAAATGGTGCTATGCTTTGATGAGGGAGAATTAGATGTAGCTATTGATTTTGGGCTTAATTGAATTTTTTGATGATTGGTTGAGATTGTGTGCTGTATAATGGTTTTAGGATTTTGCGTGCTTTTGTGATGAAGAGATTCTATGATTTGTGCTCTTTAGTGGATTTTTTTTGCATATGTATTTTGGAATTGAGTATGCTCAAATCTGCATAAATTTTAAGATTTTTGTTTTGAATTCTTTGCATATGTTGAAAACGTAGCCTAGTTTTGACAAGTTGAGCATTTAGAGGAGCTTTATGTTTTCTAGAAGTTTGTTGTCACTCTGATAGGGTTAAGGCTTGGTTTGTAAGTAAACTTGCAAGATAGTTTGTAAGATTAAGCTTAGGAGTAAGAAAAAGTGTTAATTTGCCTGCGAAAAGAAGAAAAGTGAGCTCAGAAAAAAAATATAAATGATAGTGAAAAGAAAAGTTTCTTGCATGAGCTTTAGGTATTCAGGGGTAAAAAGAGCTACCTCTATCGTTATCAGTTAGGTCATCCATTGAGCTGGTGCTTTGGATAAGGGTCCGTGCGATAGTAGTGTGAAAGCTAATGCCCCTGATTATGGTAAAAAGCAACTGTGGGAAGTACTACCCCGTAGTGAGTTCAAGCACCTAGCTTTTTATTACTTTCTTGATTGTGAGGGAGTTGAATTGAGTTTTTTGAGTCAGTGTAGGGGGAAGATGAATGGAGGAAGGTATAAAGGTGTTCTGAATTAGTAAACGAGTCATTATTAGGCTATGCACAAACACACACAAAAAATTCAGAGTTTCTTTTAAAATTGCTCGTGATTTAAGCATGTTCTCATTCCATTATTCTTGTTCTCTAATTCAACTTTTTAGTACATTAAGAATGGAGTCACTTTTACATGCAATTTTCTGAAGCATTTATCTTCCTAGTGGGAGTTTGATTTTGTTTTGCTTGGGACTAGCAAAAGCTTAAGTGTGGGGGTATTTGATAGCACTAATTTAGTGCTATATTTAGGCCAAGTTAATTACTAGTTTTGTATCTAATTGTGATATTTTACGAGTATATTTTCTATATTTCAAGAAACTGGGTAATTCGAACTGAAGGTGATGAATTTGGAGCAACAGGTCATTTGTGGAGCTTAAAAGGGCTTAAAATGGAGCTCAAAAACTTGATCGAACTGAAACGTGGGGCTTAAAGAAAATATTTATAAATTAAAACAAAGCTCCAGTCCAATGCAAGTGCACACTGTCGATGCAATTAGTAATATAAAACTAGAAGTATTCCAGAGTATCTATCCCACAAGGAACGGATACAACAAAATTCAAGAGAATAAGTAAAGATGTTTTCAAATTGTAATTGTGGGTAACCGATGTAAAACAATAGTTTGGATAATTTTTGATTTTTGAAAAGAAAATGATAAAAGAGGGATTCAAATATACTTTTTCTCTATTGAAAGAAATTGCAGCCTAATTGCAATTGCAATCCTTTGACTCAACACTTAAGATTTGTAAACCGAATTCAACACCTATTTGACCTTCTATGAAGTATCTTTAGGAGGCTAAGAGATTAAACTGATATTTCTATGGCTAATACGAACTTAGTTAATTTTGAAACACAATTCTTTTGGTTTTAAAGGTTTTGCCCTATGTCTAAGGTCAAAAACAAATTCCTATGTCTAGGTTATTTTCCTTTATTGCTTTTATGAAAACCCAATTTTTATCTAACCTTTTTAGAATTAGACTCAAATTGTTGTATACTGATCTAGGTGATCAATCTAAACTAGTAATGAAAATTTCAATCAATAAAAGCAAACAATGCTATAAGATTAAGCAAGGTTGCTCTTACATATTAGGCCTTTATTCCTTTCTCTATGGCATTCACATGCTTGAATCCCAAAGAAAGACTTATCTCATAATTAAAGAAAAGAAAAATAATTATTTAAAAGAATCAAAGTGCATAACTAAAATAGAATTAATAAATACTTGAATAACAACTCAATAATAATAAAAGAACAACCAAAATTCTATTTAATTAAAATAAATTCGGCAACTAATTAATTTCAAGAACAAAAGGGAAGAATAAAACAGTAGCTAAAAACTCAAAAGTACAACATCAATGAAGTTCCTAAAACATAAGCAAATAACTTAAATAAAACATAAAATAAATTCTAAGAAATGGAAGAACACAACCCCTTTTTCACTTCTTATTCAATCGACTCAACTCCACTTTTGTCAAAGGGAATTGAGCCTTCACTTCTTTCAATTTTCGTTGAGGAAGGATTGAATTTTAAAGTTGAAAGGGGCTGGAAAACAGTACAAACGAAAATAAAAACAGCAGAAAATTAACAGCAGAAAATTTGACAGCAGAAAATTGACAGCAGAAAATCGTGGAACAGCAGCAACCGTGGTTGAAACGGCAGAAAACTCTCATTTTCTTCTTGAGGCTTCTTCTCCAATATTTATAGAGGAATTGGGCTAGGGTTTCCTTCTTAAATGATGCACAAATATGACTATAATCCCAGCTAAAATCGTGGAGACAATATCGCACAAAATTCCTAGATTTTAGGAGATTTGCAAATTTTCCTTTAATTTCCAGATCTCTCGAAATTGCAATTGCATTGTAATTGCATTTCTATTGCATTCTTCAAATTCCTGCACAAAAATATCAAGTGTGTTTTTCATTTTCTTTTACTTTCTTTTCTCCATTTACTTAATTTAAAAGGCTTCCAACAATAATTCAATTTAAACCAACTATTTGTAGCCTTTTTATCTAATAACACACATAAAATAACAAGAATAACTAAGTATAAAGGCCAATATTTCTCCAAATAATTCTCATAAATGAGAATTATCTTCCTAGTGGGAGTTTGATTTTGTTTTGCTTGGAACTAGCAAAAGCTTAAGTGTGGGGGTATTTGATAGCACTAATTTAGTGTTATATTTAGGCTCAATTAATTACTAGTTTTGTATCTAATTGTGAGATTTTACGAGTATATTTTCTATATTTCAGGAAACTGGGCAATTCGGACTGAAGGTGATGAATTTGGAGCAGCATGTCATTTGTGGAGCTTAAAAGGGCTTAAAATGGAGCTAAGTATGGAGAAAAGGGGCTTTACAAGTGAATTTGGGCGAGAGGATAACGTATTGACGCCCAAAATAGCGTTTGGACACTATTGTTTGATACTCAAACGCAAAGGCTAGCATCGAGATGCTGTCCTGTGGCGTCTCGACACTTGGAAGAGGCACGCTCGAAGGCTTCTGTCTGAAGTGTTTCGATGCTGCCCACAACGTCTCGATGCTGAGTGTGCACGCGGAGATTGAAATGTTTCGTTTTGGGCAGCGTCTCAACGTTACTTCGACATAGAGTATTTATTCTTTGCTTCATCTTCGTCCAAAGGGAGACCATTTTAGGGTTTTAGCCCCCTTTTTGCGACTTTTCACCCACTTGAGACCTATGAAGCACGAAATGAAGTGTTTAGGAGCGGAAATCAAGGCTCAAGATCGTGAAATTTGAAGCGAGATCAGAGATTTCGTGGACGATGATCTCTTTTATCATTTCCTTCCTCTGTCTATGCATTCTATGGCTGTAGGGATGAGTTTCTTGTATTGTACACTAAATATTATGGGCTAATTTTATTTGTTTAGGGGTTAAGAGCACAATTAGGATTGAAATTATGATTTAATATTGGTTTGACATTTAATTACTTGTTTAATTGCATTTGATTGGACTTTTCTTAATACCTCTAATTATTTGGCAATTAATTAGTTGATTCTAGTCTTAAATTGAGCTCGACGAAGGAAATTTAGTATTGAATTAATCTAATGTAAGCCCTAAACTCTCTTTTGATCATATTGTACTCATATATGATGTTTTGACATATATAAATTGATATAGATTGCACTAAAAGATGTCGTGGTAGAATTTGGGAATCTCCTAAGTTGTGGATATTAATGTACACAAAGCTTCATAAGGAGACAGGTTACGCATTGGGATGAGCAAGTTGGGTACACATTAGGTGTATGTTGTGTTGAATACAAAAGCTGTAATTTCTAATTAATTTAGTTAAAATTTCTTTACAATTTAGGTGGATTGAAAGGGGCTTAAAGTCTAAAGAGAGAAGGAGGAGCTGGCCATTTTAGTTACATTTTCGTTGGAGTTTTTTTTGTTATAATGGAAGGATGAGCTGTCCAACACTTGTGACTGCAGTAGACAGCTGGAAGCTCTAGGAAGTGGATAAACTTAAAACAGTCATATCTCTCAATCCACTTGAGCAAATTTGATGATTCTTGAGCCAAAATCTCATAAATTGAATGAATATTAGGTCTGGAAAATTTTGTGAGAAAATATGAAGAAGAAGGTCGTGAAAATTTAAGAAAACCGAGAGGGTTCCCAGTTTTTCGGCCAGCAGAACAGGGTGAAGAAATCTGGTGATTTTGAGCTCTTGAGGACGAAATAGAAGCTAAAATTTTGAGGTAAGTAAGTTTAGATGTTGTATTTGAGGGTTATCAAATAAAATTTGGTGGTTGTTTTGCTAAATTTTGAGAAACTCATGCTGGAAGTCGAATCTGTAATTTTTGGCTCAAAACAGAGGGGTCTAGAGAGCTTAAGGAAGTTGTGTTCCAATTTGTTATACCCTATTGCCAAGTGTGTGCAATTACTATCCTATGAGTTATGTGACTGAGTTAGATCAATTTTTGGGCCAAGTAGCAAAAGGGATTAATGTTATGGAATTCATTTTCAGGGCAAACGAAGATAGGAGAAGCTTATAAGCCTTGGGAGCCTTCCGGTGTTTGTGAGTAATTTTGTTTGAAAACCTATGCGTTGATCTTTATTTATTCAAAAGCTTACTAGTGATGGATATTGAAGCATGCTTAAACTAAGTTATATTCATTTTTCATTGAATTCCTACTAATACATGTCGGTGTTGAAAGTTAAGCATAATTGTAACTAGTTTGTTACTCCGCGTTCAAGCATGAAACCTAAGTTTGGAAGTAGGGTTTTTCTTGGAAGTACCATGCATTAATCCACTCTAAAACATGTTTGAATTGCTTGAAACTTAAAGTATGATGGTTTGGCTATGTTAAAGAATTTATGCGTTGAGAACACGAAAAATGAGTTTGGTTAATGAGTTCTCTTTTAATCATACGATGAACTACACTTGAAGTTGGAAGCTTGTTTAATGATGAAAGTTTGTGTTTATGTTGAGAACCTGCTGAATGTGATTCCAAAACATGTTTCCTAACTATTTAAAGCATGCCCTTGTATATTATTAACCCCCGGTACTGAAGGACACGGAGAAGGTACCTGGGAGGGAGAAAACTTGACCCCCGATACTGAAGGACAGTGAGAAGGTATTCGGGTGGTAGTTGGTCTGACCCCAATACTGAAGGACATGGAGAAGGTATTAGGGGAGACCAGTGAGCCTAAATGGCATACCACGTGCACGTGAGAGAGAGAAAGGTATTGAAGTTGTTGGTTAGAGAGGACTCTACCATAGCTAGGGTATCATGCTACAAGTTTTCTTTATCATGAGTTTTGATGCATTGATTATCGTGGGGCTTAAAGCCTATAATTTGGCGACATTGTTTAATTACTTTTGATACTTTACCTATGAATGCATAACTTATTAAATAGTCACTCACTGGGCTTCCCAGCTCACGTTTTCAACATGTTTTCTCTCCCCATGTAGCAAACGAGTTCCCGATGCTTAGCCTCGACAAGACCTGTTTGCCACCACGCCACTTAGCTCCTTGTATATATATACTTCCACCTGTATATAGTTTTGAAATAAAAGCATTCTAGTCGGGGTGTAATACTTAAGTATGTTATGACTTGTTATAAAAACCTAGTATGGAAAAATGATTGCATCTTATTCAGGTGTGCAACTGTGCGCTCAATTTTACTAGTTCATATATGCTTCGTTGTATACAATTTTAGGTTAAAATTTAGGTTGGGCAGGGAGTGGCAGTAAGAGGGCTGCTATTCTCTGTCTTCGCATTGCTTCCTAGGATTAGGCAAGTGAGCTGGGAGGGGGTGTGACATCTAATTAATACTGTAACGCCCGGCTTAATTACAGGCATTAATTTCGAATTTTGAGAAATTAAGTTGGAATAATTTCTATTAGAGAAATTGAATTTTGAGTTATTTAGAAGTTGAAAGGGGCATTTTTGGAAATTGGAAAATTGTTTTAAAAATATATATATATATATATATATATAAATGAGCTCATCCTTATCCATTGTTTTTTTTTTATTATTATTAATTTTATTAATTTTATTAATTTATTTTTATTAATTTATTAATTTTTATTTTTCTCTTCTTCTTCCTCCCGAAGCTCCTCACCGAAACTCTCTCTCTCTCTCTCACGCGAACGCCGGCCGCCGTGCCCTCTTCCTCTCGTCGAACTCTCTCTCTTTCTCTCTCTCTCTCGGCCGAACTACTCCATCTGTTTGCTTCTCCTCCGTCTTCTTCCTCTGCCGGCAGCCACCACGAACCAGACTGCTCGAAACCTCGCCGCCGATCGAGAGCTTCAGCCGCAACATTCGATCAATACCGTCGGCGTCTTCCTCTTCGCCACGCCGATCTTCTACACGCTGAACACGGATATATCGCCATGAATCCCAGCTCCGCCCAAATTGAACTCCCGCCGGCAACGCTCAGACAATCCTCAGGCCGTTCGGCGAGCCAACCCACGCCAGTGAACACCATAAGCTCGCCGGATTTACAGCCTGCACGCCTCGAAACTCACTGGAAAACACCAGATCCGACACGTCGTGATGCAGATCTGTCCAGATCCGTTACTCACGCGCTCTCACGCGCTGATCAGAGTCCTCACGCGCCGGCCACGCGCCGCCACACGCGCCGCCGTGAAGCCCACGCGCCGCCGCTCTCCGGAGTTGGGTAAATTTCGCCATTTGGTCCGTTTCGTCGAGTTATTAATGTTAGAATGCGTTTTAGCGTAATTCGGTTGGTTTAAGACCTGTTTAGGACACTTTTTAGGTGAATTGTCGAGGACCTTGGATTGTACTTGGAGTGGGGACTCGAGAAGCTCATTACTAGTGAAGAAAGGGTATTTTAGTAAGTAAAGATTTAAGGTAAGGGATCTCACAACGAAAGAAGTTTTCGAAACCGAGAGCTAGCTCTATATTTACTTTGAAAGTTTATGTTTTTCATGTTAAGTATTTAAGAAAGAAAGTGTTTTATATGTATGTTTTTTTGAAATGCGATTGCCTTGACTTATGCATTCATGAGTATGTTCTAAAACGAGCGGGACCTCATGCATGTGTTGTGTGCTCATGAAAAGATTTATGTAAGGCCGTGACGATAATTCTCCCAAAAGTTTTATGTGGGTTATGAGGGAACCCGAGTCTTCGGACTCTCTATGCTCCCGGAGTTCGAGAGTGCTCCACGATGGTAGCCGACGGGCTTGAGTCTACGGACTCCACGATGGTAGCCTTCGGGCTTGAGTCTTCGGACTCCACGATGGTAGCCTTCGGGCTGAGTCTTCGGACTCCACGATGTATGTTAGCTTTCGAGCTCAACTCTCAGAGTTAGGGGAGGACTCTATTCGATGGAAAAACTATGTCTTCGGACTATTCACGAGGCCCTCGGGAGAATTTAATCGTTCACGAGAGCCGCAAGGAAAAGTACATGGTTTATAAAACGAATTTTAGGTCCCCTACTTAAGCGATGGTTTACGATGGTTTTATGATTTAAAATGACATGTTGCATGTGATTGAAACTCTTGTTTTGAAACTATGAGTTACTTACTGAGTATTATTCGTTAATACTCACCCTTTTTCCTTTTAAAAAATGTTTTCAGGTAAGGCTAAGATCGACCCTAGCGCGTGACCGGAGATCAGCTACTCGAGTCATGGGAGCCAAGCGATCGCTATTCCGCTTCTTTTATGTTTCAGGATGTACATAGAACTCATGTCGAGTTTTTAAATGTTTAGGAGGATGTTTCAAAGTCTTTTAACCTTTCTTTGTAAATCGTGCACGTGTATTTGGCTTTCTATGTTTGAATTCACTTGGTCTCTGCTGTTTGAACCCTAGCATCATATTGAGAAGTTTGTTGGATGCTAGGAGGTTGTTTGAAAATCTTAGAAGTGTGTTTTTCTATGTCTTATCAGGCAAGGGTCAATTTTTGGTTTTCGCGTAGTTACGCCGTTATGTTGCCGAAATTTTCGGTAATATAGTGACGTGACTTAGTAATGACTCTTAGGTAGCGTGTAGAGCCTATAGGGTCGTTACAAATACCTTAAAATTGCCTAAGTGACATAGGACAAACAATTGACGAGTGAGACTAATCATGAGCTGACTTAATCCTAATTAATTAATCAATTAGCGCTAAGGATAATTAGGCAAGCGATTAATTAGCGTGTTCGATGAGACCGACATGAGATTTTGACCAGTTTTGCTCTAGGTTTATGCAATTAGCATGATTAATTAAATGTCGGGTCCAATTTCCATAATTGTAACCTAATTAGTGCTCGATTCCCAAAACTACCCCTTAATTGGCATTTCCAACATTTTAATTAGTTTATAGTTTAGATTTAATTTTCAAGTCTCGTTTATTTTAGTTTGTACCCTAAATAATTCCAATTATGATTACTCTTAGTAAGTAATTAACTAAAGAAAAAGCTTCCATATCTTATTCCCTGAGGATTTGATACTCGGTAATATTTATCGTTTTATATTACTTGATGTGTGCGCTTGCGTGACCACGAACAACAAGTTGAGCATTGCATTGACCTCGAACTTCTTTTTTCTTTGATAGCATTTCTCTCATAAATCTCCCATAATTAGGTATCTTTTCCAGAGTATCTGCAAGAGGGATGTAATATGCAATTTCTTAAACATCTCAAGAAAATTAGCAAACTGTGCATCCAATTTAACATCCTTAAATCTATGAGGGTAAGGCAACTCTCTATAGTCGAATGTCGGGCACTCTCCAGAAGGACTGATGTGTGCACCCTTATCTACTTGCCTACACCTTGATACCTCATGATCGTCTCTTCTCATTAGCTCTTGAAACGCCTTCTTTTATTTCTTATTTTCTTTCTTCTCTGATTCCTTCTCAAACCTCTTTTCTTCACCTTTGTCACTCTTTTCTTTATTTGAACCAATGCACCCATTAGCATAATTAAAATGAAAAGATGGGCCAGAAAGCTTACTTGGTGTGGTTTTTTCTGCCACAACCCCTGGACTCTCGATCTCTCCATTATCGACGCCTTTTGTTTGACATTCCTCATAACTGGGTCACACTCTTCAGCATTATGGTTTTGCAGTACTCTCTTGGGTTAACCTCAATGTTGCTTGGGAATTTACCCTTTTCAAGGGCATTGACTACGCTGGTGATTTGTTCTATCTGAACCTCCATGTTCTCCAGCGTAGTGTCATGGCCACTCACCGTTGTGGCAAGGGTCGTGATGGTCGTCTGCAAGTACTAGTTCACTCATTTCTACTCTTTAATGAAGGTTCCAATCATGTCTTCCAAGTTTGATTTTTTTCTCTTGGTTCGATGTTCCTGCTAACCCATGTGGCTGCAAAACATTTTTTTGGTTAGCATAAGAGAAATTTCCGTGATTATGCAAACTTGGATAGTAAAAGTTTGAAAGATTCTGGTTCTTATGGCCATGATACCCATATCCTCTATTTTGCACATACTGGCACTGCTCGACAGATTGTTCCTCCACGCTCTTCAAATTCAACGCTGAAAGTGAGGCGATCAACTGATTGGCTCCTGCAGTAGACAATTTATTCAAAGAATTAGTTAATGATGCCTTTTATCCTTTAACTGCACTCACCTCATCTATCTCATAGATTCCTGACGCGAGCTTGTCGAGAGCTTGTCAAATTACAATTTATAAACCAATCCTAAGCTACTTGTAGCATTGAGTGGATCAGGTCGATCTCAAGGAATCGAATATCAATTTCTCAAATTAAATTTGTAAAGGAGAAAACTAATAAAAAGGGGAGTTTTATGTTTTTATAAATAAAATAAAACATAAGCAAATAAAAATAAAGATAGATCGAATCTTACCAAAATCCAATTCACAGGTACAGATTTATCCAATTGCAAAATCGATCATAGGCATACAAAACGTTTTAACTTAATCATGCAAGCACTTGGTCAACTTATTAGGAACCCCAAAAAGCAACAAATCCCTTAAAATCATCAACTCTAACAAACGTCAAAGTTAATGCTAATTACCTAAATAATTTGGCACGAAACTGTTCCAAATTATTTAGATAAAAATATTAAGTACTTTGGAAAGACCAAGACAAACCGGTTAGATAAAATAACTTCAACCTAACCAAGATGTTCCTTTAATTCCTAGAATTAAACATGCAAGCTATGCAATTATAGAAACCCATAAAACACACACATGTAATAATCCTAATGCTACAAGGTTCAATCAACACAACAATTATGGATCATGCATCATGAATAGTAATCAAGCATATAAAGCGATCGATGCATCAATTCAATAAAAAATACATGCTCATAAAATAAATATAGTAATCAAAGAACACTTGCAATTATAAGAAAACTACATTAAAGTTTGAGTCTCACAACATTGCAATTGGCTACACTGACCTATGAATTTGAACACTTACCTTAGCCGCTCATCATGATGATGTAGCCAAGGTGCGTCATTGGTTCAATATAGTGCTAAAATAAAAGTAAAGGAAAAGGGAGAAAAACTCTAAAAACTATTGTCTAGAAATATTACACTCAACTGTCCAAAAGAATGCTTCAATAGCCTTGAAGTAGACAACTTGCACAAGTAAGAAACCATAAATTCTAGAAAGATATTTTCCCAAAAACAATTAAGAAATAATATTCAAATTAAATTAAATAATTTTCTATCTTACAAAATTCTGGAAAATACATCCAAAAATCGAAAATCCTTTCCTAAATTCTCAAAACAAACATAGAAGGTTGCAAATAAGAAAAGTTTCTGAATTGCACAGTCTTTAGTATTTTGCCAATAACGTCTTCTCTAAACCTTGGATCGATGTGATCTTTATATGGCTCGAACGATATTTCAAAGAGCTTTAAAATGGTTTCTAATTTGGCAATATGCCCAAACTTAATCAGCAAGATAATGAGAACGAAAGTTGGCACAAAGCATTCTCGAGTACGGTAGTTTTCCAGCAGGCATTAATCACTCAAAATATCATAACTTTCATAATATTTAGTAGAATGTAATGAGTCTTATACCGTTGGAAAGATAATTCAATAAGCTTCGATTTGACACTAAATTTGAATATATTTTCATCTCAAAATATCATAATATGATCGGTCAAATATGGTATAGAAATTTTGTTGATCAAATCACCTCTGATTTGGTCCGAATTAATTTCAAAATGTTGCAAACTCTCCAAAACACGTAAATTGCTCGAATCTCTAAAAAATAATAATAAAACACATAAAATCCTTCTAACTAACAAGAAATAAGTGTGATTAAATAGGACTTTATAGGTCTCATCAATTCCTGCAGCAGATCTTGAAGAAGATGAACAGTCTGATGGCCATTGATAGCTTGTGGTAGTTATTTCCTCCAACAAAGCATGTGTCTCATCTACAGTCTTCGTTAGAATACTCCCTCCTACACTCGTATCAAGAATGGTCTTAATACTTGCAAATAATCCATTATAAAATAATTGTATATGTAGCCAATCTGGATAGTTGTGTTGAGGGAATTTTCCTCAACATCTCCTTGTATCTTTCCCAGCTTTCATACAATTGTTCTCCATCGAGCTGGCGAAATGTACCAATCTTCACCCTCAGCTTCGTCATTTTTGCTTGGAGGACAAACTTCGTTAGGAAGGCCTGGGCAACCTCGTCCCATGAAGATATGCTACCCGACTTCAGGGATTCGAGCTAGTCCTTTGCTTTGTCTTGCAACGAGAAAGGAAATAATCTCAATCTAATAGCATTAGTAGAAACCCATTTAACTTTACTGTGCCATAGATCTCAAGGAAAGATTTGAGATGTGAATTTGGGTCTTTAGACGGATGCCCTTTGAATGAGTTGTCCCCCACCATTTGAATTTGCCCCGTCTTCAACTCAAAGTTGTTCGCTTGGATGGGTGCATGCACAATCCCGGAATGGTCCGTGGGGTATATGAGCTGGAAATAGTCACAGATTGGCTTCCTCTCCTCCTACGCTGTTTTGCGATAGTTATTTCCTTGCCTCATGCAAGTCTTGTCAATCTCAAGATCTAAAAGCAAAAGATCAGACCCTTTATCACTACGCAAAACAAAACCAAACAAAAATAAAAGAAAAAAAAACACAAAAACAAAAAAAAACAAGCAAACGCACACAAATATATACAAGAAAATCACAAAAACAACCCTAAATTAATTCCTCCTATTTTCTTCCTAATATTAATCCACTTAAAAAAAAAAACTTTGCCGTTTCTCTGGCAACAGTGCCAAAAACTTGTTCGGGATACACGCAAGTACACGCGAGATTGAGTAATATAAAACGGTAAGAATTACCGAGTATCGAATCCTCAGGGAAGCAAAAATGGAAGTTTTTTTTCTTTAGTTGACTAATTATCAAGAAAACTCACAATTGGAATTATTTAAGGCAAGAACTAAATAAAATAAATGTTTGGAAATTAAATACAATCTAGAAAGGAAGTAAAGGTTGGAGATACCAAATTAAGAGAGAGTTTAGGAGATCGAGAACTAATTAGGTTGCAATTATGGGAATTGGATACGACATTTAATTAATCTTGCTAATTTCATAAACCTAGAGCTAAACCGGTCGAATTCTCCTGTCGGTCTCATTCGAACACACTAATTACTCGCTTGCCTAAGTGTCCTTAGCGCTAATTGATTAATTGATTACAATTAAGTCTGCTCATATTAAGTCTCACCCGTCAATTGTTAATCCTATGTCACTTAGGCAATTTTAGGGTGTTAATTGGATTAGTTTGATCCTAAATTTCCTCTGTCGAGCTCAATTTAAGACTAGGATCAACTAATTAATGACCAATTAATTAGAGAAAATAAGAACAGTCCAATTAAATGAAATTAAACAAGTAATTAAATGGCAATAAACACAATTAAACCATAATTACAAACCTAAAGTGCTCTTAACCCCTAAACAACTAGAATTAGCCCATAAAAGACATTAAACACTACATCAAACACTGTCTTAAAGCCCTAGGATACATGAATTAAAGATTGAGAACAGAAAACTCGACTCGTTGTTGCCGTAATCTCGACTCCTACCTCGATTCCCACAATTCTAAGCATCGAAATCCACTCCGGAGCACCTCCAATCATGCTCCACGGGTCCACAGAAGGTAAGTTATTGGACTTTGGGCCAAAAATCGTAAATTGGTCTCCCCAAAATAAGTTTCGAAATGCTGAATATATAGCAGGCCTCGACATAGCGTCGAGACGCTATGCCGAGGCACTAGGCACAGTGGCTTAACGCTATGGGAAACGTCCCGTTTAACTAACACCCACGTCCTTCAACGTCAAGACGCTGAGGGCAATGTCGAGATGCTTCGGACGCAAATCCTCGCACGTGCCTTTCCCTAGCGTCGAAATGCCATAAGACAACGTCTCGACGCTAGCTCTCGGGTTTTCAACATAATGGACAACGTCTCAATGCTATTTTGAGTCCTTTTAAGCTCATGTTCTCCATACTTAGCTCCATTTTGAGTCCTTTTAAGCTCCACAATACACCCGATGCTTCAAATTCATCATCTTTAGTTCAAATTGCTCATTTTCTTGAAATATGCAAAATATCAAGATAAAATCTCACAATTACACACAAAATTAGTAAGTAAACAAGCCTAAATATAGCACTAAATTAGTGCTATCACTTGGCCATTAGGTTGTACATGGGAGTTTTTTTAGGATGAATGGAGTTTTAGTGTTTGCGCTTCCTTTCAAGTTTAGTCGATGGAGCTTTTTGCTTCCTTTTGCAATTCATGGCTTGAGTTGCATGTCAAGAACATTCAAGTAGGATTGATTATCCTATCTTGTGGAATGTTCGACTCTTAAGAAAGAACTTGTTCTTTGTTTGAAGAGCTTTGATCTTAAGGAAATCCAGTATCTAACCTAATTCTTAGGGTTAAAATTGAATGGATTTGAGGGTTTTAGTATTTGTTAATTAGGGATTCACATAACCAAAGGGTTCCTAATTACAAATCACTAGGGTTTTCACATAATTTGATATCAAAACCAGATTCTAGATTCGACCAATCCTTCTTTTGTTTTTTTCTCATGTATATTTTGAATTTATTTGCTTCCTAAATTATTGTCTCTTTTATTAAAACAAAAATTGTTTGCAATTAGCTTGATTTGTGTGCTTAATTCATATATTTGTAAAATTTTATTGTGTTATTTCATGCTTACAATCTTGTTATAATTTTACTGAAATTGATCACATTGATAAGAGGTTTCTAACAAGCCTGATTTCATCTAATTCGAAGTGTTGTAGCCTAAGATATATTGTTTTCTTTGAATTTTCAATAGATGGAAATTTCTGCTGCATTTGCAGTTTCTTTGAAAAAATATTTTCTCTGTAATTCGAACATCAAATTGCACCAAATCTGAGCCTAAACTGTAGAAAATTGAATCAGCTTTGTGGGCATAAATTTTTTGTTCTAAAATATCGTATATTTTGGAAGAATGTTTTTAATACAATCTGCTCGATTTGGAAATTTTTTGAAATTCTACTAACACTTTAAATGCACCATCCGATGGAATTTTGAGACCAAATTTTGATTATAGGTCCGAATACCTCTCAAGAAAAAAATTCTAAAATATGTTTCATGGAACTGACCAAAAAAGCCATGAGCCGCTCATATACATCCAACTGCTCGATAGCAGTTTTCTGCATTGGTTTTCTATTTTGCAATTTTTTTTCTTACTTAACCTTTTTTTATTTGAATTTTAAGTTCATAGAAGTGTTCTACAATCCTTATGCTTTGATTTGACATTAACTTCACTCAATTCTGAGAGCATTGCAAATTTTTTTGAAATTACTAAATTTCCCTTGCAGCAAAAAACTTAGCTACTAAATTCCTAGTTCTTAGATTTTTTATCAAGGTAGGGTAATTTCCTTCAAATTGTTTGTGTGAAATTGTGCATGATATTTTTCCTATTGATCTTCCATTCGAAATACTTGCAAGTAGTGAGTTTGTTAGTATTGATTCTTTTTGTTTATTTCTTTGTTTCCATTGGCTTATCCTTTACATCTTATTTCTTTGTTTCCTTGCTTTTCCTTGAATATTTTCTAGTAGTTTTTCCTTTTCTTTGTTCATCTTGCATAATTCCTTGAATCTTGAATCTTAAATTCTTGATTCTAGATATCGTATTTTCATTATTTCTTGTCTAGTTTGTTATTTCTTGAACATGAGGTTCTTGATTACTACTTTTCTTATTTATGTTGGTTCTACATGTTTCTTTGTTTGAGTGTCAATACTTCACATCAATCTTGCTTTTATGTTCAAGACTTGCTCCTTAAGTATGTGATATTGCAAACTCTTGGCTACTTGTTTCCTATTTTGAGAGAGGTTACATTTTTGTAAGGGAGTGTTTCCTCTTTGAGTTAAACACAAGTGACCATTCAACTTTTGAGAGAAACACGTGAGGGAGTAATTGTGATGTCAAATTTTCTTTATGCTAACATCTTTAAGAAGAGCTCTAAGGAATGACCATAATGTTGATCGAAACAAGCCTCCATTATTCTTGGGAGTATTTCAAATCTAGGGTAGTACCTTCTTTGGGGAGAGAAAATTGATGCCATATTTGATCACCACTACTATAGCGAAAAAGGAAAGATGAAACTTGTCATCTCTTCATTTGAGGATTATGCCCTAACATGGTAGAATATTTTGGTGTCAAAAAGGAGGAAGAGTGGGAATCATGCTATACCCTAATGGGAAGAAATCAAGCTTCTAATGAGGAAGTGTTTTGTTCTTAAGTCTTACTACAAATTACAAACTTTGAAATAAGGGAGCAAAAGTGTGGAAAAATACTACTAAGAGATGCTCCTATTAATTGAGGAGATTAATTTATACGAAGATGAAGAAGTTACCATGGATCGATTCTACCAAGGACCTAATGTGAAGATTGCCAAGATGATTGTGTCGAAAGAGAAGAAATTCTACCTTGTGAGGATTTGGAAGGGATGGTGCACATTGCCATCAAGATAGAAAGGAAACTCTAAAGGAAACTTTCAAGGTACACTAAATCTAAGTCTTGTTCCAATATCAACACATTTTTCGAAAGGGTTTGTTGGCCCTACCATATATAAGCATGTTGATAAGGTAGAAAGTAGTAAAGCGAAGCTTGCTAATGTTGTACCGATGCATGATAATGATATTTTGCCTAGTAGATCATTAGATAGCAAGAAATCACATGATTGTAATCCTACTACTGTTGTTATGCCATTTATTTCTGGAGAAGCGTGTATTAATAGTAGTGGAGTAGAAAAAGTAGATGGTAATGAGCTTGAAACTAGAGTACTTTGCAATGACATAGTTAATACATTAGGTCACAAAGTAACATGTGATCCTACACTTGTATCATTGCTCCCAAGAGAAGTAAAACTTGATGTGTATGAGTTGGAAAACAAAAGGCATGAGATCGAGAAAAAAACAATAGAAATATATGAAAAAGAAAAGTGCGAAAACACGGATGAGAGAGAAAAGCAAGTGAGTAGTACTTGATCTAGAGATGAAAATGAGAGAAAAGCCTGTTGTGATTTATGTCATAAAGTCTCGTAATTAATTATTTATTAATAATTAATAATTATTTTAATTATTTTATTTATAATATAATATTATCCATTATATGAAAAATATAAGGTTATTAGTGTAATCTTGAACAGTA
This sequence comes from Trichosanthes truncata, assembly GCA_033996785.1. Lineage (NCBI taxonomy): Eukaryota > Viridiplantae > Streptophyta > Magnoliopsida > Cucurbitales > Cucurbitaceae > Trichosanthes > Trichosanthes truncata. The sequence goes on along the minus strand of JAWPNB010000003.1, from coordinate 21,270,824 downwards.
TGTGGTTAGCATACAAGAGGATCATGTTCAAGAAATAACCTAAAAGGTCATAATATATGGATAAGGTTAGGTGCCTTATCCTGGAAACACTATTGATACAACCCACTTTGTAATAGTTACAAATGATTTGATCCAAATCGTTCATGTGGAGACATGTGAGTGAGGGTATCTTATACAATGAGTTTGTATAAGATTGGACCATGAAATATTTTATCTCTCTTTATAAATCCATGAATTAAGAAGATTAATATTTCATCAGAATGATTATATGCGACTCAATCTTAATCCTAAGTGAGTTATGATCAACTCTTGCATGTGAGGGCTTGTTCTTTATTTTGCATGGGTGACAGTGATTTTTGTCGCCGATTCAATAAGCTAATCATTTTGGGACTTGACCAAATAGGGAGCTGGGAACATAATCTCACAAGATGAAATTCACCCCTTCCCATATAGGATAAATAGATGAGTAGTTCCCTTAAGTGCTGATTTCGAGACTTGAACAATGGGGCCTCACCCTCTCATTTCTCGAGAGGGACTTAGTTTATGGTTGGATCATAAACAAATTGTTCATTAGAGGATCAATGGTACTTAAGGTATAAGATGTAATTACAGGGGTAAAACGAACTTTTGACCCAGCTGTAATTACGAACAACTCGTGAAGGATCGACAGTGATTACATCCATGGACACAACTTGTCTTACAGTTCATAAGAGTGAAACTCTAGGTCTATAATAGAGTAACCCTAGAGTTAATGAATGAAAATTGATTAATTAAAGAGTTTAATTAATTAATTTTGCATAATTGGAGCTTATAATATGTAGGTCCATAAGGTCCTCTTGCTAGCTCATACGAACAATTAGGGATCAACTATGTTGAAAGAAAACTTTAAACATTCAAATTAATATTTAATATGTTTGATATATTAAATGAGAGAAAACATATTTATTATATTTGATACATTAAATATAAAATAAAATTATTAATGTATTAAGATACAAATACATATATAATTTGAATGAAATTCAAATAAGAAAATATATATTTGGAGAATTTGAAATATTTGAATGAGATTCAAATAGTTTAAATATATATTTTAATATTAGATATTAAAATATATATATTATTTAATTAAGGCAAAGTTTTGTCCTTGGTGGTCACTATAAATAGGACCTTTATGGGTTAAGCAAATGGGGGCCTCCTCCCTTAAGAGAAAAGAGTTCTCTCAATTCTCCCATCAATTCTTTCCCTCTTTCAATGAGGCTCCCACAAGCCTTGGTCATGTGTTCGAGTCGCGGCAAGTAGGTTTTGTGGAATTGGAGGTTCAACCTCGTTAGAGTTGGAGAAAGAAGATTCAAGAAATCTCCATAACATTTCAAGGTATGGTTTATGCTTAACCTTTGTACTTTTACATTAATTCTAAATAAACTCAAATCGATTATAGCTTCCGTTGTGGGTTTAATGTGATTATTCCTTTCAAAGCTAAGAATGTATGATAATTCTCATTCATTAGGATTATTTAACCCTAAAACTAAGTTGTTCTTGCCATTTTTGCATATTTTGTCAAACAACGAGCAAGCTAAAAATAACATTTATAAGATAAACTCATGTAAGCTTGTCGGAGTATGGAAAAAGAAGAAATAAGTTGAAAAAATAATGGAAAGTTGGCTAAATTGTTGTTTTTGTGCAGATTTGAAGCAATGAAGAGAATGCAAATGAAATGCAATTGCATTTCCTTGAGAAAGCAAGGTGGTGAACAAGAGGAAAAATGCAATTGCATTTTCTAGACTTATCATTCATTGCAGAAAACAAGGAAATATTCCAAGATCCACGGGATTTGCTCGATTTCTGAGAGAATCTCCAGCCTAATATCACGCCCCAAGTTTACCCAAGAATTAAGGAGCCCCAAGATGGATAACAAAGCCTCAGAATCTCTATACAAGGATGAGGAGGAATGAAGAGGGGGATATTCGGTCATATACACTGTTTTTTTGGGCTTTTCTTCTAGTTTTTATTTTCGGACAGCAAGCTGCAGTTACGACTCCTTTCTTTTCCAGCATTTCATTCTTGTATTTTTTCTCTTTAAATTCTGAGTTTCATCCCTCCTCAACGAAGGTTCGAGGAGGTAAAGATCTAATTGCCCGTGAAGAAATTTTGGTTCAATCAAAGCAAGGAATTTCCATGAGCTTTGTTACTCTGTTTTGTTCAATTCCATTCTGTTTTAATCCTTAATTTTCTACTCGATTTTAGTTATAAAGTTGGTCTCTGTTTAATCCAATTTTCTTGTATGAACAATTGAATCCTGGGTTTCGATTTCCTTCTCTCTATTAATAAGCTTGTTAATTTAATTTCTAGAATTTTCATTTCCACACTGTTTGAATTTTCTTGTATTTTCAGTTTTGAAATTCTTGCAGTATCTTGGAAGCTTTTTTTTTGTTAACTTTTGGAAGAATTATTTAAAAGTATTCAATTCTAGGTTTGAGACTTTTTCTTAACTCTAAAGAAAAGATAGAATTATTTGTTTTTGTCGAAATTCTGGTCTCAAGTTTTAAAAGCATTATCTTGAAAGCTTCGTTTTTTTTTTTAATATATATATTTCCTTTGTGAATGTTTCAAGTGCAGGATTAGTTTAATGTCAAAGTATTCTTAAATAATTTAGATTGGCTGCCTTATAATTTTGAAATTTTATTTTCTTTTATTTGATTGATTAAATATGAGACTTATAGCATTTAAATGGTGGGTCTTTAATTCTTTCATAATGAGCTAATTCTTCTTTAGGGATTCAAGTTAGTGAATGCCCTAGAGGAGAGATGTGAAGCGTAAAGGCATGTTCAACTGGTTAACACTCGAGATTTTGTTTGTTTTTATTGAAATAATGTGGATGAACCTAGTCGGTCAACTAGTGATTGCTTGTCAAGCTTAAACTTAATATCGAAAGGGTTAAGGAAAAGTGGATGTCACAAAAGCAATGGAGGAAAAGGTTTAGAAATAAGTCCTGAACATCGACCCTAGACATAGGGCGAGACTCCAAAACCGCTAGAACTGTGCATGAAACTATCTAAGTTAGATTAGCCTTTGAAATATAGGTTAATCACTTAACCTCCTAAAGATTTTGAAGCAAAATTGAATAGGAGTCAAATTCGGTTTACTTAGTTCTCTTGTGTTAACTATGATTGCAATTGCATTTTTAGTGACATTTCCTTCCAAAAGGGCATAAGCAACTTGGATCCCATTTTTCTTAACTATTGACTTTTCGTTAATTTTTATTACTAAAATCAACTTATCAAGCATTTTTAAACCATTGGTTACCGCAATTGAATTTTGCAATCAATTTTGTGTCAACTTAGTAAATTTTGTTACAACCCAATCCCTTGGGTACGAGACTCTGGAGTACTTCCAATTTTCTTTATTACTTCAATCACGTGCACTTGCATGTAGCATATCCGATCAATGTGGCTCTGAAAACTTGTGAGGACAAATATTTCTTGATTTCAACACAAAACATTCTTAAACTTTTTGATAAAACAGTTTGTTTTTTGACAAGTGAGCTTCAACCAACTTTGCCTAGTTTTTCTTTTGAGTTTTTGCAGGTTGTTAAAGCATTGATCATGAAGCAAAACTCAAAGATTGGCCCTAATTCTTCCTATGATTGCAAGTTGCATGAGAATTTGATTGACCATGATGCTTTTCAAAATAGATGGAGTTCAAGAAGAGATGAGCCTTTGACATCTCATGATTATGAAGTTACTTTACAAGAGAGACCATCCAAGATAAATCTAAGAAGAGTCACACCATCTTCTTCTCATGACTTTAAAACTGCTTTACACTGTATTAATTTATGTTGAGGGAATTACAAATAACAGGGGGAAAATGGAGTAAATATTGAGATAGATATTGAGAAACAAACACATAAACAATTAGGTTGAGGCGCGGGTATCTCGCTCTCTTTAAGGAGATTCAAGCCATCTGAGGTGTATATTAATTTATCAACAACCGGTGCAGCAGTACTTCTCTGGCCTGTCCCCTCCAGGATACAACAACCCAACTGAAACGTTGTGTAGCTCAAACCACTCTGCACTATGAGGTTGAGCTCAAAGCTCCACAACAAAGAACACCCTTCTTTTGGTCAATTGCTCTTAAAAGAGCAAAGTAGAGAAATATGAGAATTTAGAGAGAAGTGAAGATTGAAAATGTTGTGTGTTGAAAGTGTTTGTGAGAGTGGTATTTATAGTATTTTTTAGATCTAGAAAATAAATACACAATTAAATTTGTTAAACTTTTAACATCTCACAAATACGTTTTTTCTATTTAAAAGAATAAAAAACTCAAATTTCTATTAACTCAAAAGAAACTCATATTTAAAAAACTATTAAATATTAAAATGTTACAACAATTTAGATTCGAGGACGAATTCTTCAATGAGGAGAGGATGATATGAACCACCCGAGACATCAAATTGTTATTTTACAATTTTGATGTAATTTTATTATTTTTCAATTTTATCCTTTTTTACGACATTTTAAGTAGGAATATTTTTGTCATTTTGCTATGATCAATGATGTGGCATTTAGGGTTTGGGAAACTATCTAAAGCTTGGCCATTAGGTTGTACAAGGGAGTTTTTTACGATGAATAGAGTTTTAGTGTTCACACTTCCTTTCAAGTTTAACCAAGAGAGCTCCTTGTTTCCTTTTACAATTCATGACTTGAGTTGCATGTCAAGAACATTCAAGTAGGATTGATCGTTGTTTCTTGTGGAGTGTTCGACTCTTAGGCAAGAACTTGTTTTTTGTCTGAAGAGCTTTGATCTTAAGGCAATCTAGTGTCTAACCTAATCCTTAGGGTTGAAATCAAATGGATTTGAGGGTTGTAGTATTTGTTAATTAAGGGTTCACATAACCAAAGGGTTCCTAATTACAAATCACTAGAGTTTTCACATCAGAAAGAGTAGTTCAAAAAATTAAATAACTGTTATTGTAATTAAAAAATAATAGTAACTCATGGGGTTAAACAATAAATCTTACTATGTCACTAAGCCCAACCCTTGAAACAAACACTAGTTTAGATAGCCTAACCCACTCTAAGTCCTAACCCTTGAAACGACACCCCTTAGAGATATGTGGTTAGTGACTTTGGTGAAAAGTCTAGATTCACGTAGCATGAGGTTAAAAAGCTTTAGTTTTTATGTGCTATATATGTCAACTTAGATTTATTTTTTTTTTAGCTTGTCTAACTTTGTGGTTTGTTGATCTATAAAATTTAATGCTTAAATCAAAGAGTTAGCTTTACTAGGAGACAAACAAATCTAATTAAATATATGAATTCAATTTTGAACTTTTATGCATGCCCATATTTTAGAGTCATATCTACTATTTAGTTCCTATAGTCTCAAAAGATTGTAATAAACTCTCAAACTTACAAACTTGTATATAATAGATCACTATCGATAATTTCATTAATTTAACACTAGTGCTAGTGCCCTCAAACACTTAAAGCTAACAGAAATTAGCCTAGTAGCACGACTGGCATGGGGCAAATTTTTAATTTTTTTTTTTTCATTTTGTAAACAAAATTAATATTTATTATTTTAATTTGGATAATTGTAACGGGTGGCAAAATTTGTTGTCATATTTGCAAATATGTCACAAAAATAAATAATTTGTGCAAATATGACAATTTTTAAAATTTTCAGGTCTATCATGGCCCCCTGAGTTGAGTTGAGTTGAGTTGGGTTTTAAACCCAACTCACCGTTTGGCCCATGGAAAAATTAACTCCCCACAAAAAAACTCAACTCTACCGACTTGCTACAGTGTTAGGATATTAAGTCCACTGACTTGTACAATAACCCTATTAACATATTTTATCATCTCTTCTCCAACGACCGGTGGCCACCTCCGGCCATCAGTGGTGACCTTCTTCGGTTACCGACGGCCACCTTCGGCGATCACCGGCGACCAACAGCCATCTCATACAACCAACGACCACCGCCGACGACCTTCTCTAATGTCCGACGGCTATATGCAGCAACTGACAACCACTGCCGACTACCTTCTCCAACGATCAACAGCAATCGTTGGCGACCATATTCAGTAATCAACGTTCACCGCCTCACCGTCTCCAATGACTATCCCCTGTGACAGCATGTATTTATGCTATCTTATTTCCTATTATTTATGCTAGTTTTGTGTTTATTTTGTGAGATTTTATGCCTATTTCTCTTAATTTTGTAGAAACCGAGCTTGAGGAGAAAAACCAAGTATTTGAGAATATTTTGGTGGATATTGAAGCCTTTTGAAGCTTAATTGAAAATTCAAGAATATTAAAGATGTTATTTGAGCATAAGGCACGTTCCGGGAGATTCTACATTGAATCACGGTTCCAACGCATCGAACTGGAGGTCATTCGGACACCCGAGCGAAGAGATATAGCAAAAATGGCCAGTGCTGTCTGTAGGGTAACGTCGAGACGCTGTCTATAGCGTCGCGACGCTACGAAAATGCAAAAAACGCGCGGAAATCATTTTTTGCAGCGTTGAGACGCTGCATCGAGATTTTCTATAAAAGAGTCATTTTTTGCGCCGTTTTGGGAGGTCAATCCGAGAGTTGGAGCCCTAATCTCAATTCCAAGCTAAAATTGAAGGTTTAGGGAGCAATTGGGAGCGTTTGTGGAACATTTTTGAAGATCCAAAGCTCGAGGAACGTGGAGATCACGACAGGAACGCGAGATTGACCATTGTTTGCTAATTTCTTCCTTTTTCTTTAGTTTTAGTTTATGTTTTGTGGCTGTAAATTAGGAACTTAGAGGTTAATTGTATTAATATTATTAGTATCTTTGTTCCTAATACTTGGAGTTTTGATGTAGCCATTAGACTTGAATTTTTTAATTGATTAAATACATTGATTGAATGTTTTTTGTTTCATTCATGCTTTTATGTATTTAATGCTTATAATCTCTTGATCAAAGATTATTTGCTTTGTTGGTCTGAATTTGTGCTTGAAAAAGTATGGTTTAGGCTAGAACTTAATTGCATGACTATTTGTAAATTCTTGCATGAAAGTGGAGAATTCTCTTAGAAGCCCTTAAAAGAAGTTGCTTAAAGCCTTGCATGTTATTAAAATCTAGATAGAGATATTAGGTTTATAACATTGCATGAGAGTTAATTGTGCTTGAAAGAGTCAGTTAACACCCTCACTTTTTTGGCTTATGGAATATTTGCATGACAAATCTTTGTAGTTTTCGCTGTAAGTCTAATTGGTGAAAATGATTCCCTAGGATATCTCTCTCCTATTGTGTCTCCATTTATCTTTTGCTTACTAGGTTAGCTATTTAGTTTAGCTTGTTTGCATTTGATTTCTTTCTCTAAATAAAGTTAAGTGAGAGTATTTAGGTATATAAATATATTTGATAGAGCCTTCAACAAGCTCTTTATCAGCCTGCAACAATTTCCAGCGACCGACAACATTCTCATGGTTCAAAATAATATGAAATGCACATGTACTTAGTTGATCTGGCTCTCTGCTCCAACAATCTTTCTTCGAACATACGAACTCGACCCATTGTTGGCCATTACTTAAATTTTGTGAACCATAATTATGTTGTGTGAATCATGTAAATAGGCCCTTGATGACCTACTAATATTTTGTGAATATTCTACTCCTAGATAACACTAATGTTGAAATATATTGTCATTTTCTTGTCACTTGAAAAAGTAAAATATTGGCATTCTCTTTTCCAAAGATGTTCAATTTAGTACGTGTTTAAACAAATGTAAACAAACAATGTTCCTTTGCAAAAAAGAAAAAAAAAAGAATACATAATGGTCAATCTATTTTTTAAAACAAAAACTCCCTCATAATGAAGACCTTGTTAGTGATTGAAAAAGATCATAATAAGGTCCTCATTTGTAAGTTTCAAAGAAGTGCAATGTGTGTTTAGAAAATGAAACCTTAGATTTCTATATTTTGATAGAAGTTCAATTTGTGTTTAAAGAAAAAAAAAATACAGGTATATTGCCTTTTTTTTCATTCATCAATTGCTATTTGTTGTTAGAAAGAATACAACATTTGATTTCTATAAATTGAAAGAAATTCAATGTGTAATGCAAATATTTGATTTCTATAAATTGAAAGAAGTTCAATGTGTAGCAGAAAGAGAAAACAATGCTACATTGCCTATAGTTTGGAAGAAGTCAATTTCTAAACAAAAAAAGATAAAGAATGATTTTTTTTTTTAAAAAAAAATCAATGTTGAAATATATATATTTTTTAAGTGGACATCTGAATTAAGTGTTGGAAAGTTGGGAAAATATGTTTCTAGATGAATGATTTGAAAAAATAAAAATAGAAACAAAAACAGTCAGCTAAAAATCAGTCTACTTAGAGTTACAAAAAACTGCACTAGATACCCCTAGCAACTCAACTCAACTCAACTCTACACCCCAAACACAGACTTATGAACTCAATGATAAACTAACTATACCCAACTCAACTCAACTCTGCGCACCAAACGCCACCTTATAAGACACTGTATCACTGATATACCATTTTTATAGTCGATCACTAATATACCATTTTTATATCTATCACTGATAGATGTCTATCACTAACCAACTATTTTTATGTATATTGCTGATAAACAATTTTTATGTCTATTGTTGATAGACCATTAATATGTCCATCAATGATAGTTTTTTGTTGGTATAGACTATTTTTATGTCTATTAACAACAATTTTTACGTGTTTGATAGATTATTTTTTATGTGTATCATTAATAGAACATTTTCATGTTTATATCGATTGACCATTTCTAAATCTATCAATGATAAATTTCTATCATTGATACACATTTATCACTGATAGACAAAAAAAATAGTATATTAGTGATACATTGCTATTAGTTATTTACTGTTATTTCTTATCAATTTTTTTTTTTTTTTGATATTAAGTTATCACTGATTTATTATTTTTAATCTATTCATGATATGGTGGTATATCAATGATAGACCAAATGAGCATGCAAACAATCACTAAAAGAAAGAAAGAAAGGTCAAATATCATTTATGTACCTTTTTTAATCCTATTGATATAGTATATCAGTGATAGAATTAATAGCGCTAGCAAATAAGCATGTTAACTATCACAAATTGAAAATGAAAGTTAAATGCCACTTATATACCATTTTTTTTCCTATTGATAAGATATATCAGCTATAGCCCTAATAGCAAATAAGCATCAAACAACAATTGGTACAAACTAAGTGAAATATTACTTATATATTATTTTTTATTCTATTGATATAGTTATTAACGATATACCTAATAGTAAATGAGCATGCAAATAATTATTGATAGATAACAAATCTAAATATTACTAATAACCTTTTTTGTATTTATTGACATGATATATCGACCATAGACCTAATAACAAATGAGTACGCAAACAATCACCGATAGAAAACAAAAGTTAAATACCAAAAATTTATCTGTTTTTTAATCTATTGATATGATAATTCAATGATAGACCTCACAAATGAGCATGCAAATAATTATTGATAGATAACAAATCTAAATATTACTAATAACCTTTTTTGTATTTATTGACATGATATATCGACCATAGACCTAATAACAAATGAGTACGCAAACAATCACCGATAGAAAACAAAAGTTAAATACCAAAAATTTATCTGTTTTTTAATCTATTGATATGATAATTCAATGATAGACCTCACAAATGAGCAAGCAAACAATCATGGATAGATTTTTTTTTTAAATATAACTGATATACTAGTTTTAATTCCATTGATATGGTATATAAATGATAGATCTAATAACAAAAGAGCATATAAATAATCATAGCATAAAATAAAAGCTCCTACGTTTCTTTTCTTTACAAATGGTACATGACTTACGAGGCGCGTGGCTAGGGCCTTCAATTTGGCGATGCTATGGAGACAATGTCAGACCAGAGTTTCTTAGGATCTTAGAAATTCTTAATTTCATGTTTTATGTATTGAGTATTTATTCATTTATTTGTAATTATTTAAAAGCTCTTCATTCATGAAGTTTTGTAATAAATATTTATTGGGATCCCGAATTCAAATATCTTGAATTTCAATCAGTTTTGTATTAATGAAATGTTTTTACTTGGTTTACCTAACTAGCTTCTAAATTTGCTTTCAAAAATTCTTATTATTGCATGCATGAAGTAGCGACCCTCAGAAAGGCCATCTAAGAAGTTGGGTCGTTCCACAAACTTTGAGATTCAATTTTATTCAATTATATATATAAATAAATATATATGTGTGTGTGTATGGCCATCTAAGAAGTTGGGTCGTTATACAAACTTTGAGATTCAATTATATATATATATATTTTGTGTGTGTGTGTGTGACATACAAACCTTAATGACAAAGCTAGAAAAGTTTGCTTCTTGCATATTTTCGTGAGGATTGAATCATCAATAAACAATATAATAATCTAAGAAGAGTGATAGGCAGTAGAAAAAATTACATACACATTACATACACATATTCCACAAACTGAAAAAAGAAAAAACAAAGTTAAAACAAAATCCTTAAAAAAAAAAAACAATAATAATAACATAAAAGAAACGAAACTCTTCTTCCTTAAAAAAAAAAAAAAAAAAAAAGAAAGAAAAAAAGGGAGACAATAAAATTTTTAAAAGAAAAGCATCAAACAACTAAACAAAGAAGAATTGCACAATGGAGATGGATTTAGGAGATGTTAATGGAAATAACTTTGTATGAAAAATTTCAGGATGTACCATAAATGTTTAATCACAATAGATCATAATCTATTATTTTGTTAATATACTTATTCAAATATGCATTAGATAGATATATTATTAAAATATGCATTAGTTAGTTGAAAAATTAGAAATCATATGCGTAGAAATTTTAAAACATTTATTCAAATATTGTATAATATAATAAATATATGTTTAAATTAAAAAGGATCGAAGGAAAAATCTTTAATGAGAAGTCTTTAAATTAAGAAGAGACAAAAGGAAAAATAAAAAGTTTCTCCCCTTTAAGACCCATTTAGATAGTATAAATATAGCAGGATATACCTGTGCTATTATGAAACCTTCATCAATTTTAGGAAAAAAATCAATTTTGACCTTAAACTTGGCAGGTTGTATCAATTTTAACCATGAACTTTCAATTTCATTAATTTAAACCTCAAACTTGGCAGCTTGTATTAATTTTAACCTTAAATTTTCTATTTCATCAATTTAAACTTCAAACTTGAATAAATATATCAATTTACACTATCGATTAAGTTTCTATTTCAATCATTGTTAGAAAGGTTTCCCACACATGCCCAAAGCCACGTGTTGCTCTATGATATATACTTGTTTTTTATTATTTTTTTTAATTTACCAAAAAATTAATTAAATCATTCTAGATCGGGTCATCACCATCATGAGAACTACGAACTTGACTCTCGAAAGTAGGACCCACACAAAAAATAGACTCTTTTGCTCCCCTTGTCTTTGGTGTCGATGCTAGTGACGACGAGTGTGAAGAAGATCCAGGCGGTAATGTCATTAAAGGCGGTAACAACCATGGCAGTTTCGTTGACTTCGATGGTGAGGAGTTTAAGCTAAACTAAAATGCGGGAGTAGGGAAGGCGGTAGTGGACAGAGTGACGCCCATGAACACAATGAACTGGTTGTAGCCGACCTTATCGGCCTCACCAACAGTCTTACGGAAGATTAAAGTGACATCAATGCTGGAAGGGAAGGGGACAAAAATTCTGACAATGGTGATTCCAAAAGCCCTACGTATGTTGCGGCAGATGGAGGACAAATCGAGCTCAAGGCGGACAAGAAATTTTTAAAAAAAATCAATATTGGCGACCGATTTAAGAATGAGAGTACTCCATTGAGGAAAAATATGGTGCAAATAAGCTTTGTTTCTACTAAAAGTTGATGGATCGAGTAGAATCCTGCCTTAAAATTGAAAAACCCTCAATTAATGAAATGAAAAAGCCAACAGAATCAGATAAGATAAGAAATGGAAAAAAGTCATGCTCTAAAATTGAAAAACATTATGCCGAGTCTACTCCAATTTTCTTTAGCAATTTTATTTTTTTAAAATAAAAACAAATACATATCTTTTATAGAGCAACATGTGGCTTTAGACATGTGAAGGAAACCTTTATAATAGGGATTGAAACGGAAACTTAACTGAGGGTGTAAATTGATACACTTATGCCAAGTTTGAGATTTAAATTGATGAAGTTGAAAGTTTAGGGTTAAAATTGATACAACCTGCTAAGTTTGAGGTTTAAATTGATGAAATTGAAAGCTCGGGGTTAAAATTGATACAACCTGCCATGTTTAGGGTAAAAAATTCCTCAATTTTATTATATATAGGACATACCTAAACAATTTGGAACATCAATATAAAATTGACACCCTAAAAAAATATAAGGCAATCACCTTTGTTTGTACCTTAAGTCGAGACTACCTATTAGACATAAAATTACAAGTTCATATACATTAAAAACATTATTTTTTTATATTGATGAGTGTTCGGGCCAGCTTACGCGCATCTCAACTAATCTCATTGAACAACCGCCTGACCCTACTACATTTGGTCTCATAATCTCCAACAAGAGTTGGCTATTTTCAATTGAAACTTTTAAAACCATATTGATTGAATTGTAACAAAAACTCAAACTATAAGGATTAAATTGAAACTTTCAAAATAATGGATACGTGATAAAAACTAAGTCAAAGACCATCATAACAAAATATGTAATTTATTGTATACTATATTAAGGTCCCTTCTAAAAAATTTGGTCTTAGCCCCATGTTGTCTTGAGTAGCCCTTGGTTGAGATGAAAGTGACAGTAGAGAAAGTATGGATGAATATAGAGATTAAAGTATTTAAAGATGTGTGCAACAATACCTTTTTTCCCTTTTGTCTAAACTTTCAAAAGTATAACCAAATTAAAACCTAACCATGTTCGTATTTTCAAAGTTATAGCTGCTTACGTTTGTAAACATTTTTCATTTATTATATCATAAGAACCAGCTAGTGCTAGAGGCTTTTATACTTATTTTCAAGTAACTTTCGGTTGAACACCATATTTTTCTGGCCACCATTTTGAACGTCGAGGACCGTCACTTAAAAGACTCCAATTCTATTTATAATTCCATGAGTGTTTAAAACCTTTGATAGTAGAATCGAATATGAAAGTCAAAGAGAGCATAGCTCAACTGACATATTGAATGTGTTAATGACCACGAAGTTTGTGGTTCAAATTCCCTACCCTTTATTGTGCTAAAAAAAAAAGAATCGAATATAAATTTTTTTTCTTAAAATACAACTATGTAATTATGCAATTAAGACTAGTCTAATTAACCTTAAGAAACAATTACATTGTAGCGGTCTTAGAAAGAGAGAGAGAATTACATAGTAGCCTAAAAAAGAGCAATAGAAGGGGCACTCTCCATCATAAGTTTCCTTGTGCCATTTAGCAAACCGAAAAAGCTGCAAATAAAAACAAAACCAATTATGTCACCAAATAGATATATGACCTATTTGAAATGACTTTTCGAGGGCTTAAAAATCCCTTTTGAGCACTTAAAAGCAAATTTAACGAGTGTTGCAATTCATCGATTCCACAATTTAGTTGCACAATTGATTTTAAACTTTAAAAAGTGTTGCAATTTTAACCCTTTGATAAGTTTTCGTTCCAAAAATCGTTAAAGAAAGTATTCTAATATGCATTTAATGAATCACAAATTATATTTATGGTAAAAAAAATTGATAAGGTGGTAGAGAAAAATGATATTAGAGCTAAAAAATTCTATTCTTAAAATTGTAGTTGAAAAAAAAAGAGAGAAAAAAGTTTAATTAATTATGTGAGGATAATTAATTTAATTTAAGGAAAAGAAAATTAGATAAAGAGGTGAAAGAAGAGTTGCACGTGTGAAGTATAAGGTGGAAATACTATATTGTTGGGTTTGATGAGGGTTTATTAATAAGTTAACTTCCTCTCTTGTGCGCCAAAATTAATGTGAAACCCATGATCTTTTCCTTATTTAGCCAATGTGAGATTTTGGTGGACCATCGATAGATCTCTACATGGTATGATATTGTCCACTTTGAAAATAAGCCCTCATAACTTTGTTTTTTGTTTCACCCAAAAGGCCTTAGTGTCCCTCACTTATAAATTCATGATCTTTCCCTTATCTAGCCAATATAGAATTTTGGTTGCACTCCCAACAATCCCAACATTTTCTCTCTTTCGCTTCACTTGCTCGGCTTTCTACATTGCTCTCTTCTCTCTTTGGTCTCGTCTGCTGCATTTTGACTTCGTCGGTTAGTATCCTCTGACCCTCATCTTCTGGATTAAGTTCTTTTATGCGGATTCTATCATGTTTTGCGATTTTGGGTTTCTTTTTTTCTTTACTTTGAATTCTAGTTTTGGAGGTTTTATACATTCCGAAATGTATAATGTTCATATATATTTATTTTCAGTTCTTTTATATCGGGTAGACCTCGATTTGAAACATTGGTAGAAAATGCTAGAAATCTAAGCCATAAGCTGATTTACGTGTTAGCTTATTTGCCTATTACAGATGTCCACTAGGTGAGGATGGGGACAAAGATGGCTTTTCCCTCTTTCATTTAATTTTTCATCCTCGCGAAATTCTCCATTCAATTTTGTGCGATTGAGATGGGGCCTCAATCCACAAGGATCAAGTTCTTTGCGGGAAATTCATGGGGATCGAGTTCTCTACTAGAAATTATTCTTGTTTAGTTTTTTTTTTTTAAAAATTAATGAATTCTTTTGAATTTTTTTTTATTAAATAGTTAATTTTCTATTGAAAATTTTCATGGTTAATTATTCTTGCTTAAAATATCCATTTAAAGAAAACTTTATTAAACCTTCAAATAAAAACAAAATAATATTAATTACATATCAAATTATATAATTATTCATATATAGTCCAAATGTTCAAACAAATAGTTCGAACATATCAAATTATTTGAGTTATTAAACAATACAACTTTAAATTTAAATATTATATATATAATGATAATAATAAAAATAAATTTTGTGTGTGATCAGTCTCGGCCGCCAAAATTGCTGGGATTTCTTTGGTGTTGGGCTTCTTCCCTTGCATTGCCTCTGCTGCATTTTCATTCTCTCGGTTAGTATCCTCTCCTCTGGCCCTCGTCTTCTGTAATCCTTAACTTCTTCTTTTATACGGAATAATGTATGATCCATGTTCTGTGATCAGCCTTATGATCTTAGATTATATTACCAAAATCTCTCACCTATCTAATTATCACATTTTCGTCTCAAAATTAATTTTTAATAGAACAAAAACCTCATTACACAATCATGGAACGAGCCGGTTTCCTTCGACAAGTTTGGTCTCATAATCTCCCGCAAGAGTTGGCCCTTCTCAATGCCTCTCTTTCCAAGTTTCCAGTGGTTGCTTTCGACAACGAGTTCCCTGGCTTTCTCCGATGCAGCCGGAGAGGTGTTCCAGAGGAACACTTCTATGAAGATTTGAAGTTCAATGTTAACCATTTGAAGCTTCTTCAACTTGGTCTCACTTTGGCCGATGAAAGTGGAAATGTTGGCATGACGTGGGAGTTCAATTTCAGTGATTTTGACGAAACTACTGACCTCCACAGCACTGCATCAATTGAATTCTTAAAAAACAAAGGGTTTGATTTCAAGAAACAAAGGAAAGAAGGAATCGCATCGCGAGAATTTCGACAAGCGTTTCTACCGATATGTTGCAGCAATCGGATCACCAAATGGATCACCTTCCATGGCTTCTACGATGTCGCTTACCTACTGAAGCTAATGATGATCAAAACCATGCCCGAATCCATGGCAATGTTCGCCGCCAAAGCCCAGCGTCTCCTTGGCACCGTTAGCGACCTCAAGCACATGATTCGCAACTGCGATTACTTAATGAACGGCGAACTCGGACTTGAAAAACTTGCCAAGTTACTCAATGTGGAGCGGAACGGCGCTGCCCATCACGCTGGTTCTGATAGTTTGTTGACGGCTTCTGTGTACTCGAAGATGAAGAAGGTGTTCCAGTTTACGTCGGATCATGGCGATGGGTTTTTATACGGCTTGCATTACAGAATCCGACGACCAGTTGGGAAGATCATGGTTGGGAAGGTCATCTACCCATTTCTTCAATCAACTGTTAGACATAATTTGTCTTATGGTGATGTTATTGTTTCTCGTTAATTAGAATATTTTTTGAACACGTAAATATTAAACCATTGGTATAGGGATAAATGATGAGGGTGCTAAGGATGTGTCAACATAGTTGGGATGTTCGGGTGCACCTACTGAATCCTTATCACCAATAGTATTATTTTTCCTTAATACAATCTCAATTGTGCAACTAAATTGTGGAACCGAGGAATGTGTTCAAGGTTAATTAGACTAATCTCAATTGCAAAACTGTACATAAAGTTATTTTCTAAAAAAAAAATTTATCAGATTCTATTCTACTATCGAAGGTTTTCAACACTGAAATGTAAATCAAATTGGAGTATTTTAAGTAATGGTCGTCGACGTTCAAAGTGGTGGCCAGAAAAATATGGTGTTCAACAGAAAGTTACTTGAAAATAATTAGTATAAAAGCTTCTAGCACTAGCTGGTTCTTATGATATAATAAAGGGAAAATGTTTACAAACATGAGCAGCTATAACTTTGAAAATACAAACATGGTTAGATTTTAATTTGGTTATACTTTTGAAAGTTTAGACAAAAGGGGGAAAGTCTTGTTGCACATCTTTAAATACTTTAATTTCTAAAATCCATGCATTTTTTCTCTACTGTCACTTTCATCTCAACCAAGGGCCGCAGTAATGTAGGGCCAAACGTCTTGATTTATGTTAAATGAGGGAGAAAAACTTGAGTTTGTACATGCTATGTCAACTTAGATTTTTTTTTTTAATTGATGTTGATTTGTAGTTTCTTGATCTATAAAATTTAATGCTTTAAATTGCAGAGTTTGCGATACCATGAGTCTAACAAATCTAATTAAATATATAAATTCAATTTCGATCCCAACAATGATCTATTTTGAAAAAAGATTAATTAAAAGAAAGAAAAGAGTTAAATCATAAGTTTAGTTTCAACAATTTGAACAAAATTCTCACACAGAAAAAATCTCATTCATTTCCAAGAAGAATTACAAAGTGTCCATATAAGTGGTCTCATTGGTCTGTACGAAGGGGGAAGAAAGGAAAGTTTAACAAATAAAAGAAGGAGCAAGGTAATTTGTGGTTGGGTTGTCGAGACCCACCAAAATAAATACGGATTAAACTATTATAGCTTGTAGAAATAGTGGAACCAAGTCGAATCCCAAGGTTCGAAAGTAATTAATTTCTAACAGTAAAATTATATAGAAAATAGTGGGTTGGTTTGTAAAAAATAAAACTGAAATTAAACCGAAAACAATTAATGGTAAAGGAAAAAATCAATATTACCATGTTTTCCAATTCAAAAATACAATTCTAATCCAATTGTAATAGGGATCATGGGCTTACAAAAATAAATCAATTTTCCTATCCAAGAACGATAGCATTCCATAATAATCCAACAATAGCAAGAAGAACAGTGGGAATGACTAAGATAAGACTAATTAAGAGAGATAGCTACAACCTAATCAATCTCGCTTCTTTATTTCCTAGAGTCTATCATACAAGCTCTGTAACATGAAAAGCCATGATCACACACACACGAGCCAACTCTATTGCTACTTAATTCACTCATTTGTGACAATTATGGATCATAAAATTATGAATAGTTGTCAAACAATCAATATTAATTAAAGCGTCAATTCAATCAACGTCATTTGCTCATGAAATTAAAACAAGAAATAAAGACTTGGATGGAAAAGAGATTACAACTAAGCCCGAAGCCTCACAGTCTTAAAATTGAACTCGAACCAACCTTTGAATTAGAATGTAGAATCTAGCCGCTCATCGTGATGAGATAACCAAGATTCAACATAGGTTTGATTGTGTTAAAAACTCAATGAAAAGACTAAGGAAAGCTCTCTAAAGTAGTCTAAAAATAATGGTCTAATGGATAACACCTGTTTGCCCTAGGAAAAATGATGAATTTATAGTGCATGTTGTAGCTTTGAGACAGCCAAAGATAGAGTCTCGACACTGCCTCTTCAAAAAAGGGAATTCTCACAAAAAGGCATGGCAAGCAGCGTCTCAATGCTTCGGACAAAGAATGACTTGTGACATGGGCAACTTAACACGATGAAAAATTGTGTGTGATGTGGTGAAAATCGGATGAAAAATTAAAGAGATGAAAAATGATATAGAGATGAGGCAATAAAAAGAATACAGCAATAAACTTAAGTCACCTAACACACTAGCTTAAGTATATACCAATGTGTTGGCAAGTAATACCTGGAGTATTTCAGGGTCGAATCCACAGGAAATATTTTAATGCGTTAATTAAAAATTGCAAAATAGTTACAACAATGAGCTATAGAAAGGTAACCAATTGACAAATACGTTGGGTGAATTGGTGCATAAAAGTAAATGCATAGAAATAAACAAAAGTAATGCGGTGAGAAAATTATATGTGATAGAATAAGGTTGTTGACTAGTTGACTGCCCCCTATATTTTTTGCATTTTCTCTAACACTCTAGCAATGGCGCTTCAATTACTCAACTATGTGAATCTAAGCAGAGGGACCGACATGCGTTGTTGTTCCGGTGCACTGCCTTGCACACAAAAATAGTTATATTCCTACGTGCTATCTTTGTTCATTTTACACCGCCCCCTTTTAATGTTTGCAAGTGGTTGGATTATCCCTAAAATAACTTAGCGAACTAAGTTCACTCTTGCTCTCCTTGAGTATTTCCACATACTTTTAATGTTTTCGGTGCCTAAAGCATGCTACTAATTTTTATCGGTTGGCCAAACAGACAAAAGCAATTACAACATGCACTCTCACAAGAAGAAAATTCACTAGTTGGATTTATAAAGGCATTGCTAATGCATAGAGATAGTTACAAAAATAGAGGTTTGTCGAGCCAAGCCTGAAGGGAATAATTGAATTAAACCCACAGCGGAAGCATAAGAATCGTCTTTGATTTATTTAGAATTAAACTAAAATACAAGGGTTAAGCAAAACATACCTTGAAATTATGGAGATTCTTCTGGCGGGTCTTTATCTCCTTCACAAAGTCTTCCTGGCTATGACTCTAACAAAAGATCAAGGCTTGTGGGAGCCTCTTGAAAGAAAATTCTCAAGGGATTAAAGAGGAAGAGGTTTAGAGAGAATTCTCTAATTCTCTCTTTGAGGAGATGTGTGTTGTTCAGAAAAATACACAATGGCTCACCCCTAGGGTCCTATTTATAGTGGTCTAGGGAAGATAATAAAATAATATATTTTAATATCTAATATATTAAAATATATTTATCTAAACAATTTGAATCATATTCAAACCTTTTAAAATTCTCCTACGACATTTATTTCCTAATTTGAATCCAATTCAAATTTAATAAATATCATTTCTTTAATGTATCTAATATACATTAATTATTTTCATATTTAATGTATCAAATACAATAAATATATTTTCTTCTTTTATATTTAATATATCTAATATATTAAATATTAATTTGAACACTTCAAATTAAATATTAATTTGAACATTTCAAATTTCTCTTTCAACTAAATTGATCTTTTAGTGTTACTGTGAGCTAGCAAGGGGACCTTATGGACCTACAGATTATAAGCTCCAATGATACAAAATCAATTAATTAAACTCTTTAATTAATTAATTTTCATTCATTAACTATAGGTCACTCCACTATAGACCTAGAGTTGCACTCTTATGCACTGTAGGACAAGTTGTGTCCATAGATATAATCACTACATGCAAGTCGATCCTTCACGAGTTGTTCGTAATTACAGCTGGGTCAAAAGTCCGTTTTACCCCTATAATTACATCTTGCACCTTAAGTACCACTGATCCTCTAATGAACAATCTGTTTATAATCTAATTATAAACTAAGTCCCTCTCGGGCCAGTGAGAGGGTGGGGCCCCTATTGTTCAAGTCCCGAAATCAACACTTAAGGGAACTACTCATCTATTTACCCTATATGGGAATGAGTGAATTCCATCTTGTGAGATTATGTTCCCAGCTCCCTATTTGGTCAAGTCCCCAAAATGGTAGGAATATTGAATCGGCTACAAAAGCCACTCTTACCCATGCAAATCAAAGGACAAGCCCTCACAGGCAGGAGTTCATAACTCACTCAGGATTACGATCGAGTCGCATATGATCATCCTGATGAAATATTAATCTTCTCAATCAACGGATTTATAAAGAGAGATTAAATATTTCGTGGTCCAGTCTTATACAAACTCATTATATAAGATACCCCCACTCACATGTCTCCACATGAATGATTTGGATCAAATCATTTGTAACTATTACAAAGTTGGCCGTATCAATAGTGTTACTAGGATAAGGCACCCAACCTTATCTATATACTATGACCCTTTAGGTTATTTCTTGAACATGATCCTTTCGTATGTCAACCACATACTGTTCAAGATTACAATAATAACCTTGGATTTTTCATATAATGGATAATTTTAGATTGCAAATAAAATAATTAAAATTATTATTAATTATTAAATAAATTATTAATTACGAGGCTTTAGGGCATAAATCCCAACAATCTCCCACTTGCACTAAAGCCGGCGAGACATGTATCCTAGGGCATACTCTATACCCAACATGTTCTCCCACTTGCCCTAGCAAAGATGAGACATGTCTCGTAATCCTAGACATTCTAGGTGACCCTCAAACACTTAGCCTGGAGAGTCTTTTTATATAGATCCGAAGAACTGCCGTTAAAAGCCATCTTGGTCACTACCAAGATGCTTTCTCTCTCTCGATATGATTCCCTATACATTGGTGTTTTCTAATTTCCTTAATATTAGTCTTTGCACCACTATTATCATAATAAAGAGGATAGACTAAATCATATCTGAAACACCTTTCAGATCTTCAAGGAACTATTTGAGTCAGACAAGTCTTTTTGTTGCTTTACAAGCAAAACGATTTAACTTGTATACCATACTCCACCACTTAGGGTAAAATTTATCCTTATAAAGATTTCCTAAATCTTTGTAAGAAACAGTGTATCTTGTAAAGATCAAATCTTTAACTCTATACACAAAAATTTCTTATCATCCATAGATAATTTGAGAAAGTTTTTAATTTTCTACTCAATGGTCATACCATTCGTGTAACTGATATATGCTAACCAATTGTATATTAATTGTTTAGTCTCATTTATGCATATCATATACTCTCAACATTTGAGGTGTCTTAGGATACATTTCCTTAGACATAAATATCAAATATTTGACAACAATTTTGTCAATATAAAATGTTTGAGACAAAGTTAACATTTTGTCCTTAAAATCTTCATTTTGGACATTTAAAATATACTGAGTCCTTCCAAATCACTTATTTGGAATTGGTTACTTAATCAACGTTTTATGTTAGACATCTTACATCATTCATAATGGGTAAAAATATCACCAACATAAAACATGAGAAAAATCCACTAAGCAATTAATGATTTTCTTGTCTATACAAGCTTCATTAATATTTATCCAAAGTCATAGATTTTGATACTTTTATCAAACATTATATTCACAGATCTAATGGTAAAATTCATTTCATAAATGAACCTTTACTATTTCACAAACTTTTTGCTTTTGATCTTTGAAAATAAACACATTTGATTGATTTGTGTAGATGCATTATCTAAGATTTCTTTTCATAAAAGAATTCTAAACATTCATTTATTTATTTATTTTTATATCACATATACAACAATGAATTAAATAATGCTTACAGACTTATAGTATGGCAACAAGTGAGAAAATTTACTCGCAGTCTACTTTCTCCTATCCTATTAGGTTTAACCCTTTGCCATTAGTCTCACTTTGCAGGTAATAAGCCTTCAACTTTGTCATCTAACATGACAATTTGGGCTTCAATTAAGTCCTTGTAAAGGTTGAGTCATCTCATAACTCTCCCACTACGATGAGGCTTATCCAATTCATGACTAGGATCCATTTGACTTTCAAATGTAATTAAATTGTTAACAACTTTTGTTAACTATTTAGTGGCTTCACTTGGTAATTTATTAACACTATCTCACCTTTTTAAAGGTTTGTAGTCTTTTATTTGACATTTCTTATAAAAATGATATTTGTCATACAAATACCTCGTTTTAGGACTATATAAAAGACCACTTTATACTCCTTAGGGGTGACCTATACTTAAGCTTATCTTTGAACATATACAAGCTTTTTAGGCATGTATTCAGCATGCTTAACATTCCCAAATAGTGAAGTGTTGTAAACTAACTTTACTACTCTTCTATAATCTTTAAAATTGTCTCGTAGACACTTTTGGAGGGAATCATGTTCACCGTACAATCTCTATTGCATTTCCTAACCGGAGTATGGTAATGGTGTGTAACTCATTACTGATGTGACCATGTCTAACAAGGTCCTGTTTCTCCTCTTGCAGCACATTTTCACAAAATTGCACTTGGTATTAAGATAATTGGGATAAAAACCCATTTTCTATCAATTAGTTTTAGTACGTAAGGTTCCTGTACTTTCTATTACGATCTGATCATAATATTTTGATAGATTTAATTACCTAATCGATTTTTTAACTCTAGTCTTAATTTTCTTGAACTTTTCAAAAATTTAGACTTATGTTGTATTAGGTAAAGATACTTGTACCTTGAATGATCATCAACTAGAGTGACAAAATATTCATGACTTTATTTGACCTTTACATTCACCAAACCACTTGGGTCAGAATGTGTAAGCCCAAAGTATTCTTTGGCGTTCTAGCCCTATCTAATAAAGGCCTAATGATTATCTTGCATGAAAGGCAAGATCTACAGACAGGTAAAGTAATTAACTAACTTTTTAGAGAATTACCTCTTACTAGTCTTTTCATTCTATTCAAGTTGATGTTAATCAACCTTAACAACCAAAGTCAAGTATCATCGTTTAGGAGAAAATAATGTCTTTCTATTTTGGATTCTATAATCCTAAATATCTCAGTATTTTGTAGTATAGTATATGCCAACATTTTTAACATATACAAATTGTTCTTACTTTCAGCTGAATGTATTTTCAAACAATTTTGAAAATATAAACTTTCATACTTCAAAGTAATTCATACTATATGAACATTTTTGTAATAAAGTTTGAGAAATTGAATTTCTCTTATGGTTACTAAAAACACCATATTCAACATTATGTAACAATTTTTACTTAATGACATCTTAATGTCTCCCACTGCACTAACTGAGATAGGCTTCTTGGTGCTAACTTGTAGAAAATATTCTTGATAGTAGAAGCATAAGAATCGTCTTTGATTTATTTAGAATTAAACTAAAATACAAGGGTTAAGCAAAACATAACTTGAAATTATGGAGATTCTTCTGGCGGGTCTTTATCTCCTCCACAAAGTCTTCCTGGCTATGACTCTAACAAAAGATCAAGGCTTGTGGGAGCCTCTTGAAAGAAAATCCTCAAGGGATTAAAGAGGAAGAGGTTTAGAGAGAATTCTCTAATTCTCTCTTTGAGGAGATGTGTGTTGTTCAGAAAAATACACAATGGCTCACCCCTAGGGTCCTATTTATAGTGGTCTAGGGAAGATAATAAAATAATATATTTTAATATCTAATATATTAAAATATATTTATCTAAACAATTTGAATCATATTCAAACCTTTTAAAATTCTCCTACGACATTTATTTCCTAATTTGAATCCAATTCAAATTTAATAAATATCTTTTCTTTAATGTATCTAATATACATTAATTATTTTCATATTTAATGTATCAAATACAATAAATATATTTTTCTCTTTTATATTTAATATATCTAATATATTAAATATTAATTTGAACACTTCAAATTAAATATTAATTTGAACATTTCAAATTTCTCTTTCAACTAAATTGATCTTTTAGTGTTACTGTGAGCTAGCAAGGGGACCTTATGGACCTACAGATTATAAGCTCCAATGATACAAAATCAATTAATTAAACTCTTTAATTAATTAATTTTCATTCATTAACTATAGGTCACTCCACTATAGACCTAGAGTTGCACTCTTATGCACTGTAGGACAAGTTGTGTCCATAGATATAATCACTACATGCAAGTCGATCCTTCAAGAGTTGTTCGTAATTATAGCTGGGTCAAAAGTCCGTTTTACCCCTATAATTACATCTTGCACCTTAAGTACCACTAATCCTCTAATGAACAATCTGTTTATAATCTAATTATAAACTAAGTCCCTCTCGGGCCAGTGAGAGGGTGGGGCCCCTATTGTTCAAGTCCCGAAATCAACACTTAAGGGAACTACTCATCTATTTACCCTATATGGGAATGAGTGAATTCCATCTTGTGAGATTATGTTCCCAGCTCCCTATTTGGTCAAGTCCCCAAAATGGTAGGCATATTGAATCGGCAACAAAAGCCATTCTTACCCATGCAAATCAAAGGACAATCCCTCACAGGCAGGAGTTCATAACTCACTCAGGATTACGATCGAGTCGCATATGATCATCCTGATGAAATATTAATCTTCTCAATCAACGGATTTATAAAGAGAGATTAAATATTTCGTGGTCAAGTCTTATACAAACTCATTGTATAAGATACCCCAACTCACATGTCTCCACATGAATGATTTGGATCAAATCATTTGTAACTATTACAGAGTGGGCCGTATCAATAATGTTACCAGGATAAGGCACCCAACCTTATCTATATACTATGACCCTTTAGGTTATTTCTTGAACATGATCCTCTCGTATGTCAACCACATACTGTTCAAGAGTACAATAATAACCTTGGATTTTTCATATAATGGATAATTTTAGATTGCAAATAAAATAATTAAAATAATTATTAATTATTAAATAAATTATTAATTACGAGGCTTTAGGGCATAAATCCCAACAATCATTGTTGGGAGTGCGACCAAAGTCCCACATAGGCTAGATAAGGGGAAGATCATGGGTTTATAAGTGAGGGACACTATCTCCATTGGTATGAGGCCTTTTGGGAGAACCAAAAGCAAAGCCATGAGGGCTTATGCCCAAAGTGGACAATATCATACCATTGTGGAGATATGTTGAAGGTAGTTGTCCCTAACAAGTGGTATCAGAGCCATGCCCTTGAGCCGTGATGGGTAGAATCCTCGGGTGAGGAACAAAGGAGGCGAGCCCCGAAGGCGTAGTCATGGTGGAGATCCGTGGTAGAGAGCTCTATCGGACTGGCGGTGTGCTTCGGTAAAGGAGTTGGCCAGGATAAGAGCTAGACGGATAGATGACTATTTGAGGGGAGGCTCGGTTGGTACTTTGTTCGAGGGAAGGATTGTTGGGAGTGCGACCAAAGTCCCACATCGGCTAGATAAGGGGAAGATCATGGGTTTATAAGTGAGGGACACTATCTCCATTGGTATGAGGCATTTTGGGAGAACCAAAAGCAAAGCCATGAGGGCTTATGCCCAAAGTGGACAATATCATACCATTGTGGAGATATGTTGAAGGTAGTTGTCCCTAACAAAGCCTTGAAAAGAACTTAGCCCATACTACAAACTAAAAGAAATATAGTGCAGAAAAATTCCATAACAAATAACAATTGAGCTCCTGAAAAATAAAGAGGAAAGAAAGAACTAAGGCAGTGAGTAAAATTATGTTGGATCGTCAACAGTCTTTCGGCACGTCAACCTTTTTTCCACAACAACAACTTCTCCTCGAGCTCAACAATGGTGGACTGTTACTTCCACCTCACAAACTCTAGTTGAAGAAGATGAAGATAGAGAAAGAAGATGAAAAATACTTTCTCTAATCCCAAGGCTCTCAACTTGTCCTAAAAATGAGATAGAAGGTTTTATATATATTATGCTTCAGCCAATCAGATTCCTTGACGCTTCAGACAAAAATGCTTTATGCAAGTACTGTAGGTAAGTATAACTGAAAATTCTCAATTATGAGGATTATTTAACCCTAAAACTAAGTTGTTCTTGTCATTTTTGCGTATGTTATCGAATAACGAGCAAGCTAAAAATAGCATTTATAAGATAAATTCATGCAAGCTTGTCGGAGTATGGACAAAGAAAAAATAAGTTGAAATAAATAAAGAAAAGTTGGCTAAATTGTTGTTTTTGTGCAGATTTGAAGCAATGAAGAAAATGCAATTGCATTTCCTTGAGAAGACAAGGTGGTGAACAAGAGGAAAAATGCAATTGCAATGCAATTGCATTTTCTGGACCTATAATTCATTACGGAAATTACGAAAATTTACCAAGATTCACGCATTTTGCTCGATTTATGGGAGAATTTCAAGCCCGAACTCGTGCCCAAACCTTGACCCATGATTGAAGGAGCACAAAGATGGAAACTCTAGCCCTCAATGCCTATAAAAATGGAGGAAACTAAGCAAAACGGGAATGAGTTTTTCTGCTATGTTTCATTTTCGGACAACAGCCTTTATTTTCGTTTTTCTGTCTTTCGTCCAGGAGTTTATGCTTCGTTTTGCTCTTTAATTCCCAAGTTTGATCCCTCCTCAACGAAAGTTCGAGGAGGTGAAGATCCAACTGCCCTTGAAGGAGTAATTGGTTCGATCAAAACAAGGAATTTCCGTTAGCATTGTTACTCTGTTTTTGTAGTTTTATTATGTTTAATTCCTTTGTTTTTCTGCTTGACTTTACTTTTATATTTGGTCTCTGTTTACTCCAATTTTTGTAAGTTATAGAAGTTGAATTAATCAATGAATTATGGGTTTTGTTCTCCGTTGTTTTTCTATCAATGTGAGGAACTTATATCTCCAAGTTCTGAAATTCTCAATTAGTTTCATCACTGCCTTGAAGATTCATTGAAATTATTTAAAGGTTAATGAAGATGCTGTTTTGAATTCTAATTTTGAATATAAATTGCTTTCATTTGGGTTATTGAATTAGATTCATAAATTATTACTAAATTTCAGTTGTTTAGTTCCATAATTGCAACAGTTAATTTCTAAAATTTAGGTCATAATATGAGATTTTTAGCAATCAAAAATTCGGTTTTCATTACCTCCAAAATGAGCTAATTTCCCTCTAGGGATTCAAGTTAGTGAATGCCCTAAAGGAAAGATTTAAAGCTTAAAGCATATTCAATCTAGTTGATATTCGAGACTTTGTTTGTTTTTGTTGAATTAACGTGGGTAAACCTAGTCGGCCAACTAGTCATTGCTTGTTGAGCTTGAACTTAATACCGAAAGGATTAAGAGAAAGCATATGTCACAAAAGCAATGGAGGAAAAGGCTTAGAAATAAGTCCTGAACATCGACCCTAGACATAGGGCGAGACTCCAAAACTTCTAGAATTGTGTGCAAATTTATCTAAGTTAGATTAGCCATAGAAATATAGGTTTAATCACTTAGTCTGCTAAAGATTTTGAAGCAAAATCGAATAGGAGTTGAATTCGGTTTACTTAGTTCTCGTGTATTAACTATGATTGCAATTGCATTTTAGGTAGCATTTCTTTCCAAATGGGCATAAGCAACTTGGATCTCGTTCTTTTTAATTATTGACTTTTTGTTATTTTCTTTAGCGAAAACAACCATTCAAACACTTTTACTCCTTTGGTTACTGCAATTGTATTTTGCAAACAAATTTGTGTCATCTTAGTAGATTTTGTTAAAACTCATTCCCTTGGGTACGATACTCTAGAGTACTCCAGTTTCTTATTACTTCGATCATGTGCACTTGCGTGTTGTAGCAAACGTCGATCAATAATAGACGCGACAGTCAGTGGTCCCCCCATCTAGTGTGTCTTTTTGTTCAGCCATGAGAACATCTATGGTAGTGGTCCCCTACCAATTTTGGCGCGTCATTTCCTGTGTGTCATTTCTGGTGCGTCACGCCATTCCTATCTCTCGGTGCGTTAGTTGCTTTCTGGATAAATCTTGTAACGACCCCAAAATTTAGCCTATTCTAGGGAACGCTACTAACTTACAACCGGTAAGCCCCGAAATTTCGGCAGCATAACGGCATAACTATGAGTTACCCAAAAATTTCCTAGCACCTGTTAAACAAGAATTTGCACTCCCATAACCAGATAACCAGAAAACCATTCCAAACTCCAAGTCAGATAATTACCACAAGTTTAGGGTCACTTGACAACTCAAATTTAGAATTGTAAAACTTTCTCAGTCTTCTTTCAAACAAGACAAATACGTTTAATCAAAAGACAACAAGGCACTCTAGCAAACTTTTTACAGGTCTCGACGCAAAATAAATTATAAAGTAAGCATCACAACCTATAGTTCTAGCTATCTAATAAGTTTAATAGTCCATTCTAAAGCGGAAAAGAACAACAATACTGACGCCTAAATTTCAAGACAATTATAACTATAGTTCGATTGCACTAACGCAACGAGTCGACTACATTAAAGATAAATGTTCCACTATGGCCTTTCTCCTCTCATGCCTCCTCTTCAGCATCACCAGGGTTGTAGCATACGTCGTCACCTGCAAAACCTGGTAGTGAGTCAGTACATAACACGTACTGGTAAGTAGCTCACACCTGAAGGGCCACAATCAACATACAAAAAAAAAAACAACAAGCTCGCAAGTATCATGCTTTCCAAAATAAGAAACACATAAAGCTCTCACAACAGCACATACAACATGCTTAAGTCAATGAGTTATACTCACAAATGTACCCTATTAATCTCATGCATATGGTTTCACCACCCAAGCTCATCATACTCATTCAAACGTCACCGAGTCACTTAAATCACTCATGTTTAACGGTCACAAGCTACCTGAGACTAATCCTTTCGAGACCCGCCGACCCCTGACCATTTTTACTCAGGGCCTCAACGACCTCTACGGTGCTCAGCGTTCGACCCTTGACCATTTTCACCCAAGGCCTCGAACTGTGCATCGCTCCCTTGACCATTTTACCCAAGGCAAACGATGACTTAGCCACATCGACCCCTGACCATTTTTACCCAAGGCCTCGATGTATAACAATGTATAGATCCTTGACCATTTTTACCCAAGGCATTCTAGTGTTTATCCATTTTCTTTTAGCCCACCTAAGGTTCACTAACCTTACTCATTCTTGCTAGAATGTATGAATCCTACGCATCATGCTTTTAGTTCTTGATTATGCCAAAACTAAGCAACAACCATAACATGCTTTCACAACTAACGCTAATAATTCGCTATGCTTCGCTAGATTATTCGAACACAACAAGGCAATATGCTAAGCACAAAAAAAACAATTCATCATGTCATACTCAACACATTTAGAATCACAGAACAATTCATTGCAATAAAGTATACATAAGCAAGCATTTA
The DNA here is from genome assembly GCA_033996785.1 of Trichosanthes truncata. Classification (NCBI taxonomy): domain Eukaryota; kingdom Viridiplantae; phylum Streptophyta; class Magnoliopsida; order Cucurbitales; family Cucurbitaceae; genus Trichosanthes; species Trichosanthes truncata. The sequence goes on along the minus strand of JAWPNB010000003.1, from coordinate 21,241,344 downwards.
GAACACACACAACATGCTAACAAGCAACAACCAAACCCAACCGGTAGAATTCTACTTACAAAATGTATTAAAGCGCCCTTAAAGTAAGTCGATAAGGTTCCCAAAAACGACTTTAAACTTAGTTTGTATAGTTCGAAACTAATTCCAATCCGATACGAACTTGATCCCTTATTGGAAGGTTATTCGAACGAGTTCGAATTGGCTAGGAACAAACAGTGCCGAACTGACTAAAACTCTGCTGTCAATCCCGTTTTTGACAGTAAACTGCTTCAAATGTGGGTTGTTTTGAGTCCAAACAAGATAAAACTACAAATCAAAGGTACTTAGGGTATGGGTAATCAAAAACTAAAGTCAATTAAGCATGGGTGAGAGACAAACCTCGACAAACAAGAAGGAATTCGAATGAGTCTGCTGTCAATCCCGTTTTTGACAGTAAACTGCTTCAAATGTGGGTTGTTTTGAGTCCAAACAAGATAAAACTACAAATTAAAGGTACTTAGGGTATGGGTATGCGACAAACCTTGTCAAATTGAAGAGAAAGCGCACAGAACAACTCGAATTTGCCAGAAAATGCTCCAAACTGCAGTAAATCCGCGAACGCGACGGGATACTTGCCGGAACGAAGAAGAAGAGTGAGATGGATGGTGGGTTGCTGACGCGAGATTGAAGAAGAAGGAGATAGGTGTGAGGGGCTGCCTGTGCGAAGACGAAAAAGAAGAAGATGAATGGAGATGGTGTTTAATCGTGAAGAAGGGGGAGGAAGGAGAAAATTGGGGATTAGGGCTATCTTTTCACCAACTAAAAATATTCCTTCTTTTAATCTTAAACAAAAAGCTCATTATTTAAAACAAAGGAAAGATTTAGGGCTATTTAAAAGTCTATCTTCCAAACAAAAATCTAGATTCCTATGAGATTTAGGACTAATTCTTTGGGTAAAAGCGACTTTTCAAAATTAAGAGATTTGATCTAGATCGAAAATCTTTCGCTAAAGTTATAAAAACTTAATTACTTAAATTTACCCACTAAACTCCGATACTCCTCGAGTCGATTTTAAAAGGAAAAAAAAATAAAAAAAAATAAAAAAAATAAACGTTCACCCCAAACATATACATAAAATGGAAATTAATTGTACCTGAAGTTGCAGGGCGTTACAATCTCCCCACCTTAAGAACTTTCTTCCTCGAAAGTCTGTTGCTCAAAGAGTTCTGGGTACTTTGCTCGTATCTCGTCTTCTCGTTCCCAAGTTGCTTCCTCGGTCTTTTGGTTCTTCCATAAAACCTTTACCAAGTCGATAGTTCGGTTTCTCAATACCTTGGTCTCTCTAGCCAAGATCTTAACAGGCCGTTCTTCATAAGACAAGTCTCTATTTATTTGTACTGGTACTGGATTTAGTACATGCGAGGGGTCATTCACATACTTTCTTAACAATGACACATGGAACACATTGTGCACGGCAGACAATGCTGGTGGCAAAGCCAATTTGTAAGCAACCGAACCAATGCGCTCCAAGATCTCGAAGGGTCCAACATACCTTGGACTAAGCTTACCCTTCTTACTGAAACGTAGGACTCCTTTCATTGGTGCAACTCTCAGAAAGACCTGGTCACCAACACCGAACTCTAGGTCTCTGCGTCTAGTATCCGCATAACTCTTTTGCCTGCTCTGAGCGGTTTGCATTCTTGCCCTGATCTTTTGAATAGCATCGTTAGTCATCTGAACCAATTCTGGGCCTAACAAGATCCTTTCACCAACCTCGTCCCAATGAACTGGGGATCTACATTTTTTTCCATATAAAGCCTCATAAGGAGCCATCTCAATGGTTGCCTGATAACTGTTGTTGTAAGCAAATTCTATCAAATACAAGTGATTGTCCCAACTACCTCCGAAGTCTAGCACACAAGCTCTGAGCATATCTTCTAGAGTTTGATTCAAGCGCTCGGTCTGTCCGTCGGTCTGAGGGTGGAATGCGGTGCTAAAATCTAACTGTGTGCCAAGTGCCTTTTGTAAACTCTTCCAAAAGGTGGACGTAAATCGAGGGTCTCTATCTGATACTATAGAAACTGGAACACCATGAAGTCTTACTATTTCCTTTAAGTACAACTCTGCCCACTTCTCCACCGGATATGTGGACTTCCCTGGAATAAAGTGAGCAGACTTTGATAGACGATCTACTACCACCCAAATAACCGTATAGCCCTTCACAGTCCTTGGTAATCCTGTAATAAAGTCCATAGTAACATTTTCCCACTTCCAAACAGGAATGCTTAAGGGTTGCAACAAACCAGCCGGCCTTTGCCTTACAGCCTTCACTTGTTGACATGTTAGGCATTGACTGACAAACTGAGCAATCTCTCTTTTCATATTATGCCACCAATAATGCTTCTTCAGGTCCTGGTACATCTTAGTACTTCCAGGATGTATTGAGAAGGGTGTGTTATGTGCCTCTTCTAATAACTCTCGCCTCAAAGAATAGTCTTTTGGCACACATAACCTTCCCTGATACAATAACATTGAGTCACTAGTAAGAGTAAAGTCTCCTTGACTCAACTCACTTAAGTGTTTAACCAACTCTGGATCCTCTTGTTGGGCATCTGCTATTCGCTGCCTCAAACTAGGCACTATTGAAAGTTGAGCTAACAATGCCGAGACGTCATCAACTGTCAACTCTATTTCTGAACGATCCAATTCCCTTATCAACGAATTTTGTGAGGACACCAAGGACGCCACGCTGGCTATCCTCCTACTCAGTGCATCTGCTACCACATTAGCCTTGCCAGGGTGATAGTTGATCTCACAATCATAATTTTTCACTAGCTCTAACCATCTTCTTTGCCTTAAGTTAAGCTCTTTCTGTGTAAAGAAATACTTCAGACTCTGGTGATCAGTGAAGATCTGGATCTTTTCTCCATACAGATAATGCCTCCAAATCTTTAAAGCAAAAACTACAGCCGCAAGCTCCAAATCGTGAGTGGGGTAGTTAAGCTCATGTACTTTTAGTTGACGTGAGGCATAAGCAACAACTTTTCCATGCTGCATAAGCACACAACCTAATCCTTTCCTTGAAGCGTCACTATAGACTACTAATCCTCCTGAATCATCGGGGATAGTTAACACAGGAGCCGTAGTCAAACGATCCTTCAACTCCTTGAAGCTCTTCTCGCAGTCCTCGTTCCAAGCAAAAGTAGCGTACTTACGAGTCAACTGAGTCAAAGGTGTTGCCAGTCTAGAGAAATTCTGAACAAACTTTCGATAATAGCCTGCAAGACCAAGGAAACTACGAATCTCCGTCACAGAACTTGGCCTAGGCCAATCGCGAACTGCTTCCACTTTAGCAGGGTCTACCTCGATACCTTCCCTAGTAACCACGTGTCCAAGAAAGCTAACTTTGTCCATCCAAAATTCACATTTAGAAAACTTGGCATACAGCTCGTTACTTCTCAAGGCTGTCAAAACTCGCTCAAGGTGCTCCTTATGTTGACCAATCGTTTTAGAATAAACGAGTATGTCATCTATAAACACTATCACGACGAGTCTAGAAAGCTTTTGAAGACTCGGTTCATGAGGTCCATGAAAGCTGCAGGAGCATTAGTGAGTCCAAAAGACATCACCATAAATTCGTAATGTCCATACCTGGTCCTAAAAGCGGTCTTTGGAATGTCGGCTTCCTTAATCCTCAACTGATGGTAACCTGAACGTAAATCTATCTTTGAGAACACCTTTGCTCCTTGAAGTTGGTCGAAAAGGTCATCAATGCGAGGTAAAGGGTACTTATTCTTCACGGTCACCTTATTCAACTCTCTATAGTCAATGCAAAGTCTCAATGAACCGTCCTTTTTCTTCACGAACAAAACTGGAGCACCCCAGGGAGACACACTTGGGCGGATAAACCCTTTTTCCAAGAGTTCTTCTAGCTGGACCTTGAGTTCCTTCAACTCAGCTGGTGCCATTCGGTAAGGTGCCTTAGACAATGGAGTTGTTCCAGGTAGAAGTTCTATACTAAATTCCACTTCTCGAACTGGAGGTAAACCTGGAAGATCTTCAGGGAAGACGTCTACGAAGTCCCGCACAACAAGTACCGAGTCGATGCTAGGTAGCTCTTTATTAACATCCACAACACTAGCCAAATAGGCCCAGGCACCATGTTGCAAGAGACGTTTGGCCTTGAGAGCTGATATTACTTTCGGATTGTCGTGCCTTGCACCCTTGAACTTGAAACTTGAGCCAAAAGGTGGCCTAAGATGGACTTCCTTTTTAGCACAGTCAATGGTGGCTTGGTTAGCAGCTAACCAATCCATGCCCAAGATTACGTCAAAATCCTTCATGTCCAATTTTATCAATCTCGCTCTAATCGTTTGACCCGCAACAGAGATTTCTCCCATCTTTACTACTTGTTGAGCAAGTAACACAGAGCCAGAAGGTGTAGACACCGATAACAGGAAGCCTAAAGGTTCTAACTCTAAGCTTGCTTGCTTAATAAACTCTGAAGAAATAAAAGAATGACTCGACCCCGAGTCAAACAACACAAAAGCAGGAATACTAAGAACCAGAATAGTTCCTACATTAAAGAGTTTATTAGGCAAAATGTAGTCAAATGACAAACAAAGACTAAATAAAGGCTTAAGTTTGAAGAAACCGTACCTGTAACCACTACATTGGCCTCTTCTACTTCTTCCTTAGTGAGTGCAAAAACACGAGCTGACTGCTTGCCTCCCTGTGCAGGTACTGTAGGGGCCTTCAAAGCTGGCCTCTCAGGGTTTGGCTCACCCTTCGTCGGACAGAGTCTTGCATAATGGCCCTCCTTACCACACTTGAAACATTGCCTTTTCCCTGTCCAACACTGCCCATGGTGATATTTATTACATGAATTGCACAGAGGAGGAGGAGCTTGACCTTGAGGTTGCTGACATGGAGTCTTGTAAGAATGTCCTGGCAATGAAGGAGAAGGCTTTCTCTTGATTCCTGAAGTGGAACCAACCTCCCAACGGGGCTGTTGCAATTTTTTTGCCACATTCTTGTCCATAATCAAAGCTCCTCTCAGTGCTGCCGCAAAAGTAGTGGGTTCCTTTAGGGCCACGGAACCTCTGATCTCTTCCCTCAAACCTTTTATAAATCTTTTGATCTTTCGTTCCGGGGTACTGACTAAATCTGGAGCAAAACGAGATAGTTCAATAAATTTTCTTTCGTATTGAATTACTAGGTAGCTAATGTGGTAGCAGATGCACTGAGTAGGAGGATAGCCAGCGTGGCGTCCTTGGTGTCCTCACAAAATTCGTTGATAAGGGAATTGGATCGTTCAGAAATAGAGTTGACAGTTGATGACGTCTCGGCATTGTTAGCTCAACTTTCAATAGTGCCTAGTTTGAGGCAGCGAATAGCAGATGCCCAACAAGAGGATCCAGAGTTGGTTAAACACTTAAGTGAGTTGAGTCAAGGAGACTTTACTCTTACTAGTGACTCAATGTTATTGTATCAGGGAAGGTTATGTGTGCCAAAAGACTATTCTTTGAGGCGAGAGTTATTAGAAGAGGCACATAACACACCCTTCTCAATACATCCTGGAAGTACTAAGATGTACCAGGACCTGAAGAAGCATTATTGGTGGCATAATATGAAAAGAGAGATTGCTCAGTTTGTCAGTCAATGCCTAACATGTCAACAAGTGAAGGCTGTAAGGCAAAGGCCGGCTGGTTTGTTGCAACCCTTAAGCATTCCTGTTTGAAAGTGGGAAAATGTTACTATGGACTTTATTACAGGATTACCAAGGACTGTGAAGGGCTATACGGTTATTTGGGTGGTAGTAGATCGTCTATCAAAGTCTGCTCACTTTATTCCAGGGAAGTCCACATATCCGGTGGAGAAGTGGGCAGAGTTGTACTTAAAGGAAATAGTAAGACTTCATGGTGTTCCAGTTTCTATAGTATCAGATAGAGACCCTCGATTTACGTCCACCTTTTGGAAGAGTTTACAAAAGGCACTTGGCACACAGTTAGATTTTAGCACCGCATTCCACCCTCAGACCGACGGACAGACCGAGCGCTTGAATCAAACTCTAGAAGATATGCTCAGAGCTTGTGTGCTAGACTTCGGAGGTAGTTGGGACAATCACTTGTATTTGATAGAATTTGCTTACAACAACAGTTATCAGGCAACCATTGAGATGGCTCCTTATGAGGCTTTATATGGAAAAAAATGTAGATCCCCAGTTCATTGGGACGAGGTTGGTGAAAGGATCTTGTTAGGCCCAGAATTGGTTCAGATGACTAACGATGCTATTCAAAAGATCAGGGCAAGAATGCAAACCGCTCAGAGCAGGCAAAAGAGTTATGCGGATACTAGACGCAGAGACCTAGAGTTCGGTGTTGGTGACCAGGTCTTTCTGAGAGTTGCACCAATGAAAGGAGTCCTACGTTTCGATAAGAAGGGTAAGCTTAGTCCAAGGTATGTTGGACCCTTCGAGATCTTGGAGCGCATTGGTTCGGTTGCTTACAAATTGGCTTTGCCACCAGCATTGTCTGCCGTGCACAATGTGTTCCATGTGTCATTGTTAAGAAAGTATGTGAATGACCCCTCGCATGTACTAAATCCAGTACCAGTACAAATAAATAGAGACTTGTCTTATGAAGAACGGCCTGTTAAGATCTTGGCTAGAGAGACCAAGGTATTGAGAAACCGAACTATCGACTTGGTAAAGGTTTTATGGAAGAACCAAAAGACCGAGGAAGCAACTTGGGAACGAGAAGACGAGATACGAGCAAAGTACCCAGAACTCTTTGAGCAACAGACTTTCGAGGAAGAAAGTTCTTAAGGTGGGGAGATTGTAACGCCCTGCAACTTCAGGCACAATTAATTTCCATTTTATGTATATGTTTGGGGTGAACGTTTATTTTTTTTATTTTTTTTTATTTTTTTTTCCTTTTAAAATCGACTCGAGGAGTATCGGAGTTTAGTGGGTAAATTTAAGTAATTAAGTTTTTATAACTTTAGCGAAAGATTTTCGATCTAGATCAAATCTCTTAATTTTGGAAAGTCGCTTTTACCCAAAGAATTAGTCCTAAATCTCATAGGAATCTAGATTTTTGTTTGGAAGATAGACTTTTAAATAGCCCTAAATCTTTCCTTTTTTTTAAATAATGAGCTTTTTGTTTAAGATTAAAAGAAGGAATATTTTTAGTTGGTGAAAAGATAGCCCTAATCCCCAATTTTCTCCTTCCTCCCCCTTCTTCACGATTAAACACCATCTCCATTCATCTTCTTCTTTTTCGTCTTCGCACAGGCAGCCCCTCACACCTATCTCCTTCTTCTTCAATCTCGCGTCAGCAACCCACCATCCATCTCACTCTTCTTCTTCGTTCCGGCAAGTATCCCGTCGCGTTCGCGGATTTACTGCAGTTTGGAGCGTTTTCTGGCGAATTCGAGTTGTTCTGTGCGCTTTCTCTTCAATTTGACAAGGTTTGTCACATACCCATACCCTAAGTACCTTTAATTTGTAGTTTTATCTTGTTTGGACTCAAAACAACCCACATTTGAAGCAGTTTACTGTCAAAAACGGGATTGACAGCAGACTCATTCGAATTCCTTCTTGTTTGTCGAGGTTTTTCTCTCACCCATGCTTAATTGACTTTAGTTTTGGATTACCCATACCCTAAGTACCTTTAATTTGTAGTTTTATCTTGTTTGGACTCAAAACAACCCACATTTGAAGCAGTTTACTGTCAAAAACGGGATTGACAGCAGACTCATTCTAATTCCTTCTTGTTTGTCGAGGTTTGTCTCTCACCCATGCTTAATTGACTTTAGTTTTGGATTACCCATACCCTAAGTACCTTTGATTTGTAGTTTTATCTTGTTTGGACTCAAAACAACCCACATTTGAAGCAGTTTACTGTCAAAAACGGGATTGACAGCAGAGTTTTAGTCAGTTCGGCACTGTTTGTTCCTAGCCAATTCGAACTCGTTCGAATAACCTTCCAATAAGGGATCAAGTTCGTATCGGATTGGAATTAGTTTCGAACTATACAAACTAAGTTTAAAGTCGTTTTTGGGAACCTTATCGACTTACTTTAAGGGCGCTTTAATACATTTTGTAAGTAGAATTCTACCGGTTGGGTTTGGTTGTTGCTTGTTAGCATGTTGTGTGTGTTCTAAATGCTTGCTTATGTATACTTTATTGCAATGAATTGTTCTGTGATTCTAAATGTGTTGAGTATGACATGATGAATTGTTTTTTTTGTGCTTAGCATATTGCCTTGTTGTGTTCGAATAATCTAGCGAAGCATAGCGAATTATTAGCGTTAGTTGTGAAAGCATGTTATGGTTGTTGCTTAGTTTTGGCATAATCAAGAACTAAAAGCATGATGCGTAGGATTCATACATTCTAGCAAGAATGAGTAAGGTTAGTGAACCTTAGGTGGGCTAAAAGAAAATGGATAAACACTAGAATGCCTTGGGTAAAAATGGTCAAGGATCTATACATTGTTATACATCGAGGCCTTGGGTAAAAATGGTCAGGGGTCGATGTGGCTAAGTCATCGTTTGCCTTGGGTAAAATGGTCAAGGGAGCGATGCACAGTTCGAGGCCTTGGGTGAAAATGGTCAAGGGTCGAACGCTGAGCACCGTAGAGGTCGTTGAGGCCCTGAGTAAAAATGGTCAGGGGTCGGCGGGTCTCGAAAGGATTAGTCTCAGGTAGCTTGTGACCGTTAAACATGAGTGATTTAAGTGACTCGGTGACGTTTGAATGAGTATGATGAGCTTGGGTGGTGAAACCATATGCATGAGATTAATAGGGTACATTTGTGAGTATAACTCATTGACTTAAGCATGTTGTATGTGCTGTTGTGAGAGCTTTATGTGTTTCTTATTTTGGAAAGCATGATACTTGCGAGCTTGTTGTTTTTTTTTTTGTATGTTGATTGTGGCCCTTCAGGTGTGAGCTACTTACCAGTACGTGTTATGTACTGACTCACTACCAGGTTTTGCAGGTGACAACGTATGCTACAACCCTGGTGATGCTGAAGAGGAGGCATGAGAGGAGAAAGGCCATAGTGGAACATTTATCTTTAATGTAGTCGACTCGTTGCGTTAGTGCAATCGAACTATAGTTATAATTGTCTTGAAATTTAGGCGTCAGTATTGTTGTTCTTTTCCGCTTTAGAATGGACTATTAAACTTATTAGATAGCTAGAACTATAGGTTGTGATGCTTACTTTATAATTTATTTTGCGTCGAGACCTGTAAAAAGTTTGCTAGAGTGCCTTGTTGTCTTTTGATTAAACGTATTTGTCTTGTTTGAAAGAAGACTGAGAAAGTTTTATCAATTCTAAATTTGAGTTGTCAAGTGACCCTAAACTTGTGGTAATTATCTGACTTGGAGTTTGGAATGGTTTTCTGGTTATCTGGTTATGGGAGTGCAAATTCTTGTTTAACAGGTGCTAGGAAATTTTTGGGTAACTCATAGTTATGCCGTTATGCTGCCGAAATTTCGGGGCTTACCGGTTGTAAGTTAGTAGCGTTCCCTAGAATAGGCTAAATTTTGGGGTCGTTACAAATCTTCTCTGGTGCGGCAACATTCTGTCAATGTGGTGACAATTTTTTAGCGCGTCATTCATCAATTTTCCTGATGCGTAAGAATTAAAGCATTAAAGGTTATACTACTACTAGCACATGCTTTATAAAGAAATGCATCACAAATTACTTACAACATGAGTTTTTCAATGCGTTGAGGATAACAAAAAAGTAAATTTAGGTGCCAAATAAGTTATTATTCACAAGTTATCAACTTGCGAGTGCTTCAAGCATCGAGCAGTGTCGAGAGGCTGCCAGCGTTGATGATAACACTCATTTATTAGTGTTATTTGGCTCTAAAAACTAAGCTATTTGCTTAGAAAGCAAATATTTAATGTTATAATTCATGTCATTTATGGAAAATTTAAGTAAAAACAAGTTTTACAGGTGTCTGAAGTCTTGATTTGGTAAAAATAAGTTTTTAGGCATATTTAGAGTCATTTTTGTTAAGAAAGTGTTAATTCTTGTTGGTTTTGTGTAGATCAAGGCTGAAAAATGACCCAAATGCGCCCACATTTTGGCCGCAACTGAGGCAAAAGAAAGATTATTCAAGAGATATGCGACCAGGATGCGCCAGGAATTTAGAGCAGAAGCCAAATTTCAAATGTTGCAGGAAGAACTTAAAATGCGCCCAACTATGCAACTGCATTTAGGCCATTTCGAACCAATAACAGAATTGCATTCAACTATGCGGCCACATATGGATCTTTTTGGCAGATTCTCCCAGATTCGCGAGATTTGCAAATAAAATCAAATATTATCAATCAAATCTCTGAGGATCAAGGGATATGATCGGTCAAGCCTCTCCACACTAATCTCGGCAGTAAACCCTAGGCCTTGAAGTCTATAAAAGGCGACTCAAGCTTCAGTTTCAAAGGGAGCTCGGATTTCTATCTTCTTCTCCAAATTTGGCAGTTTTTCTTTTCTTTTCAGCTGCCATACCGAGTCTCCCCCAAGTTCTGTTCATACTTCATTTGGACACGAACTTCAAAAGAAGAGAGTGTAAGCACTTGTTCTCCTCGAAAGAGGTTGAATAAAGTTAGAAAGAACGAACAAACTTTGGGTTCTTTATCGCTTTCATTTAAGTTTTATATGTTATGTTTTTCTTTAAAGTTTAGCTACTATTTTATTCTTCCATCAAGTTGTAAGTTTCTGTTTTATTTATTAAATTTCAATACTTCAAGTTGTACTTCAAGTTTTGTTTCAATTCCGTACTTTTATTTCAATGAAGTTTATCTTTTCTCATTCAAGTTTTCTTTTTATTTTCTACACTTTAGTTTTCTTTTCAATGAGTAGCTAAATCCTTGGAGGGGATTCAATGGAGTGGATACCCTAAAAAGGAGATAAGCCCCACCATGCGATTCTACTAACTTTGCTTAACATTTAACACCGTTTGCTTTATTGAGTTTAAGTTTCATTGTTAGCTTAAACTGATCACTTGAGTTAGCATAGTTTGTGTGAGATCAATACTGAAAGGGTTGGATCGAGCATGCATTTTCATAAAAGCAATCTAGGAGAAGAGTCTAGACATAGAACTTCTCTTTTTATACCTAGACATAGGATAAAAACCTTTAGAATCATTGAATTGTGTTCCTTATTTATCTAAGTTAAAATTAGCCATAGACATACGTGTTTAATTGCTTAGTCTCCTAAAAGCACTTAGAAAAGGGCTGAATAGGTGTTGAACTCGATTCATGGTGTTAAGTGTCGGTTAGGGTAGGTTGCGACTGCATTTCAGTAGCATTTTGTCTGAATTGCACAGAACTCGAAAGAGGCAATATGTGAGCGCAAGAGGCAAAATCTCTGAAATAACCAGACCTAGTTAAGCAAGTTTGCATGCGCATGGTGGGCACATTTCCTTAAGGTTGAAACAGATTTGAAACATCTGTTTTTCTATCTTTTATTTAGTTTTCTTTATTTTTATTGCACGAAAACCCCCAAAATATTTTATTTACTTGGTTACCTTCGATTGCAACTTGAAAGCAGTTGTGTTGTTAACTGAAAAGCTCTTTGTTAACCATTCCCTTGGATTTGATACTTGGAATACTTCCATATATTACTTGTTGGATAGTGTGCATTTGTGCTTATTTGCTTCAGCAATCCACCCACCAGTTGGCAACAATATTTTGTAGCATCAAGCAGCATTGAGTGTGACGTTGTTTTGCAAATCTGTAGCGTCGAGATGCTACCTATGCGAGTCAAATGGTTTGAGATCTTGCAATAGCAATGTTTTAACGCTCTAATGGCGTCGAGACATTGTCCTCTTAGAAATTTTGGCTTGATTTGATCCTCTATTGACTTAGTTTCTCAAATCTTTGCCCAATTTGCTTTTTTTTCACCTTGAATCTTCTAAAACGCTTCGGTTTTCTCCAAATGCTAGATTTCTACAAAATAGACAAATAAAAGTGTGAAAGTAATGGAACTAAAACTAAATAAGGCCTCTAGATAGCACATTTTAGGTGCTAAACACCCCCAACTTAAGTTTTGCTAGTCCTTAAGAAAAATAGAACTAAACCATCCTATGAATCATTAGTTGCATACAAATGACTCGAGTCTTAATGCTTTAAATAATAGAGCATTCATAATAGAAGAAAGTACTTAAACACAATCAATCATCGAGAAATTTAAAATTAACCCTCTTATTCCCCTATCTTAGTGTGTGCGTAGCCTACCCTATCTTAGTCTTTATAAGCCTGAAAAAGTTTTATACAATCCTCAACTCATTTTTCCTCTACTCTGGCCTTAAGTTCCAACTATTAAGTCTCCCTACACTCAAGAGAGTAATATGCCACTAGATTACCTATAAATGGAGCAAAGTACCCCCAAATTTAGATTTTTCTTTATCTATTTTTTTATGGACACTAGGTTTCACACATCCACTACAGAGGCTCTTACCCATGGTATTTTTATCCACAAGTGACCCTAACTTATCACAGCAGAGGTAGTTCTTTTTTGTCCTTAAATTTTAAAAATGATGTATATTGTCAAAGAAATTTTTTATGGAATGATACGCGACATCAAGAATTGTAAAAAGACATGAATTTATCTCCTAAGTATAACATTACTAACTATCATGCAATTCAACCTTCTAATCGGTTCCTAGAGCCTTTCAAGGTGTGGTCGGGTTGTCGAGGCCCGCTAAAATTAAAACCGACTTCCTATTTGATCAACTGAAAACGTGTGGGCTTTAGAAGAAAACTTTTAATAAGAAAAAGTCTTTAGTCTAGAGCAAGTGCACACAATCAAACACGTAGTAATATGAAATATTCCAGAGTATCAATCCCACAGGGAAAGGATACAACAAAATCTAAAATTGAGGTAAAGATGTTCACACGAGACAACTTTGGTAACCAATATAAATGACTTGGCAAGGTTGTATGTTGCTAGAAAAGATAAATAACAATGAAAAAGAAAAGGGATTCAAACATGATCGTACCCCTTTGAATGGAAATATGGCCAACATGCAATCAAAAGCTTAACTCAAACACTAAAGCAAAGTAAAATGGGTTCAACTCCTATTCGATCTTAATGAAAAGATCTTTAGAAGTCTAAGCGATTAAATCGATATGTCTATGGATAATTGACACGTGCTAGAGTAATGTGAATAAATCAACAATAATATGATTGTTTATGCTCAAGTGTACACATGTAAATATAGCAGGTGCTAAGTAAATTATCGTATCCACAGATATTAGTAATCTTCTCTTTTACAACAAATTAACTCTCAATAAACTCAGACTGTAACCAATAAAATTCATCAAGGAACTGAAATAAAGTAAATTAACAATGATGGAATAAAATAATTAATAAAACAAAGACAAACAGGGGAATCGTAGTTAAACAAAGAACTGTTAAACTTATACTATGAGCTAATTAAAAGCCTTGGATTAGAGGTAAATTCATGCTTTAATTAATTTTACAACTTAAGTACACATTCATTCTGCTCAACCCACTACACATTGTACGACATTCTCTCGAATTACCTAAAATGTACTATTTCATTCTCATTACTACAACAACAGTTTAACTCATTGTATTGTGTGTGCATTAGGTGAGTGATTATCCCTAATCCCCTCACTTAGCTAGTTACTAACCCTAACATGGAGCTAATGTGGTTTTTAAGCATTCGATTTCTCCTATTCTTCCTAGAAATCAGAGAAACGCTACAACAAAACGGTTGGCTAAACGAAATCGAGCTAATGAAACAAAACCTCTTAAAAACCAGATTGAGGTAATGAAATATGCTCAGCTATAAAATTAATCAAAAGCAATCATCCTCTAATCCTCACCTTTAGGTGATTAGTTCATAATGTAGAAAATACAACGAAGAAAACTAAATACATACATAAAGTAATTGGTGCAGGAAAACTAAATGGAAAAAGAAGAGGAAAAAAATTGAATAGAATGTTGCCTCAAAAAGCTTGGTTCAACATCAGCTTCAGCTCAACAAGAGATTCCTTCCTTATTCGGAAATCATTCATCCATGGCCTCCAATTAGAAGTTCTTCTCCTTTTCTCTTTATTTTCCTTACCTTTCTCATCTCTCTTCCTCTTTCCCCGAAAAATGGCTGCTCAATACTTAAATCTCATCCTTTATGCAAATTAGGGCTGATTAGACAAGACCCATGAAATGGCGAGCCCCTATTGGCCGAAATATGCTGAATGTTCTGACATCTTCCATCTCATTTAATGAGCTGCCTTTTCTCACGTGCAAAATTCGTGTTGTCTTGAACTATCAAATTTGCTCCAGCACAACGTTATAAAACTACTGCCCTGAGCTTTAAGATTCTTTCTTCCACAGTAATTATTCAATCTATAATCATACCCTGAATTAGTCAAATAAAGCTCATTAATTACTAAAATCTTGCTCTAATAAGAATTTTACTAAATCAAAAGTAACCTAGAGCAAAAGAAATCAAAGCTAGGGGATTTTCAAGATAAAATGGGGTAAAATATATGGCAATTCACTCCTAAAATGATAACCTATAACTCTTATTTTAAGAGTTATCAAACTTCCAAACTTGAATCATTACTCGTCCATGAGTAATGCCTTACACATATCAAGCAATGGTTAGCTATTGTGCTCTGCCGCCAAAGAATGCACAGGGAAATAACCCTAATTGCTCCATCAAAACATTTGGTTAAACAACTTTGAAAATGTTGTCCTGCTTCAAAATTTTAGCTTTTGCTCTTTTGCCTTAAACCACAAAATTCATATAGATACTTTTTAGCTCTATAACTCCTCACATCCAAGATTCAAGTCCTTAGACTCACTATGCAATTTCATGGCTAAGCTTCAACTAAAACACTTCTTGCTAACTATAAATTTTGCAAACTTCAACTTATTTACACAACACTTCAAACATTTTCTCTTTTTTTTTTTTAGAAACTCCCTTTAGAGAAGCCTCAAAGTCATGGCTCTATTTCTTGGAATGGCAACATTTTATGATGTCGTGCACCCTAGCTTCCAAGCCATCACCATAGAGGACTACACTCATTCTCCCATTTAAATTAAGATTATCTTTCTTGTTATTCCCCTCTTGCTTCACAGAATGGTGAACTTTATGATGAAATTCACCTAAGCTCTGGGAGGGTGCAACTGTCAGGCAACACGCATCGCTTGCATAGTATCTTTTCTCTTTTTTTTTTTTTTTTTCTAAAGCAATCTAATTGCTACTTACACCTTCGCTCTAGAATGCCAACCTTTGTGGTAAAGGTATCTAACTACGAGCACAAGCAACAATTTAGACAACTTTAACAAGTCCAACTTTTAATAGCCTACTAGGCTCTCTCACGCAGTGTATCTTGTAGGGAGGAGAGACTTTAATTATGTTGTCTTAATTAAGCTATAATTAACCATCTCAAAAACTTTGATTATAAGTAATATCAAATAACAATCTATAATCAAACTTCAAAGATGTAATAGACACTAATTCAGTTTGGTATTAGATAGTATTTAATATGGAGAGAAATAAAAAGTTATAGTATGTAGGTGTAAAAAAGACTAAGAAATATATATATATATTATAAAATGACTATGAAAGATAACATTAAAAATGATATTAAATTGTAAAAAAACAAGGATTGAATTTAATAATAAATTTTAATTAATAAATATAAAAGACTAATTTAATCAAAACATACTAATAAAATAAGAAGGAAAATAATTTAAAAAATTAGAAAGAGAAACCTTTGCTTCTTTAAAAAAACAAAAACTAGAAAAAAAAGGAAAACAAAAACTAAGTGAAGCGCGTCCCACTCCCATTGTCGATTTTTCCCACATCGAAAAATTTCTTGTTTGGAGAGGTAATCGTCTCCTAATGCATCTGACTCCTTCTTAACTTCAACGTTAACATGAGCTTCTTACATATATATGGGCTTGTTAAGCTTGAAGTAAACTGAGCCTTGAGTAATTTATTTTGTTATCTAGCCATCGAAATTTCAATGGAAAGTTTAAATCTCGACAACATTAAAGTATGTCGAAGACATATCATCGACATGGGGGAAAAACGAAATTCCCTGATGTCTGATATGTCAAACCCCTCGACACATCGACATGTTGCCGACATGTTGACGTGTCGGTCGACATTTGCTACCATGCTTGAAACAATATATATATATATATATATATATATATACACACACTTTTAGATAATATCTTTATTTTTTATTTTTAATTAAAACAGTGAAATTTCAAGTGCATATCTTTCAACTAGTATAATAAAATTGATGAAGGTTTTATAATGGCACAGACGACCCAAGATAATATAGGGTCTAAGGCCTTTTTTTTTTTTTTTTTTTAAGTGGCCTTAAATTGTATATTAATCTAAAGATTTTTTTTTAATTGAAAAACTATTTTTATGAATTTTTCCGAAAAAAGAAAATCATGAAGTCAGATACTTAGATTATCAATTTTTACCGTGTATCCTTAAAAAAAACGTATATATAATTTTGCACTTAAAAAGCTAGAAAAAAAAACAATCTTTAGATTAATATACAATTTAAGGCCACTTAAAAAAAAAAAAAAAAAAGTCTTAGGCCCTATATTATCTTGAGTCGTTTGTACCATTATGAAACCTTCATCAATTTTATTATACTAGTTAAAAGATATGCACTTGAAATTTCACTGTTCTAATTAAAAGTAAAAAAAAAAAAAAATAGAGATAGTGTCCAAAAGTATATATATCTTGTTTCAAGTTAATTTAAAGAAATGCAAAATTATATATATCTTGCCTTTTGTTTTGTTTGTTTTATTAATGATTAATTTGATTTTAACTATATAAACTGTATTTTAATTTGGTTATTTTGTTTGAAAAAAAATCATATGTACATGACACAAATTTTCCAGCTATAAATATCATTTTGGTCCCTGTATTTTGACTCTCATTTCAATCCTAGTCTCTATACTTTCAATAAATCTTAAAATCAGTCCCTATTAATTTTTTTTAAATAATAATAAAATTAGTCTATATTAGCCATCTCTCTATAAATTTTGGAAATATATTCACTTTTATGCATTGAAATTATTATTATTATCAAACCAATTTTGATAAAAACTAACGTCAAACAAACCATAAAAGTTTCTCCCTCGTGGCTCCTTTTATATAAAAAAATTTTTAATGTTTTTTTTCTTAGGTTGGTTAAAATTTCAAAATAAATTTTAAAACTATTAGAGAAACATGGGTTCCACCTCAAAACTAATTGACAATGAGAGAAGTAACTCATGTATCTTATTAAGATTGTGAGATCTCTTCATTTTTCCAATGTGGGATCCTCAACATGCCCATTAAGATAGTGCCTCTTTTGGGTTCACCATTCTTGGGTCGGTTCTCAATCTTTGGACCGAATACTCATTTGGGCTTCATGGGTTCTGATACCATATTAGATAAACATGGTGCTCCATTTCAAAACTAATTGACAATGAGAGGAATGACCCATGTATCTTATAAAGATTATGAGATAAAGCTCATGAAGTCCAAATGGGTCTTCAGTCTAAAAATTTAGATCTGACCCAAGAATGGTGAACCCAAAAGAGGCACAATTTTAGAGGACATGTTGAGGATCCCACATCGGAAGATAAAGAGACCTCACAATCTTTATAAGATACAAAAGTTACTCTAATAGCACCAATTTAGTGTTATATTTATGCCCATTTATTAGCTAGTTTTGTGTTGAATTAGTGAACTTTGATGTATATTTCTCTTGATTTTGTAGAAATAGAGCTTGAAGAGAAAAATCAAGTGTTCGGTAGTATTTTGGTGATTAATGGAGCTAAATTGGGCCATTTTGGAGAGCCAAAAAGAGAAGAGATGATTTATGAAGTGTTGAGAACAAGGAAAGCGTAGCAACGCTATCCAGAGCGTCTTAACGCTCTGTTGCAGCTCAATTGGAAGCTAAAGCCGAGGGGACAACATTGCAACGCTGGCCTCGATGCTCAAAACACGGAGGAGAGTTGTTCCGTCTGTAGCGTTGTAACACTACCACTGCGCGCACAAGAAAACGACTGCGTTTTGGGACAGCGTTGACATTGTCCCTAGTGTTGCAACGTTGTCGCAATAGGCAGAATAAAAACATCGCATTCTCTTCGTCCAAAGGGAAGCCAAATTGAGGGTTTTTGCCCTAAACTCGATTCCATGCTATTTTGAAAGGTTTTGGGAGTATTTTGTAAGCGAATTGAAGCGGAATTGAAGATTCGAAGCTTGAGGACAGAGGAGATCATGACGAGAACGTGGGATCGATCTTCCGTTTGCATTTTCTTCCTTTTTCTTTCACTTTTAGCTACTGTATAAGTTGAAAAATTAGGGATTTATGGGATGTTTTGACCGAATTTGTATATGCTTGTCCTTAATTACTTGGGCTTATTGTATTTAATTATTTAGATGTTTAATTGTTGAAATTGTTGGACCAATTGCATAGTTTATGGATGTTTGTGATTATTAGGGCTTTGAATCATTTGTGCATTTGTTGCTTAATGCCTTTAATCATTGATTCTCTAATTAATTGAAGTATTTCTAAGTTGAGCTTGATAGAGGGTACTTAGTTTAGCTAAATGCGCGATTAATTAGCTACTCGAGTGACAACGAGATTAATAGTTAATTGATTCTAGTTGGTGATGAAGGTTAATTAGTTGAGCATTGGTTAATTGACTAGTTTTCTAAGTGGAAACTCGACAGAGAGAAACTTAAGCAAGAACCCAATTGCATAACTAGTGTTTATTTACTTGAGTGACAACCGGGGATAATAAATAGACATTAGAAGTTCGTCATGAAGAGTCCTAAAGCCTCGTATGAGCTCGCTAGCGCTAGGGACACCTAGGTTTGTTAATTAGTACTTGAGAGTAGAGGAGACCAACAAGAGATTCCACAACCTTAGAGCTTCTAGACTTATGAGTACATTGTCCATTGGGTTATAATTATCTATTAGCTTAGTAATTGATCCTTTCCCAAGTTATCCCTCGCGTTCGTGTCTCCAATTTATTTTCTGCAGTTTATTTTCTTGTCGTTAGTTAGTTTATTTTCCTCTGGTTGTTTCTCTAAATAAAGCTAAGTGAGAGTAATCACAGTAATTAATTGAATTAAAACCAATCTCTGTGGATACAATACTCGGTAGTAATACCGTTTTATTATTACTTCAATCGCGTGTGCTTGCATGTATTGCCATCAAGTTTTTGGAGTTGTTGCTAGGGATTGGTGTATTTTAATTCGATTAATATTGTGAAGAAATTACTTGCTATAATTTAGAGGTTTATCTTTGCTTTGATTTATTTTTCTTGCTTGTTTTTGTTTTTTCTTTGCGTCCTCATCCGTTTTTTCTGGTTATGTTGTTATCTGGTGTTGCTTTTGAGCTTGTGTTTATTTCTTTATTGCTTTTTAGACGACTTCTGATAGATTTGGGTGGCCCTTTAGAGAATCTGAACCTGAAGAACCAACACCGTCTTCTAATTCCTTTCCTATTAATTATCCCTAGATTAGTCTTAGTGAGGAAAGGTCTCCTTAAGACCAGTTATTGCAAGATTGTATTTCTAATTTTAAAGTTCAACGCTTGCAATTAGAAAAATGGGTTGTGAGACCTCTGGTAGCTCAACTAGAGGAAGCCCAAGTAGCCCATTTAGAGGAAAAACCTTCCTTAAAGAACTTATTTCAAATTTTTTTGGAGGAGTCTAGAGCTATTTGTGCGAACTTAGAAAATTCGAATGAGAGACTCTAGACCCTAGGGGAGGTTAGTGAAGTGCAACCCACTTTCATAAGATGTCCAGTGAGTCACCTGATCACTGATTCACTAATAGCCTATCATGAGCATGATTCTTTCGATTTTTCTGAGGTTGGGTATTTAGGGGTGAGCTTTACAAAGAATAAGAAGGAGTTAGAGAGTTTTAGATGCACGGCAGGATTGAGTCTGTGAAGAAGAAAAAAAGGATGAGCCTTATTTTTTAGAAGAGTTAGTTTAGGGGGTAGAGTTTGAGGCTGAACGACCTTGTTTCGTTTTATCTTTTGATTATTCTGTTTGTCATGAGTATTCTTTTTCTTGTTCTCACGAGTCCATGCCAGAGTCTTTTTATTTTGATCTTTCGTCTTTTATGATTTTCTTTTTTAAAAATACCAAAAATATTTCTGCTTCAAGGTCCCACAAGAAGCTAGTGTTTTTGCTAACTTTGGTTTTCTTTATTGACTCTAGAAAGAGGGCCTGAAGAAATGAGAGAACTTTTATGTACTTTGAGAGCCCACAAGAGTCCTGTCTAGCTAGAGACGTTAAATAAGCGCTTCTTGGAAGGCAACCCAAGCTTTTTTCCCTTGTTTTCTTTCTTTTTGAGTTTTTTTTTTTGGGCTTTTGTTTAATGTTTTTCTTTTAGTTTGTTTTGTGTTGATCTCATGTTCCTGTTGATTGATTGTTCTTAGAGCTCGAGATTCAGATTATCTCTTCCATCATGCATCCTAGTTAATTAGGCTAAATCGAGGATTCTCTCACACTCCAAGGTAGTATTATTCTTCCCTTTACCTTTTTAATTGTCCTTAAGCATGCTTAATTGGTTGAGTAGGTTATACATTGAGGACAATGTATGCTTTAAGTGTAGGGGATGTTTGTTGTTCTGATCTAAGGTTAATTAAAAAATTTTGTGATTATGATGATTATGTTGCATTGTGTATGATGAGGACAACCTGTGATGTGTTATGAATAGGGTAATAGTTGTAATTTTTGTGAAATATGACAACATGTCTAGGATTCAAGTAAATTTAATTTTTTCTTGGAATTCTTTGCACTTATGGAGCACTTAGCCTACTTATTAGTGGTTTTGAACGCCCAGAATAAATTTATTTTATCTAGATGTTCGTTGTCACCTCGATAGGCCTAAGTTCTAGTTTGAAGGTTATCTTGCATGATAGTTTGTAATGTTGAGTATAGGAAGGAAAAACATGTCTATCTGCCTGTTAGAAAGAAAGAAAAAATGAAAGAAAAAAAAAGAAAAAAAATGGTAGAGAAAAGATAGAGAAGAAAATAAAGAAAAGAAGAAAAATAGAATAAAATAACTTGTTGTGCGTATTGATCAAGGGCAAAAAGAGCTATCACTGTTGTGATCAGCTAGGCCACTCATTGAGTGAGTGCTCTGGGTAAGGGTCCCTGCAACAGTTGTGTGAAAGCTAGTGTCCATGAAGTGTTTAAAGAAAAATGCAAGTTTGGAGGGAGTATTACCCCGTAGTTTTCAGGCATCCTAGAGATATATTACTTTCTTGAATGTTAGGATGCTGGATAATTGGTGCTTAGGGCCATTGTAGCGGGAAGATGAATGAAGGATTCTATAAATATTTCTAGGATTTTAAGGATCAAAATAAGGAAGGCTATGCACATATTTGCAAGGGATGAAAAGTTTAATTTTTAAATTTGCTTGATGATTTGATGTGTTTAAGTATTTTCGTTAATTGTGATTATTTTTCTATTTAGAACCTTGAGGTTTGAGTCATTATGATGCAATTGGTTAATTCATATATGTAGGTTTTGTTTTAGCTTTGCTCGGGACTAGCAATTCCTCTCATTGCTAATTGGTTTTGAGATGGAACCTCATGTTTATCTAATAAAAACAACCTAAAATAACATATGCTAAAATATACGCTTATTTACTCTTATTTTATCAATTTGACCAAAACAATTATATATATTGAATTATGTTAAATCATTCTTTTCAATTTATACATTCTTTCCTATTGGTATATCACTTTAACATTTAAATAACAATGTTCATGACATAAATTTATTATAATCAAAACTATCGAATATAAAAGGAAAAAATTGAAACTTCTTTAAAAACTAAAATTGAAATTTAAAAATAGATAGATCTAATTTATTTACCCATGGGAAAGAGACTTAAATATTTTGCGATATCCAAAATAATTGAATATTTAGAGATAATTCCCTAGAGATGTCCACGAGGTAGGGTGAGGTCGGGGAATGGCTTCCCCGTCCCCGGCCCCGTCCCCCATTTCATTCTCCGTCCCTACGAAATTTTCCATTTCATTCTCCATCCCCGCGGAATTCGTGGGGATCGAGTTCCCCATGGGGAATAAATTCTCGTTTATGATTTTCATTTTTTTTAAAAGTTTCTATTTAAATTGTTAATTCTTAACAAGAGATTTCTATTTAAGATATATATTTTTTTAATTTCCTTAGAAAAACAATATAATATATAGTTTGGATTTATGGTTTATTATATATATACAAATATATATATTAAAAAAAAAAAAAGAAGAAATCGGGGGTGGGGACGTGGAATGGGGCGAAGACAAAGTCGGGGACGGGGACAAGGAATGTATTCCCCATCCCCGTTTAGCTAATGGGGAAAATTTCTTCCCCACTCCTTCCCCCTTTTTCCCGCCTAAACGGGGCTTCTCCGCCTCGTTAGAGGCGAGTCCCCGCGGAGAAAATGGACATCTCTAGAATCACCCATTAAGATTTTAATGAATGAATATGTAAGAGAGAATTACTCATTGAGATTTTCATTTTGTGATACATTATTTACTAACAAACTTTGAGATTCAATTATATATGTATGTATGTATGTATGTATGTATGTATGTATTTAATTTGAATGGACATTTACACGAACCTTAATGACAAAGCTAGAAAAGTTTGCCTCTTGCATATTTTGTTGAGGATTGAATCATCAAGAAACAATATAAATCTAAGAAGAGTGATGGGCAGTAGGAAAAGAAAAAAAATGAGAGACAGTAAAATAAAAAAGGGTATCAAACAACTAAGCAAAGAAGAACTACACAACGAAGATGAATTTAAGAGACGTTAATGGAAATAACTTTGTATGGAAAAAATCAGGATGCACTATATATATTTAATCACAATAGATTAGAATCTATTATTTTGCTAATATACTTATTCAAATATAGATATATTATTCAAATATGTACTAGTTCGTTGAAAAATTAGAGATCATATGCATAGAGATTTTAAAACCTTTATTCAAATATTATTTAATATAATAAATAAATATATGTTTAAATTAAAAAGGACCGAAGGAAAAATCTTTAAATTAAGAAGGGCAAAATAGGAAGTCTTTAAATTAAGAAGGGACAAAAGGAGAAATAAAAAATTTCTCCTCCTTAAGCTCCGTTTAGATAGTATAGATATAGGATAAACTTGTGCTATTACGAAACCTTCATTGATTTTATTATATATAGGACATACCCAACAAATTTGGAACATCAATAAAAAATGAGACCCTAAAAAAATATAAAGCAATCACCTAATTTGTTTGTACCTTAAGTTAATACTACCTGCTAGACATAAAATTAAAAATTTAGATACTGTAAAAACATTTTAAAAGCACAAGAATTCAACTGACTTAATCTTACCTAAACCTATTAAAATCTTATTAAAATACAAGGACTAAATTCCTACATCGAGAGAAAAGTTTAATTTTGTGACCAAGAAAGAAAAAAAAAAAAAAGAAGTAATTTGACCAAAGAAAATTAGACAAGAGGGTATAAATTATAGGCTAAATTATAGAAAATACCCCTAAACTATGGGTTTTGTTTCAATAATACCCCTAAACTTTAAAAAGTTTCAAAAATACTCTTGATCTTTAAAAAATGTTCAAAATACCCTCAAAGTTTTGGATGGAAAACATTAAAGTTTTGTTTCAATAATATCCCTGAACTTTCAAAAGTTTCAAAAATACCCTCGACCTTTAAAAAATGTTTAAAAATACTCTTACAGTTAAGTTTTGGATGGAAAACGTTAAAGTTTCATTTCAATAATACCTTTGACCTATTAAAAATTGTCAAAAATACTCTTACTGGAAAATGTTTCTTCTTTTTCCTCTCTACAAATTTTTCCTCCATGAAAATTAATGAGAATGAATGGATTATTAGCATTTGAAATGTCGTAGTAACAATTTGACCAAATAAGCTCAAAAAACCCAAAATCCATAACCTTAACCCTCTCCACCGTAACTCTCCAAACAAAAAAAAAAAAGGTTAAATTGTTGTTGGGATGGATTTGGAAAACTAAATGGGTGGATTCAGGTAGGGATTTGTTCAATTCTTTGAAATTGAAAAATAATTTGTTGTCATCTTGCTTAATTTGTTGTCGTCTTGCTTTGTGGGATAGATTTCTAGCTTTAATTCATTTAAAATTCAGCTACCTAGATGCTTGAATTTGATGTCCAATTGTGGGGATGAAAAATAAATTCTCTATGACCCACCTACCGCTTCCATCTCCAAGTTTGTTGTTTTTCATTGCATCAAGATTAATACTCAGAATTTGAAGTTCATTTAACTTCTGGGTCTTCCTTTAACAATCATTAATGTAGCATTAAACTTAAAAATCTATGGCGCTCTACAACTAATAGAGCATCCAACTGAAAAACGTCGCTAGCTAGTTAAGGTAGCGCACAATGGCTTTCTCTACATTGGTGTTGCGTAAAATTGTTCAATGCAATAATGCAAGTATACGAGTTAAATTTTAATATAGTGTAAGAATGTTAGAGTATCGTCTACATGATTGGTGTTCTAGTTCACTTAATTACCATGAATACAATCACACAATTTTATTTAGAGAAAGAAATAGAAAGATGAATAAGATCAAAATAAAATAAAAACATAAAATAAAATATGGAGAACAATTAGGAGAAAAATATTTAAGAGAGCTGATTTCACTAATCAGACCAACATTCAATTAATTAAAAGACCAAGCATGCAATTAATCCACAAGTTAGGAAGACAACGGTAAAAATTGTTTCTTGCAAGCATAATTAACAAATATCAAGGGTATTAATGAAACTTTAACGTTTTCTATCTAAAACTTAATCCTATTTTTGAAAGGTCATGGGTTTAAAACTTTTTAGGGGCTGTTTGGGGCAAGAGTTATAATAACCTATGTTATAATAACCTGTGGAGTATTTTGCACCCCAAACGCAGACTATTATAACCCCAGACTAAACAACTATGCATTTTAAACAATATTATATGATTTCACAAACTATTATAACCCACAGACTATTATAACTCATGTTATTATAACCCATTCAGTGCCCCAAACAGCCCCTTAAAGTTTAGGAGTATTCTTTGAACGAAACTTTAACGTTTTCCATACAAAACTTAACTGTAAGAGTATTTCTAAACGCTTTTAAAAGATTGAGAGTAATTTTGAAACTTTTTATAGTTTAAGGATAAGGTTGAAACAAATCCTATAGTTTAAGGATATTTTCTATAATTTAGAAGAGTTAGCACGTGTGAAGTAAAGCGGGAAATGTTTTTATTCCATCAGTTACCCCCTGTTTGGAACCCCAAGATTTGGGATGATTTCAAATCAGTTATGATTTGAAATCATTTCACACGTTTGGATGCTAAAAAAAAGGAATTTGAAATCGTTTAGGATTTCAAATCTCGTTTTTTTGAAAAAATTTTCCGTTCCAAATAGGTCGGATTTGATGGGATTTCAAGTTTCAAAAAATATGTTTCCAATTTTACCCCCACCTACGATAGTTTCTCCATGATAGTTTTTCTCTATTCAACTTCATACTATCAATATTTCTTCTATATTCAGACTTAACGCCATTAAAGCAAACTCAAGGTTAAGATTCTATTTTGTTTCTCCATTGTATTTTGCTATTTTTAAAAAATTGATAACAATAATTTCAATATTTTCAATGCAGCTTTTACATTTTCAACAAGTTTTTTTTTTTATAGACAAACAAACTAGAAGTGAGTTTTTTTTTTTTTTTTTTTTTTGTTTATCTTCTTAAACATTTATTTATTTATTTGATAAGAATAATATGTTTTTTTCCCCTTTTTATATATATTGATTCAATCGATTTTTTTAATGTATATTTTTTTAGCTTTATGTTTTCAACATTGGGTTGAAGAAGAAATCAACAAAAAAAATGATTCTTTTGATTTTTTTTTTCATAGCTGGACAAAACAAATCAAATTTCTTTTGATGGATTTTTTTTAGATTCAGTTGGGTTCAATGTTTTTTTTTTCTATTTAAATTAAGACATTTGGAATTTTCTTATTTTCATTTTTAACAATAATGATAACATTTATAAATTTTAATTTCATAAGTTGATTTGTATTGATTATTGGTATGTTTTCATGATGATATGTATTTGATAATGTTATTTGATATTAAAATATTTTGTTATTAATTAAAATAATCTCCTACAAAATTCATAAGGGCATAACAGTAAAATGTTATACTTTCTTTTCATTTCTCGTAAGAATGCAAACAACAAATTTTAATTTTGGTGATTTTAAATCAATTTAGTTTCAAACGCAAATAAAAATTTAAAATTATTTCCATATTTTAAAATCTTAAGATTTGAAATCATTTCTTACTAAATTCATCTGCCAAACAAAGCATAATGCAAAGCTAAAAGCCCATGGCTTCGCTTTAGGTTTATAACGTTAACTTCTCTGCTCCCTCTCTCTTCTTCTAGCCGCGCCGAAATTTCTCTCTCTCATCACTCCCTCCCGCGCTCCCGCCTTTCTCTCCTATCTCTTTCTCTCTTCCGTTTCATTGCTCCTCCATAGCTTTTTTCTTCACTCCCTCGCCATTCTACATTGCTCTCTCTTGCCTCCTCTGCCTCTTGGGTCTGTTGCAGTTTCTTTCTCTGTTCGTGTCCTCTGACCCTCGCTCTGTAATCCCTTCGTTTTCTTGTTCTTATGTGATCTTTGAGTGGATGCCATTGCTGGGTTTGGAAATTGAGGTTCGTTTGTGCATCGTCTTGGTGTTTTTGGGTAAAGTTGTTTTATACTGAATGTATGAGGTGCTGTGATTTTGGGTTTTATTTTGTACTTGGAATACTAGTTTTGTTTTGTTTTTTTTCCTGTCTTGGGTGAACTTCTATGTGGATTGTTTTGGCATGCTTGGGTCTGAATGTACTGAAGTAAACTATTTGAAATTGGACTTTAAATTGGGAAGGAATTAAGAAGAAAGAAAAGTGCAGCTGTTGGTGTTCAAGTTGTTACTGAAATAATGGATGTTCAGCGTAATTGGTCTACTAGACGTTCTAATTTAGGGTCTATTGTTGAGCAACTTTGGTTTACAAGATGCAGGAAGTTATAAGTTTTTTCTAGGCTGCTTACCTTTGTGAAAGCGAGGCGAGATTAATTTCTAACTTGACTTATGAAGAGCTTAAAACAATTTTCACCATGAAGGATTTGTGGGTCTGTTGTTCCATTTCATAAGAAAGAATTACCACCACTTCCCTCTCATTTTGAAGGGTTGGTAGCGTGTTGTTTGAGTGACGAGAATGGGATGACTTGAGAACCATTTAATTACTGGGGATAAGGTATCTTGAGATTGTGGGATTTATTTGTCACGCAAATGTTCGCCTATTTGATATGAAATGGAGTGCCAATTTAAAGCATGAGTTTACAACTTGCACATTGAATTCAGTGCCCACTATGGTCTAGTTAAATTTGATTTCATGATATATTAATACGTTTTCTTTCGGACTTTTTTTTGACAGAATATATTGTGCCATCCCTTAAATCATTGATGGACCTCTATCTGCACAAGACAATGGATTAAAGAAAAATGCTGCACGTATTAAGTTGGAGATTTTCTTGGTAAATTCAAGTGGGAAGGGCAGGGGCAGGAGCTAGTCTGGGGAACCATTTCTAGGAATGGAAACTCATAGCAAAGCGAAGTGCCGGGAGGATTTAGAGATTGATATAATTGAATGTTCGAATAAAACTGATCCCAAATTTTGTGGGAAAGAAGACCCTGATGCAACTGAATATTCAAGCTCATTTGCTGAGACATCTGATGCGGATAATTGTTCAGGATTCAACGAAGGAGAAGTAGAAACTCAATTTTTTGGAGACATTGGCTTGCCACCCACATTTGGTTCATTTAGCAGTGCACTTCCAATAAGGTCCCTTTTTCTTTTGGCTGCAATTATAATCTATGTTTTAGAGTCATCGTATATATTTTGTTATAAGAAAAACTAAATGAAAGTTGTAGGATTATTAGTTTAACATGATACCCTTGCTTCTCACTTTTCTGAAACGTTTCAGTTGGTCTTGATTGCACAACTTAATGATATCTATAAATTATAAATACTGATCTTTGAAAGTTGAAATATATAATTCTATGTTTTTTTTGTATAGGTCGTTTTTCACCTTGAAATCTAAGCTATTTAGGAACTTTCAAGTTTGAATTTAGTGGACGTGAAAACAGAATATTGGTGAAACTTTTAATTATGCATACAAATTAAAAGCTTTAACTCTTTGAACTTGAAGGAACTATGAGACCCATTAGCTCCTCTGTGATTAGTTTACTTGTGAATGTGATGAATCAATATTCAATAATATTATAGTAAAAGTCATGCAAAGATTTTGGAGGAAATGGTGCCCCATGGATTATTTATTTATTTTATGATGCACACTATGTTCATTCCTGCATTTTGTGTTAAGTGTATCGCTTCTGACCGTAGAATGGTTCTATATCATCATACTTAAAGTCATTGATTATATAAAAATGATACTAATTTCATTTCTTCAATGAAATTTCTTTCCTATTGCTATTGAAAAGTAGAAAAGCTTTCCAATTTGGAGGGCCATAATTGTTTAATCCTCTTGTCCTTACTGAATGGTTTTCACAAGAAATTGCTGCTGGGTTAAGTCAACTAGTTGTCTCATAAAAGTAGTTGTGGTGTAAATAGGCAAGAATACCCAAGTATACGAAGTAAAAGATGCATTAATTTTTGTGCTTCTTAAGTACTTGAATAGATTTTTTAAAGAATGGAGCTTCCTTTTCCTATTCTATCATCACAAGCAAATCGAGGGTGCCTACAAATGGTTAGAAATCTAATTAAGTACCTTTTAGACACTTTTAAAGTCTAGGGACTTATTAGACTTGAAATTAAAAGTTTAGGGACCTATTAGACTTTTTATAAAGTTTAGGAACTTATTGGACACAATCCTAAGGGGGCGTTTGGAGCACTGTTTCAGAATTAGAACTCTTGGAATCAGAACCCTGGAGGTTTGTTCTGAGGGGTTTGAAACCCTGGAAATCATAAAATAGTGTTTGGAATGCACTGTTCAAAACCATGAGGTTGTGTTTCAAACCCATTGGGTTTTGAACACAGTGGCCCAAACAACTTTTTGGGTTTGGATTCCAAAACCATCCAAACCCAACACAGTGCTCCAAACGCCCCCTAAAAGTTGATGGACTATAATTAAAATATCCGATTCTATCATAATCAAGATGCAGTTTGCACTTCTATTTCCTTAAGTTTTTAGTGCAACTTTTTTTCCATAAGTTTTGATTATGCTAGTGAAATAGTGTCTAGTCAAGAACCTGCAGCCTGTTATTTTCGTCATTTTTTTAAAATGAATATTTTCAGTCCAAAATCCTTGAGCTCTGTGGAATGAATTCATAATTCTATGCTATTCCATCATTAGACTAGTTTGTTTAACATAAAAAGTATTTTAGATAGGCCTTTCTTTTTGGTAGGAGAGGGTAGAGACAAATGTATAAGTTAGAGGAGAATGATTTAAACCCAAGATGGACTATTTAAACTAATTAGGTTTTGCTAATTAGGTTGTCAATAGGAGATAGAATAGGCTGCGCTCTCTTTGCAATACAAGTTAAAAACACCTTAAGAGGGGTCAGAGGAATGGAGAGATAGTCGAAAAATATCTTCACTCTCCTACTTTCCCGATTTCAATCATGAAATTCAACACCACCTCCTCCCTTTGGAGTGTCTCGACCCCCGTGATTGTTAACACTGAAAGAAGGAATGGAATGTCTGCAATGCTTAATTTAGAAACTTAATTAGATATTGTATTAGTGGTGACGAT
This sequence comes from Trichosanthes truncata, assembly GCA_033996785.1. Lineage (NCBI taxonomy): Eukaryota > Viridiplantae > Streptophyta > Magnoliopsida > Cucurbitales > Cucurbitaceae > Trichosanthes > Trichosanthes truncata. The sequence continues at coordinate 21,211,468 of JAWPNB010000003.1, read as the reverse complement.
CTACCGAAATAGAGTAGGATCTTTGTCTTCCAAGGGAAAAAATTGCTTTTAACAAATAAAGGACAGATCCACAAGCAAAACACCTTTTTAGGTAGTATATTAAACCATGAGTTAAGGACTACTGCATGTCTGGAAAATAATAGATGGCTAGTAGGTAGCTAATCGGTAGCCAATAGGTAGCCAAGTAAGAAACATTTAAGACATTAGAGATGGTGAGATCAGGTATAGTTCAATGACATAAGCATTTTCTCCCACTCATTTCATAACTCGACAAGGACCAATTTTCTTCTTATGCTAGTTATACGTACATTTAGGAAACCTACTTTACCTCTAGTACAGTAGAGATGTTGAGATTAGAAGCAGTTAATGACATAAGTATTTTATCTAGCTTGCTTCATTACTCGACAAGGACCAATTTTCTTCTTCTCAAGCTTGTTATATGTACTGTTAGAAAACCTACTTTTCCTCAAGTGCACCATGACAAAGTCCCTACTTAAGAATACTTGCTACAATTTCCTGTTTCCTGCTGTTTTATACAGCGTGTTAGCTTACTTAAATGATCAACTACCTCATTGTATGTATCTACTTGATTTGATCAGCTATCGATTCAGCCGCAGTTTTCATTAGATCAATAGTTAAAGGAGGGACTTTAGAATGTTCTACCTCTAAAGATATTTCGCTTGTAGATCTGTTCATGTTATTAAAAGAAAATTTTACTTGTGGAAGACAAAGATCCCATTTCTTTGGTTTTTTACTGCAAGAAATCCAACTACATTTCTTAATATTCAGTTGGTCACTTCAATTTGGCCATCTGTTTGGGGTGATAAGTTGCATTATACTGCCCCTGCGCATCAACCTTTTCCTACAAACTAGTCAACATCGTGACAAAGAGGATGTCATTGTACAAAGTTGTCAACATCCTTTCTTAATTGGGACTGATTTAATTGATCTAATATTTTATCATGAGCAAAATGTGCTCCCAATCCACTAGCGCAGGTATATCCACTAAAATTTCATGTTGAAGGAATGTAGGGGTATTTATAGTTCATCATTTTTAAATAAAAATCTATTAATCAGCTTTAAATACCCCACCATTTTTTGGAGTTGCCCCTTTACTAAGGAATGTAGGTGGTATTTATAGTTCATCATTTTGAAATAAATAACTACTAATCACCTGGAAATACTCGACTACTTTTTTTAGTTTCCCCTTTGCTTGTTCAAGTTGGACTTTTTTTTGGAGTCTTTTGGTGTTAGTTGGGTTAGGAAAGAGAGTGTTTGTTGATGATGGAGGAGGTTCTCTTCCATCCCCCTTTTTGCAATAAGGGGTCCTGTGCCCTTGTGCTTTCTTTGCTGTTGTTTCGGGATTATGGCTAAAGATGAATATGAGAATTTTTGAGATGCTTGGGAGATCTTGAAAGGAGGTGTGGTCTCTTGTGAGATTTAATGCTTCTCTTTAGGCATTTGTCACTAAGGCTTTTTGTACTGGTCCCATTTTTGTTTAGCTAGTTTGTTGAGCTTTCTCCATTTTGTTGGGTTTTTTTTTAAATGCTCTTTTGATAAGAAAATGTGCTTTCACTAGTAATAAACACACTACTATTTTTCTGCCTGGACGTCACACATCACTGCCAAAAAAAAATACACTACCATTTTTACAATTATCCCAAATATTAACAAAGTCTTAAGCTGTGAAATATAATAATTAACATATATTGTTAGATTATTTATTCTTTCCATGTACAATGGAAAGTAGGTGAGATCTCCTACATAGAGTATTAGCTAGCTAATTTGTTAGGTCAGACTTATGATTGATGGAAAAATCAAATCTTTGTATGAGTGTTATCCACCGAGGATGCATGCGGGATAAGTTCTTTTGTGAATTTATGTATTTTAAGATTGGTGATTAGTAATTAATATAAACTCTCATCTTGACAAATGGTGTTCCCATTGTTTTAGGTCTTGTACTTAAGAATATATTTCTTATCTCAAATATAAACTTTTTAAGGTTAATGTAAAGTCAATTATCTCGCTAGACAGAGAAAATGTCATAAATATTTGACATGCTCATCTAGTGTAGTTCTGGAAATCAAAATGCCTAAGTAAACTACAACAAATTTATTATAATAGATTGTAAAATTTGATTCACGAATCTCATGAAAGTACTTAGATCAAAATTGTAGAAAAAGATTTTGCATCATGTAGTTGATCTAAGAGGTGACTGAATCGAGAAGGTATCAATAGAAGTTATATTAATGGCTTTATTTCGATACACATACTCTAGGACCCTCTAGGCTCATGCTGTACATATTAACCCTTTAATTAATGTTCTACATATTAGCCCTTTATCTAGTAGTAGTAGTTCATGTACTTGGAGGCCCATTCTATGGTGTCATTGTGATAAATTAGGTAAATTAGCCCCTAGTTTTAAGCCTATATGGTGTTGGATGTCTCTTAAACACAAAACCTGGTCAACCTTGAATAGAGGCATCCCAGCAAAGTTCGACCAGCATTTATGAAAGACAGATACTCTTCTAGCCAAACATTTCAAGACCTAAACGGTGTTCTACCTCATTTTTATTTCCCCAACAAAAGAATAAGGGAAAGGTGATCCAAAGTGATTCTAGGGAGTTTAATCACCTTGACTGGTTGAAGAAGTTTAGCCAACCCTTGGAAACAATCTGTCAATCATTGTAAAGATGAGGTTTTCCCTCATTAAAAAGTGTTGCAGTATTTGTAGGCGAGATGGGGAAAATAGTGGTCTTTTTTCTTGGGTTGTCATTTTAGCAAAAAGATCATGGAATTGAATGTTTAATGAGTTCAAGTTCTCCAGTGCTGGCACAATAATACGAAGATTGCTAAGATCACCTTTTTAGAAGCTCCTCCAACTTTAAAAGCTTACACAATATGGGTGATAGGAGTAGAAAGTGTCTATGGTTAATTTAGAAAGAAAGGAATTCCAGAACTTTTAAAATAAAGGGAGAAATACTGGGAACAAATATTTGATTTATCCCATGTTAATGTTTTTACTTGGTGTAACCTTTCTACTCATGTAGTTATGATTCATTTGTCATCAATAACAGTTGAATTTTTTTTTTTAAAGATTGACCTTTCATATTTTTTATGTAATTGATGACAAGTGAAGATAAACCATAATTACAAAATTGGGGGGGGGGGGGGGAGGTCAATTTACACCATGAAAGAGAGATAAATAAATGATGAGCTAAAATCCTCGAAGTCCTGTTCTTTCCCAACAAAATACAAGAGTTTCTCTCCAACCAAGTTCACCAGAAGAAAGGCCGGATAAAGTTAAGCCAAAGGGTCTTCTTTCTCCTTAGTTAAAAGGGTGCCCAATAAGAGTGCCTATTTAATGACAAGTTTGTTTCTTATAGGGAAAAAAAGGAAAGAAAAAAAAAGCTACTCTCACATGTAATTAATACTAATTGAAGTGGTTTTTCTTGTAATTCTTCTGTGGGAGAGACGGGGTCTTTTTGTTCTGGTTATTCCTTTTCACTAAGGGAATGAAAAACATCTCTTGTTTCAAAAAAAAAAAGTTCAAACATACATATTTGGTAACCATAGCAAATCTGGCATTCCTTAGATCTTTATGGTAACATGAAGATGAGGAATAACATCAAGCATCTTGAACATTATTTTGTTTCCGATTCAGAATGCAGAGCTATTCAGGCAAGTACTTTAATCAGCTTTATCTCTATATTCTAGGTGATTGAACGGTTCAACTGGCTCTGCTCTTTTGTAGGAAGAGGAAGTTAACAAATCACTGGCAAAACTTCATCCGCCCTCTAATGTGGCGCTGCAAGTGGACAGAATTGAGAATTAAAGAAATTGAGTCACAGGCATTAAAATATTCCAGAGCACTTGCAGTGTATGAACAAGGAAAAAATTCAGGCCTTGATCCAATAATGGAAGATTTTTCTTCAAAAGCATTTCCATTTTCTAGCCCATATTATAGAAGAAAGGCAATGAAGAGAAGAAAACGAAAGAGAGCTGAAGATACAAATGATATATCATCCTATATGTCACAGCATAACCTTTTCTCCTACTATGGTACCAGCTTTAACCTCGTACTTATTACTTCTTGTTTTTTCGCCTTCCCTCTCCCTCTAAATGCAATTGTATCATTTGGTAACTTTTGCTTTTTAATACAGAAAATAAGAGAGCTGAACTAGATGGTACTTCTGTAGCTGATGAATTTGCTAATCCAGGTAAAATATTTCTGCTGTTACCTATATTGTCTGTATGGCATGCAGTATTTTCTTGGTGATGATAGCCAATGGGAAGGTCAAGCAAGACTTGCACTGGATATTTGAGCCTGGCGAGTGGTATATTGAACAAAGGCAATCTTCAATTATTTTATACATTGGACAAAAAACTTTATTTTCGTCGTGCATTTTCTCTTAAAAACTGAAAGAGACCGTTTGTTCAAATGATAATATACTTTTGCCTACTCTTGTAGTTTTAGTGCAATTAACTAAAGTATCCTCTTCTCTACCATATCGTCAACTAAAGAGATCTTTATGCCCAATTGAATATTTAGCTTATTTTAATCTCTGATTAATACACAAACTGGGGTTTTTTCAGTTCATTCTGATGCTTCTTTTCTTAGTTTAGTTACCGTCCTAAAATTCTTCATACTTCAATATTTTTAAACTAAAAGTTGGCTTTCTGTCATTATTGGGTCAGTGAAAATGGAGAAAAATGCTGATTCTGATGACAAATTTGGGATTAATAATGACTCTGTTCTCGAGTTCAGAGACACTAATAATTCTTTGGAGCAAGTGCTCTGGAAAATTGAAGTGGTGCACTCTCGACTTCACAAGCTAAAGGGTCAGATGGATAAGGTGATGTCCAAAAATGCTGCAAAATTTTCTTCCTCAGAGAATCTGAGCCTTCTTGCACCTTGTGAGGCACAGACCAGCTCTGCCCCTAGTCCTACGTTCTCTGCTGGTAATGGAGAATTATCAGTTGGAGTTATGTGCGCCTCGACTCAACATATATCGGAGTGTGATATTGGTGAGCTGATGAAGCCTGAAAGTGCTATTTCAAGCTATGGGGAGGCAATCCTAGTTCCTGATATTATTGAAAGTACAGTAGGTCTTTTGACTGCTACTGCTGGTGTTTCAATTCCTCAACCACAAATTGGGGACTCAACTGAGGATGTAAGAATTCTTGATATCTAGCTAGTTAATTTCTCTCTCACACACAAATCATTTTCTGGTGATGACTAGAGACAATTTTTGGTGTGAACTCTGCAAAATAGGTCTGCTTTTCTTTCCTCAATTGGAAAGAAGTTATCTGATTGTTTAAATTTTTCTCTACTTATGTTTAAATTTTTGTCTTCTTTTACCTTTCTCCACATCTCTATTGTAAGGGGATGGAGCTCAAATGGCAGAGCCCTTGCTCTGCATGCAGAGGTACAGGGTTCAATCCCCTGCACCTTCATCTGCTTCTAAAAACGAATTTCTGGAAAATTTTGGTCTCCTCTTCCTGATCTCTTTGATATACAGCATGTTTATGGAATGAAATATAGATCTTTTAACATCTTGCTTTCATGAGAATCGATATGTTTAGCTCTTAAAAAGCTATATTGCACATTTGGACTTCTGTCTCATGGTCTCTGTCTCCATTTGATCTCATTGATACACTGCATGTCTACGAAATGAAATTTACATCTTTTAGGTCCCGTTTGATAATCATTTGGTTTTTAGAAATTGTGCGTAGAAATTGTGCTTGTTTTCTGGTCAATTCTCTACAATTGGGTTTCATCTTAAAGCATTTAAATTCTTAGCTAAATTTCAAAAACAAAAACAAGTTTTTGGAAACTACTTTTTTTAGTTTTCAAAATTTGGCTTGGTTTTTTAAAACATAGGTAAAAAGTAGATAACAAAAGAAGGAAACACATAGGTGGAAGCAGTATTTATAGACTTAATTTTCAAAAACCAAATGCTTATCAAACGAGCCTTAACTACTTGCTTCCATGAGAATAGATTTGCTCTTAAGAAGCTATACTGTACATGTGAATTTTTGTCTCATGGTCACTGCTCTTCTTTGAACTAGTAAATCAATAGATTCCTGCTTTCTAACATCAAACTAACCTTTTGCAGATTGTCGACAATGTGCTGATACACAATGAGGTGGCTGAGGCAGAGAGAAACACACATAGCAGGATTGTTGCGCAGCCCGTGGAAAAACATCAAGAACTAGACAAAGGCAAGCAAAGTGAAGGCACCAGTCTCAGCTCAGTTCCAACTACACCACCTGATCCTATGGGAAAAGCTTTGGTCTCTGACGAACAATCAGCTCTTAAGAAATGTTTAGCTTCAGATATCAATTTCCCTAGGAACAAGAGAAAGCGAGGGGAAAGAAAAGCAGGCCCGGGTAGTTGGAACAAGAAACATTCGAGCGAACCCGATAGCCAGTAAGTGATTTTAGCTGTCCATTAGAGGATCTGGAGCTGGTCAGGCGTAAATTTTCCACTTTGCCATTAGCCACTGGCATAGGTACGTAATGATCACTGATCAGGTTTAGTCTTATTAAGCAATTTCCAGAGTGAAGCAGCTCTCAGTTGCTGCTGCGCCAATGTGTTAGAGAGAGATCCTGAGTTTTACTCGTGTAAGTTCTGTCTGTATCATGTTTATTGGGAACTGATCTCTCTCGTACGTCATTTTAGATCTCAATAAGATAACTTTTGCTAACTCTTTTTACCTCGAATTACTGATCTACTTGAATAAATCATGCTTTAAAAGATTTCTGTATAGAATTCATCTTTTAGTTAGAAGATAGTTCTGTTCGACTACAAAGGGACATTGGATTCAATTGAAGTTGTATGTTCAAAACTTTCTAAGATCATGTCTTTGGGATATTAAATATCATACAAGCAACAAGTTTCTTTATCGATTACTTTGAATGTTACTTTGCTCGAGCTAAAGAACCCGATAATTTCGAAAAATTGTAAAACATATATGGTTCATTGGGGATTGTAGATACTCATATTGCCTAGCAATTGTAATGCCTTTATTTGTTGGCACATTGATGCAGACTTGTTTGGTATGAAAAATCTATGATCATTGTGTCTTACACTTTTCAGAAACTTTTTAGGTTGAATATGATTCTCTACATAAACTGCATCATGATGCCACCATACTTTGTTAAGCCATTGGCAGAAATACCAGATCATGAATCCACTCTATCATCTTGAGCAATTCTGATAAGTATGATCAGGTCAGTACATGGAGCCAGAGATATGAGACAGATTATCTTGGTATTTGGCTGGTGATTCACATCATTGTACTTTGACTGTTAAATTTAGATTATTATGTATTGGTATGGAGTTGTTTTTGGACTTTAACCAAAAGTTTTTGTGTATTAATGTCTAGAAATCATGATTTAATTCGGGTTACTTATAGAAATAGGACAATTCTTTTAGCCTCGTCATATTTTTTAAGGTTTAAAGCATCATTCATTATGATGGATATCGTGCGAAAGTTATGAATAAATGAGTTATCTCAAAAGGTTCTAAACCAATGAAGATATTATTTTTACGTAGTTTATGATCTTTTTCATTCTAATTGAATATTTTTTTTTCTACTTTTAATCATTTACTTTAAAGTCAAAACCATATGGACAGAAAAATTATGGAGTGATTACAATAAAGAGGTGCTTTGAGAATCAAAATGGATCAAAATTGGTTGATTGATATCTCAAGATCAATATACTTGACATGGTATGGAATTGAGTTGACAAATCAATCCTAAAACCACAGATATTCATTATTCATAATTCTCCTCCCACAATGGCAGGCAAAGCATGATCCAAACTATATTACAAATCTCTTTATCTGTCTATCCATCTTTTCCTTTAAAATCCAACCATAATATTGTGAAAGATTTTTATATTGGATCACTTACAATTTCAAAAAGAAATGGTCATGTAAACAAATTTTGTAGTGTGGGGAATGGGGAGTGTAATTATTACTACTTACTGGGGTATAATGACAATGTCTCCTAAGTTCTTACATTTAATTTCATTTTCTTTTCCAGCTTCAGAGTTCAAATGTGCGAAAAAATATCTTAGTCAAGATGTACTATTAGTCTTTGTAATTGGTCAATTAAGTCATTAAAGTTATTTCATTAATGCGAAAGTGAGCTTAGCTCAACGATAATTGACATGTACCCTCGACCAAGAAGTCAAAGGTTCAAATCCCCTCACTCCTAAATATTGAACTAAAAAAAAAAGTTAATTTCATGAACGATAGAATGATCCAGGATCAAGTTTATCTCAATTACTTGTTCATTTATAGGTCGGAATTAATTTTTATATTAAGTTTTAATTACAAAGATCAATAATAGTAATAGTTAAAAAATAAAAGGTACAAGTACTAAAATGTTACTAAAGAAAAATATAGACAAGAATTTTTTGTGGGTAGAAAGAATCCAATTTATCCAAGTTTGTAAAGAGTAGGAAGTGAATATATATAATTACTAACCTGTGTTATAATAACCCGTGGAATACTCTGCAACCCAAACACAGACTATTATAACCTCAGACTAAACAACTCTGCATTTTAAACAATATTATATTATTTCACAGACTATTATAACTCATGTTATTATAACCCACTCAGTGCCCCAAACAGCTCTTTAAGTGTGTGATAAATGGTAAGGTTGCCTTGGAAAGAGAATCAATTAAATAAGGGAATCTTCTCTCTTTTATTAAGTTGTGATCATTCCCATTGGTACTATTCATATAGTTTGCTTTTGCAGTTTCAACCTCACTCTCTCTTTATTCCTTTATTTTGGTAAGCAAAAAAATAAAAATAAAAATAAAAATCCCCCCTTTAAATTCCCAAATTGAAACAAAAGCATTTCCCCCCTCTCAAAATCAAATGAAACTCTTTTCCTCTCTCCCCCCATTTTCAAACTTATCTCCTAATTTGTTCATGAAAGATTCAAAATCATCAAACTCAAGGTTTGCTCTCTCTCTCTCTCTCTCTCTCTCTCTCTCTCTCTCTATATATATATATATATATATATATATATATATATATATATAAATAAGACATTGAAGTGTAGGAAAAGATCTGAGCTTTTGATTCAACTTGATTCAGTAAAAGATGGGTTTAATTTGATGAGATTTTAATTTTGATTTATGTTAATTTCTTAATTTTGGTTGTTTCTTTTTAACCCACTCATTGATTTTATAATGCTTTTGTGTATTTGTTTCATCTTTTGGTTATGGGATATAGATATTTGCCCATAGTCTAAATATTTGACATTAAAAATATTAAATCAGAGACTTTGAGATTGAGATTTGAGGTTTTTCTGCAAAACTTTGGAATTTGCAGCAAGGAGAAGCAGAGAGTTATAATAAGCCCTCATTAATATTCTTCAGTAAAAATAGACTAGAAATTACCAACTCAAATTAAGTGTAAATCATATTCTTGTAGTTTCTAACCATTCTTATAAACTTAATTAGTTTGTAATTTGAACGTTATACAGTGAAATTTTAAAAAACTTCAATAAGATTAGATTACATCGTCTATTTAATCTAATGTTGTTAACATCATTTATGGAATGCTAATTTAATATCACTAATCTATTTATAAATTTTGGCTAAATTAACATGATGTCACAGCCTAATTGATATGACACATTTGTTAAATAAATTTTGAATAGTTGATGTGTTGTGTAGTATATCGTTGGGTAACTAATGAGTATTCACGTTAGTATTTTGCTAATAATGTTAATACTATGGATTATTAAATAGAAGCATATTTAAGAATTTAGAGAATAGGATTTTGGCTGGAAAATTTTATTTATACCATTGACTTGGCAAGGGTAAATCAATTTTGGTTAAAATACCATTTTTGTCAATGTATTTTGGATTTTGTTCCATTTTGGTCAACGTACTTTCAAATATCTAATTTTAATCTCTATACTTTCAATAAAGCTTAAAATTGGTCTCTATAATAAGTTTGAAGATAATTTTTATCAAAATTGGTTAAATAATAATAATAATTGTAATATAAGAAAGACAAAATGTGAACGTATTTCCAAAATTTATAGATGGAAAGCTAATAGAGACTAATTTTTTTTTTAGAAAAGTTAACAATAAACTAAGAGTAGAGAGTAAGGACCAATTTTAAACTTCATTAAGAGTACATGGACTAGAATTGGATATTTAAAAGTACAAGGACCAAAATTGTATTTTAACCATCAATTTTTATCATAAACTTTCAATTTCATCAAATAGCTTCTTTAGGCCTTAAAAAGTGTTTAATTATTTGAAAATTTATTAAATACAAAATTAAACATTCAATGGTCTATTAGATACAAAACTAAAAATTAAATATCTATTAGACACTTTTTTAAAGTTGAATGACCTACTTGACTCAACATTGAAAGTTTAGGAACTTAAAAGACACTTTTTAAAGTTCAGAATCTTATTAAACACGAGCTTAAAAGTTAATTTAGAGACCAAATTTATAATTTAAAAATAAATATTCTTTTTTTTTTTTTTACATATTAAAAAAATACTCTTAATTGCGTTTAACGATTACAAATAGGTTAGGCACAAATTTGATGGGGCTTTTGAGAAAACAGATACTATAGGGCTAGAATATTTATGTTGAAATTGGTGAGATTTTTTAGAGATTTATTCAATAGTTAATCAGAGTTTGTTTGTTTTTTTTTTTTTTTTTTTTTTTTTTTTTTTTTTTTTTTTTTTTCAGTTCTAACTTTATGTGGAGTGAAGATTTCGAACCTTTGACATTATAGTTAAGTTCAGAATCTTATTAAACACAATCTTAAAAGTTAATTTAGAGACCAAATTTATAATTTAAAAATAAATATTCTTTTTTTTTTTTTTTACATATTAAAAAAAATACTCTTAATTGCGTTTAACGATTACAAATAGGTTAGGCACAAATTTGATGGGGCTTTTGAGAAAACAGATACTATAGGGCTAGAATATTTATGTTGAAATTGGTGAGATTTTTTAGAGATTTATTCAATAGTTAATCAGAGTTTGTTTTTTTTTTTTTTAGTTCTAACTTTATGTGGAGTGAAGATTTCGAACCTTTGACATTATAGTTGAGATTATAATGTCTTAATTAGTTTGAGCTTTACTCAAGTTAACTACTAGAGTTTGAGCATTTGTAAAAGTTTGATTTTCATGAAAATTAGTAATTCTTTTAAAAAAATATATATAATAGAGCATTAGTTTGAAATTAGTGGGGGAATGGAACAATGTACTAATAACAGATAAAAATTGCAACATTTATATCCTAATCTAAAGTTCAAGTTGATGAAATTGAAAGTTAAAGGTTTATTCACTTACCTTCCCAATCTTCATAGTAAAAATTGTATGTATATATATATATATATATATATATATAGATTATTAAGTTCAAGGACCAAATAAACACAATCTTCTTGATATATGGACTAAAATTTTAACTTAACCCTCACAATTATTTTTTTTTTAAAGTTTTTAGTACGTTTTTAAAACTAAAGCTTGTCGATTGGTAACTTCTTTGCTTTAATTTTTCACTATTTAAAAATATTTTAAAGTCTTAGTTAAATTTTAAAACAAGAATTCATAGATTTCACTTGGAGACTTTAAAAACGTTTACAGAGAAGTAGATTACAAACAACATTACTAGTAGACATGCAACATTTTTAAACATAGAAAACTAAAAAACAAAATCATTATATTACAAACAATCATTTAGAAAAATCAATCACTACCATCTGATTCAAAACCTTGATTTATCACAAAATTCAAATTGGCCCAAAGTTTTAGACATCAAATATAGAATAATTGGGCATGATATTTTACTTCATATGCTAATTAATTAATATTCTTGTTAATAGGAAGTTGGGTTGGTATGAAAGATTAGTAGAGATGGCCACTATATGGAGAAGAGCCATATCCAAGTCCACAAATATCATAAACCCTTCTATCAATATCACATTATTCAAATCCACAAAACAAACCAACAACAACTTGAAAAAGATCACCTCTCTAAACCTTGTAACTAGGGTTTGTCTTTGCACACCAATCTCTTCTTTCAATGAGATTTTTCAAGCTGAAATCCCACCTAGAAAAAGCCATAGCCATAGTCATAGTCATCCTTCAAGGCCAAAACCACTGCCCTCCACAACTCCGAGGCTCAGCGTCGATCATTCCAGAAGGATTTTTCGAGGAAAATCGTTAACCGACGATGTTTTGATGAGAAAATTCGTCGTCGAAGAAGAGGCAATGATGCAAGTGAAGAGAAGAAACCAAATGGAGGTCTTAAAGAGGAGGAGAAGTGTAATGAGAAGAAAGAAGCTTGGGCCAAGTCCTCTTAGTAAAATGATAATGGCTCAAGAGGATCAGCAGTAAAAGTAAAAACCCCAAGGAAAAATGTTTTTTTTTTAAAAATTGTTTTATTTAATTTTCTTTTATTGTGTACCAACTACCAAACAGATAAATTATGGGTTGACAGGCTTTAATATTATTTTCTGTTGACAAAAGGGACATGTCTCTTCTATGACTTTTTTTTCTTTTTCTTGGATCCCTTCTATATTCACTTTTGCAGTCATTAAAGAAAAGTAAAAGTCAAAAAAGAAGCCTCCATGCATGGCTTATATATATATATATATATGTATGGGGATTCTTATCTCTATGTGGATAATACATGTATATAATGGTTTTAAATTTTGTTTTCTCCATTTTTTAAAACAAAATTTGTTTTTAAATACAGAAATATGTTTGAATAAGGAATTTAAATGTTGTGTTTTTGTGTGAGTTATTTCCAGAATAGCTTTAAAGATGATGAGAATGTTAATGCGTTTTTTTAGTGTAAAATGAAAACATGATCAGAAAAAGTTAAAGATGGGTGGATTATAATCTCTAAATAGTATCAAAATTTCTTTTTAAAAGTATGTGATAATCAAAAGCTTTTTTTTTTCATAAACAATAGAGGTTAATTAAGACGACGAATCTTTTTATATTTTCACAATGATATGATATTTACATATTTTAAAACTATGTTTGTATGGATTTATTTTTGGTTTTATTCAAAATGACTCGTACAAATAGAGATATTGTATTTACTAATATACCATAGGTCTTTTCCACTTCTAGCCAATATATATATAAGACTATGTTACATCTTTCACAAATGACTATGGAAAAAAAAAAATTAAAATTGAAGGTTTTTTCAATGAAGTAGTTTCATTTTTTTTTCCTTTTTCTTGATATCAATTGGTGACCTAACTAATATAGAGGTTTTAACAACCATATAGTCTCCAAAAGTCAATTTGAGTTGCTCTCCATCATTTATTTAATTTAGCATGAAGAACTTTAATCCAACTACTTCTTCCCTAATTAGATCAAAGTTTGGAAAAAAAAAAAGAAAAGGTTTTGTGTTATATTTAGAAAACACTAGAAATTATTAAGGAAATTTCATAGTTGTTGCTTCCACCTTGAGTTTTAGGCCACAAAAAACAAATTAAAAGAAAAACCAAATAAATTTTATGAGTAGATTAAATTATAATTAAATTTGGTCTTTATGATTTGATGACAATTTGAATTTGGTCGTTTTAAAAGTTTCAATTTCAATTTAATTTATATGATTTGACATTAGTTTCAATTTGGTCCTTATGTGTTCAAAAGTTTCAATTTTGTTCTTATGATGTAGTCCAATTTCACAAATTGTCTTTAACATTACCATATTAAACAATAAAAAGTTATAAGTGAGTCTTTTGGGTGGGTTCAAACACACATTTAGCCAAACTATAGAGATTGAATTAAAACTAAGCTCTATAGAGACCAAATAGAAACTTTTTAAATCATAGAGACCTAATTGAAACTACGCTCAAGCCTATAGGAACTAAATTCAAATTTATAAAATATTTATAGAGACCCAATTAAAAATATACTCAAACTATAGGATCTAAATTTGTAATCTAACCTTAACCTATGATTATTGTGATTATTAGTATATTAGAGGATGAACATTTTTGTTAATGTTATTTTTACCACTAAAGTAACGACAATACTTGCAAGTTGCAACACCAAAAATCTATATTTATTTATAAAAATTAAATATTCCTATTTTTCCTCCATTATTCCTTTATTAATGTAACATTCCGGATTTGGAACATCTTTTTCTAAATATTATTATTTTTTAACTCATTTTTAAAATTTATGTTAAAGAACATTATAGTTTTAATTAGATAGATAGAAATTCGTCACGAAATGTCATGAAATCGTCTCTCTTATAGATATGATTTTCACTAAATGATGTGACAAAAATTTATCATGACAAAAATCGTCTCTCCAAAAGATGATTTCTATAAACTCTTAATAAAAGTTTTCTCTTAATATAGCAGCTACATTCCATTGGGATTGGGTTTGGTTCATGGTGAAGCTCAAAGTATTTTTTCTTGGCTGATGAGCCTAATCTTAAGTAAGCACTCTCTTTAACATAAACATTTTTTCATTTTGTCCTAAACTTTATATTTTGAATATCTTATATATGGGTTGTATATACTGTATAGATTTAACATAATCTTAACATATGAAAATTTTTCTCCAATATGGCTGCACAAATTTTCAAATCATTGTTTTTGAAAATATATATAATTAGACTTTGTAATACTACAAAACAAAATTTATACCATATAATCATTTCCAACATTAAATAAAGGATCAAATTGGGAACACAACTTAACATCTTCCACTACATCAACGAGGACAATTCCCATGGCGTCATATTGAAAACAAAAATGAATCAATTATTATATCTAGACATACTATATATTATTAATCCTTCACAAATTTAATTAACTCTTCACTTGTTCTTCTCCTTTTTCATGGAGATACTTCAAATGGTGCATTTTACTATCGCTATATATCGTCAATAATTTAAAAATAATTTCTTGTTGGTAGTCTTAGTTGTTTATTTATTTAGAATTCTTCTGAAACTTTATTCCAAGATTCTTTTAGATAACCGTTGAAACATTGTTAAGCCTTCAACAAATCATATGTTATATTATTATATACTTTATTCTTTTGGCTAAAGCGTCCCACATGCCAACTAAAAGAATAAGTACAAGTAATTTGAACAATTTTGATCCATCAATCATATATCTTTTTAAAAAAACGCCTTAATAAAAGCAAATTCAAAATTTTTCATTGTCATTATAATATGTTAAAGGTTATTTTTTTAAGTAGTATATATATATATTTTGAGTTCAATAATAATTGGGATTGGAAGGATTCGGACCTTTGACTACTTGGTCGAAAGTACATGTCAATTGTCAATTATCGCTGAACTATGCTCACTTTGGCTCAAGTCGTATACTTTTTTATATTTAACTCATTAAACAATAAAAATTGAAAGGAGAAAACTTAAAATTGAACAAATAACTATCATTAATATCCATCAATTTCACATAAAACTTAAACAAATTCCGTGAATTTCCACAAAATAACTCAGTATGTCAGAGCACATCAGCGAGACTTACAAAAGCATACTTGAGAGTGATTTAGAATCAAGTAAAAAGTATTTAGTTATAAATTATTTTAATATTTGATTCCACACTTAAAAATAATTTTTAATATAATTGAAAGTGTTTTTGAATTATTAATATTTATTTTTAAAAGTAATTTTAGAATCATCAAATTATTAAAAAAAACATTATGTTTGAGAGAGAAGAAAAAGTTAAAAGACTAGAAGACAAAAATTATGGAAAGGGAAATAAAAGTTAGAGAGAATGATAAAATTTTGAGAGCATCAAATATTTTTGAGAGAAAAATTGGATAAAGATTAAAAAAAAAAAAAAAAAGAATTAGAGATGAAAATTGAACAAGAGTAGAAATTTTAGTGCGAAAAAATAAAGTTTTAGAGAGTTGGAAAATTTTACCGAAAAGAATTCTTTTATTATAAAAAAAAGGAAAAAAAATTAATATTGACCCGAATTGTATCAATTTTAATCCTAAACTTTTAATTTCGTCAAATTGTCCATCAAACTTAGATAAATATTGAACCTTAAACTTTAAAAATTATTCTTGCAATTTTAACCCTATAATAAGTTCTTGCTCCAAATATCGCTAAAAGAAATTCTTTTATGCATTCAATGAATTATAAAACATATGTACGATATGTAATTGACAAAATTTTATAGAAAAATGACATTAGATTTTTTTTGGTTGAAATTTAGGAGTTTTGACAAAATTATTTAATGGTTAATTTGTGTATTGATCAAAATTATTTTTGCGCAAAACTTTATTTTATTGACATTAATGAGTTTATGAAGATTTTTACGTTTTTTTTTTAAATTAGTGAGTGAATTAACAAAATTTGAATCGAAGGTAAAAATTGGAACACTTATTTAAATTTAGGGTCTAAATTGATACAACCTCACAAGTTTAGAATCAAATTTAATTTTTTTTCCTTAAAAAATTGGTCACAGAGAGATAAAAATGTAAAGGGCGTAAAAATACAAGTGAAAGGGACAATTTTCTACCAAAGACATTTTGGTTCTTTGTCGCTATCGAGCATTGCTCTTGGTTTTTTCTCTCAAGATTTTCCTTTTAATTGAAAAATATAATCATGAATGTATATTTTTTTAAAAGCTTTATTTATAAAAAAAAAAAAAAAGTAATTATGCATCTACATCATCCAAAATAAATTTCTATTTTTTATGGATGTAGATTATTTATATATGCCTCTACTATTTCTCTTAAAATTATTGTGAGGCTGATAATTTATTTTTGGTCAAAGTTCATGCTATTTCAAATCATTCTCAATTTCATCATTAATATTTTAAAATTCTCAATTTTACTCTTAAAATATTAAGAATCTCAATTAGCTCATTCCATAGAAAATTAGGTAAAATATACTTTTGGTCCTTGAAGTTTGGAGTTGGCATTTATTTGGTTCTTGAAGTTTCAAAATAGACACTTTAGTCTCTAAGGTTTGAAAAATAGTTTTAAATAGTTCTCGAAGTTAATTTGACCGTTAGTTGACTAACGAAAAAATGATGTGGCATGTTGAAGTGACAATTTTTAAATGAGGTGTCAATTTTATATTATTTTAAGCTTAGGTGGCTTTCTTTTATTTTCATTTCCCTTCTCCTCCTTTCTTTCTTTCTTTCTCTAGCGTTAATGGTGAACTTGCACAACAAGCTTTTGAGAGTGACTGGTGTTGGGAAAAAACCTCCCACTACTACCGTAGGAATAAGCAGAAAAATAACTGAGAAATTAAAAAGAAAGCAACAAAATAAAAAACACAAGAATTAACGTGGAAAACTCCAAAACCGGAGAAAAAACCACGGACAAAAAGAAATACTCTACTATGTGAAAAATTATTACAATCACACAGAATTCTCTCTCCGACCCCAATTACAAAGAAACACTCTCTCAAAGCTTTATACCACTAACTTAACTAGAGTTAGTATACCAGGCTTAAAGTATTTCGAATTGGGATGATTTGAAACCAAAGTCATATGCTCCTTTTATAGTGCTTGGAGCACTTTCTTGTACATTTCCAATGTGGGACAATTTGCTCTTCTCATAACTTTCTTATACAATGCTCTTCTAATATATTGCCAAAACCTTACAACTGGTTCTGCATCAGCCATCAGCAAAGACGAAAAATCGACTCAAGCGGACTCAACGACAGTGCTGCTTGCCGAGGCCGGTGGAATGGCCAAGGGTATTTTGGAGAAACTCAACTGAAAATTGGGGGCGAACTGGCTATTGGATATAGCTATGGAGAAAGTTTGAAACTTTGAGGTTAGGCTGAAGCAGAGAACTTCATAGCAAGCTTTTGAGAGACATTGCAAGAGCTCTTAGAGCCATTATTGAAGGAGAAGAAGAAAACACTAGACCACATTGGATGACGGTGAATTTTGAAGTCCAACAACACAGAAATTTGATTAGAAACTCAAAACCCAAATAGGAATTTGGGAAAGAAGAAAGTTTCACTAATTTCGTTACCCCACCACTGAAAAGAATGAGAAACTCAAAATCCATTGTTTTAGAGAAATTTCGGTCAATTTCCAAATGCCACGTTATTATTTCAAATTAATATTAATGATGAAACTACAAATAATTAAATTTGAGATCAATTATAAATTGACATGTGTCCCAAATTTAATTTGAATACAACAAAATTGACAAATTCTAAAATTAAAAGGTCACATGTCTTCATTATAACCATTTGACCAAATAATTAAACTTAATTTGGTCAAATTGGGTTATATGGAATTTGGGTCAAATTTAGACAAAACTCAAATCCAAATGACTAGGCCCAAAACCAACAAAGTCAAAGTCCACTAGTTGGGCCCAAAGAGGCCATTAAAGCCCAAGCTCACATGTCATGGAAAGCTCTATAAATAGATGAACTCTTCTTCATTTGAGGGGTTTAGAAATTAAACTCTCTAGAGAATTCAGAAAGAATCTTTGAGGTCCTTAGGTGCTAAACACTCCCTAAAGTCCTTAGGTGCCAGATACTCCATGAAGTTCATAGGTGCTAAACACTCCTTGAAGACTAAAGACTCTTTAAGACTTGAAGACCCTTAAAAATTGATTGAAGCTTCAACCTCGAGAATAAGCTGCAAAGCCCTTGAAACAAATCTACATTTGAGAACAAGCTGCAAAGCCCTCAAGACAAATTTACATTCGAAAACAAGCTGCAAAACCCTCGAGAAAAATTCACATTCGAGAACAAGCTATGAAGCTCTTGAATCAAATATGCATCCGAGAACAAGATGCAAAGCCCTCAAACAAATTGCACTTCAAAGAGAGAAAGAATTAAAGGATAAATACTAGAGATTGTACTTTACTAAACTCAAATTAATACAAATTGAATTCATTTACACGTGTCTCATCTCTTTGTTGAAATTACATGTGAACATTCATATAGGAATTTGGATAAATAATACAATTTTTCACTAACTTTGCTAAAACCACAAAGAAAAGAAAAAGGAGAATGAGCCTTTTTTTTAATATTCAATTCAAGTTCCTTTGGAAGTAAAAGAAAGCAAGAGAGACACTATAAATGTGGTAGAGTTGAGTCTACTGAGAAGTGTGGAATGAGTGAAATTGCAGGGATGGAAGGCACCAAAGGAATAGAAGAAAGGAGGAGAGAAGAGAGAGGTCGGGGAAGGAAAAATGAAAAAAAATTAAATTAAAAGAAAAGAAAAGCCACCTAAGCTTAAAAAATATAAAAATGACACCTCAGTTAAATATTTCTACTTTAGCATGCCACATCATTTTTCCAATAGTCAACTAACAGTCAAATTAACTTCAGTGACTATTTAGAACCATTTTCTAAACCTCGAGGACTAAAGTGTCCATTTTAAAACTAGACATATGGACATGACATGAAGATTCTATTTAACTCATGAAACCCAACCTTGAAGACCATGGATGATAGGAGTGTGCAAAAATTGACCCAAATCGAGGAATCGAACTGAACTGACGGTTCAGTCCAGTTTTTTTAAAATTTTTGGTTCTTTCAGTTTAAGGTTTTAAAAAATCGAAGTGTTCGGTTCGGTCTTCAATTTAATGTTTTAAAAAAACTAAAAAATCGAATCGAACAGATTATTCTTATTAAAAAAAAAGAAAAAAGAAAAACCCTTCCTTGCATCCAACACTACTCCCTCCGTAACGACCCGCCCTGGATTGCTACTTAAAACTTACTCAACAACGTCCTTAACTCCAAACAAGGAAAACAAAACAACTTTCAGACAAGACCAAAATAAACATTTCACAAAATTACTTTATTTTGGGATCCCAATTTCAAAATAAAATAGTTCTTACCAAAATAATTCAATTCAAAGATAAACTCGCCATAACTTAAACCCTAAACATAAACACAAATCCAAACACGAAGGAAAAAGGAACAACAGGAAATTGGATTACTCTTCTATCTTAGGAAATAGGGGACACAATCTTCATAGCCTTGCCAAGCCAATGCCCCTGCCACGCACATCCTGAGTCTATTGATCACCTGAAAAAGAAAACAATATAGCATAGAGTGAGTATAAAAATACTCAGTCAGTAGCCCACTTAAAGTCCAAAGGTCCACAATCCACCACAACAACTAGCCAACCATCTACAAGCTACTTAAGCTCCGGATCTTACTCAAGTTCTACACTTGCTTGGCTAAGTGACCACCTAACCCACCGCCACCTACGGTATTACCTCATTGTTATACCCTAGAGCAATGCTTCCTATCCACGAGGATTCACCCCTCCAGCTAGCATACGGCAAGTAGGAACACAATCCTCAAGCCCACACTACGAAGGCCCACCAGCTCTTTAGCTAGCACCTGCAATGAAGGATACACCCTTCATGCCATCACACAACAGGGTACACAACCCACTAGCTAGCCTCTGCAATGAAGGACACACCCTCCATGCCATCACATAACAGGGTACACAACCTACTAACTAGCCTCTGCAATGGACATACCCTCCATGCCATTACATAATAGGGTACACAACCCATTAACTAGCATCTAGCTAGCGCAACTCATAGCATCCCAAGCAAGCATGCTCTAGGTGGAGTAGTAGGTGTCGCTAGCCTAACGGTCCCAAGTCATTTCCTAACTCTGTCAGGGTTCTCAGTAAAAGGAATAATAGAATTAAACCCATAGCGGAAACGTTGGAATCGACTTTGATTTTATTTTTGAATTAAAATATAAACTTAAGGTTAAACATAAACCATACCTTGAAAATAATATGGAGAATATTCTGGCAGGTCTTTTTCTCCTTGTACTCCAACTCCAATGAAGTTGAACTCCAAGACTTCCACAAAGTTTTTCTTGCTACAGAGGTTTGTGGGAACTTTCTTAAAAATAGAGAGAGGGAATGGGAGAGGAATTTCAAAAGTTATTTTCTCTTGTGAAGAATGCCCACAATGGCTCACCCTTAGGGCCCTATTTATAGTGGTCTAGGGGAAATAATTAAATAATATATTTTAATATCTAATAGATTAAAATATATTTATCTAGCCAGTTTGAATCTTATTCAAAACTTTCCAAATTCTCATACGACATCTATTTCCTTATTTGAATCTAATTCAAATTTAATAAATATATTTTTTTTAATGTATCTTAATACATTAATAATTTCTTTAATATTTAATGTATCATATACAATAAATATGTTTTCCCTCATTTAATATATCAAATATATTTAATTTTAATTTGAACATTTCAAAATTTTCTCTCAACGAAATTGATCCCTATTTGTTCATATGAGATAGTAAGGGGACCTTATAGACGTAAGATTATAAGCTCCAATGGTACAAAATTAATTAATTAAACCCTTTAGTCAATTAATTTTCATTCATTAACTCTATATCACTCCATTATAGACCTAGAGTTGCACTCTTATGTACTATACGACAAGTTTTGTCTATGGATATAACCATTACATGCAAGTCGATCTTTCACAATTTGTTAGTAATTATAGCTAGGTCAAAAGTCCGTTTTACTCTTATAATTACATATTGCACCTTAAGTACCACTGATCCTCTAATGAACAATTTGTATATGATCCAATTATAAACTAAGTTCCTCTCGAGCCAGTGAGAGGGTGGGGCTCCATTATTCAAGTCCCGAAATCAGTACTTAATGGAACTACTCATCTACTTACCTTATATGGGAAGAAGTGGATTCCATCTTGTGAGATTATGTTCCCAACTCCTTATTTGGTCAAGGCCACAAAATGGTAGGCTTAATGAATCGGCTACAAAAACCACTATCACTCATGCAAATCAAATGACAAACCCTCACAAGCAGGAGTTTATAACTCACTCAATATTAAGATCGAGTAGCATATGATATCTTGATGAAATATTAATCTTCTCAATTAACGGATTTATAAAGAGAGATTAAATATTTTGTGGTTCAATCTTATACAAACTCATTGTATAAGACACCCCCACTCACATGTCTCTACATGAATGATTTGGATCAAATCATTTGTAACTATTACAAAATTGATCGTATTAATAGTGTTACCAGGATAATGCACCCAACATTATCCATATACTATGACCATTTAGGTTGTTTCTTGAACATGATCCTCCCGTATGTCAACCACATACTATTCAATATTACACTAATAACCTTGGATTTTTCATATAATGGATAATATTATATTGTAAATAAAATAATCAACATTATTATTAATTATTAAATAAATCATTAATTACATGCTTTAGGACATAAATCCCAACACTCAGTACCATACCATAGAAATTTCGCATCAACATAAGATCAAGGTAATTAGGGCCTTAGGATTAAAATTCACAACTACAACAGATCAGAACTACCAATTCATAAGCACAACACATGAATTTCAGACACAAGATCAATTAAGGAACTACGATTAAAAGTAGAAGAAACAAAAAAGTTTTCATCTAGAGTATAAAATTGTTAAGATGTGTCATATCTATAAAGTTCAACTATAAATATATGTTTGTAAATTTCATTATGATTGTAATTTCTTTAAAATTTGGTAGATTTAATTAGGCTAAATTATTCTAAATGTTCCTAGACTTTGAGGTATTAGTTTTGTTAGGGATAATTTTGGACCTAAGGGACAAGCCTAAAAAGGGAAAGGAAATTAAGAACAAAATCAAGGCAAAATGAGCATGATGACGATCGAACTCAAGAAAACACAAAGGATCAGGGCTTAGTAACTAGGGGGGAAAGGAATTGGGCCAAAGTCCAATTCCCCTCCTTGGCCTCAGCATGAGGCCCGAAGGAATGAATGTTTCACTCCGCAGCAGAAGCATTGTATCCTCTTTTATTTTATTTAAAATTAAACTAAAAAAAATAAGATTAAGCAAACTTACTTGGAGTAAATATGGAGATATTTTTGGCAGGTCTTTATCTCCACCACAAAGTCTTCCTAGCTATGACTCGAACACAGAACCAAAGCTTGTGAGAGCATTTTGAAAGAAAATTCACAAGAGATTGGAGAGTAAGAGGTTTAGAAAGAATTCTCTAATTTTCTATTGAGGAGATGTGTGTTATGTCTAATGGCTCAACCCAAGGGTCCTATTTATAGAGACCAAAGGCACATCTTTACCATAATTAAAATATTATATTTTAATATCTAATATATTAAAATATATCTTATACTTATTTGAATCTCATTCAAATCTCCTACGATATTTATTTATTTGAATCTTATTCAAATTTTATAAATATCTTTTATTTAATGTATCTAATATACATTAATTATTTTAATATTTAATGTATCAAATACAATATATATATTTTCCTCTTTTATATTTAATATATCTAATATATTAAATATTAATTTGAATACTTCAAATTAAATATTAATTTGAACATTTCAAAATTTTCTTTCAACTAGATTGATCTTTTAGTGTTACTATGAGCTAGCAAGGGGACCTTATGGACCTACAAATTATAAGCTTCAATGATACAAAATTAATTAATTAAACTATTTAATTAATCAATTTTCATTCATTAACTCTAGGGTCCCTCCACTATAGACTTACAGTTGCACTCTTATGCACTTTAGGACAAGTTGTGTCCATGGATATAATCACTGCATGCAAGTCGATCATTCACGAGTTGTTCGTAATTACAGATGGGTTAAAAGTCTGTTTTACCCATGTAATTACATCTTGCACCTTAAGTACCGCTGATTCTCTAATGAATAATTTGTTTATGATCCAACCATAAACCAAGTCTCTCTCATGCCAGTGAGAGGGTGGGGCCCCATTGTTCAAGTCCTAAAATCGACACTTAAGAGAACTACTCATCTACTTACCCTATATAGGAATGAATGAATTCCATCTTGTGAGATTATGTTTCCAGCTCCCGTCCCCAAAATGGTAGGCATATTGAATCGGCTACAAAAGCCACTCTCACCCATGCAAATCAAAGGACAAGCCCTCACATGCAGGAGTTCATAACTCACTCAGGATTAAGATCGAATCGCATATGAACATCCTGATGAAATATTAATCATCTCAATTAACGGATTTATAAAGAGAGATTAAATATTTCGTGGTCCAGTCTTATACAAACTCATTGTATAAGATACCTCCACTCACATGTCTACAGCCCACTTTGTAATATTTACAAATGATTTGGATCAAATCATTTGTAAATATTACAAAGTGGGCTGTATTAATAGTGTTGTTAGGATAAGACACCCAACCTTATCCATATACTATGACCATTTAGGTTATTTCTTGAACATGATCCTCCCGTATGTCAACCACATATTGTTCAAGATTACACTAATAACCTTGAATTTTCATATAATGGATACTATTATATTGCAAATAAAATAATTAAAATAATTATTAATTATTAAATAAATTATTAATTACGAGGCTTTAGGGCATAAATTCCAACACAATCCTTCTCCTTGATGTGTATCTTGCATGCTCCTAGCCTAAGAAGACCTTGGTTAGCCCGGTTCAACCATCTTAAGTGTAAGAGAGCCCAAATTAGTATGAAGAGGCATGAAGGGTCATTCTAAGGATAATCTGAGGCCTACCTTGGAGCATTTGAATCAAAGAAAACTGAAATGAGCCTTAAAGGACCTGAAAGGTCATTCTAAGGATAGTATGGGGTCTACCTTGGAGATTTTGAACCTAAAAAAGACCAAAATCAGCCCATGAGGCATGATGGGTCATTCTAAGGATAATTTGAGGCCTTACCTTGGAGCATTTTAACGTAATAAAGCCCAAAATCAGCTCAGGAGATATGGTGAGTCATTCTAAGGATAATTTGTGTTCTACCTTGGAGCACTTGAACCTAAGAAAGCCCAAAATTAGCCTAAGAGGTATGATAGGTCATTCAAAGGATAATTTGAGGCTTACCTTGAAGCCCTTGAACCTAAAAAAGTCCAAAATCAGCTCAATGAGCTTGGTAAGTCTTTCCAAGAATAATTTTGAAAGACTAAAGGGAGTAGTCAACCCAATAGGGTTTAATGGACAATGTCTCAAAGACATCTTCAGTTAAAGAGTTATACTCCCAAATTGGGTCCCATATGTTCGGTCTATAACCATCAAAAGACAAACCATAAATTCTAACTTGGGAGTGGGGACTAATGTTATTGGTAATTTTAGAACTAAGGGACAAGCCCAAAGAGGGAAAGGAAATTAGGAACAAAACCAAAGCAAAATGGGCCCGATGATGACTGATCTCAAGAAAACATAAGGGACCTGGGTTTAAAAGTAACGGGGGAGGAAACGAATTAGGCCAAAGCTCAATTTTTTGGCCGAGGTCGAGGAGGCCCACTTCCTCAAAGGGCATGCATTTATCATTCCCCCAGCCCATGATACCCTTGATTAGCCTAGTTTGCTATTCTAGAATCCAAATTAAAGAAGGAATGAAGAAACCCTAAGTAAATCTCCATATAAATACATTGTTATCACCTCATTGAAGGTAAGCCTTCTTCATGCTCTAAACTCTTGCTACAATACAAAAACTCTGAACTAACTTAAGCATCCGAGCCTGTGTGACAAACACCACACCAATGTGCAGTCGTTTTCTCTTTTGTAGGTCACATTTTCCCCTAAATTAAAAATTTACCATTGATGTCATGTGAAGGTCATGTGAGACTTTTTCCTATTCAAAATTTGGTATCAACAAGTTTTAATATACCCCATCTTTTAAAAGTTTCACTTCTAGCATTGAACTTTAAAACTAATTCAAGTATGCCCCTAAACAATTTTACTATTAAAGTAACAAGAATTGGCATAGTTGTTGAGTTGTAAATGAAGCAGTAGTATATATGACTTTTAAAAAAATGAACAAGAAACATGACAATTACTAATAATCTTTAGGCAATCACTTTTCAAGTCACTTTTAAAAAATGAACAAGAAACATGACAATTACTAATAATCTCTAGGTAATCACTTTTCAAGTCATGATTATCGCTCATTTTCTAACTCACCCCATACATCTATAATTATCTAGGCCTCGTTTGATAACCAATTCGTTTTTGGTTTTTGGTTTTTAGTTTTCTGTTTTTAAAAAACAGGTCTGCTTGACAACCAATTGAGTTTTTTTGTTTTTAGGTTTTTGAAAATGTTTTTAGGATTATAAAGGAATTTCAAAAACGATTTTTTTTTTTTAAAACACATTTTTGTTTTTGTTTTGAAAAAAACACTCGTTTTACAAAATCCTAGCTGTCACGAACGAGCCTCCCCCGAACGACCATCTTCTTCTCTGATTTTTCTCTCATTTGGTTTCTTCGTCTCACTCCTCTTGTCTTTGCAGTACATGGTTTCTTCTTGTCTTCATTTGTTTGCATTTTTGTTTCTTCATTGAATGATTTTTTTTCAGTTACGGAATGTTGGAAATGCGTGGAACAAACGAACCATATTTCTCTCATTTGTTAACCCATTCTCTCTTGTTGTCGTTTGTTTTGATATGGAATCGATTGGAATATTTATGTATAAAACGATGATTCTGCATAAAACGACTGATTTCCATAGAAACAAAAAAGAAAACCACTGATAAAGAGCTTGTCGAAGGCTTTATCAAATAAAATTGTTAACCAGACCTCTACAATTTGCAGTAGTAATGGCCAGGGTCGATCTCAGGGATTGGATTTCTTAGCTTAATTAAGTACTATAATTACTCATGCTCAAATTTTATCTAGAGAACCAACAATCGAAGAAAAGTCAGATTAGAACCTAAAATAATTATTTACATGGTTGGAGACAGTTAGAGGGAACCTTCTTGAAACAATGATTTAATTTCATAGAACTATTTGATCTTATATAAGAGGTAACTTACAGAAATAACAATTATAAGCCAGGAAATTATCCAATTTATTAGTTGACTTTTCCAAGCCCAACTAAACCTCATACTCAGTGATAAATCAACATTCCAGACTATTTTTATAACTAAACATGGTATTGAATAAAATTCTATTGTGACTTATATTAGCAGAAATTCCATTCCCATGCAAACATTCACTAATAGTTATACATTCAGATCTAAATTCGAGTTCGTCTTTTTCAAGCAAAACCTCAATTTTATCATAAATAAAAGTTAGCCAAACGATTAAACAATACTTTCTAGAATGCATAAATAACTTGCTACAATATAAATGTCTCTAAAATTAAACCAAATAAGTGAAAATAAACCAAGTTCAAGACATTTGATCTCTACGAAAACTTAAGCAAGATCCAAAAACAACGAGTACAAAATAAATAAGGACGAAGGAAAGAACTCTCTGACGCGTGCCACACTCGTTCCCATCGTGAAACACCGCGATCTCGAGCCTTGAATGTCTTCCTCAGCTCTCAAAAGTGCTCCCTTGGTCCCAAATAAGATGTAGAAATCGATTTTAGACTGGTCCCTCTCCAAATAGTCTCCCCCAAAATCGAAACCATAATGTTCTTTTTATAATTCTCAGGGCAGCGTCGAAATGCTAGGGATAGCGTCTCGACTCTGTACCCTAATTCGCAAAATAAAGACGGAAAAACGGGGTAGCGTTGAGAAGCTATGCGCACCGTCTCAACACTACAGACGGAAATCTTCGAGTGCGCCCGTTTCTGGCGTCGATACGCTATAAGGTAGCGTCTCGACGCTGCTTCTACGGGAAACTGGATTTGAATGGCTGCAATTATAGCTTTGAGATGCTATGGACAGCGTCTCAACGCTATCCTCTCGGGTCATGAAGCTTTATCTTGTTCTCTATTCAATTCCAAGCTTCTAAATCATGCCTTCAAGTTCCAAAAATGCCCGTATCGTCCTCATCAGCTCTATTTCGCCATGTTAGCTCAAATCCTATAGAATAAATGAATAAATGCATGAAAGCTCAATCTAAACATACAAAACTAACACAAATCTAAGCCTATAAATAGCATACTTTTGAGTGCTATCAACCACCGTTCTTTACTAGTAGTAAAGAAAAAAAAAAACAAAATCAAGGTAACTCACCATGGAAAGAGACGTGGCAGAAAATTGAAGGGTTTGGGGGAAGAAAGAAGAAATGTGGATTTGGATAGTGAGCTTGTATCAGCATTGCGATGGTGTAATTGTTGGGTTGTGACAATCTCATTGTCTCTGTATATCTAATTCCTTGGCTTAGTTGCAGTTTGAGGCTTAAGATCAGCCATGGAAATTTTTTCTCAACTGGAGGAGATTAATAAACGTTTGGATAGCTCTCACATTGGGATTGTTATAGAGAGGGGCCTTACAGGACTAGAATTGGTGATTAATGAACATTTGGATAGCTCACAAATTTTCTCCTTTGTTGTTTTTCGTGCTTTGTGTTAAGCTTTTAAGTTACTTATCTGTAATTATTTGTGGGGACATGGGACTTGGGATGAGTTTAGCATGGGACTTGGAATATTTTGTGGTTATTGATATATCTTCAAAAGAAAAAAATGATTTAATGCTTAGGATGTCCTTGTACTTTGCAAGTTGTGGCTTTTTGGATGGTGAAAGTCAATAATGTTGCTTGCACTAAAAGCACTTCCGTTTACATGGTTTGGTAGATTAGATAGATACCTTTGTCTTTTTCAGGCTCGAAAAAAACAAAATCCTCTGCCTTCGCAATAATCCAACCAATTATTTGTAATACACTTCATTAGAACTGCAATTGTGATAAAAAGCATAAGATTCAATAACTTTCTCCTCTCTGCAATGCATAGAAACTTGGGTCGATGCATTTTTAAGAAACCCAAATGGCCTTAGAAATGAGAATAGAAGAGTAGCATTTAAGCCAAATTCCCTTTGAGATTCTCTCTCTCCATTAAAATATTCTTACTAAGTTATATATTGTCTCTAGATGATAATTTCAGTGTCTAAATTTTCTAACACAGTATCATCAGTCGAGGAAGATACTGTTCCTTATTGTATTGTTTTACTTTTATCAACTTGGAGTTTGAATTCATTTGGGACAACATCTTCTTTTCTCAATAAATATCTTGGTGAAGAAAACACATTGTCGTTGTATTTAGAAGCAATAATTTCAGTGCCTAAATCCTAATGTTTAAAAGTAAAGTGGTAATTTTGATTTTGTAATGTGGTATCTGTATTGGGTTTTATTTTTTTTTTTGTGTTAGATCAAGTTGAAACCAAAGTATTGTTATATTCTTCTTCTTATGTTGATTCTTTTATTTTCTTTTCTTTGTTGAAATGGGAAAGATGTTTTAACAAGCTAATATGGAAAGAATGACTTGTGTAAAAGTTGATTATGTTACTAAAGATTGATTTTGAATGTTTAGATTGATTTGGGTCTGTTTGCTCCATTTATTGTATCTATGACTCATGAAGACAAGTTGTATTGAGGATGCTATTCAAATCGATGGAACAAAATATGATGGGTCATGGTCTTTTAAGAATGAGACAATTTTTATTGATTTGATGGATGAAGAAGTTGTGAAAGGAAATCGCCCAACTACAACCTTTACTAGAACTAGTTGGACTTTTATGAAGGAGTAACTATTTACTAAACAGGTTATAATTATACCCATGATCAATTGAAGAATAAGTATAACAATCTTAGACAAGTTTATAAAGATTTCAAAAGATTGTTGAATGATATTATTGGAAAAGGTTGGGATCCAGTGTTGGGGACTATTACTTTAGAAGAGGAACAGTGTACTAATCTTATTAAGGTATTTTTTCTATAACTAATCTTAATCATTTTTGTTACTACTCTATAATATAAAGTTTCATTAAGAGAGTTATGTTGGTACATTGTTGTAGGTTAACAAGAAAGCTAAGAAGTTCAAAAAAAGTGGTTGTCCACATTATGAGAAGTCAATGAGAACATATGGAGATACAATGGCGACTGGTATCCATGCTCATCCATCAACAAAACTTCCATAAGATTTTGAAGATGAAAATAAAACTGGAAGTGATGCTCGTATGAGTAATGAAGGTTATGGAAATAATAGAGATGAAAATCAAGGTCAGAGTAGTATGAGCAAGAAAACAAAAAGAAAGAGAGGAGTCTTAAATGATTCCATGACGTCTTTCGTTGAAGCTTATGTTGAGAGTTCAAAGAGGAGAAATGATATACTTGAAAAAAGACTTATTGGTTCTTCACCAGTTGACTTTAGTGAGACTTCATCAAAAGCAAAAGATTGTGTTGATGAAAGCGTGGACAAATGCCTCAAAATTTTAAATAGCATGGTGGATATTAATGATAAAGCCGATACAAAAATATTGAAACGTTTGCTTGAGGACACTACTTGGAGACAAGCATTTCTATTCATTCCTGAGTCAAGGAGGAGAGGATTTATCAATAACCTTTAACGAATTAGTCTTGATTATTTATGGAACTTTATGTTTGAAATGACTTTTCCTTGTTACTTTTAGTTAGTTGATATGTTAGTTGGATGGTTATATTTTGTGTTAAAAAGACTTCATTTGTTCTTTTTTTACTAGTTTATTTTATTTGAACATGATTAAAACATGTATTTTGATGGATCTTGGTCACGATTATTTTGAAGCTCGCTTACTATTTGATAATGATGTGATGGATTTTCTTGAAGAAGATGAAGAATATGAGAATGAAGTTATATTCGCATTTTTTCATTTGTTAATGGAAGCATTACATAAGGAACGATTGTCTAGACAATCGTGCAGAACTTCCACCCTTAGAGGTCAAGATTATGTGGTTGAATTGTTAAATGCTAATGATACGCGATGCTTTGATTGTTTTAGGATGAGAAAAAAATACATTTATAGGATTATGTGAGGAGTTAAAAAGTACAACTAACCTAAAAGCTTCTAGATTTTTGACGGTTCAAGAACAAGTGGCCATATTTTTACTCATCATATCACGCAACGAGAGGAATCGCTTAGTAGCTGAAAGATTTCAACATTCTGGTCAAACTATCTCACGCTATTTTAATCATATTTTGAAAAAAGTATGTAAGCTTGGAACAAAAGTTATTTGTCCTCTAGAGTTTGACATTGTCCCTCTAGAGATTAAGTTCAAATCTAAATATTATCATTTTCTTAAGGTAAATTTCTTGCTTACTTATCTCAAGAGTGAATTATTGTAAGAAAATTTCAATGAAAATTAGCTTAAAATACATATCTTTTGTTGAATAGGATTGTATTGGTGCGATCGATGGAACTCATATTTCTGCATCCATTCCATTAGACGAGCAAATTCCATATCGTGGTAGAAAAACAAACCCCACATGGGATATAATGTGTGTTTGTTCTTTTGACATGCGATTTATGTACGTCATGTCCGGTTGGGAAGGAATGGCCAATGACTCTCGAATATTTCTGGAATGTGTTAGAGATCCTACAAATAAATTTCCAATGCCCACAGGATGTACGTACTTGTACTTTTTTAATAACAAGTACTCTATTTTATTTTTTTATTAATTAAAATTGTTTCTTTTATTGATTAGATCGATATTATCTTGTTGATTCGGGTTATACAAATATGCCTGGATTTT